>CM024580.1:40066766-41474362 GCA_014182395.1 Eucalyptus sp. ANBG9806169
TATTTCTCTAACTCCTAAAATGTATTATTGCGTGTTATCATTAAGTTGACTTAATTGGTGCCTTATGAACATTTGTTAATTATGCCCATTATAATAATAAATAAATAAAATTAGAGCATAACAAATTTCGTGGAAAGCGTACTATCCCTTTTTTCCTTTGTCCCCCATATGTTTCCCATTAAATATAAAAAAAGGAGATAACCCAAAACATGTTACGCAAATATCTTTATGACGAAGTCATCGTTGGCGTTCTTTCCGAGCCTCGAGTCGTTATAAAATAGGCCGTAGGTCTCAAAAATCTCCTGCTTTGTAAACCGAATTTACACCCGAAATACATTGTGAACAAAATAGTAGGTAAGCATGTTTACAAGATTTGCATGCTGAGACCCACATTTTGATGCCATACATGTTATATAAGCATTTTACACCTAACTTTCAAGCTTTTAGAAAGCGTACCAAGAATGCACATTTGTCATATTTAAGTGTATAGGGTTTGGACCATCAATTGATGCCGAGACCAATCTTTGGTAAAAGAAAGGTCTGCATCGACATAATCACATGAAGTCCCTTATTTCATTAATCATGCATTGTCATGTTAATCAACAATCTGGATGAAAATATCATATTGTTAAATGAATAAAATAGTTCATATTCATGCCTAATTTCATTAGAAAGAATCAGTGCTTTGCCTTCATTAAAAGGTGTATTTTTGGTTTAAACCCAAAGAAAAGGTGCTTTTTGAATATAAAGAATTCATAGTGTTACATGTGATTTCTCATCAATTAACTTTGATATATATTTAAATTTTTTGTGCATTAATAAGATATGGTTTGCATGCTCCCCATGTTCATGATTGATGTCACACCGTGGGCGGTTTTATAATGCAATTTGCCAGGATTCTTCCCGATTCTGTGGTCAGATTGATCGTCATTACAATTGATTTAATTCTGATATTTAATTAACAAGTTGCCTGAAATTTAGGAGGTTGTCCAACTACACCCCTTTATTATATGCAAGAATATTCCCTGTACCATAATGCAGTCTATAGTATATTGAAGAAATAATATATACCTTAAAAAACATATGATAATCTCTTTTTTTCTTTTTTTCTAATTTCTTTAGTCACCTTTTTAAAAAATGTCTCCGTTTGTTTCAGATGAGACCTCCATTTTAGGGTTCCATATGTGTTGTGGAAGTTGACTAATGGGAAGATTAAATCTGAAGTTATGGGATTGTATCGCTCCTTTTGATGCGAAATATGTGTAAAGTAAAGCTTAGTCAATGAGTTCCACGCTTTGACTTGACATTATGTTAATTTGGAAAAATTATTCAATTCGGACGTCAATTCAATTCTAAAATTTTAAATTTTGTCAATTTAGTCATAAATCTTTATATGAATTCTACTAAAGTCCTTATGGGCAATTTTTGCCAAAAATCAATGACGAAAGGATCCAGTTATTGTCGGCTAGCCTGCGTAGCACATTGTCACTCTAGCGATTTGCGGCAAAAATTCACCATTAGAATTTCGAATAAATGTTTAAAACTAATTTGACAAAATTAAAAAAAAAATTAGGATTGAATATATATTTGTTCTAAAAGGTTAGAGCTGATTGAACAATTTCCCTGCCAATTTCAATATTATGCAAATTTTGTAGTTCAGGATAAAATATGGAGAGAGAAAAAGGACCCATGGTCAAACAAAGTATTGCTATTGTTGCTTCTCTCTCACACGATATACCAACATTCTTTGTGAATACATCATTTAAGTTCCATTTGTTTCGTGGAGGATAAAAGATTAAGAAAATATTTTATTAAAAATGATTGTTTATATCATTTTATAAAAATAAATGAAAAATACTTTCATCATCTATAAATATATTTTTTATTGATTAATGATTAGCGATAGGAATGGTTATTTTTAGAAATCGTCCATTTTTCTTGAAATAAAAAGAACTTTCATATTTATTCATTTATCATATAAAAAAAAGTTATGATCATTTTTGCCCCTGAAAAGGGACAAAAACAATGGTATTTATAATTTAGAAGAAATAAACCATTACAGTGGCCACTCTTCTAACATGGAAGGAAGAGGTAAGGAGTTTAAATCCACACCTTGTCCGGAGGGATTGGGGTGGGGACGACTTAGTTTCAAGAGTGGGTTTCGACTCCCACGCCCTGCAAGGAGGCATGTCAAAAATTTGAGAATGAGAGTTAGAATAGGAGTAGAGTATGACCGACCAAAAAAATAATAATAATAATTTAAAAGAAATCAAATGAAACTGTGATTAGATGTGTGTCGCGTCTCTCTCTCTCCAAGATAGATCATGGTAATAATTATGCTCCATCATGATGATCCGATCCTTATCCTCCTTACCACTTTGGGTGGTGACCACTCGATGCTTTCACATCACGGAGCCCTTAGTGTGCCACTCCTTGTTCGATAAAAATGGCAAAAAGCATCAATAAGCCTCTCCGAATATATATTTATCCTGCTAGATGCCCCAACAGGGGAAAAAAAGAAAAAGAAAAGGAATCGTGGTGAGAGATTATAGAACAGCTCCAGCATAAAATATTCTTCCTCAAGGTGTTGTGGACATAAAAGGCTATAAATTCAAGCTATACATCCAAAGGAAAAGTGGAAATTAGAGAAATCGAATTAAAAGAAGAAAATCAAAAGAAAAAACACCGTGATTTTTCATGAGTATTCTCAGCATATGTTTATTTGAAGACCCAACAAAGTGAATGGACATATTCATTTAGAATTGTTGCATCTTTTTTTCAAATTTAGCTTGAAAACGGCGCATCTTCTCAATAGGTTGATTAGAACCTCTTAATTTGATGCCCCCCGTACTTATCGGAACAAAGTTATTCCCAAGATCACGCTTTTTCGCCAACAAAAATTGTCCTCCTTTATTCGTGCACTTTGTCATGCAACATAAACACCACTTCACAATGGTCGACCATGTCAACGGTCAACATTTGACCAACATATTTCTTCTTCTCCAAAATAAAATATATAAACCCATATAATGTAAATACAAACATCAATCTTACTAAATCTAATCAGTAAACGATTATGCACACATTTATATATATACAACACAAACTTTCTACTTGTTGAATGCAAATCGTTTGGTTTATGTTAGAGAGACCCTTTTTTTCTGGTTTCTTTAGGACAAATATTTTGAATAGATAGTTAAGTTTTTGTTTTGGTAATGACACCCAGACGTGCATAATTCAAACAGTTTTGGAATCGAAGAGATTTGGGAGAGGAATCGAAGAGCTAGAAAGGAGGAGAAAATTAGAGAGAAAAGATGAAAAAAAAAAAGGACGGTCGAGGCCAAACTCAAGCATTTGTCCAAGCATTGCTAAAGAATCATCCAACGTTTTGTTTTCTTAATCAACTCATTCTTTGATTATAAGTAATCTAGACAAATGTTTAACTAAGAAATAGCTCTTACGAAAAATACATATCCAGATAAAAAATTTAATTCGAAGGTTTGGCAGCTTTTTCACTATATAGGATGACATTAGGCAATCTGGTTTGTGGTCAAGTGATTCATTTGTCGAATCAACGGAGGCCATAATGCGCAAAAAGAAAAAAAGGAAAGAAAAAAACTAAAGAGTAAAGAATATCTTTCAAATAGAGAAAATGAAATACTAAAAAATAAAAGAGTGACACCCAACTTGGAATGAAAATGGTTAAACTAGATAAAAATTTTAAAATTATATTATGGACAGATAAAACGAGATATTAATTCACAAAGCAAATCAATTTCTAAAAACAATAAGCAAGTTAATCCGTGAACAGGAGGACATACAGAGATTGGATATGAAATGTGTACTCAACCCAATTAGTCAAACCACACATATAGAGGAAGCTAATCAACTAATTTTATATCTAATAAAGTCATATGTTAAGTAATGAATGTCAAATTTTGACACAGGGGAGCACTTTGAAGTTTAGTATATCGAGAAGCGTGCCCAATAAGATCGCATTGCATTTTAGCGCGCGTTAAACAAATGATTTGAAAAAAAATTTCCTAAAAATAATCACTCTCGTTACTTATAAAGATGAATGATTTACGAAAATGTTTACATATACACTATTATTTAAAATGATATAAGTAGTTACTTTTTAAAAAAATATTTTCCAAATCGTACATTATTTAATAAGAAACAGATGGAATCTTTAGTATATGATGTTTTGTTTTTGTCGAAATACATCCTTATCCTAAGCCCGTGCACGTTACCGATTCAATAATTCAAAGGTACCACGGCAAAAACCTGGCCATGGGGCGATGAATTGCCGACCCATTTTAGAGAAAACATCGACAGAAGAGTTTGCTACAGTAAAATCAATTAATGGTACCCTCGAGAATTGCAGGCAAATTAGAAAACACAGACAGCGACGGGCGAGGAGGGCGACTCCTCCTCCGCCGGGCCCCATCCCCTAGCTCCAGTCCAAGAAATCATTTTCGGGAGAGGGGCCCGTGCCAACCAATCAGCAGTCAGACTCGCTCGTGTGGGAGGGCAAGATGCGGGCCCCAATCTTCTCTCTCTCTCTCTCTCTTCGGTCTTCACTATCGCCATCGCCGACCCCACACGTGTTGACCCCTCTGAGGTGCAGATAAAGCCCCATCGCCCCCGCCCCCTGTCAACATCCGAGGAGCACCGCACGTGTGGCATCCATGAGGTCGACACTGAAAGATGTATACATATATATATTTATATAGATATGCACGTATGCAGACTAGACACAGTGTATTTTCCCTTCTCGGGCTGTCTGCGTGTTCTGTCGTGGGGAAATTAGGGTTTTGCAGGGCCGCGAATGGTGGCCACCCTGCGATTCTCGATCTTCATCTTCACCTCCCGTTGCTTTCAAAATATATATTCCGTACCGTCCTTCGGCTTTGGTTGGGCCTTTCTCGTCGGAAGAGAACCTTTTTCGCGTGCATGCATGCATGGAGCCGTGTTAAAAGCTGCTTGGAAACAGAAAATGCAAGATTGGAGTACAACTTTGGGTCGACCATCAGAGTTCTTGTCTTGTTTTTCTCGCTTCATTTGAAAAAATATTCAGCCTCAATTCTATCGACCTTATCACACACCGATTTGGAGATGCAAATGCAACTTCCGATGGCTTCTTAGCTTCTCAGACTCGCCTTTACCATGTCAAGCATACGCTTTGGATACAATCATATAGAAATTCAGCTATGTGAATGAAAATAAAAACGAAAAACTTATAGAGTATCATAGTTTTGACACATGTAGTGGGTAAAGCGGTTTACACAAAGTTAGACTAATCACCTTAGATCATCATGGTCTCGAAATCTTATGATAACGATCAACGGCTTTTCTGGAGACTAAAAGACAAGCTCCTTTGCAAGTCCATACCATAGCTCCCTCTATGGCGTATATATAGCGACGCTTTAATTTACAAGTTAAACTGTGTAGACTTACGATGATTGACGTCTAGATTGTATGCTTTTATCAAATCGCGAGTCACTCAATACAAACCTAACATGAATGATGCGACGCGAGGCGTTTATAAAAATCATATTGCACGAGCATGGGCTTTCAGTCAATTTTAGCACGGCGAAAAAGTCAACAATCACTAGTCACGTTCGAGAATAATTTAATCGATTAGGAAATCCGGGGTCCTTGTCCCTTAACTGTTTCCGAAAGACGAAAGCGACGTGTGAATTGAATGATACATAAAGGTGCCTCGTCAAGAACCGGTCCCATCCAATGTCGTAGCAATCGATAACTTGCTGGCTACTGTGGCGGTGTAGCGTCTCACGAGTGGGATTGTCCCCCTCCCACCTTGCAGAGATTTAATGCGAGCGCGATGCGGAGAAAGACACGATCGAATGGAATTGCTGTGTTCGACTCGTTTGGACCAGGAACGTATCATCATCTGTCCATATGAATCATTAAATTGTACACCTAAGTTTCGACGTTTATCAGATCTAGCATCTCGCATTCGTTTTCCTCCTGTGTTTGTACAGTTTAAATTCTTGGATCCGCAACAACTCGATGTCCAACCATGCTGTAAATCGCCCGTGATAATGAGGTTGATGTGGGGTTCAAGTTGTCTGTGAAAAGACCGAGAACTGACCTAGGGTTTGAGTTGAAGCATATTTGATATGAATGATTTTAAGCAGGTTCAAATGCATATCTGTTGTTTGGAAAGTAAAGAACCCTAGATTAAACCAAGAAGAAGTGATCAAAGCCTTATGCTAAAAGCATATGTTGTGAATTTCGTTTACTAACATTTAAGCTTTCAAGAAAAAAAATTATCGAATGTGGTATCAGAGCATTAACCATGATTTTCAAACATGCCACTCTTGCCATGTTCATCGCGTGTCCTCGCTATTTTGTCTTTTTGTTTACTTTATCTAGTTGTTTTGTCTGACGTGATTATACTCATGCTCTCTATTCGAAAAAAGAGTTTGATATAGAAAACAAGTTTGATAACCCCATAAGCTTAATTGGGTGATTAAATGTATGGATTGGACTTAATAGATTTCGTTTTAAAATCTCTACCACTTAGCGTAACCGTGAGGACTCTACACCGGTCAATCCGTGAGTACATCCAAACCCCGTGAACATGAATGAGGTCGCCTGTCTATATTAATGGATAATGGTCAAGTCGAAAGTTTCAAGTACCCAGGTTATAAAAGAGAAAGAGAAAAACAAGTTCGAGAGTGGACAATAAGAGCATGTGTATATATACATATATGCATACATATTGATGTGTCATGGCATTGCCACATGTGCATATATACACAAAATACCTAAATAAGGGGGGTCCAAGCAAAAGCATGATGGAATAGGTAGGGTTATGAAATAGCTGGCTTTGCTAATTATTGGATGAGGAAGGAAAAAAACACAGAGACACCGAGCAGAGAGGAAGTTCTATAGCTAAGAATGAGGTGTGCACATGAGTCACCAAAGGATCAAGAACCCCAAAAAATATATTCGTGTTGGGTCTTCCCTAAAACACCAAGCTTTCTTGCTTCTCTTTTGGGGTTTCCGAGGCCACCCGCTGCTTTCCACTTGTGTAAGTGCGTAGCAACAATGTCACATGCACCTTGCCCCATTCGATGCCTCATTTGTAGGGCCTAGCTTTTGTATTTGAAGATGTAGATCGAGATCGCGTCCGCATCCCGAGCAGTAATTGAACCGACATGCAAATTGAAGATCACTCGAGTATGTTTTTGGACTTGGATTTTGATCGACCGGACGCGGTCAAGATGGCGCCAAGGACTAAAAAACGAACGGGAAGAAGGGTTAATTATGATCAAATTTGAGATAGTCTATTATGTAAGGGTAACATATCGCAACCCTCCAGTCGCTTAGCCCCGGAAAGCCAAGAGAGATGGAATGGAACAAGCACGTCTGCTTTCACTTAGGATTCTCCATAGCTCCAGGCGTGCCATTGATTCCAAGGTAAAAAGGTGAAAGTTCACGACCTCAGGACAAGCCCTCGTCCATCCATATGTCCAATTTGCTTGAGCAAAATGCATGAAAATGCGGGAGGCATCATGATAAACATGATTATGTTCCGCATTGGGACAAAACAAATCCAGAAAAACCCCGATCTCCTCGATCTTGTACAGGGGCGAAAACAGTGGAAGCAGAAAGGAAAAAAGCAAAGTCTTATCCCCACGATCACGCGAGAATTAGCTTTTTTAGAGCACCCCTCTTTTGCTAGCCACTGGGTTATTTTACTATGCACGATGATGATAGGGCCAGATTCGTGTACGCCGCCCCGTGGGTGTCGTTGTCGCTATATTTCCTTTACATAATTAAACATTTCGTTATGTGTATATTTCAGAAATAATCTTTTGGTGATCGCTCGAAATTATAACAACGGAGACCCTTTCTAAATCGCCCCCTTATCTGCAAATATCCAGGAGCATTAGGGCCTAACATGGTGCGTTTACTTTCTATGGTCCTAAAACATATGCTATCTCGACTTGATTTGAAGAAGCCTTTATAGAAAAGAAAAAAAAAGGGTTAAGGAAAAGATTAAAATATCAATCTTGTAGTTATAGTCCAACAAGATCCTAATTTTATGTTAATATGGGAAGCAAAATAATTTCTTGTGAGGAAGAAGCTGTTGCCACTTTATTTTTTATACGGATCCGGGTCGACTGTACATAATTACTTTGATTAAAGTCAAATTGTTCCTTGCAAAATAAAAATGCTCCTCATTGAGGACGAGAATAAGTACCCTCCACTTTGCAAAATTTAAACATTAAGGGAGCAAATGTTGACCGGACCGGGGCAAATAACAGCCGTCGGATTGGCATATGTTGCAAGATCCGAAGGCCACCGTTGATCTGATCCGTGTATTCCAGGCAAGAGCTTCTCTGCCATACAATGCCTTGCCCATCAACTACAACCCATGTGGGGTTCGACCCACATGGAATCATGCACCCACTTCGCCCTTATTCGACCCAACGGCCCCGATCCATCCTTGAGGAGCCAGTTGGTGGATCTCGGCCGTCGGATCGGGGGCCACCAAAGGGTTTTTTTCTTAATAAAAGAGTGGTTGGGAATTTGTCCCTACCTTGTCCCAAATTACGTTGACAAATTGCCTTTATTTTGCTGTTCTTGGGACAAACACCACACCTGCCCATGTCCAGATTTAGGCCTAAAATTATTCTCCCCACAATAATAAAGGGAATCCAAATACGAGCCATATAAAAAAAAATTATTGATTTTTTTTTTATAACACAATGTCACAATTTAATTTTGTGTCTCCTTGATCAACATATCCCTTCTATAAAAACACAATTCTTGGCCTTAGGTAACCATTGGCCTAACACAAGTTTCTCTCATCCTAGAAAGAGCACAACCACAATCAACCAAAGAGGAGAAGGAGAAGCAAGAAAAAAAGTTAGGAATTGGGATTGAATTGTTTTGTGCATTTAACAATAGAGATCTTGCAAGCTTTGAGAGTGAATCAAGTTGTATGAAACATTGTTGAGAAATTTTGTCTGAGAGAAAAGGAGAGAGTATAAGACATGGCAGCTCAAGGAGAGGATCTCAACCTCGAAGCGACGGAGCTCAGATTAGGGCTACCGGGCACGGCGGAGCCGGAGAAGCCGCAAGCGCCTTTGAGTGGGCGGAGCATGAAGAGGAATTTAGTTGATGTGAACAATGAGTGCGGGTCCAATGAGGAGGAGTCCAATGGGTCGAGTGCCCAAAAATGCGATAAGCAAGACGTGCATCGGCCATCTAAGTAAGCAGAAAACAATTTCCCATTTCTTGCTCTAGCAAAGACAATCAAATCCCATCGAATATGATTGAACTGATCTAATGATTTTGTGGACGTTCTTTCTTATTTAGGGCACAAGTCGTGGGGTGGCCGCCGGTCCGATCCTACCGCAAGAACTGCTTCCAAAAGAAGGCGGAGGGCGAGTCGACCGGGGTTTTCATCAAAGTGAGCATGGATGGGGCTCCATACCTGAGGAAGATTGATCTGAAGCTCTACAAGGGCTATTCAGATCTACTCAAGGATTTGCAGGACATGTTCAAGTTCAAAGTTGGTAAGTGTCAATAAGCTGTCGACAAGGACTTCGACTGATTGTAACTACTGAAACACAAGCAACTAGGGTGCTAATTGCTTGGCCTTTTGCATAATTTGTGCAGGTGAGTACTGTGAGAGAGAAGGGTACAATGGATCAGAGTTTGTACCCACCTATGAAGACAAAGATGGTGATTGGATGCTGGTTGGAGATGTTCCATGGAAGTAAGTTTCTTTAATTTTCTTTACCTTGTCCACTGTCCTTTTTCTTCAATTACAGCCCTTCCTTTTCCTCTGTAATTAATAATTAACTTTTTTTTTTTTTTAAACCATTGCAGCATGTTCATCACTTCTTGCAAGAGGCTCAGAATCATGAAAGGGTCATCAGAAGTTTAAAAGGGCTCGAAAAATTTGATGGGCATGGCCTTGCTGCTTTAATCAAGAAGACAGGGCTTTCCAAAGCTTGGGCTATCGGAGATTTGAATCTGGGAACATGATTTTAGTTTTATGCCTCTCCCAAATGTAACATGGAAAAGAGGGAAAAAAAAAAGGAAAATGGTTTTTCCTCTTTCTTTTCTTTACTTTATGGGTAGTTGAGTATACTTCCTTTGATCATTGTACAGAGAAAAAAATAAAATAAAAGACTTCTTCTTTTTTCCTTTATGATTAGAAGCAAGAGGTTTGAAATATACAGATCTTGTGTGTTGCGATAATTTCAACTGTCAATTACATCGTTCTTTCTCAAGAAAATATTCTCACGAAATCCACGCGTCCTGTCCATGGCTGGCTATGATTTTGGAACATCGACTGGTCCTACAGTTTGGTCTTATTTTCTTCTCTCAGAGAATGGGATGAACCGGAATTCCAAATTAGATATCGGTCCTGAAGTTTAGCTTAACATTAGAGAAGTTATCTACAACTAATTTGTCAATCCGGCTACCTTAGCAAGACCGCGTGTTAGTTACTATCCAAGCAAATCTGAATCTAGATGTACCAGAGTAATTGTCCTGATTTCATCTTATAGTTTCCCGTATGTAGTTGCCATCCTGAGCTTGATCTGCATAAACTAACTCTAAGCCTTACCAAAGAATTAGAGAAACACTTGACAATAATTCATTCAAGTTTCAACTACCATTTAGTTGTGGTTCTGAAGTTTGGTTAACCAATGAGTTGGGTCTTACTTGTTGTGTCATAAACTGAGTACACGGTATAATTCTCGCGAAACCGTGAAGTATCGAATGGAGAGTACTGGTATATTTTCTTTCTCTTAAACAGAAAAAGAAAACACTGGAGTGTGCCACTTTATGTGATGAAAGCCTGTGAACACAACAGAATATGGATGTGGCTTTGATGAAGATTACATATTTCCTGTTTGGTTTGGCTTTGGGCAAATGCCATTGAAAAAATGCTAAAGGGGTTTGTGAAAATGCAAATAGCGTTTGATAAATTATAGTTTTAAAGTGCATTGTTAAACGATTTGGACAAAATATTGTTTGATAAAAATTGCATTTGAAATGGACTTTTGTTAAATTAAAAAAAAAAAAAAAAAAATTGAAGTCTGGCTACCGGACTGGCCAAATCTGGCTGTCAAACCGCCGGATCTGGCGACCGGACCACCAGATCTAGCCACCGGACAGCCTGATCGCCCCTAGTTGCCGTCGCCTAAGGTTGCCCACCTCAAGCACGCGACCCTAGGCGTCGGCAACCCCAAGCATCGCGACCTCGGGCGGCCGATGCCTGGGGTCGCTCGACCCAGGCGACGTGTGACCTCAAGCGGTCGACGCCTGGGGTAGCCCGACCTTGGCAATCGTCACCTGGGGTCGCGTGACCTCAGGTGGCCGCCTGGGTCGCGTGATTCAAGTAGTCGACGATTGGGTCGCGCGATCCGGGCCGTCGCCTGAGGTCCGGCAACAGTCGTCGGGGTCGGGCGACCCTCAAGTGGCAGTCGCTGGCGCGCACCACCCCTTGACCGGCGGTCGTTGGCCTCCGATCAACATCGGTTAGTTGAAGAAGATGAATAGTAACCGAGCTATTTGCATTCCCAAAATACAACTTCCCAAAGCACCTTGACCCTTACATTGAACTAAAGTCTCTTAGAGCCATTTGGAGATGCAATTGCATCTTGTCAAAGTCGCCCAAAAAATCAAACCAAACGTATTTGCATTTGGCCAAGGGACTTTAGAGTCCCAAAGCCCCTTCTGAAAGTCGAACCAAACAGGGCCATAGTCTTTATGGGCTTTGCAATATAAAGAAGTTTGAAACTTCTGGCTCATGGCATGTGTATCCACTGTTGTGTATTTACTGTTTAGGCCCATAGCTTGGCAGCTCAAAGCCCTGCAAGATTCAGCCTGGTGTGCTGTCTGTACATGATGATGATAGAGCTGGAAATCCAAATGGGCTGAGATGATCAACCACTAAATCTACTCCAACTTGCACAAAAGATCTTCTCCACATAAATCATAGTATATCCGTCCATTCCTTTTATTTGGCCCTACATTAAGCACTACCAAAGAGGGGGCAAAAAGAAATAATAAAAAAGGTAGAAGTTAGGGAAGTTGCCAATCCCACCACTAAAAAGATTTCTGGTCATCTACCACTCAATTCAAGCCCCACCACTATGCATCAGAAGATAGGTTTTAATAAGCTGAATTTTGGAATAAAGTTGCTTTTGACTTTTCCTTGGATGAATTGGAAAAAACACGAAACTGATGCATTTTTTTAGGTTGTAATTAAGGCATGAGAACCACAAGTTCACACCCACTCTAAGACAGCGACAGTGAACTATGAACAGAGGACACTAAGCAACTTGGTTGGCAAAGGAGTTACATCGACTTGGGGACGACCTCAAACCGGTCAGACCTGAGAAACCTAGGCATGGTTGCAACTACGATGTCGCCAGGAACTTGTTCAGGGTGCTTCAGGAAGGGGTGCTGGATTCGGGCTTGATGGACCGGGGCATGTCTGGTTGGCTTGTGCGGAAGATTGCGGAGGCGAGCGAAATGGGCATGATGCAGAGCGTCTTGGACTGGAGGAACTGCATTGCAGCCCCAACATCTTCTTCCATCAGCTTAGCCACTTGCTGCTCTGTGCCGTCCGTCAACCACTTCTCCCACGCCGGTTGATTGTTCCCGCCTTCGATGATCTCGCCCTTAAATTGTGGAAGGCGAAACAATAGATCACGTAAAAAGGAATCAGATATAAGTTAAGATAATCTTAATGCTAAGCAAAAGCAAGTAAATTAAGATCACTGGACGTCAGGTGAACAAGACATGGCAAATTCATCAAGCGCCTAAACATACAACGAATATGTTCAGATCAAATGCTAATCGCTATTTCCTTTTGGTAACTACCTCAGCTGATGAGAGGGGTACATCAGCTACAAGTTGAGCCACGGCACCAGCTCCGCCCAATCTACTCATGCTTAGGACCTGTTTGAAACAGAACGGAAAAAAAGCATGACAGTGAAGATTATCATAACTTAGAATGTCAATGAAATCGAGTTAAATATGCTAATTTAATCTAAATATAGGTCCCGACATAGGATAGGAAATAACACCAATCTGCTGCTTAACTTTTTAACAGATTCCTTGCCCAAAAGCGAATTCATTTGGGTCCTAGAGATTCCTCAGAAGATGTCCCTTTGATTTGACACGGTAACTACTTCACATAGAAATGGCATAAAGCGGTTTCCTGGTGCCAAGATATTCAACAAGATGGGCCTACTAAACCTTTCAGAACTTTGATCTTTTGGACTTCAATCAAAAGACACAGCTATACAGCCAGTAGGAATTTGGCTCAATAATGGCGGTCCATTACACTTTGAACCAATCCCATCGCAGTGTGTTCAGGAACTGGAAGGGACGCACGTGATTTATGAGAAAAAAGTCTCATTGACAGTGATACTGGTTTCAGGGATGTGGACTGGTCCCGGGCACATTTGATTTATCACATTATTACCGCATGATAATTTCTTCATAGATCCCAAAAATAACTAGTTAAGTACCTTGACTTGGAGTCTCAAGAACTTCACATAATCCACAATTTCATCAAGCATGGCTGCTCTATCCGTCTGCACACAGAGATTCAAGCATATATTATAGCAGGAGCAGAACACCGTACTCGTCGTAATAATATTAAGTTTCTTTTCTATTATCAAGCCATATATGACTGCTTCTTGTTCATAGAATAAAAGTTTTCAGATTGTATTAAGAGATCGAAGAGACAATGACCTTGTTGCAACTGGGAACCAACTCCTGCAACGCCTTCATTCTTTCATTAATTCTTTCTCGGCGCAACTGCATCCAAAAGGCAAAGCAAAGAGATGGAGAGGCATTAGCTCTATCATGAACTTGCAGAATGATACTAATTGTACACTACATTACATTATCAATATCGATACGCAAGCACCAATTCTATAGGTGACTAAATATTCACTTCAGTTTGTTTTTGAAAGTTTTTCCTTTCAAATATGGAATTTCCAAAAAGTAAGAACAAAACGTCAGATTTACCCGCTCAGCGATGCTGTGAGGATCCGTGGCTTGCCCTCGTCTAGCTCGTGCCCTCGGGCGTATTCCCGGCGGGTTCGGCGAGCCCGCTGTAGGCTGATTCACGAAGGCCTGAATCAGATTTGGCATGACACATGCAATTAAACATCATAGAGAGGTTAAGGAGGGAAGAAAAACCCGAATTTCATTGGACCAATATATCACAAATGCATATCACGTGGCAGATTAACCGAAATAACTTAGCCCAACTTGTGCCGTTCATAAGTCTTAATCTCATTCGGAAAAAGTCCCTGGCGATCCCACACGCAAAACTCGCACCCCGAGACGCGCATGGCCCGACTTATGGCGGGATGGTTTGGATCGAACATGGTCAAATCGCCACCGTGATTTCGATTCTCACATGTAAATTCAGGGATCGTTAAACATTATTTGCGAATTTTTCGTCTTCTTTATTCCCTTGCTAGAGGAGACCATCGTCAAAAATTAATTTCCTTTCCTCACCAGACGAAAGCAACCGCTGCCGAAATTCTTTCCAGCACTCAACTGTCAACATATTACAGGAAAAACCCAACAAGAAAAGAAAGGTAAAAGGAACAAAAAAGAGAAAAAAAAGACAGAGAACCCAAAAGACAATCAATCGGATTCCACGGCCATAGAAGTCGTCCGGGGTATCCGAAATGTCAAAGAAACGTACGCAGTTTCTCCCGGAAATCATGCACAAAATCTGCCAGAAATTTATACAATTTAGGTCCCCGGGTCAATCGAATTGACGGTGTCAATTTTTTCTTTAGTGGCTAAAAAGTCGACCGTGATGAAAGGGCTTAGAAATTAGCCGCATCATCTTGCGAAATCAAATTTTTGTAAAATTCGGTCTTGAAAATCCCTGTTGTTGTTTGGTAATGAAATGCTAAATTCTTTCTTTTGCTCTCAAAATTTGTAAAGTAAAAATGGGCAAAAACAAGCACACGTCATGCTCACGCACGTATGAGGTCACGCTCTGGCGCGTGCCGAGGAGGGGCGTCCTCAGTCGGTTTTTCGGGTCATGTCCATCAACTCACGAGTCACTTTCCCTCAAAGCAGCTGGAAAATTTACAGATGCCCAGAAAGCAAAAAAGGAAAAAGAAAGAAAGAAAGAAGGGAGGAAAAAAGCCAATTACGAGCACGGGTGAAGTCCCACACAGAGGTCAACTAAGTACTACAGACATCAGAGCAACCACAACCTCAATCTCTGCTCTGATTAGACAGGCTAATGAGAGCTCGTTCACGTTCACTGAGAATTTGAGTGATTTTCTTGAAATTTTTCTGATTTTTTCTTGGGGGAAGTGATTGTTTTTGGTATATGGGTTGGTTGAATTGAAGTTAAAGGAGGGATTTTTACCGGGTGGAGTTGAGGAGGGGGTGCATGGGGAGGAGGTGGCTGGACTGACTGATGAGCCTGGAACTGTCCAAATGCTGGAAACAAGCAGCTTGTCATGTTGTTGCCGTGATGGACTCCTGATTCTCTCTCCATCTGCCCAAAATTCACCAGAATCAAAACCCCCAGAATATAAAAAGACTACAAAACATTCATCATCACCACCGCCCAACCAAACAAAAAAAAACAAAAAAAAATGAAATTTTGACCATCCTGTCTTGACCCTTCTCCCCCCCTCACTGTTCTCTTCCCTACTAAAATTAGCTTTGAAGCAAGGACTTCTTGAAACATCTGAAGCCAAAGAAAAATGGTTGCCAAAAGCCCATTTTTTCTCCTTTCTCAGAAGCGTAGGGAAGTGCAATAGAGTAGGTGACAGCAACGAGTCCATTAGAGAAAAAGAGGGGGATGAGAATTGAGTAGCAAATGATTTAAAATATTGAAAAAAGAGAGAATGATGAAGACTTTACATTGATGGCAGAAGTGGTGGAAGATGCACTAGTACTGTTCTCAACATCCTCGTGCCTAAACAATCCACCTTGCTCCAAATTCAGCCCCAGGGGCATCATCACCCCCATGCCCCTCAGCCCCCCGCCGCCTCCTCCGCCGCCGCCATCTTCCCCGCCGCCGCGGCCAGAGCCGAGTTGCAAGACCATGGGGGTGGAGCCACCGGAGTAAGCTCCGTGTGGCACGGCCAAGATCTGCTCAAAGAACTCATCCCCCAGTCCTTCCTGCGGATTTGAGCCTGCCATGAGCTGA
Organism: Eucalyptus sp. ANBG9806169; assembly: GCA_014182395.1. Classification (NCBI taxonomy): domain Eukaryota; kingdom Viridiplantae; phylum Streptophyta; class Magnoliopsida; order Myrtales; family Myrtaceae; genus Eucalyptus; species Eucalyptus sp. ANBG9806169. The sequence goes on from CM024580.1 coordinate 40,082,980, forward strand.
TGATAATAAGCTCTCTCTCTCGCCCCTATCTCTCTCTCTCTATAGAAGAAGTGTCAACTAGAGATCAAAGTCTACGATGGGTTTTCTGCTCTATGCGAAACCCAGCAAAAAGTTGGTCTCTTTCTGAGTGGAAAGATAGAGTGGCAAAGAGAGAGAAAAGAGAGAGAGAGAGAGAGAGAGGCTAAGGTTGGTGAGAGGGGATGATGAATAAGAAATTGGTGCCAATGTGGAAATTATTGGTGGGAGAGAATGTTTAAGGGAAGGGGAGGAAGTGGAGGTGAGGTGTGCTCATTGGGAAACCCAAAAAGGAGGGGAGGAAGGGGGAAGGGAGGTGGTGGTGCTGGTGAACTGGGTGGCAGATCCGAAACCCGATGACCCGGTAACGTGATTCGGGAATTCCGATGGTAGGTTTTATGGGTCTCGGGTTTTATAAGCTGGTCTTGTCTCTCAGCTCAGAGAGAGAGAGAGAGAGAGAGAGAGAGAAAAGTTTAGAGAGAGGGTGTCTGAAAAAACCTCTTTCTTTGAAGTGCTCAGGGGGTTTTGCTTTCGGTCTCTGATAAGTGAAAGTGCTTTTTTTTCTCTCTCTAATGGGACATGGTCTTGCCAAAGAAAAGGGACTGAATGGCAAGAGATATGTCGTTCCTGTTTTGCCAGATTATGTCGTTTCAGTGCGCAATATTTTTCACTTGTTATCTGTAATCACTATATTAAAAATACAAGAATTCTTCATCAAAGCTCCACATGGTAACATTTCTATTGTTATGTTATTTTATTCTTTTGCTTTTCGGAATAGAAAAAAAAAATCTATTCAGTAATGTTAATTTTTCTATTTCTCGAAATAAAAAAGTGGTCGAGAATAAATTCAGAACAAAAATAAGAAGCAGAAAAAAGTATACACTTACTATCAAGAACAATTTTTAGAAATAAGTTGTTTTCTTTTTTTCTTTTTTTCTTCTTCCTCATTGCTCGTCGGCCCTCTGTTGTCCGCCGCTTGCTGCCGTTGCCCACCGCTACCACCTACCAACCCACAACAGCCGACGGCAGACGACTGCGGGCGACCATGATAGGCGAAGGAAGTAGAAGAGAGGAAAAAAAGAAAAAAATCTCAACAATTAAAAGAAATTCTACGTTACAAAAAAAAAAAAAAAAAAAACTTATGATCGTACCAAACTCATTCTCATTTTTTTTCTATTATAAAAATAGAAATTTTGTACAATTATCAAATATGTTGTTTTACTTATAAACTATTCTAGAGAGTAGTTATAGAAAAGAACTAATTCTTAAAAGAAATTGTTCTCAGGAATAGAAGTATTACCAAACACACCCTAAGTATCTTCAATAAGTAACTTGATAACACCTGCAATGTATCAGCAATTAGGGAGTAATGTTATAAGGTACATTGGATGTGTCGCGATGTCAACAAAAGGAAAGAGAAGTTATTTGGTGATAGAAGGATGATGATCGTCGGCTTCAAGTCTTCGTTGCGATTCTTTATATGACCCTGGTTGATATTTTCGTGAGCAGAGGAGGCTCCTTCCACATCAGAACCTAACAGGACTTCAGGAGGATGTTTCTTAAGTTCATGCATGCTTATATTGTGTATTGCTTTGACAATTGAACCCAGAAAGGGCAAAATTATCAATTCAGTCATGAACTTATTATATGGATATCAATTAAATCCTAAACTTTCTAAAACTATCAATATAGTATTAAACATTTGCACAAAATTTCAATGTAGTGCATTTGGCCAATTGCTCCGCAAAAGTTATTGATGCGGCATGAGTAAACTAGTTCACATTAGCATGTCGCGTAAATCGTCAATGATAACATCAACAATTTTTGGCAAGAGTTGGTTGGAATGATTATTTTGGAATATTGAGTAAAAATTTAATATTACATTGGCCAAATTAAGAAGGTAGATTAGATCAATATATGTACAATAGGTTCATGACTAATTAGATATTTATCCCACCCACAAATATATTTACTATTGTAAGACTAATTTATGAACTCATTAAAGCTACTACATGCTCCTATTGTACTTTCATCAATTTAATTTTAAACCATTTAGTTATGTTAATTGAATCTAATATTTACATTTTACCAATTGAGTCAATTCAACCAGTTTTGGTTGGAAATCACCGACGTGAGTATCGATCGTCCTACGTGGCGCCTCTAGCTAGTCTTTGGCCATTGCTAAGGCCCGACAATTGACTAGAGGAAGGGAAAAAAAGAGAGAGGATAGAATAGAGAAAGAAAAGAAAAAGTAAATAAATATATAATTTCTAAAAAATATTAGAATATTATTAAAAATTGTCCATGTTAACATCGACCACGTTACATAGGATGGCCAATTAGACTTAATTGGAAAAAGGCAAAAAAAGTTTAAGACTCAATTGATACAATTATTTTGGACCGAATTAGCAAAAATACAATAGGTTTTAATACTTTTTGCACAATTTTTCGTTAACTTTTCTTCCTTTGTCATTTTTCTCTTGTTTCATTGATTTAAGAAAAAAATTCCAAATAAGAGCTAAAGAACCTTCATTTTCTCAAATAAGGACTTGAAATTAATTTTATTTCAAATAATGATATGAGGTAACTATGTTTGTATTTCAAATAAAGACCTGACTTTTTAGCTAGTCATGGACATTGTAGTAATTTACCTTTATTTGGATTTTTTCTCTTTTCTTTCTTCTTTTTTTTCCCCTTTTTTTGGCTTTTCTTTCCCTCATTGGTGGTGGCCGATTGGCCTGGCAATGTCGGAAAGGGCTAGGCAAGGGTTGCCTTGCTAGCGGTCGGTGAGAGACGACCTTACCTTAGGTGAGGCCCCTCTTACAGCCATTGGTGAGGTTAGCCCTCGCCAAATCTGGGCAAAGGTCGTCTCACCAACGGCCAACAAGGGTCGTCGAGCCTTCATTGACATTAGCCGATGTCGACCTTCTGGCAAGGTTGGCCTCGCCGACTGCTGGAATGCCGATTCGACTTTCTGGCAAGGTTGGCCTCGCCAGCTCTTACTAGCGGCTGATGAGGTTCATTGAGCCCCCATTGGCAACTGCTGGCCCTCACTTGGTAGAAGAAAAGAAAAGTGAAAAAAATAAATAAAAGAAAAGAATAAAAAATAACATAATTAAAATTGTAATTGGACGAAAATGCTCTTAACTAGTTAGAATATTTAGCCGGCTGGTAACCGACGAGATGAGGCCCTTATTTGAAATAAACATTGCCACTTTATGGCCTTATTTGGAATATCCATGGCTATTTCGAGTCCTCATTTAACGCAAGGTCCACTTTGGGCCCTTATCTAAGAAAATAAGGATCCTCCGTGCCCTTATTTGGAATTTTTCCTTGATTTCACATACTTCTAGCTTGTATGGAGAAGAACAAATGATGCTTTCCATGTCATCCAAACCACGTTATGTGAACATGAGAATTTAACAGCTTTAAGCGAGATTGCTGTTTTAACGCAGAGAATGCTGAAAAATTATAGCAGAGTTGGAGCTAATTAAAATTTTCTATCCAATCTTTGCCTGGAAGTCGCATAAGTTAATGGAGAAACCATGAATAAAAGCCTCCAACCAAATTCTGTAGCGAAAATAATATTTAAACAAAAGAACCACAAGCTAAGGACTGTTGATACTACAAAACAGCTACTTGAATTGTTGCAAGTGAGCATAAAATGAAAGCATTTATGATCACGAGCAGAAAACCAGAATCGTGCAATAAAGTACTGGATAATTGAAGAGCTGGTACCTATTACCATGAGAATGTTATACTGCCTGCACGATACTTCCTATGGGGACACAATAAGCATATATCCCGGAAGCAGAAACTCAATACAAGAATGTTACACTACTAGCTAAAAACTTAAGAGGCCTACACCAGTTGCACGATCCAATATCAACACTATTATATGTTTTTGAAAACTTTTTTGCTGAAGTTTCTGAAATCCACAATTGAATCTTGTCATTGAAATTAACATGCACACCTGCTGTACTTTTCATGGGCCAAGAGAAGTTACACTGAGACTGATATTCACTCAGAACTAGATAAAAATCAAAATTCTTAATAAAATACATCAACAAACTGTTCCACATCTAAACTAGCGGTTGCTTGTACTAAGCAAGCATGACGATCTCACTCATGCAAGTGAAAATTTCTCATACACTAAATCTACATGAATCTTCAATAACTCGTTGTTGCACCATACAGTATTTCAAAGAAAAAGTTCCGAACCAAACAACATTCTCCTGATCCATCTGCTCATGCACTCTCTTTTGAGGTTGTATCTACTTTTTCCTCCTGGGCCACTTCTTTTGGCTTCTCCATAGAGGGTTCTGTTAAAGACTCGGGTTCTTTCTTTATCTCTGATTCAAATTCTTTAGCTGCCTGCAATAATTGCAGAACATGAGCATTATCATAGAGGCACAGCACCAAGATTGAAAACAGGTCCAATTGCGAGATTGGTCAAATGATCTCATAATTGAACTTGCTAAGGGCAAAGCTACCCCGAAGAGAACTGAACTACTACACTGCATCACAACCATCTGGTGCTTGTAGGATTAGAAAGAACCTTCCTTCGGTTTATGAAGGTTTTTAACAGCATCTCTCCCGCGAAAGAACTCCCAAATTTACTAACCGAATTCATCTGGAACTGTGGGAGTCAGCAATTGGATTCTCTTTATGTTGCTCTTCAAACTTCCCTCCAACTTTCTTGGTGGAAAAAAGTTGGAAATAATAGATGTACATAAAGCAAAACCTCAGCCTATTCAAAGTACAATAATATTTCTCTCTGTTTTTTTTGGTCAGAAACAACATTCTGCTTTGACACGTAAAAGGAAGCAGTTCAAATAACCAGTAAAAAGAAATGACCTTATAGTCCTAGATACTTGAGTTCACCAGCTCAAATACTCATCTCGCCACGTCAATGAAACTTAAAACCTCGGTGACAAATTCCGACATGAACTCTCCAATCTAGACACCAACAGCAAGTTGACAATGAATTTCTCAGATAACACATAATCAGATACCGCCCATTCCAATTGAACCATTGCTGTCGCTGAAATAGTTGCCCGAAAGATTGAGTCTCTGAGGACACTCCAAGAACATCAAGACAATTACATACGGATCTCTCAAGTGTGGTAATGGCGATGCTCGTCCTAGACTAATTACAACGCCAACATTTTTACCTTAACAATCGAATTCCTCGACAAAATCCAAGATGCTAATAATATGATTACATACAATTCTCAAACATCAAGCTGAAAAGACCATCTTCGCTAATTGAAACGAAATCTCATTAATAAACTAAATATATAAATATTAAAAAAAAGCCATTTCCAGAAACACTCCTCAGGTGAAATAAAACAAACACAAGGCGGGCTAGAAAAAGGGTAATCCAAAACTCGCCTGCTGGAAGCTCTTAACGGTCTTGCCGATGCTCTTCCCGACTTCCGGCAACTTCTTGGGCCCAAACACCAGCGCAGCGACGCCCGCAATGACGACAAGCTCGGGCACGCCGAGGCCGAACAAAGCATTGCAAGTCAGACCCCTCTTCGCCCTCAGATTCCGCCTCCTGCCCAGACCGAAAGCCAGCGAATTGCTGCCGTGGCAAGGCAAATTAGCGCTCTTGATGCTTCTGGCAAGAGAAGAAGAAGAAGAAGAAGGGTTGAAGAGGAAGGCGGAGGAGGAAGAGGAGAGCGGGAGCGAGGTGGAAGGCGGTCTTGGGAGGGAAGAAGGAGAAGAAGAGAGAGGAAGCGACAGGGATGAGCAAATCTCCATGGCGGGCGGGTGCGCTTCGGATGTGATGGGTCGGGAACAAAATTTTGCCTTTTTCGCTTCTGGGCGATTTCTTGGTGGAGGAAGAAGATGAACGCTGGTACCTGCGAAGGGGAGATGAAGATTGGGTGGGGACGGAAGAGAGTTTTTGGGTTTTGTCGTCTATGGAGACGAAGAAAATTGCTGCTTCTGGAAAAACTTTTTTCACTTGTGTTGTAAGCGAATATATATAACATTTCTGGAAAATAGGAAGTTATTTTCTTTAAAAAATAAAAATATTTCTTGATGTTTGACTGAACCCAAAAATGAAGTAGAGAACATTTTTCGCTATTTCTTATTGAAAAATTGATTTTAATTTTTTACGAAAATTACCCAAAAAGTTGATTTTTTTCTTTTTATTTTTCCTTCTTCTCTTGTCGATGGTGGCTAGCCACTATGATGAGTGACGACGGCCTATAAGCGAGAGATGAGTTCACATAAGGCTGGCAAGAGTAGATCTTGTTGCAACTCGCCAAACCCCGAGCTTGCTAGATTTGGCAAGCTTGCTCATCACCGACTCATGAGGCCACGAGCTTGCGATCTCGACGAGGCTCAAGCTCATAGGTCTCAAGCGAGCTCAACCTTATCGAATCTAGTGAGTTGGAGTCTCGCTCAAGGTCCGCTTGGCGTGTATGGTCTTGGGTGGGCTTGTCCCTTATCTGTCGCTGATCGTTGGCCGTTATTGTGGCCATCCATTATCGACTAAGAAGGAAAAAGAAAAAGAAAAGAAAAAATAATTATAATTATTATTTTAAAAAAACAATTTTATAGAAGTGAATATTTCATTAATTAAGGATTCGAGCCCAAGTGCTGAGGACCTACGCAGAGCCTTTGTGAACTTGGCTTGAGTGCTTGGGATCAAAGCTCAAGCACCAAGGACCTGAGCACAATATTTATGGACCAAGGCTCAAGTTAGGCTTCAGGGGAGGGGGCTGCCCTTGCCAACGAAGGCATTTCAGGCCTTTATTTGAAATTTTCCCTTTATATTATATTAAATTGGGAAAATGATACCAATAGTCCTTCAACTTTCATCTGATGTAGAATATGATTAATGAATTGTTAATTTGTTCAATGTGATCATAAATTAATTTTTAGACTATATGTGGTTACTAAATTTGAATTAATGGAATGATAGTATTGAACATTTTTATATAGTTTTTAGAGATTAAATTGAACATGTGTCAAAAATTCAAGAATCACATTAAACAAGTTAATAGTTCATGAATGATATTATACATTTGGGTTAAAGTTTAGGGATTGCATTGAATGATTTCAAAATTTAGAGATTATTTGTGTCATTTTTTCTACTAAATTTTCACTGCGTCTAAGTTTTGATAGTTTACAATAATCAATAATAATGATGATAATATGTATCTAAATCTATTATAAGAATGAGTTCCGATCTATCCAGCAGTGCTGATCCATTGAGATTGCAAATTCTTTTTCTTTCTTTTTTTGCAAAAATTGCGGGTGGCAAAACTCATTTCGCTGGACTTTCGAAACGATTTCTAAACTCGCTTATTTCCAACCTCTGATCCAACTTTTATCTCATCAGAATTCGATCATGTTGAGAAACCCGATCTATTAGGACATCGAAAATCATAGCTGCATTCTCGTGATGGCTCGAAAGCACGAGAAAGCAAGCTTTCTCGAAGAGCAATTTTTCATATTTATGAAGATTCACTGGTCGTAGAAAGTGTTGTTTTTCTTCTGAACAATGTATGCTGTTCATCCTCTGAAGGTTGCTTCTCAGTAGGGCGAACATGTCAATCAGAATCCACAGTTCGGTTGGGCCCCTCAAAAATGTGATTTGAAAGCTTGTGAAGGGGGAAGTTTGAATCTAGATTCAGGGGACTCTGCAACAATGCCAATTCAAAGACGTCTCTCTAGCGGTCCAGTCTCAACCGCAGTCATGCTCAGTTGGGTTCTCAGTCAGTCAGGCCGGCTAAGCAGGAAAAACAAAAAATGCTCACGACACTCTTGAGAATGCGAAGAAAGGGTCAAATTCACCAAAAAATCGCTATGTACTGGGGGAAAAAGGGGGAAAGTCCAGGAGTATATACCAACGATTGAACAAATACGATTAGCGAACTGTATTATTGTGCTTCGATTAATGAATTTAGTAAATATCCACCAAAATGATCGACCCTCTCGCTAATCTATTGCTACTACTGTTCTCCATCGTACGGGGGGCCACGAGGACTTGAATCACCACGAATGCGCTTCTGCAGGTGCTCCAGACTGGCCACTCTCCGCATGGAGGCCGTCCGTCCCATCTTGCCAGCTCCATTCTGCTGCGCATTTTCAGCTGCAGGAATATCTGCCAACCCATCGCTGGTTCTCATATCGTCAGCAGATGATGCAGGGTTACTAGAATTGGTTTGATAGAATTGGTGCTTTGGGTCATCTTGCACAGGAACTGCAGCGTCCGCTGATGTATCAGAAGGACTACCATCAAATGGTGGCACACCCACAGAAGACATGTCGGACATTACATGCAACATTGGGTTCAGTCCGGTTACTCTTTTAACCGTCTCTTCAGCCATCTTCACCTGGAGATATCAAACCAAGTTTCATATAATGAGATAACTTTTCCATAGAGATCAAGACCATTTCCCTGTTTTACGTTTGAACCCTCTAGTCTTGAAGCAATAAGAAACTAGATGCATTAGTCACAAGTATAAATGGACAAACAACTTCCTCATAGGAAAGCAATTCAATCCCGGGCCAATAGGCAACAAAAGACCGCAGGAGCATGAATTCATAAGAGAAGAGTAAAAGAAAGGGACCACCAATAAAGAACCTAACCTTTGCTCTCAAGGTTTCGACATCAGCTTTCAAAACTCTGTTGTCAACAGCTGCTACATTGTACTTCTGGCTTATGTCCGAGAGACGTTTCAGTAAAGTAGAATTCTCAACTCTCAATTGAGCAACCTAATTTGAGGTAGAAAAGAATTAGGAAGCAACTATGGATATACATAAGTAGTTATGAAGAACTCTTGTAAGAGAACATATTGTCGCAATAGTCAAACCTGTGTCTCAAGCTCACTCAAATGAGCTTGTTTTCTTCTTCTCGAGCGTCTGGCAGACTCTCGGTTGGAGAGCATCCTAAAGAGCACATATGAATCAGAGGAAAATCAGGGATGCTGAAACCAAAAGTTTGTCTGAAACATTTTTAAGCTAACCAATTACAAAAAGACATACTACCCAAGAATATAGTGTTATTTTGGTTTCAGATGCATCACATACATAATCCTGTTCAGATGCTGCCACTGAACGCTTATGACTTGACTACCCACAAACGGAACCAACCCGAATATTCAAGAAGCTGGTTCAATCTCTCTAATTGTGGACTATACTTATGAGGATTAAGCAAATCAAGCCAAAATAATGCCATTACTAAGATAAACAGGACCATCATGTATGATATGGCTCTTGGAAAAAATCATAACAGAACCTGAACCTATTGATGACAGCATTTTGTTAGACTCAATATTGATGAAAAAGTGAATACTCAATTACTTGGGATACTGTATAAAAGTGCAAATAGTACTTGCCATCTTCTTCAGTACACTGAGAATGATGGCAGCAGAGTTCAACAAAAGAAAAAAGATGATGGTATTAAAAGCTACCACAAGTGCTAAATGTGCAATAGTACCTCCTCACGCGCTTTGCATCAAGAGGATCCAAATGGTCAGTAGTTGCAGTTTCTTCAACTTCATCATCGTCTGATAAGTCTCTTGATGATCCACTTGTTGTCGACCTCACAGGTATCCCAGATTTCTTTAGCATGGCTGGTAATGAAGGTATTCCAACTAGTCCGCCAGCATCCTCATCTTGTGACTTGGACAACTCAGGCCCAACTCCTATATGAAAGAGAAAAAGAAAGGGAATGACAGAGAGAAGGAAGAGAATATTAGCCATTAAAATGGAGATATGCTGTGTCTATGCCTCCACCAGCACTCATCTCAAGTTCAGAGATACTTCAGAATGAATGCCAACATCTTTCCACCCCAGAAAAATAAAAGGGTGGAAAGCACGAGCATATTCAAATATTTTCAACATCTTGCCAAAAAATGGTACAAATCATTCGACCTATTGTAACTGCTCCAAAGACTCTTAAACTGGAAAACAGGAATAATTTTTGCATACAAATCAGGCATATCTGATTTAGATGCGCAACTCCCACAAAGATGTCTTACACATGCCACGACTTATAATGCTCTGCCTAGATGCATAACCATGCTTGTTCCCAAGCGAAGCAAAGCAGGGAACAACCCTAATTCTAGAGCCAATCCTTGGGAAATGATGAAGAAAAAGAAATCAATGCACAGTCTGTGATTTAAGTATCACATGCTAGAGTGCATGTCGCCTTCCATTGCATACTGAAGATTCCTCCCGACTGATATTCTTGCATCTGCGATGTAGAGAAGAGGGATGACCCAAAAAGAAACAGAAAAAAGGAGTTGCACAGCAACACACCATCCAGGATAAAGATTAAGCACAATTTTCAGGATATAGCATCTTTCCCTTATTGATTGAAGAAGTGGTTCTGAACAAGAGAGGTCATGCATGCATAACAATTTCATGTCGGTGTGGAGAATTGGCGTATTATTGATTGACAAACCTTTTGAAGGAGCTTGAGATCCCACTAAGGATGCCTTTGAAGCCTGAGAGTTGTCAGCTGGAGTTCCAGAATCTTGATTTATGACAAACGGTGCCTAAAGTAAATTAAGAACTGAAATTAGCACAGGGAACTCGAAAAGACAAAATAGGCTCACAATAACTAATGCAATAATCATGTAGTGGAAGAAGATGAAAACATTTTCACAGTCCAAGATTCAAAGTTAAAGGATGATCAGTTTCTTTTGACCAAACTTTGTTCGTATCATACTTCTCGCAGGGCTCAAACGTTTTATCACATTCAAAGTTAGTAACAAATTATCCTTAGCGAGGAAAGTATATGCTTCTAGTAAGTCATTTTGGCAACTTAAAGGACTTCTAAGAGTCTACATCAGCTCCTTCAACAGGGTTCATGTCTTTCTACTCTTCAAACTGCTCTCCAGGCCTAACTGTATTCTTTCCCTATTTTATTTTTCCAAGGATATAACATCGGCTGGAAAATATTCCTTTGCATTCAAACCAGCTAGCATCTCTAGACACCCATCATCAGAAAAGACAAGTTCTCTCTCATGAACTCTCCAGCCTCGAACCGTCCTTAGAAATCAACACGTGCAGGCCACCCATGAAGAGTTGATTTAATCTGGGCATCGATCCATTCAAATTCACATAGAGAAAGCACAACCAGAAGATGGAGATTGAATTCCACCACTAGCACTTGAACTCTGCGACTCATGGGTTGCAAGGAAATAAGACACTCATGGAATTGACCAAAAACGAGCTAAGTTCATGAACTTAATCATTTTCTTATAACACCACACAGCAAAGTCCAACCAGAAGAAAAGGGTATTCTTATAATTTCGCTAAAGAAGCTGAATAGCCTCCTTTTCTTTTTCTTGTCAAGAAAACATTACAGCTGCACTAATGACCCCATTGAACAAGATAAAAATTGAAACTTTACCTTCCACCACCATCTCAAAATCAAAGAGAGAGCAAAAAAATCACCCGCGCATGCCTATACAAGCACGGGCATTTGCGCTCTTGCCCACACGTCAAGACAGAGAGAGACGGAGAGATGGAGAGAGTCACCTGAGACAGAGCAACGGCAGCGCAAGCCAGGTCGAGCTTGCTCTTGAGGAAAGCCAGGTACTCCTCGGAGTTCGTCGGCGGCGCGGGCGGCGGAGCAATGCTGTCGACGTACGGGGCCGCCGGCGGGCTGGCACTGCTGACCTCGCTCGCGTCCTTGTTTACCGCATTCGGGTCGGGCGGCTGCTTCCGGATCGGGTCCTGATCCCGGTTCCGATCGGGGCGCGGGCCCTTGATCTCGACCACGTCGCTCTCGTCGCCGCGCCCGGACGACGCGGCGGAGGCGGAGGCCTCCTGGAGGTAACGCTGGAACGCCCATTCGGACTCGCTCCGGTTCATCTTGACGACGGCGGCCGCGGCGGCTCGGACCGGCACGACGACGACGACGACGTCAGCGGGGCGGCCGGCGGCGGCCGCGGCGACGACCAGAACTGGTCGGAGATTTCGTCCACCGAGAAGCCCCTATCCATTCTCTCTCTCTCTCTCTCTCTCTCTCCCTCTCTGCCGCGTTTCTTTTTGGTTTTGGATATATTTTTTGAGGTTTTGGATAATGTTCCTTCGGGCGGCGTTGCATTTGGTTTTAAGGTTCCTCCAGGGGTATTTTGGTCATTTGGGAAATTTGAGATTTTTTTTTTTTTTTTTTGGTGGGATGTTAAGTTTTCTCCTTCTTTCTACCTTTCCTGTCTTTTCTTTTCTTTTTTAAAATTTTTTTGTATTTTTGGGGTGGGGGTGATGAATTTGTTGATATTTTTTGGGGGCAATTGGGGTGAGTGAATGGTACATTTGCCACCAAGTGGGGGGGCGAGTAGATGCAAGTTGAAGGTGTTGCTTTTGTCGGAGACAACGAGATTGAGTGGATTTGAAGGTTCCTGGGGATGGAAAGATAGACATGAATGGGATTAGATTGGCGAATTTTTGGTAGGCCTTGCCAAATAAATATCTCTCAATCCGGCAGGGTTTAGAATCTTGACTTGATATATTTGCAAGTGGGAAGGGGGTTTCGAATATTTGATTCATTCTAGTATGTAAGAAGATCTTTTGACGGGTGGATGATGATGATTTGGAAGAGGATAAGCAAATTGGGTATGTAATCTGTAGATTTTTTTTCCCTTTTCGGGTTTATTTGGGTTGTCGAAACTAGCAAGTCGGGACGTGGGAAGGAGTCTTCGGGAGGACCCGACCGTCGAAATTTTTCAGGATCAATCCACAAAAATATATGGAGTTATTAGAACGATGGGTTCTTAATGAATTTTGCTCCTGTGAAGTGTGTGTGGGGGTATGATTGGAAAAATGCTATCGAAATAAGTAAATATGGAGTATAAAGGGAAAGGGAAATCATGGTTATCCTTAAAAAGGTTGAAGGCGAAAGCGACCCAAAGTAGAGAAAATTGACTTGGGGATAGATTGAGGAGGCAATCTTTGATTGTAACCCTGATGTTTGGTTGATGTTGGGTCCAATGATATGGTGAAATGGATAAGTTCAAGTTGCTGTCCATTCTATATATGCAAATTAAATAAATCATGACAATTACACATATTGATCTTATCATATATTTGATATTAAAACTCCAAAGCAACTCTCCACAACGATGTTAGCATTTTGTTCAACAAATATCAGGTAACAAAGTATAGATTTGAGTCCGAGCACCAATTTGAGATTTCTTCATGAGTGGAAAATTATTTTAAGAGAAAATGTGCCGTGGAGGATTTGAGACCGGAAAATTAGCTTGAGCTAAATGTGCCACAGAAATAGGATTTCACGAGATTTTCGATTGTATCGATCCGACAATGCTAGAGGGCAAATTTCCCCTAGGGCACGACACGTGTTGTCACGAGATTGCACTGCCCGGGGGTGTGGATAGGAACAGAGGAGTTTTCAAAGGGGGGGAGGGGGGAGTCTAGTGGCTCCCATTGGGCGGCTCTCCCGGAGACGCGGCGGTGGCGGCGGCTTTCTTAAGCTTCACATCTTCTCTTTGTTTTTGTGGATAAATCTTGAGGAATCCCGGTGGGCCCCACGGCCACGTCATTCGGATTCATTGCCTTTTTAGGCCCGTTTCTTGTAAGGCACCTGAAAAAAAAGAAAAAGGAAAGGAAGTTGGGTGACTGGACACTTCCTACAAAAATTGATAGCCCCCAATTTTGTTTAATATAAATATATATTTTTTGTTTTTAAATTGTTGAGTGTGTTATATGATTGGGCGAGCATAGTGAATAAATTGGAAATTATGTGATCTACTCATTTAATTATGTGGGCTAGTGGCTTATGGGTCCATTTAGACCATACACTATCTGATGGCATTAGTGTGGAATGATGGATTTTGGAAAGAGGGCAAATTTTGAGTGGGGCACGTATTGGTGGATCAACTAGAGGCGAGGGGACCGCATCCGTACCGTAGCCCCCAAAAGAAGGGACTAGTGGCCACACCTGAAGAAGAAAAGGAAAAGAGAGAAACGAAACTAGTGAGGTCCCGAGTCTTGAAGCTTCGTTTGGTTCTTCCACCACAAGCATTCCAATGGATTTAATTATTATTCTTCGATTCCGAATGGGATATTAACGTCGTCATGCAAAAAAAAAAAAAAGTATCCATATCGTTATCTTTAAGAAAAAGGGTTTGAGATAATTAGATCGATTAAATATTTTAACGCAATCATAAAGATATCATCTAATCGGTGCATTAAAAAGATTAGTTAGATCGGCGATCATGGCAGTTCATGGCACAAGATGGAAGGAGAAACTCACGATTCATAAGGTCAAGAAAGATGGAATTTATTGAGAGCAATCGAATTCAATATTCTAATCTCCTGAAAAGATACTCATCAAAACATCCAATCGAAATAATCCCGAAGAACAAGGTCCCCAAACGTTTTTTATTTTTATTTTTCTTGAACGACTTCTTAAATAGCAAAACAGTATCCCCATAATAAAATAAAGGTTAGGTTCCATGAACGTTTCTTTTTTCCCCATTTATTCTATCCTATCGTTAATTTAATCCAATTCATAGGAGGGGGAGGAATCTGATTGGAGGAAGAGTTTCTAGGTCCTTGGGCCCTGGGGACAATCCGAGTCAGAGCAGCGTCACGCGCTGACGTGGAAGGGGACATAAAGTAAACGCCGCTTAGCTGTGAGCTTATCTCCACGTCCTACTAATTATAGCGTGCTTTGTCGTACCGTATGGTCCGTTTAAAATATTACAAAGTGACATGGCAGCAGGAATCTCTAGAGATCCCATATCTTGAATTTCTCTTCCTTTTTCTCCATCCGGAATCGAAGGGGAAGGAGAGATCTTGTGGATGTCGACAGAAGTGGGCTTCATTTAGGGTGAACAGAAGAGGGAGATTAGGGCCCTAATCCCCTCCAAAATTAAAAATGGATTGGGCTCCTAGAGCTGGGATTAACCCACATGGAGATCTTTCATTTCGCTTCTTTTTGGGTAGGAGGGGCAGTTGTTATGTGACTCAATTTGTCTTAGATGTTTCGTGTGTTTCATGTGTGCTCGATTTATGAGGACTGTTGTATCATGTGGATCCCATGTGAGGTCCGCTCGAATTAATGGCTGAATAGTCCAACGAAGAGCCGAAAGTCGGATGTACCAAGGGAATGCACACAAGGATTGGGGGGCTAAAAAAGTGGGTCGTATTTATTGCCTCTTGCCTGCCATTCCAAGGTTTCTC
Source organism: Eucalyptus sp. ANBG9806169 (assembly GCA_014182395.1). Classification (NCBI taxonomy): domain Eukaryota; kingdom Viridiplantae; phylum Streptophyta; class Magnoliopsida; order Myrtales; family Myrtaceae; genus Eucalyptus; species Eucalyptus sp. ANBG9806169. Next base: position 40,098,175 of record CM024580.1, read on the forward strand.
TTTTTGGGTTGGAACTAGAGCCGGCAAAATGGGTCATAAATCCATATTATGACCCATTTAACTAAATTGGTTATATATGGGTCAAGTGAAAATTAAATATGGGTCGAAATGGGTTTGAGAAAGTAAAACACAAAAAGAAATGGATTTGAATGGGTTACGAGGAAACCCACTTTGAACCCATGGCATTCTCTCTTTAACTTTAGAAATTTTTTTAATAAAAAATCGAAATTATAATTATTTTTCATATTTTAATTTAATTTAATTTTTCTTTCTTTTTCTTCCTTCCTTAGCCGGCAACAGGCCAAGCGAGGCTCGAGCCTCGCCGGATTTGGTGAGACTTGAGCTCGTGGGCGTTGGGCGAGGCCTCGGCCTTGGCAGATCGGTGATATCGAGCCTCGGCCTTGTTGGAATTGGCGAGACTCGAGCTCGCGAGTGTCGGGCGAGGCCTTGGCCTCGATAGATCGGTGAGATCGAGCCTCGCCCGATGCTAACGGAGCCTCGCCAACGACCGGTGAGACTCGAGCTAGCGGTGCCTCGGGCAAGGCCTCGGCCTAACCGAATCGGCAAGATTTGAGCCTCGCCCGACGCCGGTGAGCTCGATCTTGCCGCCGGCCGCCAGCCATCGTCGTGGTCGGCGGCCGGCCAAAGAAGAAGAAAAAGAAAAGAAAAAAAATTATTATTAAAAATTAAAAATTATATTTAAAAAAATAAAAAAAATAAAAAAATTATATTTTAAAAAATTAAAAATTCGATTTTTTAAAAATATTTTAAAAAGTTATAAAAATTTTCCATTAAATTTGTATTGCATAAAAATGTTTTAACAATAATTTTTTTTTATAAAGAAATCATAAAAATGAGCTTTTTAGGTTTAGTTAAAAAATTTCATGTTACAATTTTTAGTTATTTAATGGTATATTCACTTCAAACAAGAGAAGTATGTGCATGATCTAATTCTTTATAAATATTTCAATTTATAGGTTTTCTTTTATTTTTTTTATTTCATTTATTATTTTGAATTTAATTTGAAGTTTTAATCCAATTAACATATAGTAGAGATGGGTTTCCCTAAAATATTAATAGGTTTTAGCAATACGGGACGAGTATGAGTTGAGTATGGGTCAGGTATGGGTTATTTAATTTACACTATACGAATATGGGTTAAAACGGAGTAAATGGGTCAAATATGGATGAACCCATTTTCGACCCGACCCACCCATTTGACGGGTATAGTCGGAACAGCCACAGTAGTTAGGAGATTCTTGCCGCTGACAAAATGTAATGCCATTCAAACGCAATGGAACACTGGCAAAGGAAGTCATGGAAATAATTTGGAGAACGGATTTGTATGAGCTCTCCTTATTATCATTGCATATCTCAAATCTCCAATAAATACGAAGCGGATACATAAATATGGTGAAGTTCGACGGAATGACTCCAACCAGAAGAGTTATAACTGCGCGTGCCTGCAACGGACGCCTAACTATTGAGGATACAAACAAGCAGAAAACATTGCTGCCATAAGGCTACATAGATACCATATTGCAATCAAACGAGCTCTTACAAGGCATAACCACAGCCATTTCAAAGCAAAACTAACAGCTGGAGAAGTCACACCGGAGGCACGGCGTCATTCCTTGCCATCAGCAGCTCGGAGTGAACCGAGCTGAACAGGGGCTTGAGTTCCTACAACCTTAGATGAACCATAAATGGAGAGGTCCATCCCTCGAGCCTTTTCTTTCTCGATCTGTTCTTTGATCCAGAAGTACGTGATTCTCAAGCCATCCTGCAAAATTAATGCATTCAATCAGTCGTTTGGAGAGAAGAAGCGGACGAAGAGAAATTCTGGTCGGTCCAAGGGATGGGTATCGTTCTATTTAGTAGCAATCAATGTACTTTCGAGAGTTGTGGTTCAAAGCTATGAGTGGGTTAAGGGGGAAAATCATTATCTTTACGCATAAGCAATGGCCTACCCTCAATTTCATGGTAGGGGCCCAACCAAGCTTCTCCTTGATGAGTGTGTTGTCTGAGTTGCGCCCACGGACACCCTCAGGACCAGGAATGTGATGAATGGGAAGCTTCTTATCCTCAAAGCTAAGAACAATCTCAGCCATTTCATTCATGCTAACCATCTCATCGCTTCCAATGTTCACTGGCTCACGGAAATCTGACTTTGTCAATCTGACAAATCCACAGGATAAGCAGTAAGTAACGAAGCTATAAAAATCAAACACACTCAGACGAGTAATATATGTAGATATATATGGTTCACTAAGTCGGGTAAAATCCAACACACCAGAACCATCCATTTATTTTATACAACAACTCGGACCATATGAATTATTAAAGACCAGACCCTTCAAAACGTCAATTTTTCGTCCATTCCGCAAAGACATTAGAAGCTAGATCCATATAACTAAGAACTTGAAGAGGCAAGATTAACAAGAAACCTCGCCTTCGCTGTTCCCAAGAAGGTTGGCAATACCAAAGATCTTGGTTGCTTAACTTGGTTTACCCTTACTCAGTAAAACATCCATGCACATAATTTTAAATAATTTAACAAATGAAAGCTGACACTGAAAAAAAAGTCAGGTTAATAATCTATCTCAAGACCCAACAACCTTGGAAAGGAAAGAGAAGACATATGATCATTGAGCTAAATAGCCGTTGGGCTCACCTAAGAACACCTTCAACACACTCATCAATGAAAGTAAAAGATCGAGTCTGAAGCCCATCTCCCCACATTTCGAACTTGTCAGTGGAAGTGATGGCCTTCCTGCAAAAAGCAGCCGGAGCCTTCTCCCTTCCCCCTTTATAACATAAACATCCAAGCCACTTCGTTAATAAAATGCAAAAGTGAGGAAATCATGCAATGAATCCGATAGCTGCAGCCTGAAAAAAAAAAAAAAAGTTTACCTTTCCATGTCCCGAAAGGACCATAAATGTTGTGGAACCTTCCAATGCGGCACTCAACTCCAAAATCTTTGGTGTAATGCTTGCACAATTCCTCAGTAGCGAGCTTCTCCAAGCCATAAGCATCTTGAGGCTGAAATTTAGAATGCCAAGATCAATATGTGACTTCCCTTCCCAGTTATGTATTTAACCCAAATGCATAAGGTCTTCGACAAAGTTTAACTTGAAAAGCAACAAACCTCAGCAGGCCATGCATCAGACTCTTTCAAGCTCACATTGGTCTCCAGCTGCTTAAATTCAGGATAAATGCAAGCACTAGAAGCATAGAATAACCTGCACAGGCATGGATATTCAACAGTTGGAGATGAATGAGGCACTGAAGAAAGATGAAACAGGACATGTAATTGAAAAGGAGATTGTGAAATTTATCCAGGTCTGAGCACCTCTTTACTCCATTTATCCTAGCAGCCTCGAGCATGTTAAAGCTGATCATTGTGTTGTTATACATAATGACGGAATGATTGGACTGAATGAAGCCCATGCCACCCATATCAGCAGCGAGGTTAAAGACATGGTCAACCCCCTTAGTAACCTTTAAGCAGTTATCCATGACTCTAAGGTCGACAAGATGGAATTCATGGCAGAACATGTCTTCAGTCATGTGCTCGTTCTTCTTCCAGTCCGAAGCGATAACGTAGTGGCCCTCACTTTTCAGGCGCCGGGCAATGTGAGAGGCAATGAAACCGCCTGCACCAGTGATGGAGATTCTGAGTTTCTCGGATGGCCAGTAAGGCTCCCTTTCGAGATTTTCATACGTGAATGCGCCATAGTCAGTTCCATCAATGCTCCCCATCCTGCAGTAGGCAAGAGAGTAAGTCCCTATATTCAGAAGGAAATATTAACAGCTGCAGTAAAGTAAATTCATATAACAGTCATGCAAGGTGGACTAATACCCAGGTGGTACATGCTAAGTCCCTGATTGATGTATATATATGAAGGTAAATCTTAGGCAAACTCAAGCAGGTTATATTTATTTCAAATCTCTGGTGAAGAGACGACAGCCAACTACTGTCAAGCATGCATAATATCATAGTGATAGGTGAAGTGAAATAGGACTTCCCATGAGATGTAAAATCAACTTCATTTGGCCCACATCAGGCAAACGACAGTCTGATGATTAGTGAAGTGGAAACACAAATTATGTTGGCAATGTAAAACCTCAGTAAATGCTATGATGATATATATCATCCGTGCAACGCACGTCAGAAGAACAAGAAACCACAAAACCAAAGAAAAACACAGATGTTGAAACATGGAAAACGAAAATTCCCAGCAATATATGTGATGCAATCAAATGCGATGCCGACGAAATCCAACTTCGTATTTTCCTGTTTAAAACTTGTCATAGCATGAAATCTGAACCGAGGTAAAACGATGAAGAATTCCTAGACTTGCGTCCCGACAAGAACCGAAATCACATGGAATGAACAAAGCTGAAAAAAAAAGAAAGATAAAGAGGTAAAACGACAACAACTATGAACTAACATCAAGTGAAAATACTAGCCTATATCACTAAAAAAAAATGTAAATTTCTCGAAATTATGGTAAAAAAACAATTCAAGAGGCCGTACTGAAGCTTCTGATGAAATGATTTTCAGCTAAATTGACAATGCAACAACAGAATCTGGAAACCAACCAGCGCACATCATCCCCAACATCAAAGAAAGGAGCAAACTTTGAAGCAAGCAAGAGCAACCCATATCGTTAATTCGGCGAATTTCAAGAAAATCACGCGCGCGAAGAACGTCGCAAGCACGAAAGGACCACAGCACATCAGGAAATGAAAGGGACCGAACCCATTTGCGGATGAAGCTCAAAAGCTTTGGCAAAACAGAAAGGAATGAACTTGAAAAAGCACCTGAATTGGGTCTTTCGAAGTCCCGGCAAAACAATGGAAGGGACGATGGGCAGAGTGAGAGAGAGCAGGAGCGAATGAGATGTGGATGGTCTGCGAGCCCCAAATTCTCCCGCTATTTAAAGGCCACGCAGTGGAGGAGCAGACAAACATGGCCACAAAATTTGTCCTCTCCTCTTTAGATAGAGAGAGAGAGAGAGAGAGAGAGAGAGAGAGGGACAGAGATCTCGTTCCTCCGATGTGTGGGACAACTACATGCAATAAAAGAGAGGTACTTGAGATCTTCAGCACAGGAGGAGAGAGAAACTTCATCTTATGTCTGATTTTCTAAGGAAAAAAGAAACCTGCTCGGATGAGATTTTTAACGTTTTGATATGTAATTTCGATATGCATTACTATACCCTTTTTCTATAATCCCTTTTTTTGACTGGGTTGGTGGAGTTAATTAAGACAAATCGTCGCGTTTGATGGGCGAAATTTGTCCTTTGTCGAGCGGAGAATCTGAAACGCATCTTTTGGCAGTCCTCCACTTGCAAATTACGAGAAAGATGGCAGAGATTTTGTGTCAGAAAAACGAGATTCACATTGCATTCGTAGTGATTATACAATAGATGGTTATGTTTGGTTGATGCGTATAATACGATGATGTTTGTTCTTTTCCTATGACCGTTCTTTTTCTTTGTGCGTGTGGGTGGCGGGAGGGCCGTGTCTTGAGTCCCTACGAGCACTGGTTCAGGGGAAGAAAGAAGGTTCGCAGAAAGAGAGGTGGGGCTGTTCAGCTGGTTTCGGACAAAACCAAAGGAAGCTGCTCGGAAAATGCTCAGAACTTATTCGACCCTACTCTTTGTGTTTCGTTTTTGTAGGTACCCGGCAAATTGGAACCCTGTACAGAAATTTTGGATCTTGCTACTGGAACAGAGTTGCTTTGTCCGAACTGTTGTTGGTTTTGTATCATCCGTCAGTTTGAGCCCCTCAAATGCCCCCGACATAGGAAGGTAGCGGTACCGTAATGTGAAGACCGAGTCGGTTTCTAACTTTGCCTGGCTTCGGCTGATGCAAAAATGGTAGTTCTAGAGGCGGAGAGGAACGCAGAGGTTAGGGGCTCTCGAAGGTTTGGATTGTCATAGGCGTAACATCTTGGAACCAGACTCTTGGGGATCCTCTGTTCATGACATGGATTGCTTGCCCTCTATTGGGCTGTAACGTGACGCCATCTGCGATTGCAATTTTCAGCAAGTATGTTGGAAAACAAAGATGGACAGCTAGGTAGGCAAATGTATATTTCTTCAAAGAGATGGGACTTGACACGAGCTGGGTTCGGCAGCTGCCGGGTGGTGTAAGGTAGAAGTAAACATTTCGTCAAAATCCAACACAACTGTTCGGAAACCCGATACGAAGGTTCGTGGTCTTAACTCATAAGGACCACCATCAAAGTGGATCGCCAAGGATCGGGGCACAAGGAATTTCCATCCTACTAATCGGGGAGAAAAAAGATCATGTGTTCATGCAAGTCTTTAAGTGCCGCAAGGAAGAAAAGCTCATCTGCAATGCGCAAATTGATGAAAAAGAAATGTCCGAACTGAAACTGAACTGTTATTCGGCATCTCAATCCCTCATTGTATCCCATGACATAAATTACATAAGGTGACCATGGCCATGAGGAGGGGTCAGGAGTGGCCAAGAAAGTAATGAAGCTGTCTGAAGAAGGTACATGAAGACGGTATCTAGCAGGGCAAGAGCAAAATGGTCATTGGTAATGCTGACAGGACAAGCCGCATCACCGAGAAATACTATACATCACTGCATTTCTCACCACATTTCTCCCTCAATTGCCAAGATCAACGAAAACAGGGTCGCTTTCGAGTTGCTCTGCAAACTTCTCCAAGATCTCCTTCACAATTTCCCTGATTTCGTCCTTTCTCCATTCCAAAACACTCTTATCGTAAGCAGCACTATAAAATACTGCATTGTAAAGGGCAACTGCTTCTTCAATGTCCGGTGGCGGCAATCCCATATCGGCACCATTATTTTCCAGATACTTCCTAACTGTTTCGACGCAATCTTGTTCATGATTCCCCTCCAATATCTTCTCTGTGACATTCATCAGTTGCTTTTCATTGCTCAAGAGCTGCAAGTTCAATCAAGAGAACACACCAAAGATGCTAAGAGGAGTCACAACAGAGCTATGAAAATTCTTAGCACAGAAAGGAAACAAATGTCTTCTAAATTTTGAATCTCTCGTCCTAGAACTCTAAACAAATGCCAGGGAATGTTTTACGTAGGACCATTTCTCCCTCAACGCATCAACCATATCTCCAATGCCAAATATTTATGAAGATGGTGAAGAGGATTGTTAGTTGGATGACCATTCTGAAGAGAATTTTTTAAATATTGAGAGACAAATTATCATGCAAACATTTCATATTTCTGCTTATTCCTTTGGATCAATATAGGTCATGTTTTTTTGTGAACGTAACAGAGAAGCAAAAGTTCCCACAAAATCTTTTTTTTTTCGGTCAAAAAGTTTCCACAAAATCTAACCAAATATAAAATTTGCCATCTCCATCCTCTCTATTTCATCTACCAAAGCTACTCAGAATTGTTGAATGATCTCTTCCACCCAGCCATATCTTTTGCTTGATCATTCTTGAATGCAGGTCATTAGAACAATCATTGTTTTCTGCAAAAATATGTGCATAACCACACTGGTGGAATAGCAAATTTTACAATATAACTTCAACTTATTTGACATACAAATAATGCCTCATTCGTACATAAAGCAGGATTTGTAATGGCGCATGCTCATATTATTAGGAAGATCTAACAGTGTAATGCTTCTGCTGCATATCATGTCATATGAAACATGAAACAGTAGATAGTAGGAATGACACAAAATTGAAGATCTTTTAGTCTATGAATAAGGCATCTCGATATAATATACTGAACTAATGGACAATTTATTACCTTTCTGATCTTAGAACCATTGACAACCTTCGCATTATGAGTGATAACAATGCGCTTTTCAGCCAGGGTATCTGCTACTTCATGTAGAACAGACTGGAGTACTTCCGCAAATTGTGCTTGGCCCACTTCCTGTTCTCCTTCAGCTCCATGTTTCTTCAAGATGTCACTAAGCAGGGGTAGCTCTGCTCAAACAATCATTCGACTTTATAACTTTATGAAACAGAGGACGTCATTTTATGATCAAATTAGAAAATGGTTTGCTATTACATCTGTATGTCCAATCCTTTGCAAGTAAATCAAGTAATCCAAGAGATGAGCCAATTCATACAGCGGACAGAATAGGAAAAAACCAACCTGAAGGTGGAGGAACGCCCATGTCGACTCCCATTTGGTCAAGAGCTCTTCTAATCTCACTCTTCTTGATCTTTCCCGTGTCCTCAGCATCTAGTTCTGTGAAAAGATTCTCTGCTAACATTGCAAAATCATCTTCATCCTCTAGATATAACTGTATAGCACTTCCATCCAAAATTGATACAACAATGGGATCATCTGCATGTCACAGTCATTGATGAGACATCTTTTTTAGAATAATGGACTTGAAGAAAAGAGACAGTAAACGCACACACGCATCTGGTTACACATTATCCTAGCATATTAAATGATCATGCTAACAACCCTAAAACTATGTAAAACATGTGGATGCTGTCATTCATTTAGCAAAACGGAAGCATGTGCTTTCTACAATGGTAAGCACCGAGAATTCATATCCATTGCAGAAAGAGGTATCTTTCCTGTCTGAAACAGACAGGTTTTACACTGAAAAAGAAAAGATAAACGCACAATCTAGTGCACGCTGGGGCTCGACTACCAGTTCTCCTAGGTGTCAGGAACAAACACCAAAATGCAATACAACTGTTCCCTTATTGATTTCGGCAACATATCATGTCTTCTCATCTTTCATCTCCGTGGGTACTCCTAACTGCACAACTCACTACATGTTCCATTTCAAGGTTACAATTCTTTAACGCGAATTCGAATGGCAGTGACGTTGGAGTCCCAAAAAAGGGATCAAAAAGAGTGGTCCAAACGCTCACAGGTGGCGCAAATGTAATTTTTGCAAAACTTCCAAGGCATTTTTTCCCTGGTGAGAAAGTCGGCACATTTCCGAATCGCTTTCCGAAGTCGAATTTCTCTTTTTCTCTCAACAATTTTCTCACCTAATTTCTGATGGAGAGAGGTCGTGTACTCGTAAATTTTTCCATCTCAAGATAGTGCAAAAAGCTATGATGCTCACAGAGAAACCGATTACTCAGCTACAAATTACCAACCAAATCATCAACAAGCAGCACTGAAAAATCCAGCATCAACTACGCGCGCCGCCCCTAAACATACTCAGGACACGAAATGCAAAAGCCATCGCAGCTCATCACCTTTCAATGCATCGGCGATCGCGGCGACGTACTCCCTGAGTTTCTCCGCGGCCTGATTTCCGTCCAGCTCCGCTCCTTGGAGACCGCCGCCGACGCGGCCGAGAGCGGCGGACCTGATGGTCTCCGGCAACGCGATGCCGTACAGGCGATCGCTAACTCTGGACTCCGCGAGCTCGATCACCTGCCAACAACGATCGGACGCTCACATAAATCGAATCGCACGCACGCACGCGCATACACAACTTGCACGACCGATCATCCGCACACGATCGAACCGCACTCATTGGATCGAGACGCGCGCGGCCGGCTTCGGCCGCGAGGAAAGCGACGATCGGAGCCGCGATCGGGGCGGCAATCGTTCCGGAGACGGCGAGGAATCCGGCGGGACTGACCTGAGCGCCGGTGAGGGCGGCGGCGGCGAGGTGGTCAGGGAGGGAGAGGTCGACGTCTCCGAGCTGCGCGCCGTCGACGACCGCGAAGCCTCCGCCGGACGACATTGCAGAGAGAGAAGAGAGAGAGAGAGAGAGAGAGAGAGAGAGAGAGTCTGAAATAGAATTTTCGTGCGTGACGTGCGAGAGAGAAGAGACGAGAGATGGTTTCTGCTCTTTGCTTTGTTTTGCTTTGGTTTTGCTCTGCGCAGGTTCTGCAGTTCTTTAGGACTCGGAGTTCTCGTCAAATTACGAACGTGCCACCCTCGTCGTGTGGACAAAAAGGTTACGTGCTCTTTTTAGACTTTTTCTTTTCAATTTTCGTAAGACGACACGAATCGATTTCGAAAGTTTCTCATCCGTTTCGGGAATTTTTGGTTTATCCAAGTCTCGAGAATTTTGATAAAACTGAAAATTGGAAATATTTTCATTAATTAGAAGAATCTCAAAGCACTCAAAATGTTCGAATCATTTATTTTCATGACTAGAATAAAATTGACCAAAACGTATCTAAAAAGTATGAATCAATCCATTTTTTTTTCAAAATCGAGCGGTGCTCTTTTATGATTTTAGTTTATTATAGATGGGCACAATGACTCCTTTTGGACCAAACATCCATACGAATTGAACCAATCTAGATTGTGATCATAACCGAACTGCAAATGTCTTTTTCTTCTTCTTATTCTTCTTCTTTTTTATTGATGACTTTTTGTTTGGTCTATGTTAATAAAACGAATCAGTTAAAACCAATCCTCTATCGGGTATAGGCCTAAGAGGACTGTGTGAACCAACACACTGAGCAATTACACATGAAGGAGGTGGGATTCAAGTTAAAGGGAGGTGAGAGTCGTCGACAGGGCGAGATGAAATTTTAAAAAAAGAAATAGTATTCTTCTATAAGCCACGACGAGCATCCGTGACATGGGTTTGTTCACGAATGTTATAAATACGATTCTATTGGACTCGAATTAGAAATGTGGGTTTTTCGAGGAGGGGCCATGCTTCTAGTCGACTCCTAAGAAAGCGAACGTCCAATTTCGGAAGCCGGAAAAAGATTGCGAAAAGGTGCACGAAAAGTTCGCTTTCAGGCTATGCGCAATCCAAACGATTCGAGGCCGCCCCGGGTGGGTGGGGGCAAGTTCCGTAATTACGGAGGAGGCCCGAGGGCAAAAGCGGGGTGGCCACGGAGAATACGAACGCGGAGGGGGACGGATCTCGTTGGAGGGGGTCAACGGTCTTTGGCGGGCAATTAATATAATTTTGGTGCCGTGTGTCTTGCTCCGCAATTTCTTTCTCAGCTCCTCCTCCGCCTGCGTTACCTTTCTCGCTAAGAAATTCGTGAGGAACGTAACTACTAATCAATTGCCGGACCATCCAAAACTAGACGCGGTTACTCTCACTATTAAATTACATGAATTAATGCTTAACTATTAACAATGCGGGCGAAAATTACCCCATCTGCCATAAATTTATTGTACCGTGTAGGTCAATGTAGATTTAAACCCTTTGTGCGAAATTCCAATTTCGTCGATTTTTGCTAGAATTCACTGATGTGGATGTCCAATAAGCATTAACTATCATACCTAGCACACCCCCACGGCTGCAATTTATGGCAAAAGTTAGTCGGAGTGACTACATCGGAATCTCGTGCAAAACGGTTTAGGACCAAATTGGCGAGATTGAAAAGTTGCTGACTAAATTGACATATGTATAATAGTTCTGGAACTGATTATACAGTTTCTCTTTAGAATATGTGATTTGACTATGGGTGTTTGTATTTAATCCCATAGGTGTCTTATTGCCCGGAGGAAATTTTTTTTCTAAAAGACATATAAATTGACACGAAATTTAAGTCATGACGAATTTGCTATTGTAAATGTTGCGGAAGTAAGCAATTGAGCAATAAAATAGACATAATAAGAAAATACATCATACACCGGATTTACATGTTTCGATTGGGTGGCCTATGTCCATAAAAAAAAAAAACCATAAGGAATTTCATCATAAATCAAGTGATACTATAGAGATTATAATTACACTTGAGTTACTAAACACTCTTAGTGTTTCCTAATCCCAAATTATATTGAATAACTCATACGGTGTTTAACCCATATAATTTTTCACGAAATAATTTCTCAATGCCATAAAACAATTAACAAACCTTACTACAAGAATTAATCGACTTCACACTAATTGCTCTCAAGATGTAATTCATGAAGAAGCCTCTTTGGTACTCTTCATAAAAAAAAAAAAAAAAAAAAAAAAAAGGATTTACTTTTCATATTTGAGTAAGAATTGGATCTAAAATAGGAGACCTCATTTTAGGAAACCTATTTCAACTAGGAAACCTCATTGAATTAGAAAACTTTTCTCTTTATACTCAAACTCTGATATATATTCTCAACAATCTCCACATTGCTTGATATTTGAGCCAAGTTGCAATAGCTTCGTTGGAATCCAAATTTTGCTACTACTCTCCTACGGTCCCTTATGGGCTTAATCATCATAGACATCTTTTAAGTCCAAGCCATGCTTGAACTTTGTTATAATCATAGATCTTATTATAATATCAACTCTACCCGCACCTTTAACTACTCCAACAATGATTTTTCAATACAACTTCCTCCATCACACATGGTTGCACCTTTAATTAGGTGTTTAGTGATCACAATTCATCACAAAATAATCTCTCTATCCCATAAATGAATTAAAGATTTAATCGGCTTCATAATGAAAGCTCTCAAGGTGTAATCATGAAAAAACCTTTCTAATACTTTTCGAAAAGAATATCCACTTCTTAGATATAGGAAAGAATTGAATCCAAAATAAAAAATCTTATTTTTTAAAGAAAATCTACAACAATTATGAAACCTACTTGAATTAGAAACTTTCCTGTTCATGTTCAAACTCAAAACATAGTCTTAATGAAATACGGTCACAAATTCCAAATTCAGTCATTTGGGTACAACTTAGTTTTCCACTTGGGCTCCATTTTCAACTTGAAAACTTGAGGATCGTTATACCATCTGAACATCTCCTAGAGATTTGGACACAATCGAAGAAGGCTCATCCTCCATGCCATAAACCGAATTGTTCTTGGCAATCTCGAATTTCCCCTTGTCCCCCGCGAGCGTGAACCCTCGCTCTCCATGGACCGCCTCGTTGCCGGCTCGCCTCTTCCCTTCGCTCAGCATGAGAGGCACCACGAGCCCTACGAGCAAGCAAATTGCGCTCGTCACGGCCACATTGAGACACATGACAAAATTGACACCTAGGAGCTGGACTCCCATCTGCTTGAACCCGGCGTTGTTCGTCTTGTTCTGAGGCCGTAATCGATGCCAGAGTACTTCTCCTAGTCAGGGACCATGTAGAAGAGGTAGCACAGCTTTGGCACGGCGAAGAACCCCGTGAGGACACCGCCTAGGGTGCTAGCAATGGCGTAGGTGTGGAACACGGACATCGGGTCGTTGACCCGCCTCAGGAGCTTGACCTTGTCGTGGAGGACCGTCATCGTGTGCCATGGGATGCTCCCGGAGACAACTCCCATGAGGATCGCTGCCCAGCCATGGACTAGTCCTGGAACGCGATCTTGCTCTATGTTAGTGCTCGCTGCAAAACCTTTAATGTGCATTATGTTAAATTAAGATGTCTAACCTGCTGCGGGAGTGATGCAAACCAGGCTGGTGATCATGCCGTTGACTGCGCCGACCACGGAAGGCTTGCCGAACAGGAAGGAGTCGAGGATCAGCCACATCAGCAAGCTCGTGGTGGCGCACACGTGCGTATTGAGGATGGCCGGGGATGCGGTGCTACTGGCCGCGAATGGAGCTCCGCCGTTGAAACTTGTCCACCCCATCCAGAGTAGTCCTGCTCCTGCGAGCATCAATATGAGGTTGTTCGGAGGGGAATGCTTATGTCCTTGTCTGCCCTAGGACCCACCTGGACAAACGAAAATCAAGCTAAACATGAGCTGATTAACGTGTCAAAATGGGACGACCTAATGATTTGTAAACGAAATGAGTGATTTTAGATCGATTTTGAGTAAGTAGAAGGGCTTAGTGAATAGAAATCACTATACAGGCATATGATATCTATCCTTATATTTAGATATAATCTCGTCAAGTCCAACAACTTTCGCACAAGTCTTGCTCAACATCAGATAAAATATCGTCAAGTCCTTTAGCCAACGAATTTTAGTAGCAATTCTTATTATTCCTAACAATATTATGATGTGATAATGCATGTTATGTGAGAATTAAAATAAATCTCGATGATATCTGTGTTATCGAAATAGATCTAATATATGTTCTTTGTAGTTTCTTTACCCGATATGCTGCGGTGAAGCCGGCAACACCAGAGGAAAGATGGATCACATAACCTTCGGCGAAATCGATCACTCCAAGCTTGGCCAACCATCCATCCGGGCACCAGATTTTGTAAGCGGTGCACAAACACCATCCATGCCCTAAAGTTCATCCTCCCCAGGAAGATGCTGGCGACCAAGATCAATGTGATCGCTGCAAACACGCCCTGGAAGAGCACCATTGTAGCCGTTAGGAACAGCCCTAGGAAAGCTCGCCCTAGTAGGTACCCCTCGTCCAGCGCCATGCCCGGTTTCCCTATGAAGGTGGCTAAACTCTCTCCAAATGTTAATGATTTATGACACAAAATGGCCAAATGAACTCAATTGGCAAAAGATAAAAAAAAAGTTTAAGGGTGTGTTTGGTAACAATTCTGTTTTCGGGAACAAATTCTAATCAGAAATGATTTTTTATTTTATTTTATTCCTGGGAACTGATTCTGAGTAAAAGAACGCGTTTGGTAACTGTACAAAATTTCTGATTCTGGAATAGAATTGCGTTTGATACCGTGCTCATTGATTATGTTCCAAATCAATTTATTTTAATTTTTAAATAATTTTTTATAATTTCTATAATTTTTCTTTTTTTTTTTTTTTTCTTTTTTTCCTATTCTTCTTCTTCTTCAAGCCGTCGCCGGACCTCACCGGAGCGTCGCGGCCCTCGGCGAGGCGACCCTCGTTGGCCTAGCCTCGCGGTGGCCAGCGAGGCCTCGCCCGGGCTAAGCAAGGCTCGCCCGGCCACCCGGCCGGGGTTGGGCGAGGCTCGCTTGGCCACCAACGGGCCGGGCATCGCGAGGCTCGCCGGCCATTAGCGAGGCTCGGCCTCGCTAGTGGCCAGGCTAGGCAAGCCTCGCCGGGCTAGGCGGGCCTCGCCCAGCCTCGAGGAGGCTCGCCTGGCCATTGGTGAGCTGGCCGATGGCTGGGCTTGCCTTCGGTGAGCTCGCCGGACCAGTTGCCAGTGACCGGCGACGGACGATAGCGGGCGGCGGCAGGCAACAGTCGCAGGATGGCGGTCGATGAAGAAGAAGAAAAGAGAAGAAGAAGAGTTTTGATCCTCAGTTTTATTCCCGGAACAAGAATCACATTTTTTTTTATTATTATTCTCAATTCTTGTCCAAAACTGTTCTCGGGAACAAAAATTTTACCAAACGCGATTCTGGGAACAAAAAATCAGAATCAAGCATTGTTTGGATGGTTACCAAACAATGCCTAAGACTATTGATATAATTATTCTAGGCTGAATTGACAAAAATACAATATGTTTTAACACTTTTTGCACAATTTTTCATTAACTTTTCTTCCTTTGCCATTTTTATCTTATTTCATTGATTTAAGAAAAAATTACAAATAAAAGTCTAAAATGCCTTCATTTTCTCAAATAAAGGCCCGGAGTGGATTTTATTTCAAATAAATATATAAAGTAACTATGTCTATTTCAAATAAAGGCTTGACTTTTCGGTTGGTCATGGACATTTTAGTAATTTACCTTTTTTGAATTTTTCCTTTTTACTTTTTTTGGTTTTTCTTTCCCTCGCTTGTGGTGGACAGCTAGCCCTAGCAATGCCGAAAAAGGCTAGGCGAGGGTTGCCTTGCTAGCGTTTAATGAGAGACGACATTGACTTGGGTGAGGCCCCCCTTGTGGCCATCGGTGAGGTCAGCCCTCACCAAATATGAGCGAGAGTCGCCTTGCCAGCAACCAAAGAGGGTTGTCAAGCCTTCGTTAGCATTGGGCGATGCTGACCTTCTGGCGAGGGTGGCCTCGTTGGCCCTTACCAATGGCTAGTGAGGGTCGCCAAGCCCTCATTGGTGGCCATTGGCCCTTGCTTGGCGGAAGAAAAGAAAAGTGAAAAAATAAAACAAAAGAATAAAAAATAATTTATAATTAAAATTTATACACAACTTGCATGACCGATCATCCAGACACGATTGAACCGCACTCATCGGATCGATGCACGCGGCCGACTTCGGCCTTGAGGAAAGCGCGATCGGAGCTGCGATCGTTCCGAAGATGGCAAGGAATCCGGCGGGATTGACCCGAGTGTCGGTGAGGGGGGCGGCGGCGGCGCGGTGGTCGGGGAGGGAGAGGTCGGCGTCTTCGAGCTGCGCGCCGTCGACGACCGCGAAGCCTCTGCCGGACGACATTGCAGAGAGAGAGAGAGAGAGATTTGAAATTGAATTCTCGTGCGTGACGTGCGAGGGAGAAGAGACGAGAGATGGTTTCTGCTCTTTGCTTTGATTTGATTTTGCTCTGCGCAGGTTCTGCAGGTCTTTAGGACTCAGAGTTCTCGACAAATTACGAACGTGCCACCCTCGTTGTGTGGAAAAAGGTTTACGTGTTCTTTTTAGACTTTTTCTTTTCAATTTTCGGTAGACGACACGAATTGATTTCAAAAGTTTCACATCCGTGTGTTGAGAATTTTTGGTTATCCAAATCATGAGAATTTTAATAAAACTGGAAATTGAAAATATTTTCACGGATCAAGAGAATTTCAAAACACTCAAAATGTCTGAATCACTTATTTTCATGATTAGAATGCGATTGACTAAATTATACTAAAAAAACGATAATCAATCTATTTTTTTTTTAAATTGAGCAACGATCCTTTACAATCTTAGTCTATTATATGTGGGCACAATGACTCTTTTTGCACTAAACATCCGCACGAATTGAACCAATGTAGATTGTGATCATAATCGAATTGCAAATTTCTTCTTCTTCTTCTTCTTATATCTGATGAGTTTTAGTTGATATGTGTCAATGAAACAAATCAATTAAAACCAATCCTCTGTCAGGTATTAGCCTAAGAGGACCGTGTGAACCAACACACAGAGCAATTATACATGAAGAAGGCGAGATTTAAGTTGAAAGGAGCCAAGAGTCGTCGAAAGGGCAAGATGAAATTTTAAAAAAAAAATATTATTCTTATATGAGCGACGATGAGCATCCATATCACGGGTTTGTTCACAAATGTTATAAATACGATTCTATTGGACTCGAATTAGAAACGTGGATTTATCGAGGAAGGCCACGCTTCAGGTCGACTCTTTCCACCAAAATGGGGAATTAGAAAAAGAAAAAGAAAGCGAACGTCCATTTTCGGAAGCCGGAAAAAGATCGCGAAAAGATGCACGGAAAGTTCACTTTCGTGCGACGCGCGATCCAATGACTCGAGGCCCCGGGGGGCAAGTTCCGTAATTACGAAGGAGGCCCGAGGGCAAAAGCGGGGTGGCTACGGAGAATACGAACGCGGAGGGGAACGGATCTCGTTGGGTGGGGGGTCAACGGTCTTTGGCGGGCAATTAATATAATTTTGGTGCCGTGCGTCTTGCTCCGCAATTTCTTTCTCAGCTCCTCCTCCGCCTGCGTTACCTTTCTCGCTAAGAAATTCGTGAGGAACGTAACTACTAATCAATTGCCGGACCATCCAAAACTAGACGCGGTTACTCTCACCTATTAAATTACATGAATTAACCCCGAATGTTAACAATGCGGGCGAAAACTACCCGATTAGCCATAAATTTATTGTACCGTGTAGGTCAATGTAGATCTAAACCCTTTGTGCGAAATTCCAATTTCGTCGATTTTTGCTGGAATTCACTGACATGGATGTCCAATAAGCATTAACTATCATACCTAGCACACCCCCACGGCTGCAATTTATGGCAAAAGTTAGTTGGAGTGACTACGTTGGAATCTCGCGTAAACGGTTTAGGACCAAATTGGCAAGATTGAAAAGTTGCTGACTGTATAATAGATCTGGAACTGATTATACAGTTTCTCTTCAGAATATGTGATCTGACTATGGGTGTTTGTATTTAATCCCATAGGTGTCTTATTGCCCGGAGGAAATTTTTTTCTAAAAGACATATAAATTGACACAAAATTTAAGTCATGATGAATTTGCTATTGTATATGTTGCGGAAGTAAGCAATTGAACAATAAAATAGACATAATAAGAAAAAACATCATACACCAGATTTACATGTTTCGATTGGGTGGCCTATGTCCATAGAAAAAACAGTAAGGAATTTCATTATAAATCAAGTGATACTACAGAGATTATAATTACACTTGAGTTACTAAACACTCTTAGTGTTTCCTAATCCCAAATTACACTGAATAATTCATACGGTGTTTAACCCATACCATTTTTCACGAAATAATTTCTCAATGCCATAAAGCAATTAACAAACCTTACTACAAGAATTAATTGACTTCACATTCATTGCTCTCAGGATGTAATTCATGAAGAAGCCTCTTTGGTACTCTTCATAGAAAAAAGAAAAGATCTACTTTTTATATTTGAGTAAGAATTGGATCTAAAATAGGATACCTCATTTTAGGAAACCTATTTCAACTAGGAAACCTCCTTGAATTAGAAAACTTTTCTCTTTATACTCAAACTCTAATATATATTCTTAACAATCTCTTTATACTCACCTACGGTTCCTTATGGGCTTAATCATCATAGACATCTTTTAAGTCCAAGCCATGCTTGAACTTTGTTATAATCGTAGATCTTATTATAATATCAACTCTACTTGCACCTTTAACTACTCCAACAATGATTTTTCAATACAACTTCCTCCATCACTATCACGCCCCGAACCCCGAGCGTGCCTATCCCTCTTTGGTCGATAATATTTTGCGACTTCCCAGGACGAGTCACCGACCCTTTTTGTTTTATTGCACATGCGGAAACAAAAATAAATCCCCTGACAGTAATCATCTTGGGATAGAAAAGCAGGACAACAGATTCAAAACAAACATACTTTTATATTCACATAGAATCATGTACAAGGTCTACGACCAAAAGACTACAAGGTCTGGCTTTCCAAAAAGAAATGGTTCTAACTGACCTACACTTCCGATCACCTCCTCTCGGCTTTAGGTCTTCCACTCGACGACCCTGAAAATGGTTATACAATAACCAGTGAGACAATGTCTTAGCAAGTCCACCCACTAAACCTCGATTAGGAGGGTAATATGCTTCAAGGCGCTCTAGTCACACACCATACAATTAGAATAGGGAACTTACCTCGCCTCAGTTTCTTCCTGCAGGTCAGCACAGTTCATATCTCAAATGCATGCAATTAATGCATACGACAAATGAAACGTCTTACTTTTCTCAATCAACTACAGGGGTCTCAGCCCAATTAATCACAGGAGTCTCGATTATAAGACTAAACCGTTATGACACGTCCTATACTATGCCACACAGTTTTGTCTCATAATCAGGCGCATCAAACTTAGACAATCATGCGTTCCAATTGTTAGTTAAGCCACTCAAGGCACTGTCGACATCCATGTTCGGCAGTCTACTAGCATAGCTAGGCATCGTCTCTTCCCCATAGAGCACGGCTACGTTACAAAGATGGCTATCCCGAAGGAGCTTAGGTCCAAAATCTACTGCGACCTGCTACCCTAATGCATGGGGAACCCGAAAGTGGGATTTAGTAACGTCCGGCGTAAACGCTAAGACGGGTTCACTTTAACCAACACACGACTACTTAATCTCAACCCACGACACTGTGCATTGTACACAAATGTCTCGATTAAAATAGTGATCCTAGCCTATTTTCTTCGTATTAAAAACATCTCGGAAAATAGTTGTGTGTGGGTACACGGTTAGATTGGACCCGGAAAATTCATAACATTCTTTTCAAAATCCCACTGGTTTATATAGTATATAAAATCATTTTCGGTGTTTAAAACCCGACACCCGGGATTTTCTGAATAAATATCAAAATTCACAAACTTTGGAATTATTGACCCAATTTCCAATCAACACTCAAATTTCACAATTTAACACTTGATTTTAGAAATTAATTACACCATTGCAATCAACACGAAATTCCGATCATCGACCATCCATGCCTAATTTCCAGAAAAATAATTAATAATTAATTAATTTCCAAAAGTAATTAAATAATTCAATTTAAATCCTATAAATACCAACCTAGGCCAAAATCACTAAATTAAATGCCGTTACGAGCCCGGAAAATTCTCGAACCCTTCTAGATAAATAATACAATTTATTTAGGCCTCACTTAATCTAATCTAACCACCTAACATACATAATTGCATAATGAAATCACTAAATTAATCTAACTAACCACCTACTTCCTAATTAATTAAATCTAAACACCCCTAAGATGTTATTAGCCTACTAAGAAGAGTTTAGTGAATAAACTCACCGGTTTATTGCGGAAACCAGTTCACCGCGACGACGACGTGACGGCGGCCAAAATCCAAATTTTCGACGGCGTTGATTGACACTCGGACCGGGCCCAAAGGCCTTGCAAGCCCGCAGAAAATTACTGGGCTTGGGCTTGGCTGCGGTTGGTCCTCCTTCGCTGGCCCAAGATGGGCTAAACTACTGAATTTTTGGACTGTTGGACTGAAGTTCACTTGGGCTTCAAAATCGGGCTGAACCAAGGCTGAACATGGGCTGGCTTCTTGGGTTGAAATTGCGTGAAGATGGGTTGAAGATATGGGCCTAACTACTGGGCCAAAATTCGCTGGCTTTGTGGACGATGGTGCTGCCTCGCTTGGATTTCGCTGGCGCATGAGGGAAAGCAGCCACTGGCGTTTGCTCGCTGAAGACATGAGCTGGGGAAGACCAAGGAAGCTAGGTACTTGGACGTGTGGCAAGAAGAGAGTTCGGTGGAGTGTGGGTCTTCAGTGGATAGCAAAGAAACGTGGAGATGGTGCTGCCAATATCGGTGGAATAAGGGCTGTTTCAGTGGAATGAATTGAAAGGAGAAGCTGCAGTGTTTACTTCGTTGGTTGACCGAGGCAAGCAAGGTGATGGACGTGTGGCACTAGGTTGGTCGATCGGTGGGGATGCGGCAGCGAGCTGGGGTTTTGGTGGTTTTATGGAGAAGAAAAATGAAAGAAGAAGGGTTGAACTTCGGATGAAAATGAAAGCAAAAGTATGAAAGAGGGAGGAGAGAGACGTGCGAAGAAGGTTGAGGGAAAGGAAGCAAAAATCCAAATAAATATCTAATATTCATCATGATTTTGGCCTCAAAAGTCCTCAAGCCTATCTATTTGGTCTCATAATACTTTCTCAACATTTTAATCCCACAATTAATCAATTTTGATGCCTAAAAGTTGCACCCCCCATCAAGCTCCGAATTTCATACATCTTAGGCTTCAATTTCTTTATCAAATTTCCCAAATTTGATGTCCAATGTTGTAGAAGAAAAATGCCATACCATTTTCGCAAGTCTCCGACACCCAAAGGCTCGGTAAAGAGGCCAAAAATCCAATCAATTTGGCCTATCCAAATTTCCGCTAATTTCTGCGACGTCTGAAATGGTTTTCCGTAAAAATCCCGGAATCTCTGAAAATTCTTTGGAGGATGAGTCAACATTCCTAAAATGATTTGTGGCACGAAAAAACTTTTAATTTCTGAAATTGGGTTTAAATTCGCAGTTAATTTCAATCCGATGCGATTTTAGCGTGACCTAGTCTATCGGTAGCTTTAAGGATTTTTTGGTGCAATTGACCTGTGATCGATTTATCTCGAGTCACAATGTACATCTTCAACACATTGGCAACCCTCGATTGTCGTGAAAATCTCGAGATTTTAATTACGGGTATCGGGTATCAAAACGATAGAAAAATCGGTCTAGTGCCGATCGACGAGTATTTTGCAATCAGGTGGAATCACCCACACTTTGATCACATATCTCAGTCAAGTCGACCTATCTCCGGTCTTTGATTGATTTCGATAGTGCCGTAATGACTCTTGCAGATCAACACGGTCGAGCAGTCAATTCCTGGTCGAATTCTCAAGTCCATTGCATTTGGATTCCTTAATTGCTTCCCCAGATAGTCCAGTTATCTCATGAGTAGCCATCTCAGAGAAAAGCACTATAGTCGCGTCGATGAAAAACCCAACTTATCCAATCGAAATCAGAACCTGAAATTCAGGATGTCACATTCACACATGGTTGCACCTTTAACTAGGTGTTTAGTGATCACAATTCATCACAAAATAATCTCTCTATCCCATAAAGGAATTAAAGATTTAATCAGCTTCATAATGAAAGCTCTCAAGATGTAATCATGAAAAAACCTTTCTAATACTTTTCGAAAAGAATATCCACTTCTTAGATATAGGGAAGAATTGAATCAAAAATAAAAAATCTTATTTTATAAAGGAAATCTACAACAATTATGAAACCTACTTGAATTAGAAAACTTTCCTGTTCATGTTCACGAAACATATTCTTAACGAAATACAGTCACAAATTCCAAATTCAGTCATTTGGGTACAACTTAGTTTTCCACTTGGGCTCCATTTTCAACTCGAAAACTTGAGGATCGTTATACCATCTGAACATCTCCTAGAGATCTGGACACAATCGAAGAAGGCTCATCCTCCATGCCATAAACCAAATTGTTCTTGGCAATCTCGAATTTCCCCTCGTCCCCCGTCCCCCGCAAGCGCAAACCCTCGCTCTCCATGGACCGCCTCGTCGCCGGCTCGCATCTTCCCTTCGCTCAGCCTGAGAGGCACCATGAGCCCTACGAGCAAGCAGATCGCATTCGTCACGGCCACATTAAAACACATGACGAAACTGACACCTAGGAGCTGGACTCCCATCTGCTTGAACCCGGCGTTGTTCGTCTTGTTCTGAGGCCATAGTCGACGTCGAAGTACTTCTCCTAGTCAGGGACCATGTAGAAGAGGTGGCACAGCTTTGGCATGGCAAAGAACCTCGTGAGGATGCCGCCCAGGGTGTCGGCAATGGCGTAGGTGTGGAACACGGACATCGAGTCGTTGACCCGCCTCAGGAAATTGACCTTGTCGTGGAGGATTGTCATCGTGTACCATGGGACGCTCCCGGAGATGACTCCCATGAGGATCGCCGCCCAGCCCTAGACAAGTCTTGGCACGCGATCTCGCTCTATGTTAGTGCCCGCTGCAAAACCTCTGATGTGCATTGTGTTAAATTAAGATGTCTAACCTGCTGCGGGAGTGATGCAAACCAGGCTGGTGATTATGCCGTTGACTGCGCTGACCACGGAAGGCTTGTCGAATAGGAAGGAGTCGAGGATCAGTCACATCAGTGAGCTCGTGGCGGCGCACATGTGCATGTTGAGGACAACCAGGGATGCGGTGTTGCTGGTCGCTAACGGAGCTCCGCCGTTGAAACCTGTCCACCCCATCCAGAGTAGTTCTGCTCCTGCGAGCATCAATATGAGGTTGTTCGGAGGGGAATGCTCCTTGTCCTTGTTTGCCCTAGGACCCACCTGGACAAATGAAATTCAAGCTAAACATGAGCTAATTAACGTGTCAAAATGGGACGACCTAATGATTTGTAAACGAAAGGAGTGATTTTAGATCGATTTTGAGTAAGTAGAAGGGCTTAGTGAATAGAAATCACTATACATGCATATGATATCTATCCTTATATTTAGATATAATCTCGTCAAGTCCGACAACTTTCGCACAAGTCCTGCTCAACATCCGATAAAATATCGTCAAGTCCTTTAGCCAACGGATTTTAGTAGCAATTCTTATTATTCCTAACAATGTTATGATGTGATAATGCGTATTATGCGAGAATTAAAATGAATCTCGATGATATCTGTGTTATCGAAAGAGATCTAATATACGTTCTTTGTAGTTTCTTTATCCGATATGCTGCAGTGAAGCTGGCAACACTAGTGGAAAGATGGATCACATAACCTCCGGCGAAATCGATCGGTCCAAGCTTGTCCAACCATCCATCTGGGAACCAGATGCTTAAGCGGCTACCACGTGGGAACATGTCAACCACAATGGCACAAACAACATCCATGCCCTAAAGTTCATCCTCCCTAGGAGGGCGCCAGTGACCAAGATCAATGTGATCGCCACGAACACGCCTTGGAAGAACACCATCGTAGCTGTCGGGAACAGCCCTGGGAAAAGCTTGCCCCAATAAGTACCCCTTGTCCAGTGCCATGCCCGGTTTCCCTAGGAAGGGTGCTAGCCTCTCCCCAAACGACATACAGTAGCCCCATCCAACCCAGCAGACGAGGATGGCCATGAACGCGTAGAACGCCATGAAGGCCGAGTTCATGGCCCACTTCCCCTTCACCATGCTCCCATAGAGGATCACGAGGCCGGGGATGCTCTGGAGGCCGATGAGGGCAGCTATTGTCAGCTGCCACACGTTGTCGGCCTTATCCAACCACTTGGGACTCACCTCATTCCGTAAAAGGTTTACAGGAAGCGCCATCGGGGAATGGTTCACGGCACTGCACGAAACCGGGGGAACAGACCTAGCCTGCGCTTTCGTGTAGTGTCGTGAGGTGTGCTAGGTCTGTTATGGGCCTTTCACCCACCCTCACCCACTATAGGCACATGTGGCTACTATACCAGTCTATCCAGCGGTAGTTAGGGCATGCAAGCATATCTTGACGTGGAGTCTACTTCCCCCACCGTGAGGCCCTCAAATTCCCTGTCTATCTTTGTCTTCCTGATAGAGAGGGAATACGGAGGACTACGTAGGGTCTCCCACCCCAAGGCAGATCTCCCGCCTGTTTCCTCCTTGAGCCTTTTAAGGACCTGCTTAAATATGGTTTTACAGTAAATTTTTCCTAGCCTTTATTTTTATCGAGGCAAGGGAACAGCCTCTACCCTTTTGAGTTTAATGCCGGGAGGGAACCCCTAATGTAGGGGCCATCACCTATCAATTGACTGTTCCCCACCGAAGGGAGCAGCCCCATCTTTTAGGAACAAGAGTTTTGGGGTCACCCTCCCTAGAGGGTTCTTCTCCCCCCCGTTCTTTTGTAGGCCTTTTAAGGTCTTGCTTAGGACCGCTCTTACGGGAAATATTTTCCAGCCTTTATCTTTATCGAGTCAAGGGAGCGACCTCTACCCTCTTGAGTTTTACACCTGGAGGGAACCCTTGATGCAGGGGCCGGCGCCTATCAGCTGATTGCTCCCCACCGAAGGGAGCAGCCCCATCCTTCAAGAATAGGAGCTTTGGGGTCACCCTCCCTTGGAGGATTCTCCCCTCAGTTCTCCTATAGGCCTGTGTTGCCTAGGACCAAGATCCAACTTAAATGGACAAATAAGAAAGAGTTCTAGGACGGTAGTTGGAACTAGAAGATGGTTCTAGCTAAAATATGTGTCATGGGAAGGTTTTGAATGAAGGGTGTAGAAGTAGAGACAGAAAGTGAGAGAACTTTTACACAATGTCTATATGTGATCATTTTGGATTTGTACGTTTGTGCAGTAAGGACATTGCTTGCAACTATACTTGTATTAGATTTAAGAACAAAAAGCTGGCCCAAAGAATGAACAATTTGGATCCTTTTGAACTCGATTAAGATGAAGTGGAGACGGAGAATATACCAAGAGGCCGAATTTGGGCATGATAGCTCGATCAAGAAAAGCCATATCAAAAAGTTTCAAAATGGACCATCATTTGACTCCTTCAACATCTCACAGAAATGGACGCTCGCCTTGTTAAAGTTAATCAATTAATTAATTTATATTCTAGGATAGTGACTATAAAATCAAGATGGACTGAATGACATAAGTGTTTCTTTCATTAGAGACAGAGGAATGACATAAGGGCATTTTGCTTTGTATTGATATACCAAACTTGCTAGTAGGTGATGCCGGCATTGCATGGTCTAGTTAATTGCCTGCCCAAATTGGTAAAACAATTATATGTGTTCATTTTCATATGATAAGATGGGATATTTTCTATTTTTTTTGGTCAATAGTAATAAGTTGATCTTCTACTATTATATCTAACAGTCACAATTGTGATCACAATATAAGGCTAATAAAGGGAATCTTTTATATCTAAGAAGGAAGTACTCAGAAGAAATAATGACACAAAAAATCCCTGAATCATTGCCCAATGAATAATATGGTCATTGAACTTTTAGTATGCGTTTAATTTAGTCCATGAATTATATGAAAATGTTTAATATTGTTCTTCCGTTAATTCAAGTTCAAAGACAACATCAAATGTATTTATATGGTTCATGTACTCAATTAAACATGTATTAAAAGTCCATAAATCACATTGAACAAATTAAAAGTTCATGGATGACATTGCACATGTTGAACAAATTAAAAGTTCATAGATCATATTAAAATCAAAATTCAGATATTATTTGTGTCATTTTCCCTACTTAGAATAAATACAATCACCATTGTAAATTTCCTTCACTATGTTAGCCCCGGAGATATTCTAACAAGCTTCATCCTTGACTCGATGCATGTGGGATAAGAAAAGTAGTGAGAGTCCTCGATGGGTCATGTGCTCCATTATCACTAAAATATATTCTAAATAAGTTTCTAGCAATCTATACATATATAGGATTTAGCTTCATTAATTATCTTACACATATGCGCCTTAACGATATTTAAATTTTTTCTAGCCCATCATGTGGTTTGACTTGGGAACTATTTCCTTTTGGATCCTATAAAAACATCAATGTGCTAATTATGAGATAAAAAAGGTTAAATAAGATGTAACTATGGATTATGCCTCAAATATAAGCACAGAAATCTGAAACCTTACACATAGCTAGCAAAAAGGAGCGCAAAAGTCTTTTTCACTAACTTTAACAACATTCAAAACTCCAATTATTTTGCGAAAAATTTTCTATCACAAATATTTTTCTCATTTTCAAGTATTTCAATATATTAAGAAATAAGTCAACAAAAAAATATTTCTATAACTAACGGAATACCTATATTTAAATTTAGGAAAATAATTTTCTTTTTAAAAAATCATGAATCATTTTTCGTAATATCACTAGACAATGACACTTGTATCAAAGACCTTGGTGCTTGGATTTAGTAACCCCAATATTCTTACTTGGGTCCTCAACAATTGGGCCTAGGTCCATAGAGGCCAAGCCCAAGCCGAGCTTGAGACATTGATACTAGTGCTCGAGTCCTTGGCAACTATGCTCGATTACCTGGCTATCGTGCTTGAAGCGCCAGTGCTTGGGTTTGAGTCCATAGAGGCCTAACTTGGGTCCATTGAGGTTGGGTCTAGGTCCATAGAGACCGGGCTCAAGACCCCAATACCCATTCCTAGGTTCCCAACGGTCATGCCTAGGTACCCAAATCTCATGCTAAAGTCATAATTGCTGAAGCTTAGGTTTACAAGGGTTGGGCTTGGGACTCTAGTGCCCATGTTAGAGTCCTCACAATCCTACTCAAGATCCTAGTGTCTATGCTTGCATTGTCGACAGCCATCCCTAGATCACTGATGGCCATGCTTGGATACTTGGCTCTTGTGTTCAACACTGGCTCTCAAGCCTGGTTCGTTGGCTACCGAGCTTTGGTCCACAAAGGCTAGGCTCAAGTCCCTCGAGGCTACATCTAAGAGCCAACGCTTGTGCTTGGGTCACTAGCGATCATTCTAAGTTATCTAGCTCTCGTGCCCAAGTCAAAAGCACATGAGCTTCACTCCATCAAGATTGGGCCCAAGTCCTTGGTGCCCATGCTTGTGTTCCCAATGGCTAGGCTTGACAAACCATGGCTCTTGTAGACAGGACCTAGGTGATTGGGTATCCTTTATATCATACAAATAGTGCATATCTTTTCAAGAAGATAAAATCAAGTTTTCCTTTGCAAATGGCAAAAAATTATTTTCAATTAATTTTCAAATTTCGTCCAAACGCTGTATTTTTTGGGAAAATGATTCAACAAAACAAACCCGGCCCAAGTATTAAAATGAAATCAACAAATTGTCGTAATCAAGCTAAAAGACTGTAATAAAATTGTTAAAAGATAACTTAAAGCACACACCAAATTCCTTGGCGGTCCCACAAAACCTTTCACAAAATTCCTTTTATTCCTCGTTCTATGTTCAAACCCTAGTATGACTCGTCGGTGTGGTGGCATAAGACTTTCTGTCATTTGGTCGCTCTCATTCATTTTCCAGCCATCGAATAAAACACATGATACTTACGTCAACTAAATTTAATAAATGATATATTTGCCCTTTTTTTCACACATATAAAACGCCATAAAAGGCCAGTCACTGGAATTTTAGGGTCATGCTCCTCCAATTTCTTTTTGGCCATACATTTTTCCATCTTCACGACCATTCTTCAGCCTAAGGGATGCCTGAATATCCATGGGAAACGACAAAGTCAAAGGTTTTATAAGCTACAGACCAAGAAAAAATAAGGTTCTAGAAACTTTCTCTAGGGACTATTCCGCAATCCTCGGAGATACTCGCGCAAGGAATTTATGGACCCTTTTCAGGCTATCCCTTCTCAACCATTCCAAACCATTTTTTTTCACTTGTTAAGTGCAAAATGTATGTACGTGGGTCATAGATAGTCTGTGGTTGCCCTAATCAGAAAATACTTTTCCATGTTGATCAGCGCAAGCTTCACTAAAATCAAACGTGCCCTATCTTTCATTCTCCCCTGCGATGAAGCTTAATCTCTTTGTGAACGGAAGAATTTCCAATCGAGGTAATTTTTGGTACACATGGTAACCCTAAATTCTTCATATATGAACTGGCCGATTGGAAACCCGGCAACGAATTTCAAATGCTTTGGTCCCATAAATTACCTACGTCGTCATCAAACTCGTTTTGAATCTCGCTTTCCACTGCGTCGTCAAAGTCACGTTTGGTGGGAGAAGATGTGAAGCTTGTTCATAAATTAGCGTAAGAAAAGGTGCATGGAGGCGTGGCCACTTTGACATTCTACGTCAATATTATGTGGAAGATTTGAGAAAACACCTCCAAAAAACTCGTTGAGACGAATTCTAGTAGATGCATGTTTGACCGTCTAAAACGTGTTCTTCGTTCCAGATTTCCCAGTCTAATGTTAATAATGAAAGAGACAGCCCAACAGAGGGCAACCTTTGAAAATTTCAGTATAAGAACTCGTACAGGAACTAACTGGGGTTGTATCATCTCTCTCTCTCTCTCTCTCTCTCTCTCTCTCGCTCGCTCTACATAGATCAATATGAAGCCAAGAAGAGGGGATGTGTTAACTAAACAGCAGATAGATGAGTTCCAGGAAGCGTTTTGTTTGCTAGACAAGGATGGAGATGGTAACCCTTAGTTTTTTTCTTTGTTTTGGTAGTTGTATTATTATTTTTGAACAATCTTTTCATACACTCACTTTCTCTATTTGCTAGCTTTTTTTTTTATTCATTGCCATTGCATGATCTACTTCTCCATGGGGTGTAACATACAGTTCTCCATGATAATTTTGGGATATAAAAAATCTGTATGTGGACAGTGTTGTCTGAATTGTTTACACCGTTAAGGATTGACTGACTTGTTGGAAGTTTGATTTTTCCCATTTTCATCGCTCTTTATGATTTGAACCTGCGCTGTGAAATCTTGAATGCTAACATAATGATCGTGAGTTTATTACATGAGAATACGGCAACTGCTTTGGCCATTTCTGATCTCTCCATGCAACCGTGTAACTATGCTAGATTCATTTTTCATCGTAGACAACTGATTTTATGGGGATAGATTTTGTGCTTCGTCATTGAGAACATAGAAATTATGTGGCGCTAAGAATATTCTGATTATGATATCTCAACACCTAATGCGTGTTTGCCTTCCAAGAAGATTGATTATTGGCTTGCTTGGTACACAGGATGCATTACGATGAAGGAATTGGCGACTGCAATCAAATCCTTGGACCAAAATCCCACAGAGGAAGAACTTCAAAGCATGATCAATGAGGTCGATACTGACGGCAGTGGGACTATAAAATTTGAGGAGTTCTTGAATCTTATGGCCACAAAAATCAAGGTAATATCATATTTATATATGTACATATACATGTGGATATATAAATCAAAATGGCTAGTTTTACTTAAATTACATATTTGCAAGTACTTGATTGGATGAACGCATATTCATTGGTGATATCTATGTTTAGGAAACTGAGATCGAGGAGGAATTAAAGGAAGCTTTCAAGATCATTGACAAGGATCAAGATGGTTACATATCTCCTAACGAGGTTTGAGTTATTTCTGAACCCACATTCCTTGTTCAACTTATAATTCATTAATAGCGTCTTGTTTGTATTTTAGAGCAATTCCTCCTAACTAAACCACATTAAAAGGAAGGGAAGGTGACAGAGAAATCTTAAATGAACTTTTGTGAATGGAATTCATATTCCTGAAATCTCTACCTTTAACGGGAAGCCCCATTTTAGGTAAGTAGTATTTCCAGCCCGTGAAACATCTCATTAACCACAAAAACGTCCGACATAAATTATCAGCTTATCAGGGGTTCTTATGCATTGTATTACCTGTAGATGTAATTAAGCACAAATAAAGATACTTTGAATGTGAGAATATGGCTTGTTTGGCGATCTAGCATCATTTAACAGCATATAATTCCACAAAACCACTCGCAGAATTCTTTCTACAATTACGCAAAACAGGAGCCATGTCTTTTCTCTAATCACTCAATTGATCTTGAACAACCTTTCTGTGGTTAGCTTTATTAACACTGCTAGACGTCTCTTTTCTTATTTAGGGTTTTCAATATGATCCACTTAGTCTTTGGTTTTCTACCTACAAGCTGCAAACCCTTTACTCGTCTTCCTTCTTTGGGACTAGACTAATATGAGAGGCAAATATTAACCTTACATACCAGAATTAACACGAAGAAGGGAGAGAAAGGATGAAAGTCCCTGACAATGGTTTCTGGCAATCCTTTGAAGAACTTTTACTGATCTACGCAAAAGCTTCCTGAGGAATTCCTCAGGAAGACCCTTCCGATGCTTAAGTCAGTGAAACAGAAGAAGAAGAGAACTTCAGTTTAGTATAAGTGTGATTATGCATGCGGGGCTTAGAGAACTTATTTACATCCTCTTATATATATATATATACATTCTCGTTCAATCATAACTACCTGCAAGTGAGCCAGATCACATAACTCATCTGTTATTGATAGGCTGTCGATAAAAATTGTCTAAGAGATGGATCTGTTGACGATTAAAATCGCCCAGAGAGATTAATCTACTTGCAGTAAAGGTTAACTAAGCTGGTAAAAATACTATGAGTCGTGATGATCTCCCTTTCGATTTCAGTTTAGTTGAAACATAAGAGATTTCAATTCTTCTAGTTTTTTACTTGCTTAAATCTTCTCTTAAATGGTGGGTAATTACAGTTGAAGCAGGCGATGATCAAACTGGGAGAAAAGATAACGGAGGAAGAATTGGAAGAGATGATGATAGAGGCAGATTTGGACGGCGATGGCCAAATTAATTACGAAGAGTTCATCAGGATGATATTAGCTTTTTGAAAGGACTAGCGCTGCTGCTCGTGCTTCACATGGATTTTATATCTTACAGATTTGTTGAGAATTTATGTTTGCCAAGAGAATTTATGTTTTCAAAAACTCTCCCTCCTGTCCTTGCATATTCAATTGTATTTTTTTTAGAGTTATGGATATAAATACACAACACAAAATAATTATATTAATTGAAAGAGAAGTATAATATTTTTAAATAGGTTTTTGCAAAATAAATATTATCCAAATCCTTAATATTAGAAAATGTCAGAGACAAGATAAGATCATTAATTTACGCATTCTTCTATGGACATAACATTTGTAAAATAAATAAGTGTATCTGGTGGAAGAAAAAACGATTGAGAACTCTTATTTAAAAGTAGGAGGCTCTTTTTACTTTGCACAACAATAGCAGCAATCAATAACTAGAAGCAGAATTATGTTATAATAATCTAGTAAAGAAGTAAATTTAGTGCATTCTTGAATTTAGCAAGACATAATGCTTTTTCTCTTCTCCATGATGTTAAAATTCTCTCCACGATTAAGTGCTTGATCCCATTTTGAGCACAAAACCCCAAAAAGGAAATCGCGTGCTGATCCCAATGTGGTTTAAGAAATTTTTGTAACTCCATTCACTATGACTAAGTCAATTATATAATTAGTCATAATGATGTTCATATCATCTAACGGTTGTGTTATTTTGTCTATAAATTTGATTCTTGTGAGCTACAATATTGACTTAATTTGAACTCATTAGACAATTCTAAAAGGAATAACTAATTTTAAATGTAATGGCTGGTTATTTACATTTCGTTCTTCGCCTAAAATCTTAATGTTGTATGATAGGACATTTGGTTTTATAGTGACCACCAAACAGACATTTTCTAATGGACACTTTCTCACGACACTTCTTTTCCCCGAGAGATTAAAGTTCCTCGCCTTACATTTTTAGGACGTCTTGATAAATCTCAATCAATATAATTTTGCTTTAATTCCTAGGACGCACACTTCGGCCTTTTCAAATAAGGTGGATTTGTATTCCAACATTTTGTATTTTTTTTCCTCATGAATCTTGTTCCCTTTTATTAATGTTAAAGTTTCAAGTAAAAACTTGAGATCATTGATGGATCACATGTATATAAAGAGCATATTAGCCTCGTTTACAAGTAATGTGAGATACATTTGCATCTCTAATTATGTGCAAGAGGATTGGGAACGATATGTGAAATTTGATGAATGGTGGTTGCACATATGAAATGAACTAAAGGTCTAATTCAAAAGCCTAATTTTATATGTAGAATGAGATCACATATGTATAAAAAGCATATAAATCTCGAAGATAAGCGTTGAAGATACCTTAATATAGCTATTTTCTCGTATGTAAAGAACACGAATATTAGATGCAAAGTTCGCTGGAAACTTACAAATGGTATCATAGCTTGTGGTAGATAGTTGGGCCCCAATCTATTCAAGTTGAGATACATTGAGGTACCTTGAGGCACCAATCTCTTTGACAGTTTGAACATTTTTTTATTATCTAAAAGCATAACCTTCTCATCCTAAATGTCTAGCAACAAAGCACCGACATTTTTGAGATGATTAGGTTTCAACATAAGCTCGGGAGAATTTCGGTCAACACCCACATTTCAGACTAAAGCACAAACCTCTTTCTTCAAACGAACGAATGTAAGGTAAGCTCAAGAATCTCTCACAAACTTCAACGAGCACCCACCCAGAAACAAGAGCAGAAGAAGCAAAAGCAGCAGCAATCAAAACATCGCGGTTCGCTGCTTTTTTTCACGAACTAACCAGTGATTAGAAAACGACAGCATGCCCCGCCAATCGCTCTGGAGGGGAAACCAATTCGAGCAATGTAAGTTTACGTCGAGGAAATTGGATTGAACCCCGTAAGGAAGATGAGGCAGAGAGAGACAAGGAGGACGTAAAGGTCAGAGAGTTTAAGAAGACAAACTAGAACTTGCTGCTGCAATTAAACAAGAGGAAGTTGAGGATTCATTTGCAGATTTCGAAGCTTTCGTCCTTTGTCCACTGCTTCATCGCCGCCATCTTCCACTTCTTCTCTGTGGGCCGAATCGGCCGCCTATAATATTCAAAGGCTTTGGAACTCGAGTTTCTCTCTTTCACAACGATACACAGAGCAGCATCGACTCAGCAGTTGTTAAGATAAGGTCGCTCTGTCGATTCGTGATTTCTCCTCACTCATCAGTCTGTCATCTGGGCTGCGCACTAAATAACAACCAGGTAAGAAGTAGAGCCTCCGCTCCCAAGAAGAAACAAGAAGACTCCAAGAGCGACATGAGTAGTGATGCTCGAACTGCTTTGAATTTGACTTCGTCCACGGCGTAAGTTAATCAATCAAAGGATTGTCATAGTGAAGGAAGTTGACCGCTTGCAGGCATCCATCTAGCACTATTTGAACTGTTCAAATTCAGCCGATCAGATGCCCCCAGAGAAGTTTCGAATGGAACTTCCTTCATTTCCATGCTCTTTCCCATTCTTTTTCTTCAACCCTTTTTCTCTCTTTCTCGTGGCGAAGGAATCAGCCAAAAAGCAACCACTGCGAACCTCAATAGTACTGGCAAGTCCCCTGCTCGCAAGAAACGCCCTCTTTGATTCTCCACCACAAATTTTGACCGACTGCTCCATCTCCGTCCCCATCTCTCTCTGTTTGTCCCACACAGAATGGCTACTGAATCGGCGAGAGAGTTCGACCTGCGTAAAAGCAAAGGCCCGGGCACAGGACAAATCACTTACCTGGACGGGGTCAATGGGCGACCAAGAAGGCTCATGGCCTGGGCCTGGTGACCTCCATTGCACTTTGGGAGGGGTGCTAGCCCAAGGTCGGCCCAAACGGTCGAGCCTACGTCATAATTTGTAGCAGCGGGGGCCTGCGTTCGCGCGGCCCCCACCCAATTCCGTAGTCTGAAGTGTTGTGCTTTTTATGGTAGGTCTCATCCTCCGGGAAGCTCAGTTAGCTGATTGTGGAATGACGGGAGGAGAGAGATCTCCACTATGAAAGAACTCAGTTGAAGAGAAAAACATATGAGATCTAATTTGATCATTTAAAATATATATATATAATCGCTGATGAAGGCTCAAAATTGTTGTCAACAAGGAATTTCACTAACTTTGTTTCACTAATTAATTATTTTAAGCGATACAAACTCTTGAAATCTCTTACTTAAAAGAAACAAGGAATTTTTCATTAACTAAGTAGTAATTATTTCAAGCAACACAAACTCTCAAGATCTCTTACTTAAAAGCAGTAAGCTCTTTTTTATGTAATAATAGTGTACACAAATAACTTCTATTCAGGACTCGATTTTGAGCACAAAAACCCAATGGCCATAGCAGACTTTTTTCCATATATGGTTTCAAAATTTTTTGTAACTTCTATTCTGGACTCGATTTGCCATGACCAAGTCAATCATACAATAAGTCATGATGATGCTCACGTGATCTAATTGTTATTTGGTCCACAAATTTGGTTCTTGTGAGCTATGATATTGATTTATGATGCGTTTGTTTCACGGAAAACTCAATGATAAAGAAAAATGCTTTCCCAGAAAGCATTTTCCAAGAATACGGTTTGTTTTCTTTTGTTTGGCGATGTATAATTGAAAATGTTTTCTCCTGTTTGGATCCCATTCAAAAATAATTTCACACTTCATCATAGGAAAAAAAATGAAATTTTAATTTAAAAAACTTCAAATTTTTAATATTTTTTATTTACTTTTATTTTATATTTTTTCTTTTCTTTCTTTTCATTTCCTTTTTCTCTTTTTCCTTCTTCCTGTCCACTCCTCAGCTTCCTCATGCCATCCCTTCGCTTCCCTCGGCGGTTTGTTCCCAGCTAGCTTACAAGGGGTGAGCTCCAGCTATCGCTAGAGGCGGCAAGCTCGCCCAATCTGGCGAGACTTGAGCCTTATCGCTGGAGGGCACAAGCTCACTTGATTTAGCGAGGCTTGAGGCTCATCGGCCTCGGGCAAGCTTAAGCCTTGTTGTTGAAGGCTATGAGATCGCTCGATCTGGTGAGACCAAAGCTCATTGGCCGTCCTTGTGGCCGGTGACGGGTGAAGAAGAAGCAAAAAGAAAAGGGAAGAAAAGAAAAAGAAAAAGAAAAAGAAGCAAATTCGAATTTTTTATTTTTATTTTTAAAATGTTTTCCAAATTTTAATTTTTTTAAAAAATAAAAATTCAAATTCAATTTTTTTTTTTTTTAAAAAATATTTTTATAAGAATAATTGTTTGTAAACCAAGCATCAAATCTAAGTTTTGGTAGATTCGGAAAACGTTTTCCAGTCCTTTCAAAGGGGAAATCATTTTCCTAAATTTAAATTTTGCTAGGAAAACATTTTCCGTTGACTAGGAAAACGTTTTCCGTTGACTCATTTTCCTAAGCGACCCAAACACCGGAAAATGAGGAAAATGTTTTTCCCGAAAATGTATTTTGCGAAACAAACGCACCTTAATTAGAACTTGTTAGCCAATTTTTAAAAAATAACTAATTTTAAATTTATTGGCTAGTCATTTACATTTCATTCTTCACCTAAAATCTTAATGCTTTGGGATAAGACATTTGATCGTAAAGCGACCAACAAACAATTGTTTTCAAATTGACATTTTCTCAAAACACATCTTTTCCATGAAAGATTAAGGTTCCTCACCTTATTTTTCTAGGACATGTTGATAAATCTCAATCAACATGAATTTGTTTTGATTATTAGGATGCATATATTAGCCTTTTGAAATGTGGATTCAAATTCCAAACCTTTTGGCATTTTTTTTTTCTTGTTCTTGCCTCAAGGATCAATGTCAAGGAAATAATCCAGTTTGTTTGAATGTCCAATCCAAAAACTTGAGATCATAAACTAATGGAGGTCACATGTATATAAAGAACATATACAGCGTTTGCACAAGCATATTGAGATACTTTAACATCCTCTATTATGTGCAATAAGATTAAAAGTGGTGCATGAAATTTGATGAATGAGGATTGCACATGCATAATAAACTATAGCAGAACTTAAATCTAATACCATGTTAGAATGTTCAACTCATAAACTTGATTTTATAAGTAAAGAGATATCACATATATAAAAAGAACATAGAAACCCCCAAAACAAGCCACGTGATATATCTTGACATGGCTATTTTCTCGTCCAAAAGGAACTTGAATGTTAGGTGCAAAGTTCATTGGAAACTTATCTAGAGATGAGCATCGGTCCAAGGTCAACCGGTCCAAGGTCAACCCTAGACCGACCTTGGATTGGCCCAACCTTGTCGGTCCAGGTCCGGTTCCTAGGGAGATTGGGTCGGTCCTTGGTCCAAGAATTCCCGGACCAACATTGTGCGGGTTGGTCCTCGGTCTTGAGAGTTCCGGGTCGGTTCAACTCGGACCAATCCTAACTATATATATATAATATTACTTATAATTTTTTTATATAGAGAAAATCTTAAAATAAATAGCGTCAACAATATTAAACAGCTCTTTAGTGAGGAGTTCAAGTAATTTTACATTGTTCTTTAACTTAGATTTTTAATGTTTTTTATGGCGTCAATAATCATAATTTACGAATGATGAAATTTTTTTTGTGAGGAGTCCTCATGGCGTCCAAAAAGGCATAAACATCTCCTTATGGCATCATCCTCTAGTATTCGTTCTCTTCTGTCTTATTTGTCCTCTTAGTCTTAAATTTGCCAAAATCGAAAGAAACAACTTCTCCGCTCACCACTTGACACTTGTGACACTCGCCTCGCTCGCTTTGGGTCACTCGTGCCTTTCGCCGCTCGATACTCGCTTGGTTTGTTGCTTCCCGCTCGACATTCGATGCTCATTCTGTTCGATACTCATCCTACTTGACCCTAACCGCTTGCTTTTCTTAGTTGACCTCGCTCATCATCAAACCTATTGGGTCAGTATGATGCTCGGTTGTCGTTTTAAGGAGTATAAAAAATGAAATAAAAAATTATTGGTTGGTCTTAGGTTGACCTTGAAACTGGACCAAACCCATTGGGTCAGTTCGGTCCTCAATCGCTTTTTTAAGGAGTACAAAAATGAAATAAAAAATTATTGGTTGGTCATGGGTTGATATTGAAACCGGACCAAACCCATTGGGTCAGTTCGGTCCTCAATCGTTTTTTTAAGGAGTACAAAAAATGAAATAAAAATTATCGATTGGTCTCGGATTGACTTTGGAACCAGACCGAACCCATTGGGTCGGTCTGGTCCAGGGTTCCAAGCTTAATAGGGTTGGTCCTCGGTCCAAAAAATAGAGGATCGGCATTGTGCAAGTTGGTCTTAGGATTAGGGGGCAGACTGGCCCAACTCGGACCATGCTTACCCCTAATGTCACGCCCCGAACCTCGAGCACGCGCACATCCCACTGTGGTCGATAGAAATGCGACTTCCCAGGACACGTCGCCAACCCATTCATTTAATTGCACATGCGGAAGCGGATAAATAATCCCCAGACAAAACTCAATTGGGATAGAAAAGCAGGATCATATTTTCAAATTCAAACCACACACCTTTATACATGTCAAACCAGTTCAGTTACAGGACTAGGCTATTAACAACAAGATCTATAAAAGATCAGTCCTCAAAAACTAAGCTGTCCTAAGATCGGCCAGATAGGTCCATTCGCTAGCTCTTCAGTTAGGATCGGCGAAGTCAAAAATCCTCTCAGCGACCCTCACTGGTCTACCAAAAAGCTCCAAAGGATCCGCCATCTAAGGACCTGAAATTGTTATCCCACAACGGGGTGAGACAATGTCTCAGCGAGTCCTACCCTCTAAAACTCAATTAGGAAGAAAATAAGCCCCAAGGCGCTCTAGTCACACAAAGAGGATTGAGGACTTACCTTGTCTCAGTCCATTCCTACACGTTAGTACAATTCATACGTCTATCCATTCATACCATCTATTCATCCATTAATACAATCATGGCTCACACAAGCTGAAATGGATGCAATACTCTCACAAGCTGATATAGATGGTAGCTCGCACAAGCTGATATATACATAGATGATAGCTCGCACAAGCTGATATATGGATCGTTGCTCTCACAAGCTGATAAACGATCATTGCTCTCACAAGCTGACATACAGTGCTCACACAAGCTGACTCATATATAAACCCATTTCTCGCCAAAGCTGTACATATATTTAAACCATAGAACTGGATATACAATCCAATAACATCCAACGATTCAAACTGGTCCTACAAACCAATTACGGTGCCAAAAGCCAACACCGGGTATTTTCAAGTTAAATACCAAAACTTCTCAAATTTCACTCAATTCCACACTTTTGGAATTATTAACCACAATCATCATTTTCACTCAATTTCGCAATTACGCATACAATTGATACAAACTGACCGCACTGCTGCGATCAGTGCAAAATTCTAACGACCGGCCATCCCGGCAAATTTTTCGAAATTATTAAATAATTAAATTTAATTCCGAAATTAAATAATTAAATAATATATTATAATAATATAATTTAATAAAATAATATTTATAAAATTCGAAATAATTAATTAAAAATATTTAATTAGGGCTTAAACAAGATTACACTAATTTAATCATACAATTAGCCCTAATTAAACACCCATTAAACTAATCATACAACTAATCTAATTTACATTAAAATAATCTAATCTAACCACCTAAACCTAATTAGACTAATCTAAACACCCCTTAAGCATGATTAACTTACTAAGCAAGGTTTAGAGGATAAACTCACCGGTTTTGAGTGCCGGTGAGTTCACGACGACCACGACGCCAAGGCGGTCGATAAACCCCAAAGCGGCGACACCAACGGAGGCCGGGAAGGGCTTGAAAACGGGCCACGAAGTCTCCAAAACCTTGCTGTCTTTTGCTTATGTTCTGGGCTGAACTGCAAAGAAGAAACTAGCAACTTCAACGGCGAAAATGGGCCGCTCGGAGCTCCGGCGAGCGGGTAGTTGGCAACCGGTGGCTCTTGGGGGTCAAGGAAATCTTATTGGAGGTTGGTATGGGTGGAGGTAGAGTAGAAATGGGGAGAAAATGGCTGAAAACCGCGAAACAGGCGGAACCAGGCGGTTCCAGATGGTCCGGCGAGCGGCGGATTCCAGGGGCCGTATAGGACGAACGGCGGCTCCGTTCGGGGTGATTTTTGTCTTGTTGGAACGGTATGGATGTCCTCTTCATGGCGATATGTGGCTCGTTCGCTGGTTCATCCGGGAAGACTACTTTTGACTCGAATCTTTGATGAAAGGTTGGTAGGAGCAGAAACCGGCAGTGGTGCGGGTGGAGGCATGCGACGGCTGTAGCTCCTTCTGCTGGTCTTCTTGTTGGCTTGAGGGCTTCGAAAATGAAGAGATAAGGGTCTTGGATGGTAGAGAGGTGAGAGAGATGGAGAGGATAGAGGTGAGGGAAGAGATAAGAGAGATGAGAAGTGAGGGGGCTCCACTTGGCTTGATATTTCACAAAATATCTCCAAAATCACTCTTGGTCATGTAAGAATACTTGGCCTTCAATAAGCCATCAAAACACTCCCTTCTAGAAGACAAAGTGGTCCAAAGGTTGTGACTTTGGGGGGTTACACGAATTTGAAGACCACCTCTTCCAATTGGACCATCACACTCTCTTGATTTAGTCATAATTGGCCTCAATAATTTCAATTGGTCATCCATAGACCATCTTAGTATTTTTCCTCATCTTTGAATCCACTTTACATCTCAAATTTGTAACCAAAATTAAATCTCCGGCTTCAATTACACAAAAAGGGTCCGGCGACGACTTTTTCCCAAAAAGTGTCAGGTGTTAGAAAAATCTTATGAGATTGAGTTGACACTCCTAGAATTTATTGTGACGTGACCGAAACTTCAATTTATGAAATCGGACTCGAATTGGCGGTTAATTTTTATTCGACGTGTTTTTAGCGTGACCTAGGCTACCGAGTAACTTTTGGATATTTTTAAGTGCAATTGACTCGTGGTCGATTTTCTTCGAACCACTATGAACCCACTCAACTCATTGGCGACTCTCGATTGTCATGAAAATCCCGAGGATCCAAATACGGACATAGGGTACCAAAACAATAAGAAAATCAGTCTAGTGCCGGTTGACATGAATTTTCTAATTTAGTGGTGTCACCCATGATTAGCCACACATCACTGCCGATCCAGTCTATCTCTGATTTCAAATCGATTTTTAACTGTGCTGTGATGACCTCTAAAGATGGACACGGTCGAGAAGCCGATTCCCGATCGAATTCTCAAGTCTATTGCCTTAAAATTCCTAATAATTTTCCCAGATAGTCTAGTTATCTCAAGAATGATTAGTTCTAAGAATAGCCCTATAGACACGTCAATGAAACGCCCGATTCAATCAGAAGAAAACATAATTGAAAATTTGGGATGTCACACCTAAACTTACCAACAAATGATAAGAAAGCAAAAACTAGAAATTTCTATCTGAAGAAGGACCTGACATATGATTATTATTTCAAGCTAAACTTGATTTTATTATTGTTCTTTGGTCTGAAAGGCATAACATGACTTTGACCTCCTCCCCCTTTTTTTTTCCCACTTTGCCCTCCTTCTTCAAATGCAAGTTTCATTGACTTCTACTATAAGGAGGAAACGACTTTCGATTAATTAAATATCAAAAGTGTTCATTTTGAAAATAAAAAAAATAAAATCAGAAGAAGATATATTTTTCCATAATGGCAAGCTACTTGTTCTTTTAAGTTTAACCTAAACAATGGACACACTGGATTTTAAGCATTTCTGTGATATTATTTTATTAAGGTCCTAAGACATATTTTTCATAAATAGATCAAAATCTCAGGGTTGCTTGCCCATTTGTGTGCTTTTGAAAATAATAGAATTGCGAGAGCACTTAGACATAACAAAATTCTATTTAATAAAATAAAATAAAATTACGTTAACCATTCATTATATGGTGTAACCAAATAATCATTTTTCTTTGGAAATAATGCTGATTGTTAGAATGTCTAACAAAGAACCATGAACTAAGAATTATAGGAAGAGTACATAAATCTTGTGAAAAAGCAATATGAAGTGCCTTAACACTCCTTCTCACGTGTAAGAGTGATTAGAAACAACACATAGGATTTGACAAATGGGGAACCGCACATGCTAAATAAATTGAAGCAAAAATGTGATTATGATATCACGTTATAATGTCCAATGCAAAAAGTTTAACTTTATAAGCAGAGGAGATCACATATGTTTAAAAAGTATATATCCATAAATAAGCCGTGTGAGGTACTGTACCACAGCTATTTCCCCATGCATAAAGAACTCCAATATTATATGGAAAGTTGGATAGAAACTAATCAACAAGGAAAAGAAAAAGAAGAAAAAAAAAAGCAGAAATTTCTTTCGAAGAAGGACAAGCTTAAGGTGCCGGGAATGTCACGAATTATTATTGTTTCTTGGGCCGAAAGGCGTGTCATGATTTGACATCCTTCGTATGCAAGTTTCAGCAAGTTCTACTGGAAGGAGAAAATGAATTTCCGTCAAACAAATATCGAAAGAGTTTTTTCATCATCTAATTTGTTTTTAAAGTTTTACCTAAAACACGATCGCAGCTAAATTTGAAGCACTTCGATCATATATTCTAATCAAGGTTCTAAGACGTATTTGTTCATAAATCGATGGAATTTGCAGTGTTGCTTGCATATTTGTCTGGAATAACAGTTAGACATACCAAAATACCATTTAATAAAATGGTTTTGCTTTGACTATTCACTGTTCGGTGCAACCAGATATCACTTTTATTTAGGAAACACTTAAGCAAGCTAAGCACAAGTCAAACTAGCACCCTTCCAACGAGTCATGAGTTTTATCCCGGTTTCATACATTTTTCAGACCCGCAACCTTAACAAATCGGTAACTAAATACACTTAAATTCCTTAAAATTTGATAGGTCTTAACAAAATACAAGTAAACTTATTTCCGGAAATTGAAAATTCCTACACATAAACTTCCACAAGTAAAAATAGATATCTTCTTGTAAATTTCGGTGCCTTAAATTTGCCAAAATGCCAAATCAAAATGACCACATCGAATCGAGTCGAGTTGAGGCCCCTGCATTGCGTTGAGTCAACAAGAGGATTATATTAGCATAACATGCCTTTGACTAAATGGAAGTATTCCCTACGTTATAATCCACTCTGACAGAGTCTCTTCCCCGTGACAATGCTTCCATGTCCATCCACTGAGACTAGCCTGCTGATGTGTTGAATCTTAAGTCGAAGCGCGTGACGTGGACGTCCCTCATTGGAGGAAAGATATAATAGATGGTGTTCTTGTCCAAAAGTCGGAGTCATCGACTCTTTTCGGTGGACGACTCGTTGATCAACTCTTTTTGATGGACGAATTGATGAAGACTTGCGATTCAATTTCCGGACTTTTACTGCCAAAAAACAAATTTAGAAGAATAGAAGTTCTCCAAGACAAATTTAGTAATGCATAGGCGCATGGACGTCATTGTGTCATTTTTTACAAGGAAGTCTTGGAGGTTGAAGGGAGAACTGCAAAGATGAAGAGCCACGTTGGATCAGAATAAACCCGTTAAAATGGATCATCGATGCATTATTTAACCCATATTTACCGACCAAAAAAAAAAATTTACCGACAAAAAAAAAACCCATATTTGATAGTAGAGGTGTCCAAATGGGTTCATATTCAAAAAATGGGTCATTTATGAGTTAGTTAAATTTTAATAAATGAATTGTTAATGGGTTTGGGTTGTATGTAAGTGCAATGATAAATGTGTTATAAATGAGTTTGTCTTTGAATTCATTTACAACCTATTTAACTTATAAATGTTATTAGTTGAATCAACCCATTAAAGGTATAAAATCCTTTTTGAACAGTTTTCATCATTTTATTTTTTCAATTTGGATTTTTAAATATTTTATTTTATTTTATTTTTTCTTTTACTATGGCCAACTTCCCTCGGCTTGCCGAAATTGGGTAAGCTCAAGCCTCATTAGCTGAGCTTGAATCTTGTTAGCCTATGGTGAGGCTAGAGCTCGCTTGTTGCTAGTCACGATCATTGTGGCTAGCGATTGTGTGAAGAAGGAGGAAAAATAAAAAGAAAAAAGAAGGAAAGAAAAAAAAGAAATAAAAATTCTATTTTAAAAGAATAAAAGTAAATTAAAAATACTTAAAAGGATTGCATAGAAATCAAATTGGATTTTCTATACCAAGAGGAAAATAT
This sequence comes from Eucalyptus sp. ANBG9806169, assembly GCA_014182395.1. Classification (NCBI taxonomy): domain Eukaryota; kingdom Viridiplantae; phylum Streptophyta; class Magnoliopsida; order Myrtales; family Myrtaceae; genus Eucalyptus; species Eucalyptus sp. ANBG9806169. The sequence continues at coordinate 40,141,712 of CM024580.1, forward strand.
TTTTTAAATTTTTTTCAAGTTTCGACCAGACACTAGAAGATAATATTATTTTTAGAAATATCACATTTTTCGTGAAATAAATGAAGTCTCACTTTTTTTTTTTTTAAAATTATCCATTAATTTTATAATTATATGGAAGTGTTTTAACAATATAACAATTTTTTTTTTTTTTAAATCATAAGAAACAATTCTTTCTAGATTTGGTTAACTACCAAAAAAAAAAAAAAAACTATAGAAGTGTCATGAGGTGGGCATGGGTTGAGTTAGTCATGGATTATAAATTTACATTAGTGATAAATGGGTCATAAATGGGGGTAATAGTTCAATTTTGATCGGATCATTTATGACTCGACCCAACCCGACCCATCCATTTGACAGGTCTGTTTGATGGGTAGAGTTGTTATGAATTAGTTATATTCAGAAAATAGGTAGAGTTGTTATAAATGGGTTTAGATTGATGAAAACCAAAATAATATGGATGCTAGATGGGATCACAATTTATATAGACCCAACTCACTTCTATGATTTTTTCTTTGCTCTCATTTGAATTGGCATTTGCCCACTTGATGCTCTCGCTTCAATTTGAATGTTTTCTTTTTCTTTTCTAAATTGGGTTAAACAATCATATATGGATTGGTTATGAGTCAAGTCGGATCGAGTATAAATCAATAAAGTTATATTGCATGTAAATAGATCAATTTGGATTGGACCAATTTCAATCCGACTCGATTCCACCCGTTTGATGGGTCTAGGTCAAGGAGACCAGAGAGCAAGAGAGGTGCCGTGTGATGACAGGATTGCCTGACGTGAAAGGCTGAAAATGGAAGAAGAAGCGGTGGCAACGAAGGCGGCGCTTAAAAAAGAAAGGGCCGCTGTATTTTCAAAGGTCTTCAGGTGGGAAAAAGGGGTCCACCCTCCGGTTTTTCATCATATCCACGATCATAAGTATTTGAACTTATCCTCTAAGTTTCGCAACACTTTTCATTTTAATTTATGACTTAAAAGGACCTCATCATGCAATCTACCTATAATTAAGATTCTTCCTCGACTTTTCTATGTGAAGTGTATGGGATGGTTTACAACTTCACTCAATTTAGCTGAACCATTATTTCAATAATTATCAGCTGTGAAGACTTATGATGAAATATTTTCATTTACTCACCTTTTTTACTACTATGGTAAACTCTTTATTGGCTCTTTTCCTCTTTTTGGGATCAACTAGAAGATTCAAATCCGTTGCGCTTCGATATTAAATATGATATAACTTCATAAATGGACAAAAGAAATTGTTGAACTCGCTTTTAGGATGGAGTGCTTTTTAGATGATAGTATAACCTAATTACTCTACCTATCGCCAATGTAAGAAAATATAACAATAAGTGAATTAGAATTTTTATAGCCATAATGCAAATTATTGCAATTCAACTAACCATACAATCACTTATACAACACTAAGCTGAAATCACCGATACTATTTGCCTTTTGCAATCTGACTTTGCTTTGTTTAAGGGTTTATCTCAACCTTCTTTGCGCGTTCTGTGCATGTTGATTGTCTTGACCTAATCTTTTAGGCTACGCGTGTTGATTGCCTTAACCTAATCTTTTAGGCTCTTGAATTGGATTCACGCGGGAGTTTCCTTCGAATCTAAGGTTGGAGCATGCACAAAGAAAAACCCCAAAAAAGAGCGTCCGAGATTGTGATGAATGACTCAAAAGCTCCCTTTATTCTAAGTAGCTTTGAGTACAGTATTGTTAAACAATGGTCCGGGAGCAACAAGGTCACGTGGGACGCACGGATTAAAGCAAGAGAGCAAAGTAATGGGGACGAAATAGCATAAATTGCCGAGAGGTAGAATCGATGCATTTTAATGAAAAACGATGATAATGCAACAAGTAAAACAAAAGAATCATGTGGCTAACTGTCCATTGCTTTTACATCACGGCATCCTTCCACTCCTTTTGATCTTATCAATTGGAGTGCAAGTTTTGAAGCCGTGATCTTGTGTACATTTGACCTCTCCTCATTATATGTATTATGTTTCACCAAAAAAAGAAGAAGAAAGAATCATGTGGCTAACGTTCACTCTTTTTGGATTTCCCATCCAAGCATTATTTTGCATGGAGAAAATGAGATCACCTCTCGCGACCGGACTTTCCTGCGTAAAGATTTCCACGGCAAATACTTGTCTAGATTCATAATAACATAGACTGAGTCAATTATATCCCTCGATCCTATGTGTTCCATGTGATTTTCATTTTAAAACAAATAATTGCGATTGTTGGGGTCAGACCGACCACGATTCGTGCATCTTTGGGGGTTGGGGTGAAGACGCGTGAATGAGGAGGTAGGATTTCACAACTTGTAGCACATAGTACACAAATGGCTTGTAAACTAGATATGGGATTGGATCAAAGAAAAAAGAAAAAAGAAAAAAGAAAAAAAGAACTCTTCCTCTAAGTGTTGCAGCTATAGTAGGGGAAAATTGTCCAAAAAGTCCTAATTCAGTTATGAATCTTTCAGTTTTACTTGTCATATCTTAAAATCTTTGCGTTTTATCAATTGAGATTATTTCGTCAATTTTGACTGGAAATCACTGACGTGGACACCAGCTGTCGTACGTGACGCCACCTCAGAGAGCAAGAGAGGTCGTGCGTGATGATAGGATTGCTGGACACAAAAGGCTCAAGGTGGAAGTAGTAGAAGCGGCAGCGAAGATGGTGGCGCTTAAAAAAGAAAAGCTTGCTGTATTTTCGAAGGTCTTCAGGTGGGAAAAAGAGGCCCACCTCTGGTTTTTGATCATATCCACAATCATAAGTATTTGAGCTCATCCTCTAAGTTCCCCAACACTTTTCATTTTAATTTATGACTCAAAAGGACCTCATCATGTAATCTACCTATGATTAAGATTCTTCCTCAACTTTTCTACGTAAAGTGTATGGAATGGTTTACAACTTCACTTGATTCGGTTGAACAATTTTTTCGATAATTATCAGCCGCGAAGACTTACTAAAAGATTTTCATCTGCTTTTCTTTTTTACTACTATGGTAAACTTCTTACTCGCTCTTTTCCTCCTTTCGGGATCAACTTGAAGGTTCATGATCTGTTGTGTTGTGACAATAAACATGATATAGTTTCGTAAATCAACAAAGGAAACTGTTAAGCTCGCTTTTAGGATGGAGTGCTTTTAGATGATAGTATAACCTAATTATTCTAACTATTGCCAATGTAAGAAAATATAATGATAAGCGAATTAGAATTTCTATAACCATAATGCAAACTATTGAAATTGCACTAACCATACAGTCCCTTATGAAACACTAAGCTGGAGTCACCAATACTATTTACCTTTTGCAATCGGACTTTGCTTTGTTTAAGGGTTTATCTCGACCTTCTTTGCGCGTAGTGTGTTGGTTGCCTTGACCTCATCTTTTAGCCTCTTCAATCGGATTCACGCGGGAGTTTCCTTCGAGTCTAAGGTTGGGTCATGCACAAAGAAAAAACCCCACAAAAGAGCGTCCGAGGTTGTGATGAATGACTCTAAAGCTTCCTTTATTCTAAGTAGCTTTAAGTACAATATTGTTCCGGGAGCAACAAAGTCACGTGGGACGCACGGATTAAAGCAAGAGAGCGAAGTAATGGGGACGAAATAGCATAAATAGACAATAGGTAGAATCAATGCATTTTAATAATAAACGATAATAATGCAATAAGTAAAACAAAAGAGTCATCTGCCTAACGTTCACGTTTCGTGGGTTGTCAATCCAAGCGTCATTTGCATGGGGGAAAAGATATCAAATCCGTCGATTCTCACTTTTCCTTCTTCTATCATCGTCAATTTACTTCAACTTAATCACGTCTAGCTTTGATTGGTAGAAAGCGAGCGATTGAACAATAAAATACATAGAATAAGAAAATAAATAAGATATTAGATTTATATGGTTCAGTCGTAAAGACTTATGTCCACGAGTAAGCAGCAATGAATTTTATTATAAATCAAGTGATACAATGAAAATTATATACTCAAGTCACTCAAATACTTTTGAAGTTTCCTAAACCCTAATTATATCTGATAACACACGCAGTATTTAGCCTTGAAATTTCTTGCGAAATAATTTTTCAATCTCACAAAGAAATTCATAAATCTTACGATAAGATTTCTAGGCTATAAACACTATTTTTTTTTTTAATGTAATTGCTCGAACAAAATCAATGGAAATAGCTCACGCCGCCCAAACACTCTTTTCGGCACTTCAAGTCTTTTCTTGCATCAACCACGGCTTCCTTTCCAAGCACTCGCGTAAAAGGCGGTGATTCAAGATCCCACGACAAAGATGTTTTTTCGAGGCTTTCGAAATCCACATTCTCAGGGAGGTTGGGGTGGGGACGCTGTAGTTTTAGGAGTGGGTTTCGACTCCCACGCCCTGTAAGAAGGCAGAACAAAAATCTGAGAGTGAGCGTTAGAATAGGAATAGAGTAGGACCGACAAAAAAAAAAAAAAAAAAATCCACCTATCCAATATTACATATATATATACTCAAGGAAAAGAATAGTGCACGATGACCGACTAATATGAAATAGGAAACCAGGCAAGATCGGTCAACCGGTCAACAAGTCCAACTCTTGGACTTTCCTTTTCTTGAACATAACTTCAACGGTAATTAGGAAATAATATTTCTAAATCTTTTTCTTTTATTCTTTCTCTCACCCAATCTTTCCTATTCTTGTTTTGTTTGTGATCCTTATCCAACAAAGCTCAAACGAGATCTAAATTTCCACGGCAAATATTTGGGCATCTAGAAATAATAATAATAATTTATCTCGAATTTGTTTCATTCACAGATTTAAATTCGAAACATATTTTAATGTATTTATAAGCAATAAATACTCCGCGTGAGGATTATACACGGACTCAAACTGGAGACATATTTTGACAACACTACTACCCTTCTCACGCCCGGTCTGCATGGATTCTTTATCCCCAATATCCCTAATAATGTAAGTCCATCTTCCTTGCGTGAGCAAGTGAATCATTGATGTTCTTTGTGATATTTCAAAATTTGACCCTATTTCGAAATATATGAAAAAGTTATTTCATCGATGCACTTATGATTATTTTATTCTAAATTGATCATTCACGAGTTAACTAATCTATTGGGTAAGGCTATAAATGATTAAAATGCAAAAGACCAGAGAATTCAATCAGAGATCGATCGCTCGACCATAAGGATCGATAATGGTCAATACTATACTGTTATAAGTTAATTAGCAAATGGATATAAATTGATTCGATGGAAATACGTAGTCGGTTCGCACGATTATGATATTCGCGTCAAACGACAGTAAATCGAATTTTCTATTGATATTATATTTAAAGTACGTAATATAATCCTTGCGATTACATGATAACCGAGGGTCATCCACGATTCAAAGATGTACAAACGTGGCAAAATTTAGGTCATACTAATGTCGTGTTCGATTGATTTTTAACCATAAAATTTAATTCGATTTTGGATATTTGAATTTTCGAGCGTTTCAAAACTAATTTATTAGATGTTACCTCATAGTATGTTAAGTTATCGGCAAGTTTAAAGTTTTCAAAGAAGGAATTATCGGACATAAAATTGAAAGTCGGAAAGGAAAAATGGACCCAGTGGCAAAGTTGCAATTTGTTGGCCATAATTTTGGCTTTAAAGATAAAAGGAAAAGAAAAGAAATTGTGGGGACAAAGAATTTGGCTACGAGAGTTTTGGGGGAGAGTTGGTGTGAGAAATGATAATTTTTGAGAAAAAAAATCTTAGGAATCCTTTTTGTCTTTTCCTTTTTTCCTCCCCCCGCGGGATTCCTCCTCCTCCTCCTCCTTTGCTTCTCCTTCTTCCCCTTGCTGCAGCCAAAGGTTTCCTCCCTTCCATTTCCTCATTTTCCCTTCACCTTCATCTCCTTCATCTTCTTCTTCTCATCCTTCTCCTTTTTCCTTTCATTTTTCATCACCACGACACCAACTCACCACCACCACCGTCCACCACCCTCATCACCACGCCTACACTACCTCCGCCACCGCCAACTCTCACCACCGCCGAACCACCGTCTCCACCATCAAGCTCCCAAGTCACAGCCGCTCAAGCCGCCCATCCGTCAAGCTTGGCCACGTCACCATCGCCGTCCCCAAGCCACCGTCACCGTCGTCCTCACCTCAAGTTGCCGCCACCACCACCAATAAGAATCCTCTAGGTGGCTGCTGCCAACGTTGAGTTTCCGTTCGAGTCGCGAGCCTTGTGTTTTCATCGCCGCGAGCTTGCTATCATCAAAAACGCGTGAGTTAACTTTCTAATCATGGATTAGAGTGTTAATTACGTTTAGGGGTAGATTAGTTTAGGGATAATGACGGTTAATGTTAGGTAATTTTAGTTTAGCCTTAATTGCGATTAAGGACGGTTTAGATAAAATTTAAGTACGATTATTTTAAGTAAGTACAATTAGATTAATTAATCATGGTTAGATTAATTAATCAATTTTAGTTTAATTAATCGTGATTTTTTTGATTTTTTTTTTGGTCGATCTTACTCTACTCCTATTCTAACGCTCACTCTCAGACTTTTGCCCTGCCTTCTTGCAGGGCGTGGGAGTCGAAACCCACTCCTGAAACTAATGCGTTCCCACTCCAATCCCCCATGAGAAGGTGGGGATTCAAACCCCCCACCTCCCTTTTCCAAGTTGGAAGGATGGCCACTAGAGTAATCCCCAGTGGTTGTGATTTATTTGATTAATTGTCATTTATTTTTAATAGTAATTTGTTTAATTAATTGTGATTATTTTAATTAATTATAGTTGTGTTAATTAATTGAGTTTTTTTTTTTGGTCGATCCTACGCTAATCCTACTTTAACACTCACTCTTAGACTTTTACCCTGCCTTCTTGCAGGGCGTGGGAGTTGAAACCCACTCCTGAAATGAAATTGTCCCCACCCCAATCCCCCCTGAGAATGTGGGGATTTGAACCCCCAACCTCCCCATTCCAAGATGGAAGGGTGGCCACTGGAGCGAACCCCCAGTGGTTTAATTAATCGAGTTTATCCTAATTAATTGCAATGAGCTTAATTAATCGCGATTAGTGTAATTAATGACGGATTAGCCATTAAGTATAATTTTGTGCTCTGTTTTCTAGATAAGATTGTGCTTAATTCCAATTGTTTAAACTTATGATACTATGTTATTGATTGTCCAATTGTAGATTTTATTTATTATTTCCAAAAAAAAAAAAAATTAATTTCGATATGTTGGGTTTAGATGCCAAATTTTACGTATTACGTAAAAAAAATGGAGTTTTAAAAGGGAAGTGTGCAAAGTTTGATGGATTAATTTCAAATACGTGACCACGTGCGAATATTTTATTGGAATTTTTAAATATGAAAAAATTGCCAAAATTGATTATTCGAAAATGATTTTTTTTTTGAGTTAATTAATGGCAATAAGAATTGGCTTGATTGTTGGTGTGCTTGAGTGGTCATTTAATCTAACCTGCCACCCAATGGAAATTTAAGGGAGCGATGCTTGAATTTTATTGGACACCCGGAAGGAGTCTGGATGCCGAGTCGCGGTTGAGGCCGAATTGATGCTCCTTTATGGAATGTCGTCTAGGTGGGGGTTCTAGATGATGTCGTACCCGATGGGGCTGGAAGATGCCTGGTCATGACGGAAGACTGCCGACTCTTGTGTTGGCTGTGGCCCGAGGGGTCATAATAATTGGAATACGTGTGTTGGCAATGCATTTGGAATATTTCGAATGTGTTTTGATTATTATTTATGTGCATTGCACAAAAATTGCCATGTGAGATATACTAAAATGCAGGGGTGTACCAATGCGATGTCAGATTGTATGCCATTGCGTGTTTAGGTTGCCTCCGAGGTGAATTAACTTCCTAATTGCGATTTAGGAAGTTGACTTGCTACGATTTTATTTTACCCCATTGCTGTTGAACCTTTTCAGATCCTTAGTATGGAGCGTTGCCCCGTACGTTTTAGGGTCCCTAGGGATCAAGAAATGCATGTGACTACATTTCCTATTCCGAGGACCGACCATACCCACGAGCTAGTAGTCACGACCGTGTGGATAGATGAAGAGTTGGCTATTTGGGTGCCCCATATTTACAAGGCATGGTATATTAGGGAGGTGAATGGCAATCGTACTGGTCCACTTCATGGTTTTGAAGGATCATCTTATGAGAGCGTGGAAAGGCAAGACTAAGATCCCATGGATATTGATATCCTTGGTGGTGTTGTTGTCAATTCGGAGTCGGAGCTAGAGCCAGAGGCGAAAGAGTACCCTTCTGACAATGAGCTCATGGAAGAGTTCTCCTTTAACTATGAGCCTGACTGACCTCCTAGATACTAGGGCCAATGCCTGGAGTTAGTGAAGTTAAAGTTAACCCTGATTTTTTTGTACCCTTTTTGCTCATAGGTTGTGTAAGAGTTACCCTTTTATTGTAGGCCTGTACATGTTAAACTCATAGGGTTAACAAGTTGATAAATAAGTCGCCGCTTTTGGAAATCATCTATTGGGCTTTATTATCCCCGTTATTGGTTCATTGACTGTGTATTTATTTGAATTGTTTCCGCATGTGTTTAATCAAAAGATAAAAAAGAATGGGTTGGTGACGCGTCCTGAAACATCGTAATTTTAATTGACCATCGAGAGATGTCCACGTGCTTGGGTTCGGGGCGTGACATTTTTGTAGGCGAATGCGATGCAACGCAGGCTTTTGTCCGCCATGCTTTTAATGATTGTGTGTAGATGCGCTTTTTTGCTTATATAGAACCTTTTGTTTTGAGTTGCTCGCTAGTATATGCGGTCATGCTTTTTTAAGGATATGTAAGGTTTAGTTGAAGATATCTAAAACAGTTATGAGATGATTGCATCTCCCCTTTGTTGGAAGCAATCAATCTTAAGTATCTCAGATAGAATTTGTTCCGTCACGTGGGCCCATGTCCTTTTTGTCAATATAGTGAGGGAGAGAGATGATAACAAAACGGAAAGGAAACCCTTGCGTAAACTTGGAGTGCTGAACTTTTTAGCTTTTGCTGGACCTTTACGAAGCTTTGGTGTGAACTAGCAAAGTCTTTATTTTTAGTTATCCCGTCGGACGACATTTTGAATGCTAAATCAGCAGTAGTGTAACAGGGAAAACCAAGTATTCAGGTTGACACTATGGATGACAATAAATTGTTGATTTGATTCTGTAGCACAAGGTAAATTGAGACATCCTTTGCAATGCATAAAATTTAGAATAACAAAACAGTCTCTGAAGCCCTAACCATCCTAGCAGCTAAAATTTAGATATAATAAGAAGAGATTATTTTCTAGGAGTTTAACATTGTGCTCGGTTCATGATGCATCTTCAGTGCGGGAAAAAGTTTAACCTTTTGCCGGAGACGGGAATGTGCTTAACAAGCCAACCTATCGGCCAAGAAAAAGCCGCCAGTCCGATGCAAGCACCCCATTGTCCCCAGTCCAGCCTACCTGTGTTGGCAAACCTGTTCAGAAACTCCACCATCACCACCTGAAGAATTATCGCCATGCTAACGATGCCCAAGAACGACTTGTTCTTATGTATCCCTTCGAATAAATTCTTTTCCTCTAGCTTCCTGGCGTTGAATACGTTGAAGACCTGGCAGAGGACGAAGCAGTTGAAAATAATTGTGTCCGTCACTTTCTCGTCCACTCCAAAGATGGAACTCCCCTTGAATTGTAGGGTCAGGAAGACGATAACTTGGTACAACGCCTGGGATGTGAGATTCCTCCACATGACTCTGTTGATAAATGGCTCCGAACGTCCAACAGGTGGCTTTCGCATGAGATCAATTGTGGGTTGCTCTGTGGCCAACGCCAAAGCTCCCAGGGTGTCCATAATCAAGTAAACCCAAAGAAGCTGGACCGCAGTAAAAGGGACCTCACCGGAAGAGACCACAGCAACAACATTGATGACGATGGCGGCCACATTCACCGTGAGCTGAAACTGGATGAACTTTTGAATGTTGTTATAGACGCACCGCCCCCACCTTAGCGTGGTCTCGACGGAGGTTAAATTGTCATCCAGGATGACGATATCTGAGCTCTCCTTTGCCACCTCAGTGCCTTGGATGCCCATGGAGAGGCCGATATCCGCTTCTTTTAGGGCTGGTGCGTCGTTCGTGCCATCACCAGTGACTGCCACCACATGCCCTTTCTGCTTCAAGCACCGCACCATCAAAAGCTTATCAAATGGGGACGATCTAGCCATTACCTGGATTTTCTCGATTGCTGCCGTTCTCTGTTCGGGCGAGTAGTTGCGAAACTGCACGCCCTCTACTATGGCTTCGTGTTCGAGATCTTCATCGGGATTGAATATCCCACATTCCAAGGCTATAGCTCTTGCAGTGTGCAAGTTGTCTCCTGTGATCATCTTGATGTTCACTCCGGCACTTTTACAAGCCAACACTGCCCTCCTCGCGCCTGGTCTGCATGGGTCCTTTATCCCTACTATCCCCAGCAATGTAAGTCCATCTTGCTCGAGTCTCCCATGAACTTGAGCAAGTGAGCCATTGAGTTTTTTGTAGGCGAATGCCATGCAGCGCAGGCTTTTGTCCGCCATATTTTTTATGATTGTCCCGAACTCAGACCTCGCTTCATCATTCATGACATTCACCATCCCATTCTGGCTATAATAATCTGAACACAAAGCCAAGATGATCTCAGCAGCTCCCTTCCAGTGCATGTGAACGACCTGCTCCCCTCTCCTCCTCACTGCAACTCCGCTTCTCTTTTTCTCGGAATTGAATGACTCAACTTGGATTATCTCCCAGTCATGCTTCAGTCCATCCATCGTCATACCCAATTCGAGCACACCCCAAGAAAGTATCGCCTTCTCAGTTGGACTGCCTAAAATTTCAGGAACAGATGCAGAAGGTCGCATGTGGACAGTACCTGTTGTGTTTAAACCGATTCCCTGTAGTAGGACTTCAAGGATGCTAGCTGCTATTTCTCTGGATGCATCTACACTCGCATGCTCTTTTCCCATCCAGAGCTCCGTGACCCTCATCTCGTTTAACGTCAGAGTCCCGCTTTTATTCGTGCAGATCGTCGTGGCAGAACCCATGGTTTCACAGGCAGAGAGCTTCCGGACCATGGCATTGCTGCCCATCATGCACTTCGTGGAGTAGGCCAGCGTCAAAGTAATGGCCAAAGGCAAGCCCTCAGGTATAGCCACCACCACAATGGTCACTGCCGCAGCAACTATGCGCACGACCGCATCCATCACGTCCCCCAACTTGGACTTCCCGCTGGTGAATTCTCTGTGTCCGGCCTCGTCTTGGGTGTGTCCGGTGAAGTAGCGGATCATCAAGACGAGAAGTACCAATGCAGCTACCAGCAGCCCAACCTTCCCGATGAAGGAAGACAACTTGTTGAGACGGGCTTGAAGCGGGGTCTCTTCATCTAAGTCACGGCTCACGGAACTCATCATCTCACCCCAGGCAGAGTTCATGCCGACAGAAATGACCATCATGCGCCCGGAGCCCTCTATCACTTTGGTGCCGGAGAGCAAGAAAGGGTTCTCGCTGTGGATATCGATGTGATCGCTTTCCCCAGTCATGCCAGACTCGTCAACCTTCAGGGAATTGCCATCCACGAACAACCCGTCAGCTGGAACCTGGTCACCAATCTTCAGACACACAACATCGCCGACAACGATATCGAATGTGGAAATTGGTTGCCTCCTGCCATCTCTCATGACCTCCACTCTTGTGTTGCTGCTTTCTTCTAAAAGTTTCTGGAGATGCCTTCCTTGCGTATAGTTGCTGAGGGCACAGACGGCAACGACTAGAAAGATGGTGATGATTATACTCCCACAATTGTACCAACCTTCTTTAAGGCCACCATGTTTGATACCGAATACTAAAGACAGAACATCGGATGCCATGGGAATGATTATGGTCACGTCTTTGAACGCATCAAGCACGAAACTGAGGAAGTTCTTCACCGGAGGCTTATTGTACTTATTCCTACCGAAAACATCGGTTCGCTGCACAAGGTCGGTTGCATCCCCGCTCAAGCCATTGTTGGGATTTGTGATGAGAATCGAAGCGAGTTGTTTTATGCCACCAAGTTGAGCCAGAGATTCTAACCTTTTCTCTCTCACCATGTTACTCAGGATCTTCGGGTCAACGTCTCGAAGCGAAGGGCGATCCCCTACACGTGGGGTATCATCGCTTTTGAGGTCCACGTCGATGGCGACATAAGAGAGCGACCGCAACAGGTCATTCTTCCTCCTGAGGACTTGTTTCGACAAAGACTCGAGGGCGCTCGTGAAGTATATGACCGTAAAAGCCCGGTGCCACCTTCGCCTGTGGATGATCTTCCTCAGGCTATCATGGTGGTTGAGCACGGCATCGGTTCCTGCCTCGTTGAGTTTTCGAAGCCTCAAAGAAGACATGGATGAACAGGGAGAGAAGACAATAGGGTCTGCTTGGATAGCAAAAAGCGAAGCGTGATCCCCTACACGCGGGGTATCATCGCTTTTGAGGTCCACGTCGATGGCGACATAAGAGAGCGACCGCAACAGGTCAGTCTTCTTCCTGAGGACTTGTTTTGACATAGACTCGAGAGCCCTCATGAAGTATATGACCGTAAAAGCCTGGCGCCACCTTCGTCTGTGGATGATCTTCCTCAGGCTATCGCGGCGGTTGAGCACGGCATCGGTTCCTGCCTCGCTGGGCTTTCGAAACCTCAAAGACGACATGGGTGAACAGGAAGAGAGGACGAAAGGGTCTGTTCTCCTCTGCTGGGATAGCAAAAAGAGACAGGTTCGAAGACGTGTCTTAGGCAGTCAAAACACTGATTTGACTGGGGTCGAATGGAGGGATTTGGCTTGGTTGGTTTGCATTGTGTTGTCATTTGCATTTATATATAGGTAGTGTTAGAATGAAGGAGTTTAAAAGTTCTGCATGAAGTTCGGGGGAAATTTCGCCAAAGCTCCTTGAATGATATCTTTCCACGAACCCGGATCGGCTCTTTTATGCGCATTTTGCTTTTTGGTGTGCACCATTATATTTGGGCAATTTATCTTTTTACCATTTCATGTAACTCCAACTTCTCAGAAATAGCCATCGCCACCGCCATCGCCAGTCCCACTCCCGTTGGAACTCGACAAGATAATCGTTATATGTTTAGTGTTAATTTTTTTTTTTTATATATAACTTTGTTTTTATAGTATTAGGTATAATAAAACTTCATATGAAATCGATCTATAAAACAAGATATGAATGGTTAAATAAACAAATAAATTATCTTGAATTATCGATAAGAATCTACCTTATTGCTTTTGAAATCTATCTTTATGGTAGTTCTTATCTACCTAGAAAAACTTATCAAAATAATAAATTTTATCGGGTGATTGATTCGTATTGATAGAGATATGGTGCTATAAGGAGCATTTAAAAGCATACAGAAGGGGACTCAAATGTACAGGACACCATTTCATTTTACCTCCATAGTCAAATAGAGAATAATTCAAGCAGACATTTCTGTTTTCCTTGTAGCATCATTGTCATTTCTCATCATAATAGATTAATTCTACTTATACACCAATACTTCCACATACTTTATGGATATCATTTTAACTATCCGTCAGTTTATGCTATTTTATCACCATCGCTTTGCTCACTCTTGCTTTAATCCATGGCTCCCTTTGGATCGAACTTAAATATAAAAATTTCATCTACCTTACCTTTTTCTTCTACTCCCTTCGGATCAACTTAAAATGAAATCACTTGTAACAATGGTTCTTACTCAGGGAATCTTTGGACTTAGTTTGAAGTTTTATTGAATCATCGCGGTTCTAGTATGAATTTGAGGTTTGAATCAATTCATAGGGTCTTAACAAGGGAATTCCTATCAATAATAAAGAAAAGAAGAGTAAAGCTGCATTACACACAAAAAAATAAATAAAAATAACAAATCAAAGAAAACGAAGTAGGTAAATAGAAGATTCAAGAGGCCTGTAACGATCAACATAAAGACGAATGAGCCGACTTGATATTTTGGCATTACAATCACAAATAAGAGCTTTCGTATAATTGACTGGGATTTCATTTTAAATCAAGTGCTTGCGATTGCCAACCCATATTTCCATGACGGACGGTGCAAAGTCGGGTGATAAAGATGGGACACGAAAAGCAGAACTAAAGAGGCAAGAAAGGTATCGAATCCACTGTGGTAAGGAGGAAAAGAAGCAGTGCGACGTCGCGGGGGACAAGAGAGGAGACGGTTGCGTAATGCAGATCTGCTCTTTAACACACGTATGATGGAGGTTTCACCAAGGAAAAAAAATAAAAAAATGGTGTCCCCGGGCATTGGAGCCCTCCACTTAGAATTGCTTATCAAAATAATAATTTTTTTCAGGTGGATAGACTCAAAAAAAGAAAAAGAAAAAGGCAACTTTCTGCATTATCCACCTGAAAAGGGTTCGTTATTTTGATAAGAAATTCTAAGTATATTAGAACCAATGCGCGTCAGATGGACGTTATGTCAAGCAAAAAGATAGCGTCCCTGGGCACTGGAGTCCTCTTCTGTCTTTCGGTACACGTTTCAGGCACCAAAGCAGCGACCTGTTCGTCGATCCGAGTCAATTCGCCTGAATTTTTTTTTAAATTATTTTGTTGAGCAATTCGTATATTAAAACCAACATATACAATTCATTTAAAGCATGATTAGATATTCGTAACGATGATTACATATGATTTATTTATTCAGGTATCCACTTCTTGTTGTATGGACCAATTTTTCATATACAATCTTTGTTATACCTAACATTATAAAAAAATAATAAATTAAAATGATAAGTACATTGAAAGTCATAAAGTTTGTCATGAAAATACAATAGAATCTTAAAACATTTAAAAAGTACAATTAAGTTTTAAAACTTGTAAAATTGATTCAAATAAGTCCTTTCATTAATTGTACTATCTAAAAATTATAGACTTGATTGTACTTTCATAGCAAGCTTTAAGAATTAGTTGTACTTTTTTAAAAAATTTAAGACTTGATTGCACTTTTTGATAGTTTTAGGATTCAATTACACTTTTATGATAAATTTTAGGATTTCTAGTGCACTTATTTTAATATTAAATGAGAAATCGATACTTGACATATGATGATTGACTTGTGTGGATCACGCATGGTAAAGAAAGCATCTAGAATTTCATTCAAAAGATCCTCTCACTCAAATTTTTCCAGTTGAATACCTTGACCGAAACTTGGGTTCAATACCTTATTTTGGAAGGAGATTGATGCTGGACGAACACGTTTTGTGAACACATTGTTCTTAAATTCACTGCATTTGTCATTAACTATTGGAAGAATTTCGGCAAGGGCACAAGGTTTTACCGAATCCTTTGGCGAGTACCATCAGGAGTGGCGATGGCGATTTCCGAGAAGGTGAAGTTATATGAAGTGGGAAAAAGAAGATGCCTGCCCTAATATAATGCTGCACCAAAAAGCAAAATGCGCATCAAAGAACCGATCAGTGTCCGTGGAAAGATTTCATTCAAGAGGCTTTAGCGAACTTTCCCATGAACTTCATGCAGAAATTTTCAACTCCTTCATACTAACACTAAAATTGCAAATGACTACACAACCTATCATGACCAATCAAGGCAAATTGGATTTTTTTTTTTTTTTTTTTTTGGGGGTCAGAAAAAAGACTTGCATTAACTATCTCAACGAGTTCAAGTACATAAAAGGAGATTCCAAACACAATAAAACCCAAAGGGTGTGAGGGGAGTTAGACAACCAATTATGAGGTAGGGATCCATACCGCTGGGTTTTTGCAATCCAGTCCGCTACCTTAAAGGCAAATTGTATTTTGAAGCTTACTAAAAAACTTAGAACAATGCTTACTAACTTAAAACTATGATGTCATAGATGTCGTATATATTATATGCCACTGGATTCAGCCTCACTAACTATCTTACATATATGCACCTTAACAATATATAAAAATTTTCCTACCCATCATGTGGTTTGACTTGGGAACTGTTTCCTTTCAACATTCCTTTCGGGATCTTGTAAAACCATCAATGTGCTAATTATGAGATAAAAATGGTTAAATTAGATGTAACTATGAATCATGCCTCAGTTATAAGCACAAAAATCTGCAACCTTCCACACAACTAGCAAAAAGAAGAGCAAAAAATAGTGCACGCTCTTTTCACTGACTTTAATGCTATTCAAAACTTCATTTGTTTCGCAATATATCGAAAAATATTTTTCTCATTTTTTAGCGTCCGGATAATTTAGAAAATGAGTTAACAAAATGTCCTTTTATAACTAACAAAATGCATTTGCTTGAATTTAGGAAAAATGATTTTCTCTTTTAAAAATCAGAAATCATTTTCTATAATATGACTAGACAACAATACTTATATCAGAGACCTTGGTGTTTGGGTACAAGAACCCCAATATTCTTATTTGGGTCCTCAACAATCGAACCTAGGTGCAAAGAGGCTGACACTAGGCTAAACTTAGGACCTCGATACTCGTGCCCAGGTCCTTGGTAGCTATGCCCAAGTACTTTGCTCTTGCACCCGAGTCACTAGCGGTCTTGGGTCTAGGTCCACAGAGATTGGGCTAGGACCCCAATAACCATTCCTAGGTTCTTGATGGTTATGCCGAGGGACCTAACTCCCATGCTACAATCACAATTGCCCAAGGCTAGGCCACAAAGGTTAGGCTTAGGACTATAGTGACCATGCCATAGTCCCCACAGCCTTGCTTAGGACCTCAATGCTTGTACCTAGTCCCTTGACAATTGTGCCTAGATCGTAACCGATTCCCGTGTCCAACTAGCTCTCAATCCTATCCTTGGCCATCGAGTTCCAATCCACAAATGCCAGGCTTGAGTCCCTCAAGGCTAGGCCTAAGACACAGTGCTTAGGTTTAGGTCACTAGTGGTTATTCCAAGGTACCTAGCTCTTGCGTCCAAGTCAACAGCACATGAGCCAAACTCCATCAAGACTAGGTTCAAGTCCCTGACACCCTCATGCTTGGGTTCCCAATGGCTAGGCCTAAGAAACCATGGCTCTTGCAAATGAGACTCGGGTGGCTAGGTATCCTTTATATCATACAATTAATGGATGTCTCTTTAAGAAAAATAAAATCAAGTTTTCCTTTCTAAATAACAGAAGGTAATTTCCAATTCATCTTCAAAATTCTTCCCAACACTATAAAAAAGATATTCTTATTTTTCTGGAAAATTATATCTTGAAAAATATTTTCAAAAAATGTCAACATTCAGCGAACAAACACAGAAAAATCGCAGCCCAAGTATTGAAATGATATTAACAGATTGTTGTAATCAAGCTAAAATACTGTAATAAAATTGTCAAAAGATAATTTAAGGCACACCCCAGGTTCCTTGGCGGTCCCACAGAACCTTTTACTAAATTCCTTTTATTCCTCACTGGATGTTCAAACCTAACATGACTGGTTTGGTGTAGTGGGAACCATAGGACTTTCGGTCATTTGGTTGTTCTCATTCATTTTCCAGCCATCGAATAAAACAAATGATGCTTACGTCAAATAAATTTAATAAATGATTTATTTGTCTGATACCTAAATTTTGATGACCTATTTAATCATTCATTAATTGCGTAGAAAATTGAGGATTAATTCTTAATTCCTAAAAATAAAAAATAAATTTCATTAAATTGCATGTCATATAGACATTAGAAGCATTTCCATTAATACTAATAGAAACTTTTAAAGAAAAATTGAAAATGAAAAAAATTAATTAAAGATACTAATAAAAAAAGGAAAAAAGAAAAGAAAATGGGAAAAGCGAGGTCGGGCGGGCGGCAAGTCTTTTTTTTTTTTTTTTTTTTTGGTCGATCCTACTCTATTCCTACTTTAACTCACTTTTAGACTTTTGCCCTCTTTCTTTGCAGGACGTGGGAATCGAAATCCACTCCTGAAACTATATCGTTTCCACCCCAACCCCCGAGAAGGTGGAGATTCGAACCCCTCACCTCCCTCTTCCATGTTGGAAGGGTGGCCACTAGGGTGCTGCATGGTAACCTTCCCCAGCCCAAAAATTTCTATTCTTTTGTTCCCCGGAACAAAAAAAGAATAGAAACCCGTTTGATAACGGCAAGTTGATTTCTATTCCCCGGAATAGAAAAGTTAGCTCGGGAATAGAAACGAGAAACAAAAAAAAGTTGCTTCTTGTCTCAGGAACAATTTCTAGAAATAAACAATTTTTTTTTTTTATATCTCTCTTGCCGTGGCCACCTCCAACCGTCTGGAGCCACCGCTGACCGTGAGTAAGAATAAAAAAACAAATAAATAAAAATACAAATAAAAATACAAAAATACAAAAATAAATAAAAAAAACAAATAAATACAAATAAAAAACAAACGCAAGAAAATTAAAAAAAACAAAAAAAAAAAAAATAAAGAAAATAAATACAAAAAAACAAATAAAAAACGAAAATACAAAAATACAAAAAAAAAAAATACAAAAAAAAATAATAAACAAATAAATACAAATAAAAAACAAATTGCAAGAAAATTTTACAAAACAAAAAAATACAAATAAAAAAAATAAAAAATAAAAAACAAAAAAATACAAAAAAATAAATACAAAAAAAATACAAAAACAAATAAAAAACAAATAAACAAATAAATAAATAAAAAGAATAAAAAACAAATAAATAAAAATACAAATAAAAATACAAAAATAAAAAAAAAAACAAATAAATACAAATAAAAAACAAACGCAAGAAAATTAAAAAAATAAAATAAAAATAAAGCAAATAAATACAAAAAAACAAATAAAAAACAAATAAAAACAAATAAAACAAATAAAAAAACAAATAAAACAAATACAAAAATAAATACAAAAAAATAAAAACAAATAAACAAATAAATACAAAAAGAATAAAAAATAAAAAGAACAAATAAAAAACAAATAAATACAAAAAGAATCGTTGCGTTACAAACGCATTTCTATTCTTTTTCATTCCAAGAAAGTAGAAATTTTGTGCAGGTTATCAAACGAGGCTTTTTTAAAGCTGATAGGAATAGAAATAGAAAAAAACTATTTCTAGAAAAAAACTCTTCCTCAGCCAAGAAATTTTACCATGCGCACCCTAGGTAAATTCTAGTGGTTTCCGATGGCAAGTCGGCCCGGTCTCTTTCTTTTCCTTTTTCTTTTGCCTCACTTGGACCGACCAAATTTTCATTTTTTTTCCCCAGGACCGGCCAGCCTTCTCTTCCTCTCCCACTCTTTCCCTCGCGCGTTCTGCATAAAAGAGAACAACGTGCCCGAACAAGGAAAGAGACAGAGCAGAGGAGACAGGCGCGAGCGTCGCACCAGAGTTTGTAGTCGTGGGGGCAGACCAGCAGCAACAGCTGGCGTGGCAGGAGGCCATGCGCGCCGGTGCTTAAAAGCGAGAGAGGAGCGAGTGAGAGAGCGGAACTTCTTTGAAGGGTTCATTCGCAGAGAGAGAGACCGAAAGCGACAGATTTTCTCCTCATTCGCCGGTAGTTCGTCTCCTCTCGACCTTCTATGGAAGCCAACTCGCCCGTCGCCGTTAGTCGCAGCAAGCCCCGAACCAGGTGAAACCCCGGACACGCTCCGCTTCTCCCTAGCTTATTGAGTTCGAGAACGCGAGGCCAAACCGAGGAAATTTTGAGCAAACCGTACAAAACCCAAACTGATTTGTTGCCGATAATGTTGATTTGGAGCTTAATGTGCTGGGTTTATGCCACGAACGAGCTTAAGTACGAACCTGGAAGTGGTATTTAGAATCGCACATGAACCGTTTGACAAAATTGCTTGAATGAAGAACCCAACTCGAATCCTTAAAACTGAAGCTTAGATCTATGATTTGTTCTAGTATCGTTGGATCATAACTACCTGCAAGTGAGCCACCTCGCATAACTCATCTATTATTGATAGGCTGTCGATAAAAATTGTCTAAGAGAAGGATCTGTTCACGATTAAAATCGCCCAAAGATATTAATCTATTTGTAGTCAAGGTTAACTGAGCTGGTAAAAATACTATGACTTGCGATGATCTCCCTTTTGATTTCAGTTTAGTTGAAACATAAGAGATTTCGATTCTTCTAGTTTTTTACTTGCTTAAAATCTCCTCTTAAATGGTGGGTAATTACAGTTGAAGCGGGTGATGATCAACCTGGGAGAAAAGTTAACGGAGGAAGAATTGGAAGAGATGATCAGAGAGGCGGATTTAAATGGTGATGGCCAAATTAATTATGAAGAGTTCATCAGGATGATGTTAGCTTTTTGAAAGGACTAGCGCAGCTGCTCGTGCTTCACATGGATTTTATATCTTAAAAATTTGTTGAGAATTTATGTTTGCCAAGTGAATTTATGTTTGCAAAAATGCTCCCTCCTATTATTGCATATTCAATGTAATTTTTTAGAGTGACAACACAAAATAATTATATTTATTGAAAGAGAAGTATTTCGAGACTCGAAATATTTTTAAATAGGTTTTTGCAAAATAAAGATTATCCAAATCCTTAATATTAGAAAATGTCAGTGATAAGATAAGATCATGAATTTACACATTCTTCTATGGACATAACATTTATAAAATAAATAAGTGTCTATGGTGGAAGAAAAACGATTGAGATCTCGTCTTTAAAAGTAGGAGGCTCTTTTTACTTTGCACAACAATAGCAGCTATCAATAAGTAGAAGCAGAATTATGTAATAATAATCTAGTAAAGAAGTAAATTTGGTGCACTCTTTAATCTAGCAAGTCATAATGCTTTTTGTTAGAGCGGAAAAGAGAGAGAGAGAGAGACAAATGCTTTTTCTCTTCTCCATGATGTTAAAATTCTCTCCACGATTAAGTGCTTGATCCCATTTTGAGCACAAAGGCCCAAAAAGGCCATATCGAGCTTTTTCCATATGTGGTTCAAGAAATTTCTGTAACTTCTAATCCGCACTCCATTCGATATGACTAAGTCAATCATATAATTAGTTATAATGATGTTCATAGTTTGGTCGTGTTGTTATTTGGTCTATAAATTTGATTCTTGTGAGCTACGATATTGACTTAATTTGAACTTGTTAGACAATTCTAAAAGGAATAACTAATTTTAAATATAGTGGTTGGTTATTTACATTTCGTTCTTTGCCTAAAATCTTAATGTTTTATGATAGGACATTTGGTTTTACAGTGACCACCAAACAAACATTTTCTAATGGACACTTTCTCACGACACTTCTTTTCCCCAAAAGATTAAAGTTCCTCGCCTTACATTTCTAGAACGTCTTGATAAATTTCAATCAATATAATTTTGCTTTAATTCCTAGGATGCACACATCAGCCTTTTCAAATAAGGTGGATTTATATTCCAACATTTTGCTTCTTTTTTTTTTTTCCCCCTCATTAAATCTTGTTCCCTTGTATTAATGTTGAAGTTTCAAGGAAATTATCTAGTTTGTTCGAATGTTCAATTCAAAAACTTGAGATCATAGATAGACCACATGTATATAAAAAGCATATGAGTCTCGTATACAAGTGATGTGAGATATATTAACATCTCCAATTACATGCAAGAGGATTGAGAAATTTGTGAAATTTGATGAATGGAGGCTGCACATATCAAATAAACTATAACAAAACCTAAATGTATGTTAAAATGTCTAACTCAAAAGCATAATTTTAAAGGTAGAATGAGATCACACATGTATAAAGATCATATAAATCCTGAAGACAAGCGTTGTAAGATACTTTAACATAGCTATTTCCTCATACGTAAAGAACACAAATATTAAATGCAAAGTTCAAAGGAAACTTATAAAAGGTATTAGAGCTTGTGGTAGATTGATGGGCCTCCAATCTATTCAAGTTGAGGTACCTTGATGCACAAATCTCCCAACAGTTTGAACATTTTTTTATTATCTAAAAGCATAACCTTCTCATCGTAAGTGTCTAGCAACAAAGGACCAACATTTCTTAGATGATTAGGTTTCAACAAAAGCTCGGGAGAATTTCGGTCAACACCCACATGTCGGACTAAAGCACAAGTCTCTTTCTTCAAATGAACGAATGTAGGCTTAAGAATCTCTCACATACTTCACGAGCACCCACCCAGAAACAAGAGCAGAAGAATCAAAAGCAGCAGCAATCAAAACATTGCGGTTCGCTGCTTCTTATCACGAACTAACCAGTGACAGCATGCCTCGCCAATCGCGCTGGAGGGGAAACCTATTCGAGAAACGTAAGTTTAGGTCGAGGAAATTGGATTGGACCCAGTAAGGAAGATGAGGCAGAGAGAGAGAGGAGGAGGGCGTAAAGGTGAGAGAGTTTAAGAAGACAAACTAAAACTTGCTTCTGCAATTAAACAAGAGGAAGTTGAGGATTCATTTGCAGATTTCGAAGCTTTCGTCCTTGGTCCACTGCTTCATCGCCGCCATCTTCCACTTCTTCTCTGTGGGCCGAGTTGGCTGCCGATCATATTCAAAGGCTTTGGAACTCGGGTTTCTCTCTCTCTCTCACAACGATACACAGAGCAGCATCGATTCAGTCTGTCATCTCGGCTGCGCACTAAATAACAACCAGGTAAGAACTAAAGCCTCCGCTCCCAAGAAGAAACAAGAAGACTCCGAGAGCGACATGAGTAGTGATGCTCGAACTGCTTGGATTTTGACTTCATCTACGGCGTAAGTTAATCAACCAAAGGTCCAAAGGATTGTCATAGTGAAGGAAGTTGACCGCTCGCAGACATCCATCTAGCACTACTTGAACTGTTCAAATTCAGCCGATCAGATACACCCAAAGAAGTTTGGAATGGAAATTCCTTCATTTCCATGCTCTTTCCCATTCTTTTTCTTCAACCCTTTTTCTCCCTTTCTCGTGGAGAAGGAATCAGCCAACAAGCAACCACTGCGAACCGCAATAGTACGATCACGAATCTTGGCAAGTCCCCTGTTCGCAAGAAACACCCTCTTTGATTCTCCACCACAACTTTTGACCGACTGCTGCATCTCCGTCTCCATCTCTCTCTGTTTGTCCCACACAGAATGGCTAATGAATCGGCGAGAGAGTTCGACCTGTGTAAAAGCAAAGGCCCGGGCAAAGAGAAAATCACTTACCTGGACGGGGTCAATGGGCAATCAAGAAAGCTCATGGCCTGGGCCTAGTGACCTCCATTGCACTTAACGGAGGGGTGCTAGCCCAAGGTCGACCCAAGCGGTCGAGCCTACGTCATAATTTGTGACAGCGGGGGCCTGCGTTCGCGCGGCCCCTACCCAATTCCATAGTCCGAAGATTCGTGCTTTGTATTATTCTCGGCTAATCTCGCCTTACTTTTTAACCTCCATAGTCCGAAGAGGGGGTTCTCTACCAGCGAAGGATTCAATTGAAGAGAAACATATGAGACGTACTCTGATTTGTTTTTTTTATAGATTTAATCACTTCTAGCTGAAGAAAATAAACTAAGTTTGAAAATTGAGGGAAACTTTTTTCAATAACTAATAATAATTAATTATTTCAAGACACAAACTCTTGAGATCTTTTAAAAACATCAAGCGTACTTTATGTAATAATAGCGTAGATAAATAACTTGAAGCGGAATTATGAGATCATAATCTAGTAAAGAAGCAAAGTTGGTGCACATCTTTAATTTAGCAAAGACATAATGCTTTTTGTTAAAGAAAAAAAAAAGACAATGCCTTCTTGTCTTCTCTATGATAAAATTCTCTCCACGTCAGGTGCTTGATCCCGTTTTTAGCACAATAGCCCAATGGGCCAGGCTTTTTCCATACGTGGAGAAGATTCTGTAACTTCTAATTTGGACTCAATTTGCCATGATTAAATCATCCATGTAACTTTTAATTTGGAGGTGTACATTAGACTTTTGAAAATTGAAATAAGGTGGATTCGAATTCCAACATTTGGCTTTTTTTTTTTTTTTTGGTTTCTCGTGAATGCTCTTGTCCCCATGACAATGTCAAATTTTCAAGGAAATAATCTAATTTGTTTGAATGTCTAACTCAAAAGCTTGAAATCATAAATTAATGGGGACCATATTTAAATAAAGAGCATATACATCTTGTGCACAAGCATGGCAAGAAACTTTAAGATCTCCTATTGCATGTAATAAAATTGAGAATGACGTGTGAAATTTGATGAATGGGAGTTGTGCATACAAAATAAATTGTAGTAGAACCTAAATTTGATACCATATTAGAATGTTCAACTCAAAAACTCAACTTTACAGGTGAAGAGAGATCATATATATAAAAAGAGCATGGAAACCCCGAAAACAAGCGTGTGAGATATCTTGACGCGGCTATTTCCGCGTATGAAAAGAACTCGGATGTCAGATGCAAAGTTCGTTGGAAACTTAACAACAATTGACAAGAAAGCAAAAAGGAGAAATTTCTTTTCGAAGAAGGACAAGATATATGATTATCATTTCAAGCTAAAACAACTATAAAGTAATCACGCACATGACGAATTATTATTGTTCCTTGGGCTGAAAGGCATAACATGACTTGACCTCCTTCCTCAGATGCAAGTTTCAAGCAACTTCTACTAGAAGGAGAAATGAATTTCAGACAACAAAATATCGAAAATGTTCATTTTGAAAACCAAAAATAAAATCGAAAGCAGATTTATTTTTCCATAATCCAAACCTACTTACTTTTTTCTTTAAGTTTAACCTAAATAACGGACATGCTACTAAATTTCAAGCATTTCCGTGATATTAAAGTTCTAAGACATATTTGTCATGGATCGATCAAGTTCACGGTGTGACTTGAGTATTTGTTTGCTTTTGAAAATAAGAGAATTGCAATATTTCGCGTGAAGTCAAATTCTCATCAAGACACGTCGTAGCAACTTCCTCGACCTTTCTGCAGTGAGCAGACATCCATTATTCCTAGCATTGATGAGGTATTCACCTTATCAACATCTCAGAAAAAGCCCATGTTCATGAACAATGATTAATTTTACTTCCTCTAGGAATATTTGTGCACCCATAATTATGAGAAATAATATTGTTTTGAAATCATACAATTTGAATAGAATTTGCCTTTCCTATTCCTATGGGTAGCAAGATGCCACTTTGTCGAGATATGTTATCTGTTTCTCTAGGTTCGGCAGAGAAGGCAACGGATCATGAAATCTTGATGATCTTCTTTGTCCTCGTCCAAACGAATATTTTACAGGGTGCAATACTAAGACATACCAAAAAACCATTAAATAAAAATGATTTATTTTAACAATTTATTATTTGGTGTAACCAAACATCACTCTTCCTTTGGATCACTCTTCCTTAGGAAACACTTAAACAAGCTAAGCACAAGTCAAACCAGCACTCTCTAATGAGTTGTGAATTTTATCCCAGTTTCATCCTTTTCTTAGATCCACCACTAACAAATCGATAATTAAATATACCTATTTTCCATAAATTTGATAGGTCGTGAAAAAATAAGAGTGTACCTGTTTTTGGAAATTAAAAATTCCTATGCATAAAGTTCAATAGATAAAAATAGATCGATGTCTTAAATTTGTCAAAATGTCAAGTCAAAATTATCATAGCAAGTCAAATCGAGTCAAGTCAAGTTCCCTACATTCGCATTGAGTCAACAAGAGTATTATAATGGCATAACGGACCTATGACTATATGAATTATTCTATGATCCTCCTTAACGAATTCTCTTCCTCTTCGCAATGCTTACATGTCTATCTACAACAAGACTCACGTGCTGACGTGTCCGAATCCTGCATCAAAGCACATGACGTGCACGTCTCTTATTGGAAGGAAACGAGTGAAGATCGAGTTTGTTTGATAGACAAATTGTTAAAAGACTTGCAATTCAATTTCTGGGCTTTTACTGCCGAAAAAGACTAAAGGAAGAGAGGTCCACGATAGTAAATTCAGCGACCCGGACTCACGTGGATATGCTTTATGTACACCATTGTCAGGGGAGGAAAAAGGGCCCCACCGTCCGGTCTTTGGTCGTATCCACAATAGCAAGTGTTTGAACTCATCTTTGCCGGGGCATTCGATTCCCCGCACCTTCTTGGAGGTTGAGGACGTATGAATAAAGAGATGAGGTTGTGCAATTTACACACAACATGCATTACATATGATGGCTTGTAAAATAGGTAAAAAAAAGAGAGTATAGAATAAGACTAGACAAAATGACAAAAACTCTTCCTCTCAGCTTTACAGTTATAGAGAATGAAAATTGCCCAAAAAATCCTAAACCTGTTGTACTTTTGCTAATTTAGTATTAAATATTTTAGTTTTATCTATTGAGTCTTAGACATTTTCGTTTTTTACCAATTAAGACCACCTGATCAGTTTTGTCTGAAAATCACTGACATAGATGTGTGCCGTTTTACGTGACATAACCAATGCTGACATGGATTATCGTTGCTTTGTTTGTTTCGTGCTAATTTTTCAGAAAAATGATAACATTTTTCTGTGTTTGATTGATATTGAAAATCTAATTTCATTTTTCTGAAGAAAATTATCAAAAAATTTGAATTATTTTTATTTTTATTTTCCTTTTCTCCTACTTTCTCGATTGGTCGCCTGACCATAGGTGATGGACAAGCTCACCGAAGGCCGATGAGGCTCAACCTCACCATCCTTAGGTGAAGCTCCACCTTGCCAGATCCAACGAGTTGGAAGCTTGAAGCTGGAAGCTTGAATCTCAAAGGTCGAAGCTCGAGGCCTTAGGCAAGATCAAGCTCATCAGAATCTAGTGAGGTGGAGCCTCGCCGACCTTAGGTGAGCTCGTCCATTGCCTCTGGCGATCGCCGTGGCCAGCGATTGACTGAGGAAGAGGGAAAAAGGAAAGATAAAGAAAAAAGAAAGATAAATCTATAAAGAAAAGAAGACAGTGAAGAAGTGCACGGAGGATAATCAGTGTTTGGGAAAAAGAAAGAGAAGGAAAAATGATTTTCTCTCGTTAAAAAGAGGAAATCATATTCCTCACTTTTAAATGTGTTTTTTCCATTAATTGATTGATTTTTTTTTTTGGATTAGTTTATTTGCCAATGGGCCAAACGCCATAAAATCAGGAAAATTATTTCTTGGAAGTTGTTTTTTTTTATGAAACAAATGGAGCCTTAAGCTGCATTTTGCAAAAAATTAATAATTTGAAAAAAATTCACTCCATGAAAATGTTTAAATATAAATTATTGTTTATAGTGAAATATTTTTCATTGACTAATTATTCCAAGTGATACAAGCAAATTTTTAAAAAATATTTTTCAAACATCCATTTTAAACAAACGGAATCTAAGTGTCAATACGCGAGTTGTAGACAACTTAAGTTCTCTACTATATATACATGCTCGTTCGATCATAACTATATCTGCAAGTGAGCCACGTCACATAACTCATATGTTATTTGATAGGCTGTCATAAATTTTTTATAAGAGATGGATTGATTTACAATTAAAATCGCCTTAAGAGATTAGTCTATTTGTAGTAAAGGTTAACTGAGCTGGTAAAAGTAGGATTCGGATATTTTTATTCAATAACTGGAGGCAGAAATATGTGATCATAATCCAGCAAAGAAGCAAATATGCCGCACATCTTCAATTTAGCAAGACATAATGCTTTTTCTTAAAGAAACAAAAGGAGAAAAAAAAAAGAAAAGAAAAAAAAATCTATGATGTTAAAATTCTTTCCATGATTAATTGCTTGATCCTATTTTGAGCACAAAAGCCCAATGGCCATAGCAGACTTTTTTTCCATATGTCATTCAGCAAAAAAATTCCTGTAACTTCTAATCTGGACTTGATTTTACATGACAAAGTCAATCATATAATTAGTCATGATGATACTCACATGATCTAACTATTATTTGGTTCACAAATTTGGTTCTTGTGAGCTTGTTAGACAATTCTAAAGAGAATAACTAACAAATATATTGGTTAATCATTTACCTTTCGTTCTTCACCAAAAATCTTAATGCCATGTCACAGGACATTTGATCGTAAAGCAACAACCAAACAATTGTTTTCAAATTGACTTTTCTCACAACACATCTTTTCCACGAAAGATTGAGGTTCCTTGCCTTATTTTTCTAGGACGTCTCGATGAATCTCAATCCACATGAGTTTGTTTTGATTTCTAGGATGCATACATTAGCCTTTTGAAATAAGGTGGATTCGAATTCCAAATATTTGGCATTTTTTTTTCTTGTGAATGTTCTTGGTCCATGGATCAATGTCAAAGTTTCAAGGAAATAATCCAGCTTGTTTGAATGTCCAATCCAAAAGCTTGGAATCATAAATTAATGTGGGTCATGTGTATATAAGAAGCATAGACACCCTGTACACAAGCGTAGCAAGATACTTTAACATCCTATATTACATGCAATAAGATAAGAGCAACACATGAAATTTGACAAATGTGGGTTGCACATGCGGAATAAACTGTAGTAGAACCTAAATTTAATACCATGTTAAAATGTTAATTCAAAAACTTAACTTTATAGGTGAAGAGAGATTATATATATAAAAAGAGCATAGAAACTCTGAAAATAAGTCGTGTGAAATATTTTGACGTGGCTATTGCCTTGTGAAAAGAACTCGAATGTTAGATGTTAGATCGAAAATTTGTTGGAAACTTACCAACAACCTATCAGAAAGCAAAAAGAGAAATTTCTTTTTGAAGAAGGACTAGATATATGATTATTATTACAAGCTAACCGACCATAAACTCATCACGCATATGACGAATTATTTTCGTTTTTTGGGCTGAAAGGCATAACATAGACTTGGCCTCCTTCTTATATGCAAGATTTATTGACTTCCACTATAAGGAGAAAATGACTTTCGGATAATTAAATATCGAAAATGTTCATCTTGAAAATCAAAAATAAAATTGGAAGCAGAAATATTTTTCCATGATCGAAACCTTTTTTTTTTTTTTCAAAGTTAACCTAAATAATGGACACACTACTAAATTTCAAGCGTTTCCGTGCTAAGGCGTTTATGTCATGGATCGATGAAGTTCGCCATGTGGCTTGCATATTTATTTGCTTTAAAAAAAATAAAAAGATTGCAATATTTCATGCAAAGTCAAATTCTCATCAATATGTGTCACATCAACTTCCTTGACATTTCGGCAGTGAGCAGAAATTTGGTAGATTCGATGAGTTGGAAGCTCAAAGGAAGCTTGAAGCTCGAAGCTCGAAGCTGAAGGCCTCACCGGCCTCGAGAAAGATCAAGTTCATCATAATCTAGGAGGTGGAGCCTTGCCGACCTTAGGTGAGCTTGTCCTTAGCTTGTGGCCGGTCACTGGCCATCGTCGTGGCCCGCAATTGGCCAAGGAAGAAGGAAAAAGAAAACAAGAAAAGAATTTGGACAAAGAAAAAAGGAAGGTGAAGAATTGCACGTAGGACAATTGGTGTCTGGGTAAAAGAAAGAGAAAGAAAAATGATTCTCTCTTGTTAAAGAGGAAATTGTTTTCCCCACTTTTAAATATATTTTTTCCATTGATTGAATATATTTTCTTTAACTAGTTTATTTTCTAGTGAACTAAACGCCGTAAAATTTGGAAAATTATATCATAAAAGTTGATTTTCATGAAATAAACTGAGCCTTAGGTTGCATTTTGCAAAAAAAACCAATAATTTGAAAAAAAACTTTCATAATCTATGAAAAATGTTTAGACATAAATTGTTGTCAATACTGAATATTTTTTTATTGACTAATTATTTTGAGTGATACAAGTGAATTTATATATATATATATATATTTGAAATCATCCATTTTAAGAAAATGGAATCTAAGTGAGATTATGCGAGATCTAGAGAACTTACATGCGTTCTCTTTATATATATATACATACTTGTTCGATCATAACTATCTGCAAGTGAGCCACGTCGCATAACTCATCTGTTATTTGATAGGTCGTTATAAAAAATTGTATAAGAGATGGATGTACTTACAATTAAAATCGCCCAAAGGGATAATCTATTTTTAGTAGATTTATGTGATCATAATCCATTAAAGAAGCAAATTTGCCGCACATCTTCAATTTAGCAAGACATAATGCTTTTTGTTAAAGCAACAAAAGAAAAGCCAAAAAAAGATAATGCTATTTGTCTTCTCTATTATGTTAAATTCTTTCCATGACCAATTGCTTTATCCTATTTTGAGAACAAAAGCCCAATGGCCATAGCAGACTTTTTTCCATATGTCGTTTAGAAAATTTGTGTAACTTCTAATATAGACTCGATTTGTCATGACTAAGTCAATCATATAATTAGTCATGATGATGCTCGCGGGATCTAACTGTTATTTGGTCCACAAATTTGGTTCTTGTGAGCTATGATATTGACTTAATTAGAACTCATTAGATAGTTTTAAACAGAATAACTAATTTTAAATATATTGCTTAAGCATTTACGTTTCGTTCTTCTCCTAAAATATTGATGCTAAAATCTTAATGTTGTAGGACAGGACATTTGATTGTTAAGCGACCACCAAACAATTGTTCTCAAATTTACGTTTTCTCACAGCACATCTTTTCCACCAAAGATTAAGGTTCCTCGCCTATTTTTCTAGGACATCTCAATAAATCTCAATCCATATGAGTTTGTTTTGAATTTTAGGATGCATACGTTAACCTTTTGAAATAACGTGGATTCCAATTCCAAACCTTTGGCATTTTTTTACGTGAATGTTCTTGCCCCATGGATCAATGTCGAGAAATAATCCAGCTTGTTTGAATGTCCAATCCAAAAACTTGAAATCATAAATTAATGGGGTCCCATATATATAAAGAGTATATACACCCATGCACTAGTGTAGCAAGACACTTTAACATACTCTGTTACGTGCAATAAGATTAAGAGCAGCCCGTGAAATTTGACGAATGAGGGTTGCACATGTGGAATAAATTATAACAGAACTTAAATCGGATACCATGTTAGAATGTTGAACTAAAAAATTTAATGTGAATAGAGATTACATATATAAAAAGAACATAGAAACCCCGAAAACAAGCCGTGTGAGATACCTTGACCTGGCTATTTCCTTGTCCGAAAAGAACTTGAATGTTAGGTGCAAACTTCATCGGAAACTTATCAACAAATGATAAGAAAGCGAAAAGGAGAAATTTCTTTCCAAAGAAGGACCAGATTTATGATTATTATTTCAAGCGAAATGCGACGAACTATTATTGTTCCTTGGTCTGAAAGGCATAACATGACTTTGACCTCCTTCTTCAAATGCAAGTTTTGTTGACTTCTACTATAAGGAGAAAACGACTTTCGGATAATTAGATATCAAAAGTGTTCATTTTGAAAAAGAAAAATAAAATCGGAAGCAGATTTATTTTTCCATAATGGCGACCTACTTGTTATTTTAAGTTTGACCTAAACAACGGACACGCTGCTGGATTTCAAGCATTTCCGTGATATTACTTAATCAAGGTCCTAAGACATATTTGTCATAAATAGATCAAAATCACAGGGTTGCTTGCCCATTTGTATGCTTTTGAAAATAAAAGAACTGCGAGAGCACTTAGACATAACAAAATTCTTTCTAATAAAATAAAATTACTTTAACCATTCATTATATGGTGTAACCAAATAATCATTTCTCTTTGGAAATAATGCTGATTGTTAGAATGTCTAACAAAAAAATTTGAACTAATAATTATATGAAGAGTACATAAATCTTGTGAAAAAAGTGATATGAAGTACTTTAACACTCCTCACGTGTAAGAGTGATTAGGATCAACACATAGAATTTGCCAAATGGGGAGCTGCACATGCTAAATAAATTGGAGCAAAAACATGACTATGGTATTATTTTAGAATGTCTAACACAAAAACTTAACTTTATAAATGGAAGGAAATTGCATATATAAATAAAGAGCATATTTATCCATAAATATGCCGTGTGAGGTACTTTAACAAAGCTATTTCCTTGTACATAAAGAACTTGGATATTATATGAAAAGTTGGATGGAAACTCATCAACAAGTGACAGAAAAAGAAGAAAAAAAGAGCAGAAATTTCTTTCGAATAAGGACAAGCTTAAAGTGCCGGGAAGGTCGCGAATTATTATTGTTTCTTAGGCCGAAAGGCATAACATGATATGGCCTCCTTCATATACAAGTTTCAGCAACTTCTACTGGAAGGAGAAAATGAATTTCCGTCAAACAAATATCGAAAGAGTTTTTTCATCATCTAATTTGTTTCTAAAGTTTTACCTAAAACACGAACACAGCTAAATTTCAAGCACTTCAATTGTATTTTCTAATCAAGGTTCAAAGACGTATTTGTTCATAAATCGATTGAATTTGCTGTGTTGCTTGCATATTTGTTTGCTTTTGAAAGTAAAAGAGCTGGAATAACAGTTGGACATACCAAAACACCATTTAATAAAATGATTTTGCTTTGACTATTCACTGTTTGGTGCAACCAAACATCACTTTTACTTAGGAAACACTTAAACAAGCTAAGCACAAGTCAAACTAGCGCCCTTCTGACGAGTCATGAGTTTTATCCCGGTTTCATACATTTTTCAGACCTTCAACCTTAACAAATCGATAACAAATACACCTAATTTCCATAAAATTTGATAGGTCATAATAAAATACGAGCGTACTTATTTCTGGAAATTGAAAATTCCTACACATAAATTTCCACAGATAAAAATAGATATCTTCTTCTAAATTTTGGTGTCTTAAATTTGCCAAAATGCCAAATCAAAATGACCATATCGAATCGAGTTGAGTCAACAAGAGGATTATATTAGCATAAATGAAGTATTCACTACGTTATAATCACTGTGACAGAGTCTCTTCCTCGTGACAATCCTTCCATGTCTATCTACCAAGACTAACGTGCTGACGTATTGAATCTTACATCGAAGCACGTGACGCGGATGTCCCTCATTGGAGGAAAGATATAATAGTTAGTATTCTTGTCCAAAAATCGGAGTCATGATCAACTCTTTTCGATGGACGAATTGTTGATCAACTCTTTCGATGGACGAATTGTTGATCAACTCTTTTTGGTGGACGAATTGTTGAAGACTTGCGATTCAATTTCCAGACTTTTACCGCCAAAAAACGAATTTAGAAGAATAGAAGTTCTTCACGACAAATTTAGTGATGCATATGCGCATATACCTCATTGTGTCATTTTTTACGAGGAAGTCTTTGAGGTTGAGGAGAGAACCACAAAAAGAGAAGCCATGTCAGATGAGAATAAACCCATTAAAATGTATCATAGACGCATTATTAAACCCATATTTGATGACAGAGGTGTCAAAATGATTGAAAACCCATTTTGAACCCATATTCGATTAGATGGGTCATATATGGGTTAGTTAAATTTTAATAAATGAATTGTTAATGGGTTTTGGTTATGTGCAAGTCTAATGATAAATGGGTTATAAATGAGTTTGTCTTTGAGTCCATTTACAGCCCATTTAACTTGTAAAGGTTATTAATTGAGTCAACCCTTTAAGTATATATCATCATCTTTGAATAGTTTTCATTATTTTATTTCTTAATTTTGATTTTTAAATAATTTTTTTATTATATTTTTCTTTTCTTTCTTTCTTTTACTTTTTCCCCTACGAAGTCCCACGGCTAACCCTCGCCCACCGCCGGGTGAGGGCCGTGAAGCCCACGCTAGCAGGGTGAGGTTTGCGGCCCCCACCCAATCGCACTAGCGAGCCTTGAGCTCGCTAACTTTGGGCCAGGCCGAGGCTCGAGCCTCACCAATTTGGTGAGGCTCGAGTTTGCCCCCGTTGCGGTGAGCTTGACCTCACTGGATTTAGCAAGGTGGAGCATTGCCCAAAGGCCAGCTCGACTTGTCGGAATCAGGTGAGCTCGAGCCTTGTCGGCTTGTGGCAAGGCTGAAGCTCACCTATTGCCGACCACGATCGCCATGGCCAACGACCATGTGAAGGAGAAGGAAAAAGAAAAAGAAAAAAAGAAAGAAAAAGAACAAAAAAGAGAAAGAAGAAAAAATAAAAATAAAATAAAAACACTTGAAAGGAGTACATAGAAAATCAAATCGGATTTTCTATAGGAAGCGGAAAATGTTTTTTAATTTATTTTTAAGTTTCAACCAAACACTAAAAAATATTATGATTTTTAGAAATACCACATTTTTCATGAAATAAATGAAGTCCCATTTTTTTTTTTAAATAAAATAAAATCGATCCATTAATTTTGTAATTATAAGGGAGTGTTTTACCAATATATTATTTTTTTTTAAATCATAAGAAACAAATTTTTCCAGATTTGGTTAAATATGGAAGTGTTAGGAGTTGGGTATGGGTTGGGTCGAGTATGGATCAATAAATTTACATTAGCGATAAATTGATCATAAACAAGGTAATGGGTCAATTTTGGTTGATCATTTATGACACGATTCGACCTGGTTACCTATTTAATCGGTTTATTTGATGGGTAGAGTTGTTATGAGTTAGCTATATTTAGTAAATTGGTAGAGTTGTTATAAATGGATTTGGAATGATGAAACCCAAAATAATATGGGTGTTAAATGATATTACAACTTACTTAGACCCAACTTACCTTTATGAATTTCTCTTTACTCTCGTTCGAATCGGCGCTTGCTCACTTGATGCTCTCGCCTCAATTTGAGTATGATTTTTTCTAAATTGGGTTAAATGATTGGGTATGGACCGGCTGTGAGTCAAGTCAAGTCAAGTTGGGTTGGTATAAGTCACTAAAGTTATGTTGCATGTAAATAGGTCAATTTGGATTGGACCAATTCGACTTCACTTGTTTGACGGGTCTAGGTCAAGGAGATCGGAGAGCAAGAGAGGTGCCGTGGAATGACAGGATTGCCTGACATGAAAGGCTGAAGGTGGGAGAAGAAGCGGCGGCGACGATGGCGGCGCTTAAAAAAGAAAGGCTCGCTGTATTTTCGAAGGTCATCAGGAGGGAAAAAGAGGCCCACCCTCCGGTTTTTGATCATATCCACAATTATAAGTATTTGAACTCATCCTCTAGTTTCGGAACACTTTTCATTTTAATTTTATGACTCAAAAGGACCTCATCATGCAATCTACCTATAATTAACATTCTTCAGTGTATGAGATGGTTCACAACTTCACTCAATTTAGTTGAACGATTTTTTCAATAATTATCAGCCGTGAAGACTTATGATAAAAGATTTTCATCCACTCACCTTTTTTACTACCATTGTAAACTCTTTATTGGCTCTTTTCCTGCTACAAGATCATCTTGAAGATTCAGAGTTGTTGTGCTGCGACAGTAAACATGATATAGTTTTATAAATCAACAAAAGAAATTGTTAAACTCACTTTTAGATGATAGTATAACCTAATTACTCTACCTATTGCCAATGTAAGAAAATATGACTATAGGTGAATTAGAATTTCTAAAGCCATAACGCAAAATATTGAAATTCCACTAACCATACAATCACTTATGAAACACTAAGCTGGAGTCACGAATACTACTTGCCTTTTGCAATTGGACTTTGCTTTGTTTAAGGGTTTCTCTCGATCTTCTTTGCGCGTTCTCTGCGTGTTGATTGCCTAGACTCTTGAATTGGATTCACGCGGGAGTTTCCTTCGAATCTAAGCTTGGAACATGCAGAAAACCCCACAAAAGAGCGCGTCCGAGGTTGTGATGAATGACTCAAAAGCTTCCTTTATTCTTAGTAGCTTTGAGTACAATATTGTTAAACAATGGTCCGGGAGCAGCAAGGTCGCGTGGATCGCACGGGTTAAAGCGAGAGAGCAAAGTAATGGAGACGAAATAGCATAATTTGACAAGAGGTAAAAGGGATTCCATGAAAATGTGAAAAGTGTTAGGGGGTGGAACCGATCCATTTTTATGATAAACGATAATAATGCAACAAGAAAAACAAAAAGAATCATCTGCCTGTGTTCACGCTTTTTGAGTTTTCCATCCAAGCATCATTTTGCATGGGAAAAATGAAATCATTTCTTGCGACCGAACTTTCTTGCATAAAGATTTCCACGGCAAATCCTTGTCTAGATTCAGAATAATACGGACTGAGTCAATTAAATCCGCCGATTACATGTATTACAACGTGATTTTCATTAAAAAAAACAAAAGCCTGTGATTCCTGTGGTCGGTCCGGACCACGATCCGGGCAGGCATATTTCCATGGCCGACGGTGGAAAGTCAGGTGATAAAAGACGGGACACGAAAAGCAGAACTAAAGAGGCGAGAAAGGTATCGAATCCCTTGTGGAAAGGGAAAGAAGCTGTGCGACGTTGAGAGGGACAAGGGAGGAGAGAGCTAAGTAATGTAGATTTGCCCTTTAACACACGTATGATGGAGGTTTCACCAAGCAAAAAAAAAAAAAAGGTGGTGTCCCTGGGCACTTGAGCCCTCTTCAGTCTTCAGTACGCTTTTCAGTGCTACCAAAGCAACTTCCTTTCATCGATCCGAGTCCATCCACCTGAGAAATTTTATTATTTTGATAAGCAATCCTAAGTATATTAAAACCAACATAAAGTGATAAAGATAGATTCGTAAGGATGATGAAATACAATTTATTTATTCAAGTACCCACTTCTTGTTGTATGGATTGGTTTCTTATACTATCCCGTTGTACCTAATATTCTGAAACAATATTGGATGAGAAACCGATACTTGACATGTAACAATTGACTTGTGCGGACCACACACGGCGAAGACAACATCTAGAAATTCATTTGAAAGATACATTGCTTGAAACGTGGGTTCAAATTGCCTATTTTGGAAGGAGATTGATGCTGGACAAACACGTTTTGTAGACATTGTTCTCAAATTTACTGCATTTGTCATTAACTGTTGGAAGAACTTCGGAAAGGGCACGAAGTTTTACCGAAAACTTTGGCAAGTACCAACAGGAGTGGCGATGGCGATGGCAATTTCTGAGAAGTTGGAGTTATATGACATGGGAAAAAGAATAAATTGCCCTGCACAGCAAAAAGCAAAATGCGCATAAAAGAACCGATTTGGGTTCGTGGAAAGATTACATTCAAGAAGCTTTAGCGAACTTTCCCGCGAACTTCATAATGCATAACTTTTAAGACTCCTTCATTCTAACACTATCTATATATAATTGCAAATGACAACACAATGCAAACCAACCAAGCCAAATCCCTCCATTCAACCCCAGTCAAATCAGTGTTTTGACTCCCTAAGACACGTCTTTGAACCTGTCTCTTTTTGCTATCCGAGCAGACCCTTCGTCCTCTCTTCCTTACACCCATGTCGTCTTTGAGGTTTCGAAAACCCGGCGAGGCGGGAAACAATGCCTTGCTCGACCGCCGTGATAGCTTGAGGAAGATCATCCACAGGAAAAGGTGGCGTCGGGCCTTCACGGTCATATACTTCACGAGGGCTCTCGAGTCTATGTCGAAACCAGTCCTCGGGAAGAAGACTGACCTGTTGCGGTCGCTCTCTTACGTTGCCATCGGTGTCGACCTCGAAAGCAATGATTCCCCACTTGTAGGAGATCGCCCTTCGCTTCGAGATGTTGACCCGAAGATCCTGAGTAACATGGTGAGAGAAAAAAGGTTAGAATCTCTGGCTCAACTTGGTGGCATAAAACAACTTGCTTCGATTCTCATCACAAATCCTGACAATGGCTTGAGCGGGGATGCAACCGACCTAATGCAGCGAACCAATGTTTTTGGTACGAATAAGTACCATAAACCGCCAGCAAAGAACTTATTGAGTTTTGTGCTTGATGCATTCAAAGACATGACCATAATCATTCTCATTGCATGCGCTGTTCTCTCATTAGTTTTTGGTATCAAACAAGATGGCCTTAAAGAAGGCTGGTATAATGGTGGGAGTATAATCCTTGCCATCTTTCTAGTCGTCATTGTTTCTGCTCTCAGCAACTACAAGCAAGGAAGGCAGTTCCAGAAACTTTCAAAAGAGTGCAGCAACATAAGAGTGGAGGTCGTGAGAGATGGCAGGAGGCAACCGATTTCCATATTCGATATCGTCGTAGGCGATGTCATGTGTCTGAAGATTGGTGACCAGATTCCAGCCGACGGGTTGTTTGTGGATGGCCATTCCCTGAAGGTTGATGAGTCTAGCATGACTGGGGAAAGCGATCACATTGAAATCCACAGCGAGAATCCTTTCTTGCTCTCAGGCACCAAAGTGATAGACGGCTACGGGCGCATGATGGTTGCTTCTGTCGGCATGAACACTGCATGGGGAGAGATGATGAGTTCCGTGAGCCGCGACTTAGATGAAGAGACCCCACTCCAAGTCCGTCTAAACAAGTTGACTTCCTTCATTGGGAAAATTGGGCTGTTGGTGGCTGCATTGGTACTTCTCATCTTGATGATCCGCTACTTCACCGGACACACTGAAGATGAGGCCGGACACAGAGAATTCACCAGCAGAAAGACCAAGTCCGCAGACGTGATGGATGCGGTGGTGCGCATAGTTGCTGCGGCAGTGACCATTGTGGTGGTGGCTATACCTGAGGGCTTGCCTTTGGCCGTCACCTTGACGCTGGCCTACTCCATGAAGCGCATGATGGGCGACAATGCCATGGTCCGGAAGCTCTCTGCCTGTGAAACCATGGGTTCTGCCACAACAATCTGCACGGATAAAACCGGGACTCTCACGTTAAACCAGATGAAGGTCACAGAGTTCTGGATGGGTAAAGAACATGTGAGTGTAGACGCATCCAGAAAAATAGCAGCCAGCATCCTTGAAGTCTTACTACAAGGAATTGGTTTGAACACAACAGGTACTGTCCACAAGCGACCTTCTGTTTCTGTTCCTGAAATTTTAGGAAGTCCAACTGAGAAAGCAATACTTTCTTGGGGTGTGCTTGAATTGGGTATGACGATGGATGAACTGAAGCAAGAATGGGAGATAATCCAAGTCGAGGCATTCAATTCTGAGAAAAAGAGAAGCGGGGTTGCAGTGAGGAGGAGAGGAGAGCATGTCATTCACATACACTGGAAGGGAGCTGCTGAGATGATCTTGGCATTGTGTTCAGATTATTATAGCCAGAATGGGATGGTGAATATCATGAATGATGAAGCAAGGTCTGAGTTCAGGACAATCATAAAAAATATGGCAGACAAAAGCCTGCGCTGCATCGCATTCGCCTACAAAAAAATCAATGGTTCACTTGCTCAAGTTCACGGGAGAGTTGAGGAAGATGGACTTACATTGTTAGGGATAGTGGGGATAAAAGATCCATGCAGACCGGGCGTGAGAAATGCAGTGGCATCTTGTAGAATTGCCGGAGTGAACATCAAGATGATCACAGGAGACAATGTGCACACTGCAAGAGCTATAGCCTTGGAATGTGGGATACTCAATCCTGACAAAGATCTTGAACACGAAGCCGTAGTAGAG
The DNA here is from genome assembly GCA_014182395.1 of Eucalyptus sp. ANBG9806169. Taxonomy (NCBI): domain Eukaryota; kingdom Viridiplantae; phylum Streptophyta; class Magnoliopsida; order Myrtales; family Myrtaceae; genus Eucalyptus; species Eucalyptus sp. ANBG9806169. The sequence goes on from CM024580.1 coordinate 40,181,133, forward strand.
GGCGCTCAGTTCCGCAACTACTCGCCTGAACAGAGAATGGCAGCAATCGAGAAAATCCAGGTAATGGCTAGATCTTCCCCATTTGATAAGCTTTTGATGGTGCAGTGCTTGAAGCAGAAAGGGCATGTGGTGGCAGTAACTGGTGATGGCACGAATGACGCGCCAGCCCTAAAAGAAGCGGATATCGGCCTCTCCATGGGCATCCAAGGCACTGAGGTTGCAAAGGAGAGCTCAGATATTGTCATCCTGGATGACAATTTCTCCTCTGTGGTGACTGTGTTGAAATGGGGGCGGTGCGTCTACAACAACATTCAAAAGTTCATCCAGTTTCAGCTCACTGTAAATGTGGCCGCCCTCGTCGTCAACTTCATTGCTGCGATCTCTTCTGGCAATGTCCCTTTGACGGCAGTCCAGCTTCTTTGGGTGAATTTGATTATGGACACCCTGGGAGCTTTGGCATTGGCCACAGATCAACCCACAAATGATCTCATGCTAAAACTGCCAGTTGGACGAACCAAGCCTCTTATCAACAGAGTCATGTGGAGGAATCTCATCTCTCAGGCCTTGTACCAAGTTATCGTCCTCCTGACCCTACAATTCAAGGGGAGTTCCATTTTTGGAGTGGACGAAAAGGTGAGGGACACAATTATTTTCAACTGCTTCGTCCTCTGCCAGGTCTTCAATGAATTTAATGCCAGGAAGCTGGAGGACAAAAATGTATTCAAAGGGATACATAGGAACAAGTTGTTCTTGGGCATCGTTAGCATGACAATAATTCTTCAAGTGGTGATGGTGGAGTTTCTGAAGAGGTTTGCCAACACCGAGAGGCTGGACTGGGGCCAATGGGGTGCTTGCATCGGACTCGCAGCTTTGTCTTGGCCAATTGGTTGGCTTGTTAAGTGCATTCCTGTCTCCGGCAAGAAGTTCAACTTTTTCCGGCACTGAAGATACATCCTGAACCGAGCACAATGTTGAACTCCAAGAAAATAATCCCTTCTTATTATATCTAAATTTTAGCTGCAGGATGGTCAGGGCTTTGGAAACTGTTTTGTAATTCTAAATTTTATGCATTGTAAAGGATGTCTCAATTTAGGTTTTGCTACATAATCGTATCAACAGTTTATTGTCATCCATAGTTTCAACCAGAATACTTTGGTCTTTCCTGCCACAATACCGTCGAGTTCAAATAATCTTCAGGATGAAGTTATTAATTGGGTGATCATGCTAGATGCCTGCTTTAACGTCCATCTCTGATTTAGCATTCAAAAAGTTATCCTACAGTATAGCTAAAAAGAAAGGCTTTGCTAATTCACACCAAAGCTTCATTAAGGTCCAGCAAAAGCTAAAAAGTTCACTCAAGGGTTTCCTTTCCGTTTTGTTCTCTTATCATCTCTCAGCTTCACTATTTTAACAAAAAGGACATGCGCCCACATGACGGAACAAATTTTATCTGAGATGCTTAAGATTGCTTGCTCCTGACTAAAGGAGAGATGCTATCATCTCATACCTTTTTAGTAATCTTCAACTAAACCTTCCATAGCCTTAAAAAAGCATGACCGCATATGCTAGCGAACAACTCAATACAAAAGGTTTTATATAAGCAATAAAACGGCATCTTCACACGATGGAGCTTGATTTGCATGAATAGGATCAAAATTTTAATGAAAATGTCATATCTTTAGAGGCAAATATTCTAAGGACTTGTCTCTGCAAATTATAAGATGGCCATAGTTGTCTAATAGGTGCACAAATCTGATTGCCTACAAGTAGCATGACAGCACCACTTCGAAAAAGGAAAAGAATAATATGACATGATTCTTTGGATGGAAGGAGGAAAAGAAATTTTCATAGGAGGATCCCAAGTTGAAGGCCAAATTCACCTATCAATGTGAAAACCCGTCTTTAATGAACATCACAACTTGTCTACACATATCCTGAGGATCAATCCTTCTCCTCTACGTTTGTGGGCAAAACACTCATAGATTATCTTCCATTCATATGACCATGTTGACAACAGGAATAACAAGACTCGCAAAAGAAACTTACGCAAGCTAATCAGTTTCCAATACTTCATACCTAAGCATCATAGATGCTAGCTGATTCTTTCCATGTCACAAAGGCAACAGCTAGAAAAGGGGGAACAAACTATTGAAAAAAGATAGAGTAAAAAGATAAACATAGTGTTCAGTCAACAAGTCAAGAATAAACTTCAAACCTTGATCTCTCTTGGCTAGTATGGGTGAGTGGTTCCAAGTTCCGTTTAGGTTCCACTTGGAACGATGGACCTCACTTGGAATCAAAAACCTACCTGTCAGAACAGATTCCCTAAATTAGAGAACTTGGAACCTACCCTACATATTGAGAAATCTAGAACTTACCTTGTCATAGGTTCCAAGGTCTACTTAAGTTCCACTCATACTCTTAATTGAACAATTGTAGTAAAATAATCATATCTAATGACAACCATTTGCTACAATCAATTGATCACATCTTAGACACATGACAATTATGAAATATTAATAAAGTAAAAATCTCAATAATGGAAATCACCAAAAATGAAAGCTTAAACTAATGGTTTCAAATTACACACTCATTATTAGATGCCATGGAATGTCAAAGAATCACACAAAAACATAGAAAGAGAAAAACACAAAAACTTATTAAGTTTCCCGATTCTACTAATCTACCCATCAAAATATGTTCATTAATTTTTGGAACTTGGAACCTACCCTACATGTCCTAGAACTTCTAGATTCTCAGTGCTACTTGAAACCATGCTTACCCTTACTAGCCAAAATGAGACATGATCAAGGGCAAGGCAATGAAGCATTGCCAATGATCGAATCCTGATACGTTTGACTCATTTAGACTACCCTAGAGATGTTTTCCTAGCTTTTCAATTTCCCAAAGAAGGGTTTTAAGATGACTGGGGTACTTTAAGCTCATTGATTCCCACAATTTATCAGCAACACAGCACATGCAAAGTAATCAAACAGTAGTACTTCCATGGATAAACAAATGGGACAAAAAGAAAAACCCCCCAAAAAAAAAAAAAAAAAAAGATTCTCTTTATAAAAGATCAGAGCCAAGACAACACGGTCCGATAACCCGTAAAAAGCAAAAAAAAATTGAAATTTGCAACGATGAACGTCAATGTGGGGCTCCATTATTAAATCGACCAGACTTCACCGATTTGAGCTTCTATTCCGCCATTATCTCTCGCACCAACCAACAAACACAAATGGGGAGAGAGAGAGAGAGGAACCCAAGCCATCTACTAACACAATTAACATCGGCAGACGAGAAGAAAGGCAAAATTTGTCCGATTCAGCGGACAACAAGCAATCCGCACGTACCATCAAAGAGAGAGAGAGAGAGAGAGATGCTGACCTTTCCTCCCTCGTTTCAATGTCAAAGGTGCATTGATTCCGGCTTTGGGGTTGGCGAGAGAGGGACCCAATTCTTCCTTTCCGCCTTTTTTTCTTGCCCTGCTTTGTCGAGCTGAAGCGCTGGGGAATACGGCGCACGCCTCCGCGTCTGCGCTTTTCCACGGAGACTTTCTGCTTCGAACGCAAGGGATTTGGGCCTTTGGCCCATTAGCCGATATGGGCATTAGGATTTGGGCTTTGGGGCTTGGGCCTGTTCACGTGTGGTGCTATTGATTGGCAAAATTGGACCGGTTTGGGATGGCGGAGCACGTTCACGAACAAGGGGCGAATCCAGTAACATGACTATGGAATGTCGAATCCATTCCTAAAGAATATGTGGGGAAGAGAAAGGGTGAGAGTACCTTAGAAGGTAGAGTATCTAGCCTGAAAATCCTCATCAAGGTTCTTTCATGGTGGAGACAATATCGAATTTCTTACGTACGAGATAATCGAGTTTGAATGGGCCTAACTAGGCAGGGGGTGGCCTAAGAAAGAAAATCGGTTTCCTGAGGACCTTGATTTATCTTTTGGTTACCTTAGAATAAACAGAATTGCCAGTATGATGTGAGACGAGATCATTCAAGGAAATGCTTTGTTGATTAGTTTCATGAATATGGTCTAGAATTTTTGTATATTTGACATGATTTATTTGTTTATTTTGATATTATTAGAGTTGTGCAATCAATTTGGTTCTACATGGGAATCGCACCGGAAAAAGGTCCGGTTTTCAATTCTAGTGGAAATAGGTCTAATTGTGCAAGTGAACCTCCCCCCTACTTAGGAATCATTAGAACTTGTCTTTTGAGCCATTTTGTTGTTCATACTATTTTGGTATAATTGTTATTTGTCCTGGGTTTTTTTTTTTTTTTTTTTTAAAAGAGGAGAAAAAAAAAACCGATTCTCGAGTAGACTTTAGAGTTGAACTAGACAAATAGGATAGGGGTGGCCATCCCCCACCATTGCTGGCCCTTCCTGGCAATGGTGGGGTGACGTTGGCGGTAGCAAGGGCTTGCAGAGAGCCCTTGCTGTTTTCCTTCCCTTCCATTTTTTAAAAATTATTTTTTATCTAATTCTAATAAAGGAAATATTCAAAATGCAAAGGATAAAAATGCTCTTATCAATTGATGAGTTAGGCCATTCTTTAAAATTAACATGACAACTTTAGGCACTTAATTGAAATAATATTCATTTCAAGCCTTTATTGTAAAAAAAAATAGTGGCACCTTAAGTTTTTATTTGAAATAAAATCCATTTTAAATCATTATTTGAGAAAATAAGGGTATTTCACCACTATGGTAAACTCTTTACTGGCTATTTTCCTCCTTTTGAGATCAACCTAAAGATTCAGATCCGTTGCGCTATAATAGTAAACATGATATAGTTTCATAAATCGATAAAAGAAATTGTTAAACTCGCTTTTAGGATGGAGTGCTTTTAGATGATAGTGTAACCTAATTACTCTACCTATTGCCAATGTGAGAAAATATAACTATAAGCGAATTAGAATTTCTATAGCCATAATGCAAACTATTGAAATTTCACAAACCATTCAATCACTTATGAAACACTAAGCTGGAGTCACCAATACTACTTGCCTTTTGCGATCGCACTTTGCTTTGTTTTAGGGTTTATCTTGACATTCTTTGCACGTTTTGTGCGCGTTGATTGCCTTGACCTATAGGTTCTTGAATCGGATTCACGCGGGACTTTTTTTCAAATCTAAGGTTGGAATACGCACCAAGAAAAAACCCAAAAAAGCGTCCGAGGTTGTGATGAATGACTCAAAAGCTTCCTTCATTTTTGGTAGCTTGGAGTACATGTTGCTAAAAAAAGGTCCGGGAGGAACATGGTCACGTGGGACCCAGGGTTAAAGCAAGAGAGCAAAGTAATGGAGACAAGAAGCATAATCCGACAAGAGGTAAAAGGGACTCCTTGAAAATGTGAAAAGTAATGGGGTGGTTTTTGTTGTGTTTTTTTTTTTTTTTTTTTTTTGGGGGGGGTTGTTGTCAATCCGTTTTTATGATAAATGATCATATTGTAAAAAATAAGACAAAAGAATTATCTGCCTAACGTTAACGCTTTTAGGGTTTTCCATCCAAGCATCACTTTGCATGGGGGAAATGAGATCATCTCTTGCCACTGCCCTTTCCTGCGAGATTTCCATGGCAAATACTCATCTAGATTTAGAATAACATGGACTGAGTCAATTATATCTGCCGACCCTATGTGTTTCACGTGAATTTTAAAAAAAAATCAAATGCTTGTGGTTGCTGGGACCGGACCGACCACGATCCGGGCAAAGCATATTTCCACGACCCACGGTGCAAAGTCAAATGATATAAGATAGGACACAAAAAGGAGAACTAAAGACGCGAGAAAGATATCGAATCTACTGTGGAAAGGGAAAGAAGCATAAGCAAAGCGATGTTGAGGGGGACAAGAGAGGAGAGAGTTAAGTAATGCAAACTTGCTCTTTAACACATGTATGATACATTGATTGAAAGGTGGGTTCAACTTGCTTATTTTGGAGGGAGAATGATGCGGGACGAACACGTTTTGTGAACACATTGTTCTCATAGTCGCTGCATTTGACATTAACTATTGAGAGAACTTCGGTAAGGGCACACCGAATGCTGTGGCGAGTACCAACAGGAGAGGCAATGGCAATTTCTGAGAAGGTGGGAGCTACATGAAGTGGAAAGATAAGATGAATTGCCCAAATATAATACTGCATCTAAAGGCAAAATGCGCATCAAAGAACCCATTTGTGTCCGTGGAAAGACTTCTTTCAAAAAGCTTTAGCGAACTTTCCCGCGAACTTCGTGCAGAACTGTCATACTCCTTCGCACTATATATATATATATATTGCAAATGACAACCTATCCAAATCAACCAAGCCAAATCCCTCCATTCAACTCCAGTCAATCAGCGTTTTGACTTCCTAAGAAACGTCTTCGAACCTCTCTTTTTGCTAATCCGAGCATACCCTTTTGTCCTCTCTCCCTGTTCATCCATGCGGTCTTTTTGGTTTCCAAAATCAAGTGAGGCGGAACCGATGCCTTGCTCGACCTCCGCAATAGCCTGAGGAAGATCATCCACAGGCGAAGGTGGCGCCAGGCTTTCATGGTCATATACTTCACGAGGGCTCTCGAGTCTATGTCGAGACCAGTCCTCTGGAAGAAGACTGACCTGTCGCGGTCGCTCACGGACGTCGCCATTGACGTCGACCTTGAAAGCGATGATTCCCCAATTGTAGGGGATCGCCCTTCGCTTGGAGATGTTGAGCCAAAGATCCTGAGTAACATGGTGAGAGATAAAAGGTTAGAATCTCTGGCTCAACTTGGTGGCATAAAACAACTCGCTTCGATTCTCATCACAAATCCTGACAATGGCTTGAGCGGGGATGCAAACGACATCATGCAGCGAACTGATATTTTTGGTACGAATAAGTACAATAAACCTCCAGCAAAGAACTTTCTGAGTTTTGTGCTTGATGCATTTAAAGACATGACCATAATCATTCTCATTGCATGCGCTGTCCTCTCATTAGTATTTGGTATCAAACAAGATGGCCTTAAAGAAGGCTGGTATAATGGTGGGAGTATAATCCTTGCCATCTTTCTAGTTGTCATTGTCTCTGCTGTCGGCAACTACAAGCTAGTTACGCTGTTCCAGAAACTTTCAAAAGAGTGCAGTAACATAAGAGTGGAGGTCGTGAGAGATGGCAGGAGGCAACCGATTTCCATATTCGATATTGTCGTAGGCGATGTCGTGTGTCTGAAGATTGGTGACCAGATTCCAGCCGACGGGTTGTTTGTGGATGGCCATTCCCTGAAGGTTGATGAGTCTAGCATGACCGGGGAAAGCGATCACATCGAAATCCACGGTGAGAATCCTTTCTTGCTCTCAGGCACCAAAGTGATAGACGGCTACGGGCGCATGATGGTCGCTTCTGTCGGCATGAACACTGCATGGTGCGAGATGATGAGTTCCGTGAGCCGCGACTTAGATGAAGAGACCCCGCTCCAAGCCCGTCTAAACAAGTTGACTTCCTTCATCGGGAAAATTGGGCTGTTGGTGGCTCCATTGGTGCTTATCTCGGGATACAGAGAATGCACCTGCGGAAATACCAACTCTGCGGATGCCATGGACGTGGCGGTGCGTATAGTTGCCGCAGCAGTGAATATTGTGGTAGTAGCTATACCTGAGTTCTTGCCTTTAGCTGTCACCTTGACGGTGGCCTACTCCATGAAGCGCATGATGGGCGACAATGCCATGGTCCGGAAGCTCTCTGCCTGTGAAACCATGGGTTCTGCCACAACAATCTGCACGGATAAAACCGGGACTCTCACGTTAAACCAGATGAAGGTCACGGAGTTCTGGCTGGGTAAAGAACATGTGAGTGTAGACGCATCCAGAGAAATAGCAGCCAGCATCCTTGAAGTCTTACTACAAGGAATTGGTTTGAACACAACAGGTACTGTCCACAAGCGACCTTCTGTTTCTGTTCCTGAAATTTTAGGAAGTCCAACTGAGAAAGCAATACTTTCTTGGGGTGTGCTCGAATTGGGTATGACGATGGATGAACTGAGGCAAGACTGGGAGATAATCCAAGTCGAGGCATTCAATTCTGAGAAAAAGAGAAGCGGGGTTGCAGTGAGGAGGAGAGGAGAGCAGGTCATTCACATACACTGGAAGGGAGCTGCTGAGATAATCTTGGGATTGTGTTCGGATTATTATAGCCAGAATGGGATGGTCAATGTCATGAATGATGAAGCGAGGTCTGAGCTCAGGACAATCATAAAAAATATGGCGGACAAAAGCCTGCGCTGCATTGCATTTGCCTACAAAAAAATCAATGGTTCACTGTCTCAAGTTCATGGGAGAGTTGAGGAAGATGGACTTACATTGTTAGGGATAGTGGGGATAAAGGATCCATGCAGACCGGGCGTGAGAAACGCAGTGGCATCTTGTAGAAGTGCTGGAGTGAACATCAAGATGATCACAGGAGACAATATGCACACTGCAAGAGCTATAGCCTTGGAATGTGGGATAATCGATCCCGACAAAGATCTTGAAGAAGAAGCCATAGTAGAGGGCGCTCAGTTCCGCAACTACTCACGCAAACAGAGAAAGGCAGCAATCGAGAAAATCCAGGTAATGGCTAGATCGTCCCCATTTGATAAGCTTTTGATGGTGCAGTGCTTGAAGCAGAAAGGGCATGTGGTGGCGGTCACTGGTGATGGCACGAATGATGCACCAGCCCTAAAAGAAGCGGACATCGGCCTTTCCATGGGCATCCAAGGCACTGAGGTTGCAAAGGAGAGCTCAGATATCATCATCCTTGATGACAATTTCGCCTCTGTGGTGACTGTGTTGAAATGGGGGCGGTGCGTCTACAACAACATTCAAAAGGTCATCCAGTTTCAGCTCACAGTGAATGTGGCCGCCCTCGTCATCAACTTCATTGCTGCAGTCTCTTCAGGCGATGTCCCTTTGACGGCAGTCCAGCTTCTTTGGGTGAACTTGATTATGGACACCCTGGGAGCTTTGGCGTTGGCAACAGATCAACCCACAAATGATCTCATGCTAAAACCACCAGTTGGACGAACTGAGCCTCTTATCAACAGAGTCATGTGGAGGAATCTCACCTCTCAGGCCTTGTACCAAGTTATCGTCCTCCTGACCCTGCAATTCAAGGGGAGTTCCATTTTTGGAGTGGACGAAAAAGTGAGGGACACGATTATTTTCAACTGCTTCGTCCTGTGCCAGGTCTTCAACGAATTTAATGCTAGGAAGCTGGAGGACAAAAATGTATTCAAAGGGATACATAGGAACAAGTTGTTCTTGGGCATCGTTAGCACGACAATAATTCTTCAAGTGGTGATGGTGGAGTTTCTGAAGAGGTTTGCCAACACCGAAAGGCTGGACTGGGGACAATGGGGCGCTTGCATCGGACTCGCAGCTTTGTCTTGGCCGATTGGTTGGCTTGTTAAGTGCATTCCGGTGGTGCAACCCGCATTGATGACCAACTCTCTCGACCAAGAAGATCGGCCCGCATTCAAGCTCGACGAAATTCTTATCGATGAAGTTGTTGATTGTTGATGAAGTTCGATGAAGTTGTCGATTCAAAAGAGAAGCCGTATCGATATCTTGAGTCCATCCCAGAAGCTTGAAAGAAGACACTTTGGGAGCCATGAAGACGTTATGCTTTTACTAGTTTCTAGTTTCTATGCTCTTTACTATTTTTCTAAATTCAATGCTCTGTCTTTATTTCTTTGAGTATTTCTAGTTTCTATGCTCTTTACTATTTTTCTAGTTTCAATGCTCTGTCTTTATTTTTTTGACGATATAAGTCATCCAATTCCTTGTACAAGACAGACGACTTTTGATGAATGAAGACTTTGCTTTCAAGCAAGTATCGTGAACCTTGCAGAGTTCATACCCTTGAAAACCTAGAAGAGTTTTCACTCCGTCCTTGAAGAGTCGGAGCTTTTCGAAATCCTTGAAAAGTTACAGTCATCGATCTAGAAGAATCGGTCCCCCCCTCAACTTCCTTGGAGGCCTAGAAGAGCAACCAACGAAGTTTCTATCTTTTCCTGTTCTGTTCGTTATTTTTCACCCACTTCCAACCCAAATTCGACCATCCTACAGTGCTTATTTCAGAAAACCCAAAACAGAGACATTGTAGAGCCAGAAGTCTTTGTTCATTTGGCTTTGGAATCAGGTCGATCCGATCTGTATCGACAAAGATACAACTGTTCTCTTGAGCTTGCGCAGTGCTGAAATTTCTGTTCGTCCTGTTTCCCGTGTGCGAGTCACTCTTCCGATCCTACCATTTAAGAAAGCCTAACCTTGGCTTGCATCATTTGGTATCAAAGCCTTGGAGGAGAGGACAATGCCTCTAAGACAAGCTAGACATCGTGGCGGCATAACCATTCCCCTTGATGAAGTGCACACACTCGCTGAGAACAGCAACGTATGCAACGACAAATTGATGAATTTACATGAGAAGTTCAGCATTTGAGGGCTGAAGCAAATAATTCTCCACCCCGTTCTAGGACTGAAGATTCCCATGGTGACTCTTCCTCTTTGGAGAGTGTTCAATCTATTCACAGTCGGAGGAATGTTCGACATCATTTATAACATATTCGTGAGCCAGATTGGGAAAAGGAAGTCAAGAAAGATGTTCCGGAATTTACTACTGAGTCTCCTGATGAAATTGTTGATTGGCTGACACTTGTGAATGAGGTGTTTGAGCATCGAAATGTTCTAGAGAATCGTCGAGTTGGGATCACTGCTATGCGATTTCGAGGCAAGGTGATTGCTTGGTGGAGACATGAAAAACAAACTTGCCAAGCCGTTGGCAAAGCACTAATCACTTTGTGGAGAAAGATGGAGGGCAAGATTCGAAAATATTTTCCTCCCAAAGGATATAAGAGAGAGCTCTACCAACGGTACCAAAATCTAAAACAAGGTATGCGAATGGTAGACCAATACACCAATGAATTCAATGAGTTGGTGATTCGTAACAATATCTAGGACCCAGAGGAGGTGCTTGTGAACAAATACTTGAACGGTCTTCAATTTTACATTCAAGACACCTTGGAAGTCCTTGACATTTGGGACTTAGGAGATGCACACCAACGGGCACTCAAAATGGAGCTCTCTTGTTCTCGGAGACAGCAATCAACTACCATTACAAGTCGGGCCACTAAGAGTACCACTAGCATTGCTAAAGTTGCTGAGGCTACAACGCAATCTGACAGTAAGCCTTCTACTCAGCCTCATGTTTTGAAGCAACCTGCTATGTTCGAAATACGTTGCTATTCTTGTAGGGATTGGGTCATTGTGCTAGCAATTGTCGAATCAATAAGAATTGACAAGCCGGTAAAGCCTTCTTAATGGATAATGATTCTGATGAGAATGCTGAGGATTCACTTGCAGAGGAGTTGAACAATGATGATGAAGCTGCAGATGATGAACAAATAGTGCATGTTGACATTGGCGAACTTCTTATGGTGAGGAAATTTTTTTGTACTCCTCGAGCTGACACTGGAGATAGGTGGTTGTGTACCAATATTTTTCATTTTGCTTGCACAATCATGGGAAAGGTGTGTTAATTAATTATTGACTCTGGTTGTTGTGAGAATATAATTTCTGAAGTAGCAGCAAACAAGCTGAAGTTGGAATTAAAAACGCACCCTACACCTTATAAAATGTCATGGTTGAAGAAAGGCGCTGAGGTAACTGTTTCAAAACAATGCCTTGTTAATCTGTCCATTGGTTCTGTTTATTATGACAACATATGGTGTGATGTTCTGCCGATGGATGCTAGTCACATTATTCTTGGTATACCATAGCAATTTGATATAATTAGACTACGCATGATGGTTATCGAAATACATATTCTTTTGATTTTGGAGGCAAGAAGATTACGTTGGCACCTAGTGGGAACCTTTGAAAACTCCTGTAGTTGAGAATTCCTTCTCCCCTATGTTGCTTATTGCTTACAATGAAGGATATGAAGGATGCTTTGAAAGGAGTTCGTATCTTGTATATTTTGCTTAATAAAACAAGTGAGAAGAATGAAGTTGTCTTTGTTGTACCTCATCGAGTTCAACCTCTTTTGGAAGAGTTCAAGGATGTCTTCCCGATGGACTTACCCAATGGTCTCCCTCCTATGAGAGATATATAGCATCAAATCGACTTGATGCCCAGAGCCTCTTTGCCGACTCTTGCTCATTACCGAATGAGTCCGACGGAACATGATGATTTGCATCGACAAGTTCTGGAGCTATTGAATAAGGGTTTTATAAGGGAGAGCCTCCGTCCGTGTGCCATTCCAGCTCTTTTAGTGCCTAAGAAAAATGGTACTTAGAGGATGTGTGTCGATAGTAGAGCGATCAACAAGATCACCATCAAGTATCGATTTCCTATTCCTCGCCTTGATGATCTCTTAGATCAACTTTCCGGTACAATTATATTCTCGAAGCTGGATTTGAAGAGTGGATATCATCAAATTAGAATCAAACCCGGAGATGAATGGAAGACAACATTCAAAACGAAAGATGGGCTATATGAGGGGCTAGTCATGCCATTCGGATTGTTGAATGCATTATTGACATTCATGAGGTTTATGACTCAGGTGTTGAAGCCTTTTCTGGGAAAGTTTGTTGTGGTTTATTTCGATGATATCTTGATTTTTAGCAAGTCTACTGATGAGCACTTGGAGCATCTTCAAGAAGTATTATGTGTGCTGAGGCAGGAACGATTGTATGTGGCTCTCGACAAGTGCTATTTTATGGTACCACAAATCCTTTTCTTGGGGTTTCATATTTCAAAGAATGGCATTTCGGTGGATGATTCTAAGATCAAGGTGATTCGAGAATGGCCAACTCCAACAAATGTGCATGAAGTGCAAAGTTTTCATGGCCTCGCTTTGTTCTATCGATGGTTTGTTGCGCATTTTAGCACCATTGCGGCCCCACTCACTTCTTGCATGAAGAAGGGAATTTTCAAATGGACGAATACAGCTCAGAAAATTTTTGAACAGCTCAAAGAAAAATTGAGCACAGCCCCGGTACTAGAATTGCCTAATTATGATCTTGTTTTTGAAGTGCATTGTGATGCATCAGGTACTGGCATAGGAGGAGTTCTAAGTCAAGGAGGTTGACCCATCTCCTTCTTTAATGAAAAATTGAATGGTGCCAAACTTCGTTACAACACCTATGATATGGAATTCTACGCATTATTTCGCACACTTGAGTATTGGCGGCCATATCTTATTCATCGAGAGTTTATTTTATATGCTGATCATGAAGCTCTCAAGTATATTTCCGGACAGCAAAAGCTTAACTCCACGCGAGCAAAATGGGTCAAATACATCCAGGAGTTCACTTTCATTATTAAGCATAAGGTTGGAGCTCAGAATCAGGTTGCCGATGCCCTTAGTTGGAAGAAGAGCTTGCTCTCTACAATGCATTCTACTGTTCTTGGATTTGATTCTTTTCAGGAGTTATATCAAGAAGACCCCTACTTTTCCAAGATCATTCTCGATGCACATGAAAAGAAGCTTGCTGATTTTACTGTATGTGATTGTTTTCTTTTCAAAAGAAACCGTTTATGTGTGTCGGACTGTTCTCTTCGGCAAAGGGTGATCGATGAAGTTCACTGTGAAGGACATTTTGGGCGCGACAAAACTATACAACTCGTCTTAGCCAAATACTTTTGGCCTCATTTGAAACATGATGTACATTGACAAGTGATGAGGTGTCGACATTGCCAAATTGGAAAGGGACAAGCTACTAATGCTAGCCTCTATTTGGCCTTGCCGATTCCACATGCCGTATGGGAGGATATCTCTATGGACTTTGTCCTTTAACTACCACGCACAAACAGAGGTATGGATTCGATCTTTGTTGTTATCAATCGATTTTCAAAAATGGCACATTATTCCATGTCGAAAAACTATGGATGCTTCACATATTGCTGACTTATTTTTCAAGGAAGTCTATAAGTTGCATGGCATTATGAAGACCATTACTTCGGATCGGGATACAAAGTTTGTCACGCCCCGATCCTCAAGCACGCACCCATTCCTTACTTGGTCGATTAATAGTGACGTCCCAGGATGCATCGCCAACCATTTTCATTTTAATACGCATGCGGAAGCTTATAGAAAATCTCCAGACAACAAAACAATGGGATAGGAAAGTAGGACTACAAATTTTCCAATCAAAGGCCTTTTATAAACAAACAGGTTTATATACCATATCAAGCTGTTTACAAAATCTTGGCTTAATAACAAAAAGGCATTGTCCTATGACCCACTGGTCGGACACGTTCGCTGATTCTTCAGTCTCCACCTTCCCAGACTCCGGGGTTCCCGGTCCTCCACCAACACCATCTAAGGACCTGAAAATGGTTATACAATAACCAGTGAGATAATGTCTCAGCGAGTTCTACCCCTTAAGACTCGATTAGAATGCCAATACACTCTGAGGCTGCCTAAGCATGACACGAGTTAGAAGACTTGCCTTGGCCTCAGTTCCTCCTTGCAAATCAGTTCAATGTAAACAGACATCCAATCAATCACCACAGGTCGAGACTTCGATCAATCGACCTAGTTGATTACATGTCATCACGACCTTCCCCTAGTCGGTACATTCAATACTATCTATAAGGTCCTATTAAACCAGGACCGCTCACCCAAAGCTGAAAATATAGATAGTATAGCTCGCCCAAAACTGATAATATAGTATACTATGTATATGCTCACCCAAAGCTGATAATAATTTGTTTGCCCAAAGCTGATACTATGGTATACTATTTATATGATCGCCCAAAGCTGATAATAATTTAGGGCCCCTAGGCCATTATAGCATACCACTCCCACCATACAATCAATTTATCATTTTTATCATACCCGATAAAAATATTCGTGTGTGGGTACACGGTCGACCTTCGCCAAAATACCATAATTCACTTTTGATTTTCCCACTTCTTTCAGCAGTCCAAAAATAGATTTTTGGCACTGTAGACCGACGCCCGGTAATTTTCCCATTAATTACCAAAATTTCTTAATTTAGGAATTAAATCCTAAAATCACCAATAAATCAATTCAGCACAATTTAGCACTCAAAAAATTAAACAGACTGCACCACGATAATCAGCATAAAATTCCGGTCGTCGGCTATCCAAGCCTAATTTCCGGAAAATAATTAATTAATTAAATAATTACGAAAAATTAATAAATAAATGCAATAAATCCAACTTAGGCCCGTGATGCCTAATTGGAAGCCGAAACGGACTCGGAAAATTTCTGAGGTTCGTTCAATAAATACTCGAGCCTATCTACTTGCTAATTGCACTAACCATTTGCCTAACATGCATAGGCAAACCCTAATTTAATTATTCTAATCTAATCTATCCACCTAATTGCACTTAATTAAATCTAATCAACCCCTAAGCATCATTAACATACAAAGCGAGGTTTAGTGAGTAAAACTCACTTGTGCAAAGCAAAGACCGGAACATTGCGACGGCGGCCGAATTTGGGCTCACGACGACATAGACGGGCTTGGACAGGGCCTTAAATCGGCCCAACAAATCTCAGCCCAACAAATCTCAGCCCAAGCTGAGACTTGTTGCTGAAATGGGCTGGGCTTGAAGCGGGCTGACCTCGCAGGCCCAAGATGGGTTGAACTATTGAACTCTTGGGCTTCAAATTAGCTGGGAATGGGCTGAGGATGGGCTGTAAATCTGGGCTAGGCTGCTGGACTTGATGGAGTTGCTAGGCCGAATTGCTGGCTGGAACAAAATTGAACTAGGCCTGTCTTCGATGGAGCTGGGCTGTGAACTCCGCTGGCTCCGTGGACTTGAGGGAACGAAGGGCATGGCAATTGATTGGGTTGAACTGGTTGAACGCACGTGTGGTTGAGCTGCTTTGGTCGAATTGATGCTGGACAAGGGAGTAGCGAAGGACAGGAGCTCAATGGACGTGTGGGGCTTTGCTTGCTGAAGATTGACCGAAATAAATGGAGAAAACGAACGTGTGGCATGCAGCTTTGGTGGATGCTGCTTCAATCAACAAAATTGGAAGTCTTCGAAGGAATTTTGGGTTGTTGACTCATGCGCGGCACCAAAGAAGACCACTTGGTGGAGAAGCTTCGCTGGGCTTGAGAAAGATGGGCTTCGACTGAAGAAGATGGGCGCTCGGACGCGTGGAGAGAAGGCGCAAACATGGAGCTGCTTCAGAGGACGGTGATGCCGCTTCACTAGGGTCTTCGATCGTTGCTGGACGTGGCCACGTGGAGGAAGAAATTTGGAGGGGCGCGTGAGCTGCTTCTCTCGATTGAATCTCTGTCGTAACTAGGCTTCAACCGAAAGAAGAAAAGTAGAGAGCATAGGCGGTGAAGGAGGGACAGCGACGGGAGGGAAGCAGCTGGCAAGGTGTGCTCGGCAAGCTTGGAAAAATGGGGTCCAAAGTCAGCAATTTTATCTCCTTAATTAATTACATGTCCCCTAATTCTTTCCAATAAATCAAGTCACAATTGAGCCAAGTTAAATGTCAAAATTGCAGCCCCTTGCCAAAATTGAGAATTTCACTCCATTAGTTCAAAATTTTCTCACTCGATTCCCCGAATCAAGGTCCAATTTTGATAAAGAAAAATCCCATATAATTTTCTGCAAGTCCCTAACACTCAAAGGCTCGGCTTGAAAGTCTAAATTTCCTTTAATTTGGCCCGTCCGAATTTTTGACGTTCCTAAAATGATTTGTGACACGACAGAACTTTCAATTCCTGAAATCGGACTCAATTTCATAGTTAATTTCCATTTGGCGCGTTTTTAGCGTGACCTAGGCTACTGGGTAGCTTTCAGGAATTTTTAATGCAAATGACCCGTGATCGATTTTCTTCGAGCCACAATGAACCCACTCGACGCAATGGCAACTCTCGATTGTCCTGAAAATTTCGAGGATTCAAATACGTACACCAGGTACCAAAACGATAGAAAAATCAGTCTAGTGTCGGCTGACGAGAATTTTCCAATTTAGTGGTGTCACCCACAATTAGCCACACATTTCAATCGAACCGACCTATCTCTGATCTCTAATCGATTTATATCTATGCCGTAATGATCTCAACGGATGAACACGGTCGAGAAACTGATTCCTAGTCGAATTCTCAAGTCTATTGCCTTAAAATTCTTTAATGGCTTTCCTAGATAGTCTAGTTATGTCGAGAGTGATCAGCTCTAAGAACAGCCCTATAGGCGTGTCAATGAAATGCCTGATTTATTCAATAGAAAACATGATTGAAAATCTGGGATGTTACAAAATTTCTTAGTCATTTTTTGCGACAACTGTGGAAGAATGTTGGTACTAAACTGCAATATAGTACTGTGTTTCATCCTCAAACGGAGGGACAAACTGAGGTCATCAATCGAACATTAGGAAATCTATTAAGGACTTTGATCAATAATAATCCCCGTTCTTAGGAGATGCGGTTGTCACTTGGAGAATTTGCATATAATTGTGTTGAGAATCGTAGCACTGGATATAGTCCATTTATGATCGTATATGGTCGACAATTGAACACTGCTCTTGATCTTGCACCAATTCCTTTTACTAAGAAGTCAAGCAGCAAAGTCGACGATATTGTTTCTCAAATGAGGACAATTCATGAAGATGTGCGCCAAAGACTAGAGAGCAAAACTGAATCCTATAAAATGAACATCGACAAGCCATGACGTGAAGTTATCTTTGAACCTGGAGATTTTGTTTGGGCTTATTTGCCACCGGAACAGCATCCCGTCGGAAGTTATAACAAGCTTAGTGATCGAAACCTTGGACCTCTCGAAGTTCTTGAGCGCATCAATCCTAATGCGTATCGATTAAATCTTCCTTCTCATATGAAGATTCACGACGTCTTCAACGTTCGACATTTAACACCTTATGTGGGAGATTCTTCTGATGATGATGGCAAGAATTCGAGAATGAATTCTTTTAAAGATGGGGAGGATGATGCAGCACGCATTGAAGATCAGCTCTCTCGACCAAGAAGATCGGCCCGCATTCAAGCTCGACGAAACCTCTTATCGATGAAGTTGTCGATTGTTGATGAAGTTCGATGAAGTTGTCGATTCAATCGAGAAGCTGTATAGATATCTTGAGTCCATCCCGGAAGCTTGAAAGAAGACACCTTGAGAGCCATGAAGACGTTATGCTTTTACTAGTTTCTAGTTTCTATGCTCTTTACCATTTTTCTAGTTTCAATGCTCTGCCTTTATTTCTTTGACGATATAAGCCATCCAATTCCTTGTACAAGATAGACGACTTTTGATGAATGAAAACTTTGCTTTCAAGCAAGTATTGTGAACCTTGCAAAGTTCATACCCTTGAAAACCTAGAAGAATTTTCACTCCGTCCTTGAAGAGTCGGAGCTTTTCGAAATCTCCATCCTTGAAAAGTTGCAGTCATCAATCTAGAAGAATTGGTGCCCTCTCAACTTCCATGGAGGCCTAGAAGAGCAACCAACGAAGTTTCTATCTTTTCCTGTTCTGTTCGTTATTTTTCACCCACTTCCAACCCAAATTCGACCATCCTACAGTGCTTATTTCAGAAATCCCAGAACAGAGAAATTGTAGATCCAAAAGTCTTTGTTCATTTGGCTGTGGAATTAGGTCGATCCGATCTGTATCGACAAAGATACAACTGTTCTCCTGAGCAAAAGCTAAAAGTTTACTCCAGGGTTTCTTTTCCGTTTTGTTCTCTTATCATCTCTCAGCTTCACTATTTTAACAAAAAAGACACGGGCCCACGTGACGGAACAAATTTTATCTGAGATGCTTAAGATTGCTTGCTCCCGACTTAAGGAGAGATGCTATCATCTCATAACCTTTTTAGATATCTTCAACTAAACCTTCCATAGCCTTAAAAAAGCATGACCGCATATGCTAGCGAAGAACTCAAAACAAAAGGTTTTATATAAAAATTAAAACGGCATCTTCACACGATGAAGCTTGATTTGCATGAATAGGATCAAAATTTTAATGAAATGTCGTATCTTTAGAGGCAAATATTCTAAGGATTTGTCTCTGCAAATTATAAGATGGCCATAGTTGTCTAATAGGTGCACAAATCTGATTGCCTACAAGCAGCATGACAGCACCACTTCGAAAAAGGAAAAGAATAATATGACATGATTCTTTGGATGGAAGGAGGAAAAGAAATTTTCATAGGAGGATCCCAAGTTGAAGGCCAAATTCACCTATCAATGCGAAAACCCTGCAATTCAAGCGGAGTTCCATTTTTGGAGTGGACGAAAAAGTGAGGGACACAATTATTTTCAACTGCTTCGTCCTGTGCCAGGTCTTCAACGAATTTAATGCTAGGAAGCTGGAGGACAAAAATGTATTCAAGGGGATACATAGGAACAAGTTGTTCTTGGGCATCGTTAGCATGACAATAATTCTTCAAGTGGTGATGGTAGAGTTTCTGAAGAGGTTTGCCTACACCGAAAGGCTGGACTGGGGACAATGGGGCGCTTGCATCGGACTCGGCTTTGTCTTGGCCAATTGGTTGGCTTGTTAAGTGCATTCCCGTCTCCGGCAAGAAGTTCAACTTTCTCCCGTGCTGAAGATACGTCCTGAACCAAGCACAACGAAACTCCAAGAAAATAATCTCTCCTTATTATATCTAAATTTCAGCTGTTAGGAACGTTAGGGCTTTGGAAACTGTTTTGTAATTCTAAACTTATGCATTATAAAGGATGTCAGTTTACGTTTTGCTACAGAATCAAATCAACAGTTTATTGTCATCCATAGTTTCAACCTGTCTTTCCTGCTACACTACTGCTGAATTCGAATGATCTTGCAGATGAAGTTATTAATCACGTGATCATGCTCGATGCCTGCTTTAACATCCATCTCTGATTTAGCATTCAAAAAGTCATCCTACAGGATAGCTAAAAAGAAAGATTTTGCTAGTTCCCACCAAAGCTTCGTTAAGGTCCAGCAAAAGCTAAAAAGGTTCGCTCAAGGGTTTCCTTTGGTTTTGTACTCTTATTGTAAAATATTGGTTTGACAAGTTAAGAAAGGAATTAAAAAAAGAAAAAAGAAAAAAGAAATGTTGTACTTTATTAGTACGTCCATGATGGGGTGTGATTAGAATGCACCATTTCGTCTTGATATATTATGATGGAAAGACACCATTTGAAAGGGTATGAGTGAATCATATAAAATTCTTCTGGAGATAACCGTTGATACGGTTGGCAGAACATACACTCAGAAAGATATTATTTTCTTTTCTCTCCCATTTTCATCAAAGAAAAAAAAAGGCGTTCCGTTTCTCCTTTACGAAAACAAATGGCATTTACGTTGTGGAAATTGGATATTTTCCTCGTGACTGCATTCTGACCAACGTGAAGTAATATTGTTCATCATTCATCCGCAATTCAACGATCGTTCCAGGGTAAATTGTTCATTGCGAATCCTAAAAGAGGTAAGTCATCTTCCATCGCTTTTCTCCTACATTGGTATAGAGCACAATTGTGATTTCTACATTGTTTTTTTCATCGAATTTTCTCGTTTACCATTTGATATCGAGATCAAGAGAATGAAAACTACACTAACTGGATGTTTATTGCTTAGAAATGCAATATGAATCGTCGAAAATGAACCGAAGCGAAGAATGGGTTTGGGGCTGCGTACACCCGTACGATTTTGGCCATTTTTCGGAATATTTTTTCAGCCAAAATAAATTTTTAAATATACAGGATGAAAGTACTCGTTGAGACGAGTCGAACGGTGGGTCGAGCATCGCCGAGGGATGCCGAACGCACCCACATGTGCAGCCAGAAGCCTCGGCACGTGGGCGCCATGCGTCCAAACGCGCTAGGAATGCCCAGCGCATGAGCGTCACACACGCATCGGCGAACCGATGAGTGCTGATGTCATCCAATGATTGGTAGCCGCCGGGTGACGTCATCGATGACATTACCGTCAGCAACAATTGGCCGGTCAGTGACCGGCTGGCAATCTAACCCGACCCAACCCATTGATCGGTCAACTAGTTCAGCGGTCGAGCCAGTCGAACTGGCTAGGAGCCTTCTAGCTTGCTGGCACGTGTGCACACAGGTGGCGCGTGTGGGCACGTGGGTGCTCCGATTGGAGTGTGGTCGACGGCGTTTGATTCATATAGATATTCTTTACACTGTGGTATAATTATTTTATATTTTTGAGTTTTTTAAAGGTATAAAAATGTGTAGGGAACTCTAAGTATGCGTATTTTTGGGGTACAAATGCATTGTATATTCAGTTTTAGCCTGTATTTTCTTGTGGTTTTGGAAATACAGTAGCTAGCCTACATGAAAATGATATTATGTATGTTGTGTAGAGCTTGGTTCAATGATAGCATGTATTTAGTTTAATATGCTTGCAATTTTCTAGTTCCAAGAACACTCGAACAATGGTTGGAAATCCTTGATTTTTTCATAACATGTTGAATTTCAGTCTTGATTATAGTTGCTGCATGATTTTTTCTTGTACGTTAGTTCACATCATGTTGTGCCTTTTGTGTTAATGAAAAATGTAGATATTATATAAGATTATGTAATTATTTTTTTTAGTGGGAGTTCGTAGGTTGGTAGAATTCGAAGGAGTTCTCACCTAGAACTTAAAATTTGTGCAAATTAAACTAATTAATGATAATAGAACAATCATACATAGAAGCTGATTGGGAACATAGTGAAATTTTGTTTTCGTGTCTTTTGTTGAATTATCATTAATTTAATTTGTCTTTGCTGCAAATTAAATATGTGTGTTACTCTAAAAAGTATGCTAGTATTGATTCTGCATTTATTATGTCAATGTATTATAGCTATTGATATTGGCTTCGGCATTCAAGACTATTATGGCTAACTTCAAGAAGGGTGAGAAATTGAACGGTGACAATTATGATATTTGGCACCAAAAGGTTCAGTACATCTTTGAGGAGCAAGAGGTTCACACCATGGATGAACTTGAGCATGGAATTTCAACTCAACACAGGAGAAATCTAGAAGCTTATCAAACTTGGAAGAAGAAAAATAGCATTGCTCGCATCGCGTTGCTTAGTTGTATGCAAGATGATCTCATGTATGAGTTTGAAAGTTATGATAAAGTTCAAACAATGTGGGTTGCCTTGAAAGATAAGTTTGGGGGTCATTTGTCACTAAGTTGAGAAGACTCACCATTAAATTTGACACATACCGAAAACGCTCAAATGTAATAATGAGGCAGCATCTTCGTGAGCTAAAGTCGGTAGGTCACTCCCTTACTGATGAATAGCAAGTTCAGGCTGTTATAAGGTCTTTTCTTGACAATTGTGAGCATATGAAGATCAACATGACGTATAATGAGAATATTGTCACTTTTGATGATATAACGCGTCATTTGATATTAGAGGATGAGCGTCTAAAAGCTGCTAAATCCTCTACCCATGCTTATATTGTTGAATCGAGTTCTTGCAAAGGTTCCGGCTTCAAGTGCAAAATGAATTATCAATTCAACAACAAAGGGAAGAAGACTGATCAAGCACCTAAGAGGGCTAAGACCTTCTGACGCAAGAAGCGTGGTGGGAAGAAGGACAATGCCAAGATAAAATGCTACAATTGTGGCAAGATTGGTCACTTTGCTCGTAAACGTATTGAGTCGAAAGAGATACCTTATTACTCCATTAGTTTAAGTAATGTTTTTGTTTCTAGCATTGTAATGCTTGCTAAATCTCTTCCAATGTGGGCTGTAGACTCATGAGCAATAGACCATGTAACTAGAAACCGAAAAGCATTTGTGGAGTATCGTCAGATACAGCCTATAGGAAGATGGATATATGTTAGGAATAACTCAAGAATTGAAATGAAGGGTATTGGCAAGTGTAAATTAATTTTACGTGGTGGTCGAAACCTATTCCCACATGATGTCCTTTATACTCCATATATTCGACGAAACTTGGTCTTCGTAGTTGTTCTTTGTAGCCTAGGTTATGTATCGAATTTCCATGGTGATTGTGTTGGCATTTTGTTTGGAACAGTTTATTATGGTTCAGGTCATGTATTGAATAGTTTTATGGTGTTAGACATTGATTATGATCAGTACAATGTTAATGTTGATGGTTGTTTTTCTTTAATTACATCTTCTAGTAATGTTGAGATTGATGCAAGTACTTGGCATGCTAGATTAGGTCACATTGGATTACAAAGAATGCAAATATTAGCTAGAGAATGTCTTTTAGGGTCATTCACTAATGTTAATCTACCCGTATGTGAATATTGTATAGCAGAAAAAAGCAACAAGAAAACCATTCGGTAAAGGAACTAGAGCCCAATTTCCATTGCAACTCATACATTCTAACATTTGTGGTCCTTTGAATGTGAAGGCAAGGCATGGATCCTCATATTTCATCACTTCCATAGATGACTTCATGCGTTTCGGTTATGTTTTTCTGATCTCCCATAAGTCAGAAGCATTAAATTGTTTTAGACAATATATAGTGATGGTAGAGAATCAGTTGAACAAAAAAATAAAGGTATTGAGAACCGATCGCGGACGTGAGTATCTATCTGAGCAATTCAAAGCTCTTTATGGTGAAAAGAGAATGTATGACAATTAACTATTTCTAGTACTCCACAACAAAAGGGCGTAGTAGAGAGAATGAATAGAACCATATTGGAAATGGTTAGGCCTATAATAGTGCAAGCAAATTTAGCTATTTTCTATTGGCGAGATGCGTTATTAATTGTTGCCTATGTACTTAATCGAGTGGCCTCAAAATCAGTTACTTCCACCCCTTATGAATTGTTGACTAGTAGGAAACTAGACTTAAGTAATCTACGTCCATGGGGATGTGGAGCTTATGTTCATAATTCTTCCTATAAATATGACAAATTAGGTCATAGAGCGAAGAAATGTATCTTTATAAGATATTCTAAACACTCTAAAGGGTATGTGTTCATAGGTGAATAAGCTGATGGAAGTATGACCAAAATGGAGTCACGAGATGTCACGTTCTTGAAGAACGATTTTCCTAGTAGAGGAGAGATTAATAAGGACTTCCAATTATATGAGATGGAAGATTCTAATAACACGCCCATTAATATTGTAGAGGAAAATGAAGATTTACCTCAACATATAAGACCTAGTGGGAGTATTGCATCGCATGACGAACTGAATTCAAGAGAAATTCAGTTGCGTAAAAGTAATCGTAAAAGTATTCCTCGTCGTCGTTTTGAGATTGAAGGGAAGCATTTATGATTGCTCAGAAAGATGATGCCGAGCCTAAAACTGTTCAAGAGGCTCTCTCATTCTCTGATAAGAAAGAATGAAGAAAAGTTTTGGAAGATGAAATGGAGTCAATGAGGGCAAATCACGTTTGGGACTTGGTTGATCTACCACTCAATTGCAAAGCCATTAAAACAAATGGGTTTTTAAGATTAAGCAAATGGCGGATGGATTCATTGAAAAGTATAAGGCTCGTCTTGTGGCGAAAAGTTATACTTAACAAGAAGGTATAGACTATGAGGAAACATTTTCACTAGTTGTAAGGTTTGTCTCAATATGCCTTATCCTAGCCATCATTGCACATTTGGACCTTGAATTACATCAAATGGATGTAAATACAACATTTCTCAATAGGGTACTAAATGAGGAAATCTATAAGAAGCAACCAATAGGTTTCATAGCTAAAGGTCAAGAGCATAAAGTTTGCAAGTTTCATCGCTCAATATATGGTCTTAAGCAATCATCTAGACAGTGGTATCTTCGTTTTCATCGAGCCATTACAACTTTTGGATTCACAATGATAAAAGAATATCACTATGTATATGTTAAACGGTCCGAAGATAAATTTGTGATTTTATCACTTTATGTAGACAATATTCAATTAGCTAGAAATGACAAGATTTTGGTTATCACCATAAAAGAATGGTTGTCCTCTAATTTTGAAATGAAGGACATGAGAGAAGCTGCTTATATATTAGGAGTTAAGATTGAAAGAGATCGATCAAGGAAACTCCTTACTTTATCACAAGAGTCTTATATAATAAAGATTATTGAACGTTTCAATATGCAGCACTGTAATCCCATTGATATCCCTATCATACAAGGTGAAGACCTAAATACTAAGATGTGTCCTAAGACTCCAAAAGAAAATAAAGTGATGGAAAGTATTCCTTACGCTAGTGCGGTCGGAAGTTTGATGTATGCTATGATGTGTGCATGACCCGACATATGTTATGCCGTGGGATTGGTGAGCCGATATCAATCAAATCCTAGTCAAGCACATTGGAAAGTAGTGAAGAGGATTCTGAGATACTTAAAAGGCACCATGGACTATTGACTTTGTTACCAAAGGAATGATTTATGCCTATTATGCTATTCAGATGCTGATTAGGGTAGAGACCTAGATGAGTGTAAATCGACTTCTAGATATGCGTTCTTGCTCAATGAAGGTGCAATTTCTTGGAATAGTAAGAAACAAAAATGCACGGCCTTGTTTACGATGGAGGCAGAATTTATTGCATGGTCTGCCACAGTGCATGAAGCCGTATGGCTAAAATGTTTCTTAGAAAATTTAGACATTATCACTAAGGTTCCAAGACCGGTAATAGTTTATTTGTGATAGTCAAGCAGCCATTGCCTATGTGAAAGATCCAAAGTATCATAGAAGGACGAAGCACATTGACATAAAAAACAACTTCATTAAAGATATAATAGCGCATAAAGAAGTGATCATACAATACATTTCAACTAATAGAATGGTTTCTGATCCATTAAAGAAGGCTATTCCTATAGACGTATTCTTGACCAACATGATGTCATTAGGATTGCGTAGAATGTGATATATATTATTGTAGATGATCATTGGTTTATGTATATGTGGACATATATATTGTACTTGTTTGTTTATTAGTGATTTGATGTTTTATCAATAAGTACAAATCTATTATGAGAGTAGCACAAACACACATATATTATTGGTAAGTATGTTAGTAGGCAATGATTGGCTCACTCACATGAGCAATCGCCTTAAATGCTATAGTTAGTATGTTGAGATGAGACTTTTTGTACAAATAAATACTAAAGAGCAAGTTTAATACATAAAATAATATGTCACCTTGATTGGAGTCAAGATGAGGTCTATGATTTATATATAATAAGACTGAACATGATAATCCCATTATCATGTATGCCTAAAAGATGTCGGATGCAAGCACTTAATTGGGCGCTATAGAAAGCGAGCTGATATAGCACTCGAGCTAAACTTGAGTACGTGAGAAGCATATGACTATGTTTAGGCAAAGATCTATATAGTGGATATATTTAATAAATGACATACGCTCTTATCAAAGGAGAAGTCCACTATAGCATGTAATTCATACTACATGTGCATTGTATGACTGACAAGGGAATGTGAGTGAAATTATCCATATTTATTCATCATGTGAGCCCTTGAGGTAATTTATAATTTACCTCATTTTGTGCTTTATGTTACTTCTGATTATGTTCTTGAAGTGAAAGATCAATATTGTTACTTTAGCATGTTACCGATGGTTATGAATAGATATGGCTTTATGGGACGTGTCTAGGAAAGTAGTTGTTCTAAAATGGAGAGAGACATGAGTGCGAAGGAAGACTATTGTTGTTTTACATCTATCACATGTATTTACTGGTCGACCAATTATATCACCTTCTGTGGTTGTGTATATAATTGTAAATACATTGTGTTATGAAAATAGTCAAGTATAGCCTTTAAGGGATATGTATACTTAGATTAATGTAATAAAATATGTTTGGGATACTGTGAGACATCAATTGTTTATTTCTTTTTAGGGTTGTAGCCATTATGTCATCCCTAACTAGTGCATAATTTGAGCTCCTAAGTGCAGGTGTACTCACTGGTCACACGACTTTCTTGCCAGTATGAATTGTTTCTAAAATTAATGAATGTTGAATGCTTTATATTTTTGATAGAGTGCTATCAAGCCCATCATGTCCGAGTGGGAGATGTTGTACTTTATTAATATGTCCATGATGGAATGCGATTAGAGCACACCGTTTGGTTTGATATGTTATGATGGAAAGACACCCTTTGAAAGGGTATGAGGGAGTCATATAAAATTATTCTAAAGATAACCATTGGTACGGTTGGCAAAACGTACACTCAAAAAGTATTGTTTTCTTTTCTCTCCCCTTTTCATCAAAGAAAAAGATGGCGTTCCATTTCTTCTTTACGAAAATAATTGGGATTTACGTTGTGGAAATTGGATATTTCCTCGTGATTGCATTCAGACCAATGTTAAGTAATATTGTTCATCATTCATCTGCAATTTAACGATCGTTTTAGGGTAAATTGTTCATTGCGAAACCTGAAAGAGGTAAGTTGTCTTCTGCTGATTTTCTTCCTACAAAAAAGAAAATAAGTGCTGACTAGTCAATAAAGCAAAAAGAAGTGGGCGTTCTCTTTTATAGGGGCCAAACCATTTTGAGAGAGAGAGAGAAGAAAAGAAAGAAGAAGGAGGAGGAGGAGGAGGAGGAAAAAGAGGAAAGGGGTTTGGCACGTGCATGCCAGATGCCTCGCCAAGTTGACTCAACTTTATAACGTGGTGCCTGGTAAGAGATTAGGCCCCTCGTTCGTCCAATCGAAGTAATTTACGAGTTTAGGGCTTCAATTTGGACATTTTGGAAAATAAAGCGACGAAGTCAAATTTTGGAGTTGTTGAGACGCATATTTTTATAGAAATGATATTTTAAGGTGTTGTGGAGGCATGAGATTTTAGAGATCGTCATTTGAACTTATAGTTTGTCCGAAACAAAATTTCGAAGTTTCTCGCGCGCAGTGAACAGTGCGCGTCCAGCAACTTCGAGCCCTTATTTTGTTAGTTTTCGGTTTGATTTTGGGATGAATTATTGTAGTATGTTAGAAGGGCTTTCTATTGATTATAAGTATGTTTGGAACGGGGTTCAATAGAGAAAGTTATAGTGTAACTAAGTTTTACGCTCAAGTGCTACGTTACGAACGGCTTGAATAATTATTTTGAATATGTGATTTATTAGCACATAGGAATCGTTTTGTTAACGTTTAGGCATAATATAGCTGTTTTGTGGTTGACGTAATGTGTTACCTAAATTTAATGTTGATTCTTGCTTATTTGATAGAATAGCGAGATCGAAAGATCAAATAACGTGCGTTATTTGATTTTGGGGCGTCCCCATGTGAGTAGTACTAATGTCTTCTTTGGTTTTGTGAAACTCATGTACTAAGATAAGAGTAATTGACATATACTTGTGGAGGGAAGTGAGGATCCATTTGTTGTATAAAGATGGATATAGTGCTCAGTAATTTTGAGTTACTGTGGGATGATTCAACAAACCTCTCTTGAAGGATTATGCATGCTATTTTGGTACAATTGATTTATGTGATTATGTGATGACTATTGAAAGATGATATGTGTTATGCTGAGGAAATCAAATGTGTTGTGAACGAGTAAATGACTAAGTGCTACATGACAACGAAACTTCGTGTGAGTCACCTTTAGGGCCTTGTAGTCAAGGGCTAAGTGCTACATGCCAACTTGAGTCACGTGGGAGCCACCTCTAGGGCCTTCAACTACTAACATATGTAGTGAAGGGCTAAGTGCTACACGATAATGTAATTTCGTGGAAGCCACCTCTAGGGCCTTGTACTATTACTATATGTTGTCAAGGGTTAAGTACTACATGATAACGTAATTTCGTGGGAGCCACCTCTAGGACCTTGAGTTTAGATATTGAACATGAAATAAACCATCGATATGAGATAGGATGAGTCCGATTATTAAACCAAATTGATGATGCTTGTTTTGTTATTATGGATGAATAAGAAATTTTGCTATTTGATATAACTAGGTTGATGTAACATATAACGCATTTTGTTCATGCAAGTTATTATATTTTTGTTTGGCAATAATGAGCCATGTCTTGAGTTTGAAATGTGTAATGTGGAAGTTTGATATGCTTTTATGGTATGTACTACTCACTGAGCTTATGGGTTGCTCACCATTCTCTTTCCCAACATTCTCAGGTTCTTTGGTTAGCAGCTAATAAAGCGAGAGCACTGTTTGAGGCCGCGTCCTTTGGATGAAAGGATGGCCATGTCATCCCCATTCCTATAGGGTTCGGGGTGTGACATCTTATGATATTAGAGCTTAGGTTATGATTTTTGGATATAGACTATATGGGTCATTATGAACTTCTAAATTGCAGGTGATAATCTTACTTTAAGCAGCTTTGTGCAGCTAGTAGACATGGTTAGTTTCAATTGTAGTTTTCTTAGAGGCAAGGTGAATACTTAAGTCTTTGATTTAAGAAGTGATAAATTTTAAGTGATATTCTTTAAGTTGAGAACTTGAGGCTCATTGGATTTAATGGAAGCTAGCTAAGTTCTTATTTCGGCGATTTGAGGAGTTATAGACATTCAGTCGTAAGTGATGATCTCTTAAGTGGTGATATTCTATGATAAGATTTAAGGTAGACAAATTTTTGCTTGGAAATCTCAGATTCTATAAAGAACTAGGATAAATTGTTTTGGGAGACAGTTGAGATTGGAATTTGAAGAAGTGGATCTTGTTTTTGAGGTATTAAGAGTTAATTATCTTAGGGTGCTAGATGGGCAAACTTTGAAATAAGTGTTATCAATAATCTCTTCTCAAGGTGTTAGTAAGGACCCAAGAAGTATTTGGAAGTTTTTGTGCTATTAATAAGAAGTGGTTTGCACAAACCTTCAAGTGGTTGATGTGATATTCTTTTGTTGTGATTGGTCTAGGTGGAGATTTTGTGGGACGTTGTGAGGTTGTGTTAGCTTATAGCATTTTAGTCTTTTGTTAATCATTAGGATGAATGTTTCATTTGGGGTGCAATTGACTGTTGATTTTGATTTGTTGAAGCTTGTTTACCTCCTAAGGCATAACAAAGGCAAGCAAGTCATTACCGTTGATACCAGGAATCTATCTTAAGATTTTCAAGGTGCGATTTTGATAAGGAGATAAAAATAAAAAAATAAAAAAATCCAAGTCTCGACTCGTGGGAAGGGAGTAAGACAAGGTGCTCAAGATGATGAAGTTCATGAAGGTTCTATTAGTGACACCGAGGATGGTCAACCATAGCATATTCCATGGGACATGCTTCATTTATGCAGAAGATGAGCTTTAACTGATTTGCTCATAAGAGTTAAGATGGAACGACGACGACGACAAAAGGGAACTTAAAAATTTGTTAAAGAAGCAAAGTTGGTGCACATCTTTAATTTAGCAAGACATAAGCCAAAAAAAAAAAAAAAAGACAATTCCTTTTTGTCTTCTCTATGATAAAATTCTCTCCACGTTGGTGTTTGATCCCATTTTGGGCACAATAGCCCAATGGGCTAGGCTTTTTCCATACGTGGTTCAGAAGATTCTGTAACTTCTAATTTAGACTCAATTTGCGATGATTAAATCATAAATGTAACTTTTAATTTGGAGGTGTACATTAGACTTTTGAAAAATTGAAATAAGGTGGATTCGAATTCCAACATTTGGCTTCTTTTTTTTTTTTTTTTTTTTTTTCTCATGAATGCTCTTGTCCCCATGACAATGTCAAATTTTCAAGGAAATAATCTAAGTTTATTTGAATGTCTAACTCAAAAGCTTGAAATCATAAATTAATGGAGACCGCATATAAATAAAGAGCATATACATGTTGTGCACAAGCATGGCAAGATACTTTGAGATCCCCTATTGATTGTATTGCATGTAATAAGATTGAGAAAGACGTGTGAAATTTGATGAATGGGAGTTGTGCATACAAAATAAACTGCAGTAGAACCTAAATCTGATACCATATTAGAATGTTCAACTCAAAAACTCAACTTTACAAGTGAAGAGAGATCAAATATATAAAAAGAGCATAGAAACCCCAAAAACAAGCGTGTAAGATATCTTGATGTGGCTATTTCCTCGTATGAAAAGAACTCGAATGTCAGATGCAAAGTTCATTGGAAACTTAACAATAATTGACAAGAAAGCAAAAAGGAGAAATTTCCTTCCGAAGAAGGACAAGATATATGATTATCATTTCAAGCTAAATGACTATAAAGTCATCATGCATATGACGAATTATTATTGTTCCTTGGGCTGAAAGGCATAACATGACTTGACCTCCTTCCTCAGATGCAAGTTTCAAGCAACTTCTACTAGAAGGAGAAAATGAATTTCGGACAAAAAAATATCGAAAATGTTCATTTTGAAAACCAAAAATAAAATTGAAAGCAGATTTATTTTCCATAATCCAAACCTACTTATTTTTTTCTTTAACTTAAATAACGGACATGCTACTAAATTTCAAGCATTTCCATGATATTAAGGTTCTAAGACATATTTGTCATTGATCGATCAAGTTCACGGTGTGGCTTGAGTATTTGTTTGCTTTTGAAAATAAGAGAATTGCAATATTTCGCACGAAGTCAAATTCTTATCAAGACACGTCTAGCAACTTCTTTGACCTTTCTGCAATGGGTAGACATCCATTATTCCTAGCATTGACGAGGTATTCACCTTATCAACATTTCATAAAAAGCCCATGTTTATGAACAATGATTAATTTTACTTCCTCTAGGAGTATTTGTACACCCATAATTATGAGAAATGATATTGTTTTGAAATCATACAATTTGAATAGAATTTGCTTTTCCTATTCCTGCGGGTATCAAGATGCCATTTTTTCGAGATATCTTATCCATTTGTCTAGGTTCGGCAGAGAAGGTAGCGGATCATGAAATCTTGATGATCTTTTCTGCCCCCGTCCAAACGAATATTTTACAGGGTGCAATACTAAGACATACCAAAACACCATTAAATAAAAATGATTTATTTTAACAATTTATTATTTGGTGTGACCAAACATCACTCTTCCTTAGGAAACACTTAAACAAGCTAAGCACAAGTCAAACCAGCACTCTCTAATGAGTCATGAATTTTATCCCTGTTTCATCCCTGTCTCAAACCCACCACTAACAAATTGATAATTAAATATACCTATTTTATGTTGTAAAATATTGCGTTGCAAATATATAATAGAGAGAATAAAGAGATTGAGAAGAGAAAGTAGGTAAACACCAAAGATAGTAGATAAAGTCATAGGAGAAGATTTTATTTTTAGTATATCACTATTATGTCTATAACAAAAACTAAGCTTTTATTTATAGGAAAATAATAATGTACTTATTATTAATATCAATGTATTGAATAATACATGTATTGGATAGGGAGATGAACATTCATTGTATAGGGAGATGTACTTAGAATGTATATACAAATGTACCATAATAAGTACATTAGATAAGATGAATATAATGAATATTCATTCATGTATTTCATTTATTCATGTATTTCATAACACTCACCATTGAATATTTATTGTATTCATTACGAATATGCATCGAATGATACTGCCTCATTAAAAAACCTTAAGCCGGAAAAACCTAGTGGGACAAAAACTGAACAAAAGGGAAAAAGAGTGCAGAGCACAAATTTTATAATCTCTCCCATTTATGGATGCATTAATTAACTCGTAAACAATTTTAAGCCGGAAAAACCCCGTCGGAAAAAACTGGACAAAAAGAAAAAAAGAGTGCAATATATAATTCATAATATCTCCCCCTCAATTGAGCCATATAGCCACTGTTAGGGCTAATTAATCTTCCATCTTGTGAACTTCCCGCATACCAATGCCATATACTAATTTCTCAAAAGTTGATGTTAGCAATGATTTGGTAAAAAGATCTACAAGATTATTTATGGATCGAATCTATTTAACATCAATTTGTCGACTTTCTTGAAGTTCATGAGTATAGAAAATTTTTGGCAAGATATGCTTGGTCCTATCACCTTTGATATATCCTCCCCTAACTTGTGCAACACAAGTAGCAGTATCTTCATAAATTGTATTGGGAGAATTTGTAACCGGTATTAAACAACAAGAATTATGAATATGCGTTATACGGATCTTAACCAAACACACTCTCTTCTAACTTCATATAAAGTAATAATCTCAGAGTTGTTAGAAGATGTGGCTACTAACGATTATTTCGTAGAACGCCAAGAAATAGCGGTGCCGTTATAACAAAATAAATAACCAGTTTGAGAGCGAGCCTTATGTGGATCAGATCTATATCCAGCATTAGCATATCCAACTAAGCAAAAGTTAGTGGAATCCCTGAAATAATATAATCCTAAATCTATGGTTCCTCGGAGATAACTGAAAATATGTTTTACTCCATTCCAGTGTCTCCAAGTTGGTTCAGAATTAAAATGTGCCAATAAATTTATCGCAAAAGCGTTATCTAGTCTCGTACATTGTGCCAAGTACATCAAAGCCTTAATTGCATTGAGATATGATACTTTAGTACCAAGTATCTCTTCATCAGATTCTTTAGGATGAAATGGGTCCTTTTGTAGATCTAGAGACCTTACAACCATATGGGTGCTCAAAGGGTGAGCTTTGTCCATGTTGAAGCATTTAAGCAATCTTTCAATGTATGCTGATTGATGGATGATTATTCCATTTGCTTTATGCTCAAGCTCTAGACCAAGAAAAAGTTTTGTTTTACCCAAATCTTTAACTTCAAACTCCCTTTTTTCAAATACTCAACAGTTTTAGCTAACTCTTCTGGAGTTCCATTTAAATTTATATCGTCGACATAAACTAGTACAATAACAAATCCG
This sequence comes from Eucalyptus sp. ANBG9806169, assembly GCA_014182395.1. Classification (NCBI taxonomy): domain Eukaryota; kingdom Viridiplantae; phylum Streptophyta; class Magnoliopsida; order Myrtales; family Myrtaceae; genus Eucalyptus; species Eucalyptus sp. ANBG9806169. The sequence continues at coordinate 40,214,836 of CM024580.1, forward strand.
GTTTCTGATTTCTTAATAAACACGCATGGGCAGATAGGATTATTCTTATACCTTTCCTTAATTAGGTTACTCACTTAAGCATTGATACCACATGCGACCGAATTGCTTTAACCCGTACACAGATCTTTGCAATTTTATTGAGAATAAATTGCGGGGAGTGCATGCTTTAAGCATTTTGAATCCCTCAGGAATTTTCATATAAATATTAGAGTCTAATGAGCCATATAAATATACCGTCACAACGTCCATAAGACGTATTTCCAATCTTTCAAAGATTACTAGGCTAATGAGAAAACGAAATGTAATCATATCAATCATAGGTGAATATGTTTCATTATAATCAATCCCAAATCTTTAGGAGAATCTTTGAGCAACGAGTCAGGCTTTATATCTGACAACCTCATTTTTCTCATTTCATTTTCGGACAAATACCCATTTATATCCAACGGACTTTACATTATCGATGATACTAGTTATGGGTCCAAAAACCTCTCGTTTAGCTAGGAAGCTAATTCAGCCTTAATTGTTTCCTTCCTCTTATGCCAATCTTGCATTTGACGGCATTCGATAATAGATTGCGGCTCATAGTCATCATCCATACTTTTATGAGCAACTGAGAATGCAAAAGTATCATCAATGATGATTTCATTTCGATCACAAATTTCATTACAATATGTAATGGAATTCTCAGTATTCCCAGGGCTGGTGTTCCTTTCATGGGTTTGCGCTTCTTTAGGGGCAATAAGCTCTTTGGGAGCAAGCACAACGTTAAGCTCTTCTGGAGCGGATTCCTAATTCTTTCCCCTTCATTTTCGATGAGCAATATCTTTTAATCCTATCGGTCTACCACGCTTTAAGTGCGGGGGATTTTGATCCATTTTAGCTTGTCCTTCAGGAACAGCTATCCTAGCTGGAGCATTTACAGTTGGAATATGAGACTTCGTTACCTTAGTAGCATCATTAAATGCGTCAGGAAGTCTATTGGTCATAGCCTGTAAATAGATTATGCGCTGCACCTCGTTTTCATATTCAGGAGTCCTTGAGTTTAATTGAGATAAATTTTTCTCATTCCAAGAGAAAACCTTAACTGGTTTTTGTTTTGTAGTCATGGAAGTTGTCGGTATTCCAATTGATGAAAACTTAGTCTCATCGAAATGACACTCTGCAAATATGGCAGTAAAAATGTCACCGATAGTGGTTCCAAGAACCTAATGATAAACGGTGAATTAAACCCAACATAAATGCCCAAACGGCGTTGGGGACCCATTTTCATTCTTTTTGGCGGTGCTACAAACACCTGTACTACACAACTAAAGGTGCGTAAATGTGAAATATCTAGTTTATAACCAATAACCATTTGAATGGGAGATTGTAAAAGAATAGCAGTGGGGCGTAATCTTATTAGAGCTGCCGCATGCAAAACTGCATGACCCCATGCTGTATCATTGAGATTCGTTCTCAATAATAGAGTGCGAGTAATGATTTGGATATATTTAATCAAGGATTCTACAAATCCATTTTGAGTATGAACATATGCAACCGGGTGCTCAACCTCGATTCCGAGTGAAGCATAATAAGTATCAAAACTCTTTGATATAAATTCACCAGCATTATACATCCTTATGCTTTTAATTGGATAATTAGGGAATTATGCCTGGAGCTTTATAATCTGCGCAAATAAACGTGCAAATGTGACATTGCGCGTAGATAATAAGCAAACATGGAACCATCTACAAGATGCGTCCACTAGTACCATAAAATATCGAAATGGTCTACTTGGTGGTTGTATTAGTCCACAAATATCACCCTGAATTCTTTGCAAGAATGAAGGGATTCAAGATTAACCTTTGTTATATAAGGTTTGATAATGAGCTTTCCTTGTGAACAAATCTCATAATTATAATCTTTGGACAACAATACATTTATATTCTTTAATGGCTACCCTTTTTGTATTTTGAATTATTCTGCGCATCATTGAAGTGCCAAGGTGACCAAGGCAATCATGCCACAGTCCAAACTGATCTGAGTTTACCATTTTTCAGGATGTGGTGGCGTAGGCTTCAACAGCCTTAATAATGACACAATACAAACCCATAGAAGAAGCTTCTAGCTTCTCATGGATGGTCTTCAGGCCCATCTTATAAGAGGAAATGTTAATATATTCCTTATATTGCTCATAAATAATCTCAATATGGTACTCATTATGGCGTACATATTTGAAACTAAGCATATTCCTTTTTGATCTAATGCTTAGAAACGCATCCTCAATATGCAGGATGGTGCCATTTGGCAAAACAATTGCAGCATTCCCAAAACCATCAATAATCGAAACGGGATCTAATATTGTATGGATTTGTGCCTTATGCAATGTTATACTCAAGAAAAAGTGTCTACTATGAAATATAATGTGTTGTTGCACTATCAAGCAAACAAACATCTTCATTTTTCTCGGTATTTTCCATTTGCATTTATATTAACAACTTCAAGTGTCAAGTATCATAAAATTCGCATATTAGTTATAGAGTCAAATAAAATTTCAAAATAAATATTATATAAGGTTCATAAGTATTTCATAACCATATTAAAGAACAATAAAAAGTAATACATTTAAAGCAAAACAATTAAGAAAGAAATTATTAGAATCATAGAATTCGAAATTCAAATTATCATCCACCAATCTAATGCCTCATCAAAGTAATCAGAGGTCCTCAAAGAAATCAGAGATATCCATAGATGCATTTGCTACTTCAAAAGTAAGAGGAGTCCCACCAACGGAGATATTGTCGGCCTCAATAGTAGTTATGGCAGTAAGATTGATTTCAATGGCATGAGATTCACCATTGTCGTGACCTAAATTTTCAGGTACACCACCTAAAACTAGGTTAATGGACTACGAAGTCTTTAAGCTTAGCTCGGGCTCTCCCAAGCCCATACTAATTCGCGACTTAAAGTTCAAATATTTAACATGAAAATGATTATTATCTAGGAGTCGCCACTAATTAGTTTTCGGTAGGTCGATTAAACACCTAAGTAAAATAATGGGAGACTTATTTTACTCCTACGAACCATAGACTAAGGGTACGGGGACTTGGTTACATTAGATTTCTCTAATGCCCTTTCGGTACCATTCTTTTTATTTTCAAAAATGTTTTTGCAGGCAGCTTGGATTTATTTTAAGCCAAATTACTATCATGCAAATATGGTGACCACATGGATGCTCATCCACTATTAAACATTAAAAAAAAATAGTAAATAAATAAATAAATAAATTGCATCACACAAAGCAAGCAATTATTTTTTGGGTTTTCATGAAATTAGAATTTTTATAAAACATGCATTTTAGCTACATGACCTAATTTTACTAACAAACAAATTATAATTAAATGAGCCTATTATGCAAATTGATTAACATGCACCCAATATTTTTGTATTTTTTTTATTGAAATTTGGAATTAATAAAAACCCTAATTAAACTGTCTAAAATGAATAATTTTCTAATTTATTTTAGGGATTAATTTGACTTACACCCTATCCTATCTTAGAAAACTATTTTTTTTTAAAAAATGAAATTATTAACACGTGCAAACATTATTTAAAAAAAAAAATTGTCTATAAAAAAAATAATTCTAATTTATTACAAAAATTATCTATCTAAAAATGCAATCCTAAAATGTAATCCTAAAAATGCAATCCTAATTTACTAAACCTACATGCTCTAATGCAATATTTTGATTTTTAATTTTTTTTTAAATTTTTAAATTTTTTAGTGTTTTTCCAAGACAAGTAATTATCAAATAAACATTAAATCTACACAATCAAGATATTCAACAAATAAAGAATTAAAATAATCGAAAAAATAACATGTTGTCTCACAAGTTAAATTAACGATTACTCTAATCCTAAACATCACGACACATAAAAAAGTTCAAAATGATTAAAAATCTTATCCAAAGTCTCACGGATTAAATTAATAATTATAATAATTTAACGATTAAAATACTATAAAAATCCCAAAAATTAATATAATTAAAAAAAGATCTGACATATTACGAATCAAATTAATAATTACAATAATTTTGGGTAAAACTCCTGAGGTTAATGTCTACAATATCTATAAACTGAAAATCACCTCTCAATATTCAAACTATCCAATGATAAACAAAATAAAGTAAGATAACATAAATGAAAAATAAAACAAAAGTAAAAAATAAAAAAATAAACCACCTAAGGGATTTTGGAGGGGAGAAGTAGCGATGGTCAGCACCGGACGAAGGGTGGTCGGCGTCGGAGCTCCGGAGAGGGGATCGGTGGAGGTGCAGCGTCTGGCGTGGCTAGCGGGGATCACAATGGCACGGAGGCACGAGGCTGCAGTGGTGGTGGATGGACGAAAGCGTAGGTGAACAGCGGCGTCTGGAACTCGAAGACGGCGATGCAGGCTTGCGGCTGAGCGATGACGGCGTCGGGCGGAGGCAAGCAGCAAGAGGTGGTGACGCTATCGTTGAGCGAGATCGGCATGGCGAGCTTCTTGATCTGTTGTAGAGGGCTGCTACAAGGGCGTCGGGTTGAAAGGGGTAGCGATTCGCTCGGGTTCAGACCTGGTGGAGGCGTAGTGACGGTGGCTAGCGAGGGTAGCTTGACTGGCAGAGCAGGGATGGTGCGGCGAGGAGCAACGAACAGCGAGCGAAGCGGCAAAGAGTGGCGAACGGCGAGTGTAGTGGCGAGGAGTGCAAGCGTTGGCGGCTGTGCTGCTGCGCGTCAGGGGCGAGTCCGGCGAGGCGATGGTGGCAGAGGTACGGTGGTGCTCGGAGGCCAGCTGAGGGTGGCTCGGAGAGGATCTGCTGGTGGAGTGGCGGTGGAGCAGCGCGGACGGCGCGGGCACGGCCGACGCGAACAGGGGGCAGTGTCGGGAGGAAGAAGTCGACGCTGTAGCCCCTATTTATTTTTATTTTTTCTATTTTCTGTTTTCTTCTTTTTTTTCTCTATCTTTCTCTCTCTCTCACACATCTATTCACACGTCTCCCTCATTGCTGTTTTATGCTTTGCACTCTTTTCCTTTTTACTTTTCTCCTCCCTGCATGAATTTTCGACCCAAACAAACCAAAGGAAAATTCTCTCCTCTGCACGAATCTTTTCGCACGAATTTTTTTCCTCTCTATTTTTCTCGAGAATCACTCTCAGTCATAAAAAATGAAGCTCTCTTTTATAGTGATTCTAGACGGCCGCTTTGTATGGCATTTTTTGAGTTTCCATCTCCAGTCACATTAAATCAAAGCTATAAATCATAGCATAATTTCGCAATTAGCTCGATTTTGATCAGATTTCTTCCATTTTGCAAAAATTCTTGCCCTTTATTCACTTGATTTTTAAATTGCTTCTACATTTAACAAAATCCGTATATTCATCAAAATTTCAAATTTCCATGCATAATCAATCAAATCAATTTCCCCCATTTTCTTTAATTTTTTCCTTTTATTTGCACTAATGCAATTTTGTTCTTTTTTTCTTTTTCTTTAGAGCTAAAAAAATTAATCCCTAATTTTCTATAAATAAGTAATTAGGTTGCCAAAATTTAGGTGTCAATAGCTGCCCCTCTTTGAAGGTGACTCGTAAAGGTTGCCTTGAAAGACAAATTGAGACTTAAATTTTGATCATGCACATGTAATGAATGACTTTTTTTTTTTTTTGGAAAATGAGTCCCATTTTGAAATGCAATTTATGTGATGCATGAAAATACTAATGCAAATGATAAAGGAACTTACCTGGAATTACTTACCTTCGAAGAGGGTATAGTAACTCAAGATAGATTGTCGTTACATGTCCAGGATCCGTGTCATTTTACGGTCCCCCAGTATAGCATTATTTGATTATGTCTAGGACTCGTACCATTCTACCATCGCCTAAACGAGGATTCATTTTCCAGGACCTATACCATTCTACAGTCGCCTAAACGGGGATTCACTTTCCAGGACCTGTAACATTCTACGATCACCTGAATAGGGAAATGGATGTTGTCTAGGACCGGTACTATTCTACGGTCGCCTTGACGAAAAAATTGATTTTCCAAGACTCGTACCATTCTACGATCGCTTGAATGGGGAAATTGCTTTTCTAGGACCCGTACCATTCTACGGTCACTTGTTAGAGTAATAAATATTGTCTAGGACCCGTACCATTCTATGGTCGCTTAAACAGGGATTCATTTTTCAGGACCCATACCATTCTACAGTCGCCTAAATAGGGAAATAAATGTTATCTAGGACCCGTACCATTCTACGGTCACCTGTGTGACATCCCGAAATTCGACCTCGTTTCGACAAAGTGAAATGGGCCTTTCGTCAACGTGCCTACGGTCCTTTTTCTCTAAGCTGATCACTCACGAGTTAACCAACCCATTGAGTGAAGCCGTTAAGGGATGTACCCGCGGTGAAAATCCCTAAAAGCTACTTAATTGGTTGGATTGGACTAAAATTGCGTCTGATTGATTTTAACCACGAAATTAAACTCGATTTCGGGAATCAGATTTTAAGCGTGTCATCATTCTTATTTTTAGGACTTTGTCTCATCGTCCGTCAATTTATTGACGAGTCCGAAATTTCGAGAAAGAAATTATCGGAAGGAAATCGAGGACCGAAAGAAAATAAAAGAGAAAAGGAAAAATAAATGGAATAATTGGAATAGTAAAATTGTTTTACTATTTAATTATTTTTATTTTTATTTTTTCCCTTTCTTTCTTTTTTTTTTCTTTTTCTCTCTCTCTCCTCTCCCATCTTTCCCCCATGTGCGGTTTGCCCTCCCCATCCGTGCGACCCCGCCTTGCCAAATTGAATTTGGCCTTCTCCTCCTCTCTTTGACCAGTCAATGTACTTATCCTTTCCTTTTTTGTTCTTTTTATTTTATTCTTTCTTCTTCTCTCTCCTCCCTCTTTCCCCCACCCCTCGTAATCGAACCCCCACCATTTTCTTCTCATTTCTACTGGTTCGGAACCAGCAAACCAGAGGAGGAAGGAGCTCGCCGGAAGCAGCCGCGCACCGCCGCACCGCTCGTCGCCGTCGCCCGCGCCGCCTGCGCGTCTGCCCAGCTCCGTGCCAGCCCGTCTCGTCTTCCACCCCCGCCTCGTGCGTGACCAGCCCTCGCCCAGCTTGGCCGTCGCCTCCAGCCGCCGCCGCTCGCCGCCCGACCTCCCCGGCGTCCCTCTCTCCCTCCACCGACCCTCCCCTCGCCCCCTTGGCCACCGGAAGCCCTCCGGCCAGCCATCTCAGCAACCCACGAGTGGGTATTTCAGCGGCTTTAGGCCCGCTTTTGGGCCATTTCCGGGTCCCGAACCCGAGACTCGCTTTGGAGTTTGTTGTTCCCCGCGCCGAGCCCATCGATTTGGTACCGATTGCGCGCGATTCCGGTGGGTAACCAAACTAATGCTTGCTTAGTGGGTTAATTATGCTTAATTGGTTGTTTATTTTATTTAATTAAGCTTAGGTGATTTGATTAGGGTTTATTAGTTAATTATGTTCTAAATTAGTCAAATTGGATGCGTAATTAGCAAGTAGAGATAGTCTACTATTTATTGAGGGTAGCCCGGGAATTTTCCGACCCTTTATCGGGCTTCAATTTGATATTTCGGGCCTAAGTGGAATTTTTGGCATTTAAATATTATTTTTCGAAATTAAATTAAATAATTATTTATTTTCTGAAAATTCAACTTTGATGACCAGCGACCGGAATATTATGCTGATGACAGTGGTGAAGTCCATTTATTTAATCGGGCTTTATTTTGAACTAAATTGAATTTCTAATATTTATTATTTAATTTTCGAAATTAATTAATTATTTATTTATTTTTCGAAAATTAAGGCTGAGATGGCCGATGACCGAAATCTCGTGTTGATTGTCGTGGCGCAGTCCGTTTATTTATTTGAGCTCTACATTGTATGGAATTAATTAAATTGTGATATTTTAAAGATTTACCCTAAATTGTTTGGAATTGATTGAGATTGAATTGTTGATTGGAAATTGGCCAAGCTTGTTTATTTAGCATTCTTATGCTTTGTTGAGTTGTAAAGTATGTGGAATGGTGAGAGTGAGTCGGAAGTACATTGGCTGAGACAGATTAAGTACGAAGCATAGACAGGCGTGGTTCGGTGATGGAGGAATATCACTGTGCGAAAACGGCGCCTTAAAGAACGCACGTAGACTGTCTATGGCTTGTGGCAGGCGTGGTTCGGTGATGGAGGAATATCACTGTGCGAAAATGGCGCCTTAAAGAACGCACGTAGACTGCCTATGAATAGAGACAGGCGTGGTTCGGTGATGAAGAACATCACTGTCCGAAAACGGCGCCTTAAAGAATGCACGTAGACTGTCTGTGATCTATGATTTGTGGCAGGCGTGGTTCGGTGATTGAGGAGTATCACTGTGCGAAAACGGCGCCTTAAAGAACGTACGTAGACCGTCTGTTACTTATGTCACCTTGGCGAAAACAACGCCCGAGAGAAATGATGGAGCTCTGTGACTAAGTGTACTACTGGAAGTTATATGGGATGGAAGGAATGACCGAGAGATGGTCCGATTGATCGATGATCCGACCTAAGTGTGATTTAATGTGATTGACCATTGCTTGAGTCTGATGTTGTAATTTGATTGATTGAATGGGAATGACCGTGAGTGGTCTTGTTGGTGTGAAATCGACTAGGTCGATTTGATCGATGCTTTGATCAGTGATGTGATTGCTTGGATGCCTATGTGATCTGTACTAACATGCAGGTGGGATCTGAGGCCAAGGTAAGTCCTCTGACTCGTGCTGTGCTTAGGCAACCGAGTAGTGTATTGGCTCCCTAATTGAGTATTAGTGGGGTAGAACTCGCTGAGACATAGTCTCATCCCGGTTGTGGGATAACATTTCAGGACCCCGATGAGGAGCTGAGGAGGAGGAAATCTGAGAAGGAAAACTTTGAGGTGAAACCGAAGAAGAAGAATTTTGGAAGAAGAAGATAGCATCGAGAGGGATCTTGAGTACGGTCCTAATGGACTGAGATCCCATCTTCTTTTGTGAACTCCATTTTGATGTGAATAGAGTTAAAAGTAAAAGTTGTGAATAGTTGTGAAGTACTCTGGTTTGTGCTTTGTATAAAAGTTTGGTTATAAATTTCAATATGAAAAATATGGCCCTACTTTTCTATCCCATTGTTTTATTGTCTGGGGATTTTCTTTTATACTTCCGCTTGCACATATTAAATGAACAGGGTCGGCGATGCGTCCTGGGACGTCGCTATTAATCGACCAGGTGAGGGATGGGCACGCGTTCAAGGATCGGGGCGTGACATCCCGTTTAAGTGGTATCAGAGCGAAGTTCAAGATTGGAGTGATAAGGAGCGATGGTTCATGGGATAGTAGTAGGATGGCTTTTAAATTCATGCTGGTGCATGTCTGTGTTAGCTGAGTGCTAAAATTGTTTGTTGTGTGAATCGCTCATCTTCTAATCCAATGTGGATTCGGAAGCAGGTGTCAGTGAAAGACTGAACCATGAGCTAGCAGAAGCTGAGAACTTCTAGTAAGAGGATAGTGTCCTCTGTGACTCGGGGTAAACATCGACAAAGGTCGATACCCGAGGTGGTTGTGGCAGAGTGTTGACTCTGGCCAGCTCGAGCGTAAGAGTACCATCGTAGGTTGGTACTAGTGTAGCAGCGTCGAATGATCCTAAGTTCGATAGGATCGTTCTGATGCAAGTGTTCCTTGGGATTTGGATAAGCCAGAAAAATCAGGATCAAGTTGTTGTTGTTGCTACTTTTGTCAAGGTCCAACCTAGAAGGATGATCGGGGAATATATTTCGATACTTGAGTCAAGATTCAGTGTAGGCAAACTTGAAATTCGTTCAGGGAAAAGACTAATGTTGAGGAAATAGTATTTATTCCACCCAGTGGGCAAGGTGTAATAGTCAAGTCAGCATCGAGACAAATGGCACATGTTGTTCCATGGAAGATGATATAGATCAGTCTCATGTATTCTGAGGACAGGAATTAATGGTAAGTGTAGCCAGCACGGACAATGATTTATGGGTTGTCTGCATAGATAGATGAAATCTTGACAAGGATTAGTGTTGTTATCGTCGGTATGACAGGTCAAAAGAAGTGCACCATAGAACGCACCGTGGAGTTTGTGGGATAGGCCTTCGGTACAAGAAATAGTGCATGCTAGCACTTGACATGAGGTAGAAGGCTCACTAGGTAGGTGTGGAAATTGTGGAAGGAAACATGGATAAATCCAGAGTCCGAGTATGGCTAGAACGTGCAGTGATTGCGATCAGCACAATCGTCGAGTGAAAGACTATCAGTGAAAGTCCAATGGAACATTGACTCCACTACCTCAATTAGGACGCCACTAGGATGGCAGAAAGGACAGGAATGGAACCAACCTGGCACTAGTCAGAGGAAGAATGTTTAGGGGAAAATTCTATCAAAGTATCGTAACATAGTTTTTGTGAAGTTTGGGGAACTTCAGTTTATTGAAATAAGTGAGAGAAAGGGGAATCACTGGAAATGATTATGCTTGACTAGTTGCTGAAGTGTAACTTTGATGCTATATGAGTAGAGTGGACTCATGGAGCATCTTGTGGTAATGATTCATGGTCATGGAGCAATTTAACTTAGTCTAGTAGCACATGAAGGTGTCGAGTCTATTGGGGATCGAAATGAGTCTTTGATTTCTTTAACCTCGTCGATTGAAGACAACGCACTTGTTAGATGGAGATTGCCAAGGTTAATTGGTGATGGTTATAGTTAAGACAAATTGGAGAATTGAGATAGAAGACATCTCAGTGGTCTAAGAATTTCTATATGTGTTGTCATAAGAACTGTCAGACTGTTGCCAGAGAAAGAGATAGCAACTGCGATCGAGCTAGCACTAGAATAGAGCCACTCTCGAAGGCTTCTTACCAGTTATCGTGGTATGATCTAATAGAATCGAAGATGAGGATGTAAAGATTGAAGAATGAGGAATTCATGAATATCAGTGCTTCACTTTGGGGAACACTGGCTTTGTGGAGAGGGAAAGAAATATGACTCGTTACAATCATGCATCAACCATCGTCAACTCAATTAGGTGAAGATCAAGGACAAGTGTTCTTTACTAAAGATCAGTGAATGGTGTGACTATTTATAAAGAGTATTGATGTTTTAAAGGTCGACTTGAGATTATGAAGTCATCAGTTGAGAACCAGAAATGAAGTTATATTGAAGACAGCTATTCGTACTTGATATGGACTTCACGAGAATACTGTAAGGTTGTTTGGCTTGGCGAACACTCCAACTGTTTTCATGGATATGATGAACCGAATATTCAAGGAATATTTAGATCAGTTTGTTATCGTGTTCATAGATGATATCTTGGTTTATTCGAAGAGTGATGAAGAACATGAGAATCACCTGAGATTAGTGCTCCAAACCTTAAGGACACATCAGTTGTATGCTAAGTTTAGCAAGTGCGAGTTTTGGTTGACTCGAGTTGCGTTCCTAGGTCATGTGATTTCCGGAGAAGGAATCTCCGTCGACCCGAACAAGATAGAAGCCGTGATCAATTAGTAGAGACCGACATCAGTGACAAAAATCAGAAGTTTTCTGGGATTGGCAGGGTATTACAGACGGTTTGTAGAAGGTTTCTCAGCGTTAGCATCGCCTTTAACTAAACTCACGAAGAAAGATGAGAAGTTTGTATGGTCAGACAAGTGTGAGCGTAGTTTTCAAGAGCTGAAGGGAAAGCTAACTACGGCTCTTGTGCTGACAATTCCATCTGGTCCTGGAGGATTCGAGATCTATAGTGATGCGTCTTTTAGAGGACTGGGTTGCGTGTTAATGCAACATGGTAGGGTAGTTGCATACGCTTCTCGCCAGTTGAGACCTCATGAGCAGAACTATCCAACGCATGATTTAGAGCTCGCGGCAATTATCTTTGCCTTGAAGATTTGGAGACATTATTTGTGTGGTGAGAAATTTCAGATCTTCACGGACCATCAGAGTCTCAAGTACCTGTTCTCTCAGAAGGAGTTGAACATGAGACAACGTCGATGGATGGAATTGCTACAAGACTACGACTGTGATATTTTATACCATCCGGGGAAGGCGAACAAGGTCGCCGATGCTCTGAGTAGGAAGTCTTCAGTGGCCCAGATCTTGATAAAAGAGTGGAATCTAATCGAGAAAGCTCGGGATTCGGAATTCAAATTTGAGGTAGGCCACCTTTCAAGTTTTATGGCCACCCTCAAAATTGAACCGAATGTCCAGGTCCAAATTAAGCAACTCCAACAGGTAGATCCAGATGTGCAGAAAATTCTTCAGGAGGACACTGAGAAAAGAAAGGCCGATTTTCAGATTGCTGATGACGGGACATTAAGGTTCCGAGGACGTTTGGTTGTACCTAACGATGTTGAACTTAGAGAAGAAATTTTATCTGAAGCATATCGTAGTAGTTACAGCGTTCATCCCGGAAGCACTAAGATGTATCAGAATCTGAGTCAACACAATTGGTGGTTAGGTATGAAGATAGATGTCGCTAAGCATGTAGCCAAGTGTCTGACATGTCAACAAGTAAAGGCTCAACATTGCAAACCAGGAGGACTCTTGCAACCTCTTATGATCCCGAGAATGGAAATGGGAGCATATCATGATGGATTTCGTGATTTGGACTACCAAGAAGTCGAGAGGAAGTGATTCAATTTGGGTAGTAGTGGACAGGCCCCGACAAAGTCGGCTCACTTCATTGCAGTTCGAAAGGACCTCAGTCTTGATAGGCACGCAGATTTGTACGTGCGTCAAGTGGTTCGAATGCATGGAGTGCCGATGACGATAACCTCAGATAGAGACTCGAGGTTTACTGCTGCTTTTTGGAAGAGCTTGTAGAGTGCTTTAGGTGCAAAGCTTGATAAAGACGGTGCGGCGTACCATCCTCGGACAGATGGCCGGTCGGAGAGGACGATTCGAGACTCTTGAGGACATGTTGAGGGCTTGTGTAATAGACTTCAAAGGAAGTTGGGAGGATCGTTGCACTGGTAGAGTTTGCCTACAACAACAGTTACCAACAGAGTATCAAGATGGCTCCATTTGAAGCATTGTATGGCAGAGCATGCAGAACTCCAGTATGTTGGGATGAGGTCGGAGAAAGAAAGATAACAGGCCTAGAGTTAGTTCAGCAATTAGTAGATGCTGTGGCAGTGATCAGAAACAGATTGAAGACCGCGCAGAGCAGACAGAAAAGTTACGCAGATAAGCGCCGGAGATCTTTGGAATTCCAAGTTGGTGATCACGTTTTCCTAAAGGTGTCACCAATGAGAGGAACTTCGCGCTTCGGGAAGAAAGGCAAGCTGAGTCCGAGGTACGTAGGTCCATTCGAAATTCTCGAGAGAATTGGGACCTTAGCGTATCGTCTTGCATTGCCGCCAAGGGCGACGCAAGTGCACGACGTCTTTCACTTGTCGATGTTGAGGAAGTATGAGCCGATCCGACACACGTGCTCAATTTTGAGGAATTGGACGTGGATGACAGAGTGTCATACGTGGAAAGACCGGTCCAGTTGTAGACGAAGGGAGCAGTGCTGCGTACAAAGACCATTCCGTTGGTCAAGGTGGTCCAGCAACACTACGGATCGAAGGAGCGACATGGGAGACTGAAGAATTGATGAGAGAATTGTACCCCCACCTTTTTGCTGAAGTTTGTAAGGTTTAAATTTCGAGGACGAAATTTTTATAAGAGGGGAAGAGTTGTGACATCCCGAAATTCGACCCCGTTTCGACAAAGTGAAATGGGCCTTTCGTCAACGTGCCTACGGTCCTTTTTCTCTGAGCTGATCACTCACGAGTTAACCAACCCATTAAGTGAAGCCGTTAAGGGATGTATCCGCGGTGAAAATCCCTAAAAGCTACTTCATTGGTTGGATTGGACTAAAATTGTGTCTGATTGATTTTAACCACGAAATTAAACTCGATTTTGGGAATCAGATTTTAAGCGTGTCATAATTCCTATTTTTAGGACTTTGTCTCATCATTCGTCAATTTATTGACGAGTCCGAAATTTCGAGAAAGAAATTATCGGAAGGAAATCGAGGACCGGAAGAAAATAAAAGAGAAAAGGAAAAATAAATGGAATAATTGGAATAGTAAAATTGTTTTACTATTTAATTATTTTTATTTTTATTTTTTTCCCTTTCTTTTCTTTTTCTTTTTCTTTTTTCTCTCTCTCTCCTCTCCCATCTTTCCCCCATGTGCGGTTTGCCCTCCCCATCCGTGCGACCCCCTTGCCAAATTGAATTTGGCCTTCTCCTCCTCTCTTTGACCATGCAATGTCCTTATCCTTTCCTTTTTTGTTCTTTTTATTTTATTCTTTCTTCTTCTCTCTCCTCCCTCTTTCCCCACCCCTCGTAACCGAACCCCCACCATTTTCTTCTCCTTTATCGGTTCGGAACCAGCAAACCGAGGAGGAGGAAGGAGCTCGCCGGAAGCAGCCGCGCACCGCCGCACCGCTCGTCGCCGTCGCCCGCGCCGCCCGCGCGTCCGCCCAGCTTCGTGCCAACCCGTCTCGTCGTCCGCCCCCGCCCCGTGCGTGACCAGCCCTCGCCCAGCTCGGCCGCCGCCTCCAGCCGCCGCCGCTCGCCGCCCGACCTCCCCGGCGTCCCTCTCTCCCTCCACCGACCCTCCCCTCCCCTCGCCCCCTTGGCCACCGGAAGCCCTCCGGCCAGCCATCTCAGCAACACACGAGTGGGTATTTCAGTGGCTTTAGGCCCGCTTTTGGGCCGTTTCCGGGTCCCGAACCCGAGACCCGCTTTGGAGTTTGTTGTTCCCCGCGCCGAGCCCATCGATTTGGTACCGATTGCGCGCGATTCCTGTGGGTAACCACACTAATGCTTGCTTAGTGGGTTAATTATGCTTAATTGGTTGTTTATTTTATTTAATTAAGCTTAGGTGATTTGATTAGGGTTTATTAGTTAATTATGTTGTAAATTAGTCAAATTGGATGCGTAATTAGCAAGTAGACATAGTCTACTATTTATTGAGGGTAGCCGGGAATTTTCCGACCCTTTATCGGGCTTCAATTTGATATTTTGGGCCTAAGTGGAATTTTTGGCATTTAAATATTATTTTTCGAAATTAAATTAAATAGTTATTTATTTTCCGAAAATTCAACTTTGATGGCTAGCGATCGGAATATTATGCTGATGACAGTGGTGAAGTCCGTTTATTTAATCGGGCTTTATTTTGAGCTATATTGAATTTCTAATATTTATTATTTAATTTTCGAAATTAATTAATTAATTATTTATTTTTCGAAAATTAAGGCTGAGATGGCCGACGACCGAAATCTCGTGCTGATTGTCGTGGCGCAGTCCGTTTATTTATTTGAGCTCTACATTGTATGGAATTAATTAAATTGCGATATTTTAGGGATTTACCCTAAATTGTTTGGAATTGATTGAGATTGAATTGTTGATTGGAAATTGAACCGAATGTCCAGGTCAAGATTAAGCAACTCCAACCGGTAGATCCAGATGTGCAGAAAATTCTTCAGGAGGACATTGAGAAAAGAAAGGCTAATTTTCAGATTGCTGACGACGGGACATTAAGGTTCCGAGGACGTTTGGTTGTACCTAACGATGTTGAACTTAGAGAAGAAATTTTATCTGAAGCACATCGTAGTAGTTACAGCGTTCATCCCGGAAGCACTAAGATGTATCAGAATCTGAGTCAACACTATTGGTGGTCAGGTATGAAGACAGACGTCGCTAAGCATGTGGCCAAGTGTCTGACATGTCAACAAGTAAAGGCTCAACATTGCAAACCAGGAGGACTCTTGCAACCTCTTATGATCCCAGAATGGAAATGGGAGCATATCACGATGGATTTCGTGACTGGACTACCAAGAAGTCAGAGAGGAAGTGATTCAATTTGGGTAGTAGTGGACAGACTGACAAAGTCGGCTCACTTCATTGCAGTTCGAAAGGACCTCAGTCTTGATAGGCACGCAGATCTGTACGTGCGTCAAGTGGTTCGAATGCATGGAGTGCCGATGACGATAACCTCAGATAGAGACCCGAGGTTTACTGCTGC
Source organism: Eucalyptus sp. ANBG9806169 (assembly GCA_014182395.1). NCBI lineage: Eukaryota > Viridiplantae > Streptophyta > Magnoliopsida > Myrtales > Myrtaceae > Eucalyptus > Eucalyptus sp. ANBG9806169. Next base: position 40,230,918 of record CM024580.1, read on the forward strand.
TTTTTGGAAGAGCTTGTAGAGTGCTTTAGGTACAAAGCTTCAGTACAGTACGGCGTACCATCCTCAAACAGATGGCCAGTCGGAGAGGACGATTTAGACTCTTGAGGACATGTTGAGGGCTTGTGTAATAGACTTCAAAGGAAGTTGGGAGGATCAGTTGCACCTGGTAGAGTTTGCCTACAACAACAGTTACCAACAGAGTATCAAGATGGCTCCATTTGAAGCATTGTATGGCAGAGCATGCAGAACTCCAGTATGTTGGGATGAGGTCGGAGAAAGAAAGATAACAGGCCTAGAGTTAGTTCAGCAATCAGTAGATGCTGTGGCAATGATTAGAAACAGATTGAAGACCGCGCAGAGCAGACAGAAAAGTTACGCAGATAAGCGCCGGAGATCTTTGGAATTCCAAGTTGGTGATCACGTTTTCCTAAAGGTGTCACCAATGAGAGGAACTTCGCGCTTCGGGAAGAAAGGCAAGCTGAGTCCGAGGTACGTAGGTCCATTCGAAATTCTCGAGAGAATTGGGACCTTAGCGTATCGTCTTGCATTGCCGCCAAGGCTGACGCAAGTGCACGACGTCTTTCACTTGTCGATGTTGAGGAAGTATGAGCCTGATCCGACACACGTGCTCAATTTTGAGGAATTGGACGTGGATGACAGAGTGTCATACGTGGAAAGACCGGTCCAGATTGTAGACAGAAAGGAGCAGGTACTGCGTACAAAGACCATTCCGTTGGTCAAGGTGGTCTGGCAACACTACGGTACTGAAGGAGCGACATGGGAGACTGAAGAATCGATGAGAGAATTGTACCCCCACCTTTTTGCTTAAGTTTGTAAGGTTTAAATTTCGAGGACGAAATTTTTATAAGAGGGGAAGAGTTGTGACATCTCGAAATTCGACCCCGTTTCGACAAAGTGAAATGGGCCTTTCGTCAACGTGCCTACGGTCCTTTTTCTCTGAGCTAATCACTCACGAGTTAACCAACCCATTGAGTGAAGCCGTTAAGGGATGTATCCGCGGTGAAAATCCCTAAAAGCTACTTAATTGGTTGGATTGGACTAAAATTGTGTCTGATTGATTTTAACCACGAAATTAAACTCGATTTTGGGAATCGGATTTTAAGCGTGTCATAATTCTTATTTTTAGGACTTTGTCTCATCGTCCGTCAATTTATTGACGAGTCCGAAATTTCGAGAAAGAAATTATCGGAAGGAAATCGAGGACCGGAAGAAAATAAAAAGAGAAAAGGAAAAATAAATGGAATAATTGGAATAGTAAAATTGTTTTACTATTTAATTATTTTTATTTTTATTTTTATTTTTATTTTTCTTCCCTTTCTTTTCTTTTTCTTTTTCTTTTCTCTCTCTCTCCTCTCCCATCTTTCCCCCATGTGCGGTTTGCCCTCCCCATCCGTGCGACCCCCTTGCCAAATTGAATTTGGCCTTCTCCTCCTCTCTTTGACCAGTCAATGTCCTTATCCTTTCCTTTTTGTTCTTTTTATTTTATTCTTTCTTCTTCTCTCTCCTCCCTCTTTCCCCCACCCCTCGTAACTGAACCCCCACCATTTTCTTCTCCTTTCTACTGGTTCGAAACCAGCAAACCAGAGGAGGAAGGAGCTCGCCGGAAGCAGCCGCGCACTGCCGCACCGCTCGTCGCCGTCGCCCGTGCCGCCTGCGCGTCCGCCCAGCTTCGTGCCAACCCGTCTCGTCGTCCGCCCCCGCCCAACCTCCTCGGCGTCCCTCTCTCCCTCCACCGACCCTCCCCTCGCCCCCTTGGCCACCGGAAGCCCTCCGGCCAGCCATCTCAGCAACCCACGAGTGGGTATTTCAGTGGCTTTAGGCCCGCTTTTGGGCCGTTTCCGGGTCCCGAACCTGAGATCCGCTTTGGAGTTTGTTGTTCCCCGCGCCGAGCCCATCGATTTGGTACCGATTGCACGCGATTCCGGTGGGTAACCACACTAATGCTTGCTTAGTGGATTAATTATGCTTAATTGGTTTTTTATTTTATTTAATTAAGCTTAGGTGATTTGATTAGGGTTTATTAGTTAATTATGTTGTAAATTAGTCAAATTGGATGCGTAATTAGCAAGTAGACATAGTCTACTATTTATTGAGGGTAGCCCGGGAATTTTCCGACCCTTTATCGGGCTTCAATTTGATATTTCGGGCCTAAGTGGAATTTTTGGCATTTAAATATTATTTTTCGAAATAAATTAAATAATTATTTATTTTTCGAAAATTCAACTTTGATGGCCAGCGACCGGAATATTATGCTGATGACAGTGGTGAAGTCTGTTTATTTAATCGGGCTTTATTTTGAGCTAAATTGAATTTCTAATATTTATTATTTAATTTTCGAAATTAATTAATTATTTTTCGAAAATTAAGGCTGAGATGGCCGACGACCGAAATCTTGTGCTAATTGTCGTGGCGCGGTCCGTTTATTTATTTGAGCTCTACATTGTATGGAATTAATTAAATTGCGATATTTTAGGGATTTACCCTAAATTGTTTGGAATTGATTGAGATTGAATTGTTGATTGGAAATTGGCCAAGGTTGTTTATTTAGCATTCTTATGCTTTGTTGAGTTGTAAAGTATGTGGAATGGTGAGAGTGAGTCGGAAGTACATTGGCTGAGACAGATTAAGTACGAAGCATAGACAGGCATGGTTCGGTGATGGAGGAATATCACTGTGCGAAAACGGCGCCTTAAAGAACGCACGTAGACTGTCTATGGCTTGCGGCAGGCATGGTTCGGTGATGGAGGAATATCACTGTGCGAAAACGGCGCCTTAAAGAACGCACGTAGACTGCCTATGAATAGAGACAGGCGTGGTTCGGTGATGAAGGACATCACTGTGCGAAAACGGCGCCTTAAAGAACGCACGTAGACTTCCTATGAATCGTGACGGGCGTGGTTCGGTGATGGGGAAGATCACTGTTCGAAAACGGCGTCTTAAAGAATGCACGTAGACCGTCTGTTACTTATGTCACCTCGGCGAATACAATGCCCGAGAGAAATGATGGAGCTCTGTGACTAAGTGTACTACTGGAAGTTATATGGGATGGAAGGAATGACCGAGAGATGGTCCGATTGATCGATGATCCGACCTAAGTGTGATTTAATGTGATTGACCATTGCTTGAGTCTGATGTTGTAATTTGATTGATTGAATGGGAATGACCGTGAGTGGTCTTGTTGGTGTGAAATCGACTAGGTCGATTTGATCGATGCTTTGATCAGTGATGTGATTGCTTGGATGCCTATGTGATCTGTACTAACATGCAAGTGGGATCTGAGGCCCAGGTAAGTCCTCTGACTCGTGCTGTGCTTAGGCAACCGAGTAGTGTATTGGCTCCCTAATTGAGTATTAGTGGGGTAGAACTCGCTGAGACATAGTCTCATCCCGGTTGTGGGATAACATTTCAGGACCCCGATGAGGAGCTGAGGAGGAGGAAATCTGAGAAGGAAAACTTTGAGGCGAAACCGAAGAAGAAGAATTTTGGAAGAATAAGATAGCATCGAGAGGGATCTTGAGTACGGTCCTGATGGACTGAGATCCCATCTTCTTTTGTGAACTCCATTTTGATGGGAATAGAGTTAAGAGTAAAAGTTGTGAATAGTTGTGAAGTACTCTGGTTTGTGCTTTGTATAAAAGTTTGGTTATAAATTTCAATATGAAAAATATGGCCTTACTTTTCTATCCCATTGTTTTATTGTCTGGGGATTTTCTTTATACTTCCGCTTGCGCATATTAAATGAACAGGGTCGGCGATGCGTCCTGGGACGTCGCTATTAATCGACCAGGTGAGGGATGGGCACGCATTCAAGGATCGGGGCGTGACAACCTGTTAGAGTAATAAATGTTGTCTAGGACCCGTACCATTCTACGGTCGCTTAAACAGGGATTCATTTTTCAAGACCCATACCATTCTACAGTCGCCTGAATAGGGAAATAAATGTTGTCTAGGACCCGTATCATTCTACGGTCGCCTAAACTGAGGTTTTGCTTGGCTAGGACCCGAACCTTTCTTCCGTCGCCCAGCCTTGCAATAGAGATCATCTGACCAGGACCCGAACCTTTCTTCAGTCACCTTAATCAGACTGAATCTGGAGAAAATCTTTGGGGGGCAACTTTGTCGAGTGCCGGTGCTTGAAAAAGAATACCTGTACAATAACAAGTATTTAAGGTATGGATAGAGATATACTTACTTGATGGCATTTCTAATCCTTAGAGATATGTCTCACAAATTAATGAGGTGACTTTGGGTTACGGAAGCACACCATGTCGATGAAGGGAAACTTTGGGCTACGGAAGCATGCCGATTTGATAGGGGGACTTTGGGCTAGAGAAGCACACCATGTCATATCAAGGGACACCGGGCTATGAAAGCACGCCGGGTCAACAAATAGGGACATCGGGCTATGGAAGCATGCCGAGTCGATGAAAAGGACTCTGGGTTATGAAAGCATGCCAGATCAATATAAAGGACACCGGGCTACGAAAGCACATCGAGTCGATATAAGGGACTCTGGGCTACGAAAGCACGTCGGGTTAATATTAAGGACACCAGGCTACGAAAGCACGCCGGGTCGATGAAAGGGACTTTAGGCTATGAAAGCACACCGGGTCAATATAAAGGACACCGAGCTACGGAAGCACGCCGAGTCGATGAAAGGGACTCTAGGCTACGAAAGCACACCAGATCAATATAAAGGACACCGGGCTACGGAAGCACGACGGGTCGATGAAATGTACGTTGGGCTACAAAAGCACGCCAGGTCAATATAAAAGACACCGGGCTATGGAAGCACCCCAGGTCAATGAAATGGACGCTGGGCTACAAAAGCACGCCATGTCAATATAAAGGACACCGGGCTATGGAAGCACGCTGGGTCGATGAAATGGACGCTAGGCTACAAAAGCACACTGGGTTAATATAAAGGACACCGGGCTACGGAAGCACGCCGAGTCGATGAAATGGACGCTAGGCTACAAAAGCACACCAGGTCAATATAATGGGACAGCTTGACCGAGTCAAGTGTCGATGCACTTGAGAGAGAATACCTACATAATGACAAGTATTTAGAGTATGGGTGGAGATACACTTACCTAGTGATATCTCTTATTCTTGGGGATATGTCTTCTGGAATTTAGATATCCCATGGAAATCTTTCACCTCCTGGTAGAAATAAATTTTGGAACATCAAGGATGTACCTTAAATGTTCGTGATGGTTCCTCATCTCCTAATATCATGAGACATTCTGAAGGGAACTTAAATGTCAGGAGCTCTTGGCTCTTTAAGAAAACATCACTTGTTAGATATGATTAGAGTAAAAGTGCATTCACCAAAGAAATAAGCTATTAATGTTATTCTGGAACGCATACTTCAAAATCCACTGAAGTTTTTATCAATTTAATCGGGGTTCATGCATAATGACCTTTGCATCACCCAAATTTCCACTAGAGAGAATTATCGTTCAAGATAATTTTCACTCATGACATGGATTTCTTAAGAATACTAAATAAGAGACTTTCGGTTAGAAAGGATTTTCACTCACTCTCATTTAGAAGTGAATCACTCCATCTCACCATATCGATAGGGTTCCGAGTATTCTCGGAAGTGATACGACCTTACCAATATGAGAGATCTTTAACATGGACCATATTGTGGGCTTGGTCAACGGCTTAACAAAGGGACTCTTTGAGTCAAGGCTATTGAAAGAATAGCTTCGCAATCATCTCCGGGTTTACAAGTCAAGAACCCTGCAAAATGAGAAAGAAATAATCTTGCTCGCACTTTTTCGAGCGATGCTTATAAACATATGAACCCCTACGTTAATTCAATTGCCATAATCTGAAGAGACTTTGTAAGGGACGTAATATAGGCTGGGTTCATGGGTTGAGAAACAAAAGGATCATTAGGCTAAAAAATGTGTATTAGGGTCAAAGTTGATGATCATTTAGGCATTGTCGTTGGTCTTCTCTTTCGCCAGAAATGCGCCATTGATCTCGACTCTTTAAGTACTGCTCCATTGAGATACAACCTTTTGCAACTAATAGTCACCTATCATGACTCTTTCATTTTCATTTTCACTGGCCTTGCTTCTAATAGGCACATCACTTTTTCATATCCCTAGTTTTCATGCATTTTTTATTCACTTCTTTTTCATGAGCATTGGCATTGCTTTTACCAAGCACACTGCTTTTTCATGCCCCTTTAGTTCTATTTTGACTTCAATTCTTGCGCACAGTGCATGCTTCAAGGAATTACACTCTGAATGACACTTGAACTTTCAAGAGTCTTCATCTGTCTTTTGCATTGCCCCAATGTGGGGGATGATCACCAACTGGGTTTAAAGAAATGAAATTGCAGGCTCAAGTGGGCTATGCAAAGGGTATAAGTATGTAGAATAGAGAAAGAAATGCTCTTCGTCATCCTAAGGCACTTAAATTAACACATGAATTCAATGTAATAGCACGACTTGGAGATTGATGCAAGTGAGAGAAAGAAAATTTTAATTCATTTTCCTCACCTCATGATGCCATTTTATCTCCCAGTTGCCCTGATGTGGGGTGATTCTTGACATGAATAATTTGAAAAGAATATCTAGAAGTGTATGGGCTCAAAATGGTTAAGCAATAGATCACCTATAGTATTTGGGATAGAGAAATGAATTGCCTCTCATCATTTCGGTCGACGTACCTTTTGCGAGAGAACTCTTTACCTTGTGTATATGAACCTTCCTACACTCATCTCACAAGTGTATGAGTAGGGGGCTGTGTATAGGGTAATGTTTGCCTTTCATCACCCCGACTCATCTCATTTAGTATGCTCAATCAATTCCACATCATTCATTAAATTAGTCCATCTTGATGTTCTTTAGTGGAATTTAGGAGAATTGGTGGATAAAACATGTAAGAGTCATTATGCAAAATCCTTTTTTAAAAAGAGCTCAACAGCTTTAGGCATGAAAAATTGTCAACTCCAAAACAAATAGTTTTTCACACTGCAAAATGGTTTTAAGCATTCATTCAAGGATTTCTCTACAATGTGATTGCCTCAGTAGTTGATGTCTTTGGATTGTCCCTATCATTCAAGACTGAAAATCCACTTTTGCCCCTGCACAAGAGAACGTGCATGAATATGATACTATGCAACATCAAAGTAAAAGCAAATGGAATATCCATTTTTGGCTTGGGTTGAGATTTTATCTCAGTCAGGTCACTAACAAAATCTGTCATGCCCCCAATCTGTCAAATTAACTCTTTAGAAATGTGTCCTTGACAGTTGGGCCAATTGTAGCTTAGTGTGCCTTTTTCATATGCCTTCTCATCAAACCGAAAAAGTAATGCTTTGAAACATAAAGTAAATGAATCAGAAAATTAAACAAGGCTAACCTAATGCATGCTTTTGGAAATGGCTTCAAAAATGATTTTATTATTCTTCCTTTTTTTTTTTTGGATTTTTGGATGAAGAAGCATGAAAGATACTCTTTTTTTTTTTTTTTTTTAAAGTTTAACCTAAATAATGGACACACTGCTAAATTTCAAGCATTTCCGTGCTAAGGCGTTTTTGTCATGGATAGATCAAGTTCGCCATGTGGCTTGCATATTTATTTGCTTTCAAAAATAAAAGAATTGCAATGTTCCATGCAAAGTCAAATTCTCATCAATATGTGTCACAGCAACTTCCTTGACATTTCGGCAGTAAGCACATCCATTATTTCTAGTGTTGAACATACTAGGTATTCACCTTATGAATATTTAAGAAAAGCCCATAAATGAACAATGATTAATTTTACTTCCCATAGGAATATTTTATACACTTATAATTATGAGCAATAATAACGTTTTGAATTCATTCAAAGCATCAAGACGCCGCTTTGTGGGGAATTTTATCCGTTTTCCTAGGTTCGGCAGAGAATCTTGATGATCTTCTCAGCCCTCGTCCAAACGAATACTTTACGGAGAGCAACACTAAGACATACCAAAATACCATTAAATAAAAGTGATTTACTTTAACTATTCATTATTTGGTGTAACCAAACATCACTTTTACTTAGGAAACACTTAAACAAGCTAAGCACAGGTCAAATCAGCCCTCCTAATGAGTCATGAGTTCTATCCCAATTTCATACATTTTTCAGACCCACTACTCTTAACAAATCAATAATTTAATATAGCTATTTTCCATAAATTTGATACGTCGTGTAAAAATTGAGCATACCTATTTCTGGAAATTCAAAATTCCTATACTTAAACTTCAATAGATAAATATAGATATCATCCTGTAAGTTTCGGTATCTTAAATTCGCCAAAATGTTAAATCAAAATTACCACATCCAGTCGAATCGAGCCAAGCCACCTACATTGCTTTAAGTCAACAAGAGGATTACAATAACTTAATGTGCCTTTGACGATACGAATTATTCTATACATTCTCTAACATATTCTCTTCCTCGTCACGATGCTTACATGTCCATCTAAATCAAGACTCACGTGCTGATGTGTCAAATTCTGCATCAAAGCACATGACGTGTACGTCCCTTAGTGGAAGGAGACGAGTCACGATCGACTTCCTTTAATAGACGAATTGTTAAAGACTTGCAACTCAATTTCTGGGCTTTTACTGCCGAAAAAGAATAAAAGAAAAGAAGTCCACGATAATAAATTCAGCGACACGGACTCACGTGGATATGCTTTACGCACACGATTGTTGTATTTCTCTAAGGTAGGCAGGTGAGAAAAAAGGGGCCCACCTTCCGGTCTTTGATCATATCCACAATTGTAAGTATTTCAACTCATCGGGGAATTCGATTTTCCATCTTGTTGATGGTTGAGGTGGGGATAAGTATTTCAACTCATCGGGGAAGTTCACAGCTTACGTATAACACATAGTACACATAGTGACTTATAAAATAGATTTATGATAGGACCAAGAAAAGAAAAAGGACACTCTTCCTCTAAGTTTTGCAGCTATAGAAGGGGAAAATTGTCCAAAATATCATAAATCTATTGTATTTTTGCTAATTCAATACTAAACTTTTCAGTTTTACCCATTGAATCTTAAATCTTTTCGTGTTTTGCCAATTGAGACCACTTGAATTGCTAACGTAGATGCGGGTCATCCCACGCGATATGATTGGTGTTGACGTGGATTATAGTTGCCCTGTTTGTTTTGTGCCAATTTTTTAGGAAAATAATAAAATTTTCCATGTTTGCTTGATATGGAAAATCTAATTTCATTTTTCTAAAGAAAACTATCAAATAATTAGAATTTTTTTTCCTTTCTCCTACTTTCTCGGTTAGTAGCTGGCCATAGGCAAGGGACAAGCCCATTCAAGGCCGATGAGGCTTGACCTCGCCAGCCCTCAGGTGAGGCTCCACCTTGGTAGATTCGATGAGTTGGAAGCTCGAAGAAAGCTCAAAGCTTGAAGCTCGAAGGTCGAAGCTTGAACCTGAGGCCTCATTGGCCTTGGGAAAGATCAAGTTCATCATAATCTAGCGAGGTGGAGCCTTGTAGACATTAGGTGAGCTCATCCCTCGGTTGTGGCCGGTCATCAGCCATCGCTGTGGCCCGCAATCAATCGAGGAAGAAGGAAAAGCAAAGAAAAAAGAAAAAAGAAAATCGTATAAAGAAAAGGGGAAGGTGAAGAACTACACGTAAGACAATTAGTGTCTGGGTAAAATAAAGAGAACGAAAAATGATTTTATGAGGAAATCATTTTCCCCACTTTTAAATGTGTTTTTTCCATTGATTAAAAATGTTTTCTTTGACTAATTTATTTTCCAGTGAATCAAACACTGTAAAATTTGGAAAATTATATCCTAGAAGTTGTTTTTCGTGAAATAAACTGAGCCTTAGGTTGCATTTTGCGAAAAACAAATAATTTGAAAAAAAAAAATTCACAGACTATGAAAATGTTTAAACATAATTATTGTCGATAGTGAAATATTTTTCATTGAGCAATTATTTTGAGTGATACAAGTGAATTCATAATTTTTTTTTTCAAATAATTCATTTTAAGTAAATGGAATCTAAGTGAGACTATGCGAGATCTAGAGAACTTACATGCGTTCTCTTTATATATATACATGCTTGTTTGATCATAACTATTTGCAAGTGAGCCACGTCACATAAATCATCTGTTATTTGATAGGCTATTGTAAAAATTGTATAAGAGATGGATGTATTTACAATTAAAATCGCCCAAAGAGATTAATTGAGCTGGTAAAAGTAGGATTCAGATACTTTTTATTCAATAAATAGAGGCAGATTAACGTAATCATAATCCAGTAAAGAAGCAAATTTTCCTCACATATTCAATTTAGCAAGACATAATGCTTTTCGTTAAAGCAACCAAACAAAAAAAAAGACAATGCTATTTGTCTGCTCTATGATGTTAAATTCTTTCCATGATCAATTGCTTGATCCTATTTTGAGAACAAAAGCCCAATGGCCATAGCAGACTTTTTCCATATGTCGTTCATAAAATTTGTGTAACTTCTAATATGGACTCAATTTGCCATGACTAAGTCAATCATATAATTAGTCATGATGATGCTCACGGGATCTAACTGTTATTTGGTCCACAAATTTGGTTCTTGCGAGCTACGATATTAACTTAATTAGAACTCACTAGACAATTTTAAAAAGAATAACTAATTTTAAACATATTGGTTAGGCATTTACATTTCGTTCTCCACCTAAAATCTTAATGCTAAATTCTTAATATTGTGAGAGAGGACATTTGATTGTAAAGCAACCACCAAACAATTGTTTTCAAATTGACATTTCCTCACAACACATCTTTTCCACGAAAGAGTAAGGTTCCTCACCTTATTTTTTTAGGACATCTAAATAAATCTCAATCCATATGAGTTTGTTTTGAATTTTAGGATGCATACATTAGCCTTTTGAAATAACGTGGATTCGAATTCCAAACCTTTGCCATTTTTTTTTTCTTGTGAATGTTCTTGCCCCATGGATCAATGTCAAGGAAATAATCCAGCTTGTTTGAATGTCCAATCCGAAAACTTGAAATCATAAATTAATGGGGGTTGTATGTATATAAAGTGTGTATACACCGTGCACAAGTGTAGCAAGACACTTTAACATCCTCTATTACATGCAATAAGATTAAGAGCGGCATGTGAAATTTGATGAATGAGGGTTGCATATGCAGCATAAATTATAGCAGAAGTTAAATTGGATAACATGTTAGAATGTCGAACTAAAAAATTGGTGGTAAATAGAGATTATATATATAAAAAGAGCATAGAAACCCTAAAAACAAGTCGCGTGAGATACCTTGACATTGCTATTTCCTCATCCGAAAAGAACTCAAATGTTAGGTGCAAAGTTCGTTGGAAACTCATCAACAAGTGATAAAAAAGTGAAAATGAGAAGTTTCTTTCCGAAGAAGGACCGGATTTATGATTATTATTTCAAGCTAAACGACTATACAGTCATCACGCATGTGACAAATTACTATTGTTCCTTGGTCTGAAAGGCATAACATGACTTTGACCTCCTTCAAATGCAAGTTTTATTGACTTGTACTATAAGGAGAAAACGACTTTCGGATGATTAAACATCAAAAGTGTTCATTTTGAAAAAGAAAAATAAAATCGGAAGCAGATTTATTTTTCCATAATGGCGACCTACTTGTTATTTTAAGCTTGACCAAAACAACGGACACGCTGCTGGAATTCAAGCATTCCCATGATATTATTTAATCAGGCTGTCACGCCCCGATCCTCGAGCGCGTGCCCATCCCTCGGTGGTTGATTAAATTGAGACATCTCAGGACGCGTCACCGACCCATTCATTTTAATACGCATGCGGAAGCGAATAATTAAATCCTCAGACAACACAAAGATGGGATAAAAAAGTAGGACCACAATTTTCGAAAACCAAATCACACATTTATACATATCAAACTAAGTCATACACAATACTAGCCGATATATACAAGTCTACAAAAAGGTAGAGGGCTACAGGTCCTCTAAGCATTCGATCCCTCAACGGAAGATTCTAGGGTCTTTGGCTCCGAGGGACTCGGGTCTACCACTGTGCCACCGGGAGGGTCTGCCGTGCCTTTTCCAAAAGCAACCTCCAGCACCGACATAGGGATCTCAGATTCCGGTTGGGGACCTTCTCTTTGTCCATTTCGCTCACGATGATACCATGATCTATATTGATGGGGTACTATCCGAGATAGACCCGCATCAACCCAGACAACGGATCTCATGAGTTCGTAGACCCATCCCCTAGGGTCCCCATGAAGCGGAATATAAGATACATGCTCGGTGACCTTCTTCGGCTGTCCAAAATGCTTGAAAGGAGCCTCCATCTAAGAACCTGTAAATTTTAGTCCACGACGGAGTGAGACAACGTCTCAGCAAGTCCACCCCCTAAACCCCGACTAGGAAGGAAATACGCCCATAGACTACCTATACACGCACAAGACAGAGGACTTACCTTTGCCTCATATCCTTCCTACAAGTGAGTACAATTCATAAATATCAACCAATCAATCATTCCAAATAAACGATCAATCGATCCAATCCATACTATCTATCAATTCAATACTATCTATCTGGTACTATTGACATTGACCATGCTCACACAAGCTGAAAAGGAAAGATAGTTGCTTGCACAAGCTGATATAGATAGATAGTAGCTCGCATAAGCTGATATAAATAGATAGTAGCTCGCACAAGCTAATATACGGATCGTTGCTCTCACAAGCTGATAAACGATCATTGCTCACACAAGCTGAATAAGTATACTACTCTCACAAGCCGACATATCAAGCACTTATAGACTGATATAGTATACTACTGACACAAGCTAAAATCATAATGCTCACACAAGCTGAAATCACAATAAGTTAATCCCAGCCAAGGACTTTGTGCTTTGCTCTCCAGTTCCTCAATTATATCACAAATTTGGCCTAATTTCATCATGTTAAAATATACCCGATAAAAATAATCGTGTGTGGGTACACAATCGGCCTGAGCCAAAATGCAATATCTTTCTTTTCAAAAATCTCATTATTTATATAGTGTCTAAAAACATTTTCAGCATTAAAAACCAATGCCCCGGTATTTTCTAATTAAATACCAAAATTATTAAATTTTGGGATAAATACCCAAAATTAAAAACAACACTCAATTTGCACAATTTAGCTTTCAATTAAATAAACCAAGCATACCATTGCAATCAGCATGAAATTCTGGTCACCAGTTATCCCGATCTAATTTCCAGAAAATAATAAATAATTAAATAAATACCAAAAATAATTAAATAAATACATTAAACACCATAAATAAAAACTTAGGCCGAAAAAGCCTAATTAAATACCGAAACAGGCCTAGAAAATTTCCGAACCAATCTAGATCAATACTACAGCCTATCTAGTTGCTAATTAAGCCGGTGTAACCACCTAACATGCATAAACGAGTAATTAAATTGCTAATCCGTTCTAACTAACCACCTAATCCCTAATTAACTTAAAATAATCAACATTTAAGCACAATCAATTCCCTAAGTAGAGTTTAGTGAGTAAATTCACCAGTTTTGAAATCCGATGAGTTCACGACGACGGCAAGGCGAAGACGGGCAACAAACTTCGAAGCGGCAGTACCAAGCGAGGCTCTGAAGAGCTTGAAAACAGGCCACGAAGCTTCAAGATCATTGCTGTCTTCGGTTTCTGGTCTGTTGGTCGAGGAGCAGAACCGAGCGGCTGGTTCGGCGAGAAAGGATCGACGGAGCTGCTGCAGCCTAGGCGGGTGACTTCGGCGGCTGGACGGCAGTGGCACGGCTTTGACGGTGGCTTGAGGAGGCTCGGGATGGCAGGGGACGCGAGCAGGAGACTCGAATGCAGGCGAGACAACAGAATGACGCGCAACGAGTAGGCAAGCTCATGACTGGGCGCGACGAGCGAGAAACGGCGGTCCAGCGGCTTAGCGAAGCTTGCGACAAGCTAGGGAGGAGGGCTGCTCAGTTTTTTGCACTTTCAAAGCTTCCAGGCTTCTAAAATGGAGAAAGTAAACTGAAGGAAGAAGAAGAAAGGGACAACTACTCCTTGGAGGGTCCCTCCAAGCTCCTTCTTATCCCTTTGTCCCCCCTAAAAGAGACCCCACTTGGCTTCAGCTCATTTGCAGACCATTAGCTTCCTTAGGAAGTCATTGAGGTGGTCCAAAAGTTGAGGGACCAAGGGGCTACGAATTTTGATGTATTTTCCCTCAAATCCACTTGAATTGATTCAATTCGGCCCTCATAAATTCAACCATCGTATCCACGATCAAATTGACATTTTCCCTCACCAATGGAACTAACTTGCATCCCAAAAATGTGATAAAAAACGGTCCCCTGAATTTTCCGATCGAAAATGGCCCTATCTTGAAATTCTGCCAAAAATCTCGGTTTGCAGAAAAATCTTCGAAGGGTGAGTCAATGTTCCTAAAATGAGTCGTGACATGACAGAACTAGAAATCAGATAGCTTTTAGAAATGAGTCGTGACATGACGTAACCTAGCCTACCGGGTAGCTTTTAGAAATTTTTAGTGCAATTGACCCATGATCGATTTGTTTTGAGTCACAATGTACATCTTCGACACATTGGCGACTCTTGGTGGTTGTAAAAATGTCGAGATTTCAATTACGGGCACAGGGTACCAAAACGACAGAAAAATCGGTCTAGTACTGATCAACGAGAATTTTGCAATTTCGTGGAATCACCCATGCTTTGATCACCTATCTCAGTCGAACCGGTCTATCTCTGATCCCTATTCGATTTTTAACTGTGCTGTAATGATCTCTATAGATGGGCACGGTCGAGTAGTCAATTCCTGGTCGAATTCTCAAGTCTTTTATATTAAAATCCCTTAATGGCTTTGGAGAATAGCACTATAGGTGCATCGATGAAAGGCCCGATTCTTTTAATTGAAAACATAACTGAATTTTCAGGATGTCACACAAATCCTAAGACATATTTGTCATAAATAGATCAAAATCACAAGGTTGCTTGCCCATTTGTTTGCTTTTGAAAATAAAATAACTACGAGAACACTTAGACATAACAAAATTCTATTTAATAAAATAAAATTACTTTAACCATTCATTAAATGGTGTAACCAAATAATGATTTTTCTTAGGAAATAATGCTGATTGTTAGAATGTCTAACAAAAAAAAAATTGAACTAATATTTATATGAAGAGTACATAAATCTTGTGAAAAAAGTGATATGAAGTACTTTAACACTCCTCATGTGTAAGAGTGATTAGGAACAACACATAGAATTTGCCAAATGGGGAGCTGCACATGCTAAATAAATTGGAGCAAAAACATGAGTATGATATTATGTTAGAATGTCTAATATGAAAACTTAACTTTATAAATGGAGAGAGATCACATATATATATAAAGATTATATTTATTCATAAATATGCCGTGTGAGATACTTTAGCACAGCTATTTCCTCGTACATAAAGAACTTGGATATTATATGAAAAGTTGGATGGAAACTCATCAACAAGGGACAGAAAAAGCAGAAAAAAAAAAGGAGCAGAAATTTCTTTCGAAGAAGGACAAGCTTAAAGTGCCGGGAATCTCGCTAAGTATTATTGTTTCTTGGGCCGAAAGGCATAACGTGATATGGCCTCCTTCATATACAAGTTTCAGCAACTTCTACTGGAAGGAGAAAATGAATTTCCGTCAAACAAATATCGAAAGAGTTTTTTCATCATCTAATTTGTTTCTAAAGTTTTACCTAAAACACGAACATACAGCTAAATTTCAAGCACTTCGATTGTATATTCTGATCAAGGTTCTAAGACGTATTTGTTCATAAATCGATTGAAGTTGTTGAGTTGCTTGCGTATCTGTTTGCTTTTGAAAATAAAAGAACTGGAATAACAATTAGACATACCAAAACACCATTTTATAAAATGATTTTGCTTTGACTATTCACTGTTTGGTGCAACCAAACATCACCTTTGCTTAGGAAACACTTAAACAAGCTAAGCACAAGTCAAACTAGCACCCTCCTAACGAGTCATGAGTTTTATCCGGGTTTCGTACATTTTTCAGACCAGCAACCTTAACAAATCCATAACTAAATACACCCAATTTCCATAAAATTTTGGTAGGTTGTGACAAAATACGATCATACTTATTTCAGGAAATTTAAAATTCCTACACATATATATCTTCTTATAAATTTCGGTGTCTCAAATAATGCCAAAATGCCGAATCAAAATGACCACATCGAATTGAGTCAAGTCTAGTCGACAAGAGGATTGGATTAGCATAACGTGCCTTTCACAAAATGAAGTATTCACTACGTTATAATCCACTCTGGCAGAGTCTCTTCCTCGTGACAATGCTTCCATGTCTATCTACCAAGACTAACGTGCTGACGTGTTGAATCTTACGTCGAAGCACGTGACGTGGACGTCCCTCATCGGAGGAAAGATGTAATAGATAGTATTCTTGTCCAAAAGTCGGAGTCATGATCGACTCTTTTCGATGGACGATTTGTTGATTAACTCTTTTTGATGGACGAATTGTTGAAGACTTGCGATTCAATTTCCGGACTTTTTCCTCCAAATTTAATTTTAGAAGAATATAAGTTCTCCACGACAAATTTAGTGATGCATACGCGCATGGACCTCATTATGTCATTATTTACGAGGACGTCTTTGATGTTGAAGAGAGAATCGCAAGAAGAGTCATGTCGGATCAGAATAGACCCATTAAAATGGATCATAGATGCATTATTTAACCCATTTGATGGCAGAGGTGTCAAAATGGTTGAAATCCCATCTTGAACCCATATTCAATTAGATGAGTCATATTTGGGTTAGTTAAGTTTTAGTTAATGAACTATTAATGGGTTTTGGTTGTGTGTAAGTCTAATGATAAATGGGTTATAAATGAGTTTGTCTTTAAATCTATTTACAACCCATTTGACTTGTAAATGATATTAGTTGAGTCAACCTAATAAGGACATATCATCATCTTTGAACAGTTTTAATCATTTTATTTTTTTAATAATTTTTTATTTTCTTTTCTTGTTTTCTTTTTCTTTCTTTCTTTTACTTATTTTCCCTACGAAGTCCGGTGGTGGCCCTCGTCGATTCTTTGGGTGAAGGTTGTGAAGCCCTCACTAGCGGGGTGAGGTTTGCAGCCCCCACCCAATCGCACCTTTTGTAAACCTTGAGCTCCATGGCTTTCGGTGAGGCCGGAGCTCAAGCCTCGTCGATTTGACGAGACTCAAGCTTGCTGCCGTTGAGGCAAGCTCGACCTCGTTGGATCTAGTGAGGTGGAGCCTTGCCCAAGGGTGGTTGGCTCAGCTCACCGGAATCAGGTGAGCTTGAGCCTTGTTGGCCTATGGTGAGGCTAGAGGTTGCGTATTGCTGGCCATGACTGCCATGGCTGACGATCGTGTGAAGGAGGAGGAAAAAGAAAAAGAAAAAAAAAAAATTAAAAATTAAAGATTACAAAATATATATTATTTTAAAAATAAAATAAAATAAAAATACGAAAGGAGTGCATGTAAAATCAAATCGGATTTTCTATACCAAGCATAAATTTTTTAATATATTTTCAAGTTTCAACCAAACACTAAAAAATATTATCATTTTCAAAAATACCACATTTTTCATGAACCCATATTTTTAAATTAAAATTTATCATTAATTTCATAATTATATCGAGACTATTCAACAATATTACATTTTTAAAAAATTAAAAGAAATAATTTTTTCTAGATTTGGTTAAATAAGGAAGTGTTATGGGTTGGGTATATGTTAGGTCGGGTATATGTTGGGTCGGGAATGGATCAATAACGGGTAATAGACAAGTCAATGGGTCAATTTCGATCGGACTATATATAACCCAATCCAACTCACCCATTTGATAGGTTTATTTGATGGGTAGAGTTGTTATGAGTTAATTATATTGAATAAATGGGTATAGTTGTTATAAATGGGTTTAGAATTATAAAACCCAAAATAATATGAGTATTAAATAGGATAACAACTTACTTAGACCTAACTTACTTCTATGATTCTTTCTTTGCTCTCATTTGAATCAACACTTACTCACTTGATGCTCTGGCCTCATTTGAGTATGATCTTTTTCAAAATTGAGTCAAATGATTGTGTATGGATTGATTATGAGTCAAGTTGGGTCGGATATGAGTTATTGAAGTTATATTACATTTAAATAGGTCAATTTTGATTGGATTAATTTTGATTCTAAACATGGCGTTCAGTTGACGAGTTGAGAACAAATTTCGAACCTTGATCTCTCCTGGCTATATGGGTGAGTGGTTCCAAGTTCCGTCTAGTATCTGCTTGGAACTAGAAACCTACCCACTAGAACAAGTTCTTTAAATTAGAGAACTTGGAACCTACTTTGTATAACTAGAAACCTGGAACCTACCTTATCATAGGTTCCAGGATTGATTCCAATGTCTATCCAAGTTTCACTCGTACTCTTAATTGAACGATTGCAGTAGATAATCACATCTAATCATAACCATTTGCTACAATCCAATGATCACCTTATATTTAGACACATGAAAATTATGAAATATTAATAAAATAAAAATCTCAATTATGAATATCGCTAGATATGGAAACTCAGACTAGTGGTTTCAAATTACGAACTCATTATCGGATGTCATGAAATGTCATAGAATCACTCGAGAACATAGAACTAGAAAAACACAAGGACTTGTTAAGTTTTCCGGTTCCACTAATCTACCCATCGAAACGGGTTTTCAAATTTTTAGAACTTGAAACCTACCTTGCATGTTCTAGAACTTGAAACTATGCTTGCCCCTACTGGCCAGAATGAGACAAGATGAAGGGCAAGGCAACGAAGCATTGACAATGTCAAATAACAATGATCAAATCTGGATACGTTTGACTCATGTAGATTACACCCTAGAGATGTTTTCCTAGCTTCTCACTTTCCCAGTGAAGTGTTTTAAGGTGGCTGGGGTACTTAAGCTCAATGATTCCCACAATTTATCAGCAACAACAGCACACGCAAAGTAATCAAACAGTAGTACTTCCATAGATAAACAAATGGGGCCAAAAAGAAAAATCTTTTGTTGACACCTAAATTTTACAATTTTATTTAGGACTTAATCGTGCACAAAATTAAGAATTAGTCACCAAAAAAAAAACAAAACATAAAAAACAAAAAGGAAAAGAAAAAGAAAAAAACAAACAACAAAACAACAAAAAATAGAAAAAGAAAAAAAAATCCTAGAGGTCGGATCAGCCGGATCCGGGCTTGGCCCGGCCTGCCGCCCGCGTCTCCTTTTCTCTTGGGCCCAGCCCACATGAGCTTCTTCCTCTTCGACTGTGCAAGAAAAACGCTAGAGAAGAAAGGGGTGGCCTAGGGGGAAAAGGGGAGAGGGAGCCGAAGCTCGAGAGGGCCGAGGGCAGAGAGAGAGAGTGAGAGAGAAAAGGGGAGGAGGAACAGAGAGGGAGCTCGAGAAAAAGGAGCCATGCCGCCACCACCATCGCCGACAAGCCACCAAAATCGACGCCGTTCACCGCCGTCTTCCCCGAAACCCAAATCTGAAAAAATGGAGGGGAGGAGGACAGCGGCGGCGCTGCCCGACGCCGTCCGAGCCGCTGTCCTCCTCACTGCCTCTGCCCGAGTGCCGCCCATCGACCTCGCGCCACCTCAGCCCAGTGCTTGCCGCTCTGCTACTTGCTGCTATAGCACCCACCACCGGCGCCTACGCCTGCTGTCACTGCTTCGACTTTGCCCGCGACCAGTAGCCGCCCCCCTCAATCCAGTAGAAGTCCGAGCCACCGCCGCATCCCGCCTCGACACCAGAAGCCGCCGCTCCTATGCCTGCTGCAGTCGGGACTACCTCGATGCCTCCCTTCGCCTCGGTGTCGTGCTGCTCGAGCAACGGATCGAGCGAGGGAGAAAAGGAGATGATCGATTTCGTAAATCTGGAGGAGGAGAGTGACGGAGGAGTCGACGCCGCCACGTATTGCCTCCCACGACAACCCGACACCGTCTGAGCCACCGCGCCTTCGCCTCTGCTCCACCATGCCTCCACCTCAGAACCACCGCCGTCGCTGCTGACGCCACCAATCCGGCCCCGTCGAACCACTCAACACCGCACCGTTACCGCCTGTGCCGCCGCCACCCGCCGCATCACCGACGTTGCCCGAGCTGCCGTCATCGTTCCTGCTGTTGTCCGCCGCCCACCGCGCCACCGCCGCCACCGCCGAGTTGCTGATGTCCCCGCCATCCCCCTTGGCACCGTGAAAAAAACCCTAGGGAAGAAGACACGAACTGGGTCAGAACCAGTTCGGTCGTGGATCTCAATCGGGTAGGGTTTTGGGTGTATTTGGGCCATTTTAGGGCTTTTGGGCTTGTGGGCTCATGGGCTCGTGGGCTAGTTTTTTTAAAAAATAGGGAGGGGGAACTCTTGGGTTGGGCCTAAGCTTCAAGCCCACTTGGGCCCGCCGGACCGAACCCGGTCCGGTCTTTGACTAGACCCAATCTTTGCCAACCGAGCCGAACCCAGTCGTCGACCGAATCGACCGGTCAGATCCGGCCAAAAAAAAATATTATTTTATTATTTTTAAATATTTTTAAAAAATAATTTGTTAAAGAAATTTTTTTAAAAATATTTTTTAAAAGAAAATTATTAAAAATTATTAAAAATTAAAAAAAAAAAAATAGAAAATTATAAAATGTGGGGTTTGGTTAGGAATTGTCATGTCTTGCCTTTTTAGTGTAATTATGCATTTATTTGCTCATATATTGATTATATAACATGTTTTATTTGCACATTTAATTATGTTTGTGGATGTTCAATTGCACGTGTTTAATTTTACTGCAATTAGGATCTTGATAACCATGATCATTACTTTAATAATTGTGCACCCGTTTGATCACCTCACATATTAGTGGATAGGTGTAAAATCAAATCCAAACTGCCTGACAAAAATATTTTCTTTTAAAATGAACAAGATTGGGTACCGAAATGGCACTAATTGGTCAATTAGTGTAATCAAGTCCCCAACCGTAAATTCTCCGGTTGCATAGGAAGCGAGGTATACTCCCATGCCTCGCTTGGTTTTTAGCCGACCCCAATAGGCTAGTGGCAACTCCTTTTGCAAAATTTTTAAGAATATCCCAACGTCATGCGAGGTATGGGCTTGGGAAAGCCCACACCTAATCATGGGCCTTAGGCCCGTCCTTTAGGCAATACCCCTAAACATACTCTCTCCCCCTGAGGGTAGGTCATGACAGCTTGGCGACTCCACTAAGGACTTGGTTTTAAATCTTAGAGGACTTAGGCCAAAATTAATTTTGTTCAAAAATATTTTTGTTTGGCAGTGAGGATTCCAGGTACGCCCCTAACATTAAATGTGTTGAATATTTTTACAGAATGGGAGGTATAAGGGGAAGTGTTTGCTCACATTTGTCTTGCAGGGAGGTGTAGGAATGTATGGTTTATTTTTTATGTACAGAGTGTTGTTTGCCTATAAATTGTTATGCATGTATCCTCTGCATTGCACTACACCATAGCACACACTACCTGCCGCCGGACCTGGGCCTCATAGGATCATTTAGGATGGTGTTAAGGTGAATATCACTCCGACTACAAGCATGTAGTACGAGTCACCCATCTCAACCCCAAAATTTCTTTCTTGATGTCAGAGGTCCCCACCCTGGTTTCCGAGCATGCGACACGGGTCGGTTCTTTAACAAAGCCGGAGTCATGAGTAACATGACCTAGCCGCGAGCTTGTTGGTTTAGTCCTGTGATCCCATGGCTTCATTTTGAACCGTATAGAGTAGAAATCGAACCACATCCTATGTGCATGTCTTTGTAGTTGAAAAAAAAAACAGAGACAAAGGTCGGCACCTATTGTGAGTATCATTTTCCTTTTTATTTGCTCATTTTGTATTGAACTTCCATCTTAAAATTCGTGAACATCAATCGATTGCCCTTGGTGTTGTAAGCTTATAATTGAAAAAATCGGCAATCACTTTTGATAAGTGAACATTGAATGCAAGTTCTAAACACTTTGATTTGGCCATGTTGAACACATGGTTTTGTTTAAATTTCTAGTTATGGCCTCAAAATCATTTTTTTTTTTAAAAAAAAACTTTCAAGTTGTGATTTTATATTGGGACACAAAAATTGAAATTGCATTTTTAATCAAATTCTATCATTCTCACATTTTGGGACTAAAATGCAAATCACATTTGGTGTACAAATTCCTCAAAATAGAAGTCACTTCTTTCAAAAATCAATGTCGCTTTTGAACACAAAACTTTTGGAATAAGAGTG
The DNA here is from genome assembly GCA_014182395.1 of Eucalyptus sp. ANBG9806169. NCBI lineage: Eukaryota > Viridiplantae > Streptophyta > Magnoliopsida > Myrtales > Myrtaceae > Eucalyptus > Eucalyptus sp. ANBG9806169. Next base: position 40,253,282 of record CM024580.1, read on the forward strand.
GACATTCGATTGATGGCCGTGAATTGATTATTTTAATGATATATTCTCTTATGATAAAATCTTGGCAAAATACTAAAACCCCATAATAAGGACTGTGGGAGCATGTACCATCATCTCGATTTTATTATAAGAAGCGACCTCATTGAGATATCATTTTCTCTCATTCACGTACTGACATTGTCGTCTTTTTACAGGTTATGCACGATGCTCCATGACATTCTCGTGTTGGGCCACATAGAGAAGTGAATTCAAGAGCTAGGACAAGAGTGGATTTTTACTTTCATCTGTGCAAGAGTTTTTTATATTTTATCATTATCTTTATTCTTGTCAAGAACCATGTTTTCCATTATGGGTTTTGATTGTGAATCCAATTGTTGCTTTTGTAAATCATGCGACTCATTTTTTTTTCTTCTTCTAATGATGAAATTCAGTTTCATGAAAATCATTTAAAAAAAAAAACCAAAACAAAACAAATTCAGAAGTGTTTCAAGCGAATCTTTACGTCTACCTTCCAAAATGAATTCCAAGAAAACTTTACTTAAGGCCCTCTCTTCACGTGGTCACTTTCTCAGGAAGGATGAGGTGTTTCTTTGAGATCGGCATCTGCCCCTTCTAAAAGATAAAAGTGTAGTATCATGGAACCCGAAAAGCAAGCATGCGTCGAGGCTTCGTCAGTGCCAATCTTCCAATAGAGGCGGAACAAAATTGAATTTCGTTCTGGGAAGTTTCTTTATTTGGAGATGCCTTACGTGCCAAAATAGCCCATCTATCTCGTTCACTTTGCATGATGAGACAAATGAAGGGAAATGCCAAGCATCCAAAAAGACGAATTCGAAGGAAGAGTAAACTCTATTGATTCCAATTATTCATTTCTGGTACCTTTTCTAACATGACTTTCTTTTCATTGTCAAAGAGACATCAAGAGTGCCAAGTTTTGTAATGTTCCCAACAAACGCGATGGAGCATTGTTAAGTCCTGTTCATCTTAAACAAAGAAAGATTCAAATGAAACAGAGGGGCAATATTATTCATTCCTCCATGAGAGATACCTTGGGATGTTGATTGTCCAACTTTGAAAATGATGTATCTCATTCCTAAACTTGATTCTCTTCAGCATAAAAAATGACATATCCTTTTCTTTGACACAGGACGGATTTGAACTAAACAAAGGTTTGTCAAACAAAGAGTGGGAGAGCAACGTTTGATTTAAAAAATAATAATAATAAATCTCTCATCTCCCCACCAATGAAGTGTGCTGGAACAACATTGTCAAATTCATCAAGAAGGATGTATCATTCCTCAATTGAACCTAACTAAGAATGGAGATAACTCGTTTCATCTCCCCTTCTTACAGGGTTATAAATGAAAAGGAAGAAGTTGTACCTCGACCATAGAAGCGGCACCTTTTACCAAGGAATCAGGAAAATATCAAACGCTTAAAGGCAAAGGCAAGGGAAGGGTATTGTCAAGTTACCGAATATCCATGAAGGTGAATCCAAGAGATATTAGCGCCCAAAGGATGAAAGCGAATGAAGAGTAATAATGTATCATTTCCAACATTTCAATCCCTAAGGATTTTTGCACTGACATATTCTTTTACATTCTTTACAGGGTTACCGGGTCGCCATGCTGCAAGTAAGTACCCTTCTTCTCAATTTTTTTTTAAAGTAAAAAAAAAAAAATTCCATTACAAAAGAGAACCTTTGGAGGTTTCCTAGAGACAAGCAAAAAAAAAAAGAATAATTGAGAAAAGAAAAAAAATTCTACAAACTTTTTGAGCATCCTTTTTATCTCAAAATTGTTTTCCCATTGTGCGGATTATTCATTTTGAATCAAATTTCCCTATGGAGATTGATCTACTCAGATAATCTCGACAGCGTGAAATTAAGACGTTAACCATGCCAAACAAGAAGTGCCTAGGATGAAGAAATGTAAGCCATTTCTAAACACGTCCTTCAAACATTTTTGAGAGTTGAGTGAAAAACGACATTATCTTAGGACGAATAATTCATTCGCATTGAGCACAGATGTTAAAATGATAAAGATGTTTCCTTCATCAATCCCAAGCATTGCACTAATCTCTTGCTACCCCTTTGGTCCGAATAAAGATGATCCTTCAAAGTACCCTTGTCGAGAACGACCCTACATTGGGGCAGCATAAGAGGTTACGGTCGTGTTGTGGAGCGAAAGATTGAGAAAGATTCTATTACTTTCACTTGCATCAATCTTCTGGTGGTAACTTCAGAGGAATTCTCATTAGATCTTGACTCATCCCAATGTAAATCAGAGCATTTCCTTCTCTACCCAAACACTAATATCCATTGCTTTAACTAATTTGGGCCTGATTATTCATTTATGAACCCCAGACGGTGATCATCTCCCTTCACTGGGGCAAGGCATAAAAATTGATCAAATACAATTGATAGTCATGAGAAAATGCGAAAAGTATCTTGAAAGTCATAAGAGCTACAAAAGTTCAAAGAGCAAAAAACTCGACAAACTAGGGGGCATGAAAAAGTGGTGTGCCTGGTAAAAGCAAGGCCAATGCCTATCAAGAAAAAGAGCCAAAAGGCTGCATCTTATGTGAAAGAAAAATTATCAAAGTCCAAGTGCCTACAAAAAAAATCATCGCAAGTACAAAGGAAATTAGAAAAAAGGAGCAAAGCTCCTATGCAGAAATGATTAGTCAATGGACTTTCAAGATGCGCTGTGTTTCAAAGCCAAATGATTTTGAAATATCGAGTTACCTGGTCACGATGCCATGATGATCACTGACTCTCGAAAACCCTCTTAAAAATTATAAGCCTTTCGAGCCTCTCCCAAGCCAACATTACAACCCTCTTTCGAAGTCTCTTCTAATTGGGATGGTTTGAGTAAAAATGAGAATGCCACTAAGAAGCTACTGCTTGATGCCACTAAGAAGCTACTGCTTGATGCCACTAAGAAGCTACTGCTTGAAGAAGTTGAGGTAATTTTATCTTGTCTTATCTTCCAAGTTCTCGACTTCTAAACCCGATGAAGATAGCGACAAATGTTCATTCATTGGCCTCAAAGCAATAATCCCTTTGTGTAAGCCCATGACCAAACCTATATTGTGGTCCTTTCAAAAGACCTTTTTGATCGATCAGATTGTGCTCATCACGAATGTTTCTGAAAGCCTTTGACATGGGTTATGTGAGATACCCTCAACCATCAGTTACTTCCCATATGAATGGATGGGATCAAGTAGCCATTTTATTGAGAGTGTGTGAGAAGCTCTTTCTGACTAAGAAGCTCTAGTTTGGCATGCTTAATGAGTCTTTCTCACGAGTCGTAGCTGTTCTGATAAGAACTTGACTCCCGGAGAATTTGATGATTAATGATATATCCCCAAGCAAGATGACAGTTTTGCGCCACATGATGCTGATTGACATCAAATGTTTTTCTAAAGCAGTCGAACTTAGCTTGATTAGCTTGTTCAATTAATGTTGTAATATTGCCAATACGTTTCTTGATGACGTCTCTAATGACATTTACTCAAGTTGAGTTTGACAGGATTCCTCAGTGAAGCCATGCGGTTTTCAAGGGGTTAGTGGGTGCTTCCCTAAAAACCAAAGGTTCATGGTCATCCTTAAACCAGGTTATCTCCAAAGGTTCATGGCCAGCCTCAAACCATGTCATCTCCGAAGGTTCATGGTCAGCCTTAAATCGTGCTATCTCCAAAGGTTCATGGTCAGCCTTAAACCGTGCTATCTCCAAAGGTTCATGGTCAGCCTCAAACCATGTCATCTACAAGGTTCATGGTGAGCCTTAAACCATGCCATTTCCAAGGTTGGTGAGTTTATCCTTAAACCACGAGGTTGGTGGCTTTTCCTAAACCACACGATTCGTGGGTCATCCTTAAACCACAAGATTGGTGGGTCTATCCTTAAAACCACAGGGTTGGTGGCTTTTCCTAAACCACACGGCTTGTGGGTTCATCTGTAAACCACGCTTGTCCGCATCCAATCGAAATCCGTTTGTACACGGTGAGACTATCATACTCAATCGAAACCCATTTGTACACGGTGAGACCTTCCTCCCAATCAAAACCCGTTTGTACATGGTGAGACTATCTTCCAGTCGAAACTCGTTCGTACACGGTGACTCTATCATACCCGGTCAAAACCCGTTCGTACATAGTGAGACCTTCCTCCTAGTTGAAACCCGTTCGTATACGGTGAGACTATCATACCCGGTTGAAACCCGTTCGTACACGGTGAAACCTTCCTCCCAGTCAAAACCCGTTCGTACACGGTGAGACTATCATATCCAGTCGAAACTTGTTCGTACACGATGAGACCTTCCTCCCAGTCGAAACTCGTTCGTATACGGTGAGACTATCATATCTAGTCGAAACCCATTTGTACACGGTGAGACTATTATACCCGGTCGAAACCCATTCGTACATGGTGAGACATTTCTCCCAGTCAAAACTCATTTGTACATGGTGAGACTATCACAACCCGGTCAAAACCCGTTGTTACACGGTGAGACTTCATCTCCTTCTTCTTATGACCTGGTGGGCTTTTTGTAGCCCGGAGTCTTCCTCTCTTCTTATGACCCGATGGGCTTTCTGTAGCTCGAAGTCTTCCTCTCTCTTCTTATGACCCGGTGGGCTTTCCGTAGCCCGGAGTCTTCATCTCTTCTTATGACCCGGTGGGCTTTGCGTAGCCCAGAGTCTTCATCTCTTCTTATGACCCGGTGGGCTTTCCGTAGCCCGGAATCTTCCTCCCTCTTCTTATGACCCGGTGGGCTTTCCGTAGCCTGGAGTCTTCATCTCTTCTTATGACCCGGTGGGCTTTCCGTAGCCCAAAGTCTTCCTCTCTCTTCTTATGACCCGATGGACTTTCCGTAACCCGGAGTCTTCCTCTCTTCTTATGACCCAGTGGGCCTTTCGTAGCCCGGAGTCTTCCTCTCTCCTCTTATGACCCGATGGGCTTTTTGTAGCCCGAAGTCTTCCTCTCTCTTCTTATGACCTGATGGACTTCTGTACCCCGGAGCCTTCCTCTTATTGACAAGACACACCTCCATAGTTATGAGTCCTTTCGTCGACTTGATACATGCATATGCACTCTGGGTCTCTCTACCGTCGAAATAAATTAGATGTCTTATGTCTTTGAATGGAACCTCTTCGAGCTCCCATTCAAAGAGGGACAGTTGTTGATACCTAAATTTTACAATTTTATTTAGGACTTAATAGTGCAAAAAATTAGGAATTAGTCACTAAAAAAAAAAACAAAACATAAAACAAAAAGAAAAATAAAAAAAAACAACAAAACAACAAAAAAAAATAGAGAAAAAAAAAAGAAAAAAAAATCCTAGAGGTCGGGTCGGGCCGAGCCGAATCTAGGCTTGGCCCTGCCCGCCGTCCACCTCTCCTTTTCTCTTGGGCCCGGCCCATGTGAGCTTCTTCCTCTTTGACCAATCTTCGTGCAAGAAAAACGCTAGAGAAGAAAGGGGTGGCAGAGGGGGAAAAGGGGAGAGAGAGCCGGGGCTCAAGAGGGCAGGGGGCAGAGAGCGAGAGAGAGAGCGAGAGAGAAAAGGGGAGGAGCACCAAAGAGAGAGCTCGAGAAAAGGGAGCCATGCTGCCACCACCGTCGCCAAAGAGCCACCAAAATCGACAATGTTCACCGCTGTCTTCCCCGGAACCAGATTTGAAAAAACGGAGGGGAGGAGGATAGCGGCGGCATTGCCCGATGCCGTCTGAGCCACTGTCCTCCTTGCCACCTTTGCCCGAGCGCCGCCTGTTGACCTCGCGCCACCCCAGCCCAGTGCTCACCGCTCTGCTACTCGCCGCTACAGCACCCACCACCGGTGCCTACGCCTGTCGTCGCTACTTCGACTTTGCCCGCAACCCGTAGCCACCCCCCTCAATCCAGTAGCAGTCTGAGCCACCGCCACGCCCCGCCCCGACGCCAGAAGCCGCCACTCCTATGCCTGTTGCAGCCGAGACTACCTCGACGCCTCCCTTCGCCTCGGTGTCGTGCTGCTCGAGCAACTGATCAAGCGAGGGAGAGAAGGAGACGATCGATTTCGTAGATCTGGAGGAGGAGAGCGACGGAGGAGTCGACGCCGCCACGTATCGCCGCCCGCCTCCGCCCGCGTCGACCCTACACAGTCCAAGCAGCTGCGCCTCCGCCCGCGTCGACCCGACACAGTCCAAGCCGCTGCGCCTCCGCCTCTACTCCACCGTGCCTCCACCTCAGAACCACCACCGTCGCCGCTGACGCCACCAATCCGGCCTCGTCGAACCACCTGACACCGCACCATTACCGCCTGTGTCGCCGCCACTTGCCGCGTCATCGACGCTGCCCGAGCCGCCGTCGCCGTTCCTCCTGCTGTTGCCGTCGTCCCCCGCCCACCGCGCCACAGCCGCCGCCACCGAGTCACCGGCGTCCCTGCCATCCCCCTCAGCGCCGCAATAAAGACCCCGGGGAAGAAGACACAAATCAGGTCAGAACTAGGTCAGTCGTGGATCTCAATCGGGTAGGGTTTTGGGTGTATTTGGGCCGTTGTAAGGCTTTTGGGCTTTTAAACTTTTGGGCTTGTGGGCTTGCGGGCTCGTGGGCTGGTTTTTTTTTTTTTAAAAAAAAAAAAAAGGGAGGGGGATCTCTTGGGTTGGGCTCAAGCTTTGGGCCCACTTGGGCTGTCGGACCGAACCCGAGTCCGGTCTCCGAGAAGACCCGATCCGTGCCGACCGAGGCCGAACCCAAGTCGGGTCGACCGCATCCGACCAGCCCGGCCCCAACAAAAAAATATTATTTTTTTCTTTAAAAAAGTAAAAATTTTAAAAAAATTTAAAGAAGATTTTTAAAAAATTATTAAAAATTTAAAAAAAAAATCGAAAATTATAAAATGTGGGGTTTGGTTAGGAATTGCCATGTTTTGCCTTTTTAGTGTAATTAGGCCTTTATTTGCTCATATATTGATTATATAGCATGTTTTATTTGCATATTTAATTATATTTTTGGATGTTCAATTGCACGTGTTTAATTTTATTGCAATTAGGATCTTGATAGCCATGATCGTTACTTTAATGATTGTGCACCTGCTTGATCACCTCACATGTTAGTGAATATGTGTAAAATCAAATCCAAACTGCCTGATAAAAATATTTTCTTTTAAAATGAACAAGTTTAGGTACCGAAATGACACTAATTGGTCAATTAGTGTAATCAAGTCCCTGACCCTAGATTCTCCGGTTGCGTAGGAAGCGAGGTATACTCCCATGCCTCGCTTGGTTTCTAGCCAACCCTAATAGGCTAGTGGCAACTCCTTTTTGCATTTTTAAAAATATCCCAACGTCACGAGAGGTACGGGCTTGGGAGAGCCTACGCCTAATCATGGGCCTTAGGCTCGTCCTTTAGGCAATACCTCTAAAGCTACTCCCTCCCCCGAGGGTAGGTCGCGACACCTTTAAAAAAAGAAAGATTATGTTTGTAAAAGATCAGAGCCAAGACAACGCATTGTCCAAATAATCCGTAAAAAGCAAAAAAATTGAACTTTGCAACTATGAATGTCAATGTGGGGCTCCATTATTAAATCGAACATACTTCACCGATTTGAGCTTCTATTCCGCCATTATCTCTCGCACCAACCAACAAATGCAAATGGGGAGAGAAAGAGAGAGGAACCCAAGCCGTCTTCTAGAACAATGAACATCGGAATATAGTTAACAAAAAGCAAGAACCCATCTCCTCTTCTAGAACAATTAACATCGGCAGACGAGAAGAAAGGCAAAATTTGTCCGATTCAGCGGACAAGAAGCAATCCGCACGTACCATTAGAGAGAGAGAGAGAGAGAGATGCTGACCTTTCCACCCTCGTTTCGCTGTCAAAGGTGCATTGATTCTTGCTTTGGGGTTGGCGAGAGAGGGACCCAATTCTTCCTTTCCGCCTTTCTTTTTCTTCCTCTGCTTTGTGGAGCTGAAGTGCTGGGGAATACGGCGCACACCTGCGCGTCTGCGCCTTTCCAGGGAGACTTTCTCCTTCGAACACAAATCGGGTTTCCGAAAGAAAATGGGATTTGGCCCTTTGGCCCATTAGTTGATACGGGCTTAAGGCTTTGGGCTTCGGGGCTTGGGCCTATGCACATTTGCTGCTATTGGTTGCCATAATTGGACCGGTTTGGGATGGCGGTGCACGTTTGTAAACCCGGTCCCTAGGGGCACGTTTTGCCAAACGGAAACATGTGAAGCGAGATGGAAATGGAACAGAAGAAAGAAATGGAAAGGAATGGAACGAGACAATTGAATTGTGTCGGATAATGAAGATTGAATTGTGTCCGAAAAACAAGGGGCGAATCCAGTAACATGAGTGTGGAATGTTCAATCCATTCATAAAGAATATGTGGGGAAGAGAAAGGGTGAGAGTACCTTAGAAGGTAAAGTATCTAGCCTGAAAATCCTCATCAAGGTTCTTTCATGGTGGAGACAATATCAAATTTCTTAAGTACAAGATAATCGAGTTTGAATGGCCCTAACTAGGCAGGTGCTGGCTTAAGAAAGAAAATCGGTTTCTGAGGACCTTGATTTATCTTTTGGCTACCTTAGAATAAACAAAATTGCCAATATGTTGCGAGACGAGATCATTCAAGGAAAATCTTAGTTGATTAGTTTCATGAATATGGTCTAGAATTTTTGTATATTTGACATGATTTATTTGTTTATTTTGATATTATTAGGGCTGTGTAATCAATTTGGTTCTACATGGGAATCGCACCGGAAAAAGGTCCAATTTTCATTCTAGTGGAAATAGGTCTAATTGTGCAAGTGAACCTCCCCCCTACTTAGGAATCAATTAGAACTTGTTTTTTGAAGTTGGAAGAATATTTATTATTCTTAAATGAGCTTAACTTCCATATTGCTTTATATTTCTATCTATTTTGTGTCGATATTTTCTTTTGAGCCATTTTGTTGTTCATACTATTTTCCTATAATTGTTATTTATCCTGGCTTTTTTCAAATAAAGAGGAGAAAAAAAATCGATTCCCAAGTAGACTTTAGAGTCGAACTAGACAAATAGGATAGGGGTGGCCATTCCCCACCATTGCCACCCCCACCATTGCTGGCCCTTCCTCGCAATGGTGGGTAGGGGTGAGCGGTTCCCGGTTCCTTACAGGTTCCGCATGGAACCTGGAACCTACTCGGGTACAGGTTCCTCATTTTTTGGAACCTGGAACCTACCCGTCAAACCGAGAACCCGGAACCTACCCCGTCGCGATTCCGGGTCGGTTCCAAGTTCTAACAGGTTCCAACAAGTTCTTCTTCTTTTTTTTCATTTTTAGTTAAAAAAATGAAAATGAATGCAACAATAATAAACAAACTTGTCATTCATCGAAGATAATATAACACAAACAGCAAACAGCATTTTAGAAGCAATAAACAAACTGTTTTTACATGAAACGTGCTCTGATAGTGACCATAATTGCACTGCAAGCATAAGAGCCAGACTTAGCTTCATCTACTTATAACGAACACAGAGTTCATAAAATCATAAAGGTAAGTTCACCTATTTCAAAGCCAGTGTCTGATCTTGTGCTTCAGAGATCTCAGTGTTTTTTGGCTATAGTAATAATTCTTTAAAGGAAAGATACCTACCATTGTATCCCCATTCCCTCCACCACTTGCATCAAGAGAGCCATGCCAGCGACCTTTAAGTTCAGCCAACCCAGGAAGTGCTAAGTCTTCAAGGATCACTTCGTTTGCTGGACTATGGTGCCCACGTATCACCTGAGACACAGATAATTAAACATCATGGCTTACTGATACAGCTTCAAAATGATAAACATATTGAGAACTAGCTTTCCACTTTGATCAGAGGAATGACCATTCAAAGTACCAACATTAATATTACAAGTACTAAAAAGAGGAAAAATGATCTCCATCTCCACAGTATGTGTACACAATATTGATAAAGAACATAGTAAATACATATTTCATTAGGTAGTCAACGACCAAATGCTGTAGAACACCAAAACAAGCCAAGACAGGTTCTTCAATGGCAATGTAAAATTTTTTGGTGGCAAATTTAACAATTTCATTGAATGCAGTGAGGGAAAAACAATCTGCATCTTATACTTTGGACGAAATATTGGACTAGTAGAAGAACGAAAGATGCTTATAGCAAAGAATACGAGGCTGAAGGACTTCCAGACAATCTCAAGAGGATTCGAAAGCCGTTTGGAGACCTAATAAACATATTGAATCAAATCAGGTACCACAAACTTTCTTAAATGCCAAAACCTATAAGATAGCATGCTGAGAAATAGATCAGCAAATAGCCAAGTGAGAAAATGTATATCCAGTGAAGGATCACAAGGAAGCAAGCATCTAATTAAAAAATAACCTTTTCTTTTAGAAGCTCTTCAGCTTCGACGTATTCATCTAGTTCAGGACTGCTCTTCTCTCCACTCTTATCTACATTTGACGGAATATCCCATGCATCTTTTATTGATTTGAGACCAAAGAATATAAGCAAAGTCACAACAGCATATTCCCCAATTGGTAAGGCTGTTTCAATGATCACCATAGAGCAGAGACATGAAAACTCTTGTAAGAAAAGAGCCAAAGGATCACATGGATTCTCAATCATGCCAAGGAAAGACAAGTTGCAGAGACAAGTTGCCGATGCACACCGCAGGAGACAGCGGAAACTGAAACAATACCATGCAAATGTAATTGGCAAGGCATCATATTACTATAAAATTCACATTCAGTCACCTAATCATCTAACAAAATAAATCAAGTCTATGTTACAAGATATTTCCATTTACTGTCTACTTGCAATATCTTGTAAATCAATCTTTGTATCGCTATCTTTATTCAATGTGTAAATTCCCACAAATGTGAGTAGCCCAGTTTTGCAAATAGGAGCAAGAACAAAGAAGTTCAGCTGATCACAGTCAACAGCTGCGGCATTCATGATTCCGCGATAACAGCCACTGCAATGTTCCTGGTTTTTTTCGCTAATCAACATGCTTCTAGCGAGTTCTCGACAATCTAAGACCATCTCTCCCGCGACATGACTGAATACCTAACCGACGAGCTCTAATGCATTCACTCCATTTCAATTTTAGCAGAAGGAAATGTACGCAAGCATTGTCGACGGTGGCGTCAATGGTGAGCGGCGGACCACCGGCGGCGTCGAGGGCGAGCGATGGTGCCGTCAAGGGCGAGAGGAGGTGGCCTCGAGCAGGGATCAGCGAGCGGAGGAGTCAAGGGCGAGCGATGGTACTGTCGAGGGCAAACGGCGACCCAGAGGTTAGCCGCGGTAACATCGAGGGCGAGCGGAGGTGGCCTTGACCCTCGAGCAGAGATCAACGATGGTGGCGTCAAGAGCGACTGGCGGTGGCGTCGAGGGCGAGCACCGGTGGCGTCGAGCAGAGGTGGAGAACGGACGGGCGAAGAGAGAACTGTGAGTCTTGAGTGAAAAAAAAGCGTCGTGACTTGTGAGGAAGAAGTGAGTGAATTTTTTATTTGGGGGTTTTTCACTTTTTTGAGCACTAACCGTACCGGTTCCGGTTCCCAGTGCCGGTTCCGGAACCGGTCCCTTTAGAATCGGGAACCGATCCGGTTCCCAGTTCTACCCGGGAACCACGCTCACCCCTAATGGTGGGGTGACGTTGGCGGTACCAAGGGCTTGCAGAGCCCTTGCCGTTTTCCTTCCCTTTCATTTTTTTTTTAAATTATTTTTTATCTAATACTAAAAAAGAAAACATTCAAATATGCAAAGGATGAAAATGCACTTATCAATTGATGAGTTAGGTCATTCTATAAGATTAACATGACTTAATTGAAATAATATTCATTTCAAGCCTTTATTGTAAGAAAATAGCAACATTTTAGGTTTTTATTTGAAATAAAATCCATTTCAAACCCTTATTTGAGAAAATAAGTGCATTTTAGATTCTTATTTAGAATTTTCTCAACTTTGATGAAGGAAAGTTTGGCTTGCCGTTAGTATTGGTCACTCGTTATCAAGTGGCCATATCTTTTTGAGTGATTCTCGTGGTGAAAAAGTTGGTGTTTAGACTTTAGAAGCCTTCACCGATCAAAAAAACAAAAAAAAAGACTTAGAAGCCTTCCAATGAACACATCTTGAAAGCCTTGACTTTAGATTTTGTCTGATCTATTGTGTTGAGAAAGCCGGAATGTTCCAAAGGACAAATCTTTGGGTGATCGAGCACCGAATTGTTTTATTTACCCAAATTAATCAAGGAAAATAGTCCAAAAAGTCATTAACTTTTTATACTTTTATCAATTCAATTCTAAACTTTTTTACTTTTTGTCAATTAAGTCCATTCATTCAATTTTGACCGGAAGTCATTGACGTGAACATTAATGATATCATGTAGAATGGTTGGTATTGATGTAGATAATTTTAAATAATATTTTTTTTTTTTTTATTTTTTATTATTTTATCTAATTTTTTCTTTCTTTCTTCTTTCTCTTGCCGGTCACTAGTTGGCCTTGCCTGCCAAAAGTAAGGCGCGGTTGAGCAAGGGCGAGCCTCACCCATGCTAAATTTGGCGATGTCGACTCTTGCCTTGGCCAAGGCAGTTGCACTGCATGTTGGCTAGGTGAAGGCAAAGCATGGTGGTGCTAACCCTTGCCCAAAGTTAGGATGCCTTCGCTTGGGCAAGGGCACGAGCAAGACTCAATGAGGGTGGCCTCATTTGGGCTAACGCTCCCCTCACTCGACAAGGCCTCACCTGTGGAGGGTGAGGCCAACTCGCTTGGCCATGGGGTTGGGCCATCGGCAAACGAAAGAAGAAATGGAAAAAAAAATGAAAGAAAATAAGAAAAAAAAATTAAAATTAAAATTAAATAAATAATTTGAAAAATATTAAAATATTATAAAAATTATTCACATCAACATTAATCATGCCATGTACAACGGTTAATATCCATGTTAACAAAGATGTATTCAAATGGCGAAATGTAAAATGTTTTATAACTGAAATGGCAAAATTAAAAGGTTTACGATTGAATTGGCAAAAATATAATATGTTTAAGACTTTTTGAGCAAATTTTCCAATCAATCATCAGATATCGAGATTATAAATTTCGTTATTTATTTTTTATTTGGGGATTGTAATGCTTCTCTCATTTACAGCATTGTGCTCCCAAAAACACATGAGAAATCTTTCCTTCATCATGATTTGTAAAATTTGCACTATTTTCATTCTCATAACATGTCAATTGATATGTTTTTTTTTTTTTTGGTCAAAAGAAAAATACATTCATATATTAGAATAATACTTTCGAAGCACATAGAAAGCTTTCAAGCTTAATAAATCCCAAATAATTGTGGAACAAATTAAAAGCCAAAGAGCAAATAACAAAGCATAGTTTTGCAGTTGGATGCACACTTTCATATCTCAAGAATAGATATGACATCGTAAGTGATTAGCGGCCAATTACCAAATTCAGTGATCAGCTCACACTGAGATCTCCCATTTCATTTGCAAAGGCATAGTGCTCGTTTAGGTTTAACGTCCCCATCACGATCGTCATGCAAAGACACCGACATCAAAATGTTGAAAAAACACGGATCAAATACCTATAAGGAGCTCCCATATCTATATTTAGATTTAATTCGAGAGAGTAAAAACCCCAAAACTTGACCTAAATCTAAATTGAAAGATGAGAGCAGTCTAATGTCGAAAAGGTTGCGGAGACAAGTTACGGGCATCTTTTTCGATGGCTTGACTACATGATTTTCACATTCACCTAAGATCAGCTGTAGAAATTTATTCACGTACAAACTCTAAAAAAAGATGGGAAGAAAAATGAAAGACCAGATAGTTTCATAATAGGGAAGACGGAGACAGAGAGGCAGATGGGGTACGGAGGGAGGGCGAGCAGGTCCCTCTCTCTTCCTGTCAATATATATTACATTTTTTTTTTTTTTTTGTCTTTTTGACCAAAGGCAGCAAGCTTTTACACTGCTTGTCTCCAAAATAAAAAAGTAAGAGGATTTGCCATTAGTGGAGAATTAGGTACCATATGTTCAATTGAGACTAACCATCTTCGCGGGATTTAATAGTTTCATCCATTGTATTTGCTAACTACGGGAGACAGGACAATTTTACTTTTGCAAGATTTGGTTGGTGCCTTCCCAACATCACTATTTCCTACTTGGGAGTCATTATAAAAGCCATCCTACATCCCATGAGAAAGCAGTCTCGCTTTGTGTTAAATTTGGACATTACCAATTTTCAGTCATGTCCTTATGTGATGATTTACCTTTTATGTTACTTATTACATAAAGGTTCTAATTTACCAGTTTTTACCCAAATATGTAATTTGCATTCAAGACACCCAATTGCAACCTGGCAAATATCCAATTTGTTCTGAACTAAAATTGTTGTTTTCTTTGAGCATAGACATTTCGATGGACATGAAAAACTCCTCAAACCTTTACCAAAGTTGAAGCCACATTTCACCTTTTCTGTGTGTGTATATATGTATGTCATTTGGTTGGTAAATCATAAAATTCCTAGATCAAATTCAGCTTAAACTCGAGAAGTCTATTGACGACTAGGTTCATATATGGATTCAACCTAAGATCACTTGTTTGATCGCTTAGGTCGATTGACAAACTGAAGGAGAAACCCTAATCCATCGTATCAATAGGCAGGAGCTCTAGATGTATGATTTGAATATTGAGACGATAGGGGACTTTGGAAATTAAAAATAGAGTCCGAGTATAAATTAAGAGGTACCCATGTGATAGATTTAGGATTTATATGGTTGTATCTTTATGCAAAATGTGTCATGCATAAAATCCCGTGTGAGCTCGCGTGTCTTTCAAAAAAATTTCCAAGAGCAATAAGACAAAAATGAAATTAAATATAAACACTGATATGTGATTTGTCCTCGGAGGAACACACATTGGGTGGTCACAAGTACACCGTATATAGAAAGATAATGTTTTAAATATTTTCGTAGGGAAATAAACTGTTCACTTGATACTGCAGCCAAACGTTATTTTAGGTATCTTTTAGCCCGAGATTGGGATGCACTTAAAAAGCCAACCTATCGGCCAAGACAAAGCTGCGAGCCCGATGCAAGCACCCCATTGTCCCCAGCCCAGCCTATGGGTGTTGGCAAACCTCTTCAGAAACTCCACCATTACCACCTGAAGAAATATGGTCATGCTAACGATCCCCAAGAGCAACTTGTTCTTATGTATCCCTTCGAATACATTCTTTTCCTCCAGCTTCCTGGCGTTAAATACGTTGAAGACCTGGCAGAGGACGAAGCAGTTGAAGATAATTGTATCCTTCACTTTCTCGTCCATTCTAAAGATGGAACTCCCCTTGAATTGTAGGGTCAGGAGCACGACGACTTGGTACAAGGCCTGAGATGTGAGATTCATCAACATGACTCTGTTGATAAGCGGCTCCGAACGGCCAATAGGGGGCTTTCGCATGAGATTATTTGTGGGTCGCTCTGTGGCGAACGCCAAAACTCCCAGGGTGTCCATGATCAAGTTCACCCAAAGAAGCTGGACTGCCGTAAAAGGGACCTCACCGGAAGAGACCACAGCAACGAAGTTGATGATGAGAGCGGCCACATTCAATGTGAGCTGAAACTGGATGAACTTTTGAATGTTGTAGTAGACGCACCGCCCCCACCTCAGCAGAGTCACCACAGAGGCGAAATTATCATCCAGGATGACGATATCTGAGCTCTCCTTTGCTACCTCAGTGCCTTGGATGCCCATGAAGAGGCCGATATCCGCTTCTTTTAGGGCTGGCGCGTCATTCGTGCCATCACCAATGACTGCCACCACATGCCCTTTCTGCTTCAAGCACTGCACCATCAAAAGCTTATCAAATGGGGACGATCTAGCCATTACCTGAATTTTCTCGATTGCTGCCATTCTCTGTTTGGGCGAGTAGTTGCGGAACTGAGCGCCCTCTACTATGGCTTCTTCTTCAAGATCTTCGTCAGGTTTGAGTATCCCACATTCCAAGGCTATAGCTCTTGCAGTGTCCATATTGTCTCCTGTGATCATCTTGATGTTCACTCCAGCACTTCTACAAGATGCCACTGCATCTCTCACGCCCGGTCTGCATGGATCCTTTATCCCCACTATCCCTAACAATGTAAGTCCATCTTCCTCAACTCTCCCATGATTTTGAGCAAGTGAACCATTGATTTTTTTGTAGGCAAATGCGATGCAGCGCAGGCTCTTGTCCGCCATATTTTTTATGGTTGTACTGAACTCAGACCTCCTGTTAAATATGACTCGAGTTTGAGTAATTGCAAAACGCGATTTGCTGGACTAAAAGAAGAAATATAAAATAAAGGAGGAAAGTTATTTGCCGAGAAGCCTGAGGATTCCGAATTGAAGGAAATCAATTCGTGGTTTTTTGGCATGAAGAAGTTCTCTGCGTGCGTGAGAAAATAAAAGCAAGACCGTGGGGCCCAGATGGGCACACCTATAAAATATTATAGAAGTTTTCTTCTTTTGAATTCGTTGAAGCCCCTGCACGTAGAGCCTTGCACGTGAAACAAAAGGAAATTAAAGTGGTGGGGCCCAAGGTCAAACTTTTGACCTTGGGCACACACGCATATATATATCAGAAGACCCTATTTTCCGAAGACGCGGCTGAAACCCTACGAAACGGAAAGAGGAGCCGCGCGTCCATGTTTCCGAAGAAGTCGCAAGTCCTCCGCGTGAAGCTTTGAAGAGATACGCGAAGCCGTACGTAGAGCGTATTGTGTTAAGCTTGAACGTGCGGTAACTTTGTGCCTGAATTTATACCAAGTGAGTTGTTTATTTATAAACACTTTGGGTTTGGGATAAATTGGGGTTTGGGAAACACCGAGAGAGTGTTTGAGTGACTTGAGTGTGTAATCTCCTTGTATCGCTTGATCTATAGTGAAATTCGCCGCTTTGCTCTCCCCGTGGACGTAGGTCTTTACGATCGAACCACGTAAATCCGGTGTCCGATTTATTTTTTTTTTTTCTTTTTCTGTCTATATTATTGTTCGATCGCTCGCCCTATCGCAACAATTGGTATCGAGCCAGGCTTGGCTAAGTTGAAGCGAATCGATGGCGACGAAGAAGTAAAAGTGAGAATCGACAGATTTGATGGGAAGGATTTTAGTTTCGGAAGATGCAGATTGAAGATTATCTTTATCGATGAAACCGCACTTGCCCTTATCCTGGGGAGAGACCAGAGACGATGAAGCAAGCTGATTGGGATTTGCTAGATAGACGAGCTATGGGTGTTATTCGGCTGACGTTGGCTCGTAATGTCGCGTTTAACATCCTGAAGGAGAAGACCACTGTTGACCTGATGCAAGCCCTGTCGGATATGTACGAGAAGCCCTCTGCGATCAACAAGGTCTGTTTGATGCGACGTTTGTTTAATTTGAAGATGAGCGAAGGTGCGTCAGTTGCAAATCATATCAATGAATTCAATGTGATTGTTAGTCAATTGAGTTCAGTTGAGATTGATTTTGAAGATGAGGTATGTGCTTTGATTCCGTTATCCTCATTGCCTAATAGTTGGAATACTACCATTCTGCTGTTAGTAATTCCTCCGGGGTCAACAAGTTTGACGTTTGATGGAGTTCGAGATTTAATTCGAGCGAGGATATTCGTAGAAGAGAATCGGCGAACATGTATCTGCTGCTTTAGTAGGTGAAAATAGAGGAAGATCTATAACACGTGTGGGTAATAGTAGTACTAATATGAACAGACGTAGTGAGTCTAGGACTGCTAATGTTGTCTGTTGGAGCTGTGGCAAGAGGGGGCATCTTAGAAGGGATTGCATTAAGCTGAAGAATGAGAAGGGTAAAGGAGTTATGGTTGATTCTGCAGATAATGTTGTAGCTGTAGCGAGATAGTGCCGATTATGTCTTGTCTGTCACTAATGATTCATCGCTTGATGGATGGATTTTGGATTCTGGTTGTTCTTTTCATGTAACACCAAATAGAAATTGGTTTATCACTTATCAGTGCACGGGTAGTGATAAAGTCCAGTTAGGGAACAACGCGAGTGCGATGTTGTTGGTGTTGGTGATGTTAAAATCGAATGCATGATGGTATTGTGAGGACATTGGTGGAGTAAGGCATGTTCCAGAGTTGAAAAAGAACTTAATTTCCTTGGGTGCCCTAGATTCAGCTGGTTGCAGGTATTCTTCAAAAGGTGGAGTTCTGAAGGTTGTACGAGGTGCCTTGGTGATAATGAAAGGAATCAAGCATGGAGGCATGTATAAACTTCAAGGTGAGACAGTGAAAAATTTCGCTGCGGAGACGTCGGATGCATCTGTTCGAGAGTCTTTTGACTGCTCGAGGAAGACATGGGTGTTTGTGCCAAGGCACAAGTTTGATGCTGATGTTAGGATCTCGCAGTCAAGAGCTTTGATCGAGATGGAGACTGGTAAGTCGATCAAGCATGTGCGGACTGACAATAGCATGGAGTTCTGCTCGGAGCTGGCAAATAAATTCTGCATGAAAGAAGGCATAGTGAAACACCGCACTAGTGCCAATAAATCACAACAATTTGCAGAATTAACGAGCAGAACATTACTAGAGATGGCTCGTAAAATTATCTGTAGTACTGGTATTGCTAGAAGAATTCTAGCTGATGTGCTAAGTACGGTAAGCTACTTGGTGAATAGATCCCCATCGACTGCGATTGAATATCGGACTCCTGAAGAAGTGTGGTCAGGTAACGTTGCTGGTTATTCTATTATTAGAATGTTTGGTTGCCCGTGTTATTTTCAAGTGAGTGATGGTAAGCTTGATTGGAGGGCAAGGTGCATATTCCATGGCTATGCACAAGGTGAGCGGGGCGATCGGTTGTGGTGCCGGATATAAATTCACCTATTGACAGCGAGAGAAGTTACCCTTGATGAGTCTTCGGTACTTTTGATTAGGAGTGATTATAGCGGTATTCAAACGGATCGAACGGTGTTCATCTTGAGGTGGAGTTGCGACCGAAACTCCCGAGGTAGCGAGTACGAGTACTAGCAAAGTAATTGACACAGATGGTGCTCATAGCGAGGTGGAGCCTATAGAGCCAATGGTTCGTGAATCGCCTGATATTGACAAGGTACGTATTCGATCTCCCGAGCGGATATGGATGCAATAATGGTTTTACTTTATCTGCGGTTAAGGAGGTTATGTCAGAAAATCCTTGCGGAGCAGTTAAAGGTGCATGTGGAGTTGGTATTCTGATGAGGTCCTCGGTTATAGCAAAGTTCAAGCGAGGCTTGAACTTGGATAATATCTGTGGCGGTTGAGCCCATCGGGGGCTATGGGAAAGTAGCGGCGAGTTTGAATTTTGCGAGCGATTGTGACTTGGGCCAAACGTCGAGCGAGGTGGGAGATTGTTAAATATGACTCGAGTTTGAGTAATTGCAAAACGCGATTTGCTGGACTAAAAGAAGAAATATAAAATAAAGGAGGAAAGTTATTTGCCGAGAAGCCTGAGGATTCGAATTGAAGGAAATCAATTCGTGGTTTTTTGGCATGAAGAAGTTCTCTGCGTGCGTGAGAAAATAAAAGCAAGACCGTGGGGCCCAGATGGGCACACCTATAAAATATTATAGAAGTTTTCTTCTTTTGAATTCGTTGAAGCCCCTGCACGTAGAGCCTTGCACGTGAAACAAAAGGAAATTAAAGTGGTGGGGCCCAAGGTCAAACTTTTGACCTTGGGCACACACGCATATATATATCAGAAGACCCTATTTTCCGAAGACGCGGCTGAAACCCTACGAAACGGAAAGAGGAGCCGCGCGTCCATGTTTCCGAAGAAGTCGCAAGTCCTCCGCGCGAAGCTTTGAAGAGATACGCGAAGCCGTACGTAGAGCGTATTGTGTTAAGCTTGAACGTGCGGTAAGCTTTGTGCGCTTGAATTTATACCAAGTGAGTTGTTTATTTATAAACACTTTGGGTTTGGGATAAATTGGGGTTTGGGAAACACCGAGAGAGTGTTTGAGTGACTTGAGTGTGTAATCTCCTCAGATCGCTTGATCTATAGTGAAATTCGCCGCCGCTCTCCCAAGTGGACGTAGGTCTTTACGACTGAACCACGTAAATCTGGTGTCCGATTTATTTTTTTTCTTTTTCTGTCTATATTATTGTTCGATCGCTCGCCCTATCGCAACACCTCCCTTCATCATTCATGACATTCACAATCCCATTCTTGCTATAATAATTTGAACACAATGCCAAGATCATCTCAGCGGCTCCCTTCCAGTGTATGTGAATGACCTGCTCTCCTCTCCTCCTCACTGCAACCCTGCTTCTCTTTTTCTCAGAATTGAATGCCTCGACTTGGATTATCTCCCATTCTTGCTTCAGTTCATCCATCGTCATACCCAATTCGAGCACACCCCATAAAAGTATTGCTTTCTCAGTTGGACTGCCTAAAATTTCAGGAACAGATACAGAAGGTCGCTTTTGGACAGTACCGGTTGTGTTCAGACCGATTCCTTGTAGTAGGACTTCAAGGACGCTGGCTGCCATTTTTCTGGATGCATCTACACTCACTTGTTCTTTCCCCATCCAGAACTCCGTGACCCTCATCTCGTTCATTGTGAGAGTCCCAGTTTTATCTGTGCAGATCGTTGTGGCAGAACCCATGGTTTCACAGGCAGAGAGCTTCCGGACCATGAAATTGTCGCCCATCATGTGCATTAAGGAGTAGGTCAGCGTCAAAGTGCCGGCCAAAGGCAAGCCCTCAGGTATAGCCACCACCGCAATGGTCACTGTCGTGGAAACTATGTGCACGACCGCTTTTATCACGTCCCCCGGCTTGGTCTTCCCACTGGTGAATTGTCTGTGTCCAGTGAAGTGGCGTACCATCAAGATGAGAAGTACCAATGCAGCCACCAACAGCCCAACCTTCCCGATGAAGGAAGTCAACCTGTTCAGACGGGCTTGGAGCGGGGTCTCCTCATCTAAGTCGCGGCTCACGGAACTCATCATTTTTCCCCATGCAGTGTTCATGCCAACAGAAGCGACCATCATGCGCCCATAGCCGTCTATCACTTTGGTGCCCGAGAGCAAGAAAGGATTCTCGCTGCAGACTTCAATGTGATCGCTTTCGCCAGTCATGCTAGACTCGTCAACCTTCAGGGAATGGCCATCCACAAACAATCCCTCAGCCGGAACCTGGTCGCCGATCTTCAGACACACAACATCCCCTACAACGATATCGGATGTAGAAATCGTTTGCCTCCTCCCATCTCTCACAACCTCCACTCTTGTGTTGCTGCTTTCATCTGAATGTTTCTGGAACTGCTTTTCTTGCTTGTAGTTGCTGAGAGCAGAGCCGACCATGAATGGAAAGATGGTGATGATTATACTTCCACCATCATACCAACCTTGTTTAAGGCCGCGACATTTGATACCAAATACTAAAGACAAGACATCGGATGCCATGGGAATGACCTTGGTCATGTCTTTGAACTCATCAAGCACGAAACTGAGGAAGTTCTTTGCCGGAGGCTCGATGTACTTATTCGCACCAAAAACATCGGTTCACTGCATGAGGTCAGTTTTATCCCCGCTCAAGCCATTTTCGAGATTTGTCATGAGAATTGAAGGGAGGCGTTTAATGCCACCAAGTTGAGCAAGAGATTCAAAACTTTTCTCTCTTACCAGGTTACTCAGGATCTTCTGGTCGATGTCTTGAAGCGAAGGGTGATCTCCTTCGCCTGGATTATCATTGCTTTCAAGGTCGACGTCGATGGCAACATAAGAGAGTGACTGTAACAGATCTGTCTTCTTCCCGAGGACTTGTTTTGACAGAGACTCGAGAGCCCTCGTGAAGTATATGATTATGAAAGCCAAGCGCCATCTTCGCCTATGAATGTTCGTCGTCAGGCTATCGCAGCAGTCAAGCACGGCATCGGTTGCTACTTCGCTAGGTTTAGAAAGCCTTAACGACGACATGGATGGAGAACACAAAGAGACGACAGAAGGGTTTTCTTGGGTTAGCAAAATGCGTCGGGTTCTGAGGATGAAGATAAGTCACTGATTGAGTTGGGTTTGAACGGATGGATTTGGTTTTAGTAGGTGATGTTGTCACAATTCTACATATTTAGTGCAGTGTGATGAGAGTCTCCATACTGCCTGAAGTTCATAGGAAAGTTCGCTGCAGCTTCTTGGATAATCTTTCCACGAAGAGGCGTCGGATCTGTAACCACAATTACCCAAAATAATAATTTAATCCAGGTGATCCACCCGGAATGGTCAAAATGAAGTGTATTCAAAAGTGCACTGAAGACTGAAGAGGACTCAATGTCCAGGACCGCATCTCAGGTTACCTCCAGGCTCCTGCGGACGTGTGTCCAAGAGCAGTCTTGGAAGGCTCCTGCGGAAGTGTGTTCAAGAGCAGTCTTGGCAGGCTCCTGCGTACGTGTGTTCAAGAGCAGTCTTGGCAGGCTCTTGCGTACGTGTGTTCAAGAGCAGTCTTAGTAATTATCTTATTTTCCCACTTCAGTAATTATAATTTACCTTCTCAGAAATAACCACTGCTAGCAAAGGATCCGGAAGAATCTGTATTCCTTATAAAATTCTTCAAAACCTTCGTAACAAAACCATTATTCTTATAATAGCCCAAAAACTATCATTGCTAACACAACTCATTTAAAACTAAAGTGCCTAAAAACTTGTTTGTGCAGTATTAATCTCCTTCCAAGCGGGATTAAAGAATGTAATGATGCTAATTGAGTGGGGCCATATGGATGGATTTGGTTTGATCGGCTTTGATAGGTTATGTTGTCCCTGTCACGTTTTTATGTGTAGGGCGGTGTGATAGAACTTTCCCACCGCAGGAACTTTATGGGAAAGTTCACTGCAGCATCTTCGAAAATCTTTCCTCGAAGAGGTATCAGATCTGTAATTACAATGACCCAAAATTTTAATGTGTATTTGCTTTCTCGTGATGTACCGGTTGGAAAGACGTGTCAAGAAAAGATGTTTGTCCGGTAGTAATAAGCTATTAAATCGATTATCGAGCAATAAATTTATTTGGTAAAGAACTACCACATGACGGGCCGGCAAACTGCCAAGTGGGATTAAAGAATGTAATGATTCCCTTCCGAGATAAAGTATTGATTTATATGACTCAGAACTTTGATATCATATTATGTGGGAAAAAAGAAGAGAATGAAATGATGGTTTTTAATCTAACGTGAGAATAGCAGTCGATTCAGGATTACAAAAAATCAGTCCATACTAGTTGATTGTCATATGTCGAATATTAATTTTTCATATAGGTTTGTTTCATAAAATTAGGTTCAATTAAGGATTGTTTATAAAGTAGATGTATAAACAAGCTGTAGATGGTTCGATAAATAAATTATATTGAATAATCAATGGAAATCTACCCTTATCACTTTCGAAAAGAATTCTTATATACTTAGAATTACTTATCAAAATAATAATTTTTTTTTTCGGGTTATTGATTTTGATACAGATTGATAAAATATATTGCTTCCCACTTTCCCAGAAAAGGGTTTTCAAGATTATTCTACCTACAATTTCTTAGCAACACGGTACATTAAAGTAATGGAACAGCAGTACTTCCATGAATAAACAAATGGGGCAAAAAAACCAAAATGAAGACGGCGAAAGGAACAGAGCCAAGACAACAAATGGCCACTTACCCGTAAAATACAAAAAATATTTCGTTTTCGACGACGAATGTCAATGTGGGGCTATATTATTAGATTGACCGGCTTCGTTGATTTGAGCTTTTATTCTATCGTTATTGCTCGTACCAACAGCCGACAACAAGAAGCACAACTTGGGGGAGAGAGAGAGCGAGACAACCCAGCTCGTCTTCTAAAACAATGAACATCGGAAGACAAAAAAAAAGAATAAAATTAAAGCACAAGTAATTGAATGGTTAAGGCTCGACATACCACCCAAGCTTGATTGAGCCTGATTTTGAGTTAGAATTCAAAGTTGAATATGTTTCGAGGAAGCTTGACCTTGACTCGACTCAAGTCGACTTAGTCGGTCAATAAGTCTTACTTCGAATTTTGAATTTGAGCTTGATTTTGAGGAAAGAAGCACTATAATTGAGGATATATGATTTAAATCTATGGCGTATAATTGCTCGATGAGTTTCACTTAGCTCATCCAACCTGCTATTGCGCTTAATGTACATTTGGTATGCTCTATCTTTCAGCCAAAAGAACACACTAGCTAGCTTCCATGTCCCGGGTTCGCGTGTGACAGTGCAGGGCCTTGAGACTTAATTTCAACCTGTGAAGACGACCGCATCGGTACGATCGTCAACGTCTGTTATTTCTTACCGACGATTCAACTTGTTTTGTGTGTTTCTCCCATCATATTTTTAAGAGCGTACCGCGTTACATGTGAAAAGGAATAGAGTTCACGGAGAAATTTGAGGGGACAAGTGAATAGAATTGGAGAAGCATCTTCTCAGCGGTCCCTGCTTCGAAAAACACTGCGAAAACTGACAAAATATGAATTCGGTAGATTTGTATTGTTTAGACCTTGGAATTGGGTCCGCTTTTGTTTGAAGCATTCATGGTTCATATTACGGAGAGTGAATGATTAATAATATAAAGAGAAAAAGAAAGTATATCGGATACGAGATTTATGTAGTTCGATTGTAAAGAATTACGTCCACGTAGAGAATAGTGATGAATTTCATTATAGATTGTTGAAATATAATACGCGAAAATGATAGGATCTTGCAATTTACGTCAACGTTTACCAGAGAAATAAACGAGAAATAATAAGGACATCAGACCACCGGCCACGGTGGCTCTGCTGGTAAGTCTTCCCCATCGTGGATGGACCCACTGACCCATTCTCGGAGGGTGAGGGTTCGACTCACCGCGGAGACGCTTGGCGTCTTACCCGTTCCACGAGGGTGGTGGGTTCTCTCATGGGGCCCCAAGGTTTACTCTAACCGCCCGCGGCATACGGGGCTTCCCTGGGTCATCAAAATAACAATAACAATAACAATAACAATAACAATAACAATAACAATAATAATAATAATAATAATAATAATAATAATAATAATAATAATAATAATAATAATAATAATAATAATAATAATAATAATAATAATAATAATAATGACATCAGAAATTTACGTGATTCTATTCGGTATCGATACCATGTTAAATGGGAAAATTTAGCGAAGAAATAATCTACTATAATCAGAGAATCAGGTGCGGCGCTCCTCAACTTTTTGCGGTACACATCAAAGAAAGAACCCATGTTAGGTTTTATATGTGTGCCCAACAAGTCAACATATTTGACTTAGGCCCACCAACTTTAACTTCAATGTGGACTAGGCTTTTGCAAGGAATAAAGAAATCCTTGTTTTTTCTTTACATAGATTTTGTTGAAGAAAGATAACTTCTACTCTTGAATAAAAATAAATAAAGATAATAAAATATGTGAGCCCATTTTTGTCTTATAGCTGCACATGATATCTTCCTTACTTATTTTGCACGTTTGAAAGAAAAGTCCAATAATGAATTGTTTCTTCATCCGATTTCTATTCCTCGGAAAATAATCTTTATCAACAAATTCGGTTTAACAAATCGTTATTTGAATTCAAACTCAATACAATAATTTAACAATTCTCCACATTGACTCGATGTTTGAAGTCAAGTTATAATGATCATCATCCATACTGCTCTCCCAACACTCTGACGAGCACTCACTCTCCACAAACACCAATAGAGTTCAAGCAGAGCTTGAACTTCGCCAAAGAAACAAACTTAGTCATCATGTCTGCCGGGTTATCCATTGTAACAAACTTAGCTAAAGCATCTTGGATGAAGTGATACTTGATGTTGATATGCTTTGTTCGCTCGTGATAAACCGAATTATATGCCAAATATATCGCACATTGGTTATCATAGTGTATATCTACAATTTTCTATTTTAACCCAAAGTCCAAGAGCAAATTTTGTAACCATATCGCCTCTTTCGCTACAAAGATTAGTGCCATGTACTCTGCCTTAGTCGAAAATAAGGCAACGTGATCCTATAAGAATGCTTTCCAATTAACTGCACCACTTGCTAGTATAAACACGTACCTTGCTAAAAACCTACAATCATCCAAGTCACCGACATGATCCGAATCCACAAAACTAGTGGTCTCACTGCCATAGCTGTCTCTTCGGTACATTATACTCACATTTGTTGCCCCTTCAAATATCTGAGGATTCACTTCCCAACTTCCCAATGAGTTTTACTAAGACGCTTCATATAGCAACTAACCACATCACAGCTTGTGAAATATCAGACTTAGTACATATCATAGCATACATAATATTACCCACGGCACTAGAATAAGGAACATGAGACAAATGATCCTTCTCCTCCTCAATCTACAGTGATAATTTATCTGAAAGCTTAAAGTGTTTCGTTAAAAGTGTACTTACAAATTTTGTTGACGGCATATTAAAACGTGCCACAATCTTCTCAATATATTTCTTTTGAGATAGACATAAAACTCCTATAGTCCTATCATGCAAAATCTCCATACCCAATATTTTCTTTGCAGCACCTAATCTTTCATCTCAAATTCAGTATTTAACTGCATCTTCAGCACATCAATATTAGACATAGTCTTAGCTACTATCAATACATCATCAACATCTAATAATAGATAAATCAAAGAACCATTCTCTAAACTCCTAAAGTAAATACAGCTATCCATATGATTTTTCGAATCGTCTTGACTAGCCATGAAAGCATCAAAATGCTTATACCACTACCTAGGAGACTGTTTCAGTCCATACAAAAATTTCTTTAACAAGCAAACATGATCTTCCTTACTTGGAATAGCAAATCTCTCTAGTTGCCCCATGTAAATCCGTTCCTCCAACTCACCGTGAAGAAACACAATTTTCACATCTAGCTGCTCTAACTAGAGATCCTACGAAGCAACTAAGGTAAGTAAAACACGAATAGAAGTATGTCTTACCCCAAGAGAGAACACCCCATTGTAGTCAATGCCCTCATGCTGTGTATACCCCTTTGCCACAAGTTTCGCCTTATATCTCGCTGCCTCGACATCGAGAATGTCATTTTTCCATTTAAAGACCCATTTACTTACGACAATCTTTTGGCTCTTGGGTACTTTAACCAACTCACATGTTTGATTTCGATGGAGTGATTCCATCTCTTCACTCATAGCTTCTAGTCACTGCAACAACTCCAAACTAGCTATCGCCTCAAAGTAAGACAAAGGCCTATCTATCTCTACCTCATCACTTACAGTCAATGCATAAGCAATATCTGTATAACTATAATGTATCGGTGATTTGATTTGCCTTCTCTGTCTATCTGCAACTATAGTATGCCGTGGCTTTGCTGGTTGTTTACTATCACCAACTTCAGGAACTGCAGCCTTATCTACAGTCTCAACTTATGTTACCTTAGAGGTCTCCGAAATCTCCACCTGAAGCTCCACCTCACAAACGACACCATGATCTGTCTGTTTTGCTGGTTGTATCTCAGAATTCCTCTATTAAAGCATTGCAATCTCGTCAAAGATCATGTCTCCGTTGATTAGAAAACTAGGTAATCTGATATCAGTACACCACAGCCAGTAGCCTTTCACCCCATGTGCATAACCTAGAAATATGCACTTCTTTACCCTCAGCTCAAGCTTACCATCATTTGCATGAGCATATGCAGGACATTCGAATATACATAATCTGGAATAATCAACAGGTTTCCCCAACCATACTTCTTCAGGAGTCTTCCACTTGATAATATATTATAGAGATCGATTAACCAAGTAACACATCATGTTTACTGCTTCGACCCAAAATTCCTTGTCAAGTCCTGCATGCAAAAGCATGCATCGAGCTCACTTAAGCAAGTTATATTCTTCCGTTCTACCACGCCATTCTGCTATGGTGTCTCAAGTATTGTGTGGTGTCTCACAATCCCTTCTTTCTCACATAACTCAGTAAAATCTTTACCACAGAACTCCATGACATTATCGGTTCTCAAACACTTGATTTGTTAATCCGACTGTTTTTCAATCAATGCCTTAAATTTCTTGAACCAATCGAACACTTCATATTTGTGCTTCAGAAAATATACCCATACATTCCTCAAATAATCGTCGATAAATGTCAGCATATATCAGGCACCTCCTTTTAAAGGAACCGAAGACGGGCCTCAAACGTCTGAATGAATATATTCAACTAGTCATTTGGTCGAATGAACTGCTATAGTAAACTTAACTCGGTACTACTTCCCAAAGATGCCGTGCTCACATAAGTCCAGCTTCCCTGTCTTTTGACTCTTCAACAACCCTCTTTCACTCAACATCGTTATACATGCCTCACTCATATGCCCTAAACGCATATGCCGTAACTGAGTCAAGTTAGAGTCCAACTTACATGATGAAACTGCAATTGTTCCGGTCACGGTCTCTCCTAGTAGATGATAAAGAGTATTCATTTTCTTCCTCTTCATCACTATCATGTCACATCGAGAGATCTTTAGCACTCCACCTTCAACGGTGTACCTACACCCGATGTCATTGATTGTTCCTAGAGAAATAAGATTCTTATTGAGCACCGATACATGCCTCACATTTGTCAATGTGCGCACCACCCCATCGTGCATCCAAATCCAAATTGTCCTTATCCCCACAGCCTTGCAGGCTACATTATTCCCCAAAAGAATGCTACCACCATCTGCAGTCTGGTAAGTAGTAAACCAATTCTTATGAGGCATCATATAATAAGAACACCCCGAATCTAGCACCAATTTGTCTCCTGAAGTAATAGTAGTCACACATAAAACAGCTTCTGCATCACTAGTGGTCTCCTTGGCAATATTTGCTACACTGTTTGTGGCATTCTACTTATCACATTTATTCTTCCGCTTTAGACAATCTCTCCTGATGTGCCCCTCCTCGTGACACTTAAAGCACTTCATGCATCCCTTGTACTTTATGTGGCGTTACCTCTGCTGTTACTAAGCCCTCAATTTTTTTTTCTACTCCGAATCGTCAGTGCTTGTGCTACTTCTTACTCCAGAGCATCATCTCATAACTTTCTCTGCCACTTCTTAGAGAATAAGGCGAACTTTACCTCTTCTAAGGTAATTGTAGTACGCCCCTACAATAGTAAATCAGTAAAGTGCTCCCATGAATCTGATAAGGAAGCTAACAACATCATACTATGTTCTTCATCATCAAATATCTTACAAACGTTCCTCAAATCCATCATGAGTTTATTGAATTCATCCATGTGGGTTATGATAAACGTACTTTCAGTATATCTAAATTGAAACATCCTCTTCAATATGTATAGGCGATTGTTCTGCTTGAAGCTTTGCCCATAATGTTGCGACATCCTTCTACTTGGCCACTTCTATTAATACCTCATTTGATAAATTCAACAGGATTGTACTCTTTGCTCTTTCCATTAGCTCTACCCTCTTAGAGACTTTCATTATAATCGGCAATTCATTTTCACCATCCAGTGCCTTGGCCAAACCTTGGGTTGTTAATAATGCATGTATCTTGATGCTCCATAACCCAAAGTTGTTCCTCCCATCAAACTTCTTAATTTCAAATTTCCTCTCACACATAATTTTAATAACAGAATTTTCAGATAATAATCAGACAAGCAAAAACTTCAAATCACAATTAAGAAATCCGATCCCAAGCTCTAATACCAATTGCTCAAATATAATATGCAAAAACGACAATATCTTGCAATTTACATCAACGCGAAATCACCAAAAAAATAAACGAGAAATAATAAGGACACTAGAAATTTACGTGATTCGGTCCGAATATCGGTACCTATATCCATGGAGAGAGCCAGCAGCAAATAATTTACTATAATCGGAGAATCAAAGTTTATATTCTCTCACATACTCGAATTTTTCCCACACTTAAATTTAATCTCAAACCCAAAATACTTACAAATAAATAATGTAAACTCACAGCACAAAAATTATCACACGTTCAAACTCAAGTAAAACGTTCTATGTACTCTGCAAACAATAAAAACTCATCTGCTTGTTCTTCTTTCGTACGGCTCTGTTGTTCTTCTTTTTTCTTATGTGTGACGCTCCTCAGCTTTTTGCGGCACACCTCCAAGAAAGAACCCACATTAGGTTTTATATGTGTGCCCAATAAAGTCAACATATTTGACCTGGGCCACCAACTTTAACTTCAACGTGGACTAGGCTTTCAGAGGGAAGAAAGAAATCCTTGCTTTTCCTTTACACGGATTTATTGAAGAAAGATAACTTCTACTCTTGAATAAAGATAAATAAAGATAATAAAATATGTGAGCCTCTTTTTGTCTTGTAGCTGCACATGATATCTTTCTTACTTATTTTGTATGTCCGAAAGAAAAGTCTAACAAGGCATTGTTTTTTCATCCGATTTCTAATGCTCGGAAGAAAATTTTTATCAATAAATTCGATTTAATAAATTGTTATCTGAATTCAAACTCGAGACAATAATTTAAAATAAATTATGTAATATAAAGAGATTTTACACTTGATTCATTCAAATATTTTCGGTATTTCCCAAGCCCCAATACACCCAAAAAAACACACACAGAGCTTAGTTCTGAAATTTCTCGGAAAGAATCTCTTAATCTCACAAAAAAATGCACAAATCTTATCATAAGATATCACAACTACAAATACTAATCCTTCTTGGTGTAATTGCACGAACAAACTTCAATGCCAAGCACCCGTGTGGAAAGGGGCTTCAAGAAACCTTCACGTCAGCCTCCGCTCATGAACAAACCTTGAGAATTAAAATATGGGCCTCTACTCGAGAACTCCACGCGTGAAGGAAACCGAAATAAGCTAGGATTCGGTCAACAAAGTCAACACATGGGCTTTCCTTTTTCTTTTCTTTTTTTTCGTCTTTTATTTCTCATAAATACGGTGGCCTTATATCTCACGGCCAAAGTCATTTCCTTTTCTATCCTCTTTCATGGTCAAAGTCCAATGCTTCTTTGGACACACCGTATAATCGGCTTCACTGCACGACTTCCCCACGGAAGTAAATTTCATATTATGAGATTCAGTTTATTTCAACTTTATCCGTAATTCAATTCGAATCGAGTTCGTTCAATGGCTCAAACTCAAGATATATTTTAACCGTTCAAACAAGAATTGATGAGAGCAACACAAGTAGATCTCCTCAATTGATGGGTCGCTAAATCCCACAAGAAGAGAAAAGTGTTGTAATATAGTAAGGCGTAGAAATAACATGATCTTATAGTTTACATCGATGTGAAATTACCAATAAAGACACTAAAGATTTATGTTATTGGTTTGAATATCAATATCTATATTCATGAAGAGAGCCAACAATAAATAATCGATTATAACCGAAAAATCAGAGTTTACAGTCCCTTATACATTTGAGTATTTTTCATATTTATATTTAAACCTAAATTCAAAAATTTATAAATAAATATGTAAAAATTTACAGCATAAAATCACCACGCGTTGGAGACTTACACAAAACTCGTTCTTTTCTTTTCGTACTGCTTCGCGTTGTTCTTTCTTGTGTGGCGTGTAGCTCGTCTCGTCTCAACTGGCGTCGCCCTCACTGAAGAGAAACTCTCGTGTTTTATATGTGTGCCCAAGTCAACAAATTTGACCCTGTGCCCCTGCTTTAATATATCCAACTGCCATTCGAGTACGGCAAAAGGAGAAAAGTATTTGCCCTCAAAAGTTAAATAGTGCCCATCCTTTGTCCTTTAGCGGGAGGCTTTTGCAGGTCAACGGTGGAGTCCTATACGCCAATCCACTCTTGGACAGTTTCGAAGAGGTAACGCCCGAGAATAACAAATCTGAACAAATCTTATTCGGGATAGGAAATAACAGATTTTGATTAAATCAAATTTTTTTTACGAATTGAGTTTCATAAGAATTCAAATTCGAGATATAATTTAACAAAAAGGTTATGAGAGATAGAGATCATAAGTTATTATCAACATTGACATATTATTTTAAATGATACAAATAATTATTTTTGAAAAAAAAAAGTTAATTATTTATTTTTTACTAAACAAACGAAACTTTAAATGAGATTTTTCAAATGAATTAAGCCTGTCTTCTGGACCAATAATTAGACCAAAAAAAATAAAATGAAAGTTGTCCGAATTCACGGACAAGAAACAATCCTGACGTACAATCGGAGAGAGAGAGGGGAGGTGCTGACCTTTATCGCTTGTTTCATTGACAAAGGCGAATGGTTCTGGCGTGGGGGCTGGCGAGAGAAGGACCCATTCTTCCCTTTCGGCCTTTTTTTCTAGTTCTGCTTGGGGATCTGACGCACTGGGGAATATGGCGGATCTGTGCCTCTGTTCTTTCCATGAAAATTTCTCGATCGAACAAGATTGGGTTTCCCAAAGAAAATGGGCTTTGAGCCCTTGGCCAATTAACAGGCTTTGGGGCTTGGGCCTATGCACAGGTGCTGCTATTGATTGGCAATTGGACTTGTTCGGGATGGCAAGGCACGTACATTAAGGGTGTGCAAAAGACCCGGGAACCACCCGAATTACTCGAAATTAGACTGGACCCCTCAAGAGCCGGTGATTTTTAAGGAAATCGGTCCAGTTCTTAGTTTTAATAAATTGGAACTGATTGGTGTTGGTTTTGTTTCCGGTTCCAAGTGTGGAACCGCCCACCTATCTATCCAAACTAGATTGATAATATATATAATACATATTTAATTTTTAATTTAAAAAAATGAAAAACCCTAAATCTCTAGACTACTTACTAGTTTTTTCTGTTAGATAATTGTTTGTTTTTGCCTACTCATAACAAGTTGGTGAGTTTGCTCTCTTGCTTACACACTTCTAACATATTAATATTATTGGTTCATTGGCTCTAATTGAGAGTGTACTTGATGAGGTGATTCTGTTGCGTAATTCTTTGTTATATATTATAGTACTAACACGTGAAGCTTGATTGGACCAGTTCTATAGACCCACCCTTAGTGGGCGGTTTCCAAATTTAGGGTGGAAACCGCTCACTCAGATTATACTCACCCTAAAATGTACACAAACTTGGTACCCAAGGCAAACTGAAACATGTGGAGTGGGATGGAAATGGAATGAAAGAAGAATGGAACATAATGGAACGAGACAATTGAATTCCTACATTGGATTGTGTCAGAAAAACAACGGGTGAATCTAGTAACATGAGCGTTGAATGTTTAATCCATTCCTAAAGAATATGTTGGGGAGAGAAAGGGTGAAAGTACACTAGAAGGTAAAGTATCCAGCCTAAAAATCCTCATCAGGGTTCTTTTGTGGCTGAGTAAATATTGAATTTCCTACGTACGACATAATCAAGTTTGAATAGGCCTAACTAGGCAGGTGCTCGCCTAAGAAAGAAAACCGGTTGCCTGGGGGCTTGATTTATCTTTTGGTTACCCTAGAATAAACAAAATTGCCAATATGATGCGAGGCGAGATCATTCAAGAAAAAGCTTAGTTGATTAGTTTTGTGAATATGGTCTAGAATTTTTGTATATTTGTCATGATTCATTTGCTTATTTTGATACGATCCCATCCTAGGAGTTACGAGGAAATTATTAAAAAAAGTTTTAAACTTACTGCATTTGAGTCAATTCAATTCTAAACATTCAAATTTGGCTAATTTAATTCTGAACATTTTGATGATTTTCTAATGTAGTATTTTCAGTCAATTTTGACTGGAAATCACTATTGTGAATATTACACGTCCTACGTGACACAGCCGTCACTAATGAGAAACATTTTTTTAAAAAATATTTTAATTATTTTTTGAATGCCTATTTAATTTTTATTTGATTTTTCCTTTTTTTTCTTTTAGTGTTTTCTTCTTTTTTACTTTGACCAATGATGGCCCTCGGAGCTCATGAGCCACTAGTGATGGTTGTGGTTCTCACTTGCGGCCACCTTGCCCAAATTTGGGCAAGGTCGTCTTCACCTACAGCCACAATGGTCTTGCCTAGATCTAAGTGAACCCCGGTGACCTCACTAGCCATAATGGAAAATATATATATATATATATATATATATATATATATATATATATATAAAATTCAGACTAATTAAAAAAATTGAAAATTGTCCATTAGTCCTAGTTGTGCCATGTAGGATAGTTAGCGTTTACGTCAGCGATTTCTAACCAAAATTATTAAAATGATTATATTGACAAATTATTAAAAGGTTTAAAATTAAATTGGATAAATTAAAAAATCTATGACTTTTTGATAATTTTTCATCGGAGTTACTCTATGTCTAGAGTAATAAATTAACACGATGGTCGTTTTCTCCAACACGATGATTGCCCCCACAAATTCATTCCCTGTGGCCAAAGAGTTGCAATTAATCAAAGCAGGTGATCAAGAAATTGGCGATCGTTAAGAAATTAAACTCTTGATGAAGGAAAGTTTGGCTTCCACCTCTGACCTTGGTCACTCATTATCAAGTGGCCATTTCAAAAAGTTGCTGTTTAGGCTTAGAACCCTCCAATGAACACATGTTGAAAGCCTTCGACCTTGGATTTTGTCTGATCTATTGTGTTGAGAAAGTCGGAATGTCCGAGAGGACAAATCTTTAGGTTATCGAGCACGGAGTTTTTATTTACCAGATAATCATCACACGTCGAGACTATGAACTTTGTTATTCTTTTATATGCGGAAATTACAATGCTTACCCTCTTTTATAGTATTGTGCTTCGGAAACACCTGAAAATATTTTTTTCATTATGTTTTGCGCAGTTTGCACCATTTTCATTTTCATAACATGTCTCTTGAGATTTCTTCTTTGAATTTCTTTTTGTCTTTTGGACATAAGGCAGCATCTAGCTTTCACACTGTTCGTCTCTTTCAAAAACCGTACGTTCAATAGAGACTGACAATCTTCATGGGATTGAATAAGATTTATCCGTTGTGTTCGCTAAATCCGAGGGAGAGGACAATTTTTACTCTTGCAAGATGTGGTTGGTGCCTTTGCGACATCACTCATTGTGTTAAATATGAGCACGGACAATTTTCAGTCATGTCCTTGTGTGAGAATTTTCCTTATAAGTTACTCATCACATAAAGGCTCTGATTTACCAAATATACCCACATATGTAATTTTGCATTCAAGATACCTAATTGCAACCTGGGAAAAAATCCAATTTGTTCTCTAAACAAACTAAAATTGTTGTTTTCTTTGAGCATAGACACTTCAATGGACATGAAAACCTTCT
Organism: Eucalyptus sp. ANBG9806169; assembly: GCA_014182395.1. Lineage (NCBI taxonomy): Eukaryota > Viridiplantae > Streptophyta > Magnoliopsida > Myrtales > Myrtaceae > Eucalyptus > Eucalyptus sp. ANBG9806169. The sequence continues at coordinate 40,288,542 of CM024580.1, forward strand.
CACACCTTAAACAATGTTGAAGCCACCTTTCTCCTTTGTGGGTTTGTATATATATCTATAGACATATGCCATTTGGTTGGTAAAGGAAACAATCGGAGAGAAGTACCAAAAAAGTCATAAACCTTTTGTATTGGTACCAATTTAGTCTTAAACTTTTCAATTGGACCAATTTAGTCATAAACCTTTTGCGTTTGGTACCGATTTAGTTCATCCGGCCATTCTCTACCAGAAAAGGCTGATGTGAACTCCAAGTCAATGCCAGCCGGCGTTGCCGGCGCTGACATGGACGTTGGAGTGCGAAACTATGTCGTTTCGCTTTAAAAAAAATAAAGATTAAAATATATATTTTTTTTTAAAAAGGAACTTTTTTACACCCAAAACGCAGCATTTCATTTACCCTAAAATTGAAGATGCTCTCTGCCCACGATCTTCGCGCAAAGACGCCCAAACCCTATTATGATCTCCCCCCAAAATTCTCAGCAACTTGCTCTAGATTCAATCTCGTCTTTCCAATTTCTTGAAGCCAAGTTGTTCTTCCACCAATCGCCTTCATTAATCGAGCCCCTTTCGGCTGAGGGCTTCATCCATCACAATCCCAAAGTCACCCATCTTTATGGGCGAAGACCCAATTCGCCCACAACCCAGTTGAGACCCGACTCATCCGTCACAATCCGAAGCGAACACGAGTAGGCGTTGTGGTCCCGGTTTGATTGTTTTGTCGGCAGCGTAGAGCGACAACTTGACGCGGCATCCCGAAGTTAGCAAAGAACGTGAAAAGTATGTTGTCGTGGTCCCCAATTGAGTGTGTTGTCCTCTTTTTATTTTATATAATCAATTTGCCTTGATTTCTCCACGTGTCGTTGTTGGTTGGAAGAGAGAAATTCTTCGCATTTACTGTCAAGTACCTGTGTGTAGTAGGGAATATAACACTCAAGTTTGGCCAAATCAATTTCTAATAAAGCACGATATGAAGAGAAAGCTTATGTATGCTCGCATCTAGCCAAATTCTTCACGTGTACAATCATATGGTTGCTGGATTCCTGTGTTTTTATGCACAATATGAAGAGAAAGCCTTTGTTTCCATGCACTTTTTCCTATTCTTGTACAAGCTTCTTATTACTTGAGGCATGCACAATCACAATTAAGTAATTGACTTGAGCATACATGTATTCGGTTTCTCGATTAATTAAGGATCTCTTTTATGGAGTAGCCATAGATTTATTAGCTGGGGCACTTGCAAACCCCACTATCAATTGTGTCCAAATGATGATTATTTTACCAAACAAGTAAAGGTTCATGGTGGTTTTGTCAACAAAAGAAAAATAAAGAAAGAGGGGTTCATAGTTTGGCTTTGAGTTCTAATGTTTGATAACAAAGAGAGAGACTGCAATTCCACATATTGTAAAAGTTAGTTTTATTGATCAAGTCCACACTGTTGACTGTACTCTAATTTTTTGGAACCCATTAACACTTTTGCTTTGGAAGTTTTGGTTTTGAATCTTTTGATGTTTTTGATTTTGAATTTTTAGATGTTGATCACCTCCGAATCCGAGTAGATGATCACTACTTTTTCTTCTAGAAACATGATGTATAGAGTGCTAAATAGTACGGGACTTACAGGTTCTATGTGTTGCCTTGCTTATAACATACATTACTTTTTTTTCTATTCTTTTTTCGTGTAGGTTCAAGATGAGCGAAAAATCAGCATGGATCTGCCTTTTCCGCGGTGGAACTTTCTCTCGTCGCCCAATGCTTGAATACGTTGGAGGCAAGTTTGAATTGGTAAAAGTTTATATTAGTTCAACAAGCTACGAAAGCTTCATTAGAGACATCGAGAATGGGGTAAATAGTGTTGAAAAAATTCTCTTAAGGTATTTTGAAGTCAACAAAACATTTCCATCAGTCTAGTCTGAAGACTTGCATACTCTACTGGCAAAGTCTGAAGACATCAAGACTCAAGTTTCAAAGTCTAACTCTCATGGACAGTTTCCAGACCTACAAAGTTAAAACTTCTATTCTGATTTTATCTAGTATAGTTTTGACTCCAACGGTTAAGGAATATCTCTCGGCTGGAATTAGCATTTCAAGATCTTTTATTCGTATTTGAAATAAATCTAGATTCTCTAGATTCGCAACTTATATTCGGAAGGTTCTACTTATGGAAACCAAGATCCTGATTGTATGAGCGAGCAGGATTGATAGGCTATCAACACTTGCCTTAAAGAGCTCGAGATCTCTCTAAATTGATTATGTCCAACGGGTTGATTAGAAGAACTTCTTTGGAAGGTGCCAACAGTAATGAAGGCATGAAGAAGTTTTTAAGGGAGACACTCAAGTTGTTGAAGGGTGCCATATAAAAGAATTCCAAAGTCTGAATCTCCTTGTTATTTTGTGATCCTATTCTTCAAGCTTTACTTGTAATCAAAAGAGAGACTGATATGTGGTGAGACCTTGAGGAAGTGCAGTAGAGTCTCTACACTGTGGAATCAAGGGCGTGAGACTGTAAATTCTCTTTTTGATTCTTAGTGAAATCCAGCCAGAGGGCTGTCCGTGTGGGAGAATTGATGTAGGCTTGGTCTAAGCCGAACTACTATAAATCTGGAGTATTGATTCTCTATCCCTAATCCTTTTACTTTATATTGTTTTCACTTGCAGCGATTATTGTTTTCAAATCCTTAATCCCTCATCAAAGAAATTGTCTATACATTTTGTTATTTTTATAAAATCATATTAATCACCTATTCACCCCCCTCTAGGTACTCATACTAGTTCTAACAATTGGTATCAAAGCTTGTGTACTCGTTTATTAGAAGTGTTTTTACTTCTAAGTAAAAGATCTATGGCTAGTATGTTGCCTACAGGGTTGGTTGAAGGTCAAAGCAACACTAGACCTCCATACTTTGATAGAAAAGACTACAGCATATGGAAAAACAAGATGAAAGCATTCCTAAGGTCGAAAGATCCCTTGGAATGGGAAGTAGTAGACAAAAGAATCATTCCTGCTGCTGCATCAGAATTAGAGAGAGGAAAAGAAGTTACTACTCCTATCGAGATGACTCAAGAAGAAATAACCAAGAGACAGACTCTTGACGCTAAAGCTATTTATTCCTTATATTGTGCTTTATTCCCTACTGAGTATAACATAATATCCTCTTGTGATATAGAAAAAGAAGTCTGGGATAGGCTTCACATCACCTATGAAGGAACTGATCGAGTGAAAGAGATAAAGACTAACATTCTTTTGGGTCAATATGAAGTTTTCAAGATGAGATAAGGAGAATCAATAACTGACATGTTTAGTCGTTTTACTGAAATTGTTAATGGTCTTAAATATCAGGGACATCCAATCTCAGGACATATGAAGGTCAACAAACTTCTACGTGGACTTTCTAAAGATTGGAATTACATAAAGACTTCAATAAGGGAGACACAGAGGATCGCACCACTCTCTGTAGATGAACTGGTTGGAACTCTTCAATCTTATGAAGTAGGGCACACCAACGAAGAAGAAGATTCAAAAGGTAAGAAATCTATTGCCTTAAAATCTAATGATTATTCTGATACTACAGACTCCGAAAAAGATCTAGATGATGAAGAACTGGCACTCATGATAAAGAGATTCAGAAAGCTGAACAAAAATGGAAGAAAATTCAATTGGAAGAAACAAAGCTCACAAAGGTTTCAGAACAAATCAAGAGAGGAAGATGATTCCAACAAAGAAATGACTTGTTTTGAATGCAAGAAAAAGGGACACATCAGACCCAACTGTTCTCTGTTAAGGAAAAGGAAAGGAAAGGCTGAGAAATACAGAAATGCACTCAAAGCAGAGACTTGGAGTGATATTGAATGTGAAGAAAGTGATGATGATTATGCCAATATCTATTTGATGGCAAAATCTGATTCAAACTCAGACCTTGAGACAGATACAGACTCAGACAGTGAGCTTGAGGTTAGTAATCTAAAAATTCCTGTCAAAGTTTCGAAATATATTGATGAACTTTGTCATGGTCTAAAAACTTCTCTTAAGAGGATCTCCGAATTAAAAAAGGAGAATTCTACATTGAAGCAACATGAGAAAATTTGGAAAGAAAAGTTTGAAAAGTTAGATAATGACTTTACAATCTTGAAAGAAAACTCATATTTTGTTTCCAAAGAAAACACTCATTTGAAAAATGATATTTCAAATATATCAAAAAGATTTTCAAATGGTTCTGAAAAATTGGATAAGATTCTTTCAATACAAAGACCCTACTTTGATAAGTTAGGTCTCGGTATGACTTCTGAAACTATTCAACTAATTGATTTCCCAAAGGTGAAGGAAATAATCAAACAAAGACCAACAAGAATTGTTTATAAAAATCATTTCCATAAAGTCTTTGTAAAACCTGTTAGTTGAAATGCTCTAAAATGTTCAAAGTGTCAAAGCTCAGAACATTTTGAGAAAAAATGTCCTTTGGTTTGGAGACTTGTTAAAAGGAATAGGGCAAAGACTGTTTATTGTTCTAACTCTTCTGAACCCAAAATGATGTGGGTACCAAAGAAAGCTTGAATTCTTTTTAATTGCAGTTTATTATCAAAAGGAAGATTAAATGGTATCTAGATAGTGGCTACTCAAGACATATGACAGGAGACTCAGGTTGCTTCATAAAACTCGTCCAGATAGATGGAGGAAAAGTTTCTTTTGGTGGTAACAACAAATGAAGGATTATTGGTCACGGAACAGTAAAAATTGGAAGTCTATCAATCAACAATGTTTCCTTAGTGGAAGGATTAAATTACAATTTGCTTAGCATAAGCCAATTGTGCGATACTAGATTCAAAATCAATTTTCAAGAAGGAACGTGCTCAGGAATCAGTAAAGACTTTACTCAATCTTTTATTGGACGTAGACATGGAAATATCTATCTTCTGGATGTAAATCAAGAAAGATCACAATGCTTAATATCAGTACAAGATGAAGCTAATCTATGGCACAGAAAGCTTGGCCATACCAACATGAAGCAAATTGCCAAGATCTCTTCTAAGAAATTTGTTCGAGGATTGCCTATTCTCAATTACCTAAAGTCTGATCTATGCACACCATGCGTACTGGGTAAACAGGTAAGAAACTCTTACAAACCAATAAATAAAGTTTCCACTAATTGTGTACTGCAGCTTCTGCATATGGATTTATTTGGACCTACAAGAACGCAAAGCATTGGTGGAAAAAGGTTCTGCCTAGTAATAGTGGATGATTATTCACGATTTACTTGGGTCTGCTTTCTTGCAAGTAAGTTTGAGACATTCTCTCATTTTTCTAAATTTGCTAAGAAGGTGCAGAATGAGAAATGTCACACTATTTCAAGCATTCGTACAGATCATGGAAGTGGGTTTGAAAATCAAGACTTTACTAAATTCTGTGATGAATCTGGCTTTCGGCATAAATTTTCCTTTCCATACACACCAGAACAGAATGTGGTTGTGGAAAGGAAGAATAGGTCTTTACAAGAAATAGCAATGACTCTTTTGATTGAAAGTAATGTTTCTTCACGGTTTTGGGCTGAAGCTGTTTCAACTGCTTGTTATATTATTAATAGAGTGTTTTTAAGATCAATTCTTGAGAAAACCCCTTATGAAATTTTTAAAAGTAAGAAACCAATTGTTTCTTATTTTCAAGTATTTGGTTGTAAATGCTTTATTCTGAAGAATGCAAATGATCGAATTGGTAAGTTTGAAGAAAAATCAGATGAATGATTCTTTCTTGGTTACTCAACTGCAAGCAAAGCCTACAGAGTATTCAACAAGAAGACTCAGACTATGGAAGAATCAATGAATATCAAATTTCAAGACTCTCCACAAATTCAGCCAATTTAGACTGAAGAATCAGAATTTGCTCCAGACTCTACTAAATCTACCTCCCTTGAAGCAGTACAACAAATCACTGATAAAGAATCAACTCAAGAAAAAGATCAACAACCTATCAGACTATCCAGTAACTGGAAGCACAAGTCTAGTCATCCCGAAGAACTCATTATTGGAAACGTTAATGAAGGAATGCGAACAAGATCCAAAAGGCCAGAAGAGTCTAGTGCTGTTGCACTTATTTCTGAAATAGAACCCAAAAACATTGAAGAAGCCTTAGCTGATGAAAGCTGGATTGAAGCAATGCAAGAAGAGCTCAGACAATTCAGTATTAACGATGTTTGGGAATTAACTCCTAAATCAAAAGGTAAATCTGTTATTAGAGCTAAATGGGTTTTCAGGAACAAAGTCGATGAAAAAGGCAAAGTGACAAGAAACAAAGCAAGACTCGTGGCTAAAGGATACACGTAAGAAGAAGGGATAGACTATAATAAGACTTACGCTCTTGTAGCAAGGTTAGAAGCAATCAGATTATTACTTGCTTTTGCATGTTATAAGAATTTCAGGTTATTCCAAATGGACGTGAAAAGCGCATTCCTAAATGGATTTATTCAAGAAGAAGTCTATGTGGAACAACCTTTTGGTTTTGAAGACTCAAAGAAACCAGACTCAGTGTTCAGACTGAAGAAGGCTTTATATGGATGAAACAAGCTCCTCGAGCTTGGTACGAAAGGCTAAGTAACTTTTTAATTCAAAGTGGTTTTACTAAAGGAAAGGTATATACTACTTTATTTATTAAAAAGGAAGGTAAAAGCTTTTTACTTGTTCAAATTTATGTCAATGATATTATATTTGGATCATCTAATGAGATTTTGTGCAAGAAATTTTCTAAGTCTATGCAGGATGAATTCGAGATGAGCATGATGGGTGAACTATCATTCTTCCTTGGTTTACAAGTGAAACAATTAAAAGAATGAATCTTTATTCATTAAGAAAAATATGCAAAAGAACTTGTTAAAAAGTTCGGTTTGGAGAATTGCAAAAAGACTGACATACCTATGTCAAGCTCTTTGAAGATAGATAAAGATGAAGCAGCGAAGAAAGTCGACCAAAAACTATATAGGAGTATCATTGGTTCACTTCTTTATCTTACTGCATCTAGACCTGACATATTATTTAGTGTTTGCATATGTGCTAGGTTTCAATCGAATCCTAAGGAATCTCATCTAAGTGCTACTAAACGTATTATCAAATATGTTGCAACTACTGTAAAGATTGGTCTATGGTATCCTAAAGAAAGAGACTTTACTCTTCTTGGTTATTCAGACGTAGATCTTGCAGGTTGTAGAGTTGAAAGAAAAAGCATTTCTGCGCTTGTCAATTACTTGGTAACATGGCAGTATCTTGGTTTTCAATAAAGCAAAGTACAGTAGCTCTTTCTACAGCTGAAGCAGAATACGTAGCCCTTGGAAGTTGCTATTCTCAAATACTTTGGATAAAACAACAATTACGAGACTTTGGAATCGAAGACTCTTGTACCGAGATCAAATGTGACAACACCAGTGCAATCAATCTTACAAAGAATCCTATTCTTCACTCAAGAGCAAAACATATTGAGATTCAACATCATTTTATAAGAGATCATGTTCAAAATAAAGAAGTCTTGATACAATTTATTGACTCAAAGAATCAACTGGCAGACATTTTCACAAAACCGCTTGAGAAAAGTTTATTTGAGTCTATTCGCTCAAGACTCAACATTTTATCTCTTGAAGACTGTTAAAGTTCAGACTCAGAATCTAAGTCTGAAAAGTATCAGACTCAAAAATTCAGACTTAGAAGACCAAACGTCACGACTGTAAGTTATTTCAATTACAGTTCATTTACTCGTTTAAACTGTTATCTCGAAAAGGTAAGACCGTCTGTTTATCTTTAATTGATATTATTAAGGCAATTAATTTTAAACAGAGGTGGTTATCGATTTGTTTAAAAAATGCAGTTATTTTTGAAAATGTATTTTTATTTTTCCTTTTTGTGACGATTCAGATACCCCGTATCGATTGCCTTTTATACTCTTTCTCCTCATCTTTTTCACTTTACTTAAAAACCCTAGATCACAAATTTTTCACTCTTTGAGATTTTCCTTCGCAAGTTCTTCTCTTCAAGATTTCATCTTTCTTGCGAGACAAAGTGTGAAAGTTCTCTCAAAAGACAGTGACAATGTCGTATCAAAGGAAATCTTCCAGAATAGCAAGTAGGGAACCACAAGGCTCGAGTGAGGGGCCTACGCACTTTGATCTTACTGATGAATGAAACTCTCCAAGTGGACAGATACATCAACATTCTCAACAGCGCACTTCTTCCACTAGATTACATGTTCGAAACCCTCAACATACAGAGGAAGAGATCATTGAAGATGTAGAACCAGGTTAGTTTCTTAAGCCTGCATTTGTTTATAGGCTTTATTCTGCTTTGAAGGAAGGGGGTTCTGCAATGACGTTTATTGACGAGTTTTTGAAAGAGAATGGTTATAGAAATGAGACTCATTTTCTAACTGTGATGGAAAGATCGGGTGTTGTTCCTGTTGGAACAGCGGCAAAGACTTTTGCAAACTTTCCGAGTGACCCTCGCTTTGGTAGTGTCAATCAACCTGAGGGAAAAGATGATAATGAGAAGATGTTTATGCACTTTAAGCCTAGGATGGGTGTGGCTACAACTCTTCGGGGAAAGAGAGACGATTTGTTTCGATCAGAGGAACATAAGCAGGTGTATGCAGGATTGCTGAAGCGTGGGGTGATGAACCCACGAACTGTGGATTTTGATTTTCTGAATCTGTTGAGCATCAATTTAAGGGAGAAGTTTGAGAAGCTTCAACTTTATCAATTTTGTACTGAGAGCGAGGTTGCTCATTCTGAACTAACGGCTTATTTCTACTCTAATCTCAGTTTTCTTGATGCAAACAGTTTTTCATTTAGTGTGAGGGACAAAGAGTATGTGGTTGACACAGATACTCTAGCTGACATTATTGGTGTAGAAAGAGGAGATTTCCAATCATCTCTATGTCTGTTAGCCATGCAACTCTGGAGCTTGCAAGAGATAGAATCGTAGAAGGCTGTCTCTCCTATTCAAGGCTGAATGCTTCAAACATTATGCTTCACAAAATTGTGATCAACTGTCTCAGACCGAAGTCGACATTGAAGACAGATGTATCCATTTCTGAAGCAAAACTGATGTATGCTATCAAGATCGGCCTTAACTTTTCCTTGCCATATACCATCATGTTCCACATGTATCGGTCTATGGCGAAGGACAAGGGAAAACTCCTTTATGCTGCTCTTATCACTCATTTATTCAGACATTTGAATATTCAACCTCCCAACATTCTGTCTGTGAAGACTATTGATCAAATGGTCATCGGGCTAAGGATGATTACGAAAATGCGTCTGAAAGAACTCAGCAAAAAGCTTGAGCAGTTCAAGGAGAAAACCTCTGTCAAGACCAGACCAGACTCATCTGCTGCAAAGAGGAAAGGAAAAGATCCTATGACTGGTCCTACCAAGAAAAGGCGGGCGATCATCTTGCGGGATGAAGATGATGAGGATGATATTCCTATCTCTCGCCTTTGTTTCAAAGATTACGTTTCGAGTCGGCGAAACGAAGATCCGATTGAAGAAGAAACTGAGAAATGGAACCAGGAGAAGGAATTCATGCAGACAGAAGAAGAAGAAGAAGAAGAAATAGTCAGAATAGACTCACAACAACAACCAGAAGAACAACATGACGAAGAAGATAGTGCAAATTCTCCAGCAGAAAATGAGGATAAAAAATAGCTTGACACTGAAGAGGTTTCTCAGCAAGAAGAATACTTCTCTCCTCCAGAGGGCATTGAAACAGGGGGAGATGTTCCAAGAGAAAGTACTCCTCTTCTTTTTACCTTTACCAATGCAAGTGTTAGTCGATCACCTACTGATGTAGAGGATGTCCATGCCTCTCATTTTCCTGAGGAAGAGGCAACATCTCCACATGATGATCTTCCTGCTGATATTCGCTCCACTGGCTTAACTCCACAATCAAACCATGTTGATGCAAGCACGCAAACTGACAATTCAGGCGATTTTGGAAGGCTGCTTGAAATCATTTTGGAGCTCAAATGCCAGATATATGCTTTAGGATGCGAATTCCAGACACTGCAGAATGAGAATCATGCCATGTTCATCTCCTTGCATGATCAAATTAAAGATGTTCAACTTCAGGTTCAGGCCACAGCCAAAGGCACAGCTCTCACTCAACTGCAGGAGGATTTGAGGAAACTGGATGAAACTGTCAAGTCAATCGAAGACTTTCAACTTGTTCGCATTTCTCGCGCACCCTGACTTTCTCACATTTTTATGCTGACAAAAAGGGGGAGAAGTTTTTGCAGATTTCCATTCCAAACTTTCAGCTTTTAAAACACTATTTGGATTCAATATTTTGTTTGGTTGTGATTGACTTTATGACTTTATCTTGAAGCTTTGGATTGCTAGTTGGATTGCTTGCTTATTATTGCATTACTTTAAGCTACTAAAGATAGTTGTTTAATATTTGTACATGACTAATTTGTTTTCTGTGGATGCAGATTTGTATACAGGACAAATCTATGTACAGGACAACTTTTACTATCTTTACTCTAATCTTTTATGAGATATCATTGCTAGCTTAAATGTTGTATTGCAGGGCAATTGTATTCTAATCTACAGGAAAGTTTTGTCACCATCAAAAAGGGGGAGATTGTTGAAAAAATTCTCTTCAGGTATTTTGAAGTCGACAAAATATTTCCATCAGTCTAGTTTGAAGACTTGTAGACTCTACTAGCAAAGTCTGAAGACATCAAGACTCAAGTTTCAAAGTCTAACTCTCATGGACAGTTTCCAGACCTACAAAGTTAAAACTTCTATTTTGATTTTATCTAGTATGGTTTTGACTCCAACGGTTAAGGAATATCTCTCGACTGGAATTAGCACTTCAAGATCTTTTATTCGTATTTGAATAAATCTAGATTCTCTAGATTCGCAACTTATATTCGGAAGGTTCTACTTATGGAAACCAAGATCCAAATTGTATGGGTGAGCAGGATTGATGGTCTATCAACACTTGCCTTTGTCGCGACCCGATCTCGCCGCCCTTCGAATGTCAAAGGGGGAAAGGTCGGATTTAGGGATACTTGATCATAAGATCGTGAGCTCTCCCAAGCTCGTACCCCGCGTGACAGCGAATTTATTTATACGATCTAGGTATTTAACAACCTAAGAACATACAAGAGTCGCCACTAGCCTTATATATATTTTTTGGAGGTCGGCTAGAAAACCCAATCGAGGATTGGGAGAGTTCCCTCGATTCCTACGTAACCAGATATCTAGATTCGGGGACTTGGGTTACGCTAATATAGCTATTAGCGCCCTTTCGGTACCTAACAGTATGTTGTGTTTTTCCTAACATGTCCATGCATCTCTTTTTATATTTTCGGGATCACCAATTCTAAGCTAAGCGATCACGCGTGGTGGGTTACTTTTATGCTATTCTATTCTAAAAGAAAAACAATAAAAGAAATCAATCAGAGAAATTGAAAGTGCAAGACATGAAGTAAACAATCAAGAAAAGCAGTAAATCTAATCATGCAATCCTAAAAAAAAATGAAAGAGAAAACAATCAGGAAAAGAAAGGAAACCCGCAACTCGTCGGGTTTTATACAATGCATGGAACCCGAGACATATGTCGGGAAAACAAATAGTACAAGATAATAGTCGGAATGGACATCGACTTCCATCGTCTTCACACCAAAGTTCATCTTTGGAATCCTAATCTAAACCCAATCTAAGAAAAAAAAATGAATAGGTGTGCATACAAATGAAAGAAACAATCATCACATATCAAAACAGTCAAAAGCAAGACAGTATGGCGAATCAATCATAAGCAAATCGAAAAATGATGCATGGTAATTAACTTGTTAAGACATCTAGTCAATGCATGAAAATTATGAAATTTGAACACGACATAGGGCTAAATGTGAGGAACAAATTTGGTTAAGACATCTAACCCTAAATCCATGCGCAAACAATCACACAAATTCATTAACATTGACATGTGACTAGTCATTAGGGAGCAAAATGCATTCCAATTTCAGTCACGACACATCGACTTGATGCATGGTTTTTACATAGTCAATGATCCTCAAATGAGGCATGCCATACATCATTGCAAAGCTTATGATATGCTCTAAGTATGTCTAGAAGGCATCAAGCATCAAATATTCTCTTAAGGAGTTTGATTGAAGACATTTTCACAGCAATACAATCAGTTAAAATGACAGCAGAGATTGCACAAAAACATGGATGATATTCATTGAAATGAAGGCATAAAAAATCTATGAAAATTCGGGTGTATAGAAGGAAATGTCCTGATCATCTATCATGAGACATTGAAGTCATACTTTGTTCACGAAAATCTATATGAAAACAGAAAAAAAACAGAGCAAAAACCCAACATTATAGATTGCAGCAAACCAACGTGACTTTATGGAAGCCATTGACCTTGATAACGATGACCATTTGATTCAATCTATACCTTGTTAGAAAGCTTATGAAATTTCCAATGACTCTCATGAAAGATTCAACTCCAACAAAGCATGTTTACTAGCCCAAATTTGAGCACACGCATCAGGTCTCAAACAGGACAGATTCTGGACAGAACTTTAGACATGTGAAAACCATATCAAATGAAATTCAATCAGGGCATATGAACTATCAAATCGAAGCTTGAGAAGTCTATTTTCTATGTCTAGAAGGGCTCGAGGTCGAAAAACCTCATCTAGCACCTCGTTTCAGCCGAAACAGAAAGTGATATATCAGGTATACGAAATTGCAGATCCAAGCAAATCAACTTCAATCAACTTCAAGTTCGTGATCATTGATCATCAATCCACAGAAATTCATTAACCTCAGTAGGTTATATCAATATAATCAAGACAACGTATGATCATAGAACAAACACAGGTCATGCTAGAAACTATTATTGAAGGATTGAAATCAAAATTTTCAAATTCGGCTCCTAGATTTACTGGCTTGTTTCTCACAGCAAATGAACTTCAATTAGCAAATTCATCATCAAATAAATTTGGTATTTCACCCTCTCTGTGGGATATAAAACCAAACAGCTATATGAGAAGATGAACCAAGAACTACATATCAGATTCTTTGCGAATTCACTAGTTTGATCATCATAGTTGTGAACAAGTATTGCATGAAAAACATCAAGAACGCACAGAACAGTCTCCTACTCTTTTTTGGCAGACTCAACACCTCGAAGTAACATGCAGGAGCATCATTTGATATACAAAATCACATATGAACAGAATTTGATCCACGCAAACAATTATGAACGGAATTCGACATCCATCACCCATACATCTAATTAGTTCACATTTCAATCAATTATATGCAGGAAATCCAGCAAAGACACAACCAACGCAATTTCAATTGGATATCAAGACATTGGTAATGCAATAGGAACTATTGGCAATGGAGTCAGGTCTTTTGTCGAACAGGTTGTAAGCATGTGGTGTGAAGCACTATTAACATCAAAATAGCAGAGTAATACAGAGACATCATAGTAGAAAATCCATGGGTACAAGCAATTCTTACCACTTAACTGGAAAAGAAACAACTTGGCGGTGATGAAGTGATGACGATTGATAGATCGATCAACCAGGGGATCGAGGAGGATCGTGTAAAACCCCAAGATTGTTCGGCCGTTTTGCAAAGAGAACAAGAACTTCCAATCGAGCGCCAACGGCGGAATCCAGAACGAACTCCTACTCCACTCGGCCAGAGACGGGGATTTCAACGAAGGAGGAGGTTGCTCGCTTCTCTCGATTGCGGTGGGAGAATCGGCGAGGGAAGGAGATTTCCTCCTGCACAGCTAAGGTTCACGAGCCTCGCCGGCGCCCGGCTGTTCTTCTCGGGCGCCATGTCGAGCGCGGGGCTAGATCGGGCGGCTACCTTGCGCGGCGGCTGAATCAAGGAGCGGCCGGCGCAATCGCGTAAGAGCCCTAACCCGCTCGAGAGAGAAAAATCTTTTCCGAGAGTCGAGTGCAAGCTTTTTCCCTCTTTCTTCGAGAGAGGGATCCCCTTGAGAGCGTTCGTCCATTCGCGATTGGATTCGGAGATCCCATCTAGGGTTTCGAACGCACCGAGATGATGAGCCGATCCGCGAGAGAGTTTGCCCGAGAGAGAGATGGAGCGAGCGCGGGAAAGAAAACCCATGGAGAGAGCGCGTGGGAGAGACCCCCCGTGAAAATGCCCCCTTTTTTATTATTTTATTATTTTTTTTATTTTGCTTTCCTTTTCTTTTTGTTTTGTTTTCTTTGTTTTCTTTTTTTATCTTTTCATTCATTTTTTCAATTTTTTTTATTTTTCATTTCATTTTCATTTTTTTTTGTCTTTTTGGCTCTTTATCTTTATTTTTTTTTTATATATTTATGCAAAAAGAATGTTTAAAATGTCGCCAAAAAATCGGGTGTCAACAGCTGCCCCTCTTTGAGTGGGAGCTCGAAGAGGTTCCACTCAAAGATAAAATTGATACCCGAAATTTTTAGTCGACTCGACTTTGAAAATAGAAAAAGATAACAGCGATGATAGTTGGTCAGAAATGTACCTGATACTTACCTTTGCTCATCGGGTATCTGAACTCTTGTTGAGATTTATTCACTCTGTCTTTGCTTCTCTCTCTCGTGGAATGGAATGAAGGCAATGAAATCACTAGAATTTGGAAGACAAGGTTTAAGGATGACCTGGAACCGTGGAATGGGAGAAAGGTCTCACCGTGTAAGAACGGGTTTCGACGGGATGTGATGTCTCACCGCGTAAAAACGGGTTTCGACTAAGAGAAAGGTCTCACCGTGTAAGAACGGGTTGCGACCGGGATGTGATGTCTCACCATGTAAAAACGGGTTTCGACTAAGAGAAAAGTCTCACCGTATAAAAACGGGTTTCGACTGGATGTGATGTCTCACCGTGTAAAAACGGGTTTCGACTGAGAGAAAGGTCTCACCGTGTAAAAACGGGTTTCGACTGGGTGTGATGTCTCACCGTGTAAAAACGGGTTTCGGCGAGAGAAAGGTCTCACCGTGTAAAAACGGGTTTCGACCGGGTGTGATGTCTCACCGTGTAAAAACGGGTTTCGACTGAGAGAAAGGTCTCACCGTGTAAAAACGGGTTTCGACCGGGTGTGATGTCTCACCGTGTAAAAACGGGTTTCAACTGAGAGAAATGTCTCACCGTGTAAAAACGGGTTTCGACTGAGAGAAATGTCTCACCGTGTAAAAACGGGTTTCGACCGGGAAAAAGGGTCTTACCGTGTAATAACGGGCTTTGACCAGGAAAAGGGTCTTACCGTGTAATAACGGGTCTCGACCAGGAGAAAAGGGTCTTACCGTGTAATAACGGGCTTTGACCAGGAAAAGTCTTACTGTGTGGTTTAAGGATGGACCCACGAACCTAGTAGACAAGGTTTTAAGATAACCTTGAACTTGGAGACAAAGGTTTTAAGTTGACCTAGAACTTAGGGACAAGGTTTTAAGATGACCTAGAACTTGGGGACAAGGTTTTAAGATGACCTAGAACTTGAGGACAATGATATGGTTTAGGATGACCAAAAACTGGTTCACTAAGGAACAAATATTTTGAAAAAGAGTTTCAAGATTACTTGAGAGCCAATCTTGCGAAATAATGCCAATTGTCAAATCCTTTCAGAGAGAATTTTAACAAAATGAAATTTGATTAACCATCTAAAGGGTTAAATCAAATATGCCAAGTGGAAAAATCCTAATCAAAAGAGGTCTTTCACACTAGCTCTCAAAAAGGGCTTTTGTTCCCAACCATTGATATGGGAAAACTGTTTAAATCTCACTTTGGAGAAGTCTCACTCAACCTATGTCTAAGGCTTTCGGAAACGTTCACAGTGAATACAATCCATTGATCAAAAGGTCTTTTGAAGGGACCGTAATGATGGCTTGGTCATGGGCTTACACAAAGGGTATGTATTTTGAGGCCAAGAAATGAATATTCAATCAATATCTTCATCGGGTTTACAAGTCAAGAACCTTGAAGATAAGATAAGATAGGATTGCTTCCACTCCTTCTAGCGGTAGCTCCTATGTGATATTCTCATCTCAACTTGAACCATCCCAATCGGAAGAGACTTCGGATAAGGGTTGTAATGTTGGTTCAGGTGAGGCTTAGAAAAGGCTTGAAAAATTTTCAAACGTTGAAGGGTTAAAAAGTGAGTGATTATCTTGGCATCATTACCATCACACGACTTTTCAAAATTTTGACTCTTGAAATTTAACCTATCTCGAGAGTCCTTTTGGTAATTTGTTTTGAGACATGAGAGCTTTGCTCTCTGTTCTAATAACATTGCTTGCAATACATGTTTTCTCTTGCAAGACTTTTCTTTTGTTTTTCAACGAATGGTCTTTTGTCATGACCATTGATTTCGCTTTTCTTCGTATTCTTGCTTTTCTTTGCATTTTTTTTTCAATGGGCATTGGCCTTGCTTTTACCAGGCACACTGCTTTTTCATGCCCCCTAGTTTTCATTCTCTTTTGAGCATCTAGGACTCTCGAGTGGCATTTACCAATATTCAATTTTGTTGGTAAATCATGTGCCTTGCCCCAGTGTGGGGAGATAATCATCACCTGGGGTTATGAAAGAATTGCATAAGGCTCAAATTGGCTAAGCAAAGGGTACTTGTGTTTGTGGTAGTGAACGGAATGCTCTTCGTCATCTCGGGATGCTTCGAGTTTCGATAAGAAATCACCTGAAGCTAACACAAGAAGATTGATACAAGTGAAAGCAATAAAATCTTTCTTGATCTTTTGCTCCATAATTTCCAACCAAGACCTCCTATTTTGCCCCAATGTGGGGTTGTTCTTGACAGGGTTATTTTGGAAATGCTCCCTATTTGGCTCAAAGTGGCTTGCAATGGATATCAATAGTGTTTGGGATTGAGAAATGAAATGCCTTTATCATCTCAAATCATGTATTCACCGTGAATGCATCCTATGCCCTAAGACATGGTTCTTTCCACTCAATTCTCTCAAGGAGTGTATAAGGATGTGTTTGGTAAAGGGGTTGCCTCTCATCATTTTAGGCATTACCACCTGGCATAGTTAACAATCCTTTTCAGGTTTTCCAAAGCACACTTTGGTTAAATCCAACTCCTTGGGGAATGAAAATGTTAAAATTTTGCTTGAAATGCCATGTTTCCTTGACCCTACTGGGGAGAGTTTTGGGAATAATGTTGAATAAAATTTGTGGACAAAACAGGCTTTGCCCAGCACAAGAGTTCACTTTCAGAGTTTTAACCGACTCTAGAGTTCTAACTGACTCTTCGGCATTCTAAGGGATAAGGTCACCTCTAAGTCCTAAAGAAGATGGCAACTTTTGAAAGTTTTGCATTTCTGAGATGAACCTCTTATGGACATGTAGAATCTTCATTAGAGATCCTGCAAAATGAACAAACAATGCAGATGCAATATGTATGCATGCGATGCATGATGCAATTATCCTAAAGTGGCTCGGATTCAATCCAACAATGGCTCAAAGGCTTTTCAATTTATTCATGGAGCGAATCTGATCCATGCAAATGACCATGGTGATATGAAATATCATGCTCGAGATACAATCGAAAAATGGTTAATGAATGCAATGCATATAAATGTCATGAAAATTTTGTTTTCAAATTCAAGTTTTTGAAGAAATTTATTGGGAACTAGCCCTCATGTCATTGGACGTCCTCGTTCCACTAAAACATTTTGAAACTATAGATCGTGTGGAAGCTCAGGCCTCAAAGCATCATCATAGGACTGATTCGAGTCTCACACGTCTATTAATAAAACGTGAATTTTTATTAATATGCAAAAATTGTATTACAACGTTGATTATCCTGGATTCATAGAGTTTGTGATCCAGATTATTACAAGTAGAAATGAATGGAATTCCCTCGCAGGGGAGAAATGAATGGAATTCCCTCGCAGGGGAGAATTAAATGGAATACAACTAAAAATGAAATGCAAGAACTAAGAACGTCCCTTACATAGTGGGAATTGTGGGTTCTTCATTTCCAACGATAATGCCAACCATGTTGACATCTTCAGAATGCTTTGGAAGGGGGTTTTGTTGGACATTCGGTGCTGAGTCCTTAAAGGTGAGTAGCTCTTTATCCAGCAAATTCTGAATCTTAGAACGGAGCACAAAACAATTATCCACATGATGACCTTTTTCACCCATATGGTAATCACACGTCTTGTTAAGGTCGAATCCAGCAAACTTTGGCGGATTATCCCTCGGGATCTCTTTTGCCACAAGATGACTTTCGATCAGCATTGGAAGTAGTTGTGACATTGGTCTAGGCAACGGAGTAAATTGCCTTTGGGGAGCTTTTCCTTTGCGATCGAAGTTTTGAGAGGAATTCCCCGTCTCTATGGCAGGTCTATGAGCCTGAGGATTATATGGCTTTTGATAAGAGGAGTTTTGTATATAAGCAATCTCGACAGTCGATTCTTTATCTCTCTTTGGGGCATATCGACGATTTGTGGTCTCAGTCAACCTTCCTTCACGCATGATCCCTTCGATGCGTTCGCCCAACTCCACAAATGTGGCAAAGTTCATACAGGTATGGTTGTACATCTTTTCGAAAAAATCACGGGGCATAGCTTGAAGCAGCAATTTCATGGTCTCTTTCTCAGATAATGGCGGTTTTACTTGAGACGCGGTGACCCTCCATCTTTGAGCGTAGGCTCTAAATGATTCAATTCTCTTTTTCTCAACTCGGACTAATTCTTCTCGAGTCGGAGCAATTTCAGTATTGAATTTGTACTGCTGAAGGAATTCATCAACGAGATCTTCCCAAGTACGGATCTTCTCCATGTCCAACTCTATAAACCATGTTAACGCAGGACCAACCAAGCTGTCCTGAAATGAATTGATCAAGAGTGGGGATTATCTCGAATAACGGGCCATCTTGCCCAGATAATATTTCAAATGAGTCTTAGGACATCCGATGCCGTCGTATTTCCTTGTGAACTCAGGCTCCTTGTAGTATTCGGGGACATTAACTTTGGCAAATGGCGAAAGTTTATCAAACCCCAGAATGAATCGATAGCCTTGCAGCATGCAAAGGCGCTCCTCAATTTTTGCAAGGCGCCTTGCATTTTCTTCATCGAAGTGTGAAGTTGGAATTTCTTTAGAGGGAGGTTCTGGACCAATAACTATTGGGATTGCAGTGGGAATTTCTTCAGTAGGCCCTTTCCTCACAGGCTCTACCATCGGAGCTTCAGCGGGCGCGGTAGGAATATTCATGGTTGACGAAGCAGGAGTTACAGACGTCAAGTTTCTAACTTGGCCGGAGAGATCAGCCAATAATGCCATCATTTGCGCCATTTGATTTTCCATATTAATGACACGGGCTCGGGTGTCTTCGTTCTCCATTTTTGTTTGGCGACGAGTTCGTATAACAAATCTTTCTTCAGCCGTTTTTCAAAACCTCCTGTAAAAAGAAAATGACTCGGATTAGTACCAATCAAAAGAAACCATTAGAGTACAAATCCTAGTCAATTTTATATTTTCTTGAGATGAAATAATGATAAGAAGTGTATATGATCCCAATATCATATAACATCCTCTTATCAAAATTTCTTCAAAAGAAATTATACAATTGAAAAGGAACGACGACAAATATTTAATCAGAATGCCCATTTTTCTAAAAATTACATGAAAATGTTCATGAATTTCATTCATTTCAATCGAACAATTACAAGGGAAAATAAAACCTTGCTTTCTTGAAGCTTACAAAGTGGTTCGATTTGACATGTGATTTTTACATGGGATATGAAAATGAATACAAGTAAACCTCAATAGAAAAGAGGAAAACACAAAGGAAATCCCTTTACAAGAAAAGCATATGAAATGGAAACCTAAGGACTAGGTGGGATCCTGCGGAGACGCTTGTTTTCATGGGCCAAGCGTTCCTCATCGATTAGGACATTGTCTTCTTGCTCCTGAATATGAGCTCGCCAAAAACCTTGAGGTTCGGGAATATCTTGGCAACTGAACCTCGAGCTCAGGTTCTACTTGACGATATATGTAATCGATGGTAGCTTGATGAGTCTTCATCTCTCCTTCCAAATCAGCTTCATCAACAGCAACCACGTAGTCTTGATGTCTTGTGTCGAGATTTTCCCATGGAGTCTTGAGATTCCCAGGCACGGGGAGCACGTCTATTTCAAGTTTACTTATCTAACCCTAAACCTAAAGGGGCATCCATGATTAAAACATATCATCGTTGAAATATAAAGTGCATAATTGAAATATGGAGAGCAAAACTATAAGAGCGATAAAAAAGGAACGATCTTTTACCCACCAAACACATGGCAAGCACAAGTCACATGTCGCATGAAAATGTGAGGTGTCGACGCCTAAGGTGAGGGTGCTAAAGGCTCAAGGTCCTCATCCCAAATGATAAAAATAGTTTACCCACCGCTACTATCGTCGGTCAGTGCTATCTTTATCAGTTGGGATAAGCGGGTTTATGTAAGTAATGGATTACCACGAGTATTCACTCGCAGATTCCACCCATAAACCCTCCTAAGGTCCTAGATTGGGCGATCGGGGTTTTAGACCGCGGTTGTGTGTGCGGTGTCGTGCTAAAGCTTGTAAACATGCATTTAAATTTAAACATCCAGCACTTCAATATAAACCCTCATACATTCATACATCCTTACACCATCTGCAAAACAAAGGGTTTACAAGCACGCCTCCCCTTATAACTCCCACCTACAAAACCATTTAACACAAGGTTAGCGACTAACCTGATTTTCCACGCAACTTTGACATGCAGGCGATCCTACAAGAGACATGTTAGTTAAAACACAACAACAATTTTTAAACGGCTTCAAGTCCTCTTAATCTAGTAACCAGTCCCCAGCGGAGTCGCCAAGTCTGTCGCGACCCGATCTCGCCGCCCTTCGAATGTCAAAGGGGGAAAGGTCGGATTTAGGGATACTTGATCATAAGATCGTGAGCTCTCCCAAGCTCGTACCCCGCGTGACAGCGAATTTATTTATACGATCTAGGTATTTAACAACCTAAGAACATACAAGAGTCGCCACTAGCCTTATATATATTTTTGGAGGTCGGCTAGAAAACCCAATCGAGGATTGGGAGAGTTCCCTCGATTCCTACGCAACCAGATATCTAGATTCGGGGACTTGGGTTACGCTAATATAGCTATTAGCGCCCTTTCAGTACCTAACAGTATGTTGTGTTTTTCCTAACATGTCCATGCATCTCTTTTTATATTTTCGGGATCACCAATTCTAAGCTAAGCGATCACGCGTGGTGGGTTACTTTTATGCTATTCTATTCTAAAAGAAAAACAATAAAAGAAATCAATCAGAGAAATTGAAAGTGCAAGACATGAAGTAAACAATCAAGAAAAGCAGTAAATCTAATCATGCAATCCTAAAAAAAATGAAAGAGAAAACAATCAGGAAAAGAAAGGAAACCCGCAACTCGTCGGGTTTTATACAATGCATGGAACCCGAGACATATGTCGGGAAAACAAATAGTACAAGATAATAGTCGGAATGGACATCGACTTCCATCGTCTTCACACCAAAGTTCATCTTTGGAATCCTAATCTAAACCCAATCTAAGAAAAAAAGTGAATAGGTGCATACAAATGAAAGAAACAATCATCACATATCAAAACAGTCAAAAGCAAGACAGTATAGTGAATCAATCATAAGCAAATCGGAAAATGATGCATGGTAATTAACTTGTTAAGCCATCTAGTCAATGCATGAAAATTATGAAATTTGAACACGACATAGGGCTAAATGTGAGGAACAA
Organism: Eucalyptus sp. ANBG9806169; assembly: GCA_014182395.1. Classification (NCBI taxonomy): domain Eukaryota; kingdom Viridiplantae; phylum Streptophyta; class Magnoliopsida; order Myrtales; family Myrtaceae; genus Eucalyptus; species Eucalyptus sp. ANBG9806169. The sequence goes on from CM024580.1 coordinate 40,310,327, forward strand.
ATTTGGTTAAGACATCTAACCCTAAATCCATGCGCAAACAATCACACAAATTCATTAACATTGACATGTGACTAGTCATTAGGGAGCAAAATGCATTCCAATTTCAGTCACGACACATCGACTTGATGCATGGTTTTTACATAGTCAATGATCCTCAAATGAGGCATGCCATACATCATTGCAAAGCTTATGATATGCTCTAAGTATGTCTAGAAGGCATCAAGCATCAAATATTCTCTTAAGGAGTTTGATTGAAGACATTTTCACAGCAATACAATCAGTTAAAATGACAGCAGAGATTGCACAAAAACATGGATGATATTCATTGAAATGAAGGCATAAAAATCTATGAAAATTCGGGTGTATAGAAGGAAATGTCCTGATCATCTATCATGAGACATTGAAGTCATACTTTGTTCACGAAAATCTATATGAAAACAGAAAAAAACAGAGCAAAAACCCAACATTATAGATTGCAGCAAACCAACGTGACTTTATGGAAGCCATTGACCTTGATAACGATGACCATTTGATTCAATCTATACCTTGTTAGAAAGCTTATGAAATTTCCAATGACTCTCATGAAAGATTCAACTCCAACAAAGCATGTTTACTAGCCCAAATTTGAGCACACGCATCAGGTCTCAAACAGGACAGATTCTGGACAGAACTTTAGACATGTGAAAACCATATCAAATGAAATTCAATCAGGGCATATGAACTATCAAATCGAAGCTTGAGAAGTCTATTTTCTATGTCTAGAAGGGCTCGAGGTCAAAAAACCTCATCTAGCACCTCGTTTCAGCCGAAACAGAAAGTGATATATCAGGTATACGAAATTGCAGATCCAAGCAAATCAACTTCAATCAACTTCAAGTTCGTGATCATTGATCATCAATCCACAGAAATTCATTAACCTCAGTAGGTTATATCAATATAATCAAGACAACGTATGATCATAGAACAAACACAGGTCATGCTAGAAACTATTATTGAAGGATTGAAATCAAAATTTTCAAATTCGGCTCCTAGATTTACTGGCTTGTTTCTCACAGCAAATGAACTTCAATTAGCAAATTCATCATCAAATAAATTTGGTATTTCACCCTCTCTGTGGGATATAAAACCAAACAGCTATATGAGAAGATGAACCAAGAACTACATATCAGATTCTTTGCGAATTCACTAGTTTGATCATCATAGTTGTGAACAAGTATTGCATGAAAAACATCAAGAACGCACGTAACAGTCTCCTACTCTTTTTGGCAGACTCAACACCTCGAAGTAACATGCAGGAGCATCATTTGATATACAAAATCACATATGAACAGAATTTGATCCACGCAAACAATTATGAACGGCATTCGACATCCATCACCCATACATCTAATTAGTTCACATTTCAATCAATTATATGCAGGAAATCCAGCAAAGACACAACCAACGCAATTTCAATTGGATATCAAGACATTGGTAAACATAATGCAATAGGAACTATTGGCAATGGAGTCAGTCTTTTGTCGAACAAGGTTGTAAGCATGTGGTGTGAAGCACTATTAACATCAAAATGGCGAGTAATACAGAGACATCATAGTAGAAAATCCATGGGTACAAGCAATTCTTACCACTTAACGGAAAAGAAACAACTTGGCGGTGATGAAGTGATGACGATTGATAGATCGATCAACCAGGGGATCGAGGAGGATCGTGTAAAACCCCAAGATTGTTCGGCCGTTTTGCAAAGAGAACAAGAACTTCCAATCGAGCGCCAACGGCGGAATCCGGAACGAACTCCTACTCCATTCGGCCGGAGACGGGGATTTCAACGAAGGAGGAGGTTGCTCGCTTCTCTCGGTTGCGGTGGGAGAATCGGCGAGGGAAGGAGATTTCCTCCTGCACAGCTAAGGTTCACGAGCCTCGCCGGCGCCGAAGCTGTTCTTCTCGGGCGCCATGTCAGAGCGCAGGGCTAGATCGGGGCGGCTACCTTGCGCGGCGGCTGAATCAAGGAGCGGCCGGCGCAATCGCGTAAGAGCCCTAACCCGCTCGAGAGAGAAAAATCTTTTTCCGAGAGTCAGAGTGCAAGCTTTTTTCCCTCTTTCTTCGAGAGAGGGATCCCCTTGAGAGCGTTCGTCCATTCGCGATTGGATTCCGAGATCCCATCTAGGGTTTCGAACGCACCAGATGATGAGCCGATCCGCGAGAGAGAGTTTGCCCGAGAGAGAGATGGAGCGAGCGCGCGGGAAAGAAAACCCATGGAGAGAGCGCGTGGGAGAGACCCCCCGTGAAAATGCCCCCTTTTTATTATTTTATTATTATTTTTTTTATTTTGCTTTCCTTTTCTTTTTGTTTTGTTTTCTTTTTTTCTTTTTTTATCATTTCATTCATTTTTTCAATTTTTTTTTTATTTTTCATTTCATTTTCATTTTTTTTTTGTCTTTTTGGCTCTTTATCTTTATTTTTTTATATATTTATGCAAAAAGAATGTTTAAAATGTCGCCAAAAAATCGGGTGTCAACAGCCTTAAAGAGCTCGAGATCTCTCTAAATTGATTTTGTCCAATTGGTTGATTGGAAGAACTTCTTTGGAAGGTGCCAACGGTAATGAAGGTATAAAGAAGTATTTAAGGGAAACGCTCAAGTTGTTGAAGGGTGCCAGATAAAAGAATTTCAAAGTCTGAATCTCCTTATTATTTTGTGATCCTATTCTTCGAGTTTTACTTGTAATCAAAAGAGAGACTGATATGTGGTGAGACCTTGAGGAAGTGTAGTAGAGTCTCTACACTGTGGAATCAAGGGCGTGAGACTGTAAATTCTCTTTTTGATTCTTAGTGAAATCCAGCCAGAGGGCTGTCCGTGCGGGAGAGTGGATGTAGGCTTGGTCTAAGCCGAACCACTATAAATCTGGAGTCTTGATTCTCTATCCCTAATCCTTTTAGTTTATATTGTTTTCACTTGCAGTGATTATTGTTTTCAAATCCTTAATTCCTCATCAAAGAAATTGTCTATACATTCTGTTATTTTTATAAAATCATATTAATCACCTATTCACCCCCCTCTAGATGCTCGTACTAGTTCTAACAAATAGTACATTTGAAAAGCTTTATTTTAAGATTCCTGGAAAGTCACTAGAAGAGGGGTTGACATGCATATGGAATGAGAATAGAGTAGTTGATTTAGTTTTTAGTTATTTGCATCGTGGGTTAATTGAGACATATGGAGAAAATTTTACGACCAATGAGGCGGCTGAGGGTGATGGTCAAGGTGCCGATGTGGGTGTGGATGAGGGTATTGGTTAGAGGGTCAATGAGAATGCTGGTCAAGGGGTTGGTGAGGGCGCTGGCACTAGTGTTGGTTTAAGTAATGAGACCATGATTGAGCACGAGAGTAGTTTAGATCCTGATGATTTAGTTGATGAAGATGATTATATCGTGGATGATGACGATGACGATGAGGTACACTTCCTTGTCGATGTAAGATTCTTGATTGATAATGATGATTATGATAATGAGGAGCTTCTAGAAGCAAGGAGGAACATGACAAAGTTCCATGGGAAGGCCATAAATGATTTTATTACAAGGGAATCATCCACGGGGTTGGTGCCATCCCAAGGATTGGATGTGAATAATGTTATTAATACTGGAGCTGGTTATGAAACGGATGGAAATGAGAGTTTGGAGTCTAATGAAGGAGAAGAAGATGATGATTTTACTAGGAGGAGAAGTAGGTTTCCAAAGCATGATCCTAATTGTGTTGTGCCTATGTTTATTGTGTCTATGGCATTTGAAAGTAGTAGGCAATTCAGAAATGCTCTAATAAAGTATTTAGTGGCTGAGCGTAGAGAGATAAAATTTGTAAAGAATGACAAGAAATTTGTCAGAGCAAAATGTGCACATGAAAATTGTCCTTGGAAGATTTTTGGATCTGTCGATAGTCGTATCGAATCATTTCATGTAAAGACTTATCATTCAAAACATACCTGTAGCATAAGTTTCAAGAATCGGAGGGTGACGGGTTCTTGGTTGGCCAAACACTATCTTCCTACAATAAGAGCAATGCCAACTATCAAGACTATTGCTTTCAATGAGCTTATCAAGGAGCAACTGGGCATAGATGTGAGTATAATACAATGCAAGAAGGCTAAGTTGTTGGCTTATCAAGTATTGATGGGAAACTATAAGGAGGAATATGCAAAGTTGTGGGATTATGCAGAGGAGCTTAGGGAGAGAAATGCTAGAAGTACTATTACATTGAAGGTTGAAAAGTCTGATATACAATCTAAGGCGTTATTTGAGAGAATGTACATATGTTTTGTTGCTTGCAAGAAAGAATTCATTGATGGATGTAAGAAAGTTGTGGGATTAGATGGTTGTTTCTTAAAAGGAATTTGTCGAGGCCAAATTTTATGTGTTGTTGGAAGAGATGCAAACGATCAATGTTCCCAATTGCTTGGGCGGTTGTCCGAGTCGAGAGTAGCGACACTTGGTTGTAGTTCTTGACAAATTTAATGTATGACCTCAACATTTCATCCTCATATGGACAAGGTTGGGTCATAATCAATGATAAACAAAAAGTAAGTTCCTTATTTTTTTTTTATGCCACTATAGTCACGCTTGTAATATATGTTTCACATTACGATCATCTTTTGTAGGGCCTTGTACAAGCTATGGCTCATTTGTTGCCTGCAGCTGAGCATAGAATATGTGCAAGACACATCTATGCCAATTGGGGTAAAAAGTATAAAGGGATACAAATGCAAAGATTGTTTTGGAAGTGTGCTAAAAGTAGTTTGATGATAGAGTTTGATGAACACTCTCAAGCATTGAAGAAAATTAGTCCTACCGCATATCATGACTTAGTTCAAATAGAGCCAAAGCACTGGTCTAGAGACTTTTTTATCACTGATATAAAATGTGACATCATTGACAACAATTATGTGAGGCATTCAATGAAGAATTATACATGTTAAGTGTAAGTCCATTTACAGTATGTTGGAGGAAATTTGGATAATAATAATGACAAGAATGCATACACAAAGGGATGCGTGTGCTAGATGGAGAAATGACTGTGGTCCAAGAATTGTAAAAAAGTTAGAAGAAAATAGAGCCGGTGTGACATATTGCCAAGTGATCTGGAATGGTGAGACTGGATATAAGGTAATGGATAAGGGTGAGAAATATGTGGTGGATGTGTTTAAGAGAGATTATTCTTGTCGAAGATGGTAGCTTACTGGCATCCCTTGTCCCCATGCCATTTTTGCTTTAAATCATAGGCAAGATGATGCATATGATTATCTTAATGAATGTTACAAGAAGGCTAAGTTTTTAGATGCATATAAAAATATGATGATGCCAATTCGAGGGTAGAAATTTTGGAAACAGACTCATAGAGAGCCACCTGAACCACTTCCAGCCAAGGTCAAACCCAGTAGACGCAAACTGAAAAGATTGAGAGAGGAAGGTGAGGTGGCAATTGGAACTAGGATGTCGAGGATCAGAATGAAAATGACATGTCAAACTTGCTTGAAGACGGGACACAACAGTTTGACATGTCTAGCTAAGAAGACTGGGTCTACATCATCACAAATACGATTTTCAAGGCAAAACATTTTGGTTAGTATCTCCATTTTCATTGTGTTACGCTTGTTTTGTCAATAAAACTTTAAGCAAATATACTTTTTGTAGGTAGAGAGATGTATAGGTAAAGTGACAAGTGGTAGTGGTGGCGGCCCTACCGGTGTGAATCCTACGGTCAAAGGCGCAAAAGCAAAAAGTTGCTTAAAGAGGCAGAAGTGACGAGACGTGGGGGTGGATTTAGTAGTGATATGTTTTAGCTGTAACTTTTTGTGAATATAGGTCAAGTGAACATTTTCTTTTAATGTAACTTTTTGATCGGCACACTCTTGGTTATTGCCTTTTGTCCTTTTGAAGACAAAAGACGCCCATGTTGCGCTATCTTCTAAACTTGATTGAGTTCAACTAAGACAGTAATACTTCAAAGCAGCAGCAAATATTCGCATTTTGATGCCATGAACTGTTAATGAATATCATCTCTTGTTTCAATATACTTGTTGTAAGTTCTAGGCATGAGTTTTGTATTGGCGTTTTTTTTTTCCTTTGTACTTCCTTAATAACCATACAACAACTTGGATAATGATGTCCCATATGTAATAGGTTGTTTGAACCTTTAATAAGAAATTATCTTCTTTTACTTTTTGGTAGCCATTTGGACGTAAGATTGTGTGTATGTTGTTTACTTGTTTGGTAGCCATTTGGACATAGGATTGTGTGTATGTTGTTTGCTTGTTTATTATTTTGTGGTTATTTGTTCACGAAGTAGTGAGATTGTATTGCTTTTTTTTTTTTCTCATATTGTACTCCATTAATCATAATAGCAGGTCGTGACATCAAGAACAATATGTCTTTGGTGTTGAGATTGAGAAACAAATTGCATATGACACAAGAGGGTGCAAACAACTTTCACTTTGTTCATGTTCATATTCCAACATGTGGACAAATACAAAATATATTGCAAAAATGTACAAAAATAGATTATATAACAAGATCAACATTAACACTAAGCTCAGTACATTATTCATCTTCGAATTTCCATAGCATGTTTCCTAGAACTACTATAAAGACCCATGACACAATCAACATGGCCTTCAATGTCGACACTTGTTTTTTTTCAACATTGCTCCGGTGAAATTTGTTGACAGACTTCTTGTTGATGGACACGTTTCTACATCAACCCAAATAAAAAAACCGCAACTTTCTCCGATTTTATATTTCGGACAACCATGATAGCTTCTTCCTCGATTCTCCTTCATCTTTGCTGTTTGTAAAGAACATTGAGGCCACAGTAGCAAAACATAAATGTATTGTTGTTGATTAGAGGAACCGATGTCCTCGATTGTGACGAATTCATCGATGTCTTCATCAATTGTGATGATTGTAGAGTAATTGTTATGTGTGCTTTCAGAATCAACACGAGCATTTTTATCTTGTAAAAAAGTTGAACAACAGCACCTTAGCATATGTCTACATGGCTTAACCTCAATAGCAATAACATAACTCATTCCATCTTGAAATCAATCTCAACAACAAGAAATCATGTCCTAAATGCACCTCATAATGCTAACCTAAAATTCCTGTCCCTATTAGGATGCAACAAGCTTACCAAAAGAAAATGCAAATAAGAACTTCAAAATTTTGTTTCATGCTTCTAAGACAAATGCTGAACAGACTACATCAGAGCATATATATTCATGCTTGGCCAAAGCCAACATCAGAGTAATTTTCCTCCCAAATTGTATGCATGATATGGATCTCAATTTCCCAAAAACTAAGCAAATGTTAGCATCGACTACAAAGTTTAGGCAAATGGGATTTCAACTCTAATTAAGCCAACAGTTCTTGGGGGGAGATCAGAATCCACAAACACAGCATGCAAGCAACGTCGCCATTTTAGCCATCTGCAAACTATGGTACCATATTTGGAACATGAAGACCCCCCTCTAAAATTAGGATTTTTCTCTAGAGTATATGTCAAAATGCTCTTCCCACAACAGAAAATCTCTATTGGCAGAAAATCTTACCTCGGCCAGCATGCCCAATCTATGATCAAGAAGCATAATCAATGGAACATCTATCCTTGCTTTGTCCATGGACGAACTCAATTTGGTTGGATCCTGAAGTAAAAATCCAAATTTCGCATCAAAACCTTTCGCGAATTGAGGTTCGGCTCCAACACATAATTGAACAGCCAGGAAATTCACTGACTTTCGAAGAAATTGCAACCCTTTTGTGATTCATTTCAAAAGCAAGGAATGACTTTGTATTTTGAAGGTTAAACCCCAAATTCGAGAAACCCTAATTGACTCAAGCACAAGCATTACTCAGCAATTTCAGCAAGTGGAACAAGCAAAGTTCGAAACTTCACATGGGAACGACTCAATTGACTCAAAGATTGGATCCCACCGAAGCCTCTTACCTTTAAAAATCAACATCAACAGAGCGTTAATGGAAGGAGCAACAGTAGGGGCCATCTTGGGAGTTCTTCGAGACACGTCGGGAACCCTTCTCGACGATTTCGCAAAGACGATTCCAGCTTCAACGGCGATCCAGATGGAGTACTTGCCCTTAATCGAAGCTCTGAAATTTTTTCGGGCAAAGAGAGAGAGATGGAGGCGTTTGGGCGTCTTTGGGCGAAGATCGTGGGCAGAGAGCGTCTTCAATTTTAGGGTAAACGAAATGCGGCATTTTGGGTGTAAAAAAGTCCCTTTTTAAAAAAAAAATAATTTCTTTAAAATTTTTTATTTTTTTTTAAGCGAAACAACGTAGTTTCGCACTCCGGCGTCCATGTCAGCGTCGGCCGGCATGGCCGGCGTTGACTTGGAGTCCACATCAGCCTTTTCTGGTAGAGAATGGCCGGATGAACTAAATCGGTACCAAACGCAAAAGGTTTAGGACTAAATTGGTCCAATTGAAAAGTTTAGGAATGAATTGGTACTAATGCAAAAGGTTTATGACTTTTTTGGTACTTCTCCTGAAACAATCGCCAAGAGCGGGTTTGGCTAAAACTCGAGCAGTTTTTTAAAAACTAGCTTGATATATGGATTCGATCAAAGATCTCTTGTCGGATGGCTTAGGTGAATTGACAAACTAAAGGAAAGAGGCAACCCCAATTGATTAGTATCCATAGGTGAGAGTTGTAGTTGTATGATCTGACTACTAAGACAACAAAGGATCTTGAAAGCTCACTCTTGCTATCGATATAAGAATTTCAAAAAATCTTCATATAAGAATTTCACGTGCTTCAAACACTTGGTATGGATTTCATGAGCACAAGCCCCTCTTAGATACTCTTCATTAAGAAAACCAACTTCTTATATATCATAGAATTGGATCCAAAACAGGAATACCTACTCAAATTAGGTAACCATTTAAATAGAAAACCAACTCCAATTAAGTAAATTGTTCAAATTAATTTATTTTTTTTCGAGTTGAAACTCAAGACATATTTTCTAAACAGTCCATACCCATAATGTGGTTTGACGTGGGAACTGTTTTCTTTCAACAAAATTTTATGTGCTAATTATTAGATAAAGATAATTAAATCATATATACCATAGTCATCCCTCAATTACAAGCGCATAAATCTAAAACCTCATATACAGCTAGCAAAAACAAGCGCAAAAACAAAAAAAAACAAAAAAAAATCGTGCACGGTCTTCTCTCTAACTCTAATGGCCATCCAAGTGATTAAATGAAATTACCAGATTGTCTGGATAAGTTAAAAGACTGCAATAAAATGATTAGAAAAGCATTTAGAGTACACGCCAAATTCCTTGGCAATCTCATTCATGTCGTTGGAAAATGATACATTTGTACTTTTTCTTACATATAATACAAAAGAAATATAGGTCAGGCACCAGAATTTTACGGTATTGCTTCTCTCATTTCCTTTTGACCATACTTTTCCAGCTTCACGACCATTTTTCAGCCTAGAGCCATATCTGAATATTCACGGGAAACGACAGGGTCAAAGATGTTTGCACAGCAGTACTTTTGACTTTTTTTTATCTTGGTGGGGCACATCGTCCTCTTAAATTCTTCATCTATTAACCTGTCGACAGGAAAGTCAATCTTACGCTTTAATTTCAGCAAGAAGGGCGAAATATTTAAGTCTTCCGCATCACTGTTATCATTATAGTTAGCTTTCAACATAGACATATAACAGTTTCAACTGTTGCTACATCGGAAACGATTTGCATCATATTTATGAAAATTGTTGGTAGATATTAACCGTGTTTGCAATGAATTTTAGATGCTCTCGTCTAATAAATTACTGGAGTCGTCCCAGTCGAGAAAGTTCATGTCTTCCCATGAATTATCAAACCCGTTTTAAGTCTCGCTTTCCACTGCGTCATAGAAGTCACGTTTGGTGGGTGAAAAAGAGCACAGAAGATTACTCGAAAATTCTTCTGCATTACGGCATCGAGAAAAAGCTTGAGATGACAATTCCAGAAAATCCGTTGAGACCGATTCTAGTAGATGCGTGTTTGACCTTTTCAAACATGTTCTTTGTTCCAAATTTCCCAGTCTGAAAGAGACAGCCCATTAGATGACCACCTTTGGAGACTTCAGAATTAGAACTTGTGCAAGATCTAACTGGGGTTATATCGTCTGAGCTTCTCTCTCTCTCTCTCTCTCTCTCTCTCTCTCTCTCTCCCGATATGAAGCCAAGAAGAAGGGATGTGTTAACTAAGCAGCAGACTGATGAGTTCCAAGAAGCGTTTTGTTTGCTGGACAAGGATGGAGATGGTAACCCTTAGCTTTTCGTTTTTATCCTTGTATTATTATCTTAATATACCTTTCCTAGTAAATAATCTTTTCATATACCCACTTACTCTGTTTGCTAGCTTTTTGTAATTTATTGCTAATACCTGATCTACCTCTTCCTGAGATTTAACATACAGTTCTTCATGTTAATTTTGTGACATAAAAATCTGTATATCGCAGCGTTGATTGTTAAAGATCGACCAATGCATTGGAAGTGCCATTTTTTCCCTTTCTCATGGATGTGAAACCTTAATACTAATATAATGATCGTGTGCTTATTACATGAGAAGACAACTGCTTCTGCCTTTGGTGATCTCACCATGCAACTGTGTGAATCAACTGCTTCGATTCATTTTTTAGTGAAGAAGACTGATTTATAGGAAAATATTTTCTGCTTTCTCATTGAATTCTTCCAAGTTTATGTTCTTTGAAGTTCAGGTAGCATTTGTTGATCGTATAGGGTTTAACTTCGTTACCTGGCTCATAAATAGATAATAATTAGTTTCATATCATTCAAACATGGGTTTCAGCTCGTTGGTAATACAAGGCTAGCGGTGGAATCAACCAATCATTGATTATTCAACATGACACCACGTGTCAAATAACGATGAAACGAAAAGAATGGGATTGTTCTCAATAGATATCAGAGATCAAAGCCATTCGTTTTAATTTTAGAAAATTGTATAGACTGTCAGAAAAGAGTTCTTATTTTTAGAAGATACGAGCTAGTAAAAATTTTATTACCCAAGGCTAGGGGTTGTGGCATGAAACAACAATGGAAGCTGAATCTGGAGGTTATATTAAAGTATATATGAGAAGATAGTAAGTATGTGGGATTAAGATATTCCGATTAAATATATCGACACCTAACGTGCGTTTGCTCTCCAAATGATTGATTATTGGTTTGCTTGATGCGCAGGTTGCATCACATCTGTGGAATTGGCAACTGCAATCAAATCCTTGGACCTACATCCCACGGAGGAAGAACTTCAAATCATGATCCATGAGGTCGATATCGACGGCAATGGGACCATAGAATTCGGGGAGTTCTTGAGTCTTATGGCCAAAAAAATTAAGGTATTTTCATACTTTTATATATATCGAAATAGCTAGTGTCACTTAAATCACATATTCACAAGTACTTGATTGGATGATTGTAAATGCATGATATATGATATATGTTTAGGAGACTGAACTAGAAGAGGAGTTAAAGGAAGCTTTCAAGGTCATTGACAAGGATCAAGATGGTTATATATCTCCTGATGAGGTATGAATTATTTCTAACCCCACATTCAATGTTCAGCTTATACTTCGTTAATTTTAGCTTGTTTGTATCTTGGAGCAATTCCTTCTAACCAAACACATAAAAAAGAAGGGAAGGTGACAGAGAAATCTTGAATGAACTTTTATGAATGGAATTCATAAGGCAATTGTAAAATCTCCAATTTTTTTACATGGAAGCCCATATGAGATGAGTACTATTTGACCCATGAAATATCTCATTAACCAGATAAAGGCCGACATAAGCTAGTCAAATGTTCTTATCCATTGCAGTACCTGCAGATGTAGGAGTATGGCCTCTTCTGTGATATAACATCATTTTACAGTTGCAAATCTTTTACCTATCTTCCACCTTTGGGACTAGACTAAAATGAGAAGCAAACATTAAACTTACACACCAAAATTAACATGAAGAAGCAAAAGAAAGGATCAAAGTCTCTAGCAATGGCTTCTGGTGATACCCTAAATACTCGAATATCTGTCTCGCTCCTCTCGAACTTCCATTGACCTGCGTAGAAGCTCCCCGAGGATTTTTTTTTTCATCAATGCAATACTGGCAATGTGTAAGGAGCTTAGGATCAAGGTAAAAACGTTTGCGTCATGGATGTATTGAATGTTGACTGAGTTGGTAAGAATACTTCTGACTTTATCCCTTGTGATGATCTCTCTTTTAGTATCAGTTTGGTTGAAATATGAGAGATTCCAGTTCTACTATTCTACATATCATGTCTTTAGACTTGAAACTTCTCTTAAATGTTGGGTAACTGCAGTTGAAGCGTGTGATGATCAAACTGGGAGAAAAGTTAACGGAGGAAGAATTGGAAGAGATGATGAGAGAGGCGGATCTGGATGGCGATGGCCAAATTAATTACGAAGAGTTCGTCAGGATGATGTTAGCTTGCTGAAAGGACTAACGCAACTGCTCGTGCTTCGTATGGATTTTATATTTAGCGTTGTATGGTCATAAAACATAACAAACGGAAAGAAATCTCACGCTAAAATAGTAATATCATTTGCCATGTCGGTTTATCATGGATTCATTTCCATAGTGCTTAGTGTAAAATCACTCTACACTCATCATACATTTCTATAAATTATAAATATTGAAGTTCTCATGGACTATATTTTGGGCAACTCGATTGTTCTGTCATATTCTTTTACGTAATATTTATTTTTTAAGCAACATTAACTCTAATCGTGTGCCTTACATTTATGTGTTTTATTGGATGGAATCGAAATACTTTTAACTCTTCATGTATTGCATTGTAAGAAATGAAGCCATTTTTTATTTGGATTAATACAACGAAAAATTTTAAATTATTACGTTTATGACAAATTTACCCTCTATTAATATTGATTAAATTTTACTGTCAAATTGTTGAATTGGATGACACGTGTCAATTAACGGGTATACCAATTTTGGGATTTTACCCAGTGTATCAGTTTGTCATTTTCATTGTATTAATCTAATTTAATGGAAACTAAGGAGGTAAATTTATCATAAATATATCAATTTGAGATTTTTGGGTATCAAAAAATAAATTTGAGATAAATTTATTATAAGTGTATTAGTTTAAAGTTTTTTGTGGTAGTAGCACTTTTTATTTCTATGCTATTGCACAGGTACAAGTGTGATCGTTTTTATATGTACCATATCACTTTCTTTTTTTTTTTTGGTTGGTTTGTACCATACTACTTGGAGTGCATGATGGAATCAACTTTACTTGAATTTACAATTATTAATATTTTCTCGTTCTTGTAAAGTGATTAATCATTTTGTACTTTGAATGTAGTAATTATTAGATGTGATATTTAAAATATATTATGGAGAGATTTTTCTACTAAACTGTCAATTTTCTTTCTTGACAAAGCTCTTCAAATAATATTGGGAGAAAAAAGATGCATTTCTTGAATTATGAATACATATAAAGGGAAAAAGTCAATTTTAAAGGACCACAATTTGGTAAAGTGTAATTTAAAAACCCATTAGAAAGCAAGTTTGACTTAAATTGGAAAAATTTACATATTGTAGAGGACTTTCGCTAGTTTTTATTTATTTATAAAAATTTCAAACCTTTGCTGGTGGAACTCAAGTTGGTGGCCAGTGAAATCGGCTACCGGCCAGCCTCGCTTGACTCGCGCAACCTAGGCTTCACCTAAGGTCGAGCGACCTAAGGTGAGGCTGGTGGCGGCTTGTTGGCTACTCGTTGGCGACTGAGGCCTTCATTGGCAATGTTAGGGTTTTCAAGAACATTTCCATAATTACGAAAGAGTAGCGAAGAGAAAATTGGAAGAAAAGAAATGCATTAACATTCCGAAAATGCTTAGAGCTTCAAGTATCTTTGGACATATCTTGAGCTAAAGGCCTTTAGAGGCTTTTCAAAATGTAATTGTATCTTTCCAAGAATTTTGTCAATAGGTATTTGCAGTTGCCAAAGGATTTTGGAGTCCAAAGCCTCTTGTGAATGCTATTTCCAAACACAACCAATAATGTTTGAGTTTTGATATTGAAAAATGATGAATTTATACAATTCTTTCATAGGCGCAGAATTTGTCAAATAAGAAACTAAGGATCTTTCCACTTTATGTAATAATAATAGTGTAAATGAATTCTAGCAGACTTCGGTGATCACAAACTAATAAAGAAGCAAATTTGGTGCACATCTTTAATTTTAGCAAGACATATTGCTTTTCGTCTTCTCTATGATGTTGAAATTCTCTCCATGATCAAGTGCTCGATACCATTTTGGGACGGAAGCCCAATGAGCCACAGCAGGATTTTCCCATATGTCTTTAGGAAAATTTCTATAACTTCCGTCCGAGAGGGGTTTCTTATTCATGAAGTAGACTACTCGTGAATTGATTATATGGAATAGGTTTACAATGAAATACGTCAACATGATCATTAGTGACGATGATTCCAACATGATCTAACGGTCGAATTCTATTTGGACAATATATTTGGTTCTTGTGAGCTACGATGTTGACTTAATATGCACTCGGCAGTCAATTTCGAAAAGAACAACTAATTGCAAATATACCGGTTGATTGTTTACGTTTTGCTCTTCACCTAAAAGGTTAAAGCTATGCGATAGGACGTTTGATCTTAATGTGAACACTAGACGCAATATTTTTCAATCGACATTTTCTCACAACACTCCTTTTGTCCCCCTGAGAGATGAAGGTTCCTCGCCTTATTTTTCCAGAAAGTCTCAATAAATCTCAATCAACATAAGTTTGTTTTAATTTCTAGATGCACATCCTTTCGAAATAACATGGATTCCAACTTTCAAATTTGGCATTGTTTTTCTGGCTCCCTTTTAAGATTATTGCTTGAGGTAGACTACGTGCATATAAAACGCATATAGACTCCATGGATGAGCCATATGAGATATTTCAACACTTCATCTCATGTGCAAGAATAATTAGGAACGGAACGTGGAATTTGACAAATGCATCATTGCACATGCAAAATAAACTAGAGCAAAACTAGAATCTAACACCACATTAAATCAGTCATTCCAAAAACTTAAATTCATAGATGGAGCGACCACATATCCCATAGACAAGTGATGCAAAATATTTTAATACAACTATTTTCTCGTATGAAAAAAACTTGAGTATTGTATGCGAAGTTTAATAGAAATTTACCAAGAAGCGATTAAAAAGAAGAAGAAGAAGAGAGAAACCTCATTTCCAAGAAGGACAGGATATCAAATTCAAAATAATTGCCACATTTAGTTGAATCAAGTAAAGTCATATGGGATTGCATGACTCGACAAGAGGCTTATATAATAGCATAACGTGCCTTTGAGTTTTTGACTAAATGAACTATTCAATACGTTATGTCTTTGTATGAAAAGAACTCAAATATCATCTGTGAAGTTCAATAGAAATTTACCAACAAACGATTAAAAAGGAAAAGAGAGAAAACTCCTTTCTAAGAAGGACGAGATATCAAATCCAAAACTATCACCACAACTAGTCGAGCCAAGTCAAGTCACATGAGATTACGTTGCTCGACAATGGGCTTACAACAGCATAACGTGCCTTTGAGTCTTTTGACTAAATGAACTATTCAATACGTTATGTCTTTGTATGACAAGAATTCAAATGTCATTTGTGAAGTTCAATAGAAATTTACCAACAAACGATTAAAAAGGAAAAGAGAGAAAATTCCTTTCTAAGAAGGACGAGATATCAAATCCAAAACTATTACCACATCTAGTCGAGCCAAGTCAAGTCACATGAGATTACGTTGCTCGACAATGGGCTTATAACAGCATAACGTGCCTTGAGTCTTTTGACTAATAAATGAACCATTCGATACGTTGTTTCCTCTCTTGTGCACTTCCTCCGTCAAAGCAAATGCCTCCACGTTCGTCTAAAAAGACTAAAACAAGACTAAGGCGTGGCGTGTTGAATCTTTCATCAAACGCACGACGGGGCACGTCCCTCATTGGCAAGAAAAATATTAATAGTAGAACGACTTATTATCCAAAAGTTTGGATGATAAGACACTGCGATGAAAAGGATTAAAATTAAAGAAGCCCACGACAGAAAAAATTTATGGACACGTACTCACTTCTTCTTCTTTTTTTTTAATATGGACATGTACTCACTTGGACATAATAAAAGTACCCGATTCTGATTGTTTTAAAAAAAAAAAAAATTGTACCCGATGGTTGTGACTTCAGTGGTCTTCAGGTGAGAAAACGGGGCTCGCCCTCTGGTTTTTTATTCTATTCTCAATTATAAGTATTTGAACTGATTACTCTTAACAAAAGAAAGTCTGCGTCAACATTATTCATTTCAATTCATGACATCGTTTTCTACGTAGATGGGGCCTAATTTCCCAAAAAAACCACCCAACATTAGGTTCAATTCCAATTTTGTCTTAATTGTTTTTTTCTTTTTTCTTTTTTGTTCTAGAAAAAACCCTAACTTTCATATCCAACCCCAACTCTATACCGAACTATTTTTTGTCTCATAAAAACCCTAAACTTTAAGTCCAGTTTTGAATTTGTCTCGAATTTTTTTGTAAAAAAAAAAAAAAATCATCAACTTTCAATCTATTCTCAAATCCGCCCTCATGGTCCGCTCTCAACTTGACGTGGCATTTCGACGTCAATAAGAAATCCACATTAGTAAGTTGACATGAAAATTATCCTCAAAATGAAATCATTTTTAGGATATGAAAATTAGGATGACTAATTATGATTTTTGGATGAAGGAGGACCAATGGGGGGGAGATTTGAGACTAGAGTAAAAATTGACTATTTTTCTCTTAGACAAAAAAAAAGTTTGGGGAAGATTTGGGACTGGATTTAAAGTTGGGTTTTTTTAGACAGAGAAAAATTTAGGGCGGATTTGGAATAGACTTAAACTTCGATCTTATTTTTATTTTTTATAAATCAAATTTGGGACAGAATTGAAACCAAACCTAAAGTTGGGGTTTCTTAAGTAATTAGGCCATGTAAAAGGGATGTGATGGTTCACAACTCCGCCCAATCCAATTGACGGTTTGCTTTGATAATTGCCAACCATAAACACTTCTAATAAAAAAATTTCACCCACATACCTTGTTTCTATTGTGCTAAACCTTTTACTGATTATTTTCCTCCTCTTGGGATCAACTTGAAGTTTTAAATCCATTGTGCTACAAAAGAAAGAATGATATAGATGTGTGAACCAACAGAGTAAATTGTACCAAACTTAGTTTTAGGACGGAGTGTTCTTAGGCGATAGTATAAACCTAATTACTCTACCTTGGGCCAATGTAAGAAAAGGTAATTATGAGCAAATTAAATTTCTGAAGGCATAATGCAAACTATTCAAATTCCTCTAATTACACAATCACTTATGAAACGTTAAGTCAGCGTCTCTAACATAACTTGCCTTTTACAATCAGAACTTGTTTATTAAAGGGTTTATCCCCACCTTCTTTGCGTGTTCGTTGCTTTGACAAGCTTTCAGGTTGGATTCATTGGGGAGTTTCCTTTGAATATGTTGTAATATAATACGCCAAAATGATAGAATATTGTAATTTATGTCAACGTGAAATCACCAAAGAAATAAACGAGAAATAATAAGAACACCAGAATTTACGTGGTTCGGTCCGAATATCTGTATCTACCGTTCACGGGGAGAGCCAGTAGCAAATAATTCACTATAATTAGAAAATCAGAGTTTACAATCGCTCACACGCTTTAGTATTTTCCGCATCTAGATTTAATCCAAAACCTAAAATATTTATAAATAAACAACTCATTTGAACATAAACTCACGGCACAAATTCACCACGTGTTCAAGCTCAAACAAATGCTTTACGTACGCCAAAGTCAAGAGTTTGACTTTGAGCCCCGCGTAGATTATCTTATTCGGCTCCTACAGATGAAAAAGAAACTTTGCTCTTTTTGTATTCTATTTTATTTCCTCTTTTGTAAACCTTCATGGAGTCTATGAATCTCTTCTGTTAACTGAAGACATCCAAAACCCAGAAAGACTTTTGAATTTCTTTTCTTGTGCATAATCTTAAATATTATCTTCATTAGAAAAATATCTTCATGATCAAATAATAAAAATTTTATCCAACTGTATCGCGTTTTACAAACGCTCAAACTCGAGATATAATTTAACAGAATCTAAGGTTGTGCATGCACGAAGAAAAACCCTAGGAAGAGTGTCCGAGGTTGTGATGAGTGACTCAAAGGTTTCCTTATTCCGAGGGGCTTGAAATACAATGTTGCTCAGCAATGGTCCAGGAGCAAGAGGGCCCCGCGGGACCGGACGGATCAAAGCAAGAGCAAAGTAATAGTGACGAAACAGCACAAATTGACAAAAGGCGAAAGGAATTCCGTAGAATTGTGAAAGTAATGGGGGGTATAAGTAAATAATAATGCAACAAAAAAATAGAAATTATCTGCACGATGATAAATGTTTGTTTTCTGATTCGGTCATGAACAGTCTTCACTTGCTTAATAAACTCCCGTCGCTTCTCACACGTTCACGTTTTGTGTGGGTTTTCCGTCCAAGCGTCGTTGGCAAGGGAAAATGACATCCTCGTGGCCGAGCATTCACGCATAAAGATTTTCACGGCAAATGCTTGTCTAGACTCAAATCTATATGAACTGAATCAATTACACTGGCAGATTACATGTAATTGTACATAAATTTCACAGAATCAAACGGCTGTGATTGCGCTTGGTTGGATCGGCCATGATCCCCGCGAGTATTTTTCAAGAATGCTGGTGGAACACTTCATATAAAAATGGAAAAAAAAAAAAAAAAAAAAAAAAAAAAAAAAAGGACAGTTAGAGGGTGGTTGTGATGGATCGAAGTTCTCATTTTGGGACACTGAGGGTGCCAGGAGATAAGTCATGCAAATCTTCTCTTAACACATGTAAATGTTGCTGGTTGAGCTTTTGCCATTAAAATAATTTAGAACATTAACTTAGGGAGTGTGAAACTAAACCATGAAGGTAACATGAAATATAAAAATTAACTAAAATTTATCTTCTTTTTTTTGTTGGTCGGTTAACTGAAAGTTTGTCTAAAAAGCGATGTCATAGAACCTTAACGAATATTGAAGTATCTGCTTCTTGTTATTGCATATACTGATTTCATATACACTCTTAAGTTGTGTTTGGTGAATCGAATAAAACTTTAGATAGGATAACTTTTATCATATTCGGTGTTTGGAGTGTCGCGAAATCTAAATATAACCGGATATAGTCTAGATATAACTCCCAAAAAAAAAAAAAAATCCCACATAGAGAGTGGGATACAGTAAGATGGGATATTTATCATTAAAAAGGATTAAAAAATAACAAAAGAAAAATGTGAGCCAAGTCCAAGCTTTCCTGAAGCTTCTCTCTCACACGCTCAGTCGTCGTTGCCTCCGGCCATCATCTCACCGCAGCTACCTTCGTTGCCGCCATCTCACCGCTATATCTTAAACCATGGCCGCCCCGCTCACCATCGTCCCCGCCAAGTTTGCACCTCGCAGTTGATTTCTCACCGCCGCCCTCAGTCCCGCCTTTTCTAGCTTTGTCACATGCAGCCCCAGGCACGTCTAGGATCGAGCACCGACCAGTCGAAATCTAAGACTCGTGCTCGATCTGAGCCCCAGATTTTGTGTTACTGTACTTGTTGCGATTTCATCGCTAGCATCATCGCTTAAAGGAAAGTCTGTCCATGGATATCTGATAATCAGATTTTTTTTTCTTTTTTTTTTTTTGCAATTCTCGAAGAATTAATTTTTTATGTTTTACGTTTAATCTAGTTTTGTTCATACGTATCTGGACATTACCAGATGTTATGTAGGATATTTCAAATCATACTCTATCCTATCCTTATCCTAACCAACCTTATCTTATCGAATAAAATTGTCCGGACGACTAAACGCAGTCATATTATGCCCAACATTTTGAAACAAATTCAACAAAAAAAAAAAATGATATTTTGAATCTAAATTAAATGAGAAATTAATGTTTAACGCGTAATAGTTAACTTGTGGGGATCACACATTAAAGAAAGCACCTGGAAATTCATCCTTTCCTTCGTCCAAACTTCCGATCAAATACATTTGTTGCTTAATAGCTTATTTTGGAAGGATATTATCTACAGCACTGATAGCACCGGTAATTTCTTAGAAGGTGATTTATAATTTACTGAAATGGAAATATAAAATCATTTACCATAACAATTACGGCCACAGAAAGAAAGATAATCATCCAATTTTGGGAAATAGTGATTACAGATGGATCTCAAACCCCTTCGTGGGAACCATCCGGCACTACACGACAAAATAACCTATCACAATCAAATCCATCCGTTCAACCCAAGTCAGCCCAAGCACACCGTTGTCTTCTCTGTCTGTTGTTCATCCATGTCGTCGCTGAGGCTTCGCAAACCTAGCGAAGAAGCAGAAACTGATGCAGTGCTTGACCATAGCGAAGAAGCATCAACTGATGCAGTGCTCGACCGCCACGATGGCCCGACGAATATCGTCAGGCGAAGATGGCGCCTGGCTTTCATGGCCATATACTTCACAAGGGCTCTCGAGTCTCTGTCGAAAGAAGTCCTCGAGAGGAAGAGAGCCCTGTTGCGAACGATCTCTTACACTGCCATCAATGTCGAACTCGAGAGCAGTGATAATCTACGTGAAAGAGATCCCCACTCTCTTCGAGACGTCGACCCTAAAATCCTGAGTAACCTGGTAAGAGAGAAAAGTTTTGAATCTCTTGCTCAACTTGGTGGCATAAAACAAATCGCTTCAATTCTCATGACAAATCTCGAAAATGGCTTGAGTGGGGATGAAACCGACCTCATGCACCGAACCAATGTTTTTGGGCCGAATAAGTACACTAGGCCGCCGGCAAAGAGCTTTCTCAGTTTTGTGCTTGATGCGTTCAAAGACTTGATCATAATCATTCTCATGGCATGTGCTGTTCTCTCTTTAGCATTTGGTATCAAACAGCACGGCCTTAAAGAAGGTTGGTATGATGGTGGGAGTATAATCATCGCCATCTTACTAGTCGTCATTGTCTCTGCTGTCAGCAACTATAAGCAAGGAAGTCAGTTCCGGAAACTTTCCAAAGAGAGCAGCAACATTAAAATAGAGGTTGTAAGAGATGGCAGGAGGCAACCAATTTCAATATTTGATATTGTCGTAGGTGAAGTCGTGTATTTGAAGATTGGCGACCAGGTTCCGGCCGATGGGTTATTTGTTGATGGCCATTCCCTGAGAGTTGATGAGTCTAGCATGACTGGTGAGAGCGATCACATCGAAGTCGATCGCGAGAACCCTTTCTTGCTCTCGGGCACCAAAGTCATAGATGGCTATGGTCAAATGATGGTTGCTTCTGTCGGCATGAACACTGCATGGGGCGAGATGATGAGCTCCGTGAGCCGTGACTTAGATGAAGAGACCCCGCTCCAAGCCCGTCTAAACAAGTTGACTTCCTTGATCGGGAAGGTCGGGGTGTCGGTGGCTGTGCTGGTACTTCTCGTCTCGATGATCCGCTACTTCACTGGACACACCCAAGATGATGCTGGACAGAGAGAATTCACCAGTGGGAAGACCAAGTCGGGGGACGTGATAGACGCTGTTGTGCGCATGGTTGCTGCAGCAGTGACCATTGTGGTGGTGGCTATACCTGAGGGCTTGCCTTTGGCTGTCACTTTGACGCTGGCCTACTCCATGAAGCGCATGATGAATGACAACGCCATGGTCCGGAAGCTCTCCGCCTGTGAAACCATGGGTTCTGCCACAACGATCTGCACGGATAAAACTGGAACTCTCACATTAAACGAGATGAGGGTGACCGAATTATGTATGGGAAAAGAACATGTGAGTGTAGATGAATCCAGAGAAATAGCCACCGGCATCGTTGAAGTCCTACTACAAGGAATCGGAATGAACACAACGGGAACTGTCCACATGCAACCTTCTGCATCTGTTCCTGAAATTTCAGGCAGCCCAACTGAAAAGGCTATTCTTTCTTGGGGTGTGTCCAAATTGGGTATGACGATGGATAAACTGAAGCAAGAATGGGAGATAATCCAAGTCGAGGCATTCAATTCTGAGAAAAAGAGAAGCGGGGTTGCTGTGAGGAGGAGAGGAGAGCAGGCCCTTCACGTACACTGGAAGGGAGCTGCTGAGATGATCTTGGCATTGTGTTCGGATTATTATAGCCAAAGCGGGAAGGTGAATGTCATGAATGATGAAGCGCAGTCAGATTTCGAGGCAATCATAAAAAATATGGCAGACAAAAGCCTCCGCTGCATTGCATTCACCTACAAAAAGATTGATGGCTCACTTGCTCAAGTTCATGGGAAACTTGAGGAAGATGGACTTACATTGCTGGGGATAGTAGGGATAAAGGACCCATGCAGACCAGGCGTGAGGAGGGCAGTGTCGGCTTGTAGAAGTGCCGGAGTGAACATCAAGATGATCACAGGAGACAACATGCGCACTGCAAGAGCTATAGCCTTGGAATGTGGGATATTCAATCCCGATGAAGATCTCGAACACGAAGCCATAGTAGAGGGCGTGCAGTTTCGCAACTACTCGCCCGAACAGAGAACGGCAGCAATCGAGAAAATCCGGGTAATGGCTAGATCATCCCCATTTGATAAGCTTTCGATGGTGCAGTGCTTGAAGCAGAAAGGGCACGTGGTGGCAGTCACTGGCGATGGCACGAATGACGCACCAGCCCTAAAAGAAGCAGATATCGGCCTCTCCATGGGCATCCAAGGCACTGAGGTGGCAAAGGAGAGTTCAGATATCGTCATCCTGGATGATAATTTCACCTCCGTGGTGACTGTGGTGAGGTGGGGGCGGTGCGTCTACAACAACATTCAAAAGTTCATACAGTTTCAGCTCACTGTGAATGTGGCTGCCCTCATCATCAACTTCGTTGCTGCGGTCTCTTCTGGTAATGTCCCTTTGACAGCTGTCCAGCTTCTTTGGGTGAACTTGATTATGGACACCCTGGGAGCTTTGGCATTGGCGACAGAGCAACCTACAAATGAGCTCATGCTAAAGCCACCAGTTGGACTAACTGAGCCGCTTATAAGCAGAGTCATGTGGAGGAATCTCATATCTCAGGCCTTGTACCAAGTTGTCATCCTCCTGACCCTACAATTTAAGGGAAGTTCCATTTTTGGGGTGGACAAGAAAGTGAGGGACACGATTATTTTCAACAGCTTCGTCCTCTGCCAGGTCTTCAACGAATTTAATGCCAGGAAACTGGAGGAGAAAAATGTATTCAAAGGGATCCATAAGAACAAGTTGTTCTTGGGCATCATTAGCATAACGATAATTCTTCAGGTGGTGATGGTTGAGTTTCTGAAGAAGTTTGCCAACACTGAGAGGCTGAACTGGGAACAATGGGGTGCTTGCATCGGACTTGCAGCTTTGTCTTGGCCAATTGGTTGGCTTGTTAAGTGCATTCCAGTCTCGGGCAAAGTGTTGTTCTTTTCCCGCAGAGAAGAAGCATCCTGAACCGAGCACAACTTTAAACGCCTCAAGAAGAATCTTGTCTTTAATTATAAAAATGATTAGGGCTTATGAAACTGTTTTTTAAATTCCAGATTATATGCATTGTAAGTACCATTTCTAGATCTTATGCATGGCAAGTATCTTCCTAGATGATGTGTCAAATTGCCTTTGGCTATTGAATAAAATCAACAGTTTATTGCCATCCATTATTTCAACCTCAGTACTTTGGTCTTGCTTGGTGAGCTGCTGTTGAGTTTGGATAATCTTGCAGATGAGGTTATTAATCAGTGATCATGCTATATGCCTGCTCTAACATTCATCTCTAAACTAGCATTCAAAAAGTTATCCTACAGGAATACTAAAAAACAATTTGCCAGTTCCCAGCAAGCTTCGTGATGAGGCAGTAAAAACCCAAAAATGGTGAGAAACGAATGTTAATGCAAGGTTGCCTTTTCGGTTCTTTTCTCACATCATCTCTCTCCTTTACTATAAGTTTGGGGGCTGTGTTGGCGTTGGAGAACCTGAGACCGACCGGAGAAAATGCCGAGTACGCCTAGCGTTGCTAGAGCGGATGGCGCGGCAAGGGATGCTTCGACCGGGGGGTGACGCGAATCAGCAGCTTGTCGTCGCTCGTCGCGGGTCGCGAGCGGCAACGGAACAGAGCAGCTTCGTCGTCCCCGGTGCAGGCGGCGAGCAGCGGCAAAACTCGGGATGGTGAACCACGTTGGCCGGCGAAGGCGTCGTAGGGCAGCAGGCGATGGTCTCGGTTTGACGTGGCGGCGCTCAGGCAGTCGGGACAACGCCAGAGACGTCGCAGGCAGGCGGAGAGCAGCGTCGGGTCGTTGTCGAGGGCGGAGGAGCTCGCCGGAAGAAAGGAGGCGGCACGGGCGCCCACAATCAGCACCGATGCCCCCCAAATTAATGAGGGAGAGAACAAAATAGACGTACATAGACTCTTCTTTCCTCTTTCTTTGACTTTCTCTCTTTTGTATGTCCAAGGGAGCTTCAACCAATTATGACAAATAAATGATCATTTCCCAAGTCCAAGGAGATGAGTAGAAGACGACAAAAGGAGCCCCGCGTGATTAATCCCTTCACGCTTGTGGCCCATGAAATCCACATGAAATCTTATTCTTCTGGCAATTTCGGCTGGTCAAAAAAAAAAAAAAAAAAAAAAAAAAATTCTAATACGCCAATTTTATTTCCCGTCGAGTTCACATGTTCTCATCAGTTTAGTTTTCTTTAATGTGCTCAAACTCGAAATAGCTTTTAATAATTTCTACACTCTTCGATATTGCTAAGCTATCTTCTATTTCCTTTTTATGAGAATATGGCCGAATATTGCTACGCATCCGAATATCTCTCTTTTTTATTCCTTTCTTTTCCCCAGAAATTCCTGCTCCCAATATATTTTCCTTCCCATTTTGTTGGCCGAGCTTTCCACCAAATCTTGCCTATTCCTATAACCGAATTTCGGAAGAATAATACTATTCTTTTTTGAAATGAACAAATTTTCCAATTTCGTACATCTCATAAGTTAAATTTCAGCCTTTTAAAGAATGACGGGCTTGACCAAATTTTCTCTCACCGTGGGCTTAGTCCAACTTGCTAAATTAAAACTCAAAACTTTCTATTCAGACACATCAACAGCCCGATGCAAATGCAGCTATATGAAATGCAATTTTGCTATTTTTGTTTAGGGATTAAAAATTAGTATCTAATTTTCAATGCAATTAATTACTAAATTATTAATCAAAATTTAGATATCAACAAGCTCGTTGGTAATACAATACTAATAGTAGAATCAGATCGTTGGCTATTTAATATGACACTGATACAAAAATAATAAGATTGTTCTCAATGGAGATCAGAGATCAAAGCCATTCGTTTTAATTTTAGAAAATTGTGTACACTGTTAGAAAGGAGTTCTTGTATATCAAAAATACAAGCTACATTAAAATTTTGTTACCCAACACTAGGGGTTGGGGCATGAAACAGCAATGCAAAGTTGAAATTGGTGCTTATATTAAAGTGTATATGAGAAGATAGAAATTATGTGGGATTAAGATATTCTATTAATATTTCGACACCTAATGCGCGTTTGCTCTCCCAAATGATTGGTTATCGGTTTGCTTGATGCATTGGTTGCATCACAATTAAAGGATTGGCAATTGCAATCAAATCCTTGCACCTAAATCCCAGAGAGGAGAAAATTCAATGCACGATCAATGAGGTCAATATCAATGGGAACGGACAATAGAATTCAGGGAATTCTTGAATCTTATGGCCAGAAAAATCAAGGTATTTCATTCACATATGTATATATATATAAGTCAAAATAGCTAGTGTCACTTAAATCACATATTTGCAAGTACTTGATTGGATGATTATAAATGCATGATATATGTTCAGGAGACTAAAATAGAAGAGGAGTTAAAGGAAGCTTTGAAGGTCATTGACAAGGGTCAAGATGTTTACATACCTCCTAATGAGGTTTGAATTATTTCTAATCCCACATTCAATGTTCAGCTTATACTTCGTTAATTGTAGCTTCTTGTATCTTGGAGCAATTCCTCCTAACCAAACCCCATAAAAAGAGGGGAAGATGATAGAGAAATATTGAATGAACTTTTATGAATGGAATTCATAAGACAGTTGTAAAATCTCCATTTTTAGCTAGGAAGCCCATTTTAGGCAAGTAATATCTGTGAAATATCTCATTAACCACGTAAAGTCTGACAGACATAACCAACTAGTCAAATGTTTTTATCCATTGTAGTATCCGCAGATGTAGGAAAATGGCCTATTTTGTGATATAACATCATTTAACAGCATATAATTCTACATAACCATTCGCTGAATTCTCTATATAATTGTAACGACCGGGGCCCCATTGTATAATATTGTCCGCTTTGAACACTGAATCCTCACGAGTTTAAAACGCGTTATATAGATTAAAGGGGCCCAAGCCATTATAAACTGGCCTAAGACTTCCCCCTAAGCGATGTGGGACAAGAGGGAGAGGGACCCTTTTCTTGCGCATGTCTGGGGACCGAGGCGCGAACGCACCACCATCCCTCCTCCCTGCGCACCGCCACTCAGGCCGTCACATGAGAAGGAGGGATGGTGGTGTGTCCGCGCCTCGGTCCCCGAACGTGCGCAAGAAAAGAGTCCATCTTCCTCTTGTCCCACATCGCTTACGGGGGGAGTCCTGAGCCAGTTTATAATGGCTTGGACTCCTTTAATCTGTATAACGCGTTTTAAAGCCGTGAGGACTCAGTGTGCAAAGTGGACAATATTATACAGTGGGGCCCAAGTCGTTACAAATGGTATCAGAGCCGACTCTTGACCGCATGTGGGGCCACAGCGAGGGCACTGTGGGATGGCGATGCGTCCGCGCCTCGGTCCCCGGATGTGCGCAAGGAAAGGGTCCCTCTCCCTCTTGTCCCACATCACTTAGGGGGGAGTCCTGAGCTAGTTTATAATGGCTTGTGCCCCTTTAATCTGTATAACGTGTTTTAAAGTCGTGAGGACTCAGTATCCAAAGCGGACAATATTATACAGTGGGGCCCGGGTCGTTACAATAATAATCCCAAAAAGGAGCCATTTATTTTTTCTCGGTGCTTTCCTTCTCTTCTCTAGTCACTCAACTTTTCTTGAACGACCTTTATGGGGTTAGTTTATTCTGCTTGACGTCTTTGTCTTATGTAGGATCTTTCAACAACAATCCACTTAGTTTTGGTTTTCTGTCTAAAAGTTGCAAATCTTTTACTTATCTTCCATCTTTGGGATTAGACTAATATGAGAAGCGAACATTAACCTTATACACCGAAATTAACATGAAGGGAGAGAAAGGATCAAAGTCCCTGGTAATGGCTTCTAGTGATACTCGAAATACTCGAATATATACCTCGCTTCTTTCGAACTTCACGAGCCTTCAAAGAAATTCCACTGACCTGTGTAGAAGCTTCCT
Source organism: Eucalyptus sp. ANBG9806169 (assembly GCA_014182395.1). Classification (NCBI taxonomy): domain Eukaryota; kingdom Viridiplantae; phylum Streptophyta; class Magnoliopsida; order Myrtales; family Myrtaceae; genus Eucalyptus; species Eucalyptus sp. ANBG9806169. The sequence continues at coordinate 40,337,927 of CM024580.1, forward strand.
GAGGAATTTTTTTTTTTTTTTTATTCATCGATGCAATTCTGGCGACATGTAAGGAACTTTGGATCAAGGGCCTTAAAAACATTTACGACGTGGATGTATTGAATTTTAACTTAGTTGGTAAGAATACTTATGTCGCAATTTCAGACTCTTCTCAATTTCTTGCGTTGGCAAATCTTATGCACACAATATTTTTTTCTTGAATTTGGAGTCTATGATAGAGTCTACTTTACTTGAATTTACAATCATTAATATTTTTTCATTCCCGTAAAGTGAATTTAATCATTTTGTACTTTGAATGCATAACTTATTATATGCGATACTTAAAATTTATTATGGAGAGATTTTCCCACTTGACTATCACTTTTTCTAGACAAAGCTCTTCGACTTTTATTGGGAGAAAAAAGAATCATTTTATGAAATATGAATACATATAAGGGGAAAAAGCCAATTTTACTATAATATATGACATTTTTTTAATTTATAAGAGATGATTACAGTAAAAGTCTGTGACGCTTCTAGTTTTTGCTCAATTGCACTCCATGTGTAGAATTAGCAAATGTGCACACGTGTTGTGTGCGCAAGATATTGATATTTGAAAGAGTAAGTTTGCCACATAATATTTGAATCATTAAACAATGGGATAATGATATTGATATAAAATATACAATAAAAGAAATTGTATCTATGAAAAGAGAATTATTTTGTGATTTGAAAACTTGCTAAGAGGGTTTTTGTAGGATAATGGGTGTGTTTAGAAACAGTTTGAGGAAAAATGATTTTTTCAAAATGCAAATAGTGTTTGGTAAAATATAATTTAAAAACACATGCAAAAACAATTTTGACGTAAATAATATTTGGATAAAACTACTGTTGACACATAAATTTTGGCGACCCAGTCATTTATCACATTAAAAAATTTAGGGATTAATTTTTAACCCCTAAGCAAAAATATTATAATTAAGTTGCATGGCATATAGTTTTAGGAGCATTTTTTTTAATTTGCATTGGGCTGGTGACATGGGTTTGAATTTGTGGTTCTAAGCTTTAAATTAACGAGTTGGACTAAGCCCACGAAAAGAGCAAATTGGCACAAGCCCATAACCTCGAGGAGATATGACGAGTTCATTTTTGCAAGATTTGGGATTTGAAAAAAAATTCTATCACATTCTTGAATCCATATCAATATGTGATAAAATCGGTGAAAGAATATTGCCTTCAGAAAAAAATCCTCATGGATGTTGATCTAAAATCCTAGTCCACTCACCTATAAATAGGTTGCTACACTACAGAAAGAAGGGGGACACACATTGAATATACGGCCGCACAAAAGGGTTTTTTTTTTAATCAGGTCGAAAGGGGGCGGAAAATTTTTTCTCAAAGCACACAATTCGGATACACAGTGACAAGAGAATTAAGAGAGAGATAGTAAGTAGGAGAGAGGGAGAGATCGTCAGTGCCCTCAAAGACCGAAGATGGTGATAAAGCGGTGAGATTTTTGCTGGTTTCACTTAAGAAGCACTACACGAAGAAGGATATCTCATGACAAAAGACAGGGAGCTCTCGGACGGCACAGCACTCACCCAGAAGTCCATTGGCCAAGAGGCCACACAATCGATACACGTTGAGGGGACTCAAGATGATTGAACAGACGGCCACATCGAGTCGGCAAAAGGAGGGGTTGGAGAGCAACATAGACAAAAATCACAGGCCTCCAATTCTTCATCAATGTGTCACGTCTAGATCTCATTATTTTATTCCGGAGGATGCACACACACGTGGGGAGTCTATGTAGAAATCCCTTCCATTCACAGCAACGCCTGGAGGATATTCACGTCCCCATCATACATAATACCCCAAAAGAGAAACGCAAGATGTTAAAAAGCTAGCTCCTGCTGTTACCCGACACATTCACCAAGTCCGCACCGAGAGCCCCATGACGCGACCAACGTTGATCGCAACCTCCGCCGCAGCCCAATCCATCACCGAGGGCGTTCCTTACACGGTCTGTGGTTTATTGTTCTACAGGTTTGGAACATACTGACGAGCAGTTGTTGGCCGTGAGCCGCTACATCGACGAAGGGCCACCTAGACCAGTCTTTTGCCGCTCTATTGCTGACCGATCTTTCTTGACGATAGGCCACCCAAGATTCCTAAGTCGTTGTTCTGGCCATCGATGGTGAATCACTCCAATAGACTTAAATCCCAACGAAGCAATACTGCCGCAAGCACTAAACCGCAAACATCATCGAGTTGTGTTGGTAATCCTTGCCGAGTTACTATCGTCAAGCAGCCGAGCACCACCGCATTGCATCGCGAGTAGGCGTGCGAGGATCGGAATTCGGAGGCCAATATTCGAATTAGGTGAAAATCTTATCTATTTTAATTTCCGAAAATTCCGTTTCCTTGTTTGAGATATTCGTTGAAGCACGTGATTGAAATTCCCGATATGCTATGATATCTATAATTCGAGTGGCCTTTTAAGTTGGGAAATCTTCTCAATTTCACAACGTGCATATGATTAACAGTCAGATTTCACACTCGAAATACGGCTCGCGATCGTACGGAAAAATCGCTAATCCAATCTCATGCTCGAGATGCGATTCGTGATTTTGTTTAAAAATGGTCAATCCGATCTCATGCGCGAGATATGGTTCGTCAATTTATGGATATCAATCTTATCTTGTTGGATGTGTTGTCGTGTTGTTTGAGTCAATTTGATTTCATAAAAGAAAAATCCAAAAAAATACTTGAGTTAGGATTAGGTCCGTTTTAGAATATTTATCGTCTTAGGGTTATCTTGCATGTCTAGAATAGGAGATCTATTTATTTCGAATTTTTGAAAAAATAAAAATCCCAAAAAATGCATTCATTTAGGATGTTAGTTTTTTTAAATTTAAATTGCACATTTAATTATGTGTCAATTTTAATTTCGAGTTTTATAAAAAAAAAATTAGAATTAGGACATTATTTGCACGTCATTGCATATTAAGATAAGATTGCATGTTTAATTTTTATTAAGTTTAGATTTTTTTTTTTCCTAGATAGATTGCATTTTAGGTTAGGGATAACATCCTAGTTTAAATTAAGATTTGACTCAACCTAATTCTTGATATAAGCTAGATGATATCTCGATCTAACTAGATAATTTTCGCAACTTTCTTAATTTCGAATTTCATGAAAAATACAAAAAAAAAAAAAATTGTCTTAGAGTAAATCCATTTCGTTCTCTAGGATAGATTGCATGCTTTTTAAGAAAATAGAAATATCATGTGCAAGTCATATAGAATTAGATTTATGAAACGCATGTCATTTATCTATTGTTGCTAGGTCCATTTAGTTAAAAGTTGTCCGTCGTTAGAATTAGGTCATTTGGTTATATTACATTGCATTTAGATTAGATTTTATTAAATAAGAGAATTTAAAAAAAAAAAAAAAAAGATTTAGTGATTACGTGTTAATTTAGAAATCAAATCTATGATTGTTGATGTGAATTCTGTTTTAACATTGCAGATGCTTTCGTTGCTATGAGGTATGTCTTGCAATTTATTCACTGTTTAATCTGGGTGTTAAATTGGTGATTTGCGCACCCGCATGATCACCTCACATGTTAGGGAAGTAAATTAAAATCAATTCAACCTGCTTGCCAAATATTTTTTTTTTCCAAAATAAAAAAGAAATGTACCGAAAGGGCGTTAGAGAAATCTAATGTAATCAAGTTCCCGAACTCACTATCTCTAGTTCGTAGGAGTAAAGTAAATCTTATGTTACTTTACTTGAATTTCTAATCGACCCACTAAAAATATATTAGTGGCGACTCCTGATTGAAAAATCAATTACATGTTAAGAATTTGAACCTAAGTCGTGAGTTGGTATGGGTTTGGAAGAGCCCGAGCTAAGTTTAGGCTTAGTAGTTTATTAGACAAATCCTAGATGATCACTCAAAAATTTGGTCACAACAACTACCTAGTTTTTTTTTTTTTTTTTTTTAATAAAAGTTTAAAAAATTGTCAATGGAACTCAAGCCACTGGCGAGCCAAATTGACTGTCGGTGCTAGATCTAGCACAACCTCACTTGAGTCATGTGACCTAGGCCTCGCATAAGGTTGGGCAACGACAGCTCGCCAGCCGCTTGCTAGCTGCTAAGGCCCTTGCTGACAATGTTAAAATTTTGGAGGACATTTCCGTAATTATAAAAGTATAGCAGGGGCAATGTTGGAAGGGGAAAAAGCTTATTTTGTATTTAGAAAATGCTCAAAGCTCAAAGTATTTCTAGACCTACCTTGAGCTAAAGCTTACATGCCTTTTTAGGCCTTTCGAAATGCAATTGCATCTTTCCAAAATTATATATAAAAAGTTGTCAAATGATATTTGCATTTGCCCAAGGGACTTTGGAGCCCAAAACCTCTTGAGAAAGCAGTTCTCAAATGCAGCCAATAATGTCCGACTTCTAATATTGGAAAATGATGAATTTACACAATTCTTCCATGGGCACAATTTTTGTAAAATAAGTAACCAAGTATGTTTGGAGGAAGAAAAAACGATTGAGATACCTTGAAATTAGAAGGATCTTTCTACTTTATGTTATAATAACGTAATTGAATAACTCGAAGCAGTTTCGGGTGGTCGTTGTTAGAACTAGTATTAGCACCTAGAGGGGGGGTGAATAGGTGTTTATCGCAATTTTAACAATTCAAATCAAATAAGATATGAATAATTTAAAGTCAACGATTGCAGCAAATGAAAGCAAATAACAATATAAAGGATTAAGGATAGAGAATCAAGACTCCGATTTATAGTGGTTCGGCTTAGATCAAGCATACGTCCACTCTCCCGCACGGACAGCCCTTCAGCCGGATTTCACTAAGAATCAATAAGAGTGATTACAATCTCACGCTCTTGAGTCCACAAAGTGTAGATTACTCTACTACACTTCCTCAAGATCTACAATATGATCTCTTTTGATTACATGTAATGATCAAAGAATGATATCGCAAAGTAATAGAGGAGATTTCAGACTTTGGAATTCTTCTATCCGCACCCTTCAACAACTAGAGCATCTCTCTTATATACTTCTTCATGCCTTCGCACCGTTGGCACCTTCCAAAGAAGTTCTTCCAATCAACCCGTTGGACAGAATCAATTAGAGAGATCTCGAGCTCTTTAAGGTAAGTGTTGATAGCCCATCAATCCCGCCGCCCATACAATCGGGATCTCGGTTTCCATAAGTAGATCCTTCCAAATATAAGTTGCGAAGTCGTCAAAGAATCTAAACATATTCCATATAAAACTTAGATCGTTTAGAGCTGAATCCAAAGAGAAAGATATCCATCGACGTTAGAAGAAAGATCGTATAAGATCAGAATAAACGTCGTCCTGGAAACTGTCCTTGTGAGTAGACTTTGAAATATAAGTCTTGAGTCTTGCTAGCTTCAGACTTTAATCTTCAGACTTTGATCTTCAGACTTTGATCTTCAGACTTTGTCAATAGAATCTGTAAGTCTTCGACTTTGATCTTCGACTTTGATCTTCGAGACTTTGTCAATAGATTCTCGTAAGTCTTCGACTAGACTCGATAAACTTGTTTTGTCAACTTCAAAATACTTTAAGGGATTTCATCCAACAATCTCCCCCTTTTTGATGGTGACAAAACTTTCCTGCAGATTTGAATATTATCGCCCGCAATACAACTTTTAAGCAAGCATCATAAAAGATTTAAATAAGATAGTAGAAGTTATCCCGTACACGATATCCCGTACTCGACTTTCCCCGTACATAGATCCGCATTCACCGAAACCTCATTAGTCATAAACAGACAAGTACTATCAAATTTACGAAGCTTAAAGTATTGCCATAGAGAACATACTTTCCAAAAACTGCAAGCAATCGTTAAAGAACTTAAGTCAAAGTCAAGATAGCAAGCAATAAAAGAAAAAGATTGGGTTTGGATTTTGAGAAAATCAAAAATATCAAAAATATCAAAAATCTGCAAGGTCTTCTCCCCCTTTTTGTCAGCATAAAAAAATCAAGGAGCTCGAGGAATGCGAACAAGTTGAAAGTCTTCCATAGACTTTACGGTGTCTTCCGCCTTCCTCAAATCTGCCTCGTACTTGAGTGAGAGTAGTGCCCTTTGCGTTTCTTGAATCGACGCTGAACATCTTTAATCCGATCATGCAAAGTGATGAACATTGCATGATTTTCATTCTCGCAAGGTCTGAAATTCATATCCCATGGCATAAATTTGACCTTTTAGTTCCAAGATGATCTCAAGCAGCCTTCGAAAATCTCCGAGTTGTCGGCCCGAGTGCTTGTTTCAGCTCGGTCGAAGGTGGAGTCAAGCCGTAGGAATGTCGAAGGAGGTTCATTGTGTGGAGATGATGCCTCTCCTTCAGAAACGTGCAGCATGAATATCCTCAGCATCGGGAGGTGATCGACTAACACTGTTTGAGCATCCTCTCTCTCGAAAGTCAGCCGAAGAGGTGTGTGTTCGCTTTCTTTATCTCCCCCGTCTCCATGTCTTCCGGTGGAGAAAAGAATTCTTCTTTTGAGGTGATTCCTCGTTATAGGATGTTGTAAATCCTCATTTTCTGCTGGAGAATTTGTTCTTTCAGGTTCATCTGCTTTCTCTTCTTTTCTTTCTTCCTTTTCCTCTCGCTCTTCCTTTCTTTCTTCCTCTGTCTTCTCTTCCTCTTTCTTCTCTTTCTCTTTCTCTTTCTCTTTCTCATTCTTCTCTTCCTTCTCTTCATCTTTCTTCTCTTTCTCTTTCTCTTTCTCTTTCTCATTCTTCTCTTCCTTCTCTTCATCTTTCTTCTCTTCCTCTGCAACTTGATGTTCTGGAACAGTTGGAATAGATGCAGCAAATTGAGAAATTAGAGTAGAGATAGGAATTGTATCCTCATCATCTTCATCATCCAGGATGATTGCCCTTCGCTTCTTGGTGGAACTAGCCACAGCTTCTTTCCCTTTCCTTTTTTAGCCGATGAGTCGGGTCCGAGCTTGACAGGAGTCTTTTCTTTGAATTTTTCCAGCTTCTTGCTAAGCTCCTTCAAACGCATCTTGGTAATCATCCCCAGCCCGATGACCATTTTATCAATGGTCTTCACTGTGAAAATGTGAGGAGGTTGAATGTGTAGATGTCGAAGAGACGAGTAATGAGAGCAAAGCATAAGGAAGCTTTCCTTTGTCCTTAACCATGCATCTATACATGTGAAAGATGATGGTATGTGGTAAAGAGAAGTTCACACCTATCTTGATGGCAAACATCAACTTCGCTTCAGAAATTGAAACATCTGTCTTAGACGTCGATTTGGGTCTTAGACAGTTGATTACAATTTTATGCAGCAAAGTATTTGTTGCATTCATTCTCGAATAAGACAGTCTTCCTTTCGCAATTCTGTCCTTTGCTAGCTCAAGAGTAGCAGAACTTACAGACACACCGATTGGTTGGAAAGCCCTTCTTTCCACACCAAGCACATCAGCCAAAATATCACAATCAATGACATACTCCTTATCTCTCACACTGAAGGTAAAACTGTTTGCATCAATGAAACCGATATTGAGTAGAAATAGGCGGTCAATTCAGAATGTGATGTGTCACGCTCCGTGCGTAACGATAGAGTTGGAGCTTTTCGAATTTCTCTCGCAGATTTATACTCAACAAGTCAAGAAAATCGAAATCAACAGTTCGTGGGTTCATCACCCCACGCTTCAGCAATTTTTCATATCTCTTCCTGTGTCCGTCTGAGCGGAACAATTCATTCTTCTTCCCTCTTAGGCTCGCAGCCACACCCATCCATGGTTTAAAATGCATGAACATCTTTTCATCATCATCCTTCCCTTCAGCCGATTCATACTACTAAACCTAGGGTCACTCGGGAAATTTGCAAATGCTCTTGCAGCCGTTCCCTCGGGCACAACTCCAGACCTTTCCATTACGGAAGAAAGTGCGTCTCATTTCTATAACCCTTCTCTTTCGAAACTCATCCACAAAGGTCATAGCAGACCCTTCCTTTAATGCGAGTAAAGTTTATAAACAAAGGCGGGCTTTAGAGTTCTTACCGGTTCGATGTCTTCATAAACCATTTCATCTTGAGGTCTAGTTGGGGATGACCGCTTTTGAGATCGCTTAGTAGGAATGTCGCTTTCCTCGGTGAGATCAAAATGCGTAGGCCCCTCACCAGAGCCTTGTGGTCCCTTGTTTGCTATTCTGGAAGATTTCCTCTGATACGACATTGTGCTTTTCTTTGGAGAGACTTTCTCACTTGTTTCGCAAGAAAGTTGAGAACTTTGAAACAAAGAAGTTTGGGAGAAAAAATTGCAGAGCAGTGAAAAGCTTTTGATCTAGGGTTTCTGAGTAAAGTGAAAACGAAGGAGAAGAGATGTATAAAAGATAACAGCACGGGAATAACCAAGCGTCGTATATTTTGGAAATTTTGAATTTTCCTTTTTGAAAAATAACTGCCTTAATAAAACGATAACCACTTCTTTTGAAAATAATAACCAACTTAAAATTAGACAGATTATCTTACCTTATCAATAAGACAGTTTAAGTAAGGAAACTTACGACGTGTCGATTCATATTCTCGATCCTTTGAGTCCGATGCTCTCGTCGGACTTTAGTTATGAGTCCGAACTCTAATATTCTTCAAGAGATAATATATTGAGTCTTGAGCGAATAGACTCAAACAAGCTTTTCTCAAGAGGCTTTGTAAAGATGTCCGCCAATTGATTCTTTGAGACTATGAATTGTATCAAGACTTCTTTGTTCTGAACATGATCTCTTATAAAGTGATGTCGAATCTCAATATGTTTTGCTCTTGAATGTAGAATGGGATTCTTTGTAAGATTGATTGCACCGGTGTTGTCACACCTAATTTACGTGCAAGAGTCTTCAATGCCAAAGTCTTGCGTTGTTGTTTTATCCACAAGATTTGAGAACAACAACTTCCAAGAGCAACGTATTTCGCTTCAGCTGTTGAAAGAGCCACAAGTACTCTGTTTCCTCGAAAACCAGGATACCACCCCGTTTCCAAGCGGTTGACAAGTACCGAAGTGCTTTTTCTTTCAACTCTACAACCCGCAAGATCTCGCGTCTCGAATAGCCAAGAAGTGTAAAGTCTCATTCTTTGGGATACCAAAGACCGATCTTAGCAAAGTAGTAGCAACATATTTAATAATACGTTTAACAGCGCTTAAGTGAGATTCTCTAGGATCGATTGAAATCTAGCACATATGCAAACACTAAATAATATGTCGTCCGGATGCGTAAGGTAAAGGAGTGAGCCAATGATACTCCTGTATAATTTTTGATCAATTTTCTTCCCCGCTTCATCTTTGTCTATCTTCAAGGAACTTGACATTGGTATGTCAGTCTTCTTGCAATTTTCCAGACCGAACTTTTTAACAAGTTCTTTTGCATATTTCTCTTGATGAATGAATATTCCCTCCTTTAGTTGTTTGACTTGTAGACCAAGGAAAAAGGATAGTTCACCCATCATGCTCATCTCGAATTCATCCCGCATAGACTTAGAAAATTTCTTGCACAAAGTCTCATTAGATGATCCAAATATGATGTCATCTACATAAATCTGAACAAGTAGAAAACTTTTACCTTCCTTTTTAATGAACAGAGTAGTGTCTACATTACCTTTAGAAAAGCCACTATGAATTAAGAAATTGCTTAGCCTTTCATACCAAGCTCGAGGAGCTTGTTTTAGTCCATATAAAGCTTTCTTCTTCTCGAATACAAAGTCTGGTTTCTTTGAATCTTCAAAACCAGGAGGTTGTTCTACGTAGACTTCTTCTTGAATAATTCCATTCAGAATGCACTTTTGACATCCATTTGAAACAACCTGAAATTCTTATAGCAAGCAAAAGCAAGTAATAATCTGATTGCTTCTAACCTTGCTACCGGAGCGTAAGTCTCATCGTAGTCAATCCCTTCTTCTTGCGTGTATCCTTTAGCTACGAGTCTTGCTTTGTTTCTCGTTACTTTGCCTTTTTCATCAACTTTGTTCCCGAAAACCCATTTAGCTCCAATAACTGATTTACCTTTTGGTTTGGGAGTTAATTCCCATACGTCATTAATACTTGAATTGTCTCGAGTTCTTCTTGCATTGCTTCAATCCAGCTTTCATCAGCTAAAGCTTCTTCGATATTTTTGGGTTCTATTTCAGAAATAAGAGCAAAGCACTAGACTCCTCTCGCCTTTTGGATCTTGTTCGAATTCCCTCATTAATATTTCCAATAATGAGTTCTTCGGGATGACTAGACTTGTGCTTCCGATTCATTGTTCGATCGATAGATTGTTGATCTTCTTCTTGAGTAGATTCTTCATTAGTAGCTTGTTGTACCGATCTTGAATTAGCAACCGCTTCGGTGGAGTCGCCTTTAACAGTTTCGGGAGCAGTTTCGAGTCTTCGCCCGTATCCGCCTGAACTTGTGGAGAGTCTTGAAATTTGACATTCATTGATTCTTCCACAGTCCGAGTCTTTTTGTTGAACACTCTAAAGGCTTTGCTTGTTGTAGAGTATCCAAGAAAGAATCCTTCATCTGATTTTTCTTCAAACTTACCAACACGATCATTAGCATTTTTTAGAATAAAACATTTGCAACCAAATATTTGAAAATAAGAAACTATTGGTTTCTTCCCTTTAAAAATTTCATAAGGAGTTTTCTCAAGAATTGGTCTTAAAAACACTCGGTTTATAATATAGCAAGCAGTTGAAAGCGACTTCCGCCCAAAACCTTGAAGAAACTTGATTTCCAATTAAAAGAGTTCTTGCCATTTCTTGTAACGATCTATTCTTCCTTTCCACAACCCCATTCTGTTCTGGTGTATATGGAGAAGAGAATTTATGTTGAAAACCAAATTCATCACACAAGTTAGCAAAATCTTGATTTTCAAACTCACCTCCATGGTCTGTACGAATGCTTGTAATAGTATGACCTTTCTCATTCTGCACCTTTTTAGCAAATTTTGAAAAAGAGAGAAAGTCTCGACTTACTTGAAAGAAAGTAGACCCAAGTAAATCGTGAATAATCATCCACTATTACAGACAGAACCTTTTACCACCAATGCTTTTCGTTCGGTAGGTCCAAACAAATCCATATGCAAAAGCTGCAATACATGATTAGTGGAAACTTTATTTATTGATTTGTAAGAATTTCTAACTGTTTACCCAAGTACACATGGTGTACATAGATCAGATTTTGAATAATTCAAAGTAGGCAATCCTCGAACAAGTTTCTTTGTAAAGATCTTGTTGATTTGCTTCATGTTGATATGGCCTAGCTTTTTGTGCCATAGATTTGCTTCATCTTGTACTGATATTAAGCATTGTGATCTTTCTTGATTCACATCCGAAGATAGATATTTCCATGTCTTCGACCGTAAAAAGATTGAGTAAGGTCTTTACCGATTCCGAGCACGTTTCTTCCCGAAAGTTGATCTTGAAACCAGAATCACACAACCGACTTATGCTAAGCAAGTTGTAATTTAATCCTTCAACTAATGAAACATTATTGATTGACAAACTCCCAATCTTCACTGTTCCTCGACCGTAATCTTCCCTCTATTGTTACCACCAAAGGAGACTTTTCCTCCGTCTATCCGGGATAAGTTTTATGAAGCGTTTGAGTCCCCCTGTCATATGTCTTGAGCAGCCACTATCAAGATACCATTTTATCTTCTTTTTGATAGTAACCTGCAATTAACAAGAATTCAAGCTCTTTTTGGTACCCATACCATCTTGGGTCCGAAGTGTTAGTACAATAGACAGTCTTAGCCCAACTCCTTTTAACAGTCTCCAAACTAAAGGACATTCTTTCTCGAAGTGTTCGAGCTTTTACACTTGGAACATCTTAGAGCACTTCTACCAACGGGTTTTACAAAGACTTTCTGAAAATGATTTTTGTAAACAGTTCTAGCTGGTCTTTGTTTAATTCTTTCTTTTACCTTTGGAAAATCAATTAGTGGAATAGTTTCGGAAGTCATACCAAGACCCAACTTGTCAAAATATGGTCTTTGTATCGAAAGAATTTTGTCCAGTTTTTCGTAACCATTTGAAAATCTCTTTGATATGTTAGTCATATCATTTTTCAAAAGATTATTTTCATTTAAGATATTGTCTCGAGTTTTCTTTTACAACAACAACATCTTTTTCAAGTTTTTCAACCTTTTCTTTCATAAGTTTATCCTTTTGTTTCAAAGTAGAATTTTCCCTTTTAATTCGGAGATCCTCTTAAGAGAGGTTTTCAGACTAAGACAAAGTTCATCAATGTATTTAGAAACTTTAACAGGAATTTTCAAGTTACTTACCTCGAGTTCACTGTCTGAGTCTGAATCAAGGTCTGAGTCTGAGTCTGATCGTGCCATTAAACAAATATTGGCATAATCATTGTCACTATCTTCACATTCAAGTATCACTCCAAGTCTCTCGCCTTGAGTGCCTTCCGTTTTTCTCGGACTTCCCTTTTCTCTTCTTTAACAGAGGACAGTTAGGTCCGATGTGTCCCTTTTTCTTGCATTCAAAGCAAGTCACTTCTTTATTCGTATCATCTTCCTCTCGTTGACCTGTTTTGAAACCTTTGAGAATTTTGTTTCTTCCAATTGAATTTCCTTCCTTTTTTGTTCAGCTTTCTGAATCTCTTTATCATCAATGCAGTTCTTCATCATCTAGATCTTCTTCGTAATCAGTAACATCGAATAGTCATTAGACTTTAAGGCAATAGATTTCTTACCTTTTGAATCTTCCTCTTCGTTGTTCTGTTCTATTTCATAGGATTGAAGAGTTCCAACTAATTCATCTACGAAAGTGGAGCAATCCTCTCGTGTCTCTCTTATTGAGGTTTTTATGTGATTCCGTCTTTTGAGAGTCCACGAAGAAGTTTGTTGACCTTCATATGTCCCGAGATTGGATGTCCCCGATATTCAAGACCATTCACAATTTCAGTAAAGCGACTAAACATGTCGGTTATTGATTCTCCCGATCTCATCTTAAAAACTTCATATTGTCCCAAGAGAATGTTGATCCTTGTTTCTTTCACACGATCGGTTCCTTCATAGGTAATGTGAAGCCTGTCCCATACTTCTTTTGCTGTATCACAAGAAGATATTCTATTATATTCAGTAGGGGATAAAGCACAATATAAAGAGTAAATAGCTTTGGCGTCGAGAGTCCGTCTTTTGGTAATTTCTTCTTGAGTCAAAAGAATAGGAACAAAGCAGGTTCTTTTCCTCTCTCTGAGTCTGATTCAGCAACAGGAATAATTCCTTTATCAACAACTTCCCATTCCAAAGGATCTTTCGATCTTAGGAATGCCTTCATCTTATTTTTCCATATGCTGTAATCTTTTCCATCAAAGTATGGAGGTCTGGTATTGCTTTGTCCTTCAACCAACCCTGTAGACAACATACTAGCCATAGATATTTTACTTAGAAGTAAAAACACTTCTTATAAACAAGTACACAAGCTCTGATACCAATTGTTAGAACTAGTATTAGCACCTAGAGGGGGGTGAATAGGTGTTTATCGCAATTTTAACAATTCAAATCAAATAAGATATGAATAATTTAAAGTCAACGATTGCAGCAAATGAAAGCAAATAACAATATAAAGGATTAAGGATAGAGAATCAAGACTCAGATTTATAGTGGTTCGGCTTAGATCAAGCCTACGTCCACTCTCCCGCACCGGACAGCCCTTCAGCCGGATTTCACTAAGAATCAATAAGAGTGATTACAATCTCACGCTCTTGAGTCCACAAAGTGTAGATTACTCTACTACACTTCCTCAAGATCTACAATATGATCTCTCTTTTGATTACATGTAATGATCAAAGAATGATATCGCAAAGTAATAGAGGAGATTTCAGACTTTGGAATTCTTCTATCCGCACCCTTCAACAACTAGAGCATCTCTCTTATATACTTCTTCATGCCTTCGTTGGCACCTTCCAAAGAAGTTCTTCCAATCAACCCGTTGGACAGAATCAATTAGAGAGATCTCGAGCTCTTTAAGGTAAGTGTTGATAGCCCATCAATCCTGCTCGCCCATACAATCAGGATCTCGGTTTCCATAAGTAGATCCTTCCAAATATAAGTTGCGAAGTCGTCAAAGAATCTAAACATATTCCATATAAAACTTAGATCGTTTAAAGCTGAATCCAGTAGAAAGATATCCATCAGACGTTAGAAGAAAGATCGTATAAGATCGAATAAACGTCGCCCCGGAAAATGTCCTTGTGAGTAGACTTTGAAATATAAGTCTTGAGTCTTGCTAGCTTCGGACTTTAATCTTCAGACTTTGATCTTCAGACTTTGATCTTCAGACTTTGTCAATAGAATCTGTAAGTCTTCAGACTTTGATCTTCAGACTTTGTCAATAGATTCTGTAAGTCTTCAGACTAGACTGATAAACTTGTTTTGTCAACTTCAAAATACTTTAAGGGATTTCATCCAACAGTCGTAAACTAGTGAAGAAGCAAATTTAGTGCACGTCTTTAATTTTAACAAGACATGACAGCTTTTGTCTTCTCTATGAAGTTGAAATTCTCTCCACCATAAAGTGATTGATCCCATTCTGAGACACAAGCCCAATAAGCCACATCAAGCTTTCTCCATATGTGGTTCATAATATTTTTATAACTTCTATCCGAGACGGGTTTTGTATTCATGAAGTAGACTACTTGTCGTGAATTGATTATGTGGAATAGGTTTACAATGATATACGTCAACACGATAATTAGCGATGGTGATTCTCACATGATTTGAAGGTCGAGATGCTATTTGGACAATAAATTTGGCTCCTCTTAGATACGATGTTGACTTAATACCCGGTAGTCAATTTCGAAAAGAACCACTAATTGCAAATATATTTGTTGATCCTTTACATCTCCTTCTTCACCTAAAAGATTAATGGTGTGTGATAAGACGTTTGATCTTGACATGAATATTGACAAAATATTTTCCAATCGATATTTTCTCACACCACTCTTTTTGTCCCCCGAGAGATCAAGGTTCCTTGCCTTATTTTTCTTGAACGTCTTGATAAATCTCAGCCCACATAAATTTGTATTTATTTCTAAGGCACCTTCGTCATGCTTTCGAATTGACGCAGATTCCAACTTCCAAAGCGGGCAATGTCAAAGTCTTTGGGAAATAACATAACTTGTTACAAAAAAAAAAAAAAAAAAAAAAAAAAAAAACATAACTTGTTAGAATTTCGGACGCAAATGCTTAAGATTAATGATTAAGGTTGACCATATGCGTATAAAGTACATATAAAGCCACAAGAGCGATATGAAATATTTGAAGACTTTATCTCATATACAAAAAGAATTAACTTTAACAATAGCACATGCCAATAAATTAAAACAAAATCAGAATCTGATACCATATTAGTTGTTCATTCTAAAAACTTAAATTCATAGGTGGGGTGAATTCAGAAATTTATCGACAAATGATTAAAAGAAAATGAGAAATCTCCTTTCTAAGGAGGATGAGATATAATAAATAAATATCACTGCATTTAGTCGTGTCTAGTCAAAAGTCAAGTCAAGTCAAGGTCAATAGAAAAAAGGCAAGTCACTTGGCGCACTGTCTCCGTCAAAGCAAATGCCTCCATGTTCATCTGGAAAGACTAAACCAAGACTGAGGCATGGCGTGCACGACGGTGTACGTCCGTCGTGCACGTCCCTCATGGGAAAAAGAAATAACCATAGTAGAACGGCTTATCATCCCAAAATTTATTAGAGTATTTGGTTTCCGATTCAATTTGACTCTACTTAAAAATCAAGAATCGGATTAGGAGAACCGGTTCCCAATTTTTGGGATCGAGAATCAGATCGGATCGACCTAGGATTGGGAACCAATCCGATGCTAGTCCTATGGAATTGATTATTTAGCAACAAAAATTGAAAAATTAAGAAAAATACAAGAATTGTTACTATTTTTAAGTTTTATTGCTATTTTTAAGAAATAAAAGAAATACATTTTTCTTTTTAAAATGGGTTGGTCCGATCTAATTCTGTCTGGTTCCGGTTCGGTCGAGTCTGATTACCTTCGGAATTGGAAACTGCACAAATAATTACCGGTTCTGGTCTAGGCGATTCTCAATTTGGGCGGTTCGCCATGCGCACCCCTAAAGTTTATAGTCGGGATCGATTGGTTCTTCGATTGACAAATTGTTAAAGACTCGCTATTCAATTTTTGGACTTTTGCTGCCAGAAAAGATTAAATAAAATAGGCCCACAATAAACGAAAATTTATTAGTGACATGTACTCACTCGGAAATAATAAATGGATCCCATGGTTGTACTTTCAAAGGTCTTAACGTGGGAGAACGGGCCCGCCATTCGTTTTTTAATTTAGGACTCGAAAGGACCTCATCATTTTCTAGCAACTCCTAACATTAGATCCAATTTCAATTCTATTTTAATTTTTTTTATCTCAAAAAAATTCTAAATCTTAGATTCAGTTTTAAATCATTATCTATTTTTTTATCTTGGAAAAAACTTCAAACTTAAGGTCAAATTTTTTTATCATTACTAAAGGGTTTATCCCGATCTTCTTTGCGTGTTCGTCGTCCCGACCTAATCTTTTATGTTTTCGAATCGGATTCATTGGACAGTTTCCTTCGAATCTAAGGTTGTCCATGCACAAAGAAAAACCCTAGAAAGAGTGTCCGAGGTTGCGATGAACAGGCTTCCTTATTCTAAGGAGCTTGAAGCACAATGTTGTTCAACAATGGTCCAGGAAAGAAGCCACGCGGGACCGCATGGATTAAAGCAAGAGCAAAGTAATGGTGAGGAAACAACACAAATTACCAAAAGGTGAAAGGAATTCCATAAAATTGTGAAAGTAGTGGAAGTATAAGTAGAACTAATCTTTTTTTTTTTTTTTATGGTAAATGATAATAATGCAACAACAACAAAAATAGAAATTATTTGCCTGATTATAAATGTTTGTTTTCTGATTCAGTCAGAACGCTCTTCACCTGTTTAATAAGCTCCCATCGCTTCTCATGATTAACTCTTGAGATCTCCAATGGCAATGAAAACTGAAAAGCAACCAAGAAAGAATATCAGAAATAACTCTGTTGGTTCCAACTTCCTACGTTCACGCTTTGCGTGCGTTTGCCATCAAGCGTCATTTGCAAGGGAAAATGAGATCCTCGTGACTGAACTTTCACGCATAGAGATTTTCGCGGCAAATTCTTGTCTAGACTCAGATGCATACGAACCGAATCAATCACATCTGCCCATCACATTTATTGTACGTGAATTTCACGAAATCAAATGGCTGTGATTGTGGTTGGTTGGATTTGCCGTGATCTCGGCGAGTATTTTTCAAGGATGCCAGTGGACCACTTCAATAAGAAAAGGAAAACAAAATGTAAAATTAGAGGTAGTTGAAAGGGATCGAATTACTGATCTCGTGACACTGAGGGTGACACACAAGAGAGAAGTCATGCATATCTGCTCTTGACACATGTAAATTTTGTTGGTGGAGATTTTGCCCTTAAAATAATTTAGAACATTAACTTAGCGGGTGGGAAACCAAATAAGTTTTCTTCACTCTTCATCTATGGAGGTAACATGAATTATATTATATCGATAGTAAATAAAGCTTAACTAAAACTTTTTAAAAAAGTGATAGGTGGAACCTTAGCGAATATTGAATGTGGTTTATTTAAATGTCTGCTTCTTCTTGTAGTCTATACTGATTTCATATGCACTCTTATTGTATTTAATATTCTGAAATAAAATTAAGTAATTAATTAATATTTGACACATAATGGTTGACTTGCGTGGACTAGACACACAGTAAGTAAAGCACTTCGAAATTCACTTGATTCTTCACCTAAATTCCTGAGAAGGTGATTTATAATTACTGAAATGGAAATATAATATCATTTACCATAACAAGTAGGGCCCCAGAAAGTAAGATAATTATCAAATTTTGGGTAATTGTGATTACAGACGGATCTGAAACCTCTTAGTGGAAACCATCCAAGAAGCTGCAGTGAAATTTCCGGGAACTTCATGCGATCTGGAAGATCGTCACACTGCACTATATAATGTACTACACGACAAAATAACAAAACCAAATCCATCCGTTCAATTCAAGTCAGTCAGTGCTTTGAGACTCATCTTCATCCTCTCAACCCGACTCGTTTTGCTGATCCAAGCACACCCTTTTGTCTTCTCCCTCTCTGTTGTTCATCCATGTCGTCGTTGAGGCTCCGTAAACCTAGCGAAGAAGCAGCAACCGATGTGGTGCTCAACCGCGGCGATGGCCCGACGAATATCATCCACAGGCGGAGATGGCGCCTGGCTTTCACGGTCATATACTTCATGAGGACTCTCGAGTCTCTGTCGAAACAAGTCCTCGGGAAGAAGACGGACCTGTTGCGGACGCTCTCTTACGTTGCCATCAATGTTGACCTCGAAAACAGTGATAATCCTCGTGAAGGAGATTGCCCTTCACTTCGGGACGTCGGCCCAAAGATCCTGAGTAACCTGGTAAGAGAGAGAAGTTTTGAATCTCTTGCTCAAATTGGTGGCGTTAAACAACTCGCTTCAATTCTCATGACAAATCTTGAAAATGGCTTGAGTGGGGATGAAACCGACCTCATGCGCCGAACCAATATTTTCGGTGCGAATAAGTACAATAAGCCCCCGGCAAAGAGCTTTCTCAGCTTTGTGCTTGATGCGTTCAAAGACATGATAATAATCATTCTCATAGCATGCGCTGTTCTCTCTTTAGCATTCGGTATCAAACAGCACGGCCTTAAAGAAGGTTGGTATGATGGTGGGAGTATAATCATCGCCATCTTTCTGGTCGTCATTGTCTCTGCTGTCAGCAACTATAAGCAAGGAAGGCAGTTCCGGAAACTTTCAAAAGATAGCAGCAACATTAGAGTAGAGGTTGTAAGAGATGGCAGGAGGCAACCAATCTCCATATTTGATATTGTCGTAGGCGAAGTCGTGTATCTGAAGATTGGCGACCAGGTTCCGGCTGATGGGTTATTTGTTGATGGTCATTCCCTGAGAGTTGACGAGTCTAGCATGACTGGTGAAAGTGATCACATCAAAGTTGATAGCGAGAATCCTTTCTTGCTCTCGGGCACCAAAGTGATCGACGGCTACGGTCGGATGATGGTTGCTTCTGTCGGCATGAACACTGCATGGGGCGAGATGATGAGCTCCGTGAGCCGTGACTTAGATGAAGAGACCCCGCTCCAAGCCCGTCTAAATAAGTTGACTTCCTTCATCGGGAAGGTCGGGTTGTCGGTGGCCATGCTGGTGCTTCTCGTCTTGATGATCCGCTACTTCACTGGACACACCCAAGATGATGCCGGAAACAGAGAATTCACTGGCGGGAAGACCAAGTCGGAGGACGTGATGGACGCCGTTGTGCGCATAGTTGCTGCAGCAGTGACCATTGTGGTGGTGGCTATACCTGAGGGCTTGCCTTTGGCCGTCACTTTGACGCTGGCCTACTCCATGAAGCGCATGATGGGTGACAATGCCATGGTCCGGAAGCTCTCCGCCTGTGAAACCATGGGTTCTGCCACAACGATCTGCACGGATAAAACCGGGACTCTCACGTTAAACGAGATGAGAGTGACAGAGTTATGTATGGGAAAAGAACATGTGAGTGTAGATGCATCCAAAGAAATAGCAACCGGCATCGTTGAAGTCCTCCTACAAGGAATCGGATTGAACACGACAGGTACTGTCCACATGCGACCTTCTGAATCTATTCCTGAAATTTTAGGCAGCCCAACTGAAAAGGCGATACTTTCTTGGGGTGTATCCAAATTGGGTATGACGATGGAGGAACTGAAGCAAGAATGGGAGATAGTCCAAGTCGAGGCATTCAATTCTGAGAAAAAGAGAAGTGGGGTCGCTGTGAGGAGGAGAGGAGAGCAGGTATTTCACATACACTGGAAGGGAGCTGCTGAGATGATCTTGGCAATGTGTTCAGATTATTATAGCCAAAGCGGGACGGTGAATGTCATGACTGATGAAGCAAGGTCTGATTTCGGGACAGTAATTAAAAATATGGCAGGCAAAAGCCTGCGCTGCATTGCATTCGCCTACAAAAAGTTCGATGGCTCACTTGCTCAATTTCATGGGAAACTTGAGGAAGATGGACTTACACTGCTGGGGATAGTGGGGATAAAGGACCCATGCAGACCAGGCGTGAGAAGGGCAGTGGTGTCTTGTAGAAGCGCTGGGGTGAACATCAAGATGATCACAGGAGACAACATGCACACCGCAAGAGCTATAGCCTTGGAATGCGGGATATTCAATCCGGAGGAAGATCTCGAACATGAAGCCATAGTGGAGGGCGTGCAGTTTCGCAACTACTCGCCTGAACAGAGAGCGGCAGCAATCGAGAAAATCCGGGTAATGGCTAGATCATCCCCATTTGATAAGCTTTTGATGGTGCAGTGCTTGAAGCAGAAAGGGCATGTGGTGGCAGTCACTGGTGATGGCACGAATGACGCGCCAGCCCTAAAGGAGGCGGATATCGGCCTCTCCATGGGAATCCAAGGCACTGAGGTGGCAAAGGAGAGCTCAGATATCGTCATCCTGGATGATAATTTTGCCACCGTGGTGACTGTGCTGAGGTGGGGGCGGTGCGTCTACAACAACATCCAAAAGTTCATCCAGTTTCAGCTCACTGTGAATGTGGCTGCACTCGTCATCAACTTCGTTGCTGCGGTCTCTTCTGGCAATGTCCCTTTGACAGCTGTCCAGCTTCTTTGGGTGAACTTGATTATGGACACCCTGGGAGCTTTGGCATTGGCGACAGAGCAACCTACAAATGATCTCATGCTAAAGCCACCTGTTGGACGAACCGAGCGGCTTATAAGCAGAGTCATGTGGAGGAATCTCATATCTCAGGCCTTGTACCAAGTTATCATCCTCCTGACCCTACAATTCAAGGGAGTTCCATTTTGGGGTGGACAAGAAAGTGAGGGACACAATTATTTTCAACTGCTTCGTCCTCTGCCAGGTCTTCAACGAATTTAATGCCAGGAAGCTGGAGGAGAAAAATGTATTCAAAGGGATCCATAAGAACAAGTTGTTCTTGGGCATCATTAGCATGACCATAATTCTTCAGGTGGTGATGGTTGAGTTTCTAAAGAGGTTTGCCAACACTGAGAGGCTGGACTGGGGACAATGGGGTGCTTGCATCGGACTCGCAGCTTTGTCTTGGCCGATTAGTTGGCTTGTTAAGTGCATTCCAGCCTCAGGCAAAAAGTTGTTCTTTTCCCGCAGAGAAGCATCCTGAACCGAGCACAATGTTAAACTCCGAGAAAAGAAACCTTTCTTTTATTATAAAAATGGTTAGGGTTTAGGAAACTGTTTTTTAATTCCAGATTTTATGCATTGCATGTACCTTTTCTAGATATTATGCATTGTAAGTATCTTCCTAGATGATGTGTCAAATTACCTTTGTCTACAGAATCAAATCAACAGTTTATTGCCATCCATTATTTCAACCTTTGTACTTTGGTCTTGCTTGCTATGCTACTGTTGATTTTGGAAAATCTTGCAGATGAGGTTATTAATCAGGTGATCGTGCTATATGCCTGCTTTAACATTCATATCTGAACTAGCATTCAAAAAGTTATCCTACGGGAAAACTAAAGAAAAAATTTCCTAGTTCTCAGCAAGCTTCTTAATGGGGTAGTAAAACCCCAAAAACTTATGCCTCAAGTTCATGCAAGGGTGGCCCTTTCTGTTCTTTTATCGCATCATATCTCTCCTTTACTATATTAACAAAAAGCACATGGTCCCACGCGACAGAACTAATTTTATTTGATGCAGATGGCGAGGGACGAACCGAGTCCCCTATAGTGAGCACAACTTCAAATCCTAATGTGCGAATTATATGGCACACTATTTTAACTAAATGGCCCAACTTTAATGACGGACAATGATTAATATGTAAATACTCTACATGACATACACATGATATATATATTTTTATTTTTTTATTAAAATTCGTAATTAAAAATGAGGGAAATTAACTATCTAGAACAAAGATAATATCTAATTCAATTTAGGTATTGAACTATGTTAATTCCTAATTTAAATTAGAATTTTATCTGGAATATTATAGAATCTAGTTAAACATGTAATATGACCTAATTAATCTACATGATATGCAATGCAATCTTTTTATATTTTCTGGACAAGGAAAGCAATTAAATTAAAATATTCAAACCACTTGATCCATAAAGGTATAATCTAATCGATTCAAATATGAACCAACATATAATCATCAACTTAAAATTTCATGAATAAAATCAACAAATTAATTTTAAGCCTTAAAAAATCAAAATATCAATTTTAAGGATACTCATAAAATCAACAATTCCCGGTCTTCCATGGCAGAGGCCCGTGAGACCTTGAATCGGCGTAAGCCAACAAGAGCATGCTCCGGCGGATCCTCAGTCACCAAAAAAAAAACAATTCCATGTAAAGCCTATAGATAAAATAAAAGATTATAAGCTGTTACAAATTGGGAAAACGTCCTAATTTGGAGATAAGCCTATTACTCAAAAATATATATTATTTGGAATCAATAATCAATCGGACAGTAATATATTCAATGGAATTGGATAACTATAATTGTCTAATTTGGAGAATTTGTTCCCAAATTCGAACTGGTGGATAGCGGGTCGGACGGTGATTGACAATGGTGCGTGGTTGCGGTGGAGGTGGTTTTCCGCTTGATGGAATGGCCGATGAAATATCGAAGCCTGGTATGAATTAGTGGGCGTCGGACATCAGCCAGCAAGTATGAGAGGATTCTCAGCGTGATCTCCACTCAAAGCTTTGACTTTTACTTTGACCAAACCATCGAATAATCCAAATAATCACCGCTTTGCTATTTCATCAATTGTGGTTGGGTGGCGCATGAGATTATGGTAGTCTGTGGTGGTGTCGCTCACGTGTTGGAAGCTACGGACGACCAGCAGAGGAGAAAATCCAGCTCGTTGGGGGCTGTGTTGGCGCTGGAGAACCTGAGGTCAACTGGAGAAAATGCCGAGCACGCCTAGCGTTGCTAGAGCGGATGCTTCGACCGGGGGGTGACGCGAATCAGCAGCTTGTCGTCGCGGGTCGCGAGCGGCAACGGAACAGAGCAGCTTCGTCGTCCCCGGTGCAGGCGGCGAGCAGCGGCAAAACTCGGGATGGTGACTAACGTTGGCCGGCTAAGGCGTCGTAGGGCAGCAGTCGTGGTGCAGCGGCCCACTTCAAGCTCCGGTAGTCGGGACAGCGAGCAAAGCAGCAGCGGCACATCCCGGAGGGTGCGACGGCGGTGGTGGTGCGGCGATGGTCTCGGTTTGACGTGGCGGCGCACAGGCAGTCGGGACAACGGCAGAGACGTCGCAGCGCGGCCCAACAGCAAGGACGTCGCAAGGCGGAGAGCAGCGTCGGGTCGTTGTCGAGGGCGGAGGAGCTCGCCGGAAGAAAGGATGCGGCGGCGATGAGTTGCAGGCGTCGGGAATGGGGGTACTTTCCTTTCTCTTTCCATCTGTCGCTCTCTCCTCACTGCTCTTTTGTGCCTCTGTTTCCTCTCTCCCTCTCACTCTCTCTCTCTCTATCTCTATCTCAGGCTAACTCTCTTCTTCGTTCAGACGTCGTCTCCTTTTACAGCAGGAACAAAGGAAAATGTGAACTCATTAATTGGCGGCGCAGGCGCCCACAATCAGCACCGATGCCCCCCAAAATTTATGTGCATTCATGTGCATGCATTAATGGGGGATTGAACAAAATAGACGTACATAGACTCTTCTTTCCTCTTTCTTTGACTTTCTCGTGGATTTCATAATCCCTTCACGCTTGTGGCTCATGAAATCTTATTCTTCTGGCAATTTCGGCTGGTCAATTCTCATACGCCGATTTTTTTCTACTCGCATATGGTAGAGTTCACATGCTCTCATCAGTTTGGTTTTTTTTTAATGTGCTCAAACTCGAAATAGTTTTTAATAATTTCTACACTCTTTGATATTGCTGAGCTATCTTCTATCTCCTTTTTATGATAATATGGCCGAATATTGCTACCCATCCGAATATCTCTCTTTTTTTCTTTTCTTTTTTTTTCTTTTTTTTTTTCCAGAAATTCCTGCTCCCAATATCTTTTCCCTCCCATTTTGTTGGCCGTGTTTTCCAACGAATCTTACCTATTCCTATAACCGAATTTCGGAAGAATAATACTAATCTTTTTTTAAATGAACAAATTTTCCAACTTCGTACGTCTCACAAGTTAAGTTTCAGTCATTTAAAGACAAGTTAAGTTTCAGCCATTTAAAGAATGACGGGCTTGGCCAAATTCCCTCTCACTAAGAGCTTAGTCCAATTTACCAAATTAAAAATTAAAATTATCAATTCAAACGCATCCGCCGGTCCAATGCAAATGCAATTTTGCAATTAATTACTAGATTAAAGATTAATCTCTAATTTTTAATATAATTAATTAGTAGATTATTAATCAAAATTTAGGTTTCAACAAGCTCATTGATAATACAATACTAGCAGCAAAATCAGATCGTTGACTATTTAACATGACACCACGATGATACAAAAAGAATGAGATTGTTTTCAATAGAGATCAGATATCAAAGCCATTTGTTTTAATTTTAGAAAATTGTGTACGCTGTTAGAAAGGAGTTCAAAAAGGAGTTCTCGTATATCAAAGATACAGGCTACATTAAAATTTTGTTACCCAACACTAGGGGTTGTGGCATGAAATAGCAATGGAAGTTGAAACTGGTGCTTATATTAAAGTATATATGAGAATATAGAAATTACGTGGGATTAAGATATTCTGATTAATATTTCGACACCTAATGCGCATTTGCTCTCCCAAATGATTGGTTATTGGTTTGCTTGATGCATAAGTTGCATCACAATTAAGGGATTGGCAATTGCAAAATCCTAGGACCTAAATCCCACATAGGAAGAAATTCAATGCATGATCAATGAGGTCAATACCGATGGCAACGGACGATAGAATTCAGGGAGTTCTTGAATCTTATAGCCAGAAAAATCATGGTATTTCATACACACATATGTATATATCAGTCAAAATAGCTAGTGTCACTTAAATCACATATTTGCAAGTACTTCATTGGATGATTGTAAATGCATGATATATGTTCAGGAGACTGAAATAGAAGAGGAGTTAAAGGAAGCTTTCAAGGTCATTGACAAGGATCAAGATTTTTACGTACCTCCTAATGAGGTTTGAATTATTTCTAATCCCACATTCAATGTTCAGCTTATACTTCATTAATTGTAGCTGTTGTGTGGAATATGGACCAGCGAATTGGATAAAATAGTCGGAATAAAGGAAAGGGAATCGGACACCGGATTTATATGGTTCAGTCCGAATATTGGAACCTACGTCCATGGAGAGAGCAGTACGGAATTCTACTATAGAAACAAGCGATACATTGGAGATTACAATCACTCGAGCACTCAAACACACTCTCAGTGTTTCCCAGCCCCAAATTATATCCAAATAACTCACACAATGTTTAACCTATCATAATTCCTAGTGAAACCTCACTCAAGGAATTAAATAAATTCTATTCACAAGAATTTAACTAGTTTAAACACTTGGGTATAATTACAACGAGAAAATCCCTCACTCAAGAGAACTCTCTGCACTCTTCTACAGTCTCAGAGCTCTCTCTCTCTCGGCCACCGAAACTTGGCGCCTTCTTCTCCTTCTCTCCTCTGCCTTTTATAGAGAAACAAGACAGAAATGTGAACTCATTCAGGCGCTCACAAACAGCACCGACGCCCACCAAAATTCATGGGCATGCATGCACACTTTCCATGGGAACGCAATTAATGAGGCAGAAAACATGCGCCCATAATCTTTGAAGATAAGCATAAAAAAAGGATGGCCGCCGTCTTCCAAGATCATGTCCATGACGTTCAACTCCTTCAATTAAACATGTGCAGAGGGCGTTCATGCTTTGCTTCTTCATTGTCAATTTGCGCTTGTCAATTTGTGCCAAACTTTGATCAACAAATGCTTCTCGTGTGCATCAAACCTTGTATGAGCTTAAACTCGAAATATAATTTTAATAGTAACTTCTTTGCATCTTGGAGCAATTCCTCGTAACCAAACCCCATAAAAAGAGGGAAAGGTGACAGAGAAATATTGAATGAACTTTTATGAATGAAATTCATAAGATAGATGTAAAATCTCAATTTTTAGCTAGGAAGCCCATTTTAGGCAAGTAATATCTGTTAAAATATCTCATTAACCATGTAAAGTCTAATAGACATAACCAACTAGTCAAATGTTTTTATTTATTGTAGTATCCACAGATGTAGCAAAATGGCCGGCAGAAGAACAACCCAAGTGCCATAACTTGGTACAGGAGGACACTTAAGTGCCATAACTTCGAAAATGTACACTTAAGTGCCAGTTTCGAAGTTAAATGGAACACTTAAGTGTCACTTCGGCAAAAATCCGGCCAAATGGGTGACGTGGCAATTTTCCGGGGCTTGGACACAAAACGATGCCGTTTTGCATTCTGACGTGGCGAGAAAATGCAAAAACGACGTCATTTTGTATCTGATGTGTAAATAATTAATATAAAAATTAATTAAATTAAATTAAAGATTAATTTTATTTAAAATATTAAATAAAAATTTAAAAACTTAAAATTTAAAAAAACTCAAAATTGTAAAAACTTAAAATTTTAAAAACTTAAAATTTTTAAAAAATAAAATTTAAAAACTTAAAATTTAAAAAACTTAAAATTTAAAAAAATTAAAATTAAGATAACTTAAAATTAAAAAAAAAAATTAAAAACTTAAAAAACTTAAAATTTTAAAAAAAAAACTTAAAATTTAAAAAAAATTAATTTCTTTTTAAAAGGGGGCCGAAGGAGGCGGCTGAGGTGGCAATTTTAATTTTTTTAAAATTTTAAGTTTTTTTTAAATTTTAATTTTTTTAAATTTTAAGTTTTTAAATTTTAAGTTTTTAAATTTTAAGTTTTTTTAATTTTAATTTTTTAATTTTAAGTTTTTTCATTTTAATTTTTTAAAATGTTAAGTTTTTAAAATTTTATTTTTTTAATATTAATTTTTATATTTTAATTTTTAAAATTTTAAGTTTTTAAAATTTTAATTTTTTTACTTTTAAGTTTTTTAAATTTTAAGTTTTTTAAATTTTAAGTTTTTTAAATTT
Source organism: Eucalyptus sp. ANBG9806169 (assembly GCA_014182395.1). NCBI lineage: Eukaryota > Viridiplantae > Streptophyta > Magnoliopsida > Myrtales > Myrtaceae > Eucalyptus > Eucalyptus sp. ANBG9806169. Next base: position 40,365,165 of record CM024580.1, read on the forward strand.
TTAGAATATTTTAAATAAAATTAAGTTTTAATTTAATTTAATTAATTTTTATATTAATTGTTTATACATAAGACACAAAACGACGTTATTTTTGCATTTTCTCTCCACGTCAATGTGCAAAACGGCGTCGTTTTGTGTTCAACTCGCCGGAAATTGCCACGTCACACATTTGACCGGATTTTGGTCGGAGTGGCACTTAAGTGTTCCACTTTACTCCGAAATTGGCACTTAAGTGTACATTTCCGAAGTTATGGCACTCAAGTGTCATCCCGTGCCAAGTTATGGCACGCCAAGTATCCCAAACTCCAAAATGGCCTGTTTTGTGATGTAACATCATTTAACAACATATAATTCTACATAACCACTCGCTGAATTCTCTATGTAATAGTCCCAAGAAGGAGCCATTTCTTTTCTCTCGGTGCTTTCCTTCTCTTCTCTAGTCACTCAATTTTCTTGAACGACCTTTCTGGGGTTAGTTTATTCTGCTTGACGTCTCTGTCTTACGTAGGATCTTTCAACAACAATCCACTTAGTCTTGGTTTTCTGTCTAAAAGTTGCAAATCTTTTACTTATCTTCCATCTTTGGGATTAGATTGATATGAGAAGCGAACATTAACCTTATACACCGAAATTAACATGAAGAAGGGAGAGAAAGGATCAAAGTCCCTAGTAATGGCTTTTGGCAATACTCGAAATACTCGATTATCTACCTTGCTTGTTTCGAACTTCACGAGCCGTCAAAGAAATTCCACTGACTTGTGTAGAAGCTTCCTTAGGAATTTTTTTTTTTTATTCATCGATGCAATTCTGGCGACGTGTAAGAAACTTTGGATCAAGGGCCTTAAAAACATTTACGACGTGGATGTATTGAATTTTAACTTCGTTGGTAAGAATACTTATGTCGCAATTTCAGACTCTTCTCAATTTGTTGCGTTGGCAAATCTTATGCACGCAATAGTTTTTTCTTGAATTTGGATTGCATGATAGAGTCTACTTTACTAGAATTTACAATCATTAATATTTTTTCATTCCCGTAAAGTGAATTTAATCATTTTGTACTTTGAATGCATAACTCATTAGATGCGATATTTAAAATATATTATGGAGAGATTTTCCCACTTGACTGTCACTTTTACTAGACAAAGCTCTTCGACTTTTCTTGGGAGAAAAAAGAATCATTTTATGAAATATGAATACATATAAGGGACAAAAAGTCAATTTTACTATAATATATGACATTTTTTTTAAAAAAAAATTATAAGAGATGATTACAATAAAAGTCTGTGACGCTTATAGTTTTTGCTCAATTGCACTCCATTTGTAGAATTAGCAAATGTGCACACGTGTTGTGTGCGCGAGATATTGATATTTGAAAGAGTAAGTTTGTTACATAATATTTGAATCATTAAACAATGGGATGATAATATTGATATAAAATATATGATAAAAGAAATTGTATCTATGAAAAGAGAATTATTTTGTGATTTGAAAACTTGTTAAGAAGGTTGTAGGATATGGGCCGTTTTTAGAAACACTATGAGGAAAGTTTTTGGGAAAATGCAAACGACTTTAGGTGAAATGATTTTTTCAAAATGCAAATAGTGTTTCGTAAAATATAATTTAAAAACACATGCAAATTTTTTTTAATGTAAATAATATTTGGATAAAACTACCTAGTTTTTTTTTTTTTTTTGATAAAAGTTTAAAACATTGTCAACGGAACTCAAGCCACTAGTGAGCCAAATCGACTGTCAGTGGCTAGATCTAGCCATTGGCCAACCTCACTTGAGTCATTCGACCTAGGCCTCACATAAGGTTGGGCAACGACGGCTCGCCAACTACTTGCTAGCTGTTAAGGCCTTTGCTGACAACGTTAAGATTTTGGAGGACATTTCCGTAATTATGAGAGTATAGTAAGGGCAATGTTGGAAGGGGAAAATGCTCAAAGCTCAAACGACTTTAGAAACACTACGAGGAAAGTTTTTGGGAAAATGCAAACGACTTTAGGTGAAATGATTTTTTCAAAATGCAAATAGTGTTTCGTAAAATATAATTTAAAAACACATGCAAAATTTTTTTTAATGTAAATAATATTTGGATAAAACTACCTAGTTTTTTTTTTTTTTTTTGATAAAAGTTTAAAACATTGTCAACAGAACTCAAGCCACTAGTGAGCCAAATCGACTGTCAGTGGCTAGATCTAGCCATTGGCTAACCTCACTTGAGTCATTCGACCTAGGCCTCACATAAGGTTGGGCAACGACGGCTCGCCAACTACTTGCTAGCTGCTAAGGCCTTTGCTGACAACGTTAAGATTTTGGAGGACATTTCCGTAATTATGAGAGTATAGTAAGGGCAATGTTGGAAGGGGAAAAAGCTTATTTTGTATTTAGAAAATGCTCAAAGCTCAAAGTACTTTTGAACCTCCCTCGAGCTAAAGCCAGGCCTTTCGAGGCCTTTCGAAATGCAATGGCATCTTCCCAAAATTATACATAAAAAATTGTTAAATAGTATTTGCATTTACCCAAGAGACTTTGGAGTCCAAAACCTCTTGAGAATGCAGTTCTCAAATGCAGCCCATAATGTCCAACTTCTAATATTGGAAAATGATGAATTTGCACACTTCTTTCATGGGCACAATTTTTGTAAAATAAGTAACCAAGTATGTTTGGAGGAAGAAAGGACGATTGAGATACCTTGAAATTAGAAGGATCCTTCTACTTTATGTTATAATAACGTAAACGGATAACTCGAAGCAGTTTTAGGTGGTCGTAAACTAGTGAAGAAGCAAATTTAGTGCACGTCTTTAATTTTAGCAAGACATACGCTTTTTGTCTTCTCTATGAAGTTGAAATTCTCTCCACCATAAAGTGATTGATCCCATTCTATACAATAGCCCAGTAAGCCACATCAGGCTTTTTTCATATGTGGTTCAAAATATTTTTATAACTTCTATCCGAGATGGGTTTCGTATTCATGAAGTAGACTACTTCTCGTGAATTGATTATTTGGACTAGGTTTACAATGAAATACGTCAACACGATAATTAGTGACGGTGATTCTCACATGATTTGAAGGTCGAGATGCTATTTGGACAATAAATTTAATTCCTCTAAGATACTATGGGCCTGTTTGTTTTTACTTCATTTTTCTGTTTTTAAATAAATTTTGTGTTTTTTTGTTCCAGGGAACAAAAAAAGAACGGAAACACGTTTGTTTGCGTTTTTGTTCCAAATCTATTTTTTTGTTCCCGGGAACACTTTTGGAACAAAAACAAGAAACAAGAAAATTAGAAACACATTTTCTCTCTCCTCTCTTTTTCTTCTCTTTTTTTTTTTCCTTCTCTCTTTTTCTTTGGCTGGTCACCGGCCTCGGCCATGGCCGGCGACCGGCCAAAGAGGGCCGGCGACCTCGCCTGGGCGTCGCCAGCCCCTGGCGAGGCTCGGCCTCACCTTGGCTGGGCAAGGTCGGGCTCGCCCAGATCTGGCGAGCCTGAGCTCGCCCAACTCGGGGCAAGGCTGGGCTAGCTCGAGCTCGCCCAAATCCGGCGAGCCCGACCTCGCCAAGCCAAGGCGAGGCCGAGCCTCACCCAACCACGGCAAGGCTCGGCCTCGCCGGGGCCGGCGAGCCTCGCCGTGGCTGGGTGAGGTCGCCGGCCAAAGAAGAAAAAAAGAAAAAGAAAGAAAAATAAAAGAAAAGAAAAATAAAAATATTAAAAAATTAAAGAAATAAAAAAAGAATACAAATTTACCAAACGTGTTTTTGTTCATTTTCTATTTCGGAACAAGTTTACCAAGCGCGTGTTTTTGTTCAAAAATTGTTCTCCGGAACAGAAACACTTTTTTATTTTATTTTATTTCTGTTCCCCGGAACAATTTTTAAATGAAGTGTTACCAAACGCACCTTATGTCGACATAATATTCGATAGTCAATTTTGAAAAGAACAACTAATTGCAAATATATTTGTTGATCCTTTACATCTCCTTCTTCACCTAAAAGATTAATGCTGGGTGATAAGACGTCTGATTTTGACGTGAACACTAGACTAAATATTTTCCGACAACACTCTTTTGGTCCCTCGAGAGATCAAGGTTCCTCTTCACCTTATTTTTCTCGGATATCTCGATAAATCTCAAACCCACATCAATTTGTATTTATTTCTAAGGCACCTTCATCATCCTTTCGAATTGACGCGGATTCCAACTTCCAAATCTGGCATTATTTTTCTTGTGAATATTCTTGTTCCCTTTTATTAATGTCAAAGTGGAAATAACATAACTTGTTAGAATGTCCAACACAAATGCTTGAAATTAATAATTGAGGTCGACCATATGCATATGAAGTGCATATAGAACCACAAGAGCGATATGAAATATTTGAACATTTTATCTCATGTACAAAAAGAATTACATTTAGCAATTGCATATGCCAATGAATTGAAACAAAACCAGAATCCGATACCATATTAAGTTGTTCATCCTAAAAAATTAAATTCATAGGTGGGGTGAATTCAGAAATTTATCGGCGAATGATTAAAAAGAAAATAAGAAACCTCCTTTCTAAGGAGGACGAGATATCATAAATAAATATCACAGCATTTGGTCGTGTCTAAGTCATAAGTCAAGTCAAGTCAAGTCAAGGTCAATAGAAAAAAAAGGCAAGTCACTTGGGGTTGCTTGCATGGTGGACAAGTGGCTTATAACAGCGTAACATGCCTATTGAGTGTTCGACTAAATGTACTATTCCATACACTATGCCCGCTTTGGCGCACTTTCTCCGTAAAAGCAAAGACTGAGGCGTGGCGTGCACGACGGTGAACGTCCCTCGTCGGGAAAAGAAAAATCATAGTAGAACGGCTTATCATCCCAAAATGTACTAGAGTGATCGGGTCCGATTCGGCTCTACTTAGAAATCGAGAATCAGTCCGGTCAGTTCCATGAAATCAATTACTTAGCAAGAAATATTAAAAAATTAAGAAAAATATAAGAATTGTTACTATTTTTAAGAAATTAAAAAACATATATATTTTTAAAAAGTTCAATCCTGTGCAGTTCCGGTTCTGTCCAATTTGGTTCCCTCCGGGATCGGAAACCGGACCACAATCATCAGTTCCATTTTTATAGAATTGAGAATCGGACCAAACTAACTAATCTAGTATGGTTTGGGCGATTCTCAACTTGGGCGGTTCGCTGTGCTCACCCCTAAAGTTTATAGTTGTGATCGACTCGTTCTTGGATTTTTGGACTTTTGCTGCCAGAAAATATTAAATAAAATAGGCCCACAATAAACGAAAATTTAGTGACGGTACTCACTCGGAAATAATAAATGGACCCCATGATCGTGCTTTCAAACGTCTTCAGGTGAGAACGGGGCCCGCCATTCGGTTTTAATTTATGACTCGAAAGGACCTCATCATTTTCTATGTAAATGAGCCCTACTTTCCTAGCAACTCCTAAAATTAGATCCAATTTCAATTTTATTTTGAATTTTTTTATCTCGAAAAAAATTCTAAATTTTAGATTCAATTTTAAATCATTATCAATTTTTTTTTTATCTCAGAAAAAACTTAAAACTCAAGGTCAAATTCCAAATATGCCTCAAATTTTGTTTTGTTAAAAAAATCATAAATTTTCAATTTATTACCCAACTTGATGTGGCATTTTCATGTCAATAAGAAATCTATATCGACAAGATGACATGAAAATTATCTTCGAAATAAAACCATTTCTAGGATATGAAAATTAGAGATAACTAACTAATGACGATTTTTGGACGGAGGAGGACTAATGGGGTTAGATTTGAGACCAGAGTAAAAATTGACGGTTTTTCTTTTAGACAAAAAAATTTCGAGGGTAGATTTAGGATTGAATTTAAATTTAGGTGTTTTTTTAGACAAAGAAAAATTGGGCACATTTCAAATAAATTAAAGTTTGAGGTTTTTCTTATAGATTACAAATTTCAAGGAAAAATTGGAACTGCACCTAAAGTTGGGTTTTTCTTAGGGAATTAGGCCATGAAAATGGTATGTGATAGTTCACAACTTCACTCAATCCAATTGAAGATTGTTTTGATAATTGCCAGCCATAAAGACCTCTAGTAAAAAATTTTAATCTACTTACCTTGTTCTATTGTGCTGAACTTTTTACCAATTCATTTCCTCCTTTTGAGATCAACTTGAAGTTTTATATCCGTTGCGCTACAAAAGAAAGTATGATATAGATGTATAAATTGACAGAGTAAATTTACCAAACTTACTTTTAAGACGGAGGGTTCTTAGGTGATGGTATCAATGTAACCTGAGGACAATGTAGGAAAATGTAATTGTGAGGGAATTAGAATTTTTGTGGCCATAATGCAAACTATTCAAATTCCTTTAATTGCACAATCACATATGAAAAATTAAGTCGGTGTCACTAATACAACTTGCCTTTCGCAATCGGAAATCGCTTACTAAAGGGTTTATGCCGACCTTCTTTGTGTGTTCGTCGTCCCGACCTAATCTTTTATGCTTTCGAATCAGATTCATTGGAGAGTTTCCTTTGAATCTAAGGTTGTCCATGCACAAAGGTTCCCTTATTCCAAGCAGCTTGAAGCACAATGTTGTTCAACAATGGTCGAGGAAAGAAGCTACGCGGGACCGCATGGATCAAAGCAAAAGCAAAGTAATGGTGAGGAAACAGCACAAATTACCAAAAGGAGAAAGGAATTCCATAAAATTGTGAAAGTAGTGGAAGTATAAGTAGAATTAATCTCTTTTTTTTTTATGGTAAATGATAATAATGCAACACCAACAAAAATAGAAATTATTTGCGTGATGATAAATGTTTGTTTTCTGATTCACAGTCAGAACAAATGGAAAAACATGAAAACTGAAAAGCAACCAACAAAGAAAACCAGAAATAATTCTGTTCGTTCCACGGGGGACTTTTTCAAGCCCTAGGTTCACGCTTTCCGTGCGTTTGCCATCAAGCGTCATTTGCAAGGGAAAATGAGATCCTTGTGACTGAACTTTTACGCGTAGAGATTTTCGCGGCAAATTCTTGTCTAGACTCAGATGCATATAAACCGAATCAATAAAATCTGCCCATCACATGTATTGCACGTAGATTTCACAAAATCAAATGGCTGTGATTGTGCTTGGTTGGACTTGCCGTGATCTCGGCGAGTATTTTTCAAGAATGCTAGTGGAACACTCCAATAGAAAAAAGGAAAAAAAGAGAGAGTAAAATTAGAGGTAGTTGAAGGGGATCGAATTACTGATCTCGTGACACTGAGGGTGACATACAAGAGAGAAGTCATGCATATCTGCTCTTAACAAATGTAAATTTTGTTGGTGGAGATTTTGCCCTTAAAATAATTTAGAACATTAACTTAGCGGGTGGGAAACCAAATAAGTTTTCTTCACCCTTCATCTATGGAGGTAACATGAATTATATTATATTGATAGTAAATAAAGCTTAACTAAAACTTTTTAAAAAAGTGATAGGTGGAACCTTAGCGAATATTGAATGTGGTTTATTAAAGTGTCCGCTTCTTCTTGTAGTATATACTGATTTCATATGCACTCTTCTTGTATTTAATATTCTGAAACTAACTTGACTCGTAATAATTGACTTGTGTGGACTAGACACGCATTAAGTAAAGCACCTCGAAATTCACTTGATTCTTCACCTAAATTTCCAGTCAAATACATTTATTGCTTGATAAAATTTCCAGCCAAATGATAAAATTTCCAATGCACAACAATTAATGCAATAGCTAATTGTGTAATGAGATTAATAAATCACTGGGGTTTTCCCCATGAGAAGGGAATGTGAGGGTTCAAATTCCCATATTTTCAGGAGTTAGGATAGGGACGCTTTAGTTTCGGGTGTGGATTTTGACCGTCACGCTTTGTAAGAAGGTAAGACAAAAATATGAAATATGAGTTAGAGTAGAAATAGAAGAGCATTAGCTTAAAAAAAAAACAAGAAGGAGATTAATACCGCAGGAAATGTTTTCAAACACCCTCCTTTCATATTACTGCATTAAAGATTTTCAAGAAATTTAGAAGGGCAACAGATTTTTTCGAATCCTTTTGCGAGTACTCAATCAGTGGTAATTTCTGAGAAGGTGAGTCATTATTACTGAAGTGGTAATATTAGATAATTTACCAAAATTAAGCAAATTCCCATTAAATTTTGGGCAACTTGATTATAGATCTGGAAACTGCTGGAAATGTCATCCAAGAAGCTACCGTGAACTTTCCAGGAAGTTCCCGCGCAATGAAAATTCTTGTTACAATGCACTATATAATCTCATAACCCAATGCTTCTATTCCACCAAATCAACCAGTGTTTTGATTCCCTAATACTCATCTTCATCCTCTGAAGCCGACTCCTTTTGCTGATCCAAGCACACCCTTTTGTCTTCTCCCTCTCTGTTGTTCATCCATGTCGTCGTTGAGGCTCCGTAGACCTAGCGAAGCAGCAGCAACCGATGCGGTGCTTGACCGCGGCGATGGCCCGACGAATATCATCCACAGGCGGAGATGGCGCCTGGCTTTCACGGTCATATACTTCATGAGGGCTCTCGAGTCTCTGTCGAAACAAGTCCTCAGGAAGAAGACGGACCTGTTGCGGACGCTCTCTTACGTTGCCATCAATGTCGACCTCGAGAACAGTGATAATCCTCGTGAAGGAGATTGCCCTTCGCTTCAAGACGTCGACCCGAAGATCCTGAGTAACCTGGTAAGAGAGAAAAGTACTGAATTTCTTGCTCAGCTTGGTGGCATTAAACAACTCGCTTCAATTCTCATGACAAATCTCGAAAATGGCTTGAGTGGGGATGAAACCGACCTCAAGCGCCGAACCAATATTTTCGGTGCGAATAAGTACAATAAGCCCCCGGCAAAGAGCTTTCTCAGCTTTGTGCTTGATGCGTTCAAAGACATGATCATAATCATTCTCATAGCATGCGCTGTTCTCTCTTTAGCATTCGGTATCAAACAGCACGGCCTTAAAGAAGGTTGGTATGATGGCGGAAGTATAATCATAGCCATCTTTCTGGTCGTCATTGTCTCCGCTGTCAGCAACGATAAGCAAGGAAGGCAGTTCCGGGAACTTTCAAAAGAGAGCAGCAACATTAGAATAGAGGTCGTGAGAGATGGCAGGAGGCAACCGATTTCCATATTTGATATTGTCGTAGGTGATGTCGTGCATCTGAAGATTCGCGACCAGGTTCCGGCCGACGGGTTATTTGTTGATGGCCATTCCCTGAGAGTTGACGAGTCTAGCATGACTGGTGAAAGTGATCACATCGAAGTTGATAGCGAGAACCCTTTCTTGCTCTCGGGCACCAAAGTGATCGACGGCTACGGTCGAATGATGGTTGCTTCTGTCGGCATGAACACTGCATGGGGCGAGATGATGAGCTCCGTGAACCGTGACTTAGATGAAGAGACCCCGCTCCAAGCCCGTCTAAACAAGTTGACTTCCTTCATCGGAAAGGTCGGGGTGTCGGTGGCCGTGCTGGTACTTCTTGTCTTGATGATCCGCTACTTCACTGGACACACCCAAGATGATGCCGGAAACAGAGAATTCACCGGCGGGAAGACCAAGTCGGAGGACGTGATGAACGCCGCAGTGCGCATAGTTGCTGCAGCAGTGACCATTGTGGTGGTGGCTATACCTGAGGGCTTTCCTTTGGCCGTCACTTTGACGCTGGCCTACTCCATGAAGCGCATGATGGGTGACAATGCCATGGTCCGAAGCTCTCCGCCTGTGAAACCATGGGTTCTGCCACAACGATCTGCACGGATAAAACCGGGACTCTCACGTTAAACGAGATGAGAGTGACAGAGTTGTGTATGGGAAAAGAACATGTGAATGTAGATGCATCCAAAGAAATAGCGACCAGCATCGTTGAAGTCCTCCTACAAGGAATCGGATTGAACACGACAGGTACTGTCCACATGCCACCTTCTGAATCTATTCCTGAAATTTTAGGCAACCCAACTGAAAAGGCGATACTTTCTTGGGGTGTATCCAAATTGGGTATGACGATGGAGGAACTGAAGCAAGAACGGGAGATAGTCCAAGTCGAGGCATTCAATTCTGAGAAAAAGAGAAGTGGGGTCGCTGTGAGGAGGAGAGGAGAGCAGGTAATTCACATACACTGGAAGGGAGCTGCTGAGATGATCTTGGCAATGTGTTCAGCTTATTATAGCCAAAGCGGGACGGTGAATGTCATGACTGATGAAGCAAGGTCTGATTTCGGGACAGTAATTAAAAATATGGCAGACAAAAGCCTGCGCTGCATCGCATTCGCCTACAAAAAGTTCGATGGCTCACTTGCTCAATTTCATGGGAAACTTGAGGAAGATGGGCTTACACTGCTGGGGATAGTGGGGATAAAGGACCCATGCAGACCAGGCGTGAGAAGGGCAGTGGTGTCTTGTAGAAGCGCTGGGGTGAACATCAAGATGATCACAGGAGACAACATGCACACCGCAAGAGCTATAGCCTTGGAATGCGGGATATTCAATCCGGAGGAAGATCTCGAACATGAAGCCATAGTGGAGGGCGTGCAGTTTCGCAACTACTCGCCTGAACAGAGAGCGGCAGCAATCGAGAAAATCCGGGTAATGGCTAGATCATCCCCATTTGATAAGCTTTTGATGGTGCAGTGCTTAAAGCAGGAAGGGCATGTGGTGGCAGTCACTGGTGATGGCACGAATGACGCGCCAGCCCTAAAGGAAGCGGATATCGGCCTCTCCATGGGAATCCAAGGCACTGAGGTGGCAAAGGAGAGCTCAGATATCATCATCCTGGATGATAATTTTGCCTCCGTGGTGACTGTGCTGAGGTGGGGGCGGTGCGTCTACAACAACATCCAAAAGTTCATCCAGTTTCAGCTCACTGTGAATGTGGCCGCACTCGTCATCAACTTCGTTGCTGCGGTCTCTTCTGGCAATGTCCCTTTGACTGCTGTCCAGCTTCTTAGGGTGAACTTGATTATGGACACCCTGGGAGCTTTGGCATTGGCGACAGAGCAACCTACAAATGATCTCATGCGAAAGCCACCTGTTGGACAAATGATCTCTCCCACCCTTGGGGAAGTGCAGGCGAGTGAACGACCCCTTGTGGTGGATGTTCCTAAACTGTATGAGGCCCTCGAGCTAGCTAGGCACTATGAAAGAGGGGAGGACATAACCATGGAGAAAAAAATAGAACGTATCCGCAAAATGATAAGCATGGGTGTAATTCGAAATGTCAACGGAGAACAAGGGCCACTACCCGTGATGGTACCATCCATGATTAGCTCATCATCTCACAATACTACTTACGACCGTGAAATGGAGAAAACTGAGCCTCTTATCCCAAAGGAGGATGAACAAGTTGTCATAGAAAACGTTTCGAGAATAGATGCTAAAAGGACCTTTTGGAGCCGTGACCTGCTAGAGAAGAGGCATGACAAAAGTGAAGTGTTCGATACGTTGGGTCAACCAAGCGAAAAGTATGACTACTACATGAAATATTTGCCTGCCTTGAGTTTCTTTAATGATCCTAAGGACATCGTCCCTGACGGATGGGGGGGCATGGATGACCCAACGCCACGAGAGGAGGGGATGGTCGCTATGATTACCCCGATGGTGATAGAATTGCCTGATGAGGATTGTACTAGTGATGTTGAGATGGAAACCACTGAGCCAATGATGATTGACCTTACGGTCGAAGAACTATCAGCGATCGAAATCCTAGAGGAAAGCCCGACACCGATCGTGATCGAACTACCACATCAAGGAAAGGACGAGGTGATAATGCTGGAACCTCCTCTGGAATTCAACACCAAAGCGGTACCCTGGGATTATGGGACAAAAGAAGTAGATGCCATCACTCAATCAGGTCGTTGCTATGCATCTGCCAAAGGAATCGAAAAGAAAGCCATAACGGAGGAGGAAATGAGTGAATTCAACGTAGTAAATCAGCTACGGAAAATGCCGGCCCAAATCTCCATCCTGAAGCTAATTCAATCCTCTGAAAATCATAGAAATGCTTTGTTGAAGATTTTTAACGAGGTACATGTCCCTGAAACAATCGATGACATTCAACTACAGGAGTTCGTGAGGACCATCCTACTAAAGGATCAGATCTCCTTTACTGATGAAGACCTCCCTACTGATGGCGGTGATCACACAAAGGCGCTGCACATTTCAGTGAAGCACGATAGCACCGTTGTCTCTAGAGTGTTTATTGATAATGGCTCTGCACTGAATATATGTCCATTAGCTACACTCCGCCACTTACGTGTTGAGACGGAAAGGATACGTCCAACTAAGTCCATCGTGTGCGCGTTTGATGGGATGAGGAAAGAGGTGTTAGGAGAAATCGAGTTGGAACTACTTATCGGTCCTGTGCTTTTCTTAGTACCATTTCAAGTCTTAAATATACCAATTACCTTCAACTTTCTATTGGGAAGACCGTGGATCCACACGGCACGTGCTGTTCCTTCCAGCCTCCACCAAAAGGTACGATTTATGGTTGGCAATAGACTCATCACTGTGCACGGGGATACAGACTTCGAGGTGTAGCATGAAACGGCCATCCCATACGTGAAGCCCGAGTGCAATGAAGAATCAAGCTTTCAAACTCTCGAGCTGGTGTCTATGATCCACGTTCCTATGGGCTCTTGCGTGGGCAACCTGAATTATCCAAGCCGGCCCTGGCAGTAGGGAGGATTATGCTGGCAAATGGGTACAACACTGGAGGTGGTCTAAGGTTGCATGGACAAGGGATTTTAAAGCCTATCGAGGCTCAAAGAGGTTTAAGGAAAAGAGGCTTAGGGTTTGTCGAAGAGCATGGAGGCCGTGGCAATAGAGGAGGCCGCAATGAATGTGGAGGTTGAGGCACCCGAAGAGGCCAAGGTGACCGCGGAGGTCGAACTACAAAGGATAAAAGTTGTTAAAGTGTTCTTCCCCCTCCACTGAAAGAAAAATTCCCGGGACCCCTAAAAATGTTGATGGAAGAAGATGGAGCTATTGACGGTATAACTGAGATGTTTGAAGAGAATATTGTATGCACCATCCTAGCTTGCGAGGAGGTTGAATCTTATGGGAGCATCACCGACCCTTCAGAGTAGGATGGTTCTAGCTCAGCATAGCTTTTTACTTTATGTTTCTTCCCCTACGTGGGAACTTGTTATTTCAATTTGCTTGTTTAAGTCACTTATGATGTAAACTCTGTTAAACCCTTGACCTTGAGCCGTTGGTCTGGGGTGACGTGTGTTGTAATACGGCATTATCATTTCCCATTCAATAAAATAGATGCATGTTTTATTAAGGACATGTGGAAGCACACCAAACTGATTCTATGATAGTCACTAAGGGCTGGGCTTCTACATGCTCTCTAGTTTCATAATTTCGCAAGAGCAAGGAAATCTGAGGATATGAGGAGGAGCTCTTGAAACGGTTTTCCGAAAATTATTTGAAAAATCATTCGCAAATGACACGCGTTTTGTTTGTTATTGATGCACTCTAACTCATCTCACCGCATCTCAGGCACTATATTATGCATAATCATGACAAAGATTCATGTGACTCGGATTCACGTGAGGGTGATCTTTTAGAATCTGATGCCGATGATGATCAGAAAGGGATCGAGCGTGATTGGAATCGACATGAGGGATCAAAACCGCTGACAGAATAGCAAACAATCACCATAAATTTGGGCGATACACAGAATGTCAAGGAAATAAAGATCAAGGCATGTCTCTTAAAGTTAGAAGCGGAACGAATAATTAATCTCTTGAAAGAATATCATGATATATTTGCCTGGACTTATGCTGACATGCCGGGGTTAGATCTTGATATTGTAGAGCATGCCCTTCTGACCAATCTTGATGTGCCACCTAAAAAGTAGAGGCTCAGAAGAACGAAGCTAGAGTTATCCAAGAAAATCGAGAAGCAAGTCATGAAGTTATTAAAAGTGGATTTCATTGAAGTGTCACATTACTCCGATTGGATAGCAAACATTGTACCTGTTATGAAAAAGGATGGGTGGGTCAGGGTGTGCGTAGATTATCGTGACCTGAATCGAGCTAGCTCGAAGGACGACTTTCCACTCCCACATATTGATGTCTTAGTTGACAGTACGGTGGGATTTGAGTTATTTTCCTTCATGGACGGTTTTTCCGGATATAATCAAATCCGTATGAAGGAGGAAGATAGGAGCAAAACATCGTTCATAACTCATTGTGGGACTTTCTGCTACAAAGTGACGCCTTTTGGTCTAAAGAATGCTGGGGCAACGTATCAAAAGGCCATGGTCACGTTGTTTCATGACATGATGCACAAGGAGATCGAAGTATATGAGGATGATATGATCGCGAAATCAAGACGAGGTGAGGACCATGTTGAGGTCTTGCGGAAACTGTTTGAACGTCTTCGGAAATTCAAGCTACGCCTCAATCCTGCAAAATGCATTTTTTGAGCAAGATTTGGGAAGCTGTTAGGGTTCATGGTCAGTAGTAAGGGCATAGAGATTGATCCGTCAAAGGTTAAGGCTATCTATGATTTACGACCCTCGACTACCATTAGGGAAGTCCGCAGCCTGATGGGACGACTCAATTATGTGGCGAGGTTCATCCATTAGTTGTCTGAAACAATAGTGGGATGTTGAGTGCTAGAGCACCTTCGAGAAGATAAAACACTTTCTCACTCACGCACCAGTCCTAATGCCCCCTCTCCCTAAAATTCCCCTGATTTTGTACTTAACCATACATGACGAATCATTGGAAGCCATGTTGGCACAGAAAAGACCAAATGACGGTAGAGAATGCGTGTTGACACCTAATATTTTCAGAAAATAATAAATTAAATTTGATTTCGAAAATCTTTGTTGTTAAAAATATATTTTCATTTCAAAATTCAAAAAAAAATTCAGTTTTTCTTTTTCTTTTTATTTTTTTCTCCACTTGTTGACACCTAATTTAAAATTAGTTTTTAGAAATAGAGGATAATCTTGGTTTAGAAGGAAACTTTAAAAAAAAAATTGAATTAAAAAAATTAAACGGCCACGATATTTAGGAGCCATTTTGCTGTTGAGAGGTTGAGTGAAAATCTCGACCTAAAAAAACAAACTGGATTCATTTGGGGCTCTATAAATGAAGAGAACGGAGGTAAATTTAGGGGGGGGGAGCTTCTCTTGGGGCGAACTCGAAAAAATATAAAAAAAATCCAAAATCCTCCGTACACTTCGGCAACAAAAAGGGAAAAAGAGTTTTGGAAAAGGGAAAAAGGAAGCAGGTTTCTTTCCCTTTCGTTGATTTCCTGCAGAGGAAGAGAGAAGTGACCAGAGAAAGGACAGAGAAGAAGTCTGCGAGGAGGTGACCGGCCAGCAGGGGAAAAGAAAAAAAAAAGAAGAAAAAAAGAGAAAAGGAAACCCAAAAGTTGTCTTCTTCGCGTGGGTGTTCTTTCCCCCCGCGGGCTTCCGTCCGCGAGAACCACATCAGCACCCGTGACGACGATTGAAGAATAGTCCTTGCAGTCGGCGAACTCGCACCACGACGCTAGAAGCCACCACACCCGCGCCACCACTGGAGCTCCCCTCACCGCGCGACTCGAGCTCGACGCTAGCCGAGCCCCCTGCCACATCAGATCTCGCCGCACCAGCACCACCTCGCGCCAGCCATCGCACCTCCACATCGCACCTCCGCGCCGTGCCTCGCTCTCGCTCACCTTGCTGAAGCCACAAGAACTTGTGACGTGCACCACTCCAGCCCCTCCGCCCGGTGTTCGGCACGCCTCAACGGAGCTCCGACACCCCCAACGTCAGCCTTCCCCGCGCTCGCACCACTGCCGCCTCTCCGTTCGTCGCCCCCCGGTCTCGCCGCACCGTCCCTGCTTCGCCCTGTGAATCCCCTCACCGGTCTCACCGCGCCGTCCTTGCTTCGCCCTGTGAATCCCCTCACCGGTCTCACCGCACCAACGACCCAAGCACTGACGCACCAGCCCGCCGGACGCCTCGCCGTTTCGCCTCATCTCGCGACTCAAGCCCGAAGTCGCCGCCCTCGCACCCACCTCTTCGTGCCGACGCTCCGCGCGACACCAACACTCGCGCTCCGCCCAGCGACCCGCAACCTGCGCACCAGCAACGCCGGAGCTCCTCTCGCCTACGCTGCTGTGCCCGGTTCCCAGCCACCATGCCACCTGCACATCCGGTCGCCGTCTGAAGCCCGTGAAGACGCCGCTCCGACGACCCATCCATACCGTCGCCTCGCCTGCAGCACCGGAGTCCGAGCCGCCTGTCCGCGAGACCACCGCGACGCCCGAAGCTCGATCCGCCCGAGCGGCAGATCCGCCCGAGCCGCAACGCCACCACCGCTCCTTGCCCTTTGCGCCGCCAGCGTGCTTGTCACTGTCCGCCGTCCACGCCGTGCCGCCGTCTAGCCCTCACCGGAGCTCCGATCGCCGGCCATCTCCCGCTCGGTTGCCCTCCTGTTCCGTTGGTTTACCCTTAGGTAGTTTTACTTCTTTATTTTATTTTTCATTACTTTGTAGTTTAGGTTGTTTGTTTATCTTTTATGTTTATTTTCCTGTTTATTTCATTTGATAGCATGTTTAGTTTAATTATTTAAATGTCGGGTGTTAATATTTGCAATTTCTATATGCATTATCCATAGATTTTACCTCAAATTACTATAGTTATTAATTTGATCCGAGAGACATCGGGTCATTTTTTTAATTATACTAATTTTGGGTTTGTTTTGGTAGAATTTCAATTGTTAAATCATAATAATTATTTAATTTGGTCCGTCAGACTTCGGACCAAATTTTTAATTATTTTGATTTCCTCGTTGTGATTGTAGAGTTAAAATAATTATTAATTTAATCCGTGAGACAACGGATTATCTTTTTGATTATTTTAACTCTTATCTTAGTTTTTATGTAAAAATAATTACTTGTTTGAAAAAATGAAAATTTAAAAAAATTATAAAAAAGGGAATAGTGAAAAATTAAAAATTTGCATGAGCATGTGGGTCATATAAGTTTCTTAAATTAAGACACGTAGGTTTAATAAATTAACCTTTAGGATTATTTTTAGGATTTCATCCTTAGTTGTTTGCATGTTTTCATTATATAAAAAGATAATAAAAAAGGTTAAAAAGAACAATGGTTTTCTAAGACAAATGGGGTTTAAATCAAATTAATCCCGAAATTGAATTAGGAAATTATTCCTTTCTGAATAGCTTAATTAGTTTGTTTAATTTCAATAAAGAATATACAAAATACTAGATGCATTTTAGCTAGTTTGCATATTAGGCTCATTTAATTAAAGTTTGCATATTAATAAATTAGGATGGCATTGTATTTTACTATTCCCATCATGTAATTTTAAATAAAAAAAAAAAAAAAAAAAAAAAAAAAAAAAACACAAAGGTTAATTAATAGGTTAGTTCATAATTAATTCCATTTCATATCATCTTTATTTAGTGTAGGTTGCCTACATTAAAAAAGAATCATTAAAAAAAATCACAAAAAGAATATGCATATTAGAATTAATATGTCATTCATCCCATATCATGAAACGCATGCATATATAAATTAGATTGCATAAATATAGTTCAAATTAGGCCATATAAATTGCATTTCACACATCATTAAAGTAAAATTCATGCATATTAATTTTAGATTAAGATTGCATAATAATAAGTTAGGTGTCATGTCATTTAGAAATCATGTTTAGGGCATGCATTTTTATTAGCATTTTTTTAAAATGTTTTCTTAGAGAATGGACTTTAATAAAGTTGTGGTTTATAATTTCTTAGCATTTTGATTTATTGAATGTTATTTAATTGATTGTGCACCCGCATGACCACCATTTGCATGTTAGTATCTTAGGTTAAAATTAATCAAGATTGCCTGCAAAAATGTTTTTTAAGGTACCGAAAGGGCGTTAGATTAATCTAGTGTAACCATGTCCCCGAATCCATTAAATCTCTGGTTTGCATAGGTAAAGTATTCTCCCATACTTTACCTGGGTTTCTAATCAACCCTATTTGGTTAGTGGCGGCTCCAATTTTGAAATATAATTGCATGTTTTAATGGGTCATTTTCTTAGTATCAAGTCGCGATTGGTAGGGCTTGGGAGAGTCCACGCCAAGTCTTCGGACTTAGTAATCCATTAACTTAATTTTAGGTGATTTACCCATCGAAAAATTAGGTCGCGACAATGCGCGATATACTACTTGAGCAAGAAGTTCACCATTTCCGAGATGAACTACATAGAAGTTGAGAGAACTTGCATGGCTTTGATTTGGGTCTTGCACAGGCTGCTGCAATACACGCTTCATCACCAAATCTTATTGGTGATCGAAAATGATCCCATCAGGTATCTCTTAGAGAAGCCGACATTAGTTGGCAAGTTGGCTAAGTGGCAAATCTTAATTTTAGAGTTTGACGTTCAGAGCCTAGGGCAGAAGTCCGTTAAAGGTCGCGCCATAGCAGACATGTTAGTAGAAAGTTCCAAGGGGTTCGGAGCATCTGATGAGGATAGTGATGCGGAGGAGCGAATTTTATTCGTATCAAGCAACAAATAGACGATGTACTTCAATGGTACAGTTAACTTAGCTAGGTCTAGTACTAGGGCAGTCCTTATTTCCCCATAGGGACAACACTAACCTATCGCCGCTAAATTGACGTTCCCTTGTACGAATAACGTCGCTGAGTACAAAGCATGCATTCTCGACCTCCAGGCTGCCATCGATATGAAGATCCAGAAGCTGCAGGTTTATGGTGATTCGGCCCTTATCATCTTACAGACCGAAGGTGAATGGCGAACACAGGATTCTAAATTGATTCTATATCATGAGTTCTTGGGGGAGTTGACGGAGGAATTCTAAGAAATATCATTCGAATACTTACCAAGGTCCCAAAATCAGTTTGCTGATGCCCTAGCTACCTTGTCTTCAATGTTGCGAGTAGCTGGAGGCATGGGCATTGAACCATTGAGAATTGAAATTATTAGATGCCCAGCTTATTGTATGATAATTGAAGAGGAGCCTGATGGAGAGCCATGGTATCGTGACATCTTAGATTATCTTCAGAATGGCAAGTTTCCCCAAGATAGTGATGCGTCAAACAGAAAATATCTGATAAAGTTGGCATCAAAATTTTTCGTCAATGGAGGTGCGCTTTACAAGATCCTTTGATTCGATGTTACTAAGATGCGTCGATGCCAAGGAAGCCAATCGCTTGATGAAGGAAATACACGAAGGGGAGTGTGGCCCCCACATGAATGGTCACCTCTTGGCGAGAAAGATCATGCGACTCGGCTACTATTGGCTGACCATGGAATCTGACTGCATTCAACACGTGCGATGTTGCCACCAATGCCAAATTTATGGGGATAAGATAAACGCTCCACCAAATGAGCTTCACCAAATGTCCCAATCTTGGCTCTTCTCTATGTGGGGAATCGACGTGATCGGGCCCATCAATCCCAAGGCATCAAATGGACATCAATTCATCTTGGTGGCAATCGACTACTTTACGAAGTGGATTGAAGCCAACTAGTACGCCAATGTCACTGCCAAGAATGTGGCCAAGTTCATTCGTCGCGATATTGTTGCCCGTTATGGTGTGCCGGAGGCGATCATCACTAACAATGGATCCAACTTAAACGACAAAGTCATAGATGATTTGCTTGATGAGTTTCGAGTCCGACATTTGAACTCATCACCATACCATCCTCAAATGAATGGGGCAATTGAAGTAGAAAACAATAACATAAAGAAGATCCTGGCAAAGATAGCTGAAAATTATCGTGATTGGCACGAAAGGTTCCCTTATACACTGATGGCATACCGAACATCTATTCGCACTTCCATAGGGGCAACTCCTTTTTTGTTAGTATATGGAATGGAGGCTGTCTTGCTTATAGAGGTTAAGATTCCCTCGTTAAGCAAGTTGTCGTGACCAAAATTTTGGGTGCACCACCTAAAATTAGGCTAATGAACTACTAAGTCTAACTTAGCTCGGGCTCTCCTAAGCCTATACCAATTCGCGACTTAGGTTCAAATATCTAGCATGCAAAAAAGAGTCGCCACTAATCAGTTTATGGTAGGTCGATTAGACACCTAAGTAAAATTATTGGAGAATTATTTTATTTCTACGAACCAGAGGCTTTGGGTACGGGGACTTGATTACAATAGACTTTTCTAATGCCCTTTCGGTACTTTTCTCTTTTTACTTCGAAAAAATGTTTTGTAGGCAGCTTGAATTAATTTTAATTCACTTCCCTAATATGTGGGGTGATCATGTGGGTGCGCAAACCACCAATATAACACTCAAGAAAGCAAAAAAAATGCAGGACTTACCTCATAGCAACAAAAGCATCATAATTCACATTAACAGTCCTAGATATGATTTCTAATTAACACGCAATCACTCAATTTTTGTTTTCACTTATTTAATGAGAATCTAATCTATATGCAATGCAATGTTACTAATCTAACATGAAGTGATATGCATAGCAGTATAGCCTAAACTATATGACATGAGTAAAGTAATTTTTAAAGAAATGCCATAATTAAATAAGCAATCTAAATTAACCTAATGACTTAATTCTAATGACGGACAATTTCTAATTAAATGGACCTAGCAACAATCACTAAATGACGTGCATTTCATGAACTTAATTCTATATGACATGCGCATGATTTTTTTATAAAAATTCGTAACTAAAAATGCTAAAATATAAAAATCTAACTAAAGTGGGATATTATCTATAAAATTATCTCGCCATGCAATTTAATCCAAAAAATATAATCTAACCTAGATACTATAGGCATTAAAAAAAAAAAACTATTCTATCATGCAATTTTATCTAGGAAAATCAATTCTAATCTATATGCTATGCAAATGCAATTTTATTTTTTTGTAATTTTGGAATAAATAAAGCAACTAAAAGATAAACACCAAATCATCAATGGTTATCAAAGATATTATCTATTGTTCGAATTTGGAAACGATATCTAATCAAACCTGATTGTTTCGCTAATAAAATCAATAAATTGATCTTAAGCCTTAAAGACCAAGATCTCGATTTTACTCCCGCGTGATTAATTATCCCATCTAAAGCCTTATAGATGGAGTAAAAAATCGTGTACGGTTGCGAATTATATGGTACGTCGGGAATTTCAATTAGCATCGAAAAATATTTCAAATAAAGAAAAAAAAATAAAAAATAAGATAAATCTCTACCTAAATTTGAATTTTTTTCCAAAATCTGAACGGTAAAGTGAACCACGATGGAGGCTCAGTGCAGCACGGCTTAAGGACGGTGGCTGTGGTAGTGGGTCACCGTCGGTTGGAGGTCTCGATCGTCAGAGCTCCGGTAAGGGGGCTCAGGCGGCAGCTGGTGGACCAGCAGCGAATAGGGAAGGAAAGAGGCGGAGCAGCTGGCAGCTGCTACGGGCAAAGCTCAGAGAGGTGGCTGCCGGGCGTCAGACTAGAGGCGGAGCTAGGCGGGCTCGAGCAGCTCATGGACAGAGCAGGGATGAGCCGGCTCGAGATCTGCTGGGGCACAGGCAAAACTCGAGCAAAAGCGGCATCACAAGCAGCGGCTTTGAGCGGGCAGAGTAGGAGCAGCGGCAGCATCGCAGGGGTAAGCGGTGGAGCTTCAGGCTACCGGAGTCTCGGTGGCACGGCAAGGGACTTGGCGAACGCGGGATCTACAGGTTACAGGCGATGCGGAGCAGATGCAGGTCGGCGTTGGGCGGTTACAAATGGCCGATGGAGCGGCGATGGTTGGCGGTTTAGCTGCCGGCGTTGGGTGGAGGCATGGTAGGCGCGACGGGAACTCGGAGCAGCGTGCAGTTCGGCGGCGTTGGCACAGTGCGGGTGTAGTGACGGAGGGAAATCCAATGAAGAAGACGAACGGTAGTTTTTCTCCTTTTTCCCTCTTTGTTGCCGCACGTCCTTCTTGTTGTTCCCTCACTGTAGCTCCTGTACCTTCTTCAGCAAAAATGGAAAAACTCTTTTGGCTTCTTTTCTCCAACGAAGAAAAGTTTTCTCCTTTGTGTTTTTAATTTCTTCACCAATAAACTGAGAAAAAGCCCCCAAAAACCTACATGAACAACCTTTTTATAGACCAATGATTAGGGTTTTAATTTTTTTCAAATTAATATCCACGAAGATTTCCTTTCCGAACGCAATATTTATTTTTTATACGATTCAAGATTGCAAAAGGTTTTTTTTTCTCAAATTTCAAATTCGCAAAGATGAGCTTGCAATATTTTTGTCACACTTGCCCTATCCGAAGATGTTGAAAAATCCCCCAACATATCCCGGAAAAATTTCAAATCTCTATTTTTCACGAGATAATTTTCGATCATTAAAAAAGGGGGCTTGGGCCAATTTGCTCCCTTCGTGGGCTTAGTCCGGCCTGTCAATTTAAAGCTTAGAACCACCAATTCGAACACATTTGTCATCAGTCCAATTCAAATGCAATAATAAAAAATAAATGCATCTAAAAGTATATGCTATGCAATTGAATTTTTCTTTTTGTAGGGGTTAAAATTAATCCCTGATTTTTTAATGCGATGAATAACTAAACGAGTCGCCAAAATTTAGGTGTCAACAGCTGCCCCTCTTTGAATGTGAGCTCGTAGAGGTTGCCTTCAAAGACAAATTGAGACATAAATTTTGACCATACACATGCAGTGAATAATTTTTTTTCGGAAAATAAATCCCATTTTATATTGCAATTTATATGATGCATGGAAATGCTAATGCAAATGCATAATGCGAAAGGAAATAACACACCTACAGTTACTTACCAATCAGTGCGGTACAATATCTTGAGGTACATGATAAATCCTCATTTACTCCACAAGTACCTAGTTTTCACTTAGGTTCCTTGAAGAGTCTAACAGGTAATAAATTAAGACATTCAAACTGAAAAGAACATTCACATCCATAGTGAAATGTTCAACGAAAAGAATTAAGATATCTAGATCCAGACTGAGATGTTAAGATTTTTGAACTCGAAATACTTAGATCCAAACTAAGGTATAATGAGAAAGATCGAAAACCATTCATATCCAGAGTGAAATGTTTGGATGAAAAAAATTAAGACATCTAAATCTAGACTGAGATGTTAAGATTTTAGAACTCGAAATACCTAGATCCAGACTAAGGTATAACGAGAAAGATCGAAAAACATTCATATCCAGAGTGAAATGTTCAACGAAAAGAATTAAGACATCCAGATCTAGACTGAAATGTCAAGATTTTGGAACTCGAAATACCTAGATCCAGACTAAGGTATAACGAGAAAGATCGAAAAACATTCACATTCATAGTGAAATGTTCAATGAAAAGAATTAAGACATCTAGATCCAGACTGAAGTATCAAGATTTTTGTACTCGAGATACCTAGATCCAGACTAAGGTATAACGAGAAAGATCGAAAAACATTCACATCAAGAGTGAAATGTTTATATGAAAATAATTAAGATATCCAGATCCAAACTAAGATGTCAAAATTTTGAAGCTCGAAATATCTAGATCCAGATTAAGGTATAACGAGAAAGATCGAAAAACATTCACATTCAGAGTGAAATGTTTAAATGAAAAGATTTTGTGACATTCATATCCAAACTGAGATGTCAACAACGGATTGAAAGGTTTTGGTGAAATTCACAAATTCTCAATTTCTGCAAATTGGAGGAGATACTCAAATTTTTCCCTAAGCGTTTTGATTAGAAGACGAGCTACCTGAGCTTTTCCTCAAGTACTTCGACAGATTTGATACTTACTTGGGGTACCCTACCTGAAGGCTTGATTGGGTTACCGGACGATTTGGACAAATCTTAATGCTCCAGGGCCAATTGCTGCTTGACTTTCATGAGAACTTCACCTAAATATTGTCTAGGACTTGTATCATTCTACGGTCGCCTAAACAGAGGTTTTGCTTGGTTAGGACCCAAACCTTTCTTCGATTGCCTAATGTTGCAATATAGATCATCTGACTAGGACCCGAACCTTTCTTCAGTCGCCTTAATCAGACTGAATCTAAAGAAAAATCTTTGGGGGACAGCTTGATTGAGTCGAGTGTTAGTGCACTTGAGGGGGAATACCTGTGCAATGACAAGTATTTAAGGTATGGATAGAGATATACTTACCTGATAACATCTCTGATCCTCGAGGATATGTCTCTTGTAAAACTTGGTTATAGGAGATGCAACATGCATTTGTAATAACAACATGCATTAATTTAAGGGAGGTTCATCCGTGATGATTTCTATTAATCTTGCATCACCTAATTTCCATTAGGAAAGATTTCAAAAGAATATTCCAATTTGAACACGTGAGTGTCATGGATGTGTCAAATGAGGGATTTTTCGATCTGAAAGGACTTTTCACTCATCCTCGTTAAAATGGCCGTTTCATCTTGATCTTTGATGTAGGATTTTGACAATCACTCTACCTTTCCATTGTCGTGCCAAACAAGGGTCTGAGCAATCTCGCAAGTGATATGACCTTACTAATCTGAGAGGTCTTTAATAGGGATCATAATGTGGGCTTGGTCAACAGCTTAACAAAGGAGACTCTTTGAGTCGAGGCTATTGAAAAATGACATTTCGCAATTGCCTTGGGGTTTACAAGTCAAGAAACATACGAAATGAGGTAGAAATTGTCTTACTCGCACTTCTTCGAGCGATGCTCTCAAACATATGAACTTTTACGTTAATTCAAGTGCCATAATCTGAAGAGACTTTGCAAGGGACATAACGCAGGCTTGGTTCATGGGTTGAGAAACGAAATGATCATTAGGCTCAAAAAGTGTTTAAGGGGTCAAAGTTGATGATCATCTTGATATTTCCACCATTTTTCTTACCCACCGTTGAAGATTTTCTTCACATCACAACTCCATTGATTACAACAGCATTTGAGTTTTTTCTTTTTTAGTATCGCCTTGTTGGAGATACTACTCACTACATCAAGTGTTTGATTTTTTCTCTTTGGGCATTGGCCTTGCTTTTACCAGGCTTACTGTTTTTTCATGCCCCTCTTTTTGCACTTATTTTCTTTGGACTCACACATGTTAGAACTAGTACGAGCACCTAAAGTGGGGGTGAATAGGTGATTAAGATGATTTTTATAAATCCGTAACAGAATGTAGACAACTTATTTTCTGACAGACTAAGGAATTAAAAACAGCAATCGATATAAGTGAAAACAATATAAAGTAAAAGGATTAGGGATAGAGAATCAAGACTCCAGATTTATAGTAGTTCGGCTTAGACCAAGCCTACGTCCACTCTCCCACATGGACAACCCTCTAGCTGGATTTCACTAAGAATCAAAAAGAGTTTTTACAGTTTCACGTCCTTGAATCCACAGTGTAGAGACTCTACTACACTTCCTCAAGGTCTCACCACACTTCAGTCTCTCTTTTGATTACAAGTATAGCTCGAAGGATAAGATCACAAAATAACAAAGAGATTCAGATTTTGGAATTCTTCTATCCGACACTCTTGAACAACTTGAGCGTCTCCCTTTAAGTACTTCTTCATGCCTTCATTATCGTTGGCACCTTCCAAAAAAGTTCTTCCAATCAACCCGTTGGACATAATCAATTTAGAGAGATCTCGAGCTCTTCAAGGAAAATGTTGATAGCCCATCAATCCTACTCGCCCATACAATCAGGATCTTGGTTTCCATAAGTAGAACCTTCCAAGTATAAGTTGCGAATCTAGAGAATCTAGATTATTCGAATACGAATAGAAGATATTGTAGTGCTAATTCCAGTCGAGAGATATTCCTTAACCGTTGGAGTCAAAACCACACTAGAAGTAATCAGAATAGAAGTTTTAACTTTGTCGGTCTGGAATCTGTCCATGAGAGTTAGACTTTGAAACTTGAGTCTTGATATCTTCAGACTTTGCCAGTAGAGTTTGCAAGTCTTCAGACTAGACTAATGAAAATGTTTTGTCGACTTCAAAATACCTTAAGAGAATTTTTCCAACAATCTCCACCTTTTTTATGGTGACAAAACTTTCCTGTAGATTTAAATACAATTGCCTTGCAATACAACATTTAAGCTACCAATGATATCTCATAAAAGATTAGAGTAAAAGTCATAAAGTCAATCACAACTAAACAAAATATTGAATCCAAAGAGTGTTTAAAAGCTAAAAGTTTGGAATGGAAATCTGCAAAAACTTATTCCCCTTTTTGTCAGCATAAAAAGGTGAGAAAGTCAGGGTGCGCGAGGAATGCGAACAAGTTGAAAGTCTTCCATTGACTTGACAGTTTCCTCCAGTTTCCTCAAATCCTCCTGCAGTTGAGTGAGAGTTGTGCCTTTGGCAGTGGCCTGAACCTGAAATTGAATAAGTTTAATTTGATCTTGCAAGGAGATGAACATGGCATGATTCCCATTCTGCAATGTCTCGAATTCGCATCCTAAAGCATATATCTGGCCTTTGAGCTCCAAAATGATTTCAAGCAATCTTCCAAAATCTTGTGAATGGTCAGTTTGCGTGCTTACTTCAACATGGTCTGATTGTGGAGTTAAGCCAGTGGAGTGAATATCAGTAGGAAGATCAATATTTGGAGATGTTGCCTCTTCCTCAGGAAAATGAGAGGCATGGACATCCTCTGCACCAGCAGGTGATCGACTGATACTTGCACTGGTAAAGGTTAAAAGATGAACACTCTCTCTTTGAATATCTCCCCCTGTTTCAATGCCTTATGGAGGAGAGAAGTATTCTTCTTGCTGAGAAACTTCTTCAGTGTCAATATGTCTTTGATCCTCCTTTTCTGCTGGAGAATCTGCACGACCTTCTTCGGCATGTTGTTCTTCTGGCTGTTGCTGTGAGTCTGTTCTAGTTGTTTCTTCTTCTTCTTCTTCTTCTTCTTCTGTCTGCAAGGATTCCTTCTCCTGGTTCCCTTTCTCAGTTTCTTCTCCAACTTGTTGTTCTAGTTCTGCTGACTCAGGAACAGAATGTGGTGTAACAAAAGCAGAGATAGGAATGTCATCCTCATCATCTTCATCCTGCAAGATGATCGCCCGCCTCTTCTTGATAGGACCAATCATAGGATCTTTTCCTTTCCTCTTTGCAGCAGACGAGTCTTGTCTGGTCTTGACAGGGGTTTTCTCCTTGAACTGCTCAAGCTTTTTGCTGAGTTCTTTTAGACGCATTTTCGTAATCATCCTCAGCCCGATGACCATTTGATCAATAGTCTTCACACACAGAATATTGGGAGGCTAAATGTTCAAATGTCTGAATAAACGAGTGATGAGAGTAGCATAAGGGAGTTTTCCTTTGTCCTTCACCATAGACCGATACATGTGGAACATGATGGTATGGGGCAAGGAAAAGTTATGGCCGATCTTGATGGCATACATCAATTTTGCTTCAGAAATGGATACATCTGTCTTCGATGTCGACTTAGGTCTTAGACAGTTGATCATAATTTTATGAAACAGAATGTTTGAAGCACTCATCCTTGAATAGGAGAGACGTCATTCTGCGATTCTATCTCTTGCAAGCTCCAGAGTTGCATGGCTAACAGACACAAAAATTGATTGGAAAGCTCCTCTTTCCACACCAATAACGTCAGCCAGAGTATCTATGTCAACCACATACTCTTTATCCCTCACACTAAATGAAAACTGTTTGCATCAAGAAAAGCGAGGTTAGAGTAAAAATAAGCCGTCGTTCGAATGAGCAACCTCGCTCTCAGTACAGAATTGATGAAGTTGAAGCTTCTCAAACTTCTCCCTTAAATTGATGCTTAACATATCGAGAAAATCAAAATCCACAGTTCGTGGGTTCATCACCCCACGCTTCAGCAATCTTGCATACACCTGCTTATGTTCCTCCGATCGAAACAATTTGTCTCTCTTTCCCCGAAAAGTTGCAGCCACACCCATCCTAGGCTTAAAATGCACAAACATCTTCTCATCATCATCTTTCCCCTCATGCTGATAGACACTACCAAAGTGAGGGTCACTCGGAAAGTTTGCAAAAGTTTTTGCCGCTGTTCCAACAGGAACAACACCCGATCGTTCCATCACAGTTAGAAAATGAGTCTCATTTCTATAGCCCTTTTCTTTCAAGAACTCGTCAATAAACGTCATTGCAGAACCCCCTTCCTTCAAAGCAGAATAAAGCCTATAAACAAATGCTGGCTTAAGAGACCTTACTGGTTCTACATCTTCAATGATGTCTTCCTCTGCATGTTGAGGGTTACGAACATGTGATCTAGTGGAAGAAGTGCGCTGTTGAGAATGTTGATGCATCTGTCCACTTGGAGAGTCTCATTCTTCAGTAAGATCAAAGTGCGTAGGCCCCTCACCCGAGCCTTGTGGTCCCCTGCTTGCTATTCTGGAAGATTTCCTTTGGTACGACATTGTCACTGTCTTTTAGAGAACTTTCACACTTGTATCGCAAGAAAGGTGAAAATTTGAAGAGATGAACTTGCGAAGGAAAATCTCAGAGAGTGAAAAATTTGTGTTCTAGGGTTTTTAGGTAAAATGAGAAGAGGAAGAGAGAGTATAAAAGGCAATCGATACTGGGTATTTGAAGCGTCGCAAAAAGGAAAAAAAAAATGAAAATGCCTTTTAAAAAATAACTGCCTTTTTAAACAAATTGATAACCACCCTTTTTAAAGAAATAACTGCCTTAATAAAATCAATTAGAGATTAACAAGCAGTCTTACCTTTTCGAGATATCGATTTAAGCAGATAAATGAACTATAATTGAAATAACTTACAGTAGTGACGTTTGGTCTTCTAAGTCTGAACTTTTGAGTCTGATACTTTTCAGACTTAGATTATGAGTCTGAATTTCAACAGTCTTTAGGAGATAAAATGTTGAGTCTTGAACGAATAGACTCAAATAAACTTTTCTCAAGCGGCTTTGTGAAGATGTCTGCCAGTTGATTCTTTGAGTCGATAAACTGTATCAAGACTTCTTTATTCTGAACATGATCTCTTATAAAATGATGTCGAATCTCAATATGTTTTGCTCTTGAATGTAGAATATGATTCTTTGTAAGATTGATTGCACTGGTATTGTCACATTTGATCTCGGTACAAGAGTCTTCGATACCAAAGTCTCGTAGTTGTTGTTTTATCCAGAGTATTTGAGAACATCAACTTCCAAGGGCTACGTATTCTACTTCAGCTGTTGAAAGAGCTACGGTATTTTGCTTCCTTGAAAACCAAGATACTGCCATGTTACCGAGTAATTGACAAGTGCCAGAAGTGCTCTTTCTTTCAACTCTACAACCTGCAAGATCTGCGCCTGAATAACCAAGAAGAGTAAAGTCTCATTTTTTGGGATACCATAGACCAATCTTAGCAGTAGTTGCAACATATTTAATGATACGTTTAGCAGCACTTAGATGAGATTCCTTAGGATCCGATTGAAACCTAGTACATATGCAAACACTTAATAATATGTCAGGTCTAGATGCAGTAAGATAAAGAAGTGAACCAATGATACTCATGTATAGTTTTTGGTCGACTTTCTTCCCTGTTTCATCTTTGTCTATCTTCAAAGAATTTGACATAGGTATGTCAGTCTTTTTGCAATTCTCCATACCGAACTTTTTAACAAGTTCTTTTGCATATTTTTCTTGATGAATAAAGATTCCTTCTTTCAGTTGTTTCACTTGTAGACCAAGGAAGAATGATAGTTCACCCATCATGTTCATCTCGAATTCATCCTGCATATTCTTAGAAAATTTCTTGCACAAAGTCTCGTTAGATGATCCAAATATAATATCATCAACATAAATTTGAACGAGTAAAAAGCTTTTACCTTCCTTTTTAATGAATAAGTAGTATCTACCTTTCCTTTAGTGAAACT
The DNA here is from genome assembly GCA_014182395.1 of Eucalyptus sp. ANBG9806169. Classification (NCBI taxonomy): domain Eukaryota; kingdom Viridiplantae; phylum Streptophyta; class Magnoliopsida; order Myrtales; family Myrtaceae; genus Eucalyptus; species Eucalyptus sp. ANBG9806169. The sequence goes on from CM024580.1 coordinate 40,395,030, forward strand.
ACTTTAAATTAAAAAGTTACTTAGCCTTTCATACCTAGCTCGAGGAGCTTGTTTCAATCCATATAAAGCCTTCTTCAGTCTGAACACAGAGTCTGATTTCTTTGAGTCTTCAAATCCAGGAGGTTGTTCCACATAAACTTCTTCTTGAATAAATCCATTCAGGAATGCGCTTTTGACGTCCATTTGGAATAACCTGAAATTCTTATAGCATGTAAAAGTAAGTAATAATCTGATTGCTTCTAACCTTGCTACAGGAGCGTAAGTCTCATCATAGTCTATCCCTTCTTCTTGCGTGTATCCTTTAGCCACGAGTCTTGCTTGATTTCTTGTCACTTTGCCTTTTTCATCGACTTTGTTCCTGAAAACCCATTTAACTCCAATAACATATTTACCTTTTGGTTTATGAGTTAATTCCCAAACGTCGTTTATACCGAATTGTCTTAGCTCTTCTTGCATTGCTTCAATCCAGCTTTCATTAGCTAAGGCTTCTTCAATGTTTTTGGGTTCTATTTCAGAAATAAGTGCAACAGCACTAGACTCTTCTCGCCTTTTGGATCTTGTTCGAATTCCCTCATTAACGTTTCCAATAATGAGTTCTTCGGGATGACTAGACTTGTGCTTCCAGTTACTGGATAGTCTGATAGGTTGTTGATCTTTTTCTTGAGTTGATTCTTCATCAATAACTTCTTGTACTGCTTCTGAATTTTGAACTGCTTCAAGGGAGGTAGATCTAGTAGAGTCTGGAGCAGATTTTGATTCTTCAGTCTAAATTGGCTGAATTTGTGGAGAGTCTTGAAGTTTGATATTCATTGATTCTTCCACAGTCTGAGTCTTCTTGTTGAATACTCTATAGGCTTTACTTGTAGTTGAGTAACCAAGAAAAAATCCTTCATCTGATTTTTCTTCAAACTTACCAACTCGATCATTTGCATTTTTCAGAATAAAGCATTTACAACCAAATACTTGAAAATAAGAAACAATTGGTTTCTTACCTTTAAAAATTTCATAAGGAATTTTCTCAAGAATTGGCCTTAAAAACACTCTGTTAATAATATAGCAAGCAGTTGAAACAGCTTCGGCCCAAAACCGTGAAGAAATATTACTTTCAATTAAAAGAGTCATTGCCATTTCTTGTAAAGACCTATTCGTCCTTTCCACAACTCCATTCTGTTCTGGTGTATATGGAGAGGAGAATTTATGCTGAAAACCAGACTCATCACAAAATTTAGCAAAGTCTTGATTTTCAAACTCAACTCCATGGTCTGTACGAATACTTAAAATAGTGTGACCTTTCTCATTCTGCACCTTCTTAGCAAATTTTGAAAAATGAGAGAAAGTCTCAGACTTACTTGCAAGAAAGTAGACTCAAGTAAATCGTGAATAATCATCCACTATTACTAGGCAGAACCTTTTTCCACCAATGCTTTGCGTTCTTGTAGATCCAAATAAATCCATATGCAGAAGCTGCAGTACACGATTAGTGGAAACTTTATTTATTGGTTTGTAAGAGTTTCTAACCTGTTTACCCAGTACGCATGGTGTGTATAGATCAGACTTTAAGTAATTGAGAATAGGCAATCCTTGAACAAGTTTCTTGGAAGAGATCTTGGTAATTTGCTTCATGTTGGTATGGCCAAGCTTTCTGTGCCATAGATTAGCTTCATCTTGTATTGATATTAAGCATTGTGATCTTTCTTGATTCACATCCAGAAGATAGATATTTCCATGTCTACGTCCAATAAAAGATTGAGTAAAGTCTTTACTGATTCCCGAGCACGTTCCTTCCTGGAAATTGATCTTGAATCCAGTATCGCACAATTGGCTTATGCTAAGCAAATTGTAGTTTAATCCTTCCACTAAGGAAACATTGTTGATTGATAGACTTTCAATTTTTACTGTTTCGCGACCAATAATCCTTCCTTTGTTGTTACCACCAAAAGAAACTTTTCCTCCATCTATCTGGACAAGTTTTATGAAGCAACCTGAATCTCCTGTCATATGTCTTGAGCAGCCACTATCTAAATATCATTTTATCTTCCTTTTGGCAGTGACCTGCAATTAAGAAGAATTCAAGCTTTCTTTGGTACCCACATCATTTTGGGTCCAGAAGAGTTAGAACAATAAACAGTCTTTGCCCAATTCCTTTTAACAGGTCTCCAAACCAAATGACATTCTTTTTCAAAATGTTCTGAGCTTTGACACTTTGAACATTTTAGAGCATTTCGGCCAACAGGTTTTACAAAGACTTTCTGGAAATGGTTTTTATAAACAATTCTTGTTAGTCTTTGTTTGATTCTTTCCTTCACCGTTGGGAAATTAATCAGTGGAATAGTTTCAGAAGTCATACCGAGACCTAACTTATCAAAGTAGGGTCTTTGTATTGAAAGAATCTTATCCAATTTTTCAGAACCATTTGAAAATGTTTTTGATATGTTTGAAACATCATTTTTCAAATGAGTGTTTTCTTTGGAAACGAAATCTGAGTTTTCTTTCAAGATTGTACAGTTCTTATCTAACTTTTCAAATTTTCTCCTGTTGCTTCAATGTAGAATTCTCCTTTTTTTAATTTGGAGATCCTCTTAAGAGAGGTTTTTAGACCAAGACATAGTTCATCAATATATTTTGAAACTTTGACAGGAATTTTTAGATTACTAACCTCAAGTTCACTGTCTAAGTCTGTATCTGTCTCAAGGTCTGAGTCTAAATCAGATTTTGCCATCAAACAGATATTGGCATGATCATCATCACTTTCTTCACATTCAATATCACTCCAAGTCTCTACTTTGAGTGCCTTTCTGTATTTCTCAGCCCTTTCTTTCCTTTTCCTTAACAGAGGACAGTTGGGTCTGATGTGTCCCTTTTTCTTGCATTCAAAGCAAGTCACTTCTTTGTTAGAATCATCTTCCTCTGTTGATTTGTTCTGAAACCTTTATGAGCTTTGTTTCTTCCGATTGAATTTTCTTCCCTTTCTGTTCAACTTTATGAATCTTTTTATCATGAGTGCTAGTTCTTCATCATCTAGATCTTTGTTCGTAAAATTCTAAACGCAAGTGAACGTGTCGAACAAGTAATATAATGATGAGAAAGAATATCGTCCCACGAAGATCGATGATTAATAAACTAATTAAATACTAAAATAGATTAACTCTAAAATTTATCTAACAGATCAAAATATAATTGAGAATAAATTAAAAACGAAATTTGTAGACTAAATGCAGTAAATCGATTAGATAAATATGTTAGAGCATCCGATTTCACCATAACCACTAGATATGAATTTCAGATTATTGTGAATACAAGAACGATATCAAACATGTGATAGCGGAATTTCCTAACCTATTTACTATCCTATCTCTAGGTATAGCAAACCTACTCAGTTTATTAATCCACTATATCTCTATGTGAATTAAAATAAACACGAGTGCATTAAGAACTATGAATATTCTCGGCTTACAATGAGTCTTTTGGATCACCTTATCAGCGAAAGCTACACAAATAACGCGGTATATCTCTATCCATGTTTAATTCATGGTTATATATTATAATGAGCAATTGCATATTATCACTTCTCAGTCTCAAACATGCACATCAAATCATTCAAGTGGTGGCTAGTCACTCAAAAGCATTAAGCACAATAATATATAACTCACATGAATGAAATTAATTGTAAAACATAAAAATCATGAAATTCACATCATCATGGTTAGGCTACATCGTAGCCCTAACAAAAGAAAATTAGAACATAGTAGATGAAGAAATATAAATATAAATTAAACTCAGCATCTTGAATCAAAGAACAAGAATTTTGTCACCACTTTTGCCTTCTCTTCAAAATACTTGAAAATCTCTCGTAACAATGAAAACGATCTAAACAGAAAACTAACTAAAACCTAGCTGCTCTTTTCTCTCTTTATTCTCCTCTTCATAAGATATATCCAAGATTCTTATCTCCAAGCAATTGCGCACAAAATCAGGGAGTAAATCAGAAGATTTTGATTTGATATCTATCTCCCCGCCGCGCTTGATTTAAATTCCTCGATTTTGCCATCTTTTTCCTTATCTTCTCCATATATCATTATTCTGCATAAATAAGGAAAATTCAAATAATCAGAAGAAAATCCAAATATTTTCTCATAGATATTGCATTAATTGTTGCCTAAAATAGGTAAATAACTCTATTTTTATAGAGTTATCAAACCCCAAACTTAACCTTTTGCTAGTCCTTGAGCAAAATCAAGACATAACACATACTCAAGCTAACAACCTCCTCCATGACATCTTTCCATAATTGCTCAAATTCACAATTCAAAGAAAAACACAAATTTCATCTAAACATTGAAATTGATTTATAAGTTAAGACCAATTCTAACTATGTGATCCAAGTGTGTGTGTGAGAGTCCTCATCTTTTTTCGAATTATATGCAATTCAGATAAATTCACATTGACATGTAACCTCTCAAAAATTCTCAATAATTATGACCAAATCTCATAGGTTTGCTTTTCATTCCTCTCTCCACTAATGTAAGCAATTATCCAACCAAAAATCAATAGGACTTTTCTCGGGTTGTAATGTAAGGCCGGGCTAAAGGTGAGATAATGGAAATTTTAAGCTCAAATCACCCATCAACACGTTGATTTATAGGATCTAATTAGAGCCAATGTCACCGTCCAATTTCACTCCTTCAAAATAATTTCTTTGCCACCAAATATCATCATTCCTTTTTTTTTTTTTTTTTTTTTTTTTCTTTTGAATTGCTTTATGGTGGAGTTTCTCCCAAAGTCCCTCCTAATATAACATGAAAACTTCCAACCCATTGAGTATCCAAAAGGCTCACTCAATTGAAAGTTGGATAGGGAACCATAAAAGCAATTTTATTTTTTCACAATACACCCCAAACAACTATAGCAATCACTTTTTTTTTTTTTTCATACTCCATCCTTCCTCCCAAATTTCTATCAAGCTCAAATAATTTTTTTATCCCAAAAGAAAATCAACGTGTTCATAGGGCATGGGACAATGATATAATTTGATAAAAGCTAGGCTAAATATATATGGGTGCCAATGAATAATTGGGTAATAATTAAGGCTCAAGGGGGTGACTAGGGATAAATAATCAGGGTTAGCTTGAAAGGCTCAATCGATCCAAAAATTGCCTAAATCATTTTCTTAGTTAGATTTAGCTTAGGATTTCGCCTCAAGAGAAAATCAAACAAATTCTAAGATTTGGGTGAAATTTAAGAAAATCACATACTTCACATGAATGTTCTCTAGATTTACACACAATTCAAAAATTAAGGACTTTTGGTGCTTAGTAAGTGGATCAACATAATCAGAATTAAGATTAACTCACACATCAATTGAAAGTTTAAATAAAATTTAAATTTTCCTAAGAATCGCAAAAATTCACAACCAAGAATGCAATCATGATAAAAAAAATTATCCAAAAAAAACTTGTCTCCCCCCCAAACTCGAATGAAGCAATGTCCTCAATGCGAATAATAGAAATAGGAAGAAGAAAACTCCCCTGGTTGTAGGATAACTTCATAGATGACCTTGATGATTAAACTTTTGAAAAGTGCTCCCTAAAAAATTAACCTGGATAAAATAGAGAAAAGTTAAGCTTTTTTTTTTTGCAAAACATAATAAACTTAACAATAAATAAATAAATAAAACATAATTAAAATGCTTGGGTTGCCTCCCAAGAAGCGCTTGCTTTATAGTTTTCAGCCAAACTATCTCAGATCGCTAATCTGGAGGATGAAGTTCAAATGTGGTCTTCCGCTTGTTGTAACCACCTTCAAAGTAGGGCTTCAAACGTTGATCATTCACTACTTCTTGCATCTTCAGGTTCAAACGCCTCAGAGGTTGGATAGTGGGTTCATATTGTTCCTCCATCAAATCTATCAAAGAAGAAGATATAATTACCGGTAAAGAAGAAACTCCATCTAAATAAGCATATTTCAAATGAGAAGGTAAGGGTTTGAGTTCAAGAATTGGAGGCTCTTCAATTGACGGTTTAGGCTTTGTAATGTGTTGTCCCAACTCCTCAAATTTAATTGCCTTTTGCCTTGAATATGGTGGAATTGCCTCCATGAAATTTGCGTACTCCTTTATCTCCTCATCCTGAATATCTTTGTCCATTGGTTGAATCAGACATGCTTCAAGTGGATCTTTAAAAATATTTTCCTGAAAAAGCTTATTCACCAACTTGTCAACTGTCTCAATTCTAAAACAAGAATTATCATCGATGGATATTTCATTGCTTTAAAAACATTAAATGAAACAAGATCATCTTGAACTCTAAGGATCAACTTCCCTTGTTGCACATCAATAAGAGCTCTTCCTGTTGCTAGAAAAGGTCGACCTAAGATAAGTGGTACCTCAAAATCTTCCTCCATGTCAAGAACTATGAAATCTGCAAGAAAGATAAATTTGTCAACTTTTACCAAAACATCTTCCACAATACCTCTCGGATATTTAATTGATCGATCAGCCCGGTTGAAGTGACACCGTGGTTGCTTTTACCTCGCCCAATCCTAATTTCTTGAAAATTGAATAAGGCATCAAATTAATACTTGCACCTAAATCACATAATGCCTTTTCAAAGTAAGAATCTCCTATAGTGCAAGGAATAGTAAAACTCCCTGGATCTTTTAATTTCGGAGGCAATTTGTTTTGTAGGATGGCTGAACACTCCTCATTTAACTTCACAGTTTCATAATCCTCCAACTTCCTTTTGTTTGCCAAAATCTCCTTCAAAAATTTTGCATAACTAGGCATTTGCGCTAAAGCATCTGCAAAAGGAATGTTAATGTGCAATTTTTTAAATACATCAAGAAATTTAGAAAATTGCTTATCTATTTTGTGCTGCTGGAGTCGCTGAGGGAATGGAATTGGCGGCACATATGGCTTGGGATTATCTGGAAAAAGTTTACTCTTGCTTGTCTCCTTTGATTGTTTATTGGTCACCTCTTCCTTGTCTCTGACAATCTCTTCTTCTCCCACTTGTTTACCACTTCTCAAGGTAATAGCCTTTATGTTTTCAATTGGATTTTTCTCTGTGTTGCTTGGCAAAGAACCTTGTTGTCTCCCTGACATCATGCTTGCTAACTGACCCACTTGCATCTCCAAATTTCTGATTGAAGCCTCTTGGTTTTGAAATCTCACATCCGTGCTTTTGATGAAGTCATGAGTCGTATTAGCAAGTTTGGTGACTATATCTTCCAAATTTGACTTTGTCTCTTCCGATTGTTTGAATCCCAGTGGTCTCGTCACATTCTGATTATTCCATGAAAAATTTGGATGATTGCGCCATCCCGAATTGTACGTGTTGGAGTAGGGATTATTCTGTGACCTGTTAAAATTCCCAACAAAGTTAGAATTTTCATGAGATTGTTTAAAAGTATTACCTACCTGACACGCTGTGCTAACATGTCCTCCACCACAGAAATCACATGTTAAATTCTGAATTTTCATGATTGAAACACTCATATTATCAAGCTTTTTGTTGAGTGTTTCAAATTGCGTAGCAATTGCAGCAAAAGCATCCACTTCGTGAACTCCGCTAACTTTTCGCATTGGTAGTCTCTCAGTAGGCCATTGATAACTATTGGACGCCATCTCCTCTAATAAATTGTAGGCTTCTTCTGGTGTTTTATTATTTAGAGTTCCTCCTGCAGCTGCATCAATCATAGAACGAAGATTTGTACTAGAGCCATTATAAAAGTTTGTACTGCATCCATACGGGTAGTCCGTAATGTGGACATCTCCTAAGAAATTCTTTGAATCTTTCCCATGCTTCATATAATGATTCATTGTCCATCTGCATAAAATTAGTAATATCGTTACGCATCTTCGCAGACTTTGCAGGTGGAAAGAACTTACCAAGAAATTTCTGAGCCATATCATTCCATGTAGTGATTGATCCTGGGGAAGAGAAGAAAGCCAACTTTTAGCTTTGTCTCTAAGAGAGAATGGAAATAATCTCAATCTAATAGCATCATCTGTAACTCCATTATATTTAATGGTGTTGCAGATTTCAAGAAAAGCATCGATGTGAGCGTTTGGATCATCGCTTGGTAGCCCACTGAATTGCACTGATTGTTGAAGCATCTGAATGAGTGACGGCTTGATCTCAAAATTGTTTGCTTGAATTGCAGGTCTTCTAATACTTGATGTGGTGCCTTGAACTGTTGGCGCAGCATAATCTCTTAAGAGTCTACGTGGATTTTCATTCTCACCATCTGCCATCTTAGCGTGATTTCTCTGTTCTCTCGCCGCCTTTTGAATGTACGCTCGATTTCTGGATCAAGCTCAACAAGTTTCCCTTGTTGGCTACGTGTCATAAACCGATGTACACCCTGAAAAATAAAACAAAAATAAAGCTAGATTAAACTTAGAATTATCTTGTATCAATATTAATTAGTATTAAACAAACGATCCCCGGCAACAGCGCCAAAAACTTGTTCGTAAAATTCTAAACGCAAGTGAACGTGTCGAACAAGTAATATAATGATGAGAAAGAATATCGTCCCACGAAGATCGATGATTAATAAACTAATTAAATACTAAAATAGATTAACTCTAAAATTTATCTAACAGATCAAAATATAATTGAGAATAAATTAAAAACGAAATTTGTAGACTAAATGCAGTAAATCGATCGATAAATATGTTAGAGCATCCGATTTCACCATAACCACTAGATATGAATTTCAGATTATTGTGAATACAAGAACGATATCAAACATGTGATAGCGGAATTTCCTAACCTATTTACTATCCTATCTCTAGGTATAGCAAACCTACTCAGTTTATTAATCCACTATATCTCTATGTGAATTAAAATAAACACGAGTGCATTAAGAACTATCAATATTCCCGGCTTACAATGAATCTTTTGGATCACCTTATCACCGAAAGCTACACAAATAACGCGGTATATCTCTATCCACGTTTAATTCATGGTTATATATTATAATGAGCAATTGCATATTATCACTTCTCAGTCTCAAACATGCACATCAAATCATTCAAGTGGTGGCCAGTCACTCAAAAGCATTAAGCACAATAATATATAACTCACATGAATGAAATTAATTGTAAAACATAAAAATCATAAAATTCACATCATCATGGTTAGGCTACATCGTAGCCCTAACAAAAGAAAATTAGAACATAGTAGATGAAGAAATATAAATATAAATTAAACTCAGCATCTTGAATCAAAGAACAAGAATTTTGTCACCACTTTTGTCTTCTCTTCAAAATACTTGAAAATCTCTCATAACAATGAAAAACGATCTAAACAGAAAAACTAACTAAAACCTAGCTGCTCTTCTCTCTCTTTATTCTCCTCTTCATAAGATATATCCAAGATTCTTATCTCCAAGCAATTGCGCACAAAATCAGGGAGTAAATCAGAAGATTTTGATTTGATATCTATCTCCCCGCCTTTGCTTGATTTAAATTCCTCGATTTTGCCATCTTTTTTCCTTATCTTCTCCATATATCATTATTCTGCATAAATAAGGAAAATTGAAATAATCAGAAGGAAATCCAAATATTTTCTCATAGATATTGCATTAATTGTTGCCTAAAATAGGTAAATAACTCTATTTTTATAGAGTTATCAATCTTCTTCAGAGTCTGTAGCATCAGAATAATAATTAGACTTTAAGGCAATGGATTTCTTACCTTTTGAATCTTCTTCTTCGTTGGTGTGCTCTACTTTGTAAGACTGAAGAGTTCCAACCAGTTCATCTACAGAGAGTGGAGCAATCCTCTGTGTCTCCCTTATTGAAGTCTTTATGTAATTCCAATCTTTAGAGAGTCCACGTAGAAGTTTGTTGACCTTCATATGTCCCGAGATTGGATGTCTCTGATATTTAAGACCATTCACAATTTCAGTAAAACGACTAAACATGTCAGTTATTGATTCTCTTGATCTCATTTTGAAAACTTCATATTGTCCCAAAAGAATGTTGATCCTTGTCTCTTTCACTCGATCAGTTCCTTCATATGTGATATGAAGCCTATCCCAGACTTCTTTTGATGTATCACAAGAGGATATTCTGTTATACTCAGTAGGGGATAAAGCACACTATAAGGAATAAATGCCTTTAGCATCAAGAGTCTGTCTCTTGGTTATTTCTTCTTGAATCATCTCGATAGGAACAACAACTTATTTTCCTCTCTTTGATTCTGATGGAGCAACAGGAATGATTCCTTTGTCTACTACTTCATATTCCAAGGGATTTTTCGATCTTAGGAATGCTTTCATCTTGTTTTTCCATATGCTATAGTCTTTTCCATCAAAGTATGGAGGTCTGGTGTTGCTTTGACCTTCAACCAACCCTGTAGGCAACATACTAGCCATAGATCTTTTACTCAGAAGTAAAAACACTTCTAATAAACGAGTACACGAGCTCTGATACCAATTGTTAGAACTAGTACGAGCACCTAAAGGGGGGTGAATAGGTGATTAAGATGATTTTTATAAATCCGTAACAGAATGTAGACAACTTATTTTCTGACAGACTAAGGAATTAAAAACAGCAATCGATATAAGTGAAAACAATATAAAGTAAAAGGATTAGGGATAGAGAATCAAGACTCAAGATTTATAATGGTTTGGCTTAGACCAAGCTTACGTCCACTCTCCCGCACGGACAGCCCTCTAGCTGGATTTCACTAAGAATCAAAAAGATAATTTACAGTCTCACGTCCTTGAATCCACAGTGTAGAGACTCTACTACACTTCCTCACGGTCTCACCACACTTCAGTCTCTCTTTTGATTACAAGTATAGCTCGAAGGATAAGATCACAAAATAACAAAGAGATTCAGATTTTGGAATTCTTTTATCTGGCACTCTTGAACAAATTGAGCGTCTCCCTTTAAGTACTTCTTTATGCCTTCATTACCGTTGGCACATTCCAAAGAAGTTCTTCTAATCAACCCGTTGGACAAAATCAATTTAGAGAGATCTCAAGCTCTTCAAGGAAAATGTTGATAGCCCATCAATCCTGCTCGCCCATACAATTAGGATCTTGGTTTCCATAAGTAGAGCCTTCCAAGGATAAGTTGCGAATCTAGAGAATCTAGACTATTCGAATACGAATAGAAGATATTGTAGTGCTAATTCCAGTCGAGAGATATTCTTTAACCGTTGGAGTCAAAACCACGCTAGAAATAATCATAATAGAAGTTTTAACTTTGTCGGTCTGGAATCTGTCCATGAGAGTTAGACTTTGAAACTTGAGTCTTGATGTCTTCAGACTTTGCCAGTAGAGTCTGCAAGTCTTCAGACTAGACTGATGGAAATGTTTTGTCGACTTCAAAATACCTTAAGAGAATTTTTCCAACAGCACAGCCTTCATCTTTTATCATTCTAGATCATGCCATTTGAATTTTTTCTTGCCCCAGTGTGGGGGATGATCACCAACTGTGTTTAATGTGAAACGAATTCATAAGCTCAAATGGGCTATGCAATGGATAAAAGTGTATATAATAGAGAAAGAACTGCTCTTCGTCATCCCATGACACTTTAATCACCGCATATGTTACACTGCGAAAGCAATACTCGAAGATTAATGCAAGTGTGAGTAAAAGAATTCTTATCATTCATTTCAAATTTTGTCATAGTATGGGATGATCCTTGACAAGAATAATTTAAAAAGCTCTACATATGTGTGGGCTTAAAGGGCTAAACAATGGGTATACTTGTAGTGTTTTGGGTAGAAGAAGAAATTGCCTCTCATCACACCGATTGACGTACCGTTTGCGAGATCACCATTTTCCTCGTAGGCATGGGATTTTTCCACATAACTCACCGAGGATTAGTGTATGAAACAGTATATGGAATAAGGCTTGCCTTTCGTCATTTCAAAGTATCCCATTTGACACATTCAATTTATCTCACACAATTCATCAAGGAAAACATGCAAGATTTATAACAAATTTGGACCATTGAATTTGCAACTCATTGAGGCAATTTATTCATCATAAAAATGCTTGCAGTTTAAAACATGACACAACAAATTCTATCATGGGTAATACTTCTTGACATTATCAGAATTAGCTGAAGTGGAAAACTCATGACCATCCATTTCTGCCAGGATTAAGGCACCTCCAGGAAGCACCTTCTTCACTATATATAGACCACTGTAATTCGGAGCAAACTTGCCACCAGGATCCGGAAAAATCGGCAACAGCTTCCTTATAACAAGATTGTTTACCTCGAAATGTCTCGGTCGTACCTTTCGGTTGAAGGATTTTGCCACTCTCTGTTGATAAGTTTGGCCATGGCAAAAAGCCTTTAGTATTTTTTCATCGATCAAGTTCAATTGCTCAAGTCTTTGTTACGACCATTCTGCCTCAGACAACCCCACTTGGGATAAAACTCTCAAAGAAGGAATTTTCACTTCCACGGGCAAAAATGCCTCCATGCCGTATATCAGAGCAAAAGGGGTTGCCCCAGTAGAAGTGCGGATCAATGTCCGGTACGACATTAAGGGTAACCTGTCATGCCAATCTAGATAATTCTCGGCCGTCTTCGCCAGGATCTTCTTAATATTCTTATTGGCCGCTTCAATAGCCCCGTTCATTTGAGGGAGGTAAGGGGACGAATTCAAATGCTTGATTTTGAACTCGATGAACAACTCATCAACAAGTTTGATGTTCAAATATGTCCAGTTGTCAGTGATGATTGCTTTAGGGACGCCATAGCGAGCAATTATGTCACATTTGATGAATTTCGCAACATTACGAGCGGTGACACTTGCAAAGGATGTAGCCTCAATCCATTTAGAGAAATAGTCTATCGCCACCAAAATGAATCGATACCCATTTGAAGCCTTCGGATTTATTGGGCCAATTACATCAATGCCCCATATTGAGAAAGGCCATGGCTCGAAAAACTGGTGCAGCTTAGTTGGAGGAACATTTATCTTATCACCATGGATCTGGCAACGATGACAACTTTGAACATGCTAAATACAATTACATTCTAATGTGAGCCAATAATAGCCTAATCTTATAATCTTTTTAATTAACATGTGTCCGTTCATATGAGGGCCACACACTCCTTCGTGAATTTCTTGCATGATTTGAATGGCTTTAGTTGCATTCACACATCGCAATAAGACTAAATCATAAGATCTCTTGTACAAATTCTCACCATTGACAAAGAATTTTGAGGCCATTTTCGTGAGGTATTTCCTATCAGCTAGAGTACTTCATTCGGGGAATTCCTGCTTTTGAATGTAGTTCATGATATCGTAATACCATGGTTTTTCATTAGGTTCTTCAGTCATGATCATACAATAAGTTGGCTTTGGCAAAACCTTTATTTTCAATGGCTCGACTTTTAATCCGTCAGTAGATGATAAAGTTGCGAGTGCATCTACGAATTGATTATGAGACCTCGATAAGTATTCAAATGAAACTTCATCGAATTCCTTGATCAGATCTTCTAAATACTCGTGATACGGGAGTAATTTGGCATCTTTAGTCTTTCATTCACCTACGGTCTGTAGTATGATTAGCGCAGAATCCCCGAACACTTTTAACTTGGCCACACCTATCTCAATTGCAGCTTGAAGCCCGAGAATACAAGCTTCATACTCGGCTATATTGATAGTACATGGGAAGATCAATTTTGCAACTGGGTGGTGTTGTCCTTTTGGGGATATCAAAACTACTTCGGTACTAGAATCAGACAAGTTTATAGTTCCATCAAAGAACATTGTCCATGAGTCTTCATTTACACTAAAAACACGATCGTTTAGGGAACGGTGATCGTCATTTGAGACTCCTGAATTCTCGGCCAATAGATTAGCAATCACTCGACCCTTAACTGATTTTTGTGGCATGAATTGCACATCAAATTCTGAGATCAAAATTTGCCATTTAGCCAACTTACCCACCAAAGCTGGCTGATCAAGTAGGTACTTGATAGGATTGTTCTTAGTCACGAGAAACGTCTAGTAATGTAGTGTGTACTGTCACAATCTATGCAATACCCACAATCAAAGGATGCCTCGGGAGTGGCGGGACAAGCACCGGTGGATTCATCAAGTACTACTTCAGCTTGTCGAACGCTTCTCGACGCTCATCATCCTAGTTGACTCGTGCATTATTCTTTAGGAGCTTGAAGAGCGGCTTGGCAATTTCGGAAAGTTGGGAAATGAATTAAGCTATGTAATTCAATCTCCCCAAAAGGCTCCGGACTTCTTTCACTGCTGACGGAGGTCGTAGCTCACATATGGCCTTAGCTTTAGACAGGTCGATCTCAATCCCTTTACTGCTCACAATAAATCCAAGTAATTTATTGGATGTTGCCCCGAACACACATTTAGCGGGGTTTAGACGAAGCTTGAATTCACGGAGTCGATCAAACAACTTCTTCAAGGTTTCTACGTGGTTTTTCCCAGGTCGAGTCTTTGCGATCATATTATCAACATAGACCTCGATCTCTTGATGCATCATGTTGTGGAATAGTGCTACCATGACTCGCTGGTAAGTTGCCCCTGCGTTCTTGAGTCGAAATGGCATAACCTTATAATGAAAGGTCTCCCATGGGGTGATAAATGCAATTTTCTCCTTGTGTTCCTCCTTCATCCTTATCTGATTGTATCCGAAAAAACCATCCATAAATGAAAATAGTTCAAATCCGGCAGTACTATCCACAAAGACATCTACGTGAGGTAGCGGGAAATCATCTTTAAGGCTAGCCTTGTTCAAATCCCGATAATCAACACAAACTTGAATTCAACAATCCTTCTTCATCACCGGCACGATGCTAGCTACCCATTTAGGGTATTGCGAGACTTCAATGAATCCTACTTTCAGAACTTCATCATTTCTTCATCTATCTTCTTTGATAGCTCGGGTTTAGTCCTCCGCAACCTCTGCTTCTTAGGTGGCATGTCAAGATTAGTAGGCAAACAGTGCTCCATGATTGACGGGTTTAACCCAAGCATGTCAGCGTAGGACCATGCAAAGACATCCTAATATTCCTTCAGTAGCTGAATTAAGCGCTCGGCTTCGTCTTTAGGGAGATTCACCCCAATTTTCACATCCTTGGCTTCTTCAATGTTACCTAAATTAATAGTGATAGTCTGCTCGAATGTAAGAGCCTTGGACTTTTCATGTTGTTCCCAGCTACGTTGCACCTTAATGGAATCTTCAATCGAGTCTTTGGGATCATCATTATCAGCACTTGATGCATTAGATTGGACCATTTCCGCACCTTTGCATGCTATATGATCGTCCCTGAAATAGGAAGTAGAAGGATAAAAAAGACAATCAGGGTAAATCATATTTTATTTTATTTTGAAAATTTTTTTTGAAGTTATTTTGCAAAAGCATTTTTTGAAATATTTTGACACGAGAAAGCATGATAAAGCCTAGGCCTCAGAATTTTCCTTGGATTTTTCTTTTTGTTTATCAGTTGGATATCATCATCAGGCTAGTTTGGTGTACCTCATCATGCCCTCAAAATAAAGCTTGTAATTTTATTGAAATTCATCAATCAATTACAATTTATTGAATGGAAAATGCGATTCCTAAGCCTTAAAAAGAAAGTGAAAAAGAAGAAATCGAGAACAATTCCTAGAAAGCAATAAAAATTCCCACGCAAGAGAATGTGCGAAAGCGATAAATAGGTTACTCTTGCAGGCTAGGGCCCATTTCTTCTAGAGGTCCTTCATCAATGACTCCTATGAAAAGGTCATCGAACAAACTTGTGATTCCTTCTAAGGCGCTATCAAAGTTCTCTATTTTTGGAGGTGTCTGATCGTCCATGCCATCCCATCCATCTGGGACTACATCATAGGGGTCAATGTACAAGCTGGGAGGAGCCGAATACTTCACCAAATAGTCATATTTACCACTTGGCTGCCCCAGGGTGTCCATCACCTCTACTTCATCTTGCATCATTCTTGGAGGACCAGGGAACATCTCGTGAATGTTTGGAGGTAGAAAGTTTTGCCTCCCTCAACCTTGCTCAGGTGGTGAATTCTACATTTCCTATCTTTGCCTTCCAGATCTTCCTCCACCTCTTCCATGATACCCTAATCCAGCAAAATGGGACCTTTAAGGGGTTTCAATGGGGTTTCGAATACCTTGACCCCTTTTTCCAAGACCACGGCCAGGAACAAAACCATTCCCAATCATCACCCTTCCCACCATAAGGGTAGCATTTGAAACTTCAGGAGTGGGTAGTGACGAATCTCGAGAAGCATGTATGGTGGACACCAATTCAAATGAGTGATAACTCGATTCGAACTCAAAATCTGGCTCCACATGGGGGATAGCCTTCTCATGGTAAATTCGGTGATCTTCTTCGCCATAGACAGTGACCAGCTTCCCTTTGATCACAAACTTCACACTCTGATGTAGTCTTGAAGGCATTGCTCCAGCACTGTGAATCCAGGGACGACCTAGCAGAAAATTAAATGCAGTAGGGATATCCATCACTTAAAGGGGATGTTGGAAACGACCGGCCCTATTTGCACATCGAGACGAATCTCTCCAAGCACCTCATTCTTTGTGTGATGTGAATCGCTGCGGAAAGATCGTTCTACGAAGGCCCGGATGGTGCGAATTGCAAACCTCGACCTCTAGTCAAACCTATGATTGGCAACCTCGGTATGAACGTGACTTGTTGACGAACGCGTGTCAACCAACCAACGTTATAGACGCCACGAGCGAACGAATTCGCTATCTCGCTTGATAAGTGGAATCGACCGTCACAAGGGAACCTTGATTAGGTCAAGTCCTCAAAAGAACAGTAGAAGAGAATCTCTCAACTTTTTCCTCAAAAATAAAATATATATGTCCCCAAAGAAATTTGGTCAGTCTTATATATAGGCCTTCTAGCCACCACACAAACCCTAAAATCAACCCTAGAAATATAATGCGTCATATAGAATATTCCTAAACAAGAAGATATATATATATATATATGTGTGTGTGTGTGTGTGTGTGTGTGTGTGTGTGTGTGTGTGTGTGTGTGTGTGTGTGTGTGTGTGTGTGTGTGTGTGTGTATGTCTATATATATATTTGATTTGGTCAAATATTTGATGTCCATATAATCAAATTGCGCCAAGATTTCCAAGATTCTTCAAGATTTGATCCAAGGTCATCTCCACGCCGAAAATCACGAACCATGATGCCAACAGCTTGCCTGAATTGCTTGGCCTGCACTCGAGTAATTGAACCAGCAGGAATAGACAATGGGTCTCTAGCACCTCCTCCTCGATACGGCTCGATGTCCACATCATTGTGCCATCAAAAGCTCGCACATAAGTCTTCGCAACATGTATCTTGGACGGGTCTATCTTGAGGCGGTGAAGAGTGGCCAACGGACATATGTTTAAGACAGACCCATTATCAATGAGCACTCGGGACACATAAGAAGCCCTGTGTTTGACAGATATGTAGAGTGCCTTGTTATGCCCCCTACCCTCAAGAGGGAATTCCTCATAAGAAAAAGCAATCAAATCCTTGAGAAGGACCGATCCCACAAATTCCTCCAGCTTGTCCACCTCAATTGTTTCTGGTACACGAATTTCACTCAGCACCTTCATCAGTGACTTTTGATGCACGGGGGATATTAGGA
The DNA here is from genome assembly GCA_014182395.1 of Eucalyptus sp. ANBG9806169. Taxonomy (NCBI): domain Eukaryota; kingdom Viridiplantae; phylum Streptophyta; class Magnoliopsida; order Myrtales; family Myrtaceae; genus Eucalyptus; species Eucalyptus sp. ANBG9806169. The sequence continues at coordinate 40,412,656 of CM024580.1, forward strand.
AGAGTTTGAGCAAAGAGATATGAGCGGGCATCTTTCGCAACTGGTCGACCACGTTATACTCACTTGCCTTGATTATAGCCAGAAATTCCTTAACATCTTCATCAGTGACAAGCTTTGCGGGTTGAGCACTAGTTTGAGACAAGTCCGACAAGACCTTGTAACGAGGTCAACATCTAGGTCATAGGACCAAGGCACCGCTTTGTTGTCGACATACTCATACGGCTGAGGCATCTCAATCACTATCTCCTTGTCGGATGCATCTTCTAGTGGGGGCATATCCATGAGTGATGGATCTATTTCTTCCTTATCATCATCAAGTGCAGCTTGCTCCTCCTCCCATACTTGGTCTTAAATGCAGTTTTCCATTCATCACCTTCTTTCATCCTAATTTGATGATAGCCACTTTTCAAATCGATTTTAGTGAAAATGCAAGAACCATGCAACTCATCCAACATGTCATCTAACTTAGGATTAGGATGTCGATACTTTACCGTAATATTATTGATTGCTCGGCAATTGACACACATTCGCCAAGTTCCATCCTTCTTTGGCACCAACAAAACAGGGACGGCGCATGGGCTAAGACTCTCTCTCACATGCCCTCGCTCCAATAGTTCGCTAACTTTCCGTTGAAGTTCCTTTGTTTCCTCGGGATTGCTTCGATATGCGAGTCGGTTAAGTAATGGCGCACCAGGAATCAAGTCGATTTGATGTTCAATGCCTCGAATTGGTGGTATCGCAAATGTTTTTGAAAGCCTTTGACATGAGTTATGTGAAATACCCTTAGCAATCAGCTACTTCCCACGCAGATAGATGGGATCAAGCAGCCATTTTATCAAGAGTGTGTGAGAAGCCCTTTCTGACTAAGAAGCTTTAGTTTGGCATGCTTAATGAGCCTTTTTCACAAGTCGTAGTCGTTCTGATAAAAACTTGACTCCCAAAGAATTTGATGATTAATGATATATCCCCGAGCAAGATGACAGTTTTGCGCCACATGATGCTAATTAACATCGAATGTTCTTCTAAAGTAGTCGGACTTAGCTTGATTAGCTTGTTCAATTAATGCTGCAATATTGCCAATACATCTCTTGATGACGTCTCTAATGACATTTGCTCAAGTTGAGTTTGACAAGATTCCTCAGTGAAGCCATGCAGTTTTCAAGGGGTTAATGGATGCTTCCCTAAAAACCAAAGGTTTATGGTTAGCCTTAAACCATGCCATCTCCAAAAGTTCATGGTCAGCCTCAAACTATGTCATCTACAGGGTTTATGGTTAGCCTTAAACCATTCCATTTCCAACGGTTCGTGGGTCATCCTTAAACCACAAGGTTTGTGAGTCTATCCTTAAAACCACGGGTTGGTGGCTTTTCCTAAACCACACGGTTCGTGGGTCATCCTTAAACTACAAAATTGGTGGGTCTATCCTTAAAACCATGGGGTTGGTGGCTTTTCCTAAACCACATGGCTTGTGGGTTCATCCATAAACCACGCTTGTCCGCATCCGGTCGAAATCCGTTTTTACATAGTGAGACCTTTCTTCTAGTCGAAACCCGTTTGTATACGGTGAGACTATCATATCCAATTGAAACCCGTTTTTACACGTTGAGACTATCACATCCAGTCGAAACCCGTTTGTACACGGTGAAACTATTATATCCAATCGAAACTCGTTTTTACACGGTAAGACTATCACATTCGGTCGAAACCCGTTTTTACACGGTGAGACATTTCTTCAAGTCGAAACCCGTTTGTATACGGTGAGACTATCATATTCAATCGAAACCTGTTTTTACACGGTGAGACTATCACATTTGGTAAAAACCCGTTTTTACACGATGAGACCTTTCTTCCAGTCGAAACCCGTTTGTACACAGTGAGACTATCACATCCAGTCGAAACCCGTTTTTACACAGTGAGACTATCACATCCAGTAGAAACCCGTTTTTACACGGTGAGACCTTTCTTCCAGTCGAAACCCGTTTTTACAAGGTGAGACCCATTTTCCAATCGAAACTCGTTATTACATGATGAGACCTCCCTGCCAATCGGAACTAGTTATCATACATTAAGATTTTCCCATCTCGGTTGAGGGACATCTTTTACAAAGTAAGGTCATCTCTTCATATCCTTTTCTCCATTCGCAGCCTCGATTGTCATCGTCTAGGGGCAAAATTTAGGCGTCTCTTGTCTTTGAATGGAACCTCTTCGAGCTCCCATTCAAAGAGGGGCAGCTATTGACACCTAAATTTCGCCATTTTACTTAAGACTTAATAGCATTAAAAGTTAGGAATTAGTCACCAAAAAAAATTAATTAAAAATTAAAATTAAAATTTTAAAAAAAGAAAACTGTCGGGTCGGGCCGGATCCGGCCTTGGCCCGACCCGCCCCCTTCATTTTCTTTTTCCCTCACGCTGGGCCCAGCCCAGCCTTCTTTCCCCCTCAACTTGGCCCAGCTCTTTTCTCCTTCGGCCCAACCCATGCCCATCCTTCCTCCCTCCTGCTGTCCTACGCCCGAAGACCTGCAGAAAACAGAACAGAGGGAGCAGCGACAGAGGAGCAGGGGGATTGGTGTGGCAGGCAAGTGGCGTGATCCACAGGTTGGGAGCAACCCAGCCTGCAGCTGGCACAACAGGGGTCTTCGTGCGACGACTTGCAGAAGAAAAGTGAACAAAAAGGGAGAAAAACGGAGGGAGAAAGGGGGAGGACAGAATAGAAGCACCATGAGAGGGGGAGAGAGAGCGCACAGAGAGAGAAGGAAAGAAGGAGGAGACCCAAGCCGTCGATCACTACCGGAGTTGCCGACCGCCTCCAACCCCACCAGAACCTAGAGGACAGAACAAAAAAAAAAAAAAAAAAAGAACACAGGGGAGCTCGACCAGAGAGAACCGGGAGGGAGCAAGGAGAAGAGGCGAGAAATCATCGAGGCCACCACCGTCGACGCACCTCCGGTTCGTTCCTACCGCCGCCGACTCATCTCCGAGCCGTCATTCTTGCCGGAACTCATATTAGTATTTCATCAAGCACCTGGCGTGCGTTTTCTAGAACCGAGCCAACCGGAGTTCCCTCGACCATTTTGGGCGGACTCCGGCCACCACCCATCCCTTGCTGTGTTTGTTGTTGTCCCCGCGTGCGTCCTCAGCGGTCTGACTCACGCTCGGGCCTCAACCGAGCTCGAAGCTCTTGGTTCACCCGTACCAACCACTTGCTCGCTGAAATGCCCGAGTGAACTTTCCCTCCTCAACTCCTCCGTGTAGACCCCCTAGGACTCCTGGTGGCCGGAGGGACGCCGTCGCAACCAACGAAAGCTGGGCCGTTCCCCCTGTCAAACCCAACGCTGACGCCGACGCCCCTGCCTCCCTCTCGCGACCTCCAGTCTACTCTCTCTCTTTCCTCCTCAAAATTGCGCCTCTCTTCCAATGAACCGCAACGCCAACGCCTCCGCCTCCACCTTCGCCCCCTGATGCTTCTGCCTCCACCTTCGCCCCTGACGCCAACGCCGTCACCGGCGTACGTCGTCTCGGCACCCCTAGTCGCGACCGAAAAGTCGCGACCAAGGGGTGTAGGCTAAGTTGGGCCAGATCATAGATTTGACCCACTCGGCCTTTGTTTCTACTTGGGTCCAACTCGGGCTGAGGCTAGGCCCGAACAGGGCTGGTTGAGCCTAGCCCAGCTAGACTAGATCTGGGCGGGTTTGACCGGCCCATCTGACTGGGTCAGACCCGGGTCAGGTCAGACCAAACCCGACTCGGTCTAGCTCCAAAAGAAATTATTTTATTATTTTAAAAAAAATTAAAAAAAATCCAAAATCCAAAAATTGTAGGGTTTGGTTAGAAATTGCTATGTATTGCCATTTTAGTGTAATTAGGCCTTTATTTGCTTGTATATTGATTATATCGCATGTTTAGTTTGCATATGTTGTTATATTTAATTGCACGTGTTTAATTTTATGGCAATTAGGATCTTGGTAACTATAATTATTATTTTAATGATTGTGCACTCGTATGATCACCTCACACATTAGTGGATATGTATAAAATCAATCCAAACCGCTTGACAAAAATCCTTTTTAAAATGAACAAGATTAAGTACCGAAAGGGCACTAATTGGTTAATTAGTATAATCAAGTTCCCGAATCTAGATTCTCTGGTTGCGTAGGAAGTGAGGTATTCTTCCATGCCTCACTTGGTTTCTAGTTGACCCCAATAGACTAGTGGCGACTCCTTATTGCAAAAATCTTTAAAAATACCCTAATGTCACGCGAGGTATGGGCTTGAGAGAGCTCGTGCTTAATCATGGGCCTTAAGCCCATCATTTAGGCAATACCCCTAAACCTATTCCCTCCTCCCGAAGGGTAGGTCATGAAAGCCGGTTTACATCTTGATAAGCCCGCTTCAGAGATGATTTCTAACACAAATTTACGTTGGCTTAGAGAGATTCCCAAGTCTGAGCGAGCAATCTCAATACCAAGAAAATACTTGGGAGGTCCCAAGTCCTTAATGCGAAAAGTAGAATGCAGATATTCTTTGAGACTCTTGATAACCAATCCATCATTTCCCATAATAAGTATATCATCAACATATATCATCAGATAGATTGATGACGTACCTTTTGTCCAAGTGAAGAGGGCATAGTCATGCTTTGATTGCTTGAAACTAGTGGTTGTAAGAGTTGTAGTAAACTTTGCATACCATTGTTGAGAAGCTTCCTTGAGCCCATAAAGGGACTTATAGAGATGACATACTCCAGGCTCCCCTTATCGCCATAATCCTGATGGAAGATCCATATATATTTCTTCATCAAGATCACCATGACGAAAAGCATTATGAACATCCATTTGATGTAAGTCCCAATCTTGAAAAGCGGCAATGGAAAGAAAAGAGCGAACAGTAACGTCTTTTGCGATCGGAGAGAACGTCTCATGATAATCGAAACCCTCACGTTGCGTAAAGCCTTTGGCCACCAAGCGGGCCTTATATTGTTCAACAAATCCATCAGCCTTGTACTTGATCTTATATACACATTTGCAACCAATGGGTTTCCGATGAGCAGGTAATGGAACTATATCCCATGTGTGATTTTCTATTAAGGCATGCAGCTCTGCTTCCATGGCTTTTTGCCATCGTGGATCACAAATGGCTTCATCGTAGGATGATGGTTCTATCTCCTCAGAAATACGACTAATGCAGCACATATGTTCCGTAGATAAGCGATCAAATGAAACATAAGAGGATATAGGACATGAGGTACCTGTGGAGTTGAGGGATGCACAGACATAGTCCTTCGTCCACGTAAGAGGGCGAGTAATCCGCCTTGAACGTCGTGGGGGAATGCGATCAGATCTATGAGATGATGACTTTGAAGTGGACTGTGAAGATAATTGGTTTGAATCAAAACTTGCTTCGATATGCACCGCATGTTCTGCAATTGAGTAATCTAGAGTAGATGGGAAATCCGCAGTGGTCTCGATCATTGGAGAAGAAGTCAGAGTGGCCAGAGACGGGGCATGTATATAGTGGGAAATAGGAGATGAACCTTCCTCAAATAGAAAATTTCTCTTCTTATGATTCGAGCTAGAATGCTCAGTTGAAGATGTTTCTTCCTAAAAAGGAAAAATGTATTCATGGAAAACAACATCCCTGCTTATAAAGAAGTTCCCTGTCGATGTTTCAAAAACACGATATCCCTTTTGAAGAGTTGGATATCCCATGAAGATACTTCGTTTGGCCCGGGGACTCATTTTGTCACGAGAACCCAGGGTAGTAACATAACATAAGCATCCAAAAACCTTCAAGTGATTAATTTCAGGCTTCTTACCATATAGCACTTCAAAAGGAGTACGTCCGTCGAGGACCCGCGTTGGCATGCGATGGATCAGGTAAGCTGCCATGACCACACAATCTCCCCAAAAAATCTCAAGAATAGATGCTTGGAATCTAAGGGCACGTGCAACTTCTAAAAGATGACAGTGTTTACGCTCAACAATCCCATTTTGTTGAGGCGTGTAAGTGCAGTGTTTTCATGTAGAATTCCATGAGAAGAAAATAATAATTGACAGTCATGACTAGAAAATTCTTTCCCATTATTTGTTCGAATATGTTGAATAGATTTCCCAAATTGATTTTTTGACATGGCTAAGAAATTCTTTAGGTGGGAAAGAGCTTAACTCTTTGATTGCATAAGGAAAATCCATGTAGCCTGAGAATGATCATCTACAATGGTAAGAAAGAATCGAGACTCATCACGATGTGGGATGTGATAGGGCCCCCATATATCTGCATGAATTAAAGAAAAAATATCCGCAACTCGAGATTTGCTTAAGGGAAAGGGAGCACGTGATTGTTTAGCAAGAGGACAAATTTTGCATTGGGGATGCGGAAAAGAAGCGCTACGGCCCAAACATTGATGGGAAAGGATAATTTTATCATTGGTAGTAACATTACACAATGATTCTTTATTCATGGAAAATCACGATAAATCAAAATGTTTGGGAAAACTGGTCCAAAAATACAATCCTTGTGAAAGACTACCCAAGCCCATCAATTTTCTAGTTGAAAGGGCTTGAAAGAGACAAGTGTCAGAATTAAAGATGATATGACAAGAATTGTCCTCACAGGCTTTTGATACTGAGATAAGATTGAACTGAAACTGAGGAACATAAAGGACATTTCAAAAGGTAATCAAAGGATTAATATTTACTGTCCATATCTTTGTGACATATATGGTATTTTCATTTGGAAGCTTCACAGTTATAGGGAAATGATTTTTATGAGCATGAGAAAAAAGACATTCATCATAGATAATGTGGTCACTAGCACCTAAATCAATAATCCATGCATCATGAGAAATAGAGTTGAGGCAATATGAAGTACCTGAAAAGCTTGCCCCTTTATCAGAACTTTCTAGCTGTCTTAGTGCTCTCATGATTTGTTGATACTAATTTTGGGTAAACGACTGATCGTGCCCAGTGACTTGATTAGCTGATGATTCTTTTTTTCCTTTCTCCCCAGGTTTGCCATGTAATTTCCAATAGGTTTCTACCATTTGGTGTGGCCGCTTGCAATAATCGCACTATAATTTCCCTTTTCCTTTAGTATTTCCTTTTAATGATGATGTGGCGTTGCGAAAGCCATGCAATGCTTTAAAATTAGGTGCGTTGAGGGCCATTTGATTCAGTTGAAGCCATGGCTAAATAATACCCATTGGATCTTTGGAGTCCATCATAATCGTCCACCCCAAAAAAATTAGGGTTTCCTTCTCCTCCTTTAGTTACAACAACAAAACTTCCTTTAGTTGCAGCAGCTGAACGATAGTCCTATTCTCCATGGAGACCGAGGTGCTTCTCTGCCGAACCCAGTACAGGAGGAAGGCCGCTGGTCGATGATTGTTCATATCCAAAACCGCCAAGCCCTAGCGAGAAGAGGCTGGTCGAAGACGGTCCAAACCTGAGAGCAATGAGTGCGATCCCTTCTCCAAATCGTGCATGCCCAGTCGCGGCTGCCCTTTGGCTCTCTTCTTGGACCGCCAACTGGTAGATCCGTCCGAGCGGCGGCACTAGCTCCATCGTGAGGATTTGAGACTTGAAATGTGAGTAGCTTTCATTTAATTTTAGCAAAAAACGGGTTGCTTTCTCCCTTTCTCGTATCGCTCAATATTGTCGGAGCGTTTCCTCTGGCCCCTCGAGCTGCTCTTCGGCGGCCTCGAGTTCATTCTATAAGGTTGAGAGAGTCAATTGAAGCACATTGTCATGGATTGATTTCCTTGTTTCAGCTCCGAGACGGCTTGGGTGAGGGAGAAGATTTTGGCACGGTCAAGCTTTCCATACATCTCGCGGATGTTATCCCAAATCGTCTTTGAGTCTTCAGTTGGTGGAAGCCCGGTGGCTACCTCGGGAGCCAAGCAATTACCGATCCACGTCCGCACGAGCTAGTTACATCTTCGCCAATGTTGCCGTGGGTGTTCATCCGCCGGAAAAGGCATAGTTCCGTCAAGGAACCCATCTTTATCTTTTGTGACCAACACCCTGTTGGATAAATTCTCTTAAAGTATTTTGAAGTTGACAAAACATTTTTATCAGTCTAGTCTGAAGACTTACAGACTCTATTGACAAAGTCTGAAGATCAAAGTCTGAAGATCAAAGTCTGAAGCTGGCAAGACTCAAGACTTATATTTCAAAGTCTACTCACATGGACAATTTCCAGACCGACGTGTATTCTGATCTTATATGATCTTTATTCTAACGACTCGTAGATATCTTTCTACTGGATTCAGCACTAAAAGATCTTACTTTCATATTCGAATATGTATAGATTCTCTAAAGATTTCGCAACTTATATTTGGAAAGATCTACTTATGGAAACCGAGATCCTGATTGTATGGGCGAGCATGATTGATGGGCTATCAACACTTACCTTAAAGAGCTCGAGATCTCTCTAATTGATTCTGTCCAACGGGTTGATTGGAAGAACTTCTTTGGAAGGTGCCAACGGTATTGAAGGCATAAAGAAGTATATAAGAGAGATGCTCTAGTTGTTGAAGAGTGCGGATAGATTTCCAAAGTCTGAACCTCCTTTTCTATTTTGCGATATCATTCTTCGAGCATTATATGTAATCAAAAGAGAGATCATATTATAGTAAGACCTTGAGGAAGTGTAGTAGAGTAATCTACACTGTGGACTCAAGAGCGTGAGACTGTAATCACTCTTATTGATTCTTAGTGAAATCCAGCCGAAAGGGTCTCGTGCGGGAGAGTGGACGTAGGCTTGGTCTAAGCCGAACCACTATAAACTGGAGTCTTGATTCTCTATCCCTAATCCTTTTTATCTTTAACTGCTTTCATTTGCTGCAATTGTTGGTTTTAAGTTATTTATATCTCATTCGGATTAATTTATCAAAATTGCTTTAAACACCTATTCACCCCCCTCTAGGTGCTAATTCTAGTCCTAACACACCCATCGGAGATCTCGAGCCCAAGTACTGTAGTGTTCGAGTCCACTGAGATGTAAGGTGATGAGTTTCAGTTCGGGTCCATCCCCCGGAGACGTATAAAGTGGGTTGCCGGGATCTGGTCGGCCACTGTTGGCCGAAACAGGATACGGCACAAAACTGGGTGCCGCAGTCAGGTAAGGATTCACTCCTGATCCCTGCGGAATGGGTTCGGGTCTTGGGCCTAGACCCATCCACCCCATCCCGGTGCTGGCATTTCCTTCTTCTCCAGATGCGCCATATGGGGCCCATGTCTGGTTTGACCCAATGCTCCATGGACCTTGAACGGGAAACCAATGTATAGGAGCCCACTGGGTTGGGCCGGAAACATGTACCGGAGCAAGAGGTGGTTCGGCAGAATGTTGAGCTGCAGAATGCTGGTCTTCGGTGGGATCGATTTGATCTGATTCTTGGTTCTGTGGTGAGTTCGGATTTTCCTCCATTGAAGAATTTCCTCCGACTGTGTTCTTATTCTTGGCCATGATGTGAGAAACAAATTCCTACCGAATGCTGATTTGTTTTCAAAGCTTAATTTGCAATAATAGATCAGAAAAAATGGAGGCAATTTGAGTGGTTTGTGGAAGCTAGGTCGAAAAATATGGCTCTGATACCATGTCAAAGTTTGGGGAATAGGCCAAGAAGAAGGGAAATGTTTTTCTTGTATATTCAGTCGTATGTTTTACATTGTATAAGCTTCTATTTGTAGTACAACGAATGTCTAACTGTGGAAAAAATAAATGAAGATACATTAAATCAAATCCAATCTCATATTGATAATGTGTCAATTATAATCACTCGCAATCTTGGATTGATATCAATTAGAATCTTCTTGATCGATCACAATCTCAAGCTCGATCCTCACATATCTCCAACACCCGACCATCGCCGGCCACAGGCTAGTCGGGGCGAGGGGCCCTGCGCCCTCGCCGGCCAAAAGCGAGGGTGTTGGCCCCCGCCCAGATCCAGGCGAGGGCCTCTGCGTCCTCGTCAGCCACAAGAGAGGGCGTGATGGCCCTAGCTCGTGGCCAGCGAGGGTGCGGCGGCCCTCGCCCAGATCCAGGCGAGGGCAACAGCAACCTTGCCTGTGGCATCGCAACTTTCATTAGCCACGAGCGTAGGCCTTCGTGCCCTCGCCTATGGCCGACAAGGACGCGGAGGCCCTCGCCCTTGGCCGGCGAGGGCCGCCACGCCCTCTCCTATGGCCGATGAGGACGTGACGACCCTCCTCGAGGACGCGGAGGCCCTCACCTTTGGCCGACAAGGGCCACCGCGCCCTCTCCTGTGGCTAACGAGGGTGCAGAGGCCTTCGCCAGCCAACGTGCGAGGGTTTCGGCCCTCACCTGGATTTGGGCGGGGGCTGCTGCCCTCGCTTGTGGCCAGCGAGGGTGCGGCGGCCCTCACCCCGACCAGCTTGTGGCCAACGATGGTCGGCCGGCGACCTCGCCGACGAAGGGGTGAGGAGAAAGGAAAAATAAAAAAATAAAAAAATAATTTAAAAAATCTGAAAAAATATAAAAAGAAAACTATGAAATTTGTCCACATGCGTCTCATAAGACCACCGGTGGCCACGTCAACAATTTCCGGCTTAAATTAGCCGGATAGACTGAATTTGTACTAATGTGAAAAAGTTTAAGACTAAATTAGTCCAATAAAAAAGTTTATGACTAAATTGGTACTAATGCAAAAGATTTATAACTATTTTGGTACTTTTCCCAAGCAAAGAGGATGGATGACGGGTGCGATCAAGAAGGTTAGTGCAAAGTGAGAAGTGCAAGGCAGATAAGAGGAGACGAGTGAGGGACTGAACAAGTTTATGATGACCATATGGACTGGAGCACAGGCAGGACGGCATCGGTCGATGTTCCAGGCGGCGGAGGTTGTCGTGGCAAGCCTGGGCAGCAATCGTATACAGTTTTCATGACTCCAATAATCAGATTTCTTTTTGGCAAATCTCAAAGAATTGATTTTTTTTATGTTTTACGTTTAATCCAGTTTTGTTCATGTATATCCGGACATTACCAAACGTTATGTAGGATTTTCAAATCTTATCTTGTCTTTATCCTATCCGATCTGATTTTATCCAGTAAAGTTGTCTCGACGACCAAACACGGTCTTATTGTACCTAACATTCTGAAAAAAATTCGACCAAAAAAAAATGATATTCTGAAACAAAATTAAATGAGAAATCAATATTTAACATGTAACGGTTAACTTGTGTAGATTATACACATTGAAGAAAGCACCTCGAAATTCATCCGGTCCTTCGCCCAAATTTCCAGTCAAATACATTCGTTGCTCGATAATAGATTCAATAGCTTATTTTGGAAGGATATTAATGCTGCACAAAAACGTTTTATAGACGCGTTCTTTTCAAATTTCTACAGCACTGATAGCAGTGGTAATTTCTGAGATAATTACTGAAATGGAAACATAAGATAATTTACCATAACAAGTACGGCCCCAGAAAGTAAGATAACCATCAAATTTTGGGTAATTGTGATTACAGACGGATCTGAAACGTCTTCGTGGAAACCATCCAAGAAGCTGCAGTGAAATTTCCAGGAACTTCATACTGCACTATTTATAGTTATGTACTACACGACAATATAACCCGACTCGTTTTGCTGATCCAAGCACACCCTTTTGTCTTCTCTCTCTTTGTTGTTCATCATGTCGTCGTTGAGGCTTCGTAAACCTAGCGAAGAAGCAGCAACTGATGCAGTGCTCGACTGCCACGATAGCCCGACGAATATCATCCACAGGCGAAGATGGCGCTTGGCTTTCATGGTCATATACTTCACAAGGGCTCTCGAGTCTCTGTCGAAACAAGTCCTCGAGAAGAAGACAGACCTGTTGCGGACGCTCTCTTACGTTGCCATCAATGTCGAACTCAAGAGCAGTGATAATCCACGTGAAGGAGATTGCCACTCTCTTCGAGACGTCGACCCTAAAATCCTGAGCAACTTGGTAAGAGAGAAAAGTTTTGAATCTCTTGCTCAACTTGGTGGCATAAAACAAATCGCTTCAATTCTCATGACAAATCTCGAAAATGGCTTGAGTGGGGATGAAACCGACCTCACGCACCGAACCAATGTTTTTGGGCCGAATAAGTACAATAAGCCGCCGGCAAAGAGCTTTCTCAGTTTTGTGCTTGATGCGTTCAAAGACTTGATCATAATCATTCTCATAGCAGGTGCTTTTCTCTCTTTAGCATTTGGTATCAAACAGCACGGCCTTAAAGAAGGTTGGTTGATGGTGGGAGTATAATCATCGCCATCTTTCTAGTCGTCATCGTCTCTGCTGTCAGCAACTATAAGCAAGGAAGGCAGTTCCGGAAACTTTCCAAAGAGAGCAGCAACATTAGAGTGGAGATTGTAAGAGATGGCAGGAGGCAACCAATTTCCATATTTGATATTGTCGTAGGTGATGTCGTGTATCTAAAGATTGGCGACCAGGTTCCGGCCGACGGGTTATTTGTTGATGGCCATTCCCTGAGAGTTGACGAGTCTAGCATGACTGGTGAAAGTGATCACATCGAAGTTGATAGCGAGAACCCTTTCTTTCTCTCGGGCACCAAAGTGATCGACGGCTACGGTCGAATGATGGTTGCTTCTGTCGGCTTGAACACTGCATGGGGCGAGATGATGAGCTCCGTGAACCGTGACTTAGATGAAGAGACCCCGCTCCAAGCCCGTCTAAACAAGTTGACTTCCTTCATCGGGAAGGTAGGGGTGTCGGTGGCCGTACTGGTGCTTCTCATCTTGATGATCCGCTACTTCACTGGAAACACCCAACATGATGCTGGACACAGAATTCACCAGCGGGAAGACCAAGTCGGGGATGTGATAGACACTGTTGTGCGCATAGTTGCTGCAGCAGTGACCATTGTGGTGGTGGCTATACCTGAGGGCTTGCCTTTGGCTGTCACTTTGACGCTGGCCTACTCCATGAAGCGCATGATGGGTGACAACGCCATGGTCCGGAAGCTCTCTGCCTGTGAAACCGTGGGTTCTGCCACAACAATCTGCACGGATAAAACTGTAGCTCTCACGTTAAACAAGATGAGGGTGACCGAATTATGTATGGGAAAAGAACATGTGAGTGTAGATGAATCCAGAGAAATAGCCACCGGCATCGTTGAAGTCCTACTACAAGGAATCGGAATGAACATGACGGGAACTGTCCACATGCAACCTTCTGCATCCGTTCCTGAAATTTCAGGCAGCCCAACTGAAAAGGCTATACTTTCTTGGGGTGTGTCCAAATTGGGTATGACGATGGATAAACTGAAGCAAGAATGGGAGATAATCCAAGTCGAGGCATTCAATTCTGAGAAAAAGAGAAGCGGGGTTGCTGTGAGGAGGAGAGGAGAGCAAGTCGTTTATGTACACTGGAAGGGAGCTGCTGAGATGATCTTGGCATTGTGTTAGGATTATTATAGCCAAAGCGGGATGGTGAATGTCATGAATGATGAAGTGCGGTCAGATTTCGGGGCAATCATAAAAAATATAGCAGACAAACGCCTGCGCTGCATTGCATTCGCCTACAAAAAGATCGATGGCTCACTTGCTCAAGTTCATGGGAAACCTGAGGAAGATGGACTTACATTGCTGGGGATAGTAGGGATAAAGGACCCATGCAGACCAGGTGCAAGGAGGGCAGTGTTGGCTTGTAAAAGTGCCGGAGTGAACATTAAGATGATCACAGGAGACAACATGCACACTGCAAGAGCTATAGCCTTGGAATGCGGGATATTCAATCCGGAGGAAGATCTCGAACATGAAGCCATAGTGGAGGGCGTGCAGTTTCGCAACTACTCGCCTGAACAGAGAGCGGCAGCAATCGAGAAAATCCGGGTAATGGCTAGATCATCCCCATTTGATAAGCTTTTGATGGTGGAGTGCTTGAAGCAGAAAGGGCATGTGGTGGCAGTCACTGGCGATGGCACGAATGACGTGCCAGCCCTAAAAGAATCTGATATCGGCCTCTCCATGGGCATCCAAGGCACCGAGGTGGCAAAGGAGAGCTCAGATATCGTCATCCTGGATGATAATTTCGCCTCCGTGGTGACTGTGGTGAGGTGGGGGCGGTGCGTCTACAACGACATTCAAAAGTTCATACAGTTTCAGCTCACTGTGAATGTGGCTGCCCTCATCATCAACTTCGTTGCCGCGGTCTCTTCTGGCGATGTCCCTTTGACAGCTGTCCAGCTTCTTTGGGTGAACTTGATTATGGACACCCTGGGAGCTTTGGCATTGGCGACAGAGCAACCTACAAATGAGCTCATGCTAAAGCCACCAGTTGGACAAACCGAGCCACTTATAAGCAGAGTCATGTGGAGGAATCTCGTATCTCAGGCCTTTTACCAAGTTATCATCCTCCTGACCCTACAATTCAAGGGCAGTTCCATTTTTGGTGTGACATCCCGATTTTTCCAATTTTATTTTTAGTAAATTGAGACGGGCATTTCATCTGCACGCATATAGTTCCTTTCCTTGAGTTGGCCACTCATGTGAAAACCAGTCTATCAGGTGAATCCGGTAAGATATTCTAATGCATCTGACTCGAGAATTTGACTAGGAAACGACTTTTTGACCGAGCCAATCTACAAGAGTCATTATAGCACAGTTAAAAATCGATTAGAAGCCGGAGATAGGTCGGCTCGACAGAAGTATGTGATCGAGTGTGGGTGATTCCACCAGATCACACTATTCTTGTCAGTCGGCACTGAACCGACTTTTCTGTCGATTGGGTCCCCTGTGTCCGTATTTGAAATCTTGAGATTTCCACGACAACCAAGGGTCGCCAATGTGTCAAAGATGTACGTTGTGGCTTGAGATTGATCAACCACAGGTCGAATGCATAAAAATTTCTAAAAGCTACCCGATAGGTCAGGACGCGCTAATATCGTGCCAGAGTCAAATTAACCGTGAAATTGTGATTGAATTAAGAAATTGGAAGTCCTGGGGTGTCACATACCTTATGAGGAACATGTATTAATTTTATGGATTTTTATTGAGCTCAATTGGAAGAGAATTGATTAGAATTGAAGAAATCAAGGTACGAGATTTTATGCCCCGGCGGAAAATGAAATTAAACCTATTGAACTAAGGTTGTGGGAGGTTGAAGTTAATGGAAGATGATGTCATCTTAGGTCATGTGGGCCATTTTTGTTAGATTAAAAGAAAAGAAGAAAGAAATTGGTCCCCCTTCTCTCTCCTTCCTCTTTCTTCTTCTTCTTCCCCATTGGTCCTCCTCCTCCATTTTTTCTCCTTGAAGCTTCAAAAACCTAGCAACCGGAGAAGCTTGGAGTCTGAACCAACTCGCCGTCGCAGCCGCAGTCGGGGACGCTGCTCGCCGTTGCGCCGGACCACCCGTTGCCGT
Organism: Eucalyptus sp. ANBG9806169; assembly: GCA_014182395.1. NCBI lineage: Eukaryota > Viridiplantae > Streptophyta > Magnoliopsida > Myrtales > Myrtaceae > Eucalyptus > Eucalyptus sp. ANBG9806169. Next base: position 40,428,022 of record CM024580.1, read on the forward strand.
CTGTCGCCGCGCCGTGACCCTCACGTGACTCTACCCCAGCCCGTCGCACCCAGCTGCCCAGCCCGTCGCGCCGCCCTTCGCCGCCCGTTCGTTGCCGCCACTACCGCCAGAGCCAGCTGCCAGCTTGCCGCCGCCCTCCTCCACCGTCCCGCACCCGAGCCGCCACCATTCCCCCTCCGTTCAGCCATGGGCAGGGGCTGAAGTTCCAGCCCAGATATGGAACTTCAGGGCCCATTTTGGCCGGCTTCCCTACCCCGGGTGCTCAGCCTGCCTTGAGGAAAGTTGATCTTCGCGTCAGCCCCGTCGTTTTGGCGCGCTCGGCTCGCTAATCCGGTGAGTTTAACTCACTAAATCTTGATTAGAGGGTTAATGATGCCCTAAGTGTGCTTAGCCTAAGTTAATTATGTTTAGGTGGTTAGTTTAGTTTATTTAAGTGTGATTTGGATTAAGAGATTTAATTAGTTTTAAGTATGTTTAGTTTAAAGTTAAGTAGGTTTATTTAATATAAGCCTTGATGTGACTTATTGGGTTTTATTTTTGATTTATTTTAATGTTTCGAAATTCTGGAAAAAGTTAATAAAATATTATATTCCGAAAATCATTAAAAATATTATTTTAAAAAAACTTGAAAAATTATTTTTGACCCCGTTGCTTAGAATTTCGTGCTAATCGTCGCTTTGCATTTAGAATTTGAATTTGATAAATGGATGTGGCAAATTGAGTGTTGATTGTGATAAATAGGGTTTTTAGCCATAAAAACTCAAGTGTTGGATTTTGATGCAGAAATTTGATTGTTAAGGTTTACTATTGAAATTGGAGTATGTGAATGAAATGCGGAGTGTCCGGAAGACAATAATGATTTGTTGTGTGCTGGTTGATAGACTCAGTCGCAGTAGTGGCTAGGCCAACTGGACCTGTTCTCCTTGTGAATTGCCGTCAGTAAGTGACGTGGCTCGGGTCGCAGTAGAGGCTAGGCCAACTGGACCCATGCTCCTTCGGGAATGCCGTCGACATAGTGACGAAGCCGCGCTCCATGGGGGGGAGGCGATGCCTGGCATTAATGTCAGTAGATAGCTGAATTGCGAGTAGGCTATGCCCTTACGTGGCAGTGAATAATTGGAATGTGTGCTGAGTGCGATTGTGATTTGTTTGAAAGTGATGCCGTTCCAATTATTTAAATTCTTATTATTACCTGAGATTGTGTGATATAAATTGTACCAACCTGCAGGAAAGGAATTAAGACGAGGTAAGTCTTCTGTGTGAGGTGGCTAGGCCACCCTGTGTGTATTTTCTTTCTAATAGGAGTTTAGGGGGTTGAACTTGCTGAGACGATGTCTCACCCCGTTGTGGGCCAAAATTTTCAGGACCGTAGATGGAGGAATCACCGCCTCTGGAGACTATCCAGTCTGAAGTGGGATCGAAAAGCGGGCTCGACTAGTAGTCTTAGGATCGTTTATTCTTTTTGGTGGACTGATCCCTTTTTTGTAAGCTGGCCCATTTTTGGTATATATGTAAACCTTGGGAAGTTATTTGTTTATGGAAGTACGTTTGTTTATGATTGTAATTATTTCCTGCTTTCCTATCTCGTGAGTTTTTGGTCAGGAGTTAGATAACACGTTCCGCATGCGCATAACGAATTAATTGGGTCAGCGACACTACCTGGGAATGTCGCATTTGTATGACCATGGTGGGATGTTCACGTGTCTCGGGGTTCGGGGCGTGACATTTGGGGTGGACAAGAATGTGAGGGACACGATCATTTTCAACTGCTTCGTCCTCTGCCAGGTCTTCAACGAATTTAATGCCAGGAAACTGGAGGAGAAAAATGTATTCAAAGGGATCCAAATGAGCAAGTTGTTCTTGGTCATCATTAGCATAACGATAATTCTTCAGGTGGTGATGGTTGAGTTTCTGAAGAGGTTTGCCAACAATGAGAGGCTGAACTGGGAACAATGGGGTGCTTGCATTGGACTTGCAGCTTTGTCTTGGCCAATTGGTTGGCTTGTTAAGTGCATTCCAGTCTCGGGCAAAGTGTCGTTCTTTTCCCGCAGAGAAGAAGCATCCTGAACCGAGCACAATGTCAAACGCTTCAAGAAGAATCTTGTCTTTTATTATAAAAATGGAAAAAGCCACCAAAAACCCCAAACTTTGTCCAAAGTGACAAATTTACGCCAAATTTTTTTTTGTGACATGAAAAATCCTGAAGTTTGCTAACCGTGACACATTTACCCCAAACTTTTATTTGTGACACAAAAAACCCTGAATTTTCATTTGTGTGACACATTTACCCCAAATCATAGGGGCATTTTGGTCTTTTTATTTTTTTTACTTATTTTATTTTATTTCTTTGTTTTTTCTTTGTTTTTTCTTCCCTCCGCCGGCGTCCGGCGAGGGCCGCCCTCACCGGCATTGGGCGAGGGCTCCGCCATGGTCGATGGAGAAAAGGGAGAAGAAAAAAAAAAATTTAAAAAATAAAAAAATAAAAAACAGAAAAAATAAGACGACAATGCCCTTAATGGGGTAAATGTGTCACACTTTGCAAAGTTTTCGGTTTTTCATGTCACAAAAAAAAGTTTGGGTTAAATTTGTCACTTTGAGCAAAGTTTAGGGTTTTTTGTGGCTTTTTCCCTTATAAAAATGGTTAGGGCTTATGAAATTGTTTCTTAAATTCCAGATTATATGCATTGTAAGTACCATTTCTAGATTTTATGCATGGCAAGTATCTTCCTAGATGATGTGTCAAATTGCCTTTGGCTATTGAATAAAATCAACAGTTTATTGCCATCCATTATTTCAACCTCAGTACTTTGGTCTTGCTTGGTGAGCTGCTGTTGAGTTTGGATAATCTTGCAGATGAGATTATTAATCAGGTGATCATGCTGTATGCCTGCTTTAACATTCATCTCTGAACTAGCATTCAAAAAGTTATCCTACAAAAAAAAAAAAAAAAAAAAAAAAAAAAAAGCAATTGGCCAGTTCCCAGCAAGCTTCATGATGGGGCAGTAAAAACCCAAAAATGGCGAGAAACGAATGTTAATGCAAGGTTGCCTTTTCGGTTCTTTTCTCACATCATCTCTCTCCTTTGCTATATTAACATAAAGGACATGGAGCCACGCGATGGAACAAATTTTATTTGATGCAAATGGCAAGAAACGAATCAAGTCACAAGTAAACACGACTTGAAATTCTTAAGATTGCTGGCTTCCAACTAAAGTAGAGATGCTATCATCTTTTCCTCATGACTTCTTTAGATATCTTCAACTAAATTCCCCATGTCCTGAAAAAGCATGACCAAATATTCTAGCAAACAACCCGAAGGAAGAAGTTGATAGAAGCAATGCAGCACATCATTACATGATGGAGCTTGCTTTGCATAAATAGGATAAAGATTTCAATGGAAATGTGACCTTTAGAGGCTAATATTCTAAGGATTTGTCTCTGCAAATCATAAGATGGCTGTAGCTGTCTTATAAGTACATAAATCTGATTGCCTAGAGGCGGCAAAACAGCACCACTTAGAAAAAGGAAAAAACAACATGACATGATTCTTTGGATGAAGAAAATAAATTTTCGTAGGAGGATCCCGAGTTGACAACCCAATTCACCTATCAACGCGAATAACTGTCTTTAATCAACATCACAACTTGTCTGCACACATCTTGCGTTCAATCCTTCACCTCACTCCATCGGCAAAACCCTCATAGATTATATTCGATTTATATGACCATGTTGACAAAGCAATAACAAGACTCACAAAAAGAAACTTACACAAGCATATTGATTTCCAATGCTTTCATACTTAAGCATCACCAATATTAGCCGATTCTTTTCATGTCACAAAGGCAACAACCAAAAAAGGGCAATTAGACTATTGAAAAAGGATAGAGACAAAAAGTAACAAAGAGTTTGTTGACAAGTGGAAAACAAACTTCCAAACCTGATTTGTCCTGGCCAGCAGAAGACCTGATTAAAGGCGAGGCAAGGCATTGCCAATGTGAAATACAATAGTCAAATTCTCGTATGGTTTACCTCATTTAGGCTACCTTAAAAATGTTCAAGTAGCTTCTTTTCAATGCATACAATCAACTGACTTTCTGTTGACATCTAAATTTCACCTAAATTAATTAATTTAAAGTAGTGTTAAAGGTTAGGAATTAGTCACACAAAAAAAGGTTATTATTCAAAAAAAGAGTTAAAAAAAAAATTTCAGATTCATTAAAAGGTATAAAAATCGAATGAGGCCGAGTACATGGGTCTTTCTTCGTGCATGGGCTCATCCACATATCTCTTTTCCTTTTCCTTTTTCGCACTTGGGCTGGCCCATCTCCTTTTATTTCAACCCGGCCCGTGCGCAGATCATCTTCCTCCCCTCACAACATCCACGCTTCTGCAAAAAAGGAGAAAAGAGGAGGGTACAAACAGAGGAGCAGAGGATCGCAAGGCCAGAGGATCGCGAAGGCAGAGGACGGCGTGATCCCAGGGTCGGAGATCAAGCGGCCATGACAGGCTGGCGGTGGCAGGAGCCATGCGCGCCTATCGTTGGCCGAGCTTAAAAGGAAGAGAGGGGTTCGGGGGGCTGGTTTTTGGGGGGGTCGAGAGAGACCAGAGAGAGTAAAGGGCGAGCCAAAGGGAGAGAGTGAGACTGAGAGAGCGTTTCGCCGTCACTTGAAGTGCGCTCGTTGCTCGCCGTCCAAACCAGGTAGGCTTCTCTAAGCCTCGTGCTTCTTTTCGAGGTCTCGGGCCGAAGCTCACGGCCGACCAGATCGCGCGAGCTCCGGCCCCATTGGTCTTCTATGAAAGCTTTTCAATGTCATAGTATATGTCTCAATATATGTTGACAGACGTTTAGGTTTGTGTCGAGTCCATATCAAGCTGAAAATCCTTTGGTTCATTTGTGTGCGCTAATCGGTTGATGAAATGCCTGAAAGAGATTTGAGTCTGTGAATATGTTGTGGCTGAAGATACTGTGTTCACATATGTTCGAGTGCAATATATGTCCCTTAGTGGATCTTGAGTGTTGTTTGTGCATATTATGTTGATCTTTACTTGAATCCGAGCGTCGAGTGAGCCCGTACGCTCCTTTTAGTTGCTGCACACCCAATGTTTGATAAAATGTCTCAAAGAGAACTGAGAAGCAACTTGCGTTCAAACTCGGTCTTATTTGCGCTTGTTCATATATAAGTTGGACCATGCCTGTCTTTTATGTTTTCATCGCAATTTCATGCTTTTTTTTTAAGTAATCATGTGTGTTTGAGCCGGGGATGTTTGCATCCAAAAATGGTTTAGCACCCACCGGAGTTAGATGGCCGGCGTTGATTTGCGCCAATCGGGGTGGTTTGGTGTTAGAAGGGATGCTAGGTGCTTCGGTTATTGTTACTGTTCGAATTAGTAAAGGAACAAATTCTGGTGAGGAATGGCGTGAGGAAGGAGAAGACAGCCTTGGGGAGGGTTGAAGGCGTGCAGGGGGCAAGCACGAAGGAGAAGAAGACCAAAAGAAAAAAAAATAAAAGGAAACAAGAGAAAGAGAAAAGTATCGAAAAAGTGAAAAAGTAAAACAAAAAAAATTGAAAAAGAAAGGAAGACGTTGGTCTCGTGAAGAAGAAGGTCAGAAGGGAGGGGGGAAAATAAAAAATAAAAAGAACAAAGAAAAGCCAGAAAATAACAAAACAAAAAATTAAAAAAGAAGAGAAGAAAAGACAGTAGATGGGGTGTTCGGTGAAAGTGTCAGAAGGGAGGAGGGAAAGAAATAAAACAAAAGGGAAAAGAAAAACCAAAAATACAAAAAAAAATAAATAAATAATAGAAAATAGAAAACTAAAATGGCAAAAGCTAGCCTTGGGAAGGACATTTGGGCATAACGTGCAGGGGAAATGATGAAGTGAGGAAAATATATAAAAATAATAATAACAAAAAAAAGAATCATTAAAAAAGGCTCTAAAAGAAAAATGAAAAAAAAAATGTGTTTTTTTTTTTTAATTCGGCTGGGTTGGATCCGGTTTTGGGTTGGGTCCACAGGCCGAATTAGGTTTACCCGGTCTGAACCCATTTTCGTGAAGAATAGAAATATTAAATATTAAAAATATATTAAAAAAATAAAAAATAAAAAGAGGAGAAAATCAAAAATTAAAAAAAAAAGGAAAAAAAGAAGAAAATTTCAAAAAAAATTCTGAAAAATTAAAAAACTCAGAAAACATTAAAAAATTCGACCTTCTTTTAAAAAATTAAAAATTAAAAAAAGTAAAAAAATTAAAAATTAAAAAAAATTGCAAAATCATTTTTTTTTTTTGGAAAATTCGAAAAGTCTTTTTTTTTTTTAATGAATAGAAAAATCTAAAAACATTAATTTTCCTCGAAAAGGTTGAAATTAATCTTTAGAGTAATTTCCTCCTAAAAATAGGAAACCTTTCAATTTAGAATTGTGTTTAAGTTTGATTAAGCCTTTCGAGCTTTACCTTAAGATTTCAATTGTCCTTGGGAACAAATGCCTTTGAATGCATAATATTAATATGTTGATTGTGGCTTCTCTCTAATTTAGTTAGGATTAGTATTTATCTTTTCTTTGGTGTTGAATTTTTGCTCTTTCATACAATTTATTTAATCGCTTTTCTTAGTTGCTAATCGTTATTTTAATGATTGTGCACCCGTATGATCACCTCACATGTTAGTGGATGGGTATAAAATCAATCCAGACTGCCTGATAAAAATCATTTCTTTTAAAATGAACAAGATTAGGTACCGAAATGGCACTAATTGGTTAATTAGTATAATCAAGTCCCCGATCCTAGACTCTCTAGTTGCGTAGGAAGTGAGGCACGCTCCCATGCCTCACTTGGTTTCTAGCCGACCCCAATAGGCTAGTGGCGACTCCTTTTGTGCAAAATTTTTAAAAAATATCCCAATGTCACGCGGGGTATGGGCTTGGGAGAGCCCGAGCTTAATCATGGACCTTAGGTCCGTCCTTTAGGCAATACCCCTAAACCTCTTCCCTCCCCCCGAGGGTAGGTCGTGACAGCTTGGCGACTCCGCTGGGGACTTGGTTTTAAACCTTAGAGGACTTAGGCCAAAATTAATCTTGTTCAAAAAATATTTTTGTTAGGCAGCAAAGACATTATGTGCATCCATAACATGTTGAATGTTGATTGTTTATGGGAGTTATAAGGGGTGGTGATTTCTAACCTTTATTTTGTAGGGAGTACAAGAGTGAATGGTTTATTTATGTTTGAAGTGCTGATTGTTTTTAAATTGTTATGCATGAGTCCCTTGCATTTGCACTACACTATAGCACGCACTACCTGCCGCCGGACCTGAGCTGCACAAGATCATTTAGGTGTCTTCTATCTTTGATCGCAACCTCTTCGAGGTTACATTCAAAGAGAGGCAGCTGTTGACATCTAAATTTCACCTAAATTAATTAATTTAAAGTAGTGTTAAAGGTTAGGAATTAGTCACAAAAAAAAAAGGTTATTATTCAAAAAAAGAGTTAAAAAAAAAATTCAGATTCATTAAAAGGTATAAAAATCGAATGAGGCCGAGTACATGGGTCTTTCTTCGTGCATGGGCTCATCCACATATCTCTTTTCCTTTTCCTTTTTCGCACTTGGGCTGGCCCATCTCCTTTTATTTCAACCGGGCCCGTGCGCAAATCATCTTCCTCCCCTCACAACATCCACGCTTCTGCAAAAAAGGAGAAAAGAGGAGGGTACAAACAGAGGAGCGGAGGATCGCAAGGCCAGAGGATCGCGAAGGCAGAGGACGGCGTGATCCCAGGGTCGGAGATCAAGCGGCCACGACAGGCTGGCGGTGGCAGGAGCCATGCGCGCCTATCGTTGGCTGAGCTTAAAAGGAAGAGAGGGGTTCGGGGGCTGGTTTTGGGGGGTCGAGAGAGAGCAGAGAGAGTAAAGGTCGAGCCAAAGGGAGAGAGTGAGACTGAGAGAGCGTTTCGCCGTCGCCTGAAGTGCGCTCGTTGCTCGCCATCCAAACCAGTTAGGCTTCTCTAAGCCTCGTGCTTCTTTTCGAGGTCTCGGGCCGAAGCTCACGGCCGACCAGATCGCGCGAGCTGAGGCCCCATTGGTCTTCTATGAAAGCTTTTCAATGTCATAGTATATGTCTCAGTATATGTTGATAGACGTTTAGGTTTGTGTCGAGTCCATATCAAGCTGAAAATCCTTTGGTTCATTTGTGTGCGCTAATCGGTTGATGAAATGCCTGAAAGAGATTTGAGTCTGTGAATATGTTGTGGCTGAAGATACTGTGTTCACATATGTTCGAGTGTAATATATGTCCCTTAGTGGATCTTGAGTGTTGTTTGTGCATATTATGTTGATCTTTACTCGAATCCGAGCGTCGAGTGAGCCCGTACACTCCTTTTAGTTGCTGCACACCCAATGTTTGATAAAATGTCTCAAAGAGAACCGAGAAGCAACTTGCGTTCAAACTCGGTCTTATTTGCGCTTGTTCATATATAAGTTGGACCATGCCTGTCTTTTATGTTTTCATCGCAATTTCATGCTTTTTTTTTAAGTAATCATGTGTGTTTGAGCCGGGGATGTTTGCATCCAAAATGGTTTAGCACCCATCGGAGTTAGATGGCCGGCGTTGATTTGCGCCAATCGGGGTGGTTTGGTGTTAGAAGGGATGCTAGGTGCTTCGGTTATTGTTACTGTTCGAATTAGTAAAGGAACAAATTCTGGTGAGGAATGGCGTGAGGAAGGAGAAGACAGCCTTGGGGAGGGTTGAAGGCGTGCAGGGGGCAAGCACGAAGGAGAAGAAGACCAAAAGAAAAAAAAAAAAAAAAAAAAGGAAACAAGAGAAAGAGAAAAGTATCGAAAAAGTGAAAAAGTAAAACAAAAAAATTGAAAAAGAAAGGAAGACGTTGGTCTCGTGAAGAAGAAGGTCAGAAGGGAGGGGGAAAATAAAAAATAAAAAGAACAAAGAAAAGCCAGAAAATAACAAAACAAAAAATTAAAAAGAAGAGAAGAAAAGACAGTAGATGGGGTGTTCGGTGAAAGTGTCAGAAGGGAGGAGGGAAAGAAATAAAACAAAAGGGAAAAGAAAAACCAAAAATACAAAAAAAAAAAGAAAAATAAATAAATAATAGAAAACTAAAATGGCAAAAGCTAGCCTTGGGAAGGACATTTGGGCAGAACGTGCAAGGGAAATGATGAAGTGAGGAAAAGATATAAAAAAAAAATAATAACAAAAAAAAAAAAATCATTAAAAAAGGCTGTAAAAGAAAAATGAAAAAAATATGTGTTTTTTTTTTTTTTTTTAATCCGGCTGGGTTGGATCCGATTTTGTGTTGGGTCCACAGGCTGAATTATGTTTACCCGGTCTGAACCCATTTTCGTGAAGTATAGAAATATTAAATAGTAAAAATATATTAAAAAAATTCAAAAATTTTCAAAAAAAAAAAAAAAAAAAAGAAGGAGAAAATCAAAAATTAAAAAAAAAGGAAAAAAAGAAGAAAATTTCAAAAAAAAAAAAAAAAATTCTGAAAAATTCAAAAACTCAGAAAACACTAAAAAATTCGACCTTCTTTTAAAAAAAAAATTAAAAAAAGTAAAAAAAAAAAAAATAAAAATTAAAAAAATTGCAAAATCCTTTTTTTTTTTTGGAAAATTCGAAAAGTATTTTTTTAATGAATAGACAAATCTAGAAAATTAATTTTCCTCGAAAAGGTTGAAATTAATCCTTAGAGTAATTTCCTCCTAAAAATAGGAAACCTTTCAATTTATAATTGTGTTTAAGTTTGATTAAGCCTTTCGGGCTTTACCTTAAGATTTCAATTGTCCTTAGGAACAAATGCCTTTGAATGCATAATATTAATATGTTGATTTTGGCTTCTCTCTAATTTAGTTAGGATTAGTATTTATCTTTTCTTTGGTGTTGAATTTTTGCTCTTTCATGCAATTTATTTAATCGCTTTTCTTAGTTGCTAATCGTTATTTTAATGATTGTGCACCCGTATGATCACCTCACATGTTAGTGGATGGGTATAAAATCAATCCAAACTGCCTGATAAAAATCATTTCTTTTAAAATGAACAAGATTAGGTACCGAAAGGGCACTAATTGGTTAATTAGTGTAATCAAGTCCCTGATCCTAGACTCTGGTTGCGTAGGAAGTGAGGCACGCTCCCATGCCTCACTTGGTTTCTAGCCGACCCCAATAGGCTAGTGGCGACTCCTTTTGTGCAAAATTTTTAAAAAATATCCCAATGTCACGTGGAGTGGGCTTGAGAGAGCCCGAGTTTAATCATGGACCTTAGGTCCGTCCTTTAGGCAATACCCCTAAACCTCTTTCCTCCCCTCGAGGGTAGGTCGCGACACTTTCCCAAAAAAGGGTTTCTCAGATTGCTGCGGTAATTTAAGTTCATTCATTCCCACAATTTCTCAGCAATGTAGCAAATATAAAGTAATCAAACAGTAGTACTTCCATGAATAAACAAATAGGGCAACCAGAGAAAAGACCAAGAAAAACAAACTTGAGATTATAAAAGAACAGAGCCAAGAAAACACACGTTCCGATTACCCGTAAAAACTAAAATTAAAAATTTTCAACGACGAATGTCAAATGTGGGGCTCCCTTATTAAATAGACCAGACTTCACTGATCTGAACTTCTATTGCATTTTTATCTCACGTACCAACCAGCAAGTACAGAGGGAGAGAACCCAGCTCGTCTTCTAGGATAATGACATTGGGAGACAAGAAAAGGAAAAAAAAAGAACCCAAATCGTCTTTTAGAACAATAAACATCGGAAGACCCAAAAAAAACAAAATTTGTCCGAATTGCGGACAAGAAGCAATCCGTACGTACCTGGCTTTTAGAGAGAGAAACATGCTGACCTATCTCCCTCGTTTCACTGTCAAAGGTGCACTGAATCTGGCTTTCGGGGTTGGCGAGAGAGGGACCCAATTTTTGCTTTCCGCTTTATTCCAGTTCCGCTTGTTAGCTGAAGCGCTGCGAAAACGGTGGCGCTTTCCATGAAAATCTTCTTCTGCGAAGAAAACGGGTTTTCCGAACGAGCCTTCGACCCGTTGATTGATATGGGCTTCGAGCATTGGGGATTGGGTCTATGAAGGGGTGGTATTAATGATGGACAATTGGGCCGGTTTGTGCTGGCGGGCATGTTCACATACCGGATCTCCAAGGGCATGTTTCCCCAGAAAAAGAATATGTGTCGAACGAGTGAAAATGGAACTGAAGAACAGAATTGGAATGGAATGAAACAGAATGAGGTAGTCAAAATTCCTATGTTAGATTGTGACAGAAACCACCATCGGCTCCATCCTCAAGGCATAGACATGTTAATCTTTTTCTCTCCGATACTTGGCCGAGAACTTACTCGAATAGCTTATTAAGCCACAGAAAATAAAATGCTTCAGGTAGCATCATTTGATTGTATAGGGTTTAACTTCATTACCTGGCTCATAAGTACATAATAAGTAGTCTCATATCAATCAAGATAGGGCTTTGCTAAGCTATCGTGACATACCCTCACTATCCACTATCTAAGAGTTCGGCTAATGGAATACTAAATCTTAACTTGCTTAGGGCTCAACCAAGCGCATATCAATTCGCAACTTATCAAGGAGTTGCTACTAATCGGTTTATGATGGACCGATCGGACACTAAGTAAAGCATTGGGAGAAATAACTTATTTCGACGAACTAGAGATTAAATGAGTTCAAGGACTTGATTATACTAAATTACTCTAACGCCATTTTGGTACATTTTTCTCTTTTATTTTCAAAAAATATTTTGCAAGCAGCTTTAATTAATTTTAAGCTATCTCTAATCGGCAAGATGGTCATGTAGGTGCGCATCCAAGACTCAATAGTCGAAGCAATGAATAAATTGCAAGTAGAGAGAAACACTTACCTAGATGCAGCACAAGCAATTGCAACAAATATTAATTAGAAATACATAGAAATACATATTCAACCTAAATAAGATTTCTAATTATCACGGAATTCACTCCGCATTTTTAGGATTTTCATTTATTTAAATAAAAGCTAGACTATGACGTACAAAAATAGTTTATATGACATGCGACTTTTAAGTAAATAATCCTAATGTGCGGACTTTATGGCACAGTATTTTAATTAAATGGCCTAACTTTAACGACAGGCAATGATTAATATGTAAATACTCTACATGACATACACATGATATAAATTATTAAAATTCGTAATTAAAAATGAGGGAAATTAACTATCTAGAACAAAGATAATTTCTCAATTTTAGGTATTGAACTGTGTTAATTCCTAATTTAAATTAGAATTTTATCTGGAATATTATAAAATCTATTTAAACATGCAATATGACCTAATTAATCTACATGATATGCAATGCAATCTTTTTATATTTTCTGGACAAGGAAAACAATTAAATTAAAATATTCAAACCAGTCAATCCATAAAGGTATCATCCAATCGATTCAAATATGGAACTAACGTCTAATCATCGACTTGAAATTTCGTGAATAAAATCAACAAATTAATCTTAAGCCCTAAAAATCAAAATATCAATTTTAAAGGATACTCATGGAATCAACAATTCCATCTAAAGCCTTATAGATAGAATCAAAAATTATATGCGGTTGCAAATTAGGAAAAACATCCTAATTTGTGGATAAGCTTATCAATCAAAAATATATATTATTTGGTTGCAATAATCAAATTGGACAGTAAGATATTCAATGGAATTGGATAACTATTATTGTCTAATTTGGAGAATTTGTTCCCAAATTCGAACCAGTGGATAGCGGGTCGGATGGTGATTGGCGATGGTGCGTGGTGGCGGTGGAGGTGGTTTTCGGCTTTGATGGAATGGCCGATGAAATATCGAAGCTTTGACTTTTACTTTGACCAAACCATCGAATAATCCAAATAATCACCGCTTGCTATTTCTTCAATTGTGGTTGGGTGGTGCATGAGATTATGGTAGCCTGTGGTGGTGTCGCTCACGTGTTGGAAGCTACGGACGACCAGCAGAGGAGAAAATCCAGCACGTTGGGGGCTGTGTTGCGTTGGAGAACCTGAGACCGACTGGAGAAAATGCCGAGTACGCCTAGCGTTGCTAGAGCGGATGGCGCGGCAAGGGATGCTTCGACCAGGGGTTGACGCGAATCAGCAGCTTGTCGTCGCGGGTCGCGAGAGGCCGGCAACGGAACAGAGCAGCTTCGTCGTCCCCGGTGCAGGCGGCGAGCAATGGCAAAACTCGGGATGGTGAGTCACGTTGGCCGGTGAAGGCGTCGTAGGGCAGCAGGAGTGGCGCAGCAGCCCACTTCAAGCTCCGGCAGTCGGGACAGGAAGCAAAGCAGCAGCGGCTCATCGCGGAGGGTGCGACGGCAGTGGTGGCGCGGCGATGGTCTCAGTTTGACGTGGCGGTGCTCAGGCAGTCGGGACAACGCCAGAGACGTCGCGGGGAGGCCCAATAGCAGGGACGTCGCAGGGCGGAGAGCAGCGTCGGGTCGTTGTCGAGGGCGGAGGATCTCGCCGGAAGAAAGGATGCGGCGGCGATGAGTTGCAGGCGTCGGGAATGGGGGTGCTTTCCTTTCTCGTTCTTAATCCCTTCACGCTTGTGGCTCATGAAATCCACTTGCAATCTTCTTCTTCTGGCAATTTCGGCTGGTCAATTCTAATACGCCAATTTTATTTACTGTCGAGTTCACATGTTCTCATCAGTTTAGTTTTCTTTAATGTGCTCAAACTCGAAATAATTTCTACACTCTTCGATATTGCTAAGCTATCTTCTATTTCCTTTTTATGAGAATATGGCCGAATATTGCTACGCATCCGAATATCTCTATTTTTTTTTTCTGTTTTATTTTGCAGAAATTCCTGCTCCCAATATCTTTTCCCTTCCATTTTGTTGGCCGAGTTTTCCACCAAATCTTGCCTATTCCTATAACCGAATTTCGGAAGAATAATACTATTCTTTTTTTAAATGAACAAATTTTCCAACTTCGTACATCTCATAAGTTAAATTTCAGCCTTTTAAAGAATGACGGGCTTGACCAAATTTTCTCTCACCGTGAGCTTAGTTCAACTTGCTAAATTAAAACTCAAAACTTTCTATTCAAACACATCAACAGTCCGATGCAAATGCAGCTATATGAAATGCAATTTTGCTATTTTTGTTTAGGGATTAAAAATTAATATCTAATTTTCAATGCAATTAATTACTAAATTATTAATCAAAATTTAGATATCAACAAGCTCGTTGGTAATACAATACTAATAGTAGAATCAGATCGTTGGCTATTTAATATGACACTGATACAAGAATAATAAGATTGTTCTCAATGGAGATCAGAGATCAAAGCCATTCGTTTTAATTTTAGAAAATTGTGTAGACCGTTAGAAAAGAGTTCTTATATATATCAAAAATACAGGCTACATTAAAATTTGGTTACCCAACACTAGGGGTTGGGGCATGAAACAGCAATGCAAGTTGAAATTGGTGCTTATATTAAAGTGTATATGAGAAGATAGAAATTATGTGGGATTAAAATATTATGATTAATATTTCGAAACCTAATGCGCATTTGCTCTCCCAAATGATTGGTTATCGGTTTGCTTGATGCATTGGTTGCATCACAATTAAAGGATTGGCAACTGCAATCAAATCCTTGGACCTAAATCCCAGAGAGGAGAAAATTCAATGCACGATCAATGAGGTCGATATCGATGGGAACGGACAATAGAATTCAGGGAGTTCTTGAATCTTATCGCCAGAAAAATCAAGGTATTTCATTCACACACACACACACACATATATATATATAAGTCAAAATAGCTAGTGTCACTTAAATCACATATTTGCAAGTACTTGATTGGATGATTATAAATGCACGATATATGTTCAGGAGACTGAAATAGAAGAGTTAAAGGAAGCTTTGAAGGTCATTGACAAGGATCAAGATGTTTACATCCTCCTAATGAGGTTTGAATTATTTATAATCCCACATTCAATGTTCAGCTTATACTTTGTTAATCGTAGCTTCTTTGTATCTTGGAGCAATTCCTCCTAACCAAACCCCATAAAAAGAGGGGAAGGTGACAGAGAAATATTGAATGAACTTTTATGAATGGAATTCATCAGGCCGATGTAAAATCTCCATTTTTAGCTAGGAAGCCCATCTTAGGCAAGTAATATCTGTGAAATATCTCATTAACCACGTAAAGTCTGACAGACATAACCAACTAGTCAAATGTTTTTATCCATTGTAGTATCCGCAGATGTAGGAAAATGGCCTGTTTTGTGATATAACATCATTTAACAACATATAATTCTACATAACCACTGGCTGAATTCTCTATGTAATAACCCCAAGAAGGAGCCATTTCTTTTCTCTCGGTGCTTTCCTTCTCTTCTCTAGTCACTCAACTTTTCTTGAACGACCTTTCTGGGTTTAGTTTATTCTGCTTGACGTCTCTGTCTTATGTTAGGATCTTTCAACAGCAATCCACTTTGTATTGGTTTTCTGTCTAAAAGTTGCAAATCTTTTACTCATCTTCCATCTTTGGGATTAGACTAATATGAGAAGCGAAAATTAACCTTATACACCGAAATTAACATGAAGGGAGAGAAAGGATCAAAGTCCCTGGTAATGGCTTCTGGTGATACTCGAAATACTCGAATATCTACCTCGCTTCTTTCGAACTTCACGAGCCTTCAAAGAAATTACACTGACCTGTGTAGAAGCTTCCTGAGGAAATTTTTGTTTTTATTCATTGATGCAATTCTGGCGACATGTAAGGAACTTTGGATCAAGGGCCTTAAAAACATTTACGACGTGGATGTATTGAATTTTAACTTAGTTGGTAAGAATACTTATGTCGCAATTTCAGACTCTTCTCAATTTGTTGTGTTGGCAAATCTTATGCACGCATTATTTTTTTCTTGAATTTGGAGTGCATGATAGAGTCTACTTTACTTGACTTTACAATCATTAATATATTTTCATTCCCAAGTGAATTTAATCATTTTGTACTTTGAATGCATAATTTATTAGATGGGATATTTAAAATATATTATGGAGAGGCTTTCCCACTTGACTGTCACTTTTTCTAGACAAAGCTCTTTGACTTTTATTGGGAGAAAAAAGAATCATTTTATGAAATATGAATACATATAAGGGGAAAAAGTCAATATTACAATAATATATAACATTTATTTATTTATAAGAGTTGATTACAATAAAAGTCTGTGACGCTTATAGGTTTTGCTCAATTGCACTCCGTGTGTAGAATTAGCAAATGTGCACACGTGTTGTGTGCGCAAGATATTGATATTTGAAAGAGTAAGTTTGTTACATAATATTTGAATCATTAAACAATGGGATAATAATATTGCTATCAAATATACAATAAAAGAAACTGTATCTATGAAAAGAGAATTATTTTGTGTTTGAAAACTTGTTAAGAAGGTTGTTGTAGGATAATGGGTGTGTTTAGAAACACTTTGAGGAAAGCTTACGAGAAAATGTAAACGACTTTAGGTGAAATGATTTTTCCAAAATGCAAATAGTGCTTGGTAAAATATAATTTAAAAACACATGTAAAAATAATTTTGACGTAAATAATATTTGAATAAAACTACCTAGTTTTTTTTTTTTTTTTAATAAAAGTTTCAAACATTGTCAATGGAACTCAAGCCAATGGCAAGCCAAATTGACTGTCGATGGCTAGATCTAGCCATTGGCCAACCTCGCTTGAGTCATGCGCCTCGCTTGAGTCATAAGACCTAGGCCTCGCATAAGGTTGGGCAACGACGGCTTGCCAGCCGCTTGCTAGCTGCTAAGGCCTTCGCTAACAACGTTAAGATTTTAAAGGACATTTCCGTAATTATGAAAGTATAGCGAGGGCAATGTTAGAAGGGGAAAAAGTTTATTTTGTATTTAGAAAATGCTCAAAGCTCAAAGTACTTCTGGACCTACCTCGAGTTAAAGCCTAAAGTCCTTTTGAGGCCTTTCGAAATGTAATTGCATCTTCCCAAAATTATCTAAAAAAAAGTGTCAAATAGTATTTGCATTTGTCCAAGAAACTTTGGAAATCAAAACCTCTTGAGAATGCAGTTCTCAAATGTAGCCAATAATGTCAGACTTCTAATATTGGAAAATGATGAATTTACACAATTCCTCCATGGGCACAATTTTTGTAAAATAAGTAACCAAGTATGATTGGAGGAAAGAAAAACGATTGAGATACCTTGAAATTAGAAGGATCTTTCTACTTTATGTTATAATAACGTAAATGAATAACTCGAAGCAGTTTCAGGTGGTCATAAACTAGTGAAGAAGCAAATTTAGTGCACGTCTTTAATTTTAGCAAGACATGACACGCTTTTTGTCTTCTCTATGAAGTTGAAATTCTCTCCACCATAAAGTGATTGATCCCATTCTGAGACTCAAGCCCAATAAGCCACATCAGGCTTTTTCCATATGTGGTTCAAAATATTTTTATGACTTCTATCCGATACGGTTTCATATTCATGAAGTAGATTACTTGTCGTGAATTGATTATGTGGAATAGGTTTACAATGAAATACGTCAACACGATAATTAGCGACGGTGATTCTCAGATGATTTGAAGGTCGAGATGCTATTTGGACAATAAATTTGACTCCTCAGAGATACTATGTTGACTTAATATTCAGTAGTCAATTTCGAAAAGAACAACTAATCAAATATATTTGTTGATCCTTTACATCTCCTTTTTCACCTAACAGATTAATGATGTGTGATAAGACGTTTGATATTGACATGAACACTAGACAAAATATTTTCCAATCCGTATTTTCTCGCAACACTCTTTTTGTCCCCTCTAGAGATTAAGATTCCTTGCCTTATTTTTATTGAATGTCTTGATAAATCTCAACCCACATAAATGTGTATTTATTTCTAAGGCACCTTCATCATCCTTTCGAATTGACGCGGATTCCAACTTCCAAATCTAGCATTATTTTTCTCGTGAATATTCTTGTTCCCTTTTATTAATGTCAAAGTCTTTGGGAAATAACATAACTTGATAGAATGTCCGACGCAAATGCTTAAGATTAATGATTGAGGTCGACCATATACGTGTAAAGTGCATACAGAGCCACAAGAGCGATATGAAATATTTGAACACTTTATCTCATGTACAAAAAGAATTAACTTTAACAATTGCATATGCTAATAAATTGAAACAAAACCAGGATCTGATACCATATTGAGTTGTTCATTCTAAAAACTTAAATTCATCGGTGGGGTGAATTCAGAAATTTATCGACCAATGATTAAAAGAAAATGAAAAACCTCCTTTCTAAGGAGGACGATATATCATAAATATATAGGGAAAAAGCCACCAAAAACCCCAAACTTTCCTCAAAGTGACAAATTTACCCCAAACTTTTTTTTGTGACATGAAAAACTCTGAAGTTTGCTAACCATGACACATTTACCCCAAACTTTTATTTGTAACACAAAAAACCCTGAACTTTCATTTATGTGACACATTTACCCCAAATCATAGGGGCATTTTGGTCTTTTTACTTTTAAAAACTTTTTACTTTTTTTAAAAAAAAAATTCTTTGTTTTTTCTTCCCTCCGCCGGCGTCCGGCGAGGGCCGCCCTCGCCGGCTTCCCTCCGCCATGGCCGGTGGAGGAAAGAGAGAAGAAAAAAAATTAAAAATAAAAGAAAAATAAAAAACAGAAAAAATAAGATGAAAATGCCCTTAATAGGGTAAATGTGTCATAGTTTGCAAAGTTTGGGGTTTTTCATATCACAAAAAAAAAGTTTGGAGTAAATTTATCACTTTGAACAAAGTATGGGGTTTTTGGTTGTTTTTTCCAAATATATATCACTGCATTTAGTCGTGTCAAGTCAAGTCAAGGTCAATAGAAAAAAGGCAAGTCACTTGGGGTTGCTTGCACGGTCGACAAATGGCTTATCATAGCGTAACATGCCTATTGAGTGTTTGACTAAATGAACTATTCTATACGTTATGTCCTCTTTGGCGCACTTTCTCCGTCAAAGCAAATGCCTCCATGTTCATCTGAAAAGACTAAACCAAGACTGAGGCATGGCGTGCACGACGGTGTACGTCCCTCATCGAGAAAAGAAGTAGAATGGCTTATTATCCCAAAATTTATTAAAGTGGTTGGTTCCGTTCCGATTCGACTTTACTTAGAAATTGATAATCGAATCGAATCGAATCGAAAGAATTGGGTCCTAATTTTTGGGATCAGAAATCAAATCGGATCGACTTAGGATTGGGAATCAGTCCGATCTAGTTCCATGGAATCGATTACTTAACAACAAAAATTAAGAAAAATACAAGAATTGTTAATCTATATTTAAGTTTTATTGTTATTTTTTAGAAATTAAAAAATATTTATTTTTTAAATAAAGGGATTAGTCTAGTCTAATCCTATCCGGTTCCGGTTCGGTCCAGTCCAATTCCCTCCAAAACTGGAAATTGGACAGCCAAACTAGCAAATTCAATATGGTCCGAGGATTCTCAATTTGGACGGTTCGCCTTGCTCACCCCCTAAAGTTTATAGTTGCGATCGACTGGTTCTTCGATTGACCAATTGCTAAAGACTCGCGATTCAATTTTTGGACTTTTGCTGCCGGAAAATATTAAATAAAATAGGCCCACAATAAACGAAAATTTAGTGACATGTACTCACTCGGAAATAATAAATGTGGACCCCATGGTTGTACTTTCAAAGGTCTTCAGGTGGGAGAACGGGGCCCGCCATTCAGTTTTTAATTTATGACTCGGAAGGACCTCATCGTTTTCTATGTAAATGGGCCCTACTTTCCAAACAACTCCTAACATTAGATCCAATTTCAATTCTATTTTAAATTTTTTATTTCAAAAAATTCTAAATTTTAGATTCAATTTTAAATCATTATCGATTTTTTTTTATCTTGGAAAACACTTCAAGCTTAAGGTCAAATTCCAAATATGCCTCAAATTTTGTTTTGTTAAAAAAAAATCATAAAGTTTCAATTTGCGCACATTTGGAATGGATTAAAGTTTGAGGTTTTTCTTATAGATAACAAAATTCAAGGCAAAATTGGAACTACACCTAAAGTTGGGTTTTTCTTAGGAAATTAGGCCACAAAAATGGTATGTAGTTCACAACTTCGCTTGATCCAATTGAAGATTGTTTTAATAATTGCCAGCCATAAACACCTCTAGTAAAAAAAATTAATCTACTTACCTTGTTTTATCGTGCTAAACTTTTTATTAACTCGTTTCCTCCTTTTGAGATCAACTTGAAGTTTTACATCCATTGTGCTACAAAAGAAAGTATGATATAGATATGTAAATTGACAGAGTAAATTTACCAAACTTACTTTTAAGACGGAGGGTTCTTAGGTGATGGTATCAATGTAACCTGCGGCCAATGTAGGAAAATGTAATTGTGAGGGAGTTAGAATTTCTGTGGCCGTAATGCAAACTATTCAGATTCCTTTAACTACACAATCACATATGAACATTAAGGGTGCGTTTGGGAAGACTTTTTGGAAAAGTCATTGAGAAAATTTAAAAGTACTTAAGTTAAAGTAGTTTTTTAAAATGCAAAGTGTGTTTGGTAAATCTATTTGTGAAAGTCCATTGTGAAGTATAATTGAGTAAAATAGTATTTGGTAAATTAAATTTGAAAAAGACTTTTGTTATTAAAAGAAAAAAGAAAAAAAGGAGAGTTGGCCAGCCAAGGGCTTCGCCGGTTACCGCCGGTGAAGAGCTAATAGTTGCTAGTGAAGGGTAGGCAATTCGGCGAGGGGGAGGCGGCGTGGCGAAGGGCAGCGTCCAGCTAGGATCACCATGCGGAGGACACAGTGTGGTGAGGGTTGCAGTGACCGGATCTTGCGAGCTGGTTGTGAGATCCGGGTCGCCACGCCATTGTGCAACCCACCACGACTAGCTCAGGGCGCTGGCGACCCAAGGGAGGTTGTGGGTCGCTTGGGTCACGGCGACCTCCGCGACCTTGCCACGACCCATATCTGGGTCATGATGAGGTTGTGGGTTGCGGGAGGTCGCGGTGACAAACCTCGCCGTGACTCAGGCGACCTCCGCGACCTAGATATGGGTCGTGCGACTAGTCGGCGACAGTTGTTGGGGTGTCGTGACCACGCCGACCTCTCTTCAGCCCGTTGCCGACCCATCGCAACCTCGCTAGCCGACATCTAAGAATTTGACGAAGAAAATGATGAACAATGCACCGATCATTCAAAAAATATTGAAAGCTCAAGACAGCTTAGGACCTGCCTTGGGCTTTTAACCTTTGGAAGGCCAACATTCCTCTAAGGTAAGTTTCAAAAATGTTTCCAAACACCCAATATTTGCCCAAATGGGCTTTAGACACCTAAAGGTACTTGGGAAAGCCAGTCCCAAACGCACCCTTAGTCGGTGTCACTAATACAGCTTGCCTTTTGCAATCGGAAATTGCTTATTAAAGGGTTTATCCCGACCTTCTTTACGTGTTCGTCATCCCGACCTAATCTTTTATGCTTTTGAATTGGATTCATTGGACAGTT
This sequence comes from Eucalyptus sp. ANBG9806169, assembly GCA_014182395.1. Lineage (NCBI taxonomy): Eukaryota > Viridiplantae > Streptophyta > Magnoliopsida > Myrtales > Myrtaceae > Eucalyptus > Eucalyptus sp. ANBG9806169. The sequence continues at coordinate 40,449,566 of CM024580.1, forward strand.
TCCTTTGAATCTAAGGTTGTCCATGCACAAAGAAAAATTCTAGAAAGAGTGTCCGAGGTTGCGATGAAGAGGCTTCCTTATTCTAAGGAGCTTGATGCACAATGTTGTTCAACAATGGTCCAGGAAAGAAGCCACGCGGGACCGCATGGATTAAAGCAAGAGCAAAGTACTGGTGAGGAAACAGCACAAATTACCAAAAGGTAAAAGGAATTCCATAAAATTGTGAAAGTAGTGGGAGTATAAGTAGAATTAATCTTTTTTTTCTATGGTAAATGATAATAATGCAACAACAACAATAGTAGAAATTATTTTCCTGATGATAAATGTTTGTTTTCTGATTCAGTCAGAACACTCTTCACTTGTTTAATAAGCTCCCATCGCTTCTCATAATTAACTCTTGAGATCTCCAATGGCAATGAAAACTGAAAAGCAACCAAGAAAGAATATCAGAAATAACTCTGTTGGTTCCAACTTCCTACGTTCACGCTTTGTGTGGGTTTGCCATCCAAGCGTCATTTGCAAGGGAAAATGAGATCCTCGTGACTGAACTTTCACGCATAGAGATTTTCTTGGCAAATTCTTGTCTAGACTCAGATGCATAAGAACCGAATCAATCACATCTGCCCATCACATGTATTGTACGTGAATTTCACGAAATCAAATGGCTGTGATTGTGGTTGGTTGGATTTGCCGTGATCTCGGCGAGTATTTTTCAAGGATGCCAGTGGACCACTTCAATAAGAAAAGGGAAACAAAATGTAAAATTAGAGGTAGTTGAAATGGATCGAATTACTGATCTCGTGACACTGAGGGTGACACACAAGAGAGAAGTCATGCATATCTGCTCTTAACAAATGTAAATTTTGTTGGTGGATCTTTTGCCCTTAAAATAATTTAGAACATTAACTTAGCGGGTGGGAAACCAAATAAGTTTTCTTCACTCTTCATCTATGGAGGTAACATGAATTATATTATATCGATAGTAAATAAAGCTTAACTAAAACTTTTTAAAAAAGTGATAGGTGGAACCTTAGCGAATATTGAATGTGGTTTATTTAAGTGTATGCTTCTTCTTGTAGTATATATTGATTTCATATGCACTCTTATTGTATTTAATATTCTGAAATAAAATTAAGTAAGTAATTAATATTTGACATGTAATGGTTGACTTGCGTGGACTAGACACACGGTAAGTAAAGCACCTCGAAATTTACTTGATTCTTCACCTAAATTTCTGAGAAGGTGATTTATAATTACTGAAATGGAAATATAAGATCATTTACCATAACAAGTACGGCCCCAGAAAGTAAGATAATTATCAAATTTTGGGTAATTGTGATTACAGACGGATCTGAAACCTCTTCGTGGAAACCATCCAAGAAGCTGCAGTGAAATTTCCGGGAACTTCATGCGATCTAGAAGCTCGTCACACTGCACTATATAACGTACTACACGACAAAATAACAAAACCAAATCCATCCGTTCAACCAAGTGCTTTGAGATTCATCTTCATCCTCTCAACCCGACTCGTTCTGCTTCATCCATGTCGTCGTTGAGGCTCCGTAAACCTAGCGAAGAAGCAGCAACTGATGCGGTGCTCAACCGCGGCGATGGCCCGACGAATATCATCCACAGGCGGAGATGGCGCCTGGCCTTCACGGTCATATACTTCATGAGGACTCTCGAGTCTCTGTCGAAACAAGTCCTCGGGAAGAAGACGGACCTGTTGCGGACACTCTCTTACGTTGCCATCAATGTCGACCTCGAGAACAGTAATAATCCTCGTGAAGGAGATCGCCTTTCGCTTCGGGACGTCGGCCTGAAGATCCTGAGTAACCTGGTAAGAGAGAAAAACTTTGAATCTCTTGCTCAAATTGGTGGCGTTAAACGACTCGCTTCAATTCTCATGACAAATCTCGAAAATGGCTTGAGTGGGGATGAAACCGACCTCATGCGCCGAACCAATATTTTCGGAGCGAATAAGTACAATAAGCCCCCGGCAAAGAGCTTTCTCAGCTTTGTGCTTGATGCGTTCAAAGACATGATCATAATCATTCTCATAGCATGCGCTGTTCTCTCTTTAGCATTCGGTATCAAACAGCACGGCCATAAAGAAGGTTGGTATGATGGCGGAAGTATAATCATCGCCATCTTTCTGGTCGTCATTGTCTCCGCTGTCAGCAACTATAAGCAAGGAAGGCAGTTCCGGGAACTTTCAAAAGAGAGCAGCAACATTAGAATAGAGGTTGTGAGAGATGGCAGGAGGCAACCGATTTCCATATTTGATATTGTCGTAGGTGATGTCGTGCATCTGAAGATTGGCGACCAGGTTCCGGCTGATGGGTTATTTGTTGATGGCCATTCCCTGAGAGTTGACGAGTCTAGCATGACTGGTGAAAGCGATCACATTGAAGTTGATAGCGAGAACCCTTTCTTGCTCTCGGGCACCAAAGTGATCGATGGCTACGGTCGAATGATGGTTGCTTCTGTCGGCATGAACACTGCATGGGGCAAGATGATGAGCTCCGTGAGCCGTGACTTAGATGAAGAGACCCCGCTCCAAGCCCGTCTAAACAAGTTGACTTCCTTCATCGGGAGGGTCGGGGTGTCGGTGGCCGTACTGGTACTTCTTGTCTTGATGATCCGCTACTTCACTGGACACACCCAAGATGATGCCGGAAACAGAGAATTCACCAGTGGGAAGACCAAGTCGGGGGATGTGATGGACGCCGTTGTGCGCATAGTTGCTGCAGCGGTGACCATTGTGGTGGTGGCTATACCTGAGGGCTTGCCTTTGGCCGTCACTTTGACGCTGGCCTACTCCATGAAGCGCATGATGGGTGACAATGCCATGGTCCGGAAGCTCTCCGCCTGTGAAACCATGGGTTCTGCCACAACGATCTGCACGGATAAAACCGGGACTCTCACGTTAAACGAGATGAGAGTGACAGAGTTATGTATGGGAAAAGAACATGTGAGTGTAGATGCATCCAAAGAAATAGCGACCGGCATCGTTGAAGTCCTACTACAAGGAATCGGATTGAACACAACAGGTACTGTCCACATGCAACCTTCTGCATCTGTTCCTGAAATTTCAGGCAGCCCAACTGAAAAGGCTATACTTTCTTGGGGTGTGTCCAAATTGGGTATGGCGATGGATAAACTGAAGCAAGAATGGGAGATAGTCCAAGTCGAGGCATTCAATTCTGAGAAAAAGAGAAGTGGGGTCGCTGTGAGGAGGAGAGGAGAGCAGGTAGTTCACACACACTGGAAGGGAGCTGCTGAGATGATCTTGGCAAGGTGTTCAGATTATTATAGCCAAAGCGGGACGGTGAATGTCATGAATGATGAAGCGCGGTCTGATTTCGGGACAGTAATTAAAAATATGGCAGACAAAAGCCTGCGCTGCATCGCATTTGCCTACAAAAAGTTCGATGGTTCACTTGCTCAATTTCATGGGAAACTTGAGGAAGATGGACTTACACTGCTGGGGATAGTGGGGATAAAGGACCCATGCAGACCAGGCGTGAGAAGGGCAGTGGTGTCTTGTAGAAGCGCTGGGGTGAACATCAAGATGATCACAGGAGACAACATGCACACCGCAAGAGCTATAGCCTTGGAATGCGGGATATTCAATCCGGAGGAAGATCTCGAACATGAAGCCATAGTGGAGGGCGTGCAGTTTCGCAACTACTCGCCCGAACAGAGAGTGGCAGCAATCGAGAAAATCCGGGTAATGGCTAGATCATCCCCATTTGATAAGCTTTTGATGGTGCAGTGCTTGAAGCAGAAAGGGCATGTGGTGGCAGTCACTGGTGATGGCACGAATGACGCGCCAGCCCTAAAGGAAGCGGATATCGGCCTCTCCATGGGAATCCAAGGCACTGAGGTGGCAAAGGAGAGCTCAGATATCGTCATCCTGGATGATAATTTTGCCTCCGTGGTGACTGTGCTGAGGTGGGGGCGGTGCGTCTACAACAACATCCAAAAGTTCATCCAGTTTCAGCTCACTGTGAATGTGGCTGCACTCGTCATCAACTTCGTTGCTGCGGTCTCTTCTGGCAATGTCCCTTTGACAGCTGTCCAGCTTCTTTGGGTGAACTTGATTATGGACACCCTGGGAGCTTTGGCATTGGCGACAGAGCAACCTACAAATGATCTTATGCGAAAGCTACCTGTTGGACGAACCGAGCCGCTTATAAGCAGAGTCATGTGGAGGAATCTCGTATCTCAGGCCTTGTACCAAGTTATCATCCTCCTGACCCTACAATTCAAGGGGAGTTCCATTTTTGGGGTGGACAAGAAAGTGAGGGACACAATTATTTTCAACTGCTTCGTCCTCTGCCAGGTCTTCAACGAATTTAATGCCAGGAAGCTGGAGGAGAAAAATGTATTCAAAGGGATCCATAAGAACAAGTTGTTCTTGGGCATCATTAGCATGACCATAATTCTTCAGGTGGTGATGGTTGAGTTTCTAAAGAGGTTTGCCAACACTGAGAGGCTGGACTGGGGACAATGGGGTGCTTGCATCGGACTCGCAGCTTTGTCTTGGCCGATTGGTTGGCTTGTTAAGTGCATTCCAGTCTCAGGCAAAAAGCTGTTCTTTTCTCGCAGAGAAGAAGCATCCTGAACCGAGCACAATGTTAAACTCCGAATAAAGAAACTTTTCTTTTATTATAAATATGGTTAGGGTTTAGGAAACTGTTTTTTCTGTATTGTAAGTACTTTTTCTAGATTTTATGCATGGTAAGTATCTTCCTAGATGATGTGTCAAATTACCTTTGTCTACAGAATCAAATCAACAGTTTATTCCCATCCATTATTTCAACCTTTGTACTTTGGTCTTGCTTGCTATGCTACTGTCGATTTTGGGAAATCTTGCAGATGAGGTTATTGATCAGGTGATCGTGCTATATGGCCTACTTTAACATTAATATCTGAACTAGCATTCAAAGAGTTATCCTACAGGAAAACTAAAGAAAAAATTTGCTAGTTCTCAGCAAGCTTCCTAATGGGGCAGTAAAACCCCAAAAACTTATGCCTCAAGCTCATGCAAGGGTGGCCCTTTCTGTTCTTTCATCGCATCATATCTCTCCTTTACTATTACTATATTAACAAAAGGCACGTGGTCCCACGCAACAGAACTAATTTTATTTGATGCAGATGGCGAGGGACGAACCGAGTCCCCTATAGTGAGCACAACTTCAAATCCTAATGTGCGAATTATATGGCACACTATTTTAACTAAATGGCCTAACTTTAATGACAGGCAATGATTAATATGTAAATACTCTACATGACATACACATGATATATATATTATATTTTATCCTAATTCGTAATTAAAAATGAGGGAAATTAACTATCTAGAACAAGGATAATATCTAATTCAATTTAGGTATTTAACTGTGTCAATTACTAATTTAAATTAGAATTTTATATTGAATATTATAGAATCTATTATAGAGGCAAGGGATGCTTCGACCGGGGCGCGACGCAAATCAGCAGCTTGTCGTCGCGGGTCGCGAGCGGCAACGGAACAGAGCAGCTTCGTCGTCGCCGGTGCAGGTGGTGAGCAGGGGCAAAACTCGGGATGGTGACCCACGTTGGCCGGCGAAGGCGTCGTAGGGCGGCAGGAGTGGCGCAGCAGCCCACTTCTAGCTCCGGTAGTCTGGACAGGACGCAAAGCAGCAGCGGCTCATCGCGGAGGGTGCAACGGCGGTGGTGGGGCGGGGATGGTCGCGGTTTGACGTGGCGGCGCTCAGGCAGTCAGGACAATGGCAGAGACGTCGCAGGGCGGCCCAATAGCAGGGACGTCGCAGCTGGTGTGGCCTCCACTCTGACCTCTCTCTATTCACGTTCTCTCACTTTTTGTTCTGCTTGTGGCCCCTTCGTCTTCAGACGTCGTCTCCTTTGACAGCAGGAACAAAGGCAAATGTGAACTCATTAATTGGCGGCACAGGCGCCCAGAATCAGCACCGATGCCCCCCCAAATTTAGGTGCAGTTATGTGCATGCATTAATGAGGGAGAGAACAGAATAGACGTGCATGGACTCTTCTTTCCTCTTTCTTTGACTTCCTCTCATTTGTATGTTAAAGTGAGCTTCACCCGATTATGACAAATAAATAATCATTTCCCAAGTCCAAAGAGATGAGTAGAAGACAACAAAAGGAACCCCGCGTGATTAATCCCCTCACGCTTGTGGCTCATGAAATCCACATGAAATCTTCTTCTGGTGGCAATTTCGGCTTGTCAATTCTCATACGCCATTTTTTTTACTCGCATATGGTCGAGTTCACATGTTCTCATCAGTTTGGTTTTCTTTAATGTGCTCAAACTGGAAATAGTTTTTTTTTTTTTTCGATTAAAAAAAAATACTCGAAATAGTTTTTAATAATTTCTACACTCTTCAATATTGCTGAGCTATCTTCTGTTTCCTTTTTATGAGAATATGGCCGAATATTGCTACGCATCTGAATATCTCTGCTTTTTTTTCTTTCTTTTTTTCAGAAATTCCTGCTCCCAATATCTTTTCCCTCCCATTTTGTTGGCCGAGTTTTCCACCGAATCTTGCCTATTCCTATAACCGAATTTCGGAAGAATAATACTAATTTTTTTTTTAAATGAACAAATTTTCCAACTTTGTACATCTCACAAGTTAAGTTTCGGCCATTTAAAGAATGATGGGCTTGGCCGAATTCTCTCTCACTGTGGGCTTAGTCCAACTTACTAAATTAAAAATCAAAACTATCAATTCAAACACATCCGTTTGTCCAATGCAAATGCAATTTTGCTATTTTTGTTTAGGGATTAAAGATTAATCTCTAATTTTAATGTAATTAATTACTAGATTATTAATCAAAATTTAGATGTCAACATGCTCATCGGTAATACAATACTAGCAGTAGAATCAAATCGTTGAATATTTAACATGACACCACACGATGGTACAAAAAGAATGAGATTGTTCTCAATGGAGATCAAAGATCAAAGCCATTTGTTTTAATTTTAGAACATTGTGTACACTGTTAGAAAGGAGTTCTTGTATATCGAAGATACAGGCTACATTAAAATTTTGTTACCCAACACTAGGGGCTGTGGCATGAAATAGAGGAAAAATACCAAAAAAGTCATAAACCTATTGCATTGGTACTAATTCAATCATAAATTTTTCAATTAGATCAATTCAATCCTAAACCTTTTTTACATATGTACCAATTTAATCCATCTGGCCAATTTTAGCCTGTCGGTACTGACGTGGACATCGGCCGGTGACCGGACGCTAACGTGGCAAATTTTAAATATTATTATTTTTTTGAATTTTTTATTATTTTTATTAATTTTTTCCTTTTCCTTTTCTTTTTCTTTTTCTTTTCTTCCTTCTTCCTCTTGGACTGTTCCAGCGGTGGCCGGCGAGGGCCTCGAAGCCCTCGCCTGCCATCGGCAAGGGTCATAGCCCTTGCCTGGCCTCTCCAAGGGCCACCAGCAAGGCGGCTTCGCTCAAATTTGGGCGAGGCCAGCCTCACCTTGGCCTCGCTGGTTGCAGGCGAGGGATCGATGGCTGCCTTTGCCCATGGCAAGGCTTGGCGAGGGCCGCGTTGGCCTCACCGGCTGCAGGCGAGGCCGCCTTCGCCTGCGGCAAGGCCAAGGTGAGGCTAGCCTCGCCTAGATTCGGGCGAAGCCGCCTCCCCCGCGGCCTTGGGCGAGGCCAAGCGAGGGCCGCGAAGCCCTAGCTAGCTGCCGGCAAGGGTTGTGGCCCTCACTCGGCCTCACCCGGGGCCGCGGGTGAGGCGGCTTCGCCCGGATCGGGCGAGGCTAGCGTCGCGGCCCCTCGCCCACGGCCGGCGAGGCTAAGGCGAGGTGGGCCTCGCCTAGATCCGAGCGAAGCCGCCTCGCTAACGGCCCAGGAGAGGCCGGGCGAGGGCCACGACCCTCGCCGGTGGCGGGCGAGGGCTTTGAGGCCCTCGCCCGGTGGCCAACAAGCCTCATCGGAGGCTTGCGGAATAGTCCAAGAGGAAGAAGGAAGAACAGAAAAGGAAAAGGAAAAAATTAATAAAAATAATTAAAAATTCAAAAAAATAAAAATAATAAAAATATATTTAAAATTTGCCACGTCAGCGTCTAATCACTGGCCAATGTCCACGTCAGCATTGGCAGGCTAAAATTGGCCGGATGGACTGAATTGGTACCGATGTAAAAATGTTTATGACTGAATTGGTCCAATTGAAAAGTTTATGACTGAATTGGTACCAATGCAATAGATTTATGACTTTTTTGGTACTTTTCCCCATAAAATAGCAATGGAAGTTGAAACTGGTGCTTATATTAAAGTATATATGAGAAGATAAAAATTATGTGGGATTAAGATATTCTGATTAATATTTCAACACCTAATGCGCGTTTGCTCTCCCAAATGATTGGTTATTGGTTTGCTTGATGCATATGTTGCATCACAATTAAGGGATTGGCAACTGCAAAATCCTAGGACCTAAATCCCACAGAGGAAGAAATTCAATGCACGATCAATGAGGTCAATACCGATGGCAATGGACGATAGAATTCAGGGAGTTCTTGAATCTTATGGCCAGAAAAATCAAGGTATTTCATACACACACACACATATATATACACACACACATATATATATATATATATATATCAAAATAGCTAGTGTCACTTAAATCACATATTTGCAAATACTTGGTTGGATGATTGTAAATGCATGTTATATGTTTAGGAGACTGAAATAGAAGAGGAGTTAAAGGAAGCTTTCAAGGTCATTGACAAGGATCAAGATGTTTACATACCTCCTTATGAGGTTGGAATTATTTCTAATCCCACATTCAATGTTCAGCTTATAATTCGTTAATTGTAGCTTCTTTGTATCTTGGAGCAATTCCTCCTAACCAAACCCCATAAAAAAGGGGGAAAGTGACAGAGAAATATTGAATGAACTTTTATGAATGGAATTCATAAGACAGTTGTAAAATCTCCATTTTTAGCTAGGACGCCCATTTTAGGCAAGTAATATTTGTGAAATATCTCATTAACCACGTAAAGTCTGATAGACATTATCAACTAGTCAAATGTTTTTATCCATCGTAGTATCCGCAGATTTAGGAAAATGGCCTGTTTTGTGATATAACATCATTTAAAAGCATATAATTCTACGTAACCACTCGCAGAATTCTCTATGTAATAACCCCAAGAAGGAGCCATTTCTTTTCTCTCGGTGCTTTCCTTCTCTTCTCTAGTCACTCAACTTTTCTTGAACGACCTTTCTGGGGTTAGTTTATTCTGCTTGACGTCTCTGTCTTATGTAGGATCTTTCAACAACAATCCACTTAGTCTTGGTTTTCTGTCTAAAAGTTGCAAATCTTTTTACTTATCTTCCATCTTTGGGATTAGACTAATATGAGAAGCGAACATTAACCTTATACACCGAAATTAACATGAAGGGAGAGAAAGGATCAAAGTCCCTGGTAATGGCTTCTGGCGATACTCGAAATACTTGATTATCTGCCTCGCTTGTTTCGAACTTCACGAGCCTTCAAAGAAATTCCACTAACCTGTGTAGAAGCTTCCTGAGGAATTTTTTTTTATTCATCGATGCAATTCTGGCGACGTGTAAGAAACTTTGGATCAAGGGCCTTAAAAACATTTACGACGTGGATGTATTAAATTTTAACTTAGTTGGTAAGAATACTTATGTCGCAATTTCAGACTCTTCTCAATTTGTTGCATTGGCAAATCTTATGCACGCAATAGTTTTTTATTGAATTTGGAGTGCATGATAGAGTCCACTTTACTTGAATTTACAAACATTAATATTTTTTCATTCCCGTAAAGTGAACTTAATCATTTTGTAATTTTAAAGCATAATTTATTATATGAGATTTTTAAAATATATTATGCAGAGGCTTTCCCACTTGATTGTCACTTTTTCTAGACAAAGCTCTTTGACTTTTATTGGGAGAAAAAAGAATCATTTTATGAAATATGAATACATATAAGGGGAAAAAGTCAATTTTACTATAATATATGACATTTTTTTTTATTTATTTATAAGAGATGATTACAATAAAAGTCTGTGACGCTTATAGGTTTTGCTCAATTGCACTCCGTGTGTAGAATTAGCAAATGTGCACACGTGTTGTGTGCGCAAGATATTGATATTTGAAAGAGTAAGTTTGTTACACAATATATGGGATAATAATATTGCTATCAAATATACAATAAAAGAAACTGTATCTATGAAAAGAGAATTATTTTGTGATTTGAAAACTTGTTAAGAAGGTTGTTGTAGGATTATGGGTGTGTTTAGAAACACTTTGAGGAAAGCTTACGAGAAAAGGTGAAATGATTTTTTCAAAATGCAAATAGTGTTTGGTAAAATATAATTTAAAAACACATGCAAAAACAATTTTGACATAAATAATATTTGGATAAAACTACCTAGTTTCTTTTTTCAATAAAAGTTTCAAACATTGTCAATGGAACTCAAGCTAATGGCGAGCCAAATTGACTGTCAATGGCTAGATCTAGCCATTGGCCAACCTTGCTTGAGTCATGCGCCTCACTTGAGTCATGCGACCTAGGTCTCGCATAAGGTTGGGCAGCGACGGCTTGCTAGCCGCTTGCTAGTTACTAAGGCCTTCGCTAACAACGTTAAGATTTTGGAGGACATTTCCGTAATTATGAAAGTATAGTGGGGGCAATGTTGGAAGGGGAAAAAGCTTATTTTGTATTTAGAAAATGCTCAAAGCTCAAAGTACTTCTGGACCTATCTCGAGCTAAAGCCTAAAGGCCTTTTGAGGCCTTTCGAAATCCAATTGCATCTTCCCAAAATTATCTAAGAAAAAATTGTCAAACAGTATTTACATTTGCACCAAGGACTTTGGAGCCCAAAACCTCTTGAGAATGCAACCCATAATGTCCAACTTCTAATATTGGAAAATGATGAATTTGCACAATTCTTCCATGGGCACAATTTTTGTAAAATAAGTAACCAAGTATGTTTGGAGGAAGAAAGAACGATTGAGATACCTTGAGATTAGAAGGATCCTTCTACTTTATGTTATAATAACGTAAACGAATAACTCGAAGCAGTTTCAGGTGGTCGTAAACTAGTGAATAAGCAAATTTAGTGCACGTCTTTAATTTTAGCAAGACATAACGCTTTTTGTCTTCTCTATGAAGCCATAAAGTGATTGATCCCATTCTGATACAATAGCCCAGTAAGCCACATCAGGCTTTTTCCATATATGGTTCAAAATATTTTTATAACTTCTATCCGAGACAGGTTTCGTATTCATGAAGTAGACTACTTCTCGTGAATTGATTATTTGGACTAGGTTTACAATGAAATACGTCAACACGATAATTAGTGATGGTGATTCTCACATGATTTGAAGGTCGATATGCTATTTGGACAATAAATTTGATTCCTCTGAGATACTATGTCGACATAATATTCGATAGTCAATTTCAAAAAGATCAACTAATTGCAAATATATTTGTTGATCCTTTACATCTCCTTCCTCACCTAAAAGATTAATGCTGGGTGATAAGACGTCTGATTTTGACGCGAACACTAGACAAAATATTTTCCAATCAATATTTTCGGACAACACTCTTTTGGTCCCTCGAGAAATCAAGGTTCCTCTTCACCTTATTTTTCTCGGTCATCTCGATAAATCTCAAATCCACATAACTTTGTATTTATTTCTAAGGCACCTTCATCATCCTTTCGAATTGACGCGGATTCCAACTTCCAAATTTGGCATTATTTTTCTTGTGAATATTCTTGTTCCCTTTTATTAATGTCAAAGTGTTTGGGAAATAACATAACTTGTTAGAATGTCCAACGCAAATGCTTGAGATTAATAATTGAGGTTGACCATATGCGTATAAAGTGCATATAGAACCACAAGAGCGATATGAAATATTTGAACACTTTATCTCATGTGCAAAAAGAATTAAATTTAACAATTGCATATGCCAATAAATTGAAACAAAACCAGAATCTGATACCATATTAAGTTGTTCATTCTAAAAACTTAAATTCATAGGTGGGGTGAATTCAGAAATTTATCGGCGAATGATTACAAAGAAAATGAGAAACCTCCTTTCTAAGGAGGATGAGATATCATAAATAAATATCACTGCATTTAGTCATGTCTAGTCATAAGTCAAGTCAAGTCAAGGTCAATAGAAAAAAGGCAAGTCACTTGGGGTTGCTTGCATGGTCGACAAATGTCCTCTTTGGCGCACTTTCTACGTCAAAGCAAATGCCTCCATGTTCATCTGAAAAGACTAAACCAAGACTGAGGCATGCATGGAAAGACTAAACCAAGACTGAGGCATGGCGTGCACGACGGTGTACGTCCCTCATCGGGAAAAGAAAAATCATTAGTAGAACGGCTTATCATCCCAAAATGTACTAGAGTGATCGGATCCGATTCGGCTCTACTTAGAAATCGAGAATCAGTCCGGTCTAGTTCCATGAAATCAATTACTTAGCAAAAAATATTAAAAAATTAAAAAAATACAATAATTGTTATTATTTTTAAGAAATTAAAAAATATATATTTTTAAAAAAGATGTCGGTCCAATTCAATCCGTGCAGTTCCAGTTTGATCTAATCTGGTTCCCTCCGGGATCAGAAACCGGACCGCAATCATCGGTTTTTCCATTTTTATAAAATTGAGAATCAGACCAAACTAACCAATCTAGTGCGGTCCGGCGATTCTCAATTTGGGCGGTCGGTTGTGCTCACCCCTAAAGTTTATTGTCGCTATTGACTGGTTCTTGGATTTTTGGACTTTTGCTGCCAGGAAAGATTAAATAAAATAGGCCCACAATAAACGAAAATTTAGTGACAGTACTCACTCGGAATAATAAATGGACCCCATGGTCGTACTTTCAAAGGTCTTCAGGTGAGAACGGGGCCCGCCATTCGGTTTTTAATTTATGACTCGAAAGGACCTCATCGTTTTCTACGTAAATGAGCCCTACTTTCCTAGCAACTCCTAAAATTAGATCCAATTTCAATTTTATTTTGAATTTTTTTATTTCGAAAAAATTCTAAATTTTAGATTCAATTTTAAATCATTATAATTTTTTTTTCTCAGAAAAAACTTCAAACTTAAGGTCAAATTCCAAATATACCTCAATTTTTGTTTTGTTAAAAAAATCATAAATTTCCAATTTATTACCCAACTTGATGTGGCATTTTCACGTCAATAAGAAATCTATATCAACAAGACGACATGAAAATTATCTTCAAAATAAAACCATTTTTAGGATATGAAAATCAGAGATAAACTAATGAGGATTTTTGGACAAAGGAGGACTAATGGGGCTAGATTTGAGACTAGAGAAAAAATTGACGATTTATCTTTTAGACAAAAAAAAAAAAAATTTGAAGGTAGATTTATGATTGAATTTAAAGTTAGGTGTTTTTTTTAAACAAAGAAAAATTCGGGCACATTTCGAATAAATTAAAGTTTGAGGTTTTTCTGATAGATAACAAAATTCAAGGCAAAATTGGAACTACACCTAAAGTTGGGTTTTTCTTAGGGAATTAGGCCGTGAAAATGGTATGTGATAGTTCAGAACTTCACTCGATCCAATTGAAGATTGTTTTGATAATTGCCAGCCATAAACACCTCTAGTAAAAAATTTTAATCTACTTTACCTTGTTCTATTATGCTAAACTTTTTACCGACTCATTTCTTCCTTTTGAGATCAACTTCAAGTTTTAGATCCATTGCACTACAAAAGAAAGTATGATATAGATGTGTAAATTGACGGAGTAAATTTACCAAACTTACTTTTAAGACGGAGGGTTCTTAGGTGATGGTATCAATGTAACCTGGGGCCAATGTAGGAAAATGTAATTGTGAGGGAATTAGAATTTCTGTGGCCGTAATGCAAATTTTTCAAATTCCTTTAACTGCACAATCACATATGAAACATTAAGTCGGTGTCACTAATAAAACTTGCCTTTTGCAATCGGAAATCGCTTACTAAAGGGTTTATGCCGACCTTCTTTGCTTGTTCGTCATCCCAACCTAATCTTTTATGCTTTCGAATCAGGTTCATTGGAGAGTTTCCTTTGAATCTAAGGTTGTCCATACACAAAGGTTCCCTTATTCCAAGCAGCTTGAAGCACACTGTTGTTCAACAATGGTCCAGGAAAGAAGCCACGCGGGACCGCATGGATCAAAGCAAAAGCAAAGTAATGGTGAGGAAACAGCACAAATTACCAAAAGGTGAAAGGAATTCCATAAAATTGTGAAAGTAGTGGGAGTATAAGTAGAATTAATCTTTTTTTTCTATGGTAAATGATAATAATGCAACACCAACAAAAATAGAAATTATTTGCGTGATGATAAATGTTTGTTTTCTGATTCAGTCAGAACACTCTTCACTTGTTTAATAAGCTCCCATCGCTTCTCATAATTAACTCTTGAGATCTTTAATGGCAATGAAAACTGAAAAGCAACCAAGAAAGAAAATCAGAAATAATTCTGGTGGTTCCTACGTTCACGCTTTGCGTGGGTTTGCCATCCAAGCGTCAGTTGCAAGGGAAAATGAGATCCTTGTGACTGAACTTTCACGCGTAGAGATTTTCGCGGCAAATTCTTGCCTAAGACTTAGATGCATAAGAACCGAATCAATCACATCCGCCCATCACATGTATTGTACGTGAATTTCACGAAATGAAATGGCTGTGATTGTGGTTGGTTGGATTTGCCGTGATCTCGGCGAGTATTTTTCAAGGATGCCAGTGGACCACTTCAATAAGAAATGGGAAACAAGATGTAAAATTAGAGGTAGTTGAAAGGGATCGAATTACTGATCTTGTGACACTGAGGGTGAGAGACGAGAGAAGTCATACATATCTGCTCTTAACAAATGTAAATTTTGTTGGTGGATCTTTTGCCCTTAAAATAATTTAGAACATTAACTTAGGGGGTGGGAAACCAAATCAACTTTTCTTCACTCTTCGTCTATGGAGGTAACATGAATTATATTATATGGATAAGTAATTGTAGGTAGATAAAGATTAACTAAAACTTTTTGAAAAAGTGATAGCTCAAACCTTAGCGAATATTGAATGTGATTTATTTAAGTGTCTGCTTCTTCTTATAGTATATACCAATTTCATATGCACTCTTCTTGTATATAATATTTTGGAACAAAATTAAGTAAGAAATTAATACTTGACACGTAATAGTTGACTTGTGTGGACTAGACACACATTACGTAAAGCACATCGAAATTCAATTGATTCTTCACCTAAATTTCCAGTCAAATACATTTATTGCTTGATAAAATTTCCAATGCTCAATAATCAATGCAATAGCTAATTGTGGAAGGAGATTAATAAACCATTAGGGTTTTTCTATGAGAAGGGAGAGGTGGGGAGTTTAAATTCTCATATTCTCAGGAGTTGGGATAATGATGATTTAGTTTCGGATGTGAATTTCGATCCTTACGCCTTGTGATAAGGTAAGACAAAAATCTGAAAATATGAGTTAAAGTAAGAGTAGAAGATTGACTAGCGAAAAAAAAAAAAAAGGAGATTAATACTGCAGGAAAACGTTTCCGGACACGCTCTTTTCATGTTACTGCATTAAAGATTTTCAAGAAATTCAGAAGGGCGACATATTTTTTTCGAATCCTTTTGCGAGTACTCAATCAGTGGTAATTTCTGAGAAGGTGAGTCATAATTACTGAAGTGGAAATGTTATATAAGTTTTCCAAAATTATAACGGCACCGTTAAGCAAATTCCCATTAAAGTTTAAGCAGTTGTGATTGCAGATCTGGAAACGTCATCCAAGAAGCTACAGTGAACTTTCCAAGAACTTAACGCGCAATGAAAAATCTTGTTACACTGCAGTATATAATCTCAGAACCCAATGCATCCGTTCCACCCAAGTCGATCAGTGTTTTGACTCCCCCAAGACTCATCTCCATCCTCTGAACTCGACTCGTTTTGCCGATCCAACCACACCCTTTTGTCTTCTCCCTCTCTGTTGTTCATCCATGTCGTCGTTGAGGCTCCGTAAACCTAGCGAAGAAGCAGCAACCGATGCGGTGCTCGACCGCGGCGATGGCGCGACGAATATCATCCACAGGCGGAGATGGCGCCTGGCTTTCACGGTCATATACTTCATGAGGGCTCTCGTTTCTCTGTCGAAACAAGTCATCGGGAAGAAGACGGACCTGTTGCGGACGCTCTCTTACGTTGCCATCAATGTCGACCTCGAGAACAGTGATAATCCTCGTGAAGGAGATTGCCCTTCGCTTCGGGACGTCGGCCTGAAGATCCTGAGTAACCTGGTAAGAGAGAAAAGTTTTGAATCTCTTGCTCAACTTGGTGGCATTAAACATCTCGCTTCAATTCTCATGACAAATCTCCAGAATGGCGTGAGTGGGGATGAAACCGACCTCATGCGCCGAACCAATAATTTCGGTGCGAATAAGTACAATAAGCCCCCGGCAAAGAGTTTTCTCAGCTTTGTGCTTGATGCGTTCAAAGACATGATCATAATCATTCTCATAGCATGCGCTGTTCTCTCTTTAGCATTCGGTATCAAACAGCACGGCCTTAAAGAAGGTTGGTATGATGGTGGGAGTATAATCATCGCCATCTTTCTGGTCGTCATTGTCTCTGCTGTCAGCAATTATAAGCAAGGAAGGCAGTTCCGGAAACTTTCAAAAGAGAGCAGCAACATTAGAGTAGAGGTTGTAAGAGATGGCAGGAGGCAACCAATCTCCATATTTGATATTGTCGTAGGCGATGTCGTGTATCTGAAGATTGGCGACCAGGTTCCGGCCGATGGGTTATTTGTTGATGGTCATTCCCTGAGAGTTGACGAGTCTAGCATGACTGGTGAAAGTGATCACATCAAAGTTGATAGCGAGAATCCTTTCTTGCTCTCGGGCACCAAAGTGATCGACGGCTACGGTCGAATGATGGTTGCTTCTGTCGGCATGAACACTGCATGGGGCGAGATGATGAGCTCCGTGAGCTGTGACTTAGATGAAGAGACCCCGCTCCAAGCCCGTCTAAATAAGTTGACTTCCTTCATCGGGAAGGTCGGGTTGTCGGTGGCCATGCTGGTATTTCTCGTCTTGATGATCCGCTACTTCACTGGACACACCCAAGATGATGCCGGAAACAGAGAATTCACCAGCGGGAAGATCAAGTCGGAGGACGTGATGGACGCCGTTGTGCGCATAGTTGCTGCAGCAGTGACCATTGTGGTGGTGGCTATACCTGAGGGCTTGCCTTTGGCCGTCACTTTGACGCTGGCCTACTCCATGAAGCGCATGATGAATGACAACGCCATGGTCCGGAAGCTCTCCGCCTGTGAAACCATGGGTTCTGCCACAACGATCTGCACGGATAAAACCGGGACTCTCACGTTAAACGAGATGAGAGTGACAGAGTTATGTATGGGAATAGAACATGTGAGTGTAGATGCATCCAAAGAAATAGCCACCAGCATCGTTGAAGTCCTCCTACAAGGAATCGGATTGAACACGACAGGTACTGTCCACATGCCACCTTCTGAATCTATTCCTGAAATTTTAGGCAGCCCAACTGAAAAGGCGATACTTTCTTGGGGTGTATCCAAATTGGGTATGACGATGGAGGAACTGAAGCAAGAATGGGAGATAGTCCAAGTCGAGGCATTCAATTCTGAGAAAAAGAGAAGTGGGGTCGCTGTGAGGAGGAGAGGAGAGCAGGTAATTCACATACACTGGAAGGGAGCTGCTGAGATGATCTTGGCAATGTGTTCAGATTATTATAGCCAAAGCGGGACGGTGAATGTCATGACTGATGAAGCAAGGTCTGATTTCGGGACAGTAATTAAAAATATGGCAGGCAAAAGCCTGCGCTGCATTGCATTCGCCTACAAAAAGTTCGATGGCTCACTTGCTCAATTTCATGGGAAACTTGAGGAAGATGGACTTACACTGCTGGGGATAGTGGGGATAAAGGACCCATGCAGACCAGGCGTGAGAAGGGCAGTGGTGTCTTGTAGAAGCGCTGGGGTGAACATCAAGATGATCACAGGAGACAACATGCACACTGCAAGAGCTATAGCCTTGGAATGCGGGATATTCAATCCGGAGGAAGATCTCGAACATGAAGCCATAGTGGAGGGCGTGCAGTTTCGCAACTACTCGCCCGAACAGAGAGCGGCAGCAATCGAGAAAATCCGGGTAATGGCTAGATCATCCCCATTTGATAAGCTTTTAATGGTGCAGTGCTTGAAGCAGAAAGGGCATGTGGTGGCAGTCACTGGTGATGGCACGAATGACGCGCCAGCCCTAAAGGAAGCGGATATCGGCCTCTCCATGGGAATCCAAGGCACTGAGGTGGCAAAGGAGAGCTCAGATATCGTCATCCTGGATGATAATTTTGCCTCCGTGGTGACTGTGCTGAGGTGGGGGCGGTGCGTCTACAACAACATCCAAAAGTTCATCCAGTTTCAGCTCACTGTGAATGTGGCTGCACTCGTCATCAACTTCGTTGCTGCGGTCTCTTCTGGCAATGTCCCTTTGACAGCTGTCCAGCTTCTTTGGGTGAACTTGATTATGGACACCCTGGGAGCTTTGGCATTGGCGACAGAGCAACCTACAAATGATCTCATGCTAAAGCCACCTGTTGGACGAACCGAGCGGCTTATAAGCAGAGTCATGTGGAGGAATCTCGTATCTCAGGCCTTGTACCAAGTTATCATCCTCCTTACCCTACAATTTAAGGGGAGTTCCATTTTTGGGGTGGACAAGAAAGTGAGGGACACAATTATTTTCAACTGCTTCGTCCTCTGCCAGGTCTTCAATGAATTTAATGCCAGGAAGCTGGAGGAGAAAAATGTATTCAAAGGGATCCATAAGAACAAGTTGTTCTTGGGCATCGTTGGCATGACCATAATTCTTCAGGTGGTGATGGTTGAGTTTCTAAAGAGGTTTGCCAACACTGAGAGGCTGGACTGGGGACAATGGGGTGCTTGCATCGGACTCGCAGCCTTGTCTTGGCCGATTGGTTGGCTTGTTAAATGCATTCCAGTCTCAGGCAAAAAGTTGTTCTTTTCCCGCGGAGAGGAAGCATCCTGAAGCGAACACAATGTTAAACTCCGAATAAAGAAACTTTTCTTTTATTATAAATATGGTTAGGGTTTAGGAAACTGTTTTTTATGCATTGTAAGTACTTTTTCTAGATTTTATGCATGGTAAGTATCTTCTTAGATGATGTGTCAAATCACCTTTGTCTACAGAATCAAATCAACAGTTTATTGCCATCCATTATTTCAACTTTTGTACTTTGGTCTTGCTTGCTATGCTACTGTTGATTTTGGAAAATCTTGCAGATGAGGTTATTAATCAGGTGATCGTGCTATATGCCTGCTTTAACATTCATATCTGAACTAGCATTCAAAAAGTTATCCTACAGGAAAACTAAAGAAAAAATTTCCTAGTTCTCAGCAAGCTTCTTAATGGGGCAGTAAAACCCCAAAAACTTATGCCTCAAGCTCATGCAAGGGTGGCCCTTTCTGTTCTTTTATCGCATCATACCTCTCCTTTACTATATTAACAAAAAGCACACGGTCCCACGCGACAGAACTAATTTTTATTTGATGCAGATGGCGAGGGACGAATCCAGTCCCCTATAGTGAGCACAACTTCAAATCCTAATGTGCGAATTATATGGCACACTATTTTAACTAAATGGCCTAACTTTAATGACGGACAATGATTTATACTCTACATGACATACCCATGATATATATATTTTTATTTTTTTATTAAAATTCGTTATTAAAAATGAGGGAAATTAACTATCTAGAACAAAGATAATATCTAATTCAATTTAGGTATTGAACTATGTTAATTCCTAATTTAAATTAGAATTTTATCTGGAATATTATAGAATCTATTTAAACATGCAATATAACCTAATTAATCTACATGATATGCAATGCGATCTTTTTATATTTTCTGGACAAGGAAAGCAATTAAATTAAAATATTCAAACCACTCAATCCATAAAGGTATCATCTAATCGATTCAAATATGAACCAACATATAGTCATTGACTTAAAATTTCGTGAATAAAATCAACAAATTAATTATAAGCCTTAAAAATCAAAATATCAATTTTAAGGATACTCATAAAATCAACAATTCTAGGTCTTCCATTGCAGAGGCCCGTGAGACCCCAAATCGGTGTAAGCCGACAAGAGCATGCTCCGGCGAACCCTCGATCACAAAAAAAAAAAAAATAAATAAATAAAATTCCATGTAAAGCCTATAGATAAAATAAAAGATTATATGCGGTTACAAATTGGGAAAACGTCCTAATTTGGAGATAAGCCTATTACTCAAAAATATATATTATTTGGATTCAATAATCAATCGGACAGTAATATATTCAATGGAATTGGATAACTATTATTGTCTAATTTGGAGAATTTGTTCCCAAATTCGAACTGGTGGATAGCGGGTCGGACGGTGATTGGCAATGGTGCGTGGTTGCGGTGGAGGTGGTTTTCCGCTTGATGGAATGGCCGATGAAATATCGAAGCCTGGTATGAATTAGTGGGCGTCGGACAACAGCCAGCAAGTATGAGAGGATTCTCAGCGTGATCTCCACTCAAAGCTTTGACTTTTACTTTGACCAAACCATCGAATAATCCAAATAATCACCGCTTTGCTATTTCATCAATTGTGGTTGGGTGGTGCATGAGATTATGGTAGTCTGTGGTGGTGTCGCTCACGTGTTGGAAGCTACGGACGACCAGCAGAGGAGAAAATCCAGCTCGTTGGGGGCTGTGTTGGCGCTGGAGAACCTGAGACCAACTGGAGAAAATGCCGAGCACGCCTAGCGTTGCTAGAGCGGATGCTTCGACCGGGGGGTGACGCGAATCAGCAGCTTGTCGTCGCGGGTCGCGAGCGGCAACGGAACAGAGCAGCTTCGTCGTCCCCGGTGCAGGCGGCGAGCAGCGGCAAAACTCGGGATGGTGACTAACGTTGGCCGGCTAAGGCGTCGTAGGGCAGCAGCCGTGGTGCAGCGGCCCACTTCAAGCTCCGGTAGTCGGGACAGCGAGCAAAGCAGCAGCGGCACATCCTGGAGGGCGCGACGGCGGTGGTGGTGCGGCGATGGTCTCGGTTTGACGTGGCGGCGCTTAGGCAGTCGGGACAACGGCAGAGACGTCGCAGCGCGGCCCAACAGCAAGGACGTCGCAAGGCGGAGAGCAGCGTCGGGTCGTTGTCGAGGGCGGAGGAGCTCGCCGGAAGAAAGGATGCGGCGGCGATGAGTTGCAGGCGTCGGGAATGGGGGTACTTTCCTTTCTCTTTCCATCTGTCGCTCTCTCCTCACTGCTCTTTTGTGCCTCTTTTTCCTCTCTCCCTCTCACTCTCTCTCTCTATCTCAGGCTAACTCTCTTCTTCGTTCAGACGTCGTCTCCTTTTACAGCAGGAACAAAGGCAAATGTGAACTCATTAATTGGCGGCGCAGGCGCCCACAAGCAGCACCGATGCGCCCCCAAAATTTATGTGCATTCATGTGCATGCATTAACGGGGGATTGAACAAAATAGACGTACATAGAATCTTCTTTCCTCTTTCTTTGACTTTCTCTCTTTGTATGTTACAAGGAGCTTCACCCAATTATGACAAATAAATGATCATTTCCCAAATCCAAGAAGACGAGTAGAAGACAACAAAAGGAAGCCCGCGTGATTAATCCCTTCACGCTTGTGGCTCATGAAATCCACATAAAATCTTCTTCTTTTTCTTCCGACAATTTCGGCCGATCAATTCTCACACGCCAATATTTTTGACTCGCACATTATCAAGTTCACATGTTTTCGAGATATTTTTTAATAATCTCTACACTCTTCGATATTACTCAGCTATCTTTTATTTCCTTTTTATGAAATTATGGCCGAATATTGCTACGCATCTGAATATCTCTCCTTTTTTTCGCTTTCTTTTTTCCATAAATTCCTGCTCCCAATATCTTTTCCTTCCCATTTTGTTGGCGGAGTTCTCCACCGAATCTTGCCTATTCCTTTAACCGAATTTCGGAAGAATAACAAATTTTCCAATTTCATACATCTTATAAGTTAAGGTTCAGCCATTTAAAGAATGATGGGCTTGGCCAAATTCTCTCTCGCTGTGGGCTTAGTCCAACTTGCTAAATTAAAACTCAAAATTATCAATTCAAACACATCTGCCAGTCCGATGCAAATGCAGTTGTACGAAATGCAATTTTGCTATTTTTATTTAGGGATTAAAGATTAATCTCTAATTTTTAATGTAATTAATTACTAAATTATTGATTAAAATTTAGGTATCAACAAGCTCATTGGTAATACAATACTAGTAGTAGAATCGGATTTTTGATTATTTAACATGACACCACACAATGATACAAAAAGAATGAGATAGTTCTCCATGGAGATCAGAGATCAAAGCCATTTGTTTTAATTTTAGAAAATTGTGTACACCGTTAGAAATGAGTTCTTGTATATCGAAGATACAGGCTACATTAAAATTTTGTTACCCAACACTAGGGATTGTGGCATGAAATAGCAATGGAAGTTGAAACTAGTGCTTATATTAAAGTATATATGAGAAGTTAGAAATTATGTGGGATTAAGATATTCTGATTAATATTTCGACACCTAATGCGCATTTGCTCCTCCAAATGATTGGTTATTGGTTTGCTTGATGCATATGTTCCATCACAATTAAGGGATTGGCAATTGCAAAATCCTAGGACCTAAATCCCACAGAGGAAGAAATTCAATGCATGATCAATGAGGTCAATACCGATGGCAATGGACGATAGAATTCGGGGAGTTCTTGAATCTTATGGCCAGAAAAATCAAGGTATTTCATACACACATATGTATATATATCAGTCAAAATAGCTAGTGTCACTTAAATCACATATTTGCAAATACTTGATTGGATGATTGTAAACGTATGATATATGTTCAGGAGACTGAAATAGAAGAGGAGTTAAAGGAAGCTTTCAGGGTCATTGACAAGGATCACAATGTTTACATACCTCCTTATGAGGTTGGAATTATTTCTAATCCCACTTTCAATGTTCAGCTTATAATTCGTTAGCTGTAGCTTCTTTGTATCTTGGAGCAATTCTCTTTAACCAAACCCCATAAAAAGGGGGGAAGGTGACAGAGAAATATTGAATGAACTTTTATGAATGGAATTCATAAGATAATTGTAAAATCTCCATTTTTAGCTAGGACGCTCATTTTAGGCAAGTAATATTTGTGAAATATCTCATTAACCACGTAAAGTCTGATAGACATTACCAACTAGTCAAATATTTTTATCCATCGTAGTATCCGCAGATTTAGGAAAATGGCCTGTTTTGTGATATAACATCATTTAACAGCATATAATTCTACATAACCACTCGCTGAATTCTCTATGTAATAATCCCAAGAAGGAGCCATTTCTTTTCTCTCGGTGCTTTCCTTCTCTTCTCTAGTCACTCAACTTTTCTTGAACGACCTTTCTGGGGTTAGTTTATTCAGCTTGACGTCTCTGTCTTATGTAGGATCTTTCAACAACAATCCACTTAGTCTTGGTTTTCTGTCTAAAAGTTGCAAATCTTTTACTTATCTTCCATCTTTGGGATTAGACTAATATGAGAAGCGAACATTAACCTTATACACCGAAATTAACATGAAGAAGGGAGAGAAAGGATCAAAGTCCCTGGTAATGGCTTCTGGCGATACTCGAAATACTCGAATGTCTGCCTCGCTTTTTTCGAACTTCACGAGCCTTCAAAGAAATTCCACTAACCTGTGTAGAAGCTTCCCGAGGAATTTTTTTTTTTATTCATCGATGCAATTCTGGCGACGTGTAAGGAACTTTGGATCAAGGGCCTTAAAAACATTTACGACACGGATGTATTGAATTTT
Organism: Eucalyptus sp. ANBG9806169; assembly: GCA_014182395.1. NCBI lineage: Eukaryota > Viridiplantae > Streptophyta > Magnoliopsida > Myrtales > Myrtaceae > Eucalyptus > Eucalyptus sp. ANBG9806169. Next base: position 40,473,554 of record CM024580.1, read on the forward strand.
AACTTAGTTGGTAAGAATACTTATGTCGCAATTTCAGCTCTTCTCAATTTGTTGCGTTGCCAAATCTTATGCACGCAATATTTTTTTTCTTGAATTTGGAGTGCATGAGTCTACTTTACTTGAATTTACAATCATTAATATTTTTTCATTCCTGTAAAGTGAATTTAATCATTTTGTACTTTGAATGCATAACTTATTAGACGCAATATTTAAAATATATTATGGAGAGATTTTCCCACTTGACTGTTACTTTTTCTAGACAAAGCTCTTCGACTTTTATTGGGAGAAAAAAAAAATCATTTTATGAAATATGAATACATATAAGGAGAAAAAGTCAATTTTACTATAATATTTGACATTTTTTTAAAATTTATAAGAGATTATTACAATAAAAGTCTGTGACGCTTATAGTTTTTGCTCAATTGCACTCCACGTGTAGAATTAGCAAATGTGCACACGTGTTGTGTGCGCAAGATATTGATATTTGAAAGAGTAAGTTTGTCACATAATATTTGAATCATTAAACAATGGGATAATAATATTGATATAAAATATACAATAAAAGAAATTGTATCTATGAAAAGAGAATTATTTTGTGATTTGAAAACTTGTTAAGAGGGTTGTTGTAGGATAATGGGTGTGTTTAGAAACACTTTGAGGAAAGGGGAAAATGCAAACAACTTCAGAAATGATTTTTCTAAAATGCAAATAGTGTTTGATAAAATATAACTTAAAAACACATGCAAAAACAATTTTGACGTAAATAATATTTGGATAAAACTACCTAGTTTTTTTTTTTTTTTTTAATAAAAGTTTCAAACATTGTCAATGGAACTCAAGCCACTAGCGAGCCAAATTGACTGTCGGTGGCTAGATCTAGCCATTGACCAACCTCACTTGAGTCATGCAACCTAGGCCTCTCATAAGGTTGGGCAGCGACGACTCGCCAGCCGCTTGCTAGCTGCTAAGGCCTTCGCTAACAATGTTAAGATTTTGGAAGACATTTCCGTAATTATGAAAGTATAGCGGGGGCAATGTTGGAAGGGGAAAAAGCTTATTTTGTATTTAGAAAATGCTCAAAGCTCAAAGTACTTCTGGACCTACCTCGAGCTAAAGCCTAAAGGCCTTTTGAGGCATTTCAAAATGCAATTGCATCTTCCCAAAATTATCTAAAAAAAATTGTCAAACAGTATTTGCATTTGTCCAAGAGACTTTTAAGTTTGCATTTGTCCAAGAGACTTTTGAGCCCAAAACCTCTTGAGAATGCAGTTCTCAAATCAGCCAATAAAGTCCGACTTCTAATATTGGAAAATGATGAATTTACACAATTCTTCCACGGGCACAATTTTTGTAAAATAAGTAACCAAGTATGTTTGGAGGAAGAAAAAACAATTGAGATACCTTGAAATTAGAAGGATCTTTCTACTTTATGTTATAATAACGTAAACAAATAACTCGAAGCAGTTTCAGGTGGTCGTAAACTAGTGAAGAAGCAAATTTAGTGCACATCTTTAATTTTAGCAAGACATAACGCTTTTTGTCTTCTCTATGAAGTGAAATTCTCTCCACCATAAAGTGATTGATCCCATTCTGAGACACAAGCCCAATGAGCCACATCAGGCTTTTTCCATATGAGGTTCAGAATATTTTCATAACTTCTATCCGAGACGGGTTTCGTATTCATTGAAGTAGACTACTTCTCGTGAATTGATTATGTGGACTAGGTTTACAATGAAATACGTTGACACGATAATTAGCCACGGTGATTCTCACATGATTTGAAGGTCGAGATGCTATTTGGACAATAAATTTGATTCCTCTGAGATACTATGTCGACTTAATATTCGATCGTCGATTCCGAAACGAATAACTAATTGCAAATATATTTGTTAGATCCTTTACATCTCCTTCTTCACCTAAAAGATTAATGTTGTGCGATAAGACATTTGATCTTGACGTGAACACTAGACAAAATATTTTCCAATCGATATTTTCTCACAACACTCTTTTGGTCCCCCGAGAGATCAAGGTTCCTTGCCTTATTTTTCTTGAACGTCTATATAAATCTCAGCCCACATAAATTTGTATTTATTTCTAAGGCACCTTCATCATCTTTTCGAATTGACGCGGATTCCAACTTCCAAATCTGGCATTATTTTTCTCGTGAATATTCTTGTTCTCTTTTGTTAATGTCAAAAGTCTTTGGGAAATAACATAACTTGTTAGAATGTCAAACGCAAATATTTAAGATTAATGATTGAGGTCGACCATATACGTGTAAAGTGCATCCAGAGCCACAAAAGCGATATGAAATATTTGAACACTTTATCTCATGTATAAAAAGAATTAAATTTAACAATTGCATATGCCAATAAAATGAAACAAAACCAGAATCTGATACCATATTAAGTTGTTCATTCTAAAAACTTAAATTCATAGGTGGGTTGAATTCAGAAATTTATTGACAAATGATTAAAAGAAAATGAGAAACCTCCTTCCAAAGGAGGACGAGATATCATAAATAAATATCACTGCATTTGCTCGTGTCTAGTCATAAGTTAAGTCAAGGTCAATAGAAAAAAGGCAAGTCACTTGGGTTTGATTGCATGGTCGACAACTGGCTTATGATGGCGTAACGTGCCTTTTGAGTATTGGGAGCCGGTCTGGTCTAGTCCCATGAAATCGATTACTTAACAACAAAAGTTGAAAAATTAAGAAAAATACAAGAATTGTTACTATTTTTAAGAAATTAAAAAAATATATTTCCTTTTAAAAAGAGGTTGGTCTAGTCTAATCTTGTCCAGTTCCGATTCGGTCCAGTCCAATTTCCTTCGAAACCGAAACTGAACCGACAATCACTAGTTCCATTTTTATGGAATTAAGAACTAGACCAAATTGACAAATTCAATCTGGTCCGGACGATTCTCAATTTGGGCGGTTTGTTGTGCTCACCCTAAAGTTTATAGTTGCGATCGACTGGTTCTTCGATTGACGAATTGTTAAAGACTTGCGATTCAATTTTTGGACTTTTGCTGCCAGTAAAGATCAAATAAAATAGGCCCACAATAAACGAAAATTTAGTGACATGTACTTACTCGGAAATAATAAATGGACCCCATAACCTCATCGTTTCTGTGTAAATGGGCCCTACTTTCCTAGCAACTCCTAGATCCAATTTCAATTCTATTTTGAATTTTTTATTTTTTTTATCTCGAAAAAAATACTAAATTTTAGATTCAGTTTTAAATCATTATCGATTTTTTTTATCTCAGGAAAAACTTCAAACTTAAGGTCAAATTTCAAATATGCCTCAAATTTTGTTTTGTTAAAAAAATCATAAATTTTCAATTTATTAACCAACTTGATATGGTATTTTCACGTCGATAAGAAATCTATATCAACAAGATGACATGAAAAATTATCTTCAAAATAAAATCATTTTTAGGATATGAAAATTAGAGATAACGAATGAGGATTTTTGGACGGAGGAGGACTAATGGGGCTAGATTTGTGACCAGAGTAAAAAGTGACGATTTTTCTTTTAGACAAAAAAAAATTTCGAGGGTAGATTTAGGATTGAATTTAAAGTTAGGTGTTTTTTTAAGACAATGAAAAATTTGGGCACATTTGGAATGGATTAAAGTTTGAGGTTTTTCTCATAGATAACAAAATTCAAGGCAAAATTGAAAATTACACCTAAAGTTGGGTTTTTCTTAGGGAATTAGGCCATGAAAATGGTATGTGATAGTTCACAACTTCGCTCGATCCAATTGAAGATTGTTTTGATAATTGCCAGCCATAAAGACCTCTAGTAAAAAATTTTAATCTACTTACCTTGTTCTATTGTGCTGAACTTTTTACCAATTTGTTTCCTCCTTTTGAGATCAACTTGAAGTTTTAGATCTGTTGCGCTACAAAAGAAAGTATGATATAGATGTATAAATTGACAGAGTAAATTTACCAAACTTACTTTTAAGACGGAGGGTTCTTAGGTGATGGTATCAATGTAACCTGGGGCCAATGTAGGAAAATGTAATTGTGAGGGAATTAGAATTTTTGTGGCCTTAATGCAAACTATTCAAATTCCTTTAATTGCACAATCACATATGAAAAATTAAGTCGGTGTCACTAATACAACTTGCCTTTCGCACGGGAAATCGCTTACTAAAGGGTTTATGCCGACCTTCTTTGCGTGTTCGTCATCCCGACCTAATCTTTTATGCTTTCGAATCAGATTCATTGGAGAGTTTCCTTTGAATCTAAGGTTGTCCATGCACAAAGGTTCCCTTATTCCAAGCAACTTGAAGCACAATGTTGTTCAACAATGGTCCAGGAAAGAAGCTACGCGGGACCGCATGGATCAAAGCAAAAGCAAAGTAATGGTGAGGAAACAGCACAAATTACCAAAAGGAGAAAGGAATTCCATAAAATTGTGAAAGTAGTGGAAGTATAAGTAGAATTAATCTCTCTTTTTTTTTTTATGGTAAATGATAATAATGCAACACCAACAAAAATAGAAATTATTTGCGTGATGATAAATGTTTGTTTTCTGATTCACAGTCAGAACACTCTTCACTTGTTTAATAAGCTCCCCTCGCTTCTCATAATTAGCTATTGAGATCTCCAATGGAAAAACATGAAAACTGAAAAGCAACCAACAAAGAAAACCAGAAATAATTCTGTTCGTCACACGCTTTCCGTGCGTTTGCCAGCAAGCGTCATTTGCAAGGGAAAATGAGATCCTTGTGACTGAACTTTTACGCGTAGAGATTTTCGCGGCAAATTCTTGTCTAGACTCAGATGCATATAAACCGAATCAATAAAATCTGCCCATCACATGTATCGCACGTAGATTTCACAAAATCGAAGGGCTGTGATTGTGCTTGGTTGGACTTGCCGTGATCTTGGCGAGTATTTTTCAAGAATGCTAGTGGAACACTCCAATAGAAAAAGGGAAAAAAGAATGTAAAATTAGAGGTAGTTGAAGGGGATCGAATTACTGATCTTGTGACACTGAGGGTGACACACGAGAGAAGTCATGCATATCTGCTCTTGACAAATGTAAATTTTCTTGGTGGAGATTTTGCCCTTAAAATAATTTAGAACATTAACTTAGCGGGTGGGAAACCAAATAAGTTTTCTGCACTCTTCATCTATGGAGGTAACATGAATTATATTATATCGATAAGTAATTGTAGGTAGATAAAGATTAACTAAAACTTTTTGAAAAAGTGATAGGTCAAACCTTAGCGAATATTGAATGTGATTTATTTAAGTGTATGCTTCTTCTTGTAGTATATACCAATTTCATATGCACTTTTATTGTATTTAATATTCTGAAACAAAATTAAGTAAGAAATTAATATTTGACACGTAATAGTTGACTTGTGTTGACTAGACACACATTGAATAAAGCACCTCGAAATTCACTTGATTCTTCACCTAAATTTCCAGTCAAATACATTTATTGCTCGATAAAATTTCCAGCCAAATAATAAATTTCCAGTGCTCAATAATCAATGCAATAGATAATTGTGGATGGAGATTAATAAACCATTGGGGTTTGTCTTATGAGAAGGGGAATGTGGGGGTTCAAATTCTCGCATTCTCGGGGATTGAGATAGAGACGATTTAATTTTAGGTATGAATTTCAACCTTCACATCATGTAATAAAGTAGGACAAAAATATGAAAGTATAAGTTAAAATAAGAATAGAAGAGGACCGGCCAAAAAAGAAAGAAGGAAATTAATACCGTAGGAAATCGTTTCCAGACACGCTCTTTTCATATTACTACATTAAAGGTTTTGAAGAAATTCAGAAGGGCAACAGATTTTTTTCGAATCCTTTTGCCTGAGAAGGTGAGTTATAATTACTGAAATGGAAATATTAGTTAATTTACTAAAATTACATCTTCGTGGAAATATCATCCAAGAAGCAACCGTGAACTTTCCAGGAAGTTCCCGCGCAATGAAAATTCTTGTTACACTGCACTATATAATCTCATAACCTAATGCATCTGTTCCACCCATGAAGCCGACTCGTTTTGCTAATCCAAGCACACCCTTTTGTCTTCTCCCTCTCTGTTGTTCATCCATGTCGTCGCTGAGGCTCCGTAAACCTAGCGAAGAAGCAGCAACCAATACGGTGCTGGACCGCGGCGATGGCCCGATGAATATCATCCCCAGGCGGAGATGGCGCCTGGCTTTCACTGTCATATATTTCACGAGGGCTCTTGAGTCTCTGTCGAAACAAGTCCTCGGAAAGAAGACGGACCTGTTGCGGACGCTCTCTTACGTTGCCATCAATGTCGACCTCGAGAACAGTGATAATCCTCGTGAAGGAGATTGCCCTTCGCTTCAAGACGTCGACCCGAAGATCCTGAGTAACCTGGTAAGAGAGAAAAGTACTGAATTTCTTGCTCAGCTTGGTGGCATTAAACAACTCGCTTCAATTCTCATGACAAATCTCGAAAATGGCTTGAGTGGGGATGAAACCGACCTCAAGCGCCGAACCAATATTTTCGGTGCGAATAAGTACAATAAGCCCCCGGCAAAGAGCTTTCTCAGCTTTGTGCTTGATGCGTTCAAAGACATGATCATAATCATTCTCATAGCATGCGCTGTTCTCTCTTTAGCATTCGGTATCAAACAGCACGGCCTTAAAGAAGGTTGGTATGATGGCGGGAGTATAATCATCGCCATCTTTCTGGTCGTCATTGTCTCTGCTGTCAGCAACTATAAGCAAGGAAGGCAGTTCCGGAAACTTTCAAAAGAGAGCAGCAACATTAGAGTAGAGGTTGTGAGAGATGGCAGGAGGCAACCAATTTCAATCTTTGATATTGTCGTAGGTGATGTCGTGTATCTAAAGATTGGCGACCAGGTTCCGGCTGATGGGTTATTTGTTGATGGCCATTCCCTGAGAGTTGACGAGTCTAGCATGACTGGTGAAAGTGATCACATCGAAGTTGATAGCGAGAACCCTTTCTTGCTCTCGGGCACCAAAGTGATCGACGGCTACGGTCGAATGATGGTTGCTTCTGTCGGCATGAACACTGCATGGGGCAAGATGATGAGCTCCGTGAGCTGTGTCTTAGATGAAGAGACCCCACTCCAAGCCCGTCTAAACAAGTTGACTTCCTTCATCGGGAAGGTCGGGGTGTCGGTGGCTGGTCTGGTACTTCTCGTCTTGATGATCCGCTACTTCACTGGACACACCCAAGATGATGCCGGAAACAGAGAATTCACCGGCGGGAAGACCAAGTCGGAGGACGTGATGGACGCCGTTGTGCGCATAGTTGCTGCAGCAGTGACCATTGTGGTGGTGGCTATACCTGAGGGCTTGCCTTTGGCCGTCACTTTGACGCTGGCCTACTCCATGAAGCGCATGATGGGTGACAATGCCATGGTCCGGAAGCTCTCCGCCTGTGAAACCATGGGTTCTGCCACAACGATCTGCACGGATAAAACCGGGACTCTCACGTTAAACGAGATGAGAGTGACAGAGTTATGTATGGGAAAAGAACATGTGAGTGTAGATGCATCCAAAGAAATAGCGACCAGCATCGTTGAAGTCCTCCTACAAGGAATCGGATTGAACACGACAGGTACTGTCCACATGCGACCTTCTGAATCTATTCCTGAAATTTTAGGCAGCCCAACTGAAAAGGCGATACTTTCTTGGGGTGTATCCAAATTGGGTATGACGATGGAGGAACTGAAGCAAGAATGGGAGATAGTCCAAGTCGAGGCATTCAATTCTGAGAAAAAGAGAAGTGGGGTCGCTGTGAGGAGGAGAGGAGAGCAGGTAGTTCACATACACTGGAAGGGAGCTGCTGAGATGATCTTGGCAATGTGTTCAGATTATTATAGCCAAAGCGGGACGGTGAATGTCATGACTGATGAAGCAAGGTCTGATTTCGGGACAGTAATTAAAAATATGGCAGGCAAAAGCCTGCGCTGCATTGCATTCGCCTACAAAAAGTTCGATGGCTCACTTGCTCAATTTCATGGGAAACTTGATGAAGATGGACTTACACTGCTGGGGATAGTAGGGATAAAGGACCCATGCAGACCAGGCGTGAGAAGGGCAGTGGTGTCTTGTAGAAGCGCTGGGGTGAACATCAAGATGATCACAGGAGACAACATGCACACTGCAAGAGCTATAGCCTTGGAATGCGGGATATTCAATCTGGAGGAAGATCTCGAACATGAAACCATAGTGGAGGGCGTGCAGTTTCGCAACTACTCGCCTGAACAGAGAGCGGCAGCAATCGAGAAAATCCGGGTAATGGCTAGATCATCCCCATTTGATAAGCTTTTGATGGTGCAGTGCTTGAAGCAGAAAGGGCATGTGGTGGCAGTCACTGGTGATGGCACGAATGACGCGCCAGCCCTAAAGGAAGCGGATATCGGCCTCTCCATGGGAATCCAAGGCACTGAGGTGGCAAAGGAGAGCTCAGATATCGTCATCCTCGATGATAATTTTGCCTCCGTGGTGACTGTGCTGAGGTGGGGACGGTGCGTCTACAACAACATCCAAAAGTTCATCCAGTTTCAGCTCACTGTGAATGTGGCTGCACTCGTCATCAACTTCGTTGCTGCGGTCTCTTCTGGCAATGTCCCTTTGACAGCTGTCCAGCTTCTTTGGGTGAACTTGATTATGGACACCCTGGGAGCTTTGGCATTGGCGACAGAGCAACCTACAAATGAGCTCATGCTAAAGCCACCTGTTGGGCGAACCGAGCCGCTTATAAGCGGAGTCATGTGGAGGAATCTCGTATCTCAGGCCTTGTACCAAGTTATCATCCTCCTGACCCTACAATTCAAGGGGAGTTCCATTTTTGGGGTGGACAAGAAAGTGAGGGACACAATTATTTTCAACTGCTTCGTCCTCTGCCAGGTCTTCAATGAATTTAATGCCAGGAAGCTGGAGGAGAAAAATGTATTCAAAGGGATCCATAAGAACAAGTTGTTCTTGGGCATCATTAGCATGACCATTATTCTTCAGGTGGTGATGGTTGAGTTTCTAAAGAGGTTTGCCAACACTGAGAGGCTGGACTGGGGACAATGGGGTGCTTGCATCGGACTTGCAGCTTTGTCTTGGCCGATTGGTTGGCTTGTTAAGTGCATTCCAGTCTCAGGTAAAAAGTTGTTCTTTTGCCGCAGAGAAGAAGCATCCTGAACCGAGCACAATGTTAAACTCCAAATAAATAAACTTTTCTTTTATTATAAATATGGTTAGGGTTTAGGAAGCTGTTTTTTATGCATTGTAAGTACTTTTTCTAGATTTTATGCATGGTAAGTATCTTCCTAGATGATGTGTCAAATTACCTTTGTCTACAGAATCAAATCAACAGTTTATTGCCATCCATTATTTCAACCTTTGTACTTTGGTCTTGCTTGCTATGCTACTGTTGATTTTGGAAAATCTTGCAGATGAGGTTTTTTTATCAGGTGATCGTGCTATATGCCTGCTTTAACATTCATATCTGAACTAGCATTCAAAAAGTTATCCTACAGGAAAACTAAAGAAAAAATTTCCTAGTTCTCAGCAAGCTTCTTAATGGGTAGTAAAACCCCAAAAACTTATGCCTCAAGCTCATGCAAGGGTGGCCCCTTCTGTTATTTTATCGCATCATATCTCTCCTTTACTATATTAACAAAAAGCACATGGTCCTATGTGACAGAACTAATTTTATTTGATGCAAATGGCGAGGACGAATCAAGTCTCTTACAGTGAGCACAACTTCAAATCCCTGGCTTTCAACTAAAGTAGAGATGCTGTCATCTTTTCCTCATAACTTCTTCAGATATCTTCAACTAAATTCCCCATGTCCTAAAAGAGCATGACCAAAGATTCTAGCAAACAACTTGCAGGAAAAGGTTGATAGAAGCAATGAAGCACATCTTTATATGATGGACCTTGATTTGCATAAATAGGATAAAGATTTCAATGAAAATGTCACATCTTTAGAGGTTAATATTCTAAGGATTTGTCTCTCCAAATCAAAAGATGGCCATAGCTGTCTTACAAGTGCATAAATCTGATTGCCTAGAAGCGGCAAAAGAGCACCACTCCGAAAAAGGGAAAAAAAACAATATAAACTGATTCTTCGGATGAAGGAAGAAGAGAAATTTTCCTAGTAGATCCCAAGTTGACAACCCAATTCACCTATCCACACGAATAGCTATCTTTAATCAACATCACAACTTGTTTGCACATATCTTGGGATCAATCCTTCACCTCACCCCGTGGGCAAAACCCTCATAGATTATATTCGATTCATATGACCATGTTGACAAAGTAAAAACAAGGCTCACAAAAAAGGCTTACACAAGCAAATCAATTTCCAATGATTTCATACCTAACCATCACCAATACTAATCGATTCTTTTTATGTCACAAACGCAACAACCAAAAAAAGGCAATGGACTATTGAAAAAGGATAGAGACAAAAAAAAAGGAATAAAAAAAAGAGTTTGGTTGACGAGTGGAAAACAAGCTTCCAATCCTGCTCTGTCTTGGCCAGCACAAGACATGATTAAGGGCGAGGCAATGAGGCATCGCCAATGTGAAATACAATAGTCACATTCTCGTATTGTTTAACTCATTTAGACTACCTTAAAAATGCTTTTTTAGCTTCTTCTCAACGCACACCTTCAATTCATTTTCCCAGAAAAGGGTTTCTCAGATTGCTGGAGTACTAAAAGTTCCTTCATTCCCACAATTCCTCGGCAACATAGTACATGTAAAGTAATCAAACAGTAGTACTTTCATGAATAAACAAATAAGGCGACCCAAAAAGAGACCAAGAAAAACAAACCTGAGATTATTAAAGAACAGAGCCAGGACAACGCATGTTCCCATCAACCGTAAAAATTAAAATTTTAAATTTTCAGCGATGGATGTCAATGTGGGTCTCCCTTATTAAATAGACCATACTTCACTGATTTGAGCTTCTACAGCAAGCACAGAGAGAGAGAGAGAGAGCGCGCAGCTCGTCTTCTAAGACAATGACATCGGGTGACAAACGAAAGAAAAAGACCAACTCGTCCTGTAGAAGAATAAACATCGGAAGACGGGAAAAAATCAAAATTTGTCCGAATTCGCGGACAACCAGCAATCCGTACGTACCATCTGAGAGAGAGAGAGGGAGAGATGCTGGCCTTTCTCCCTCGTTTCAGCGTTGAAAGTGCATCGAATCTGGCTTTGGGGTTGGCGAGGGGGACCCAATTCGTCCTCTCCGCCCTTTTCCGGTTCTGCTCGCGGAGCCGAAGCGCAGGGAAAACGGCGGATTCTCTTCGGCAAGGAAAACGGGTTTATCCAAACGAGAACGGGCTTTGGGCCTTTGGCCCATTGATTGATATGGGCTTTGAGCATTGGGGGTTGGGCCCATGAAGACGTGGTGCTAATGATGGACAACTGGACCGGTTTGGGCTGGCGGGCACGTTCACAAACCCGATCCCCAAGGGCATGCATTCCCAGAAAAAGAGAAAACTGAACAACGGAACGGAATACGTTGGATTGCGACGGAGATCATCATGGGTTCTTGACACGTTAATCTTTTTCTCTCCGATACTTGACCCAGAACTTACACAAGTAGCTTGTTAAGCCAATGAGAAATAAAGCTCGTGATGAAAGTTAGATTTGATAACAATATCGATGTTGCTTAATTCGCCACTATCGATCCCTTGAGAGAGGATCCGATCATTGAATGTGTCGAGTAAAGTATCTTGCTTGAAAATCCCTATTTAGATTCTTTCAAATGGAGAAAATATTTATATTAATTTTTGAGCTATGAGAAAATATTGAATTCCTTCGTATAAAGTCATAGGGTTTGAGTGAGACTAATTAGGCAGGTGCCGCCTAAGAATGATCATTCAAGAAAAAGCTTAGTTGACTAGTTTGGCGAACGAGGTCTTGAAATTTAGTATACTTATACGCTTATTTTGAAATTATTCTCCTCCTAGGAGTTACTTTACGTGTTTGTCTGGAATATTAGGTTGACACAATGGTCATATTCTCCATCACAATGATTACCCCACGAATTCATCCCTTATGGCCAAAGAGTTGCAATTAATCAAAGTAGGTGGTCAAGAAATTGGGGATCATTTCTAAGAAATTAAACTCTTGACGAAGGAAAGTTTGGCTTCCCATATCTTTTCGAGGGATTCTGGCGGTGAAAAGAGGTTGGCCTTTAAAGACTTGGACCCTTCAATGAACTCACGTTGAAAGCCTGGACTTTGGAGTTTGTCTCACTATTTTTGTTGAGTAAGTTAGAATGTTCTAAAGGACGAATATTTAGGTGATCAAGCACAAACTCTTTATTTATTCAAATCAATCATCATGCGTCGAGATTATGAAGTTCTTTTATCCTTTTTTTATCTTTGCAAGAATTGCTTTACTTCTCTCATGGTAATCGATCAAGGTGGATACACCATTGTAAATGGAAAGAGTACAAAAAAGTGATAAATTTATTGCATTTGTATCAATTTAATCTTAATTTGTTGATGTGACTAATTTAGTTATAAATCTATACACATTCGTACTAATTCAATTCATTCAATCAATTTAGGTGGAAATTGCTAATATAGACGCTGAACGTCATGCGTGGCACAGCTAGTGCTGACGAGGCTTGGTAAGGCCACCTTGGCCTAGGAGAGGGTCGACCTCACCAAATTTGGTGAGGGGGGCCTTGTTGGCACTCGCACTTGCCTATGGCCGGCAACCGCCCACTGAAAAACAAAAAAGGAAAATAAGAAAAAATTCAAAAAAATTGTTGAAATATTATTATTGTCCATGTTAGCGATTCTCCGGCTTAGATTGGCTAGATTGATTGAATTTGTATCAACAAGAATTTAGAATTAAATTGGCCTAATTAAAAAGTCTATAATTGGATTAGTACCAATGTAATAGGTTTAAAACATTTTTGTTTATACTTTTTTCTATTGTAATCCATGAACTTTGGAAAATCTTTCTTTCATCATGGTTGGCACAATTTGCTCAATTTTCATATTCATAACACGTCTCTTCATACCTTTTTTGTTTCAATTTTTTCGTCTTTTTGACCTCAGGCAGCATCTAACTTTCAATATGTTCGTCTCAAAGTGGGATATTATTGCCATTAGTGGAGAATCGTTTGCCATAAGTTCAATCGGGACGAACCCTCTTAATGGGATCTAATAGTTTCAAGATCCAACACTCGAGCAGTTTCTTGAAGACTAGCTTCATATATGTATTGAATCCAAGATCTCTTGTTGGACGGCTCACATCGATTGACAAACTAAAGGAGAGAGAAACCCATGTCCGTGATTTCAATAGTTTCAATAGGTGGGATCTATAGTTGTGTGATCCGACTACCAAGACAATAGGAGACCTTGACAACTAAATCTTTCTTTCAATGCAGAAACCGGCATCAAGCTAAAGGCTAAATCTACTTATTAGAGGCTATTTGCTGTGGGGAATATGAAGGTGCAGGACCCTAATGAAATATATGAGGAAGAAAGATATAGAGACTCAATTTATTTACTGTTGATATGTCTAGAAGAAGAGGATTGCTTCCACAACAAAACTAAGGCCACTTCAAGATTAAAACAAAGCTCCTTACTTAAAGCATTGAGATTTCTTGTACATTTTCACATGACTCAGCCACGCCGCTGTATTCCCACATTAAAAAAAGAAGCAACTTTTGGTGTTTTATCAGGGCAAAGTGCCATAAACGCATGTAACAAACCTGTGAAACAGTCACCTACCGAAACGTGTTCCTTTTTGGCAATACGATGAAGACAAAAACAGAAAAAAGGGCTCGTGAGAGCGTGGGAGAGGGTGGTTAGGAACAGATCGATATCATTAATCATCATGTGAAAAGGAGACAAAAAAGAAGAGAGCTACGCGGAGTCCGAGTCCAATCCAAGGTTCCGGACAAAAGGATGTGAGGCGAAACCCCAACAAACCCCCATGCAGAAGAGTCAATCCAAGCTTCAGTTCCAATCTGGTGCTCAAGTGGTCTTCCCTTTTGCAGTAATTCCAATTCAAAAGCATCAATCTGACAGACCAACCCACCAACACAAACAGAAGCGCACACCGTTCAAACAGTTCGAGAGAGCATTCACACATTATTGAGAACAATCTATCTATAAAGATATTACAAAGCGACTCTGCTGCAACTTCTTTTTCGAGTCCTGCAAATAAAACTTAAAGCACAAACAATTGGTAAGTTTTAGAATATGATGCCTCTTGCTATACGAAATTTAGATAACGAAAATCTGAATGCATAGGTCGATTTTCTAAAGCTAGTTAGTTGATGTTTTGGCAAGATGCACTGCTACATATTCTTTTTATTTCGTTAATGATCATCCTATTAAAGTTATATTGTGAAACTTATGAAATGTTGAAGGGGCCTATCAATCTATGAACTTTATTTTGAAAACAGCATTTATTAGTTAATATGACCTCTCAACATTATTAACCGTGCCAGAATAAGCGGCGCTAAACCCATAGTGAGATTTAAGAAAAAATTAAGAAAATGCATGGAAGTCTTCGGTGAAAATGATAGTTCTCTTATGGTCAAACGTTTTAATTTTCGAACTTCATGACGCATAAAGTAAATCATTTCGTTGCTGCTTAAACTTAGGGATTGTATAGTACCAATACAGTGTGACAGCAAAATGAACATATCAAGCGACATAAGATGTCTAATGCGCTTGAATATCATCCATTTGACCTTGGAAAATTTCTCCTTTGTCCTTTGCCTTATTTCTTTTTCGCCTTTGCTTATAATAACGTATTGAGCATGATAAAAACAAGGACTGATCTAAGCCTAAGGTACACAACCATTCACTTCCATCACCGTCTATATTAGTAGTTTTGAAATTAGAGAATGCAAAGTGTAATTAATGGATCTTGTAGTTTTCTTTAATATTTTTTGGCTAGTTCATTTGGTGGAAATTTTGTTACCTTCTTATATTCCTTTTGGATAAATGACCACTCGCATGCAGACATTGACAGGCTTGCACGGATGAGAAAGTCGGGCATCGGGGACACCCACTAAATTCTTGTTTGATGAAAGCTTTACAATCGATGCTGTGACTAATTAGGTGATTTAACTGAAACAATGAACTTTCTTTCCCTTTTCGAAGGAAACTTCACCCTCATCAAGTTTTTTTCTAGCCCATAGAGATGAGGAAGGGCAAACCAACTTCCAATTGCATCACCATAAAGATCTCACATCTACTGTGTAATGTTCAGAATTAGGATGGTGGAGAGGTCGTATACTCAGCACTAATTAGCAATCCATTCCATTAGTATACCAAGAAACATGCACTGCTACGCCACCACCGCTCATTCCTTACATCAAGTTGTGATGATATCAAGTAAACATATAGATCTGTAGATCAGTCACGTTCTACCAGATCTATAAATGTATGCATTCCAAACAGATCAGACGGATTTTGTTTTCTTTCACCTTCCTATTTTTTGGTCTGGTTATGAAAACAATTTGCTGTTCCTCGTGATAGTTGACTTGTTCAAGTTTCTTAAATCTTGTCATGTGTATGAGAGAGAGAGAGAGAGAGAGAGAGAGAGAGAGAGAGGTGGTCCAAGTTAAATTAATTGAGGCATCAGTGAATATACAACAAGTCTTTATTGGAGACATTACAAGGATAGGATGACTCCGGCATTCGGATCCATCCCTGTGACTATTACGAAAAAGATAAAACGATTAGGAATTCTCCAACAAAGAAGAAATAGAAGATGGTGATTAGGTCATTTCCTGCTGATTTAATATCTCAACCAGAATGAATTTTGTAATAATCGCAGTAGATCTACCACTTCAACAAGATAATTCCAACCTTGTGTAAACACTTCTCAGGAAAATGTAGAACCCATAAAATGGTTCGAAAAATTCACAACTCCATGAACATCAGCCATATGCCTTGTAAAGGAATCACCTCAAATCTAGCTACACCAATCCCTGGAACAATCTGCAAAACTTGTAAAATAAAACCCTGAGAAGAAACCATGCTTTATCATGATCTTCACGTATATATGCGTGAACTAATGGATTTGATCATATCATTTTTCTATGGCTGTGCGATTGAGTGACATAGGCTTATACAGAGCCGGTTGGACATGTATTGCCGCTTTTCTAGTCAGTAAGGAAGAAACTTTCTTGTCGTGCCTCTGCAAAAGACCACTGCATTCAAGATGAATCTGAAACCCTTTTTAAACAAGCTGATGTTGATTAGCCGAACCTGCAAAACGTGCATTTTGTGCATAATTTGTTCCCACTGTAAGTGAGAAACAACAAAACACAGTAAACTACAAAAGAGAAGGCGAGAAAAGGAAAGGAGTGGATTTTTGGAATGATAATGGTATGTAGTTGAGACTAAGACATACAAAATAGAACATAAGGGGAAGTACAAGACCTTATCTCAAGAGGGGTCCTTGAAATTGTGAACGGCAAGATCAACGCGAAGATCAGAGAAGAAGTAGGGTTTCTGGTTTTGGTTTTGGGATTTCTCATGCTTCACAGCAACAGTTGAAACTGCCAGATGATCTGACAGCTTCTTCTATTGAAGGCTCAGATCATGCTGGCAGCTTCAGCTATTAGTGGTGCATGATGATGATAAAGAGATGAACTGCAAGCAAAACCCTCTGCTTCAAGAAGTTGTGTTTTTTGGGAATTGGATGCATGATGATGATGATGATGATGAAGGGATGAACTGAAAGAAAAACCCTCTGTCTCAAGAACTTGTGTTTTCTGGTAATTGGATCTCTCTATGTATTTTTGTCTCCTTGTTTTCTTGGGGAGTTTGTTTTTCTCAAACTTGGGTACCCCATGGGAAGGCTGTTCTTAGAGAAGCGAGGGTTTTCTGAGAGCTATAAATAGAGAGAGAGAGAGAGAGAGAGAGAGAGAGAGAGATTCCTACTTCAGATCTACGTTTACTAGTTCCACGACTCTCTCTCTCTCTCCTCACTTTTGTCCCCATGCGATGACAGATACAATGGCCATCTTGTTTTTGTATTTTCTTGAATAATTAGGACGAAATAGACAAAGTCGATGAAAATTAGGAAATGTAATGTTTGTCTTAATGATAAAGACTAATTATACAACAATATATTTATGATTTGATATAATTCATTAATT
Source organism: Eucalyptus sp. ANBG9806169 (assembly GCA_014182395.1). Lineage (NCBI taxonomy): Eukaryota > Viridiplantae > Streptophyta > Magnoliopsida > Myrtales > Myrtaceae > Eucalyptus > Eucalyptus sp. ANBG9806169. The sequence goes on from CM024580.1 coordinate 40,490,701, forward strand.
GCCTGTGTAATATAAATTTGATTTCACTGTATTTCTAATTTGCATTATCAACGCTTACTTTTGCAAAATCAGAGTATTTCGAATCAATACCGGACAATTTTTTAGAAGATATATGTCGAACACCTTACAAAAGTTGGAACACCTTTTTTTATGGCCCTATTTTCTACAAGAAAGTCCCACCAAATACCGTGGTCCTTACTAATGTGATTAGAAGAGCAGGTAGCATCTGGACATGGCAAACCGGTGACAAGAAATTAAATAAGTTTTGAGAGGGGACAACGAGAGCCTTGGGATATGGGAAAAGAAAAGAGAGAGAAAGAGCAAGGAAAGAGAAGCAATTGTTGTTGTGGTCCAAAAGGAGACAAATTGAATATTGTCACGCCCACGCCACCACATGCAGACATGGTTTTTGTTGCGAGTTTCTAAGCTGCCGATTTGAGGCCCTTTATGTGGTTTTTTAACTTTGCCTTTGATCTTGATGGCGACCGCCTTCACCTCTCTCTCTGTCTCTCTGTCTCTCTCTCTCTCTCTCTCTCTCCGCTGCGTTGTCCAGAAAGAGCAAAAAACAGAGCATTCGGGGGACCATTTGCATGCATTTCTTAGGAGGTAATGTACAAGGTTCACATAAAAGAAGATGCCAAAAAGAAAGCAAAAGTCTCTCCCTTTCTCTCTCGATCAATGAGTACATCTACTACCAGAGATGAAAAGAGTCGACATAGGAAACCATTATTGAAATTTCAATGAAATTTAAGATCCGTTTGTCTGGAAAAAAAAGAAGAATTAATCATTTATTTCTTGAAAATGATTTACACGAATAATATTTTCCTTTATCATGGATTTTTCTTCGAAACAAACACACTCTAAGTGAATTATTTTCAAGCACTCAACAATGACATGTCACGTTGCATTTTATTAAATCAAATTTTTAAGCTAGTCTACCTTTCGATATATATGTATATAATTCTGGAGAGCTTTAGGGCCCCTTGAGCATTTAGGGTTCATTTTCTTGGTCGACCAGGACGGTGCAAGAATCCATGTGGACCATTCACGAGTCTTCACTTTCCCACCGCTGTAATCAAAACCCTAGCTCCCCGCTTCCTGAATGGCAAATCCTTCAAGAAAAGCCATCATGCGCTTGTTTACATCCACAAGGGGCCGAAGCGTGCACTTCACTGAACATTTCTTTATTCCCATACCTTCAATTTGTTAGGTGAAAAGTAAGCTTATCAAAGGGTTTGATTGGTTTCCAATCATTCAGTTAAAGCAATAAATCTCCTTTTCAAGGCCAAAACCCAGTGGATTAGAGTGGTTTTCATGGAGCTTTAGCTCGCAAAAAAGGAGGTGGCCCCGAAGAACAAGTTGATGCATAGCACTTGGAACAAAATGATGCAGTTCAGTTGATAGTTACATGTTGATTTCTTATGTTATTTTGGCTGTGAACTGACCGAGCGACCAATCCGATTGGGGAAACGCAAATGCTTATTCCCCCAAATTGGCCTTAGATTAATCCACACGCCTTGACTATTTTTGGCCACTTTTCTTGCTTTCCAACGTGCATTCCTCATGTGGCAAAGTGTTGTTGGCCCGACGGTTCGAGTAGGTGATTAGATTCATACCATAATTTTGAACCGTATGCCATGAGTGGCATAGTGTCTTCATCAAGCGAAGGCCAAAACGAAGCTCCCTTTCGGCCACTAATATTCGTCGCTCGAATGCCAAACAAGTTTAAGGCCCATAAGTCCATCGATTCTCAACCAAAAGCCAAGCTAAAGGTAGCTGGCGACTCTTTGTTTTATTCTTCTAGATAGGGAATATTGGAGCTTCGACAATCATCTCAAGTGTAAATATATCGAGAGACAACTGGTCATCCAGCAGGGAATAACGTTTTTGACATTTGTCTATCGGGAGAGATCGAACCTCAAAAATTCTCTCCCCCAACCTAATTGATTATTCCATCCACCAACTACTATTATAGACCATCCTTGCTAATGAGTATGCCTGGTGTACAACTTCTCGATAGCTTATAGGACGAATGATTCTCTAAATTAAGTGATATTAATATAAAAACAGCATTAACTCTTTTGTGTTATGGACCAACTTATTTCCCTAATTGTGATATTTTTGCCCACAAGTAATCGCTATTATGTCAATAGTTAGTAAAGAGATAACCGAGTGGAACAAATAAGTGGAAATTTGAGGAAAACAAATCCTTTTCACGAGATATTTGCGTTCTATGTAATTTTCTCTTGACCTACTTATAGAAATTAAATTATGAAATTGTGTTGGTATTGTCCTCGGAAAAAGTATTCTTTTCTTTTTCCAAAGGTGAATAGAAAACTCAAATGTATGTTACATGCTTTTACAAAAGGTGTCTTCTTTATTTGAGTCATGTTCCCTAGGTCCACTGCGTATCCATGGGGAATATGATTAAGACATAATCCGCATTAATATGCGCTAGGTTGGCTCTTTTCCATCATGTCTCATTATGTAAGATGAACAAATCACATGTTGCCAAGTCAAGGGCGCACTCAATAATTGGATCCATGTGTCCAAGTTGGCGTTGGTCATTTAGATTGCATTTCATATCAAAGTGAGCCTCAAAACTCAATCAAGTAATGGCCAGCTTTTGCATTATCTATCCACCTACAAGAACAAATATATTAATAGATGCTGAGTAAGCCGGTAATGGACATTTAAGGGTGCTGCTTTTCCAAATCCTTGGACTTCAAAGAAATTTTGGTGATCAAGTCAGAGTTCAGCTTGCCCATTCAAGCCCACATAAATTATGGCTAGGTAGGTCTTTATTAGAAAGCCCAACCCAAAATGATAAGCTACTAGGTGGGGAGCTATCCACGTGTAATAATTTGACATCTACTCTGATATAATGGCAGAAACTCCAATCCAAAGAAATAAGTTAATACATAAGGAGAGATTATGATTGTGTTTGGAAGAGCATTTAGGAAAAGCCTTTGTATAAATGCAAAGCACTTCATTCGAAAGGGCTTTTATGATATGGAAATAGTGTTTGGTAAACACTTTTTCACATTTTTTTTTTTGGTGAAAGGTAATTGTATTAAGCTTAACCAATATGTACAAGCAAACGGCATCAAAACTTACACTCAAAATGAATACTGAGTGGAAGGGTGCCGAAAGAAGAAAAACAAAAGCCTACAAGGCAGAAGAGCAAGAAGGCACGGTCACACAACGACGGTCACAACCAACAGTAGGACCAATACAAAAGAAGGCGACCAGCCAGCCAAACAGTGGCAACCGAAGCCCAAAATCCAGGACTAAAGAACCCTTTTTCGCAAATTTTCATATCCAATCTTGAAAGTAATTTTTTAAATATATATATATATATATTCACATGAGAGCTGAAGATCAAGAGACCTAGCCTAGGGGTCAGGCCACCGCGACCACAGGTGAGGCAGCCAAGCTTTCACAACCTCGGGCCTCAAAGGTCGTGTGACGTTGACGGCAACACCAGCCTGAGGTCACGACATCTCGGCCCTCATAAAAATGCAATGCTAGATTTAGGCTCCCTGGTGACATCATTGTTCTCGATCAGATATGCACAATAAAGAATCTGGAAGATAACATTGGTTCCCTGGGAGTAAAGCTTACAGAGGAAGACGTGAGAGAGATCTCCGATGCCGTTCCAATTGATGACGTTCCTGGAGACCGGATCACCGAGCACTTGTTCGCTGCTCGTGGAAGTATGCGAACACGCCCCCAAGAGACGGGAAATTGTCAGCTTGCTAGACTTCTGTTTAGTGTGTTGATGAAGCTTGCTTGGCCTTCTGCTCTTGTTCTTTTCTTATAACTGAGTTCAGAATATGACACTCAGAAGAGCTTAGTAAAAGATAACACCAAAACAGGCAATTCTAAGTTAATGGCTTCTTTTGTGCTGCTCATGAAGCATTTGTTTGCTGGTTATTCTTCTCTGTTAAAAGAGTGATCCATATCCTTTGCCTTCTAGAGCAGCCCATAAAATTCTAATATTGTCTCTTGCATGAAGTAGGTAAGATCAGTGGCTAGAAATACTTGGAAAGGAGTTAGAATTTGTTATGAGAGAAGAGCTCACGTCGAAGCACTTGAGATCACTTGTTGTACCATGTCGGTCAACCTCGCATCACAAATACTACCCGTCTCTACTTTCGATGGGAACAACTATGACTACTAGAGCATTTTGATGATGGGAAATCATTGAAAAAAGATATACAGCTTCGAAAGAATGTGCGAGTGTTTTGACAAAGCAGCAATAAAAGGATGCAAGGGATCTTTGAGCGAAGACCATGAAGAATTCATGGGACAAACTATAAAAGGAATGTTCAACCAAGGTCAAGATGTCGAGAAGTATTCTCGGCGTATCACAAAAATGGATGAAGGAGCGTTAAAATAAGCAATCTATTTTCAAGAAGCATCAAGGCCTCTCCTCTCCACACAACCAACTCAAATCGTGGATATAGTCAAAGAGCTTATGGATTACTTTTTTTTTTGGCTGAACTTATAGGTTACTTGAGTACCCATTGTTAAGAAATCGCATGTCGATTTCAAAAAAAAAAAAAAAAAACGTGAGCAAACAATCCACTCAATCAAAATATAATAATAAAATAATAGAATCAAAAGAATACACAAGAAAATTTATTATCGAAGTTCACCCAAACCTGGGCTACATTTCCGCATGCAGACATGGCTTAGAACTGTATTTGTTGATGGATAAAAGATTACCTTTGACTTTCTCACATGTGTAGATCTCCTCAAGATAGGTACTTTAGGGTTGTTAGTCTGCGCCAAATCATTGTGTTCCTCTTGAACTGCATCCTCACTAATAATAGGCTCATCTTGAACTTCTCCTTTGGGTGCACTTTGATTTGCTTGAACCATCTTCATGAGGATTGTGTCGAGCTTAGCATATTTTGATTCTATTGCATTCTCATGCTCTGTCTAATGATCCTTGTACATCTTTTTTTTCATGCAATACCACATTTCGATTTAAGATGACTTTGTTATTCTCATGATTCGAAAGCCTAGAGCCATACTCATCACCACCGTATTTGATAACAACACAATTTCGAGAGTTGGTATCAAACTTCTTCCTATCCTCCTTGTCAATTAAGCATATGCAATACAACCAAAAACTTATAAATTTAAATAATTAACCTTTTTAACTAACCGTTGCCCTTGTGAAATTTCTTCACCCAACACATTAGATGTACTCCTATTGATTAGATAAAACAGTTATATGAAATGTGGCAGCCTATAAATGAAGCAAGAGACCCACATGTCGTCTCATGCATCTTGCATGTTCCAGAATAATCTTGTTCATCCTCTTAGCTACATTTTTCTCTTGTGGAGTTCTAGAAACAATATTTAACCATATGTGCCTTCCTGGCTCAAGTATTCTACATATTCCTTATTCGTATATTCATCACCATTGTTAGACTTCATAGCTTTAATTCGATAACATATCTCTTTTTCTATCATGGTCTTCCATATTTTGAACATCTCGAATATTTTTTATTTTTCTTTAAGAGTATAGACCCAGATCTTTCTTGTTGCATTATCAATAAATGTGACAATAAATCTCGTCACCATAAGAGAGTTCCTAAGCCAGTCCGTACACATCAGTTTGAACTCACTCTAGTTTCTGGCTTTTATTTTGTTGCCCATCCAATTAATAACTTTCTGCCTTTTGTTTTCTATAAATGCAACTCTTACCAAAATCCAACTCAACATTTTGCAAATTTGGAAGTAATATCCTTGAATGTAACCGCTTTACACTCTTTTTACCAAGATGTCTCTAATGATAATGCCAAATAGTAGATAGATTACCTATAGCTACTATAGTTGCAACCATATCACTAATATTGTCTCATTGGAGAAGATAAAGTGTACCCATGTGTTATTTCTTTACTGTTACTCTTACCCCTAATGTTAACTTCCACTCTTTGCATCCAAAAGTTGTTACCAAACCTTCTTGGTTAAGTTTACTAGTTGAGATCACGTTTTTCTTCAATTCTAGAATATGTTTAGTTTCGCACAAAACTAGACGTCCTCCACTTGAGATATTCATAGTCACAATTCCTTTTTCAACAATCGGACAAATGTGGCTATTTCCTACAACCACTTGCTCAAAATCTCCATTGACATAATCAATTAATATGTCTCTCTGTGATGTGTAATGGAAAGAAGTACTCGAATCAATAAACCACTTGTCCATAGTCAAGTCCAGCAGACAAACACAAGTTCTTTAGTAAAGGTTCATTACTAAGCACATTAGTTCCTTGATTCTCATCTTGCTACTTCATTTTTTAGGCTTCACATTGAAATCTCCGATGTCTAGTTTGGTGGCAACATTCATTTTTTGCAACTTGTCTCTTTCCTCTTGATTGTCACCTATCACGCCCACAGATTTTTCCTTTAGTTCTACTTTTCCCACGAATCTCCATTGCTAGTATTGTCGAAGATGTAAATGTGGAAAAATTATCTCCACTTGAGACTTTCCTTCACATCTCTACATCTATGATACTGCTCACAACATCATCCAAAGTCAAATAATTTTTCATGGTGTTCGAAATTCCTTGCATTATGGTTTTGTAGCTTTTTGGAAGAGAACATAAAAATAATAAAACTTGAAGTTTCATATCTAAATTTATGCATGCAAATTCCAATTGACTTGTGACCCGTGTAAAACTATTAATATGTTTTGCCACATAACCTCTATCAAATAACTTCATATTAACTAATTTCTTCAACAAAAATACCTAATTTGATGTGGACGGCTTCTCATAAATATTAGCTAGAATATTCATGGCTTCTTTTATAGTTTTTTCTTTTGCAATACGATACCCTATTTTTTTTCGTTAGCCCCAAATGAATGGCACCTTATGCCTTTTGATCGATAATTTTCCATTTAGATTCAGCTATTGAATCCACTTTGTTGATCCTGGGTTTCCAACCCTCAAGCGGTGCATAGAGATCTTTTTGATAAAGATAGTCCTCGATTTGGAGTTTCCACCATCCAAAATCCTACCCATCAAACTTGTTGATTTTGATTTTATTTTCTACCATATGGTTTGCTTTCAATTGAACGTCATTAAAAAAACCTCGATGTTCTTGATTAGCCAACTCAGACTCTGATATTGGTTATTAAGAAACCATACGTCGATTTTAGAAAAATAACTCGAGCAAACAATCCACCCAGAGAAAATTTATTATTGAAATTCACCCAAACTTGAGCTATGTCTCCACGCAAAGACACTTTGCAAATCCACTAGATTTCGAAAAAAGTTGGAATACAACAATGATTTTCTTTTAAGTTCAGGGCCAAATCACTTTTTTCTTTTATCTTTTTCTTTCCTCTCTATTTTCTTTTTCAACACCTTGTCGACTAGCATCTAACTATCATTGATATACAGGTGTAGCTTTTAACCTAAAAGCAAAATTAATAAAAAAGGCAAAAGCCCTTAATAGTAATTTGGCCTCATTCACCAATACCCATGAATAGATTCTTCTTGCCCTGCTCATGGAGAGGATGGTAGTGTTACGTCGTGAGTGGAGGAATAAGAATATCCACCTTTTCCTAGTGTTATGGACTCCTCACGCCTTGGTAGTATGTCTGGGAAAGTGACATACATCTTCTTGATCTTCTCTTTCTCCTGGTTCCAGGCCGCGGTCAAAGGCAATAAATATAAAACTGCATATATTCATTATACTGGAAATGTTAACAGCAAATAAATGTAACGCAATAAGGTGCTGGAAATTGAAATATCAACAGCAAATATTCGTTCTACTGAACAGACGATAAAGTTAAAACCGCCTAAACGAAGTTACTGAATGAAGCGGACCCATAACTTCCCCATACAAAATTACAAATAGCTGTCCACATTCAAGAAAGTGTTTATATGATTAATTCTTGGCCTTATACCGAAAGGAAAAATTGACGTCATAGAAGAGCCTTGTGACGGACTGGGTGATGCGAAACCCAAGTACTGTTTCTATGATAAAGATCGCTCTCGAGAATCTGCCTTGGAAATGGGTCAAGGTCAAAGGCCGCTTGTCCTTTTCTTTATTGGCATGGGGACCAAATGGGTCAGATGAGCATCTGCGTCTTGATCCAAATTCAGATCAATTGTCGCGTGGATGCGTTGCTGTTGCAGCCGTAGTGGTTTAGGAAACTAAACTCACTTCAGGACAAATACCTACAATGTTTGACTGTCATTGTAATTGTTATCTTGTTTGACTGACTCGGGTTTGATCACCTCAAACTCCTATGTATGTATGGACGGAATTCGATGGAAATGAGACCAGCAAAACAAGTTAGTAGCAACCGCAAGAGCATCTGAGAATGGCCAGCGATCAGCATCGGGTTCCCCGAGTGAAACTCGGAACTCAGGGTCTCGAGATTTGCATTAAGAAAATACATCGTTTCTTGGTTAGATTCATTTGATGTCTTACAGTTGCAGCTGCTTGCTCATATATATGGAAATCTTCTTCTTTCTTCTTCGAATGATTGTAGGTTTCCAAGTTGGGTTTTGGCTGCATGGGACTAACAGGAGTTTACAATGATTTGGTCCCTGAGGAAGTCGGCATATCAATCATCACTGTCGCATTCACCAAGGGCATAACGTTCTTTGATACATCTGACGTATATGGACCAAAAGTCAATGAGATTCTAGTGGGGAAGGTGGTGCAAAAAATCGGAATATTCAAATTCTTCAGCCGATTGAATTTCAGCGACATTGTAAAATAAACAATTTCATATGTACAGGCATTGAAGAAGTTGCCACGAGAGGAGGTGCAGTTAGCCACAAAATTCGGTGTGGCAAAAATGGAACCTGGCAATCTGGTGGTGAAAGGGATCCCGGATTATGTCCGCTCGTGTTGCGAGGTGAGCCTCGAGCGCCTTGGTGTCGATTACATCGATCTTTACTATGTGCATCAGATCGACACATCAGTCCCTATAGAGGAAACTGTAAGTTTTGATTAGCAGGTTCCTCATCAGTTCGATAGCAAGTACTCCACTAGAACTGGCCTCGGATTCACTAGTTTGCGATAATCACAGATGGAGGAGCTAAAGAAGTTGGTGGAGGAGGGAAAGGTGAAGTATGTCGGCTTGTCCGACGCAAGCCCCAACACCATAAGAAGAGCGCATGCTGTCCATCCCATTATGGCCTTACAAATGGAGTGGTCGCTCTGGACTCGTGACATCGAGCAAGAGATTGTCCCACTTTGCAGGTAGTTACGTTATATTGCTGTCCTATCACTTTCAGAACCAAAAAACAAATGAGAACAGAGGAAACACTTCATAAGTTGTATCGTTTGGTACTTTATTAACAACGTGAAAGTTTGCTGGACTTAATTACTGGGGTTTTTCTTTTGGTCGGCCTGTTGAATGTTGAAGGGAACTCGGGATCGGCATTGTTCCTTACAGTCATCTCGGCGGCGGGTTCTTTGGTGGTAAGGGCCCAGACAGTTTTCTGGTATGTAACTGCTCCGTTTTTTACATGCCTTGATTAGAAAAATCATGTTCACTTCCTATTCATATCATGGTCTTAAAGCTTCATTCACTAGTCGACCTTGCTAAACCTTTTGATTCTATTTCTTTCTCAGGAGAGACATCTTCCAAGGTTCCAAGCTGAGAATTTGGACAAGAACAAGATCTTCTATGCACGAATTGAGAAGCTAGCGGAGAAGCACAATTGCACCCCCACGCAACTCGCACTTGCTTGGGTTCTTCATCAAGGCAAAGATGTTGTGCCTATTCCTGGTCAGCAGCCAAATTTGTGCGCCATCTTTTCAATTTGAAGCATATGACATTAATTCAACACTTTTTCCCCAAAATTCTCAGCTTATCAGCAGACACATTGCATTATAAACAGTAAAAAATGTAGCCGTATCTGCAGGAGCCACGAAGGCAGAGAATCTGGACAATAACATTGGTTCCTTGAGAGTGAAGCTCATGGAGAACGATTTGAAAGAAATCTCAGATGTCATACCTATTGACGGAATTGCTGGGAGTCGGATAAACGAGCACTATGCTCGCTACTCATGGAAGAATGCAAATACACCCCTGAGAGATGGCAATTTTCCAGCTTAAGACTAGTATTGCATGGTCCGTGAGGCATTCTTATGGCTCTCTTGCCTTTATGACTGTATGTGACCGAGGCCAGAAAGAATCACAAAATAGCTTGAACATAAAACCAGGGAATTTTAAGTGCTTGCTCTGTATCAAGTATAGGTGAGAAAATATGTACTATTTTCTGGAATAAGGAATTATGAGCACACAGAAACATTGAATGTCTTAAGAATAGACTTGACAGATAAGAAGTACATGTGTACTTTAATTGACGTGGGCCGAATGATCATCTATCATCAAGTCTGTGTGTGCCGAAAGTTCGGGCCACGGCACTTGCTCCCTTGATCTAATTACATTTTATCTACTTATGAGTACTTCTCCTACCTTGGCTGCTAGATTGATGAGTTAACTAAATATAATGCGTTTCGGTTATGACGTCTAGTTTATATATTAGGGAAGCATTAAGAAGAGTGGCGACAAATAAATGAAATTCGAAAATATTAATTATTTATCTGATGGGATGATAACACCATAAGAAGAGTGCATGCGGTCCGTTCCATAAAATACCATCTTAATCAGGCGTGTCTGGCTCGAGTGGAGTGGCCTAAACCAGAAACTGTTTGCATTTGGTGACATGAGTAATTGAATTTATGTTGTAAGCTTCGTCCGCAAGCACACATTCATTCTTGAAGAATTAATCCGTCCACAAATTGGATCAAAAAGCAGACTTATATAGGAGCGCCCTGAGTTATCATCAACCCATTGCTAGAAGAGGTGTAGAAGAGAAACATATTTTACATGGCAGCGCAGTCGAAATGGTAATTCCAGTCAACTACAGTAAGCAAGTGTGGTATGTATTTTTCAGATGCAAGCAGTTGCAGGGCTCGTGCCTTCATCCGACAAAGTTGTCCATCTAGAGTTAGAAAAGGCCGTCGGAGGCATGCATATCAAGCTGTTACGCCACGCAGAAAGACAGAATCTACAACTTCGTCCAGGCGGTTTTGAGTTCATTGTCAGTTCAGTAGAATGAATATTTGCCGTTGACATTTTGATTTCTGGCACCTTATTGTATTAGAGAAGAATAACCAGAGAACAAATGCTTCATGAGTACAAAAGAAGCCAATAACTTAGAATTGCCCGGTTTGGCTTTGTTCTTATTCTTATTCAAGCTATTCTGAGTTTTATTTTCTGGCTGCAGTTTCAAGGAGCAAACGAGAGCAGAGTGCCCAACATTGCTTCATCGCCACCACAAAAGAAGTCTAATTAACCGACGGTTTCCCATCTCTCGGGGGCGTGTTCGCGTACTTCCACGAGCAGTGGACAAAGTGCTCACTGACTCTGTCGCCGGCAATGTCATCAATTGGCACAGCATCTGAGATCTCTTTCACGTCTTCCTCTGTAAGCTTTACTCTCAAGGAACCAATGTTGACATCGAGATTCTTGATTTTCGTTGTTCCTGTAGAAACCGCATAATTTCAAAACAGATATCCCCATTCATGTTATCTGTGTTAATGATGTCGTAAACATCCGATTCTTACCAGGTATAGGGACAACATCATCTCCTTGATGGAGAACCCATGCGAGGGCAAGCTGTATAGGGGTGCAGTTGTGCTTTTTCGCTAACTTCTCCATTCGAGCATAAACAACCCTGTTTTTGTCCAAATTCCCTGCTTGAAACCTAGGAAATGTCATTCCCTGAGAAATGAGGGAAACAAATTAGCGAGGATTAGTGAAGAAGCTTTAAGGGCATCTAAGAGAGAAGAACCCATTTAACCATTAACATACCAGAGAACTATTTGCAGGCACAGTTTCTGTGACTCCCTTGCCGCCGAAGAACCCACGACCGAGAGGGCTATACGGAACGATGCCAATTCCGAGCTCCCTGAAAATTTTGAGAGGCGGGCCAAAAGATTTAGGAAGGAAACAACATACAAAGCGAAAAGGCTGTTTTTTGGAGAGCAACTTAGGAAAGAATTTGAAGTCTCCTCTGATGGAGATGAACAACAATATACCTGCAGAGTGGGACAATTTCTTGCTCGATTTCGCGAGTCCAGAGCGACCACTCCATCTGTAAGGCCGTGATGGGATGAACTGCGTGCGCTCTCCGTATGGTGTCAGGGCTAGCTTCCGACAAGCCGATATACTTGACTTTTCCTTCTTCCACCAACTTCTTCAGTTCTCCCATCTGCGTTTTTTCAAAACCAGTTGGTTTTATGAATTGCTGATCGCTCAAGCCCATTTAGAGCATCGACAATCATAAACGAGCAGGAAAAGTTGCTAAACAAACTTACGGTTTCCTCTATCGGGATTGATATGTCAATTCGATGCACATAATAGAGGTCAATGTACTCAACACCAAAGCGCTTGAGGCTCGACTCACAACACGAACGGACATATTCTGGCGTCCCCTTGATCACGATATTGTCCGCTTCAATTTTCACAATACCGAATTTGGTGGCTAGCTGCACCTCCTCCCGTGGCAACTTCTTCAATGCCTGCGTCAATGATATCATGAAGTTTTTCTAATAACCATAAAACTAAATTGTATCGGTCAAAAGACTAAATTACTGGTTTTTGTGGGTTTTGGTTTAATCACTTTACCTTTCCAATAAGAATCTCATTGATTTTGGGTCCATATATATCTGATGTGTCGAAGAATGTTATCCCCTTGGCGAAGGCGTCGGTGATGATTGAAATGCCGACTTCCTCCGGGACAGGATCATTATAAATACCTGTGAGTCCCATGCAGCCAAAACCCAACTTCGAAACCTGCAATTATTCGAAAACAACAGAAGAAAAAGAAACCATTACTCATACATCTCGGCATGAAGCTGCTTCAATGAATCCGCAAGAATTTAATCAACGGGAGAAGTTTCAATACAAACCTCAAGACCCTGAGTTCCGAGTTTCACTCGCGGAATCTGAACCCCCTGATGCTCAGCCATCTTCGGATGATATCTTGAAGTTGCTACTTGCTGTATTTTCTGGTTTCGTGATCGTTATATTTCGTGCATATTTATAGGAGTTGAGGCGGCAAGGATAAAGACAGGGAAACTTCAAATTATGAATAGCAAGAGGTAGTCTGGAGGGCGGCGTTTGACCATGACCCACCACGTAAGCAGACGTGTCTTTAGCTGTTAGATACTTGAGTTTTGCATCAGCCAATATGTCACGAGCATTTCAATTCTTTAAATTTTTCTTTTATTTTTTTTTTATTTCCCTTGGCCGGACTGCAGTCTCGACAGTGACCGGTGGGGGCGTTGCTACTAGACGTAGCTGGCTCACAATAAAAAAAGAAAAAAAAAAGTTCCAAAAATTTATTTAAAAAATTTTAAAAATTATACATATCAACATTGACTATTCAACGCAAAACAATCGATATTTAATCTTGGTGATTTTCAACTAAAATTGATCGAAATGACTATATTAACAAATCATTAAGAGATTTAGGATTGATAGCAAAATTAAAAAGTTTAAAACTTTTACTTGGCTTCATGCATGCTATAGTTGGATTTTTGCTCAACAATAAGGTTTGGTTAGTTTATATTCACATTCAGCAACAAAAAAGGAAGAAGCAAATATTATAATATATATCATTGGCGTCTAGTTAAGAGATAATATTATCAAAGGAAGGAGCTTTTGCTCTTATGACAGCTTTTGCAGCCTATCTGTTTAATATATAGGCACAACGAGCTCTATGAATGTATTTTTTATTTTAACGTGTCGGTATTAGCATGTCTCACGCTTGCGATATTTCTTTTGTCTTTTTTTTTTCCCCAAGAAAAGAGAATACTCCCTAATTTTTTAACGTCCAGCTTATCTTGAGATTTGGGCGTGAATCGAGATAAAAACATTTCCATTTCATATGTTATTTTTCATAGCTATAATAATACTAGCTCCTCACTATTTATCGGGGTGTGTGAGTGACGTCATGAAAAGGACTCGTGATGTATTGGGTGATGCTAACCTTGGAGAATCCAACAGAACGTGGAGACAGAGCCGTAGCGTGCCTGCTTACGTTGACGGTCTGACCCCTCTTTTATGGGGCTCATTAGGTCAAACCATATCTTGTTCTAATATTTCACCATTTGCGGCCATAGAACCGTCAAGGATAAGGAAATCAGACTAGTTCATAAGAAAAGTATTTTTCACATGTTATATTGTGTAAAATGGTACAAGCTACTCCTGTGTTGAGTTATATAATTATGTATATTGTGGCATCGAAAATAGTTTTAAAAGAAAATTGTTCGCATGATATACTAATGTGAAGTTAATTCAAAACGAAAAGAGAGTTGGATACAATTCTCACGAAGCTTAAAAGGGCATTTAACATTTTATAAGATGTTTAATAATCACTTCACAACTCCTCATATAATGGTGGACCAAGGGAGCTAGTGATGGTCTCGTGCCTCCGGTCCCAAAAAAAAAAAAAAAAAAATTATATTGTATATTTAAATTCTTCTTTTCTTAAAAGGTTAATAGCTTGAAAAACTCCAAACTAGTATATTTGTAACAATTTACTTAAAACTAATTTTTTGATCACAAAAAACCCAAACTTGGCACACATTTGACAAATTTACCCTAAATTTGCTACAAAGGACTGAATTGGTACCACGTAAAAAAGTTTAGAACTAAAAATTCAAAAATATTAAAATATTATTAAAAGTTGTCCACGTCAGCGCCGATCAGGCCACATCAGCCGGCCGGCGTCCAGTCAGCAAAATCCGGCCAAAATTTGCCGGAAAATGACTGAATTGGCACCACGTAAAAATGTTTAGAACTAAATCGGCACCAAAAAAAAGGTTTAGGACTTTTTTTGCACTTTTCCCATAATATATTTGTCACAAATATATCGGTTTGGAATTTTTGGAAATCGAAGTTTAGAGTAAATTTGTCACAAGTGTACTAATTTAGAGTTTTTCGTAGTAAAAAATTAATTTTTGGTAAATTTATGGCAAATGTATTAGTTTGAGGTTTTTTTTTTTTTTTTTTAATGTATTATCCTATTTTTAAATGATGTAATTAACAGTTCAATTGAAAATTTTGGTCTTAGCTCACCGAATCTAAAATTCTAGATTTGCAATTGACCTTGCAAATTTTTTTTATTAAGCTGCTTCACTCTATTGTAATAGTGTGTTGAAACTCTCCTATCGTAATTAGATGCGCAAGAGAGATCTCCTGCATAGAGGTTCAGTACTTAGGTCTTGCATCACCTGATACGTCACAGGCTTTTTATGACGTCATTTGTTTCGAAATAAGTCTAGAAATTAATCGTATAATAATTTCTTGATTATGGACACTTATTCATATAAGAATTTACAGGCTCCACTTCATTCAGTAAGCTATTTTCGCAAATCAGTCATAATATATATGGCAGTTAGCATTGTATGTCTTAGAGCTCATAAAACGCCACCTTAAAAACATATGAGCACAAAGTGAAGTGGCCTAACGCTGAATCCGTTTGCATTGGGGGCATGAGAAATTGAATGGGGAAATTACCAAAAAAGTTACAAAGCTATTTTAATTATGTCAATTCAATCTTAAATTTTTTTTGGCTAATTTAGTTCTAAACTTTTTGATAATTTGGCAATTAAGTCCATGCAACCAATTTGACAATTTAGACTCATCGTTGTTGGGTGAGGCTGGCCTCATAAGAGCCTAGCGAGGTCGTGCCTCACCCAACCCTTGGCGAGGCTTGCTAGAGGTCGCAAAGGTCTAACCTTCGCAAGATCCGACGAGGGCGGTCCTTACTAGAGGCCGTGAGGTTGAAGGACATGCACTATTGGGAGTCGTATAAATGAGCACTACGCTCGCTACTCATGGAAGAATGCGAACACGCCCCCAAGAAACGGCAATTTTTCGGCTTAAGACTTGTTTTTGGCTCTCTTGCCTTTATGCATGTATTTGACTAAAACCAGAAAATATCATAAAATAGCTTGAATACAAAACTAGGGGATTTTGCGTTTCGGTTTTTGTATTTATAATAAATTATTGGAGATACATCTCTAAGTATTTTGATGATCCCAAAACTATCCTTAGCATAATGTTTACAATAATATTTGAGATGTTCATGACAATGCATTATAGGCAGAAGTGACATCGTAATTGTAAAAGGTGAGTTGTCATAAATAGCAGTAATGCACTTAGAGATTAGCTAATGATGATGTTTTGTGTCGATGTTTCTTCTTCTTCTTCTATTTATTTATCTTTTTGCTTGGTACAGTGTTTCTTTTTTTATCGTTTGGCTAGATTATAAAAGTAACATGCTAAACGAGTTATTATCAACAAGTAGTGATCCTATCCATTGATAGATCATACTATCGAGAGTCAGATGCTGCTATCATTCTTATACACTTGATCTTACTCGAGTACAATATAGCAAGAGCGCAACAATGAAGTTTACAAAGATAGGATCAATATCAATTAGGAGTACAACTCAAAATAATATTTGGATAACTATGTATTGTGCATCTAACATTTGGCCTTCTAGATACTATAGTATTTTTCCCCCTTTTTGTGCTAATGTGAATATAAATTAAATAAGGGTTAGTACCATGAAAAATCTCAAACCGGTACACCTGTGACAAATTTACCCCAAACTATTTTTTTGATTACCAAAAACCCTAAACTGGTATACTTTTGACAAATTTGCCCAAAACTAGTACATTTGTGACAAATTTACCTTATGTTAGTTTTTGTCAAATTTTACTGTCAAATTATTAAGTTAAATGATACGTGACAGTTGACTGATATACCGATTTGGGATTTTACGCTCTATTTGTCACAGTTTACAATTTTTGTGATTTTTTTGTGGTATTAATCCAATTTAGCGAAATGTATATTTGTCATAAATTTATCAGTTTGGAATTTTTTGTAGTCGAATAAATTAGTTTGAGGTAAATTTGTCATAAATGTACCAATTTATGGTTTTTTTTTTGTCAGTTGGGGTAAATTTGTCATAAGTTTACCAGTTTGGGGTTTTTCATAGTAAAAAAAATAGTTTGGGGTAAATTTGTCATAGGTGTACCAGTTTGGGACTTTTCAAGGTATTAACCCATTAAATAAACCTAATTGTTGAGCAAAAATCCAACTTTAACATGCATGATTGTCAATGTATGGATTTACAAAGCCAAGCAAGAGTCACACCTGGTATTCTAATCTATTATTGGGGAAAATTGTCCAAAAAAGATTTAATTTTTTAATTTTGTCAATTCAATCATAAATTTTTTGATGACTTATCAATACGGTCATTGAACAAAAATCATTGACTTGACAAGGCATAGTTGATATATTTTCCATTTTTTTTTTCATTTTTTTTTTCTTGTTGTGAGCTGGCGATCCTCACCTAGTTACAATGCTCTCACCAGCCACCATTGAGGCTATGGATTGACGAATGAACATAAGAAAAAAAGAATAATTGTCCATGTTAGCGTCGCCTAGTCGTGTTACGAAAGATAGTCAGTATCCATGTTAATAATTTCTAATGAAAATTGATAGGAAAGACTGTATGAGCAAATTCTCAAAAGAATTAAGATTAAATTAACCAATTGAAAGGTTTATGACTAAATTGACATTTATATAATAAATTTAGCATTTTTTTGGCAATTTTTCTGCATACGACATTATGGTGTCGAATATGGCAATCTTCAAGGTAGAAGGGAAGACAAATGGCAAGGCTCGTGACATACCGGGTGATGCAAACCTAGAGTATCCAATAGCTCAATAGTCATCTGCATACGTGATGGGTCATGGTCTAACACCCCATTCTTGACCCCCTCTTCCTATTCAAAATTCAAGTTTTCCTTTCTTTATGCTCGTCGCCTAAACTCTTATAAATTTGCATGAAATTTAACATCATCAGACCAGAAAATATAGCAAGTGGCAACTTCAAGATGTCATCTGAAGATGGAAGGAGTTCGGATTCCACCAGTGAAACTTGGAAGTCAGGGTCTTGAGGTTTGTATTGAAACTAATTCTTGCTTTCTTCTTCTTCTTCTTGTATCTTCTTATTCTTTGGTTGCATGGGACTCACGGGTATTTACAATGATCCTATCCAAGAAGAAGCTAGCATATCGATCATCACTAACACCTTCTCCAAGGGACAACATTCTTCGACACGTTGGATATATATGGACTCAAGATCAATGAGATTCTTGTTGGAAAGGTAATGGGACCAAACCGAAACTCACAAAAGTGGTAAATTAATGTTTTAGTTGATACATTTTAGATATAAGGTTATTTCAGAAACTTCATGATATAATTGTGGCAGGCATTGAAGAAGTTGCTACGGGAGGAGGTGCAACTAGCGATCAAATTTAGTGTGGTGAAACTCGAATAAGACAATCTTGTGATCAAAGGGCTTGAATATGTCTGCTCCTATTGTGAGGCGAGCCGCCTTGAGCGCCTTGGCTTTGAGTATATTGACCTCTATTACTTGCATCGAATTGACACATTGGTCCTGATAGAGGAAAGTGTGAGTTCGTTTCGCAGGTGTTCTGGTTTGTGGATGATTGTTGATGCTCTAAACGGCCTTTAGCTAACAACAATTAATAAAACCAAATGGTTTTGAAAAAATGCAGATGGGGGAACTGAAGAATTTGGTGGAAGGGGGAAAAGTCAAGAATATTGGCTTTGTCGGAGGCTAGCCTCGACACTGTACGGAGAAAGCGCACGTGGTTCATCCCATCACGGCCTTACAGATGGAGTGGTTGCTCTGGACTTGTGATACGGCTGTTCACCTTCATTGGAGTAGACTTCAAAATTTTTCCTAAGTTGTTCTCCAAAAAATAGCCTTTTCGCTTGGTACGATTTTTGATCTTTTGGTCCCCATCTCCAAATTTTTAGTGTTTACTAATTGTAACTTGTTGGGCAAATTACTAAAGCAATCTAGTATGACTTAAGGCTATTAGTGTGGAAGGTGGACGTAGGCTTTTTGATAAAACCAAGCCATTATATATCGTTATGTTCTACTATTTCTCTTACTCATCCTTATTCTAACACACAATCAGCTCTTGATAATTGAAACATATGCTTGACTTGATTTTCATAGTAGTTGTCAATTTCCACAAAATTGTCAAAAATTACTAAAGTAACCTAGTCATCCCCCTCTAAGCTATATTGTTAGTCCCCACAAAAGTAAGGCAACATGTACTATTTTTTGGAATGAGGTATCATAAGTAGGGGTGAGCGGTTCCCGGTTCCTTACAGGTTCCGCTTGGAACCTGGAACCTACCCTCGGGTACAGGTTCCTCATTTTTGGAACTGGAACCTACCCCATCACAGTTCCGGTCGGTTCCAGGTTCCAACAGGTTCCTTTTTTTTTTTTTTTTTTTTTTTTTTTTTCATTTTTAGTTAAAAATAATAGAAATGAATGCAACAATAATAAACAAACTTGTCAATGACTTTTCAGGAGAGGTCTCTTAGACTAGTTTTCTTGACTGGTCCAATAATCCATGATAATCCGTTTACTCCTACTTGCTCTATTGTTGATATTATCATCTAAAATCAGCTCACTTGCACATCTCGTTCTTTTTCTATCCCATGCACAAAAAAAATCAACTTTTGCTCTAGCAAAGATAGTACACAGGCGTTCTACTTTTGCATTAGCAAAGATAAAACAATTACAACGATATGAATCTCCAGAATGTACATGATACTCCAAGTGTGCTCTCTACTATATGATACATATAGCAAAACAATCAAACAAAAAGTGCTCTGTTATGTCTTTTATAGCTCAACAAATGTAGATAAAGCAAGAAAGGGCCATTTCCAGTAACTTACTTGGGTCCTGCAGTCATAGTAGGACAATTTTCAGGAGTACAAAACTCTGTCAGGGTACCATAGAGCAGATTCACCTGGTTGAAGAAATCCACGGCTGAAATTGAAACACACAACCAGCTCATTTAGCTCAGATACTTAGAAAAAAATTAATTGCTGGAGTAAGTTTAACTGCATGAATGTAATAATCTTAGTGCAAATGCAAAGTACGCGTGCTCCCACATGGATGTAGGCACATGCGCATGTGAAGAGAGAGCAAAATTAGGTTAGAAAAGAAACATACCGTTTAGCCACTCATTTAGATCTTCTCCAGGAGGAAGTCTCACTGCCTCCCTCAGGTTTCCACTCCCAAGAGTAGCATCGATATGCTTCCTGAGTTGCGCCCCCTGCATTGTGCCAAAAAAATAAATTAGATGAGAGACGTAGAGCAATCATGGCTGTTTATATACAAACACCAGAGAAGCCGAAAGAGAAGGTATCAATGGTCACTCTGTACCATAAGTGTCACACATCAGTTCTGGTCCGAATGCCCGGTCCACCAACTAAACTAGGAAACCAACAACCGACCTTCGATGGAAAACATATAAGCTACTATAGCAAAGAGCTATACAGAGATTCAACCATTTCTGCATGGAACCGAGTGTCTGCAAGAATTCTGATAAGGGAAGATATGCGATAAAAACGTCCAAGCATTTTATTCCTTAGGTTTTGTCGGAAGGGAGAAAATTTATCAAATTCTCCCTCACGTTCAAGTGAGAAGACATCCTCCAATTCTAGAAGACATCCTGCAGTTTGAGTCCATGTTGCAAAACCAAAACAGAAACCAAAATGTTACATTGATTCTGGCCGCATCAAGAAAAATTTACGTGGGTTCATGCAAGGAGCCAGCAAGTCATGAGTGGACATTTTCTACCCGAGTATGGTGTACGTCTCTTGAGTCATATAAGAGAAGACTTCTTTCATCCTTACCTCACATGTAAACATATGAGATGACACAGATGAGTACTATAAAAACCAGGTAGTAATCAATCAGCCACAATCTCATTGGCTTCACAAGAAACGCATAAAATTAGGTGATGAAACATGCAATGCATTTCGCGTGCATTCGCTACCTTGGACTGAAAATCGTCTTCATCCTTGATAACATGTGGATGAATAGAGAGGATGACTCTGAAAAATCGGTTGCTAGCATCAATGAGCAAACTTTCTTTGACAGATTGATCGTGAGTTCCACTATTCAATAGATTCTGTATGTCTGTTAATGCTTCAAAACCTGTGATAAAAGAAGTATAATAACTATAATGGACTCGTTCTTTAACCCATAAAAAGGATCTGGAAATGCCTTGTTCTTTACGAGGGTTGCTAAAACATTGCAAGTTATATCACCATTAGCAATCGAGGCAAATATCTTAGAGAGTGAAAAAGGAACTCATACTCTGACCAGGACATGCTAGCACTCTTCAGTCAGTCAGTCAGGTGTAAACCACATTTCAGATACTTGAAGAAGAACATAGATGAACATGAGGAAATCAACTTTAATTTAGGACATAACACCGATATCATCAGAGCATCTTCCAAAACTAAGAAAGTTCTATATTCTCTTTGAACAACTTCATTGACGCTTTTGCCTCGAAACTCTAACTAGACCATGTAATTCACCAAAACCACTCGAGACGATCGTTCATCGAAACACACGAAGGCGAGGCGGCACAAACATTGGCAGCGTCAACCTCGATTTGCTTCGATTTCGCGAGACGCAAAACCGAAACCAAAAAAAAAAAAAAAAAAAAAAAACGAGTAAATCTTCACCTGGAGAGAATCGCTGATCAGCGAGCTACACGATGCCGAGAACGAAAGCCGAGAGCGGAAGCTACACCAAGAGAACCGTGATGCTTCGACGAGCAACCGCGATTGGAGAAGCATGTGAGCTTGCACTGAAGCTCAAGCGTGTGGGCTTCGGGGCAAGGGGAAGGCAGAGCAGCAGCGTCGCCAGATCACAGCGGCGGGGGTGAGCAACGGCGTCGGGCAGCAGCAGTGGGCGGAGCAGGAGGGTCGTTGCGGGTCGGTGCGGGCTGCAGGTGAGGCGTGGCGAGGCTTGGTATCTGCTGCAGAGGGCTTATGGTGTTGGCACGAGCGAGCAGGGGTCACTCGGAGACGCGGCGGCCGGCGGAAGTGCAGATCAGGGATGCGCCGATGGAATCTCAGGTGGCGTCGAGCAGACTCAGCAGAGGGCGAAGAGAGAACACAGGTATCTGAAGAGTGAAGACTGAGACTGAAAGTGTCGGGGCTTTTTTTGAGCTCTAATTGGACCGGTTCCGGTTCCCAGAAAAAGGGAATCAGGAACCGGAACCGGTCCCTTAAGAATCGAGAATCGAACCGGAACCTCCGGTTCCCGGTTCTACCTGGGACCACGCTCACCCCTGATTCATAAGCACATTGAAGCATTAAGCGTGTCAAGGAATCGACTTGACAAGGAAAAAAAAAACTTTCTACTTTGATTGTTGGGGGCCAAACCATCATCCATCATGAAGTCTAAGCATGTCGCCGGAGGTCCGTTCGTCAGCCGCCGTCTGCCGCAGCCCTCCCCTCGAACCAGGTAGGCTTTTTCCGACTGTATGTCCCTTCTTTTTCAGGAGGCGTCGGGCGGGAGCTTGCGCCGACTAGTTCGCGCCGGTCCGAGCCGGTCCTCCCTGAAAGTTGCTAGCTGTTCTAGTATGCGTTGTTAGGGGTTCGTATCAAGTCGAAAATCTTCCGTGTCAGTAGCGCACACCAAGTGCTTGTGAAAATGCCCGGGATTTGAATTCTGAGGGTTTGTTGTAGTCGAGGATAGTTGTTCTACGTTCATTTTCATTCTGAATGTGTTTAACCTATCTCTAAGCGGATCTTGCGTGTTGCTAGTGCATGTTGTGTTGATCGTTGCCCAAATCCATGTCTCGAATGAGCCTAGGGCCTCCCTCTTGCCAATGCACTCCACATGTTTGATAAAATGTCCCACAAAAGACCGGAAGCCATTTCACGTTTTAAATTGGGATCGATCCGTGTTTGCATCCATGGCCATTGAATCATGGTTGCTCTTTGTGTGCTCATTGCGTTTTGGCATGGTTTTCACGAAATGATCATGTATCGTCGGAAGAGCGAGAGATTTCGTCACTCCTTATATTTTTGGTAATTCCCCTTATATTTTTTGGAAGCTGCTACACCCTATAATAAGATCTTGAAACTCTTTAACACATGGATTGTCAAACATGCACACTACAATATATTTGAGCTTAGTTAAAATGCAACTAAAATTTTACCAAATAGACTATAAATGCTAATATTACCAATTTATATTTGTGTTTTGGTCTCCTCGACTCCTATATATATGCATAAAACTTCACGAGCATTAAATCTGGAAAATAAAGGAGCTACTGATTCCTAACAGGTGCATCTAAAATATGGTCAAGGACCAAGAAGTTCAAATTCCCTAAGTGAAACTTGGAACTCAAGGTCTTGAGGTAATTTGAACAAAAACTACTTATCGATCACATAGAGTGTGAAAATTGATCATAAGTTTTTGTCGTTAGACAACGTTTCTTATTTTAAATTCGACTTCTAAATCCAGAACGAATAGCAGAAGTTCAACACAGATGATAGATTCATTCAGTTCCTTTGTTTTAGGGGGAGAGATCATGATTCTTCAAAGCATATTTTGCGTTCTCTTTAATAAGTTCACCAAGGCATATTTTACTATAATATTTGCATATCTTTGTGACAATGTATTAAAGACAGGATTGATATTCGTAATGGAGAAGGATCACAAATCCTTTCTTTTCATAGACAGCACCAACGGACTTAAAGATGAGCTAGTGATGATGTTTGTGTTGATACTGAAAATATCATGTCATTGGTGATATTAGAACAATGACCATCAGTGGATGATCATTTGGATGCTTGGATATGCGTAGCAGAAGAATAGGAAGATGTTAGAGAATTGGAAACAGGCTATTGTTAGAATTGTCAAAGTTATCAGCGACGGGACAATAGCAGCAAAACTTATTTTGGGATAGCTAGCGAATGTTTATTTGAAAAGATTATATAGGCAATCCATCTATAAAAGGTACACGAACAGATTTCTAACTACTATCTACTTTTCTAAAGCATTTCCAACCGGAAGACTGAATATGCCTATATTAAAGAAGATCTTGAAGGCCAAATGATAGATGAGCAATACATAGAAACCAAATATTACTTTGAGCTATTCTCCTAGCTAATATTGTTCCTCTATTTTGTAAACTTCACTGTTGCGCTATTGCTATATTTTTATCGTGTAAAAAATCAAGTGTACAAGAGTGATGCCAGCATCTGACTTCTGATAGTATGATCGGAAAAGATCAATGTTTACTAATTATAACTTACTTAGCAGATTATTAGTGCAATCCAATACAACTTAAGGCTGTTAGTGTGGAAAGTGGGCGTAGGCTTTTTGATAAAACCAAACCACTATATATTGTTGTGTGCTACCATTTCTCTTACTCATTCTAGCACACAATCGGCTCTCGACATTTGAAATATTTGCTTGACTTGATTTTCATAGTAATTGCCAATTTCCGCAAAATTGTCAAAACTTACTAAAATAACCTATTCATCTCTCCTCTAGGTTGTATTGTTAGCCCTAACATAAATAAAGAACATGTACTATTTTCTAGAATGAGGTGTCATAAGCACATTAAAACATTAAGTGTGTCAAGGAATGGACTTAACCAGAAAAATAAAAATAAATAACCTATCTACTTTGATTGTCGAGGGCCAAATGATCATCTATCTTGAAGTTGAAGCGTGTGCCAAAAATTCGAATCCCAACACTCTCTCCCTTAATCTAATTCCATTTATCTACTTATGACTACTCTTTCTACCCTCGTTCCTAGTTCAATATGTCACCTAAATATGATATGTTCCCCTCTTTCTACCTTGGTTGCTAGTTCTATATGTCACCTAAATATGATGGGTTCCACATATAAAGTCAAAATTATATATTGGGGAATTGAGAAGAACAGTAGTTGGGAAAAAAACTCATATGGAATTTTGATGATTCCAAAATTATACTTGGTCTTAATACCTATTATGATAAGTGCGAATGGTGTGATAATTTTGCATATGTCAATATTTCCTATGATATTAGCAAAGACGAGAAGCTGAAAAATGACAATCAGCAGAACAAATGCCAATATGACAAGTAGCTCATGGTGACTTGTAGATACCAAGGTCAATCTAGTGTTTTGGATAGTCTTTAGTGTTAAATATAAAGGAGTCGCAGGAGTTAAAGAAGAAGAAGAACGGAATGTTAAATATAAAGGAGTCGCAGGAGTTAAAGAAGAAGAAGAACGGGGACTTGGTGATACAGAAAACTGCAAAGAAATAAAAGATGATCAACGGTGAAGAACCTATGATGAAGACCAGCTTGGCTCGACATCAATGAAGGAGACGCCTGAAGTGGAGAATGACATGGATCGCCAAGATATACAAAACTAACACGTGTGCTATAAGCTGTAATCTGTTAATTGTAGTCTGTTTTCCTGAATGAACTACTTTCGGTTTTTCTGTTAGTAGTTTTCTTTTATATAACAAGAGACGTGAGGTTAGAAAGGTACGAAGAAAGGTAGAGAATGAGTGTTCATCAGAGAGAGAGAGAGAAAGAGAAATCCTCCATGGATGTTCTGTATCACAGAAAAGCTTCAGAAGGATGATCAAAGGCTACAGAAGATACAAGTAAGATAGAACAGAGGAAGTAGAACAGGGGATCTTCATTCATTGCTGTTCCAAATACATTGTACTACAATGATTTTCTGATACAATGAAATATGAAGCTTTTTCAGAATTGATTGTTCTACACTAGATTCTGTTCTTTATCTTCATCTGCTTTTGCTCATATTCATACTTTCATCTGGTTCTCCATCTTCACATGGTATCAGAGCAGTGGTTGATTCACTGTATCGGATGAAAATTTTATTCAGAAGTTGCTATTCATGTCAAATGGAGAACCTGAAGCAACAGCAACTTCAAATCCTATGATAAACACATAAGGACTCATTAGTATTACTGATATCTTCTCTCTCAAGCTGAAATTTTGTGACAATGGCAATAAGAACACCAAAGTATCCCTTCCCAATACATGTGAACATCTCGAATTTTGTCACAATCAGACTTACTGAAGAAAATTTTCTGTTGTGGCAAGCTCAGATTCAAAGATTTCTGAAAAGCCAAGAACTCTTTGGTTTCATTAATGGTGATATTCCTTCACCTCCTCGAATGCTGCAAAATGATGTTGAAGGTTGTGGATCTGAACTAGTTAATCCTGACTATGCTGATTGGACAAGAACATATCAGTTGGTATCATCTTGGATCAGTGGAGCTGTCACTGAGAGTATTTTGAGTCTAATAATTGGCTTAGATACATCTTTTGAAGTATGGCAGACTCTTCTAAAGCGATTTACACAGAAATCAATTGCTAGAGAATTTGAACTCAGAGGGAAACTACAATCTTGTCAGAAGCTTGATCAAACTCTCTCTGTCTATCTTAGAGAATACAAATCTATATGTGATCAGTTGAATGCAATAGGCAAACCTGTGGATGAAATAACCAAAATTTTTGGTGTGCTGGAAGGTTTAGGTCCTGAATATGAAAATCTTCGAACCACCATATATTGTTTAAAGCCTCAACCTGATTACGATGAGGTTATTGCTCAACTAGAAAGGTTTGAGTCAAGGATGAAGACTTATTCCAGAAGTCAGTTCAATCCAAATTTGGCCTATTTTGGGCAGAGACAATCTCAGATGCAGCCTAAAGAGAACACTGATGGAGAATATATTCCTCAAACCTCTGGATTTATAGCTCAAAGAGGAAGTTACAGAGGTGGCCGCAGTTATGGTCGTGGCAGAACTACTAATAATAGAGGTCGAGGATTTGGTTATGCTGAAAGAAATCAGAACTATAGAGGAGAAGCACCAATTCAAGTGCAAGGAGATCAACATTTCAGACAAAGAAATAACTTCTCTGCAGCTAATCAGGGATTTCGACCTTATGCCATTATTCCCAAAGGTACCAGAATACCAAATCTTATCCTTCTTTCTCATTAAACTCAAGTAAAAATCTGTAGGATGAGAAAGACACAGGTTCTGCTAGATTGGAATGTCAAATATGTAAATGACCTGGGCATGATGCTCTCCGTTGCTGGTATCGCTTTGACAACTCTTATCAAGTAGAAGACATTCCAGCAGCATTGACAGCAATGCATATTGAAGATCCAAAAGGAAGTGAATGGTACCCTAATACTGGTGCTACAGCCCACATCAGCACTAATCCTGGTATTCTTCATACCCTTTCTAAATACCAAGGATCTGATACTGTGATGGTAGGAAATGGATCGTGTTTACCTGTTACACATATTGGTAACACCTGTTTAAATACAGAAGGTAATACATTACCTCTTAATGATGTTCTCATAGTACCATAAATAAAGAAGAATTTTCTTTCAGTTTCGAAGCTCACAGATGACTATCCTTGCTCATTTATCTTTGACAAACTTGGTGTTTATGTAAAGGACAACAATACCAAAGTAACAGTCAAGCTCGGAAGGAAGACTAGAGGTCTCTATCAAGTTGATACAGAGACAACCGCAGCTTTCTTTACTCAAAGGCAGAAAAATGTGGATAAAGACATATGGCACCAGAGGCTGGCTCATACAAATTCTCAGACAGTGAAACATCTACAACAACAGAAGCTGATCTAATTTAATTCAACTTCTTCCAATGTTTGCAGCAGCTGTCAAATAGCAAAAAGTACAGCTCTATCCTTTCCATTATCAGATTCTACATCAAACTTGCCATTAGAAAAGATTCACTGTGACATCTGGGGACCCTCACCAATCAATTCCTTTCAGAAGTTTAGATACTATGTGATTTTTGTTGACAATTTCTCACGATATAGCTGGTTATATCCTATGAAGTTGAAGTCTGAGTTCTATGGTATCTTTGTTCGATTTCATAAATTAGTTGAGAAACAATACAATCATCAAATCAAAATTTTCCAAAGTGATGGAGGAGGGGAGTTTGTCAGTAATAGATTCCAATGTCATCTACAAAACTGTGGCATAAAACAACATCTATCTTGTCCACATACTCCAGAATAGAATGGAATCCCAGAGAGAAAACATCGTCACATTGTAGAACTGGGATTAGCCATGTTATATCACTCCAAGGTTCCATTGAAATTCTGGGTGGATGCCTTTGTCACAGCAAATTATCTTGTAAATATACTTCCAACACCAAAACTAAAGATGGATACACCCTATAATAAGATTCATAATAGTCAACCACAGTATAATCATTTGAGGGTGTTTGGTTGTGCATGTTATCCATGCTTAAGACCATACACAAAACACAAATTTGATCCTCGATCCCTTACCTGTGTGTTTCTGGGATACAGTGAACTGCATAAAGGGTATAGATGTCTTGTACCTACTGATAATCGCATATATATCAGTAGGCATGTGGTTTTTGATGAAACACTTTTCCCTTTCACAAAGAGGGTGCTCAATGAATATGGACAGTACACACCTTTATATAGACAATGGATTGGAGAAGTTCAATTGCTCGAACCTCCAAGTACTGACACAACAACCACTAGCTCTCCTCATCAGTCAGCATGCAAAAGTCAGTATCATCCTATTATGGATAGTTCTTATAATGAACAGATGCCACAAGCTACTTCATCAACACCAATGCAGAATGAACTCATCACAGAAACACAACCAGTATCTGGCTCTTCATCTTCACAACCTGCATTATCTACTAATATTAGCCCTGAACCAGAACAACACAATCATGGCTTATCTTCTTCTCACAGTAATCTTGTGGTTCATCATATGCAGACTTGACTCAAAACAGGTATTATCAAGCCAAATCCAAAATATGCTTATTTGGTTGAGTATCAAGTTCCTATGGAACCAAGATCCATTAAGTCAGCATTGGCTGATAAAGCCTGGTATAGTGCAATGCAGGAAGAAATGAGTGCTCTGTATGACAATCACACCTGGACACTGGTTCCAAGAACAAACCAGATGAATGTGGTAGGCTGTAAGTGGGTCTTCAAGACCAAATTGACATCTGATGGGACTCTAGACAGACTAAAGGCTCGACTAGTAGCTAAAGGCTTTCATCAAGAAGCAGGACTTGATTTTACTGAGACTTTCAGCCCTGTTGTGAAACATGCAACAATTCGCATAGTACTGTCCATAGCTCTAACAAAATAATGGCCAATACATCAACTTGATGTGAAAAATGCTTTTCTTCATGGAGACTTGAATGAAACTGTCTACATGGAACAGCCTCCTGGCTTTATACACCCTCAAAAATCAAGCTATGTCTGTCTACTTCACAAGTCCCTATATGGTCTTCGACAAGCTCCAAGAGCCTGGTTCGATAAGTTCAGTAACTTTCTTCTTGAAATTGGTTTTTTCTGTAGTACAACTGATCCTTCCTTATTTGTTCTTCATACTGAGTCACATACAGTATTGATGTTGCTGTATGTCGATGATATCATCTTGATAGGTAGCTCACCTCAACTTCTAACCACATTAATTCAGAATCTCAGCCTTCAGTTCCATATGAAGGACCTTGGATACCTTCACTATTTCTTAGGCATTGAAGCCAAACGCACATTACAGCATTTATTTCTATGCCAAACAAAATATGCTGTTGACTTACTCAAACGAGCTCATATGATATATTGCAAACCAATCTCAACACCCTTGCCACCTCGATCAGTTCTCATGGACAATGCTCAAACTCAGCTCACTGATCCTGTCGAATACAGAAGCCTGGTAGGTGGTCTTCAATACTTAACAATCACTCAACCAGATCTAGCTTTTGCAACAAATCTTCTCTGTCAAAAGATGCAACATCCAACAGTGGCAGACTTTCATCAATTAAAAAGAGTCCTTCGATATATCAAAGGGACTGTCCACCTTGGCTTCCATCTCCACTCCAGGAGTTCAACCAGTCTCTATGGATTCTCAGATGCTGACTGGGCAGGATGTCCTACCACTCGCCGATCTACTACAGGTTTCTGCACCTTTCTTGGCTCTAATTTGATTTCTTGGTCAGCCAAGAAACAATCCACTGTCTCAAGGTCCTCCACAGAAGCAGAGTATCGAGCACTAGCTTCTACCACAGCTAAACTAACTTGGATCAGCTTTGTATTACGGGATATTGGTATACCTCTTACAGCAGCTACATCCCTATTTTGTGACAACGGATCAACTATTTCTCTCACAGCAAATCCAATCTTGCATGCTCGTACAAAGCACATCGAAGTTGACTTTCACTTCGTTCATGAAAAGGTGTCTTCTGGTTCCATTCAGCTCCAACATATTCCCAGTCATCTTCAGTTAGCTGACATTTTCACTAAACCCATCTCCCGATCAGCTCATATGTCTCTTCGCACCAAATTGGGAATGGGATCCTTCACCCTTCCCAATTTGCGGGGGAATGTTAAATATAAAGGAGTCGCGGGAGTTAAAGAAGAAGAAGAATGGAATGTTAAATATAAAGGAGTCGCAGGAGTTAAAGAAGAAGACGAACGGGGACTTGGTGATACAGAAAACTACAAAGAAATAAAAGATGATCAACGGTGAAGAACCTATGATGAAGACCAGCTTGGCTCGACATCAATGAAGGAGACGCCTGAAGTGGAGAATGACATGGATCGCCAAGATATACAAAACTAACACGTGTGCTATAAGCTGTAATCTGTTAATTGTAGTCTGTTTTCCCTGAATGAACTACTTTCGGTTTTTCTGTTAGTAGTTTTC
This sequence comes from Eucalyptus sp. ANBG9806169, assembly GCA_014182395.1. NCBI lineage: Eukaryota > Viridiplantae > Streptophyta > Magnoliopsida > Myrtales > Myrtaceae > Eucalyptus > Eucalyptus sp. ANBG9806169. The sequence continues at coordinate 40,521,409 of CM024580.1, forward strand.
TTTTATATAACAAGAGACGTGAGGTTAGAAAGGTACGAAGAAAGGTAGAGAATGAGTGTTCATCAGAGAGAGAGAGAGAGAGAAAGAGAAATCCTCCATGGATGTTCTGTATCACAGAAAAGCTTCAGAAGGATGATCAAAGGCTACAGAAGATACAAGTAAGATAGAACAGAGGAAGTAGAACAGGGGATCTTCATTCATTGCTGTTCCAAATACATTGTACTACAATGATTTTCTGATACAATGAAATATGAAGCTTTTTCAGAATTGATTGTTCTACACTAGATTATGTTCTTTATCTTCATCTGCTTTTGCTCATCTTCATACTTCCATCTGGTTCTCCATCTTCACATTTAGAGACTGATAAAGTCAAAAGGATCATTGAACTTGTATTCGCGTGTCATTTCATCAATACTGCAACTGAACTTATTGAATGGGATGATAACACCATGAGAAGAGGACACGTATTCATCAGGCCCGGGTGGAGTGGCCTAAACCTGAAACCGTTTGCATTTGGTGGCATGTAAAATTGAATTTGTGTCGTGAGCTTCATCCGCAAGCACATATTCATTCTTGAAGAACAAAGCCGTACACGATCAAGTGATTATAAACCATTTGCCAGAAGAGATGAAGAAACGAAACAGGTATAACATAACCACATGGTGGAAATGGTAATTCCACTCAGCTACTACTTAGCAAGTGTGGTATGTATTTTTCTGGTGCAAGCACGTGCAGGGCTCGTGCCATCGTCCAACAAACTTGTCCTTCTCAAGTTAGAAAAGGCCGCAGGAAGCATGCATATCAAGTTGTTACGCCACACAAAGAGACAGAATCCGCAACTTCGTCTAGGCGGTTTTAATTTTATTCTGTTCAGTAAAATGAAAATTTGCCCTTGTCATTTTGATTCTTGGCACCTTCTTGTATCAGAGAAGAATAACCAGCAAACAAATGTTTCATGAGCAGCACAAAAGAGGCCAATAACTTAGACTTGCCTGGTTTGGTTTTATTCTAATTTAAGCTATTCTGAGTTTTATTTTCTGACTGCAGTTACAAGGAGCAAAAGAGAGCAGAGAGCTGAACGAAGCTTCATCAACACACTCGAACGAAGTCTAATAAGCTGACGGCTTCCCATCTCTCAGGGGCGTGTTCGCGTGCTTCCATGAGAAGCGGACACGGTGCTCATCAATCCTTTCACCGGCAACATCATCAATTGGTATAGCATCCGAGATCTCTTTCATGTCTTCCTCCGTAAGCTTCACTCCAAGGGAACCAATGTTATTATCGAGATTCTTAATTTTCGTCGTTCCTGCAGAAACCACATAATTTCAAAACAAAAATCCCAATTCATGTCATCTGTCAATGAATGTCATAAAAGTTCGATCCTCACCAGGGATGGGCACAACATCATGTCCTTGATGGAGAACCCACGCAAGTGCAAGCTGTACAGGGCTGCAATTGTGCTTTTTCGCTAACTTCTCCATTCGAGCGTAAAGAACCTTATTTTTGTCCAAATTCCCTGCTTGAAACCTAGGAATTTGTCCCTGAGAAATAAGGGTAAAAATTAGCGAGGATTAGCAAAGAGCGTTTAGACCATCGTGGATATGAATGTGAAACATCAAAGAAAGAAGTGTCCATTTAACTATTAACATACCAGAAGACTATTAGCAGGCAAGGCTTCTGTGACTCCCCTACCACCGAAGAACCCACTACCAAGAGGGCAATACGGAACAATGCCGATCCCGAGCTCCCTGAAATTTTTTGGAGAGGCGGGCCAAAAGATTAACGAAGAAACATCGTACCGAGCAAAAAGACTGTTTCTTTGGGAAATAGCTTACGAAAAAATTTGAAGTCTACTCCAATGGAGGTGAATGGAAATATACCTGCAGAGCGGGAGTATTTCTTGCTCGATTTCGCGAGTCCAGAGCGACCACTCCATCTGTATGGCCGTGATGGGATGAACCGCATGCGCTCTCCGTATGGTGTCGGGGCTAGCCTCCGACAAGCCAATGTACTTGACTTTTCCCTCTCCCACCAACTTCTTCAGTTCCCCATCTGCGTTTTTCCAAAACCATTTGGTTTTATTAGTTGTTGATTGCTAAAGCCTCTTTAGAGCATAGGCAATCATCCGCAAACAGAAAGACCTGCCAAACGAACTTACAGTTTCTTCTATTGGGACAGTCGTGTCAATCCGATGCACGTAATAGAGGTCAATGTACTCGATGCCAAGGCGCTCGAGGCTCGACTCACAACATGAGCGGACGTATTCAGGCGTCCCCCTTATCACCATATTGCCCTCTTCGAAATTCACACCGAATTTGGTGGCTAGCTGCACCTCCTCCCGTGGCAACTTTTTCAATGCCTGCAATAGTGATATAACGAAGTTTTTCTAATAACCATATAATTAAACCGTATTGGCTAAAAGACTAAATTACCGGTTTTGCATGTTTTGGTTTATTCACATTACCTTTCCAACAAGAATCTCATTGATTTTGGGGCCATATATATCCGACGTGTCAAAGAATGTTATCCCCTTGATGAAGGCATTGGTGATGATCGATATGCCAGCTTCCTCTGAGACAGGATCATTGTAAATACCTGTGAGTCCCATGCAGCCATAACCCAACTTCGAAACCTGCAATTATTTGAAAACAACAAAAGAAGAAACGGAAACCACAACTCAGGCATCTCCGCATGAAGCAGTTCAGATGAATCCACAAGAATCTAATCAGCAGAAATAGTTTCAATAGAAACCTCAAGACCCTGAGTTCCAAGTTTCACTCGTGGAATCGGAACCCCTTGATGCTCGGCCATCTTCAGATGATATCTTGAAGTTGCTACTTGCTGTTTTTTCTGGTTTCATGATCGTTATATTTCGTGCATATTTATAGGAGTTCAGGCGGCAAGGACAAAGAAAGGGAAACTTCGAATTATGGAGTTCAAAAAGTGGCGTTTGGTCATGACTTACGTGAGGTTTGCATCACTCCATACGTCAGGAGCAGCCCAATATTTTTAAAAAGAAAAAAATTCTAATTTTTTTCTTCTTTCTTTTAATTTCAGTCCGCCAGTCCATTGCCTTGGCAGTGGCCAGTGAAGACGTTGCCACTAGAAAGGGTCGTTGGTTCACAATAAAAAGAAAAAAAGTTTCAAAAACTAATTTAAAATTGTAAAAATTATTCATGCAAATGCGATTGTGCCACAAAAAACAATGGGCATCATATCCGATCAAAATTGGCCAGAATTATGTAAACATGTCGGCACTAGTTATATTAATTAATCGTCAAAAAGTTCAGAATAAAGACAAAATTAAAAAGTTTAAAATTGACTTCGCCATTTTACAATTGGTTTAAAACTTTTTGAACAAATTTCTCCAACGATAAATAAGGATACCGGGTGGCCCTTGCTTGGCTTTATGAACTCATACATCAACAATCATGCATTACAATTGGATTTCTGCTCAACAGTAGGGTTTATTTAGTTTGCATTCACATCTAGCAACAGAGAAAAAAAACAAATACTATAGTAGGCGTCCTAGTTAGCACATCATATGTTATTTTCTTGAACTTCTATCTCATTTATAAGATAACTTGGCAGTAATATTACTAGTTTCTCGATATTTATGATTGTGAGAGTGGCGTTATAAAAAGAACTTGTGACATAATGGATGATGCAAATATACTGTTACGTCTCTGCTTACATTGATGGCTCATAGTCAGATCCCTCTTTTGTGGGAATCGATAGGTCAAACCATCTCTTGTTCCAATAAATTTTCGCCATTTTGATTCATTGATTAAGAAGAGAGCGTTGGATGCAGTTCTCCTAAGCTTAAAAGGACATTTGACTTTTTACAAAATGTTTAATAACAACTTGACAGCTTCTCGTATAATGGCAGATCAAGGGAGATAGTGATGGTCCCGCGCCTCCAGTCCCAAAAATATTCGTATTGTATTCGTAAATTATTCTTTTTTTTTAAATAATGTAATTAAAGAAGCTGCTCCTCTGTCGTGGTACGATGTTGAAAACTCTCTTATCGTACCTGAGGTTTTGCATAATCCAATACGTCACGAGACTATTCCTTTTCTTTTTTTAATGAAACTTACGGTCTCTTCCATTGGTTTTGCATCACCCAATAGAAGAGCTTTTTCTGCGGAATAAGGCAAGAAATTAATCATATAAATAGTTTCTTGATTATGGACAGAAATTTACGGGCTCCACATCATTCAATAAGCTACCTCTGCAAACCAATCTTAATATATATGGCGATTATCATTGTATGTTTTTGTAATTAAATAAGACTATTTAGAGTAAATAAATCTCAGAGCTCATAAAATACCATCTTAAGCCGAATGGAGTGGCCTAACATCGCCAAGCTCCTGCCAAGGTCTAGCTTGCCTGACGGACCAATCCGACACCGACGATTGTCCAGCTCTGTTCGGCCCTTCTGGATCGACGCCTTCAATTCGTGGGACGACGTAGTTGCGGTTCTGGAATCTTAACCAAGAATCCAAGCGGTGGACAGTCCAAGCTTGAAGAGGAAAAGCTTAAAAAAAGAAAAAAAGAGAAGATCATGAGACCAAAGAGGAGGCCACGTGTCGGGATTCTGGAGTATGCAACGCAGGCTTCTAAGGCTGCGTTTGGTAGTCCGAATTTGAGTCCGGATAGGATAATTTGTTATTCTATCCGATGTTTGGGAATGTCCACCGGATTGGACAAACTCTGATACATTTGGATAAAACGCCAGATAAAAAATCCGGGGGAGGGGGTGAGATAAGCCCGGATTGGATAAGATTTTTTTTTAAGGAAAGAAAGAACTTAACAAAAAGAGAAGATATCATAAGCATCTATGTCAAATGGATGCCTCGGCCTCTTCGATTCATTGTCAGCCCTCTTCTTCCACTTCTTGTCCCATCTTTGCTTCTCGTATGCCAACAATTGGGTGCCCCTTCCTTTGGATCATGGATTTGCTGAATCTAATGACCAAGAGTGGCTTTTTGAGACGAATATAGCATAAGTTTTCTAATAGGCATCTGTGGAACTAATTGAAGCATTGCTTGTGCCACCTCAAATATTGGTGGCTGGAGCTAAAATCCTTATGAAGTACATTGGACGTTTCAAGGGAAGATGAAAAAATGGTGATGGTGATGAAGCAACTGTAAATCTTTGATATCGTTGACAACTTGGGGCGTCGATCGATTTGAGGCAATGCAAAGACTACTCTGGTGGTCCCCTAAAATTCCCCCACCCACCCTCTCTGTTATAGTCTAAGATTTACCGATTTGCGTTGCCGTTGCACGGCGATGTTGGTGCTTGCCATTTTCAATGGTGGCCGGAGGTGGCCACAATTCCTAGATCGGGTTTTTCCATGGCCTTTAATTAATTGAATTTTCTATTTTTTAATTTTATAATTTAAATGAATATCATATTTATTTTTTAATCTTATCCTGAAGTACGCTAAACACTTGATAGGATTATATATGTCCGCCTTTATTATCCAAAGGATTTAATATCCTACTTTATCCTATCCTATCATGATTATTATCCTGACGACCAAACGTAGCCTAAGAGAGTAAGAAGAAGGCAACAAGAGGAAAAGCCTAGCATTCGCTCACCAGGATTGCTTTGTCAATCCCATCCAGGCGTTCCCCCTCTGCGAGCCGAGTTGTTCTCGCTAAATTGTAACCTGCACCGCTGCGCACCACTCCCAGCCGTGACACCCCCTAACTCCATCCGTGCCATTTTTATCTGTTTTCATAGGTTTCCTGGGGACGCTTCATGAGCCCACCGCCTGTCACCGCTTGCCGCCGTCAAAGTTGTCTGCTACCATGCCATCGAGAAGCCGGTCGTCATTCCGGTCTTATTGTGTTGCAATCAAGTTTGGCAAGAATATTCTCAAATTAGGTAAGGTGTTTATCTTTAGTATATTCTGTAAAATTTACCATCTTATTTGATTGATTGGATATATGCTGATATATCCTGATAGATATTACAAATATTTTGTTGGATATGATCGTTGGATTATATTGTGTCTTTATCGAGAGATAGATAAGTAAGATTGTGGATTGCATTATTTGATTAAATATCTATCCATTGTTTGATTGCTCGCCTTAAAAAGAAAACACAAAAAATTATGTTTGAATTAAATTTGATTCTTGCTAGAATATTGCTTATTTTAGGCCAAGATTGCAGGTCTAGATTAGGTATTTTATTTATTCCGAATTTCTAAAATAAAAAATGCCAAAACTATTACTTGCTCGACTTCCTCTTCCAGAGGTTGGCACGGAGGATTCTGCGGATAATGTTGCAGAGAGTTCTGCGAAGGATTCTGTGGAGAGTCTTCTTTAGTGAGATCGAAATGCACTGGTCCTTCTGGCATGCTTCTCGGACCTTGACTAGCAATCCGAGTAAGGGCTGATCGCCGACCACAAGCGGATGTTAGATTTTCCTTTTGTTAATTTAAATTGCATTTTTAATTATTGGGTAATTTATTTTTGAATTTTTAATTAAAAAGAAAAGAAACATGTGTCATATAGAATTAGGTCATCCCTTGCACACTATTTAGTCATTGCATGTTTAGGAACATTTAAATGTTGACATATTAAGATAGTTTCATTTAATATTTGCCCGTCATTAAATTAGATCATTTAATTAATGTCGCATGACATATACTTTGCATGTTAGTTTTATTTAATTGTATGTTGCATGTCATGTTAGTATAGACCCATTTTTGTATGTCATTGCATTGTATTATACATATATTAGGTTTTATTAAATAAAAGAAAATCTTAAAAAAGATTGAGTGATTGCATGTAAATTAAAACTCATAAATGAGGCTGTTAATGTAAATTATGAGCAAACATTGCAATGCTTTCATTGCTATGAGGTAAGTCTTGTAATTTATTTATTGCTTTATTGGGTATTAAATTGGTGAATTGTGCATTCACATGATCATCTCACATCTTAAAAGTAATAAAATGAATTTAAACTGCCTAATAAACATTTTTTTTTTCATGAAAGGAATTTTAACGAAAGGGTATTATAAAAATCTAGTGTAATCAAGTCCTCATACTGAAAAACTCTGGCTCGTAGAAGTAAAATAATTATCCCATTATTTTATTTAGATGTCTAATTGATCTACCATAAACTGAGTAATAGCACTCTATATTGAAAATGATTTGCATGTTAAGAAAATGAACATTGAATTACAAATTGGTATGGAATTGGGAGAGATTAGACTAAATCTAGACTTAATAATCTATTAGCTGAATCCCTAAATGGTGCATTGCGAGGGTAAGATCGCAACAAGTACTAAATTTGATATAGTGTTTTTGAAGGTCTTTGGAGACTAATAAAGTCGAAAGGATCATTGAACTTGCAATCTCATGTCATTTCATCAATACTTCCATTAAAGATGGTCAACCAATTGACTAATAATTTGCACATCCTAATGATGAGTTTTGGATCGTGCTAATATCAAGTCACAAGTGACAATGGGAAATTATTCATCTAAGTATGATCGTCGATGATACAGAAAATAAGTCATTACAAGCTTGAAATCCGCATAAAAAAAGCTAGAAAAAAAAAATTGGAAAAGCAACTGACAGCTTTCAACATCAACCCGAGTATTGACATCTGCAGTAGACTCTATTTTAGGAAATCTACAGATGTTAAAGGAAATGATTATATGGCCAATCCCAATTCTGGTAAGGGTCTCCATTGCTCTCAAGCGGCCATCTTTGATCTTCTTCAAAGTCTTTAGTCGGCTATTTGGAGACGTCTTTGAAAAGAGGACCGATGAAGCATGAAGAGGTTGGAAAAGTGAAATACTAATAATACTATAGTTGCAATCCGTTATCAGATTGGAAATCTTCACCGTTCTTTATCTAATATTACCATTAAAGGTTTTTTATTGTATTGTAATTACAAAAACTCAAATGTACAAGTGTAAAAGCAATCTCTGTGTCCTAATAGTGTAATCTATCATATAAGAGCCCAGTGGTAAATTGCACTACAAATTACTAATAGAATCCAGTCTATGTTAATGATGTTATTTGGAGAGTGCACATAAGTTTGAGGATAAAGCCATGCCACTATAAATCGTTATGTGCTTTAGCTTTCTAGCTCATTATTTGCGGTATCTGTTCACTATCACCACACACATTGATTATCATTTCATCTCACTTTCCTATTGCTTCTGACAAATTCTGTGAAATATTTTCATAATCCTCATTAAAATTATTCGACCTACTCTACGTTACCCCAACCAATAGTAACAAATAAATGGAATTCAGAAGTATTGATTTACTTACTGAATGGGATGATAACACCATGAGAAAAGCACACGTATGTATCGGACCTGGGTGGAGGGGCCCTAAACCTGAAACTGTTTGCATTTAGTGGTATGAGAAATTGAATTTATGTCGTGAGCTTCATCCGCATGCACAAATTTATTCTTGAAGAACGAAGCCATACACGAATTGGAAAATGAGGAAGATTATAGGAACACCGATCAACCTTTTGCCAGAAGAGGTGAAAGAAACGAAACAAGTTTAACATGACAACATAGTGGAAATGATAATTCCAGTCAGCTAATACTTAGCAAGTGCGGTACGTATGTTACAGATGCAAGCAGTCGCAGGGCTCGTGCAGTCGTCAGACAAATTTATCTAGCTAGAGTTAGAAAAAGCCGTGTAGGTATGCATATCTGATTGTCTGTTCAGCGGTATAAATATTTGCCGTTGACATTTTGATTTCTGGCACTTTAATTGTATCAGAGAAGAATGACCAGCAAACAAATGCTTCATAAGGACAAAAGAAGCCATTCACTTAGAATTGTCTGGCTTGATTTTATTCTTATTTAAGCTATTCCGAGTTTTCTTTTCTGACTGCCGTTATAATGAGCAAAAGAGAGCAGAGAGCCAAACAATGCTTCATCAACACACTCAAAAGAAGTCTAATAAGCCGACGGCTTCCCTTCTCTCGGGGACGTGTTTGCTTACTTCCACGACCTGCGGACATTGTGCTCGTTGCTCCTGTCGTCGGCAACGTCATCAACCAGTGCAGCATCCAAGATCTCTTTCACGTCTTCCCCAGTAAGCTTAACCTTCAAGGAACCAACGTTGACATCGAGATTCATAATTTTCGTTGTTCCTGCAGAAACGGCGTCATTTCAAAACAGATACTTAATTCATGTTCTCTGTTATGATGTCGTAAACATTCAGTTCTCACCAGGGATAGGCACAACATCATCTCCTTGATCGAGAACCCACGCGAACGCAAGCCGTATAGGGGCGCAATTGTGCTTTTTTGCTAACTTCCCCATTCGAGCGTAAAGAACCTTGTTTTTATCTCTAGATTTCTGGAAAAGACTTCCCTTTCATTTCTATTTCTTAACTCTATACTATTTACTATATTGTCAATTCTTTTACTTGTTGATTTAAGAAATCTTCTCTAAAACGAAACCTTCTATTTTCCATATTTGAGCAATAATACTTTATAATGTAAAATATATTTGATAAAGGGTACTAGGATGCAACCGTCTTACCAATATCTTTGCATGGCCCATCACCTTCCGCACTTGATAACTGGAGATAATTGTTAAATTTATGTCTTGAGTTTGAGTGTTTGCAAAACACGATTCGCTTGGATAAATTTTTTTTGTTTATTATTTGATCGTGGGACTGCATGAAGATTTAAAAAAAGAAAAAAAAAAGAAATATTCAAGGATTCTTTTTTGTCGATGAAGGGTCTGTTTGGTAACCATCCCAACGGTGCGGATTCTGATTTTTGTTCCCGAGAATCGGTTTGAGACGAGAATCGCGTTTGGTAAAATTTTTGTTCCGGGAACAAATTTGTTCCCGAGAATCAGTTTAGGACGAGAATCAAGAATAAAAAAAGTTGATTCTTGTTAGGGAACAAAATTGAGAATCAAAACTCTTCTTCTTCTCTTTTCTTCTTCTTCATCGACCGCCATCTTGCGACCGCCGCCCGCCGCCGTTCGCTGCCGCCGGTCGCCGGAGGCTCTCTTTGGCCTGAAAAAAAAAAAAAAAAAAATAAAAAAAACTAAAAAAGAAGAATAGGAGAAAAAAATAAAATAATAAAAAAAAAAAAAAGGAAAAAGGAAAAAAAATAAAACTAAAAAAATTTTAAAAAGGAAAAAGAAAAAAAAAAAAAGAAAGAAGAATAGGAGAAAAAATAAAAAATAATAAAATAAAGAAAAAAAAAGAAAATTAAAAAATTAAAAAAAGGAAAAGAAAAGGAAAAAAAAAAAAAAGGAAAAAAAGGAAAAAAGAAAGAAGAATAGGAGAAAAAATAAATAAAAAAATTTTTAAAAAAGAAAAATTTAAAATTTAAAAAAAAAAAAAAAAAAAAAAAAGGAAAAAAAAAAAGAAAAAAAGGAAAAAAAGGAAAAAGGAAAAAGAAAAAAAAAGAAAAAAATTATTTAAATAAATTGATTTGGAACAGAATCAATAAACACGTTACCAAACGTAATTCTATTCCAGAATAAAAAAATTTGTACAGTTACCAAACACGTTTTTTTACTCAGAATCAGTTCCCGGGAACAGAATCAAAAATAATCATTTCTGATCAGAATTTGTTCCCGGGAACAGAATCGTTGCCAAACGCGCCCCAGGTCAATCAAAAATAATCCCTGCACGTGAGAAAGAAGAGGTCTGCACTGCACGTCCGAAAAAAAGCCTACGTAGAGTTTAAAAGGGAATCATAAGTGGTGGGGCCCAGGTCAATCGTTTGACCTTTTGGGGCACACGTTTTCTTCCAGCAAAGCAATTAAATAGAAGGAACCCTACGTAGAAGATGTCCTCTTTCCTGCGCGCGGCTGCTGCACCCGTACGAGAGAGAGTGAAGCCGCATGTCCGCAGAGCCACAAGCCACTAGAAGTTTTGAAGAAATACGCGAAGCCGTACGTCCTGATTTTGGTGTACGTAGATCATATATTTAAAGCTTGAACGCGCGGTAATTTTATGTCGTGAGTTTATACCTAAGCGAGTTGTTATTTATAAACACTTAGGGTTTTGAGTTAAATCTAGGTGTAGGAAACACTTGAGTGATTGATCGATTGTAAACTCTGATTCTTCGATTTTAGTGGATTATTTGCTGCTGGCTCTCCTCGTGGATGTAGGTACCGATATTCGGACCAAATTACGTAAATTTCTGGTGTCCTTATTTTTCTCGTTTAATTTCTCTAGGGTGATTTTGCGTTGACGTAAATTGCAAGATTCTGAAGTTTCCGCATATTATATCCCAACAATTTGTATCAGAGCTTGGGGTTGGATTTCTTGATTGTGATTTGGAGCTTTTGTTTGTCTGATTATTATCTAGAAATTATGTTACTGCAATTATGTTTGAGAAGAAATCTGAAATTGAAAAGTTTAACGGGAGTAACAACTTTGTATTATGGAGTATCAAGATGCGGGCTTTATTGACAACACAAGGTTTGGCCAAGGCACTGGATGGTGAAGATGAGTTGCCGATTATAATGAAAGCCTCGGAGAGGGTAGAGTTGATGGAAAAAGCAAAGAGTATAATCCTGTTAAATTTGACGGATGAGGTCTTACTAGAGGTTGTTGAGGAGAAGGATGTGGCCTGGCGGTAGCCCGGCGAGGCCGAGCCTTGCCGGTGGCTAGGCGAGCTCGGGCTCGCCGGATCTTGGCGCTTGAGGAGCTACGGATGAGTCGGACGAGGTCGTATCCGCACCGCTAGACGCGAGAACACTAATCTCTTGTTCGGGTCGTTGTTCGGGTCATGGGTCGATAGCGCGTGGCTCGTTCATTCATGCACGAGGCATGGTCTCGTCTTACCGAAGAGACTCATAGATTCGTCAATTCCCAAGTAGCTCGGTCACCGATTCATCCTCTATGGCCGCTTGGCGCGAAAACGATCCATGCGCACAAAATCAGGGAGTAAATCAGAGGATTTTTTATTTGATATCTATCTCCCATTGCTGCCACATCATTATGGGCAAAACTTCAAGTACTCTATGTGAAGAAAGGTTTGAACAATCGCTTGTACATGCTGAAGAAGATGTTTCAATTTAGATATACTGAAGGTACGTCTATCAGAACCCACCTAGATGAATTTAATAAACTTATGTTAGATCTGAAGAACGTCGGTAAGTTACTTGATGATGAAGAGCAGGGCATGATGTTGTTAGCCTCTTTATCAGAGTGATGGGAGCACTTTATTGATTCACTATTGCAGGGGCGTACTACTATTACCTCAAATGAGGTAAAGTCCGCCTTATTCTCTAACGAGTGGCAGAGAAAGTTGCGAAATGACAGTCTGGCGCAAGGAGCAGCGCAAGCACTGACGGTTCGGGGTCGAGAACAACATCGAGGGCCTAGTAGCAGCAGAGGTAAAAGCAGATCGAAATCACGCTATAGAAAGTCTAAGGGACGCGTGAAGTGCTTTGAGTGTCACGAGGAGGGGCACGAGGAGGGGCACATCATGAGAGATTGTCCAAAGCGGAGGAATAAAGTTGATAGGCAAAATGCCACAAGCAGTGTGGCAAACATTGTCAAAGGGAGCAATAGTGATGGAGAAACTGTCTTATGTGTGACTGCTACTTCGTCAGGAGACGAATGGGTGCTAGATTCGGGGTGTTCTTATCATATGACGCCTCATAAGAACTAGTTTACTACTTACTAGACTGCAGATCGTGGTAGGGTTCTTTTGGGGAATAATGTAGTCTGTAAGGCTGTGGGGATAAGGACAATTCGAATCCGGATGCACGATGGGGTGGTGCGCACATTGACAGATGTGAGGCATGTACCAGAGCTCAAGAAGAACCTTATTTCTCTGGGGACACTCGATGACATCGGGTGTAGGTACATCGCTGAAGGTGGAGTACTGAAGATCTCTCGAGGTGCCATGACAGTGATGAAAGGGAAGAAAGTGAATACTCTCTATCTTCTACTAGGAGAGATCGTGACCGGAATCTCTGCAGTTTCATCAGGTGAGTCAGATTCTAACTTGACTCAATTATGGCATATGCATTCAGGGCACATGAGTGAGGCAGGTATGACGATGCTGAGTAAAAAAGGGTTGTTGAAGGGTCGGAAAAGAGGGAAGTTGGACTTATGTGAGCACTGCATCTATGGGAAGCAGCACCGAGTTAAGTTTACTACAGCTATTCATTCGACCAAACGACCAGTTGAATATATTCATTCAGACGTCTGGGGCCCATCTTCGGTTCCTTCAAAAGGAGGTGCCCGATATATGCTGACATTTATTGACGATTATTCGAGGAAGGTATGGGTTTACTTTCTGAAGCACAAAAATGATGTGTTTGATTGGTTCAAGAAATTTAAGGCATTGATTGAGAAGCAGTCAGATAAGCAAATCAAGTGCTTGAGAACCGATAATGGCATGGAGTTCTGTGGTAAAGATTTTACCGAGTTCTGCGAAAAAGAAGGTATTGTAAGACACCGCACAGTACCTGAGACACCACAGCAGAATGGCGTGGCAGAACGGAAGAACAGAACATTGCTTGAGCGAGCTCGATGCATGCTTTCGCATGCAGAACTTGGCAAGGAATTTTGGGCCAAAGCAGTGAACATGGCATGTTATATGGTAAATCAATCTCCATCATCTGCTATCGAGTGGAAGACTCCTGAGGAAGTATGATCGGAGAAACCTATTGATTACTCCGGATTACGTATATTCGGATGTCTTGCATATGCTCATGCAAATGATGGTAAGCTTGAGCCGAGGGCGAAGAAGTGCATAATTCTGGGTTATGCACATGGGGTGAAATGCTACCGGCTATGGTGCACCGATCCCAGATCACCCGGTTTTCTATTTAGCAGAGATGTGATCTTCGATGAGACTGCAATGCTTCAATGGAGGAGTTCTGAGACACAACCAGTAGAGAAGACATATCATGGTGTCAGTAGTGAGGTAGAGCTTCAAGTGGAGACTCCGGAGACCTCAAAGGTAACAAAAGTTGAGATTGCAGATGAAGCTGCAGTTCCTGAAGTCGGTGATAGTGAACAACCAGCAAAGTTGCAGCAGACTATAGCCACAGATAGACAGAGAAGACAAATTAAATCATTAGTATGTTATGGTTATACAGATATTGCTTATGCATTGACTGTAGGTGATGAGGTAGAAACAGATGAGCCTTCGTCTTACTCTGAGGCGATGACTGGTTCGAAGTCGTCGCAGTGGGTAGGGGCTATGAGTGAAGAGATGGAATCACTCCATCGAAATCAGACATGGGAGCTGGTCAAAGTACACAAGAGCCAAAAGATTGTTGGAAGTAAATGGGTCTTCAAAAGGAAAGAGGGTATTCCTGGTGTCGAGGCAGTAAGGTATAAGGCGAGACTTGTGGCAAAGAGGTATACACAGCGTGAGGGAATTTACTACAATGAGGTGTTCTCTCTTGTGGTAAGACATACTTCTATTCGTGTTTTACTTGCCTTATTGCTTCGCAGGATCTCGAGTTAAAGCAGCTAGATGTGAAAACTGCGTTTCTTCATGGTGAATTGGAGGAGCAGATTTACATGAGGCAACCAGAGGGATTTGCTATTTCGAGTAAGGAAGATTATGTTTGCTTGTTAAAAAAAATATTTGTATGGGCCGAAACAATCTCCTAGGCAGTGGTATAAACGTTTTGATACTTTTATGGCTAGTCAAGACTATTCAAAAAGTCAAATAGACAAATGCGTTTACTATAGGAAATTGGAGAATGGTTCTTTGATTTATCTACTCTTATATGTTGATGATATGCTGATAGCAGTTAAAAATATGTCTGATATCGATGTGCTAAAGAGGCAGTTAAATGCTGAATTTGAGATGAAAGATTTAGGTGCTACAAAGAAAATTTTGGGTATGGAGATTTTGCATGACAGGATTGCAAGAGTTTTACGTTTGTCTCAAAAGAAATATATTGAGAAGATTATAGCACGTTTTAATATGCAGTTAGCAAAATTTGTAAGTACACCTTTAGCAAAGCACTTTAAACTTTCAGATAAATTATCACCGCAACTGAGGAGGAAGAGGAGCATATGTCCCGTGTTCCTTATTCTAGTGCCATGGGTAGTATTATGTATGATATGGTGTGCACTAGGCCTGATATTTCACAAGCTGTGAGCGTGGCTAGTTGCTATATGAAGCATCCTAGTAAAGCTCATTGGGAAAGTGTGAAGTAGATCCTCAGATATTTGAAGGGGACAACAGACGTGGGTATAGTATACCGGAAGGACAACAATGGCAGTGAGACCGCTAGTTTTGTGGATTCGGATCACGCCGGTGACATGGATGATTGCAGGTCTTTAGCAAGGTACGTATTTACGCTAGCAAGTGGTGCAGTTAGTTGGAAAGCATCCTTACAGAATCACATTGCCTTGTCTTCAACTGAGGCAGAGTACATGGCACTAACCTTTGTAGCAAAAGAGGCGATATGGTTACAAAGTTTGCTCTCGGACTTTGGGTTAGAACAGAAAAGTGTGGATATACACTGTGATAACTAAGGTGTGATATATTTGGCGTATAATCCAGTTTATCACGAGCGAACGAAGCATATCAACATTAGGTACCATTTCATTCAAGATGTCTTAACTACGGGTATTGTTATTGTTAAAAAGATTGCTACAGCAGATAACCCGGCAGACATGATGACTAAGTTTGTTCCTTTGACGAAGCTCAAGCTCTGCTTGAGCTCTATTGGCGTCTATGGAGAGTGAGCGCCCGTCAGGGTGTTAGGAGAGCAGCATGGATGATGAGCACTATAACTTGGCTTCAAACATCGAGTCAAGGTGGAGAATTGTTAAGTTTATGTCCGAGTTTGAGCATTTGCAAAACGCGATTTGCTTGGATAAATTTTTCTTTTATTATTTGTCGTGGGATTGCATGAAGATTTACAAAAAGAAAAAAAAGAAAGAAATATTCAAGGATTCTTTTTTGTCGATGAAGTCCTTGCACGTGAGAAAGAAGAGGTCTGCACTGCACGTCAGAAGTGGTGGGGGCCCATATCAATTGTTTGGCCTTTTGGGGCACACTTTTTCCTCCAGCAAAGCAATTAAATAGAAGGAACCCCACGTAGAAGATGTCCTCTTTCCTGCGCTCGGCTACTGCACCCGTACGAGAGAGAGTGAAGCTACATGTCCGCAGAGCCACAAGCCGCGAGAAGTTTTGAAGAAATACGTGAAGCCGTACGTCTTGATTTTGGTGTACGTAAAGCGTTTATTTAAAGCTTGAACGCGCGGTAATTTTGTATTGTGAGTTTATACCCAAGCAAGTTGTTATTTATAAATACTTAGGATTTATGGTTAAATCTAGGTGTGGGAAACACTTGAGTGATTGAGTGATTGTAAACTCTGATTCTCCGATTTTAGTGGATTATTTGCTGCTGGCTCTCCCCGTGGATGTAGGTATCGATACTCGGACCGAACCACGTAAATTTCTGGTGTCTTTATTTTTCTCGTTTAATTTCTTTTGGGTGATTTTGCGTTGACGTAAATTGCAAGATCCCGACGTTTCCACATATTATATCCCAACAATAACCTCCTTCTCTTTTCACACCTCACCAAGATTAAGCTGGAAACACACAGCCACCTGCCTTCAATCAACAGCACTCCATGGATCCATACGCTATTGAGAGAGATTGGATATCAAAGGAATAATTGGATAATTTATGCAAGGGAGGGATTTATTCCATACGATAAATATGGTTACAACTGTGCAGTCCTAGACCCCAAAGGCTGTGTTTAGCAATTGGGATAAAATTCGGGATATGATATGATTTATCCTATCCTATGTTTGGTGCTCACTCAAGATAGGATAAAATCGGATATAAGAGAGATATAGACAGGATAAAATTATCCCATGGGGGAGGTGGGATAAATGTGGATAGGATTTCTAATGTTCATAATAGGAAAGTTATTTTTCTCGAATAACAAACTTATTAAATTAAAAAAATTGAAATTATATTTCACTATAAATAATATTTGGATTCTAATTTAAGAAATTTAAAATAAAATAAAAAATAAAAAATTATTTTAATTAATCTTATTTTAATTTATATATTCAACTTTAATTCTATCTTATAATAAGCATTCAATCTATAAATTAAATATTTATTTATTATATATTTTAGGTATTTTTGTATTTTAGGTATGTTAGTAAGATTTAATATTTGATAAATTTTTATTAAAAAATGATGAAAGGGGAAAATAAATAATAAATTAATTAATATAAAAAGAGGAAAAATAAAATATATTAAGGAATAGTGTTATGAGAGATTTTCACCATCTCCGTTTATTAACATTTAGGTTCATTTATATACCTTTATAATGACATGCCGTTTATTTTAAAAAAATCTACATGATATAATGTGAATATATCCGATATTAATACTAAGATTCACCAAACAATGGACATGATATAAAAAAATCCCAGGATTTTATATCCTATCTTATCCAGTCCTATCCTGATTAGAAATCCGGATGACCAAACGTAGCCAAAGGGTTCTAGCTACTCATAATAACTCTATCTAGAAAGTAACTATTAAGGAAAGGACTAGAGAAAGCTTCCCAATCCTTGACAATCAGGTTTGCTTGCTCGAATGCTTAAGGGTTCCGATTGTGTCCTTCTTTCCAGACACATCCCCCTATTATAGCACAAGGAAGGATTCATTACATTTTATTGAAAAGTAAGAAGTAGTTGGATATGATTTACTATCGACACATGGTAGATAGGCCTTAATTACTGTGCATGATTGTCGATGTATGGATTTACAAAGCCAAGCAAGAGTCACCTGGTATTCTACTCTATTATTGGGGAAAATTGTACAAAAAATTTAAAATTTAAAATTATGTTAATTCAGTCATAAATTTTTGATGACTTATCAATATGGTCATTGAACGAAATTCATTGACTTGACAAGGCATAGTCAATATATTTTCGATTTTTTTTTCATTTTTTTTTCTTGTTGTGAGTTGGCGATCCTCACCTAGTTGCAATGCTCTCACCAGCCACCATTGAGGCTACGGATTGACGAATGAACATAAGAAAAAAGGAATAATTGTCTATGTTAGCGTCACCTAGTCATGTTATGAAGGATAGTCAACGTCCACACTAATAATTGCTAATGAAAATTGATAGGAAAGACTGTATGAGCAAATTCTCGAAAGAATTAAGATTAAATTAATCAATTGAAAGGTTTATGATTAAATTGACATTCATATAATAAATTTATCACTTTTTTGGCAATTTTTCTGCACATGACATTATGGTGTTGGATATGGCAATTTTCAGGGTAGAAGGGAAGACAAATGGCAAGGCTCGTGACATACCGGGTGATGCAAACCTAGAGTATCCAACAGCTCAACAGTTGTCTGCATACGTGATGGGTCATGGTCAAACACCCCATTCTTGACCCCCTCTTCCTATTCAAAATTCAAGTTTTCCTTTCTTTATGCTCGTCGCCTAAACTCTTAGAAATTTGCATGAAATTTAACATCATCAGACCAGAAAATACAGCAAGTGGCAACTTCAAGATGTCATCTGAAGATGGAAGGAGTTCGGATTCCACTAGTGAAACTTGGAAGTCAGGGTCTTGAGGTTTGTATTGAAACTAATTCTTGCTTTCGTTATTTGTTGTTGATTAAATTCTTGTGGATTCATTTAAGCTGCTTCATGTCAAGATGTGTGAGTTATTGTTTCTTCTTCTTCTTCTTCTTATGATCTTTTCAAATAATTGCAGGTTTCGAAGTTGAGTTTTGGTTGCATGGGACTCACGGGTATTTACAATGATCCTGTCCAAGAGGAAGCTGGCATATCAATCATCACTGACACCTTCGCCAAGGGACAACATTCTTCAACACATTGGATATATATGGACCCAAAATCAACGAGATTCTTGTTGGAAAGTTAATGGGAACAAACTGAAACTCACAAAACTGGTAAATTAATGTTTTAGCTGATACATTTTAGATATAAGGTTATTACAGAAACTTCATCATATAATTGTGGCAGGCATTGAAGAAGTTGCTGCAGGAGGAGGTGCAACTAGTGATCAAATTAACTGTGGTGAAACTTGAATCGGATAATCTTGTGATCAAAGGGCTTGAATTTGTCTTCTCCTATCGTGAGGCGAGCCTCGAGCGCTTTGAAGTTGAGTATATTGACCTCTATTACGTGCATCGAATTGACACATTAGTCCTGATAGAGGAAAGTGTGAGTTCCTTTAGCAAGTGTTCTAGTTTGTGGATGATTGTTGATGCTCTAAACGGCCTTTAGCGAACAACAATTGATAAAACCAAATGGTTTTTGAAAAAATGCAGATGGGGGAACTGAATAATTTGGTGGAAGGGGGAAAAGTCAAGAATATTGGCTTTGTCGGAGGCTAGCCCCGACATTGTACGGAGAGCGCACATGGTTCATCCCATCACGGCCTTACAGATGGAGTGGTTGCTCTGGACTTGTGATACTGCTGTTCACCTCCATTGGAGTAGACTTCAAAATTTTTCCTAAGTTGTTCTCTAAAAAAAGCCTTTTCCCTTGGTACGATTTTTGATCTTTGGCCCCCCTCTCCAAATTTTTATTGTTTACTAATTGTAACTTGTTTGGCAAATTACTAAAGCAATCTAGTATGACTTAAGGCTATCAATGTGGAAAGTGAACATAGGCTTTTTGATAAAACCAAACCATTATATATCGTTATGTTCTACTATTTCTCTCACTCATCCTTATTCTAACACACAATCAGCTCTTGATATTTGAAATATCTGCTTGACTTGATTTTCATAGTAGTTGTCAATTTCCACAAAATTGTCAAAAATTACTAAAGTAACCTAGTCATCCCCCTCTAAGCTATATTGTTAGTCCCCACAAAAGTAAGGCAACATGTACAATTTATTGGAATGAGGTATCTTAAGCACATTGAAACATTAAGCGTGTCAAGGAATGGACTTGACAAAAAAAAAAAGAAAGGAAACCCTCTACTTTGATTGTTGGGGGCCAAACTTTGATCCATCATGAAGTCTAAGCATGTGCCAAAAATTCAAATTCAAACACTCCCTTGATCTAATTCCATTTATGTACTTATTACTACTCTTTCTACCTTGGTTGCTATTTCAATATGTCACCTAAATATGATGTGTTCCATTCTTTCTACCTTGGTTGCTAGTTCTCCATATCACCTGTTGATACTTAAATTTTGGCTACTTATTTAATCATTTATTAATTATATAGAACATCGGGGATTAAATCTTAAACTCTAGCAAAGATGATACCCATTAAATTGCATGGCATATAGACATTAGGAGCATTTGCATTAGTAGTAATAGAGCCTTTTCATTAAAAAATATAAAATTAATTAAAAGAACTATTATTTAAAAAAAAAAAAAAGGAAGAAAAAAAGAAGGAAAAGAAAGTCGAATGGGGCCCCGCAGGGGCTGGGCCTGACCGGCCCTCTCCTTTCCCCCTTCCTTCATTTCCCCCGCGCAAGCCCGGCCCACCTCTTTTTCAGCCCGGCCCGCGCGTGGGTCTTCTTCCTCCTCACGCCGGTCACGCCTCTGCAAGAAAAAGCAAAGTACGAGCCAGAGGAGATAGAGGATCGCGAGGGGGCAGGCAGCGGCGTGATCCGCGGGTCACCGATCGGCAAGCTGGCGATGGCATTAGCCAGGCACGCCGGTCGCTAGCCATTAAAAGGAGAGAGGCCGAGAGAGAAGGGGGGAATTCGATTTGGACGAGGGAGAGAGGCCGAGATCGAGAGAGTGGTTGGCCGTCGCCGTAGGTCCGTTTGTCAGCCGCCGTCTGCCGCAGTCCTCCCCTCGAACTAGGTAGGCTTTTTCCGACTGTATGTCCCTTCTTTTTCAGGAGGCGTCGGGCCGGAGCTTGCACCGACTAGTTCGCGCAAGTTTCGGGCGCAAGTTCCGGTCCGAGCCGGTCCTCCTTGAAAGTTGCTAGCTGTTCTAGTATGCGTTGTTAGGGGTTCGTGTCAAGTCGAAAATCTTCCGTGTCAGTAGCGCACACCAAGTGCTTGTGAAAATGCCTGGATGGGATTTGAGTTCTGAGGGTTTGTTGTAGCCGAGGATAGTTATTCTACGTTCATTTTCATTCTGAATGTGTTTAACCTATCTCTAAGCGGATCTCGCGTGTTTCTAGTGCATGTTGTGTTGATCGTTGCCCAAATCCATGTCTCGAATGAGCCTAGGGCCTCCCTCTTTCCGATGCACTCCACATGTTTGATAAAATGTCCCACAAAAGACCGGAAGCCATTTCACGTTTTAAATCGGGATCGATCCGTGTTTGCATCCATGGCCATTGAATCATGTTTGCTCTTTGTGTGCTCATTGCGTTTTGGCGTGGTTTTCACGAAATGATCATGTATCGTCGGAAGAGCGAGAGATTTCGTCACTCCGGTGTATGGATGAACAGTCGCCGGAATAGGCGGCCGGCGGTCGCCGACGTCAGTACGACCGGCGGATGGTGTCGGCGACGACGTGTTTGGGAGACGGTGTGTCGGGTCTTGCTGTTTCGGTGAGGATTTGGTTGTCGGCGAAGAAGGGGTTCGGGTGGTGGCGTCGGGGAAGAAGAAGACGCACCAAGAAGAAAGCCCGTGGAAAAGAACACCAAAGGGGAAGAAAAAAAATAAAAGGGAAAAAAAAGAAATATTAATATTAACATGGAAAACAAAAAAAAAAGGGTTTTAAGAAATTTTTTATTGGGTCCAGTCCGCGTCGTTGAATCGGGTCCACGGGCCGGATCGGGTTTACGGTCCGAACCCCTTTTTTCCTTAATATAATAATATTAAATATTAAAATATATTTAAAATTTTAAAAAAAAAAAAAAAAATGAAAATAAAAATTCAGAAACTTTCCGAAAATTAAAAAATTTGAGAGAACATTAAAAAATTCAGAATTTCAGAAAATATTGAAAATTTCGAAATTCTTTAGAAACTAAAAAATATTTAAAAAATAATAAAAATTCCAAAATTTTCAGAAAATTCCAAAATTTGGAAAATGTTTAAAAATTTCAGTACTAATTAGAAAAATAATAAAAAGGGAAAAATTCAAAAAGATTATAAAATCCAGAATATTTTTTTTTGGAAAACATGAAAATTCATTTTTCCTAAAAAGTCCTAAAAAATTATAAATAAATTAAAAATTAAAACTCCTCAAAAAGGTTAAAATTAATCTTTTGGGTTATTTTCTCCTAAAAAGTAGAAGTCTTTCAATTTAAAATTATGCTCAAAGTTAACCAATCCCTTATAACTCTATATTAGGGTTTCAATTGTCCTTAGAGATAAATACCCTTAATTATGCAATATTGATATATTGATTTTGGCTTCGCTTTAATTTAGTTAAGATTAACATTTATCTTTTCCTTAGTGTTAAGGCTATGCTATCCCATGAAATGTTTTTAATGCTTTTCGTGCTTGTTGATTATTATGATAATGATTGTGCATCTACATGATTACTTCACATGTTAGTGGATAGGTATAAAATTAATCTAGATTACTTGAAAAAAATTATTATTTTTATTTTCGAAGTGAATAAGATTAGATACTGGAAGAGCACTAATTGATTAATTAGTGTAATCAAGTCTTCGATCCTAAACTGTTCAATTGCAAAAAATGATGTACACTTTCATGCCTCACTTATTTTCTAGTTAACTCAAATAGGCTAATGGCGACTTCTCATTAGAAGATTCTACGAACACTTCAATATTGCACGAGGTATGGGCTTGGGAGAGTCCGCATCCAATCATGGGCTATAGGCCCGTTTTTAGGCAATATCCCTAAACCTGTTACTTTTCCCCTTTGGACGGAAAAGATAGGTCGCGACATTACCTAAATATGATGGGTTCCAGTTTATATATCAGGGAAGCATTAGGAAGAACAATAGTGGGGAAAAAACTCATATGGAATTTTGATGATTCCAAAATTATACCCGGTATTGATACCTATTATGATAAGTGCGGATGGTGTGATAATTTTTCAGATGTCAATGTTTCCTACGATGTTAGCAAAGACGAGAAGCTAAAAAGTGACAATCAACAGAACAAGTGCCAATATGACAAGTAGCTCATGGTGACTTGTAGATACCAAGGCCAATCTAGTGTTCTTGAAGGTCTTTGAAGACTGATAAGTCAAAAGAATCATTGACCTTGTAATCATGTGTCATTTCATCAATACCGCCACTGCACCTATTGAATGGGATGATAACACCATAAGAAGAGCACGCGTATGGATCTGGTCCGGGTGGAGTGGCCTAAACCTGAAACTGTTTGCATTTGGTGGCATGAAAAATTGAATTTATGTCGTGAGCTTCGTTTGCAAGCACAAATTCATTCTTGAAGAACAAAGCTACACGATCAAGTGACTATCAACCTTTTGCCAGAATAGGTGAAGAAACGAAACAGGTTTAACATCACCACATAGTGGAAATGATAATTCTACTCAGCTACTACTTAGCAAGTGTGATATGTATTTTACGGGTGCAAGCAGTTGCAGGGCTCGTGCCATTGTCCGACAAACTTGTCCTTCTCGAGTAGCCACACACAGAGACAGAATCTGCTACTTTGTCTAGGCGATTTTAATTTCATTCTGTTCAAAAATGAATATTTGCCGTTGACATTTTGATTTCTGGCATCTGGCACCTTATTGTATCGGAGAAGAATAACCAGCAAACAAATGGTTCATGAGGACAAAAGAAGCCAATAACTTAGAATTGCCCGGTTTGGCTTTGTTTTTATATAAGCTATTCTGAGTTTTAATTTCTGACTGCTGTTACAAGGAGCAAAAGAGGGCAGAGAGCCAAACGATGCTTCATCAACACAATCAAAAGAAGTCTAATAAGCTGACGGTTTCCCATCTTTTAGGGGCGTGTTCGCATACTTCCATGAGCAGCGGACATGGTGCTCATCAATCCTGTCACCGGCAATGTCATCAATCGGTACAGCATCTGAGATCTCTTTCATGTCTTCCTCCGTAAGCTTCACTCTCAAAGAACCAATGTTATCATCGAGATTCTTAATTTTTGTCGTTCCTGCAGAGACCACATAATTTGAGAACAGATATCCCAATTCATGTCATCTGTCAAAAAATGTCATAAAAGTTTGATCCTCACCAGGGATGGGCACAACATCATCGCCTTGATGAAGAACCCACGCGAGTGCAAGCTGTACAGGGCTGCAATTGTGCTTTTCTGCTAACTTCTCCATTCGAGCGTAAAGAACCTTGTTTTTGTCCAAATTCTTTGCTTGAAACCTAGGAAATCTTCCCTGAGAAATAAAAGGGGAAAACTAGTGTGGATTAGCGAAGAAGCTTTTAGACCGTCATGTATATGAATGTGAAACATCAAAGAAAGAAGTACCCATTTAACTGTTAACATACCAGAAATCCATTCGCAGGCACAGTTTCAGTGACTCCCTTGCCACCGAAGAACCCATGACCAAGAGGGCTATATGGAACGATGCCAATTCCGAGGTCCCTTAAAAATGTGGAGAGGCGGGCCAAAAGATGAAAAAAGAAACATCGTACCAAGCAAAAAGTTTGTTTTTGGTAGAACAACTTAGGAAAAAAATTCGAAGTCTACTTCGATGGAAATGAATAGTGATATACCTGCAGAGCGGGACGATTTCTTGCTCGATTTCTCGTGTCCAGAGTGACCACTCCATCTGTAAGGCCGTGATGGGATGAATTGCGTGCGCTCTCCGTATGGTGTCAATGCTGGCCTCTGACAAGCCAATATACTTGACTTTCCCCTCTTCCACCAACTTCTTCAGTTCCCCCATCTGCGTTTTCATCCATTTGGTTTTATCAATTGCTGATCATTGAAGGCCTTTTAGAGCATCGGCAATCATCCACAAACAGGAACACATGCTAAACCAACTTACAGTTTCCTCTATCGGGACCGATGTGTCAATCCGGTGCACGTAATAGAGGTCAATGTACTCGACACCAAGGCGATTGAGGCTCGACTCACAACACGAGCGGACGTATTCAGGTGTCCCCTTGATCACCATATTGTCCGCTTCAATTTTCACCACACCGAACTTGGTGGCTAGTTGCACCTCCTCCCGAGGCAACTTCTTCAATGCCTGCCACAATTATATGACAAAGTTTTTCTAATAACCATAAATCAAAAATTTATTGGCTGAAAGATTAATTTACTAGTTTTGTGTGTTTCAGTTTATTCACATTACCTTTCCAACAAGAATCTCATTGGTTTTTGGTCCATATATGTCTGACGTGTCGAAGAACGTTATTCCCTTAGCGAATGCATGGGTGATGATCGATATGCCGACTTCATCCGGGATAGGATCATAGTAAATACTCGTGAGTCCCATGCAGCCAAAACCCAACTTCGAAACCTGAAATTATTCGAAAACAACAAAAGAAAGAAACCACAACTCAAACATCTTGGCAAGAAGCAGCTTAAATTAATCCACAATAATTTAATCAACCACAAACAATGAAACGACGTGATAAAATTTTGACCATGTATGAACACCATTAAACTTAACGAACTAAGAAGTAGTTTTCAATACAAACCTCAAGACCCTGAGCTCCGACTTTCACTCGCGGAATCCGATCCGCCTGATGCTCAGCCATCTTCAGATGATATCTTGAAGTTGCTACTTACTGTATTTTCTGGTTTCAGGATCGTTAAAATTTCTGCAAATCTATGGGAGTTTAGGCGATAATGATAAAGAAAGGAAAACTCCAAATTCTGAGGTTTGAAAAGTGGTGTCTGATCGACTAGCTTCTCGATATTTATTAGTATGTGAGTGACGTCATAAAAAGGACTTTTGACGCACCGGGTGATGCAAACCTTAGAGGATCCAACAACCGTGGAGACTTTAGAGCCGTTGTGCATCTGCTTACGTTGATAAGTCATAGTCAGAGCCCTCTTTATGGAACCAATAGGTCAAACCATCCGGTCCCAAAAAATATTTATATTGTATGCTTGAATTATTCTTCTTTTTTTAAATGATGTAATTAAAACTTCAGTCAAGAAGTTAGGTCCCAGCTTGCCGAACCTAAAATTCTAGATTTGCAATTGGTCACACATTTTTTTTTAGGATGCTGCTCCATCCCGTCGTAGTAGGATGTTGTAAAGTCTCCTATCGTAAGCAGTACTTAGGTTTCGCATCACCCAATACATCACAAGGCTTTTAATGATGTCGATTTTTCTTTCGGAATAAGTCTACAAATTAATCATATAAATAGTTTATTGATTATGCACACTTATTCGTATAAGAACTTACAGTCTCCACATCATTCGGTAAGCTATTTCTGCGAATCAATCTTAATATATATGGCGATTAGTATTGTATGTCTTTATGACGGAAAAGAACTATTTAGAGTAAATAAGTCTACGAACTCATAAAATGCCACCTTAAAATCATATGCGCATGAGTGGAGTGGCTTAAACTTGAAATCGTTAGCATTTGGTGGCATGAGAAATTGAATTGGAAATTACCAAAAAAGTTCTAAATTGATTTTAATTGAGCAAATTCAATCATAAACATTGTTTTTTTGCCAATCTAATATTAACCATTTTAACAATTTGACAATTCAATCCATTCGATAAATTTTGGCTGGAAATTACTGACATAAATGTCAAATGTCCTATGTAGCGTCACGGGTACTGATGTTGATAATTTTTAATAATATATATTTTTAGATTTTTTATTAATTTTTCTCTTCTTTTTCTTCTTTCTATTTTTTCATTGTGGCAGACAACCCTTGCTCAACCCTTGATAAGGCTCAAGCCCTTGCCAGAGGCCAAAATGGTGTAACTCTTACTCGATCTGTGGGGGGTAGCCCTTACTAGAGACCGCGAGGTCAAAGGCCATGCACTACTTTGAGTCGCATAAACAAGCACTATGCTTGCTACTCTCGGAAGAATGCGAACACGCCCCCAAGAGGGGGAAACTTTTCGGCTTAAGACTTGTTCTTGGCTCTATTGCCTATATGCCTGTATTTGTTTGAGGCCAGAAGTATCACAAAATAGCTTGAATATAAAACTAGGGATTTTGATTTTTGGTGTTTGTATTTAAAATAAGTTGATGGAGAAACATCTCAAAGTATTTTGATGATTCAAAAACTATTATTAGTGTAATATTTATTATGATATTTGCAGATGTTCATGATAATGTATTGAAGACAAAAGTGATATCCATAATGGCCAAAGATCACAAATCTGTCTTTCCACAAACATCACTAATGGACTTAAAAATAAGTTAATAATGATATTTGTGTCGATGCTGAAGATATCATGTCGTGATGTCATAACAACGTCCATTAGTGGATGATCGGTTGGATAAATAAAAAAAAGTCGTTGTTGATTGGATATGCATAGTAAAAGAATAGGAAGATGTCAAAGAACTGGAAAGAGGCTTTTGTTAAAATTGTTAAGAGTTATTTGTAACGAGATCGTTAGAGTTATCCGTACGGGATAGCGCAGAACCTATTTTGGGATAGCTAGCTAATGTTCATACGAAAATACTATAGGTAGTTCATCTATGAACAGCTATATGAACGGATTTCTAATGGCTATCTCATTCTCTGAAGCATCCCCAAGGGGAAGATTGAAGATGCCTATATAAGAGAAGACAATGAAGGCCAAATGTTAGATGCCCAATACATGAAAACCAAATAGTACTCTGAGATGTACTCTTAGCTGATATTGTTCCTCTCTTTTGTAAACTTCGCTATTGTGTTCTTGCTATCTTGTAATCATGTGAAAAATCACGTGTATAGGAGTGATAGCAGCATCTGACTTCTGACGGGTGTGCTCTATCATTTAAAAGGATTAGTGCTTGTTGATTTTAACGTGTTTAGTAGATTACTATTGCAATTTGGCCTGACTTGAGGCTATTAATGTGGCAGGTTGATGTAAGTTTTGTGTTAAAACAGAACCACTATATATCATTGTGTGCTATTAATTCTCTCACTAATACTTACTATAGCAAACAATCAGCTCTCAAGATTTGAAACATCTACTTGACTTGTTTTTCATAATAGTTGTCAATTTGTGCAAAATTGTCAAAGTTTACTAAAGCAACTTAAACACCCTCTAAGTTGTATTGTTAGGCCCAAGATAAGTGAGCAAACATGGAAGTCGAGCAAAACATATACAAGTCAAACATACAAAAGTAAACATAAGCACATATTTATGTATATCAAAAGCTGTTACATTTATATGCACATCCTAGTCTTGGACTACTTATCTTCATTTTCATATATAGTTGATCAATAGGCTGGGTAGCCTAATTCCTCTAATGAGCTTTTTCCAAAAACAGCCCCCATCCTAGGCCCATTCTCTTAAGAAGATCCCATGGGATCTACAGGAGGAACGAAGCCACGAATGGGACCAATGATGTCCCTGTAAAAAATGAGGCACCATGCCTCCTACATGTGAGGAACTAAGGTGTCTTACCCTTTCTTGAACCCATACAATGGTACAGTATTTCCGATAGGTAACATCTCCTTCAACATCTACTATATTAGTCACGGTGATAACCATATCCATAGGAAGACCGGGACGGATGGGCGATTGGGTTGAAGCATCCATCACACACCTAAAATGGTGAAAACGACAAGAATGAGTTGACAACTCAGTAAGTAGAAATCCCTAATTCCTCTATAGGAGAATGTCTCGCTATTGATCCTCGGATACAAAATCACCACCCTCTTGTCTATAGTAAATCATTAGCAAGGTTCGTGCCTTGCCTTGTTTATGTATATGAAAGGCTCTCAATTATCTTTGTGCTTTCAAGCATCAAAGATGAAGAGTTAGTGCATAAAGGACAAGCTTTCTAATGATCCATGACTTGCGACCATTACGGTCCTAGAATGATGCGTGCATCACGCAAAACTCATTCATGCACTAAGTGACCCAATACAATTGTATGCTCAAATTGATGCAAGGACTCAACAACTAATACCAAAACAAACCCAGCTTTTGCAAGCATCAATTTAAGCATCGATATGAGCATAAGTTCAAGCATTACATGTTGTCGCGACCTCCCCGAAGCGGGTTTTGGACCACCTAAGGGTTCGGCTAATGGATTGCTAAGCCTAGACTTAACTCGGGCTCTCCCAAGCCCATACCAATTCGCGACTTAGGTTTGAGTTCTTAACATGCAAATGATTTTCAATTAGGAGTTGCCACTAATCTATTTTTTGTGGGTCGATTAGAAACCCAAGTAAAGTAGTGGGAGATTTACTTTACTCCTACGAACCAGAGATTATGGGTACGGGGACTTGGTTACACTAGATTTCGCTAATGCCCTTTCGGTACCATTCTTTTTATTTTCAAAAAATGTTTGGCAAGCAATTTGAATTGATTTTAATTTATCTCCCTAACATGTGAGGTGATCATGCAGGTTTGCAAACCACCAATTTAACACCTAGATAAAATAGTAAATAAATTGCAAAAACTTACCTCAAGGCAACGAAAACATCTGCAATGTTAAATTAAAATCCACATCTACAACCCTAGTTATGGTTTCTACTTAACACGCAATTTCTTTTTTTTTCACTTTTATTTAATGGGAACTTAATCTATATGCAATGCAGGCTAGTAATCTAATATGACATGATATCACATAATAATATGGCCAAAGCTACATGATGCAAATGAGATGTTTTTGTGTTTTCTTAATAAGCATGCAATCTATTCTAAATAATGAAATTAATTTATTCAAAGACAATTTTTGTATTTTTCATGAAATTCGGAATTAGAAAAATGTGGAAATTATCTACTTAAATTAAAATGTCATCTAATTTGAATTAGGAATGAAATTGTGTCAAATCCTAATTTAAACTAGAATGTTATCCTAACTTAGAAATCCCTAACTAAAATGCAATCTACTTAAAACTATTATCTAGAATTAAATTACGTGCAATCTTATTCTAAAATGCAATGACATGCAAAGAATGCCTTAATTCTACATGAATTATGCATGATGTTTTTTTTTTTGTTATTTTATTAATTTCAAAATTAAAATTTAACATGCAATCCCAAATAATAATAAAACTAATATTCTAAATGAATATGCTTTCGTTTTGTTTTCTTTTTCATGATTCAAAATAAAATCTCAACCCTAAACATGCAAAATAAGAAAAGCAAATCTAACTCTAATTTCCCTTTTCTTTTTTAATTTTCGAAATTAACAATCGCCTAATAATTAAACGTGCGATAAAAAAAACTAACAACCTAAGTCAATTGATTTTTTTTGACATTTTTATTATTAAAAAAAATGGAATTTCTATCATGAGCATGCAAACCCTAAAACTACATCTTTTTGATTTTTTTTAAGAAAATTAATTTAAATAACATCATAGCAAATCAAGTAATATTAATACCCCAAATTGACGAACCGTATCTCGCGCGTGAGATCGGGTTGGCCAATTTCACATAGGTCACGAATCGGATCTCGGGCGGGAGATCGGATTGGCAATTTTTAAGTAATTGCGAGTCGGATTTCGGGCTCGAAAATCGGACGACAATCACTAGTTTGAGGGCACTTTTTCATGTGGAATCTCAATCATGTATCAATGAATGATCACACTAAAAAAACTATAAAGAAAATAAACTATAAACTAACATAAAAATGACAAAGATAAAATAATAGAAAACTACCTAATCTGATTTTTTTTTGTTTTGTTTTCTTTTTTTCTTCTAAGTCACGTCTTTGTGCAGCTGGTCTCCAAGGGATCCGGTCGCGACGGCAAGGGAGTTCCGGCAAAGGTGAACCGGCGGTGGGCGAACGGTGAGGAGGTGAATCGGCGGTGGGCGCGCGCGGGGGTAAACCGGCGGTGGCTTCTCGGGTTGCTGGTGGTCGGATCTAGCCGCGGGGACGGAGGAGGGTGTCGGGCGCTGCAACGGCTCGATCGACGGTGGGCTCGGGGCTCCGTTGCAGCTGGTTGCGGTTCGGGCGAGAGAACTCGGAGGTAGTGCCGCACGGAGGCAGCGCGGGCTCCGGCGCGGTGGCGAGCCGGGCGAGGTGCGGGAGGAGCGGACATAGCTGATGGCGTCGGTGGTGGCGTCCGGCGTCGCGAGTGAGATGAAGCTCCGGTGGCGTCGGGTGTTCGGAGGCAGCGTGATGATGATCGGGCGAGGCGCGGTCACGGACGAGAAGAGGAGCGGAGACGGCGACGGCGTTTGGAGCTCCGGCGTCCACGAGACAGCGGCTGCGGTGGGGGAGTTGCGGCGACGCTCGAAGCTTCGAGCTGCGGGGAGGCGGGCGAGCGGAGGCACGGGACCACGGCGGAGCTTCCGGAGGAGTGGCGCCGAAGCAGCCGTGCGGAGGCACGAAGCCCCCACTTGAAGAAGACGGGCTGCTGTGCGTGTAGCGAGGAAGCCACGGCTGGGGCTTCCGGTGGCTGGTTCGGATGGAGGCGTCGCGGAGGAGAAGATGAACAGCCCCCTCTTTTTGCTTTTTTCTTGATTTTTTTATTATTTTTTTATCTCTCCCCCTCTCCTCTTACGTTGCCTCTCCCTCTTTTCTCTGTCACTCTCTCGCTTCACCTTCTTTTAGTTTTTTTCTCTAACAGACTCACTATTCACCTCATTATTTTAATCTCCTCATTTCTCCCCACTCGTGTGTCTCTCAACGGGCTCTCTTTTTTTAATCGCTTCCCCTGACTTCACTTTTCTTTTGTTTCTCTCTAACGAGCCTCTCCCATTTTTTTAATCTATTCCTTTCTCTCCACTCGTGTGTCTCTCAACGGGCTCTCTTTTTTTTAATCACTCCCCCCTGACTTCCTTCGTTCCTTTGCGTATTTATAGGCTTGAAGTTCAACCTACTGTAGTGTGAATAGGAGGCGGCCATAATTTCCTCACTATTTCACGTCGTGCTTCTTCAAATATGGACGCCACCGCCTAACACTCTGTTGATTTTTTCTTTGCTTGTTACTTGCTTCAATCTTCAGCAGATTTCACGCTGCTTCTCCTGACAACCCATACTTGAGAGAGTATGGGCTTCCCTTTGCTTCCCTGAGGTTTCCTCTAGAATGCGCATGTCCGCCGAATTTGTGCATGCATGCGCATGCATTAATGAGGGAGAGACAACGGACGTGCAAGAACTTCCTTTCTCCCTTTTGTTTGACTTTCGGTCTTTTGCGCGTTCGGACAAACGGAGAGAGAGGGACCGTCCCTTTTTTTTTTTTTTTAATATTATCGACTACGAGCCGCCGCGTCTTGTTGCCCTTTTAATACCGATGCGAAAAAAAATGCGACTTCATGAAATGCAATTTTACTTTTTCTTTTTATTATTTTTTTATGCAACTAATTACTAAATGATTAGGCAAAATTTAGGTGTCAACAGCTGCCCCTCTTTGAAGGTGGGCTCGCAGAGATTGCATTCAAAGACAAGATGATACCTAAATTTTGACCATGAACATGCAATGGATGATACTTTAGCGGGACTATTTTTTTTTAAATGCAATGTCATGAAAATGGTAATGCAAATGTGAGATATTGAAGAGGAGAGCATACCTGTAATTACTTACCAGTCAGAGCATCATGAAGTACGGGATGAATTTTCATCTGCTCGGCAAGTGTCCAGGTTTCCTGAGGAGTCCACATGAATTTATCCAACAGACGCTCAATGTTAGGTGAGATGCCTTGTTGAATTCAGATGACTCGAAATACCTAGATTCACACTAAGGTATAACGAGTAAGATAGACGAGATTTGAGACATCCAGATCCAGACTGAGATGTCATGAAATTGGGGACTTAACCAATAGACACTCAATGTTAGGTGAGATGAATATTGGATTAAGAGGATTGGGAACTTAACCAATAGACACTCAATGTTAGGTGAGATGAATATTGGATTAAGAGGATTCGAAATACCTAGATCCAGACTAAGGTATAACGAAAAAGATCAGAAAGCATTCATATCCATAATGTAATGCTTAACAAAAAATTTTGAGACATCCAGATCCAGACTGAGATGTCAAGACTTTGGGGGACTTAATCAATAGACACTCAATGTTAGGTGAGATGAATATTGAATTAAGAGGATTGGGGACTTAACCAATAGACACTCAATGTTAGGTGAGATGAATATTGAATTAAGAGGATTGGAGACTTAACCAATAGACACTCAATGTTAGGTGAGATGAATATTGGATTAAGAGGATTCGAAATACCTAGATCCGGACTAAGGTATAACGAAAAGATCGAAAGCTTTCATATCCAGAATGAAATGCTTAACAAAAAAGTTTTGAGACATCCAGATCCAGACTGAGATGTCAAGACTTTGGGGGACTTAATCAATAGACACTCAATGTTAGGTGAGATGAATATTGAATTAAGAGGATTGAGAACTTAACCAATAGACACTCAATGTTAGGTGAGATGAATATTGGATTAAGAGGACTCGAAATACCTAGATCCAGACTAAGGTACAACGAAAAAGCTCGGAAAGCATTCATATCCAGAATGAAATGCTTAACAAAGGGTTTGAAACATCCAGATCCAGACTGAGATGTCAAGAAATTGTGAACTTAACCAATAAACACTCAATGTTAGGTGAGATGAATATTGAATTAAGAGAATTCGAAATACCTAGATCCAGACTAAGGTATAACGAAAAAGCTCGGAAAGCATTCATATCTAGAATGAAATGCTTAACAAAGGGTTTGAAACATCCAGATCCAGACTGAGATGTCAAGAAATTGTGAACTTAACCAATAAACACTCAATGTTAGGTGAGATGAATATTGAATTAAGAGAATTCGAAATACCTAGATCCAGACTAAGGTATAACGAAAAAGATTAGAAAGCATTCATATTCATAATGAAATGCTTAACAAAGGGTTCGAGACATCCATCAAGAATTTGGGAATACCTAGGACAAACCTGAGATATTCGTGAAGGTCACTTACCTCTTGGTAGGAAGAAGTTTTGGGACATCGACAATGTACCTCAAATATTCATGAAGGTTTCTTACCGCGAGGCTTCTGAAAGGAATATGAATGTCAGGAGCTCTTGGGTCTTCGAGGAAACATTACCTGTCAGACATGATTAGAGCAAAAAATACATGCATTTACCAAAGAAGTAAGCAATTCAGCACACTCCAAAGTCCACTGAAGCTTTTTTTTTTTTTTTTTTTTCAATCAAGATTTGTGCATGACGGTTTTACCATATTTGCACCACCAAATTTCCACTGGGGAGAATCATCGCTTAAGACAATTTTCACTCATGACATGGATTTTTAAGAATACCAAATGAGAGACTTTCAGTTAGAAAGGACTTTCACTCACTCTCATTAAGAAGGCTATTTTGTCCCAACCATTAATGTGGGATCACATGAACCACTCAATCTTACTTTCATCATGTCAACAAGGGTTCGAGTATTCTCGCAAGCGGTACGACCTTGTCAATCGAGAGGCCTTTATAAAGACTATAATGTGGGCTTGGTCAATGGCTCAACAAAGAGGGACTCTTCGAGTCAAGGCTAATGGAAGAACAATACTTTGCAATCATCTCCGGGTTTACAAGTCAAGTAACTTGCGAAATGAGATAGAAATGGTCTTGCTCACACTTCTTCGAGCAATGCTTATAAAAATATGAATTCCTACATTAATTTCAGTGCCCTAATCTGAAGAGACTTTGTAAGGGACGTAACGTAGGTCAAGTTCATGGGTTGAGAAATGAATGGATCATTAGGCTCAAAATGTGTATAAGGGGATGAGAATTGGTGCTCATCTTGGCATTGTCACGGGTCTTCTTCTTCACCATTGGGATTTTCTCATAGGTACTATAAAAACTTGACATTTGAGTTCTTTGAGTACCACTCCATTGGGAATTCACCCTCTTACAATTGATCATCATCTATTTCGACTCTTTCTTTCATTTTCTATGGGCATTGGCCTTGCTTTTACTAGGCACACTGCTTTTTCATGCCCCTTCTTTTTTTATGACTTTTGACACACTACATGTATTGAATCACCATGTAATGTTTCAACATTTGGGTTCTTGAGGAGTTTCATTTTTTGTCGGCACTCTGGGCTCTGCTGCTTGAATATTTGCCTTTTGCCTTGCCCCAGTGTGGGGGATGATCACCAATTGGGTTTAAATGAAACGAATTTACAGGCTCAAGGGGGTATGCAATGGATAAAGTGTGTAGGATAGAGAAAGAACTGCTCTTCATCATCTTAAGGCACTTAAATTACCGTATGAATTCAATGTAATAGTAATACCTGAAGATTGTTGCAAGTGAGAGCAAGAATATTCCTATCAATTTCCTCACCTCATGATGTCATCTTACCTCCAGCCTGCCCCAATGTGGGGTGGTTCTTGACAGGGGTAATTTAAAAATTATCCACATGTGTGGGCTCAAAAGGGTTTAAACAATGGATGATCATGTAGTGTTTGGGATAGGGAATGAACCGTCTCTCATCATTTCGATCATCGTACTTTTCGCGAGAGAACTCTTTACCTCACAGACATGGAACTTCCTACACTCGTCTCACCGGTGTATGAGCAAGGGACTGTGTATAGGATATGACTTGCCTTTCATCATTCTGACATGTCTCATTTAGAATGTTCAATCCATTCCACATCATTCATTATCTTGATCTACGATGATAATCTTCAGTGGATTGGTAATTTAAACAGGTAAAACTATAATGCAAAAAATTTCCTTTGAAAGGTCACAATTACTTCATGAACTCATCAGCTTTGAACACAAAGAGTTTGCAGCTCAAGAAATAAAGAAAAGGATTGATAAAAAAATTTGCTTTTGTTGTTTTTTTTTTGTTTGGCAAACTTGTTGCCGTTTCCAGGGATCGAACCCTGGTCGTTCTCGGACCCTTTCATTCCCCGTGCCACCGTGCCAAGGCACCGGTGGTGTTCTCGTGGCATTTCTTTTCATTTAATTGAACTGACTTTGGGTCAACACGCCCGATATTCGAATCAAATGAATTCGATATGTGTAGGGAACATGGCCTACTTTTCATCTCATTCAATCCATTTCCACACAATTCAATGAAGAAATGAGTACCTTAAATTTACAGCAAACTCTATCAATGGTAATATTTCTTCACCGCATCGGAGTTAACAGGATTAGAAAACTCACGACCATCAATTTCTGTAAGGATTAAGGCACCACCAGGGAGCACTTTCTTCACCATATATGGGCCTCTATAATTTGGAGCAAATTTGCCTGCATACGTCCAGGCAAAGATATCCTGATATTCTTTTAGCAACTGAGCCAGGTGCTCGGCCTCATCTTTGGGAAGATTTGCTTATCTCTTTGGGATCCTCGGTATCACTTAAATTGATAGTGATGGTTTGCTCGGCAGTGAGAACTTTGGGTTTTTCATGCTGCTCCCAACTATGCTGTGCTTCAATGGAGTCACCATTCGACTCCTCAGGGTCTTCATTGTCATCACTCATGATATTGGACTGACCCAATTTCACCTCCTTGCCTACCATAAGGTTGCTCCTGAAACATAAAATGGATAATTCAAAAAGACAAACAGGATTAAACGACATGGATGTCTTATCTTCTTCTTTTTGAATTTTCTTTCCTTCCTTAGGATTTTTCTTTTTTTCAAAATTTTCTTTTAAAGAATTTTGGCAAAACATTTGGAAAACCTTTTGACACGAGAAAGCATGATGAAGCCCAGGCCTCAGAATTCTCCTTGGATTTTCCTTTTCTTTCATTGGTTGGATATCATCACCGGGCTGGTTTGGTATACCCCATCATGCCCTCAAAATAAAGCTTGTAATTGTAATCGATATTCATCAATCAAATTACATTTGTTGGAATGGAAAGTACGACAATCAAAGCAAACATCGACTCCTAACAAGCGATATGCAAAATGCGACAATCAAAGCGAAAGCAAATCCTAGAAAACATTAAAAGCGATAAGATTCCCGCGCGGGGGAGTACAGAAAAGTAAATGTGTTACTCTTGTGGGCTAGCACCCATTTCCTCCGATGGTTCTTCGTTAATGGCACCTATAAGGAGATCATCGAATAGGGTCGTGATCCCTTCCATCTCATTATCCGGATCCTCT
Source organism: Eucalyptus sp. ANBG9806169 (assembly GCA_014182395.1). Classification (NCBI taxonomy): domain Eukaryota; kingdom Viridiplantae; phylum Streptophyta; class Magnoliopsida; order Myrtales; family Myrtaceae; genus Eucalyptus; species Eucalyptus sp. ANBG9806169. The sequence goes on from CM024580.1 coordinate 40,558,422, forward strand.
GTCTTTGAAGTTGTCGGGTCATCCATGCTACTCCATCCATCGGGCGCGATTCCTCGGGTGTCGATCACTCCTCCTTCATCATGCATCATTCTAGCAGGGCCGGGGAATGTCTTGCGAATATCGAGGAATAATGAGTTTTTCCTCTCTTGTTCATGTCTTCCCCCTCTTCCATGGTATCCTAATCCGGCGGAGCGAGACCTTCGAGGGATTTCAATTGGATTCCGGATACCATGTTCTTTTTTACCAAGTCCACAACCAGGAATAAATCCATTTCCAACCATCACTCTTGCTACCATAACTGCTGCATTTGACATATCAGGGATGGGTGGTGTCGATCCTCGAGATGCATGAATAGTGGACACGAGCTCGAACGATTGGTAACTCGACTCCTCCCTAGGTTCCGGCTCGACATAGGGGATGGCTGTCTCATGATAAATCCGATGATCCTCCTCGCCATGAACAATGACTAGCTTTCCTTTGACAACAAATTTCACGCTTTGGTGAAGACTTGATGGCATAGCTCCAGCAGTATGAATCCAAGGACGTCCTAACAGGAAATTGAATCCAGTAGGGATGTCCATTACCTGGAAAAGAACGTTGAACATCACCGGACCTATTTGCAGGTCAAGGTGGGTCTCCCCTATCACCTCCTTTCTTGTACCATCAAAAGCTCGGACGGAGGTCTTTGCAGCATTTATTTTTTAAGGATCTATTTTAAGGCGGTGAAGAGTTGCCAATGGACAGATATTCAAGGCAGACCCATTATCAATGAGTACTCGAGCCACATGAGAAGCCTTGCACTTGACAGATATATATAATGCCTTAGTATGTCCCCTCCCCTCAAGAGGGAATTCTTCATCATAAAAGGCTATTAAATCTTTGAGAAGAATCGACCCTACAAATTCCTCCAACCTGTTTACCTCGATCGTCTCCGGTACATGAACTTCACTCAAGACCTTCATTAGAGACTTTTGATGTGTAGGAGACGTTTGCAAGAGTTCAAGTAAAGAGATTTGAGCAGGCAATTTTCGCAACTGGTCGACCACGTTATACTCACTCGCTTTGATTATAGCCAGAAATTCTTTAGCCTCCTCATCAGTAATTGGCTTTGCAGGTTGGGTATTAGCTTGAGCATAGGTTCGACCAGACCTTGTAATCAGGTCAACATCTAGCTCGTATGACCAGGGGACGGCTTTGTTATTGTTGTACTGATACAACTGGGGCACCTCAATTATTATCTCCTCATCAGTTGAAGGCACTTACACTAACAATCCTTCGTGGTCGGAGGCGTCCTCAAGTGGGGGCATGTCCTCTATCAACGGATCTGGTTCACTCTTTTCAGTACTTAGCTCGGCAAATTCTTTCTCCCAATCAATGATGACTTGAGAGATAGTTGACACCACTCCAGTTTGATCAGCATACCCGATCATGCCAGCTTTAACCATTTCTTGAACCCTTTCCTTCATGGTAGGGAAGGGAGGATTCTCATTTGTCGGATAGTAACCAACTCTAACTAATCCGCTGTAAATATCTTTGACAGACATCTTCAAGTTCATCTTTTTGCCAGCATTGAACTCAAAGATTGCATTCACGTTTCCCTCATGTTCTGGCAACGGATTCTTCTTGACATTTGGTTGGGTGGCACGGAAAGAAAATGCCTTAGTATCCAATAAATTTTGGATCTTGTGCTTCAAAGTCATGCATTCATCAGTTGAATGGCCCACCTCTCCCATATGATATTCACATTTTTCGAAGGGATCATAATTGGAGAATTTTTCAGCATTGGGCCGCTTTGGTTCGTTGGAGATCAATCCCTTCTTTTGGAGTATCGGCAGGACTTGAGATAGAGGGCCAGGAAGAGGAGAGAACTGCCTTTTGGTGAATTGTCGCGGTGCATACACTCGACCTCCATCTTGCTGATTCCCGGGAATACGAACAATCGAAGGCTTACTAGGGGCTGGTTGCGCATATGCAACATTAACTTCTGTGGCCAGTTCTTTGTCTTTCTTTGCAATAAATCTTTTACTGCAGGGGTTGGTTCATTAAACCATCCATCTCAGCCACTGTCTCGATTTGTTCACCCACCGGGATGAGTTGATTGAAGTTCTCAACATACGTGCTGGCCATCCGATTACGAAACTCGAATGGGAGGGTTTTGACGAACAACTTCATCGGTTCTTTGTCCGTGGGTTCGGGAGTGATTTGGGCGGCCAGATTTCGCCACCTTATGGCATATTCTTTAAACGATTCACTCCTCTTTTTCTCCATTCGTTCGAGATCCTCTCGTGAAGGTGCAATGTCCATATTGAACTTGTACTGCTTGAGAAATGCATCGGCCACCTCATTCCAAGTATCGAGGAGGTTTATGTTTTTCATAATATACCAATTCAGTGCAGGCCCGACCAAACTCATTTGGAATGATTGGATCATAAGGGGCTCATTTTTGACATGCTGAGCCATCCTTACATGGTACATCTGCGGGTGAGCTTTCGGGCAAGAAGTACCATCATACTTCTCGAACTCCGGCATTTTAAACTTGTTTGGCGTCTTAACCTTCTCATAAACAGACAGGTCAATTGGAAGCGAGTTCTGCGATCCTTGCAATTGTTTCACTTTTTCTTCAAGTTTCGCAAGGCGTTCACCTTGCTCCGTCTTAGGAGTGCCGTCAGACCTGGCTTTCTCGGCGGTGATTGGAAGTATGTCATCCTCCAATTCAGTCATGTCATCATCAACCATCTGGACCTTCCTCGCCTGTTTTGGGATTATTAACTCAGGTAGAGTAGGTGCAGAAATAGGATTCACCCGAAGGGACTCGATTTGGGCAGTTATAAGTTGCATAGATGTAAGCAACTGCTTGAGCTGATCTTCCATACTGGTAATACGATCACGCATCTCGGTTTGGTTAGCCATTTTAGCTCTTGATCGCGTAATAATAGGTGAACGTGGCGGATCCGTTATCACCTAAATTGCATAAATGAACAAAATAAGTATCTCATATGAAACACGCCGGTCCATGGCAATGGTCTAAAAATTTTTATTAAGAGATTTTTTGACACAGCCTAACAAAATAGAAACTTGAAATGCCCTAAACAAATAAACTAGAAAGGCAAATGACTCAACTTCCTAAACATTAATCTAGAAATGAAAACAACAAGATTGATTCAAGCACTTCATCTAGCTTGATCAATATACACTCGGGACACCACTCGGCGCAATCGCTTATTCTCCTCTTGAGCTTTTTCAGCAACCCTTTTGAGGCGTTTATTCTCGCATACAGTTGGTGATCTTCGAGTGGCACCTCGGTATCTTTGGAAGTAACTCCTCTGGAATCTTGTGTTGTTGAATGTACTTAATTGAGGCGTAGTACTTCCTTTCTTTACCCTTCAGCTCCTCCTCAGGCCATTTGAGCTTTTGTGGATGACACATGTCCCACATTGATTTGATCGTGAGAATGGAATCCTCATGGTCCTGATCTTCATCAACGAAGCTTACTCGGAGCGGATCTGTTTGCAAAGTTGGTGGAAGCTCCTGCACCACTTGATACTGACGCGTCACTCTAGTCGGATAATATTCCGTTGCTCCAGTGAATCCCAGTAAAGGAATTGGGCCAGCAGCTCCACATGAGAGTCTCGCCACACGAACTTGGAACCACTTAGCATGCCATAGGAAACTCTTGGAAGTTGGTTTTTTCATGAAAGCTAGCCATCTAGAATAATGGTAATCCGGTGCATGTTTTTGGTTGTTCTCAAATCTCATAATAGGGTGATTAGAGTTATTAACATCATGTATAGTCATTGAACCACCAAATCCTTTTATATGAGAAAGAAACCAAATTTGCAAAAGCTCAGGAGAGGCATGGAAAATCTTATCACCGCCCTCTTTGAATCGAGTGAGGGAAAGAAAAGTTTCAGTCAGAATAGTGTTTACAATTTTTTTTTCTTCCAACACTTGTTTGACTAATTGAGCAATCAAAGGGTTAATGACATTCTTGCAATGAGGGAAAACTATAAACCCAAAGAACGCTAAAAGGAAAACCCTTCGCATTTGAAATGAATTGCCATTTTCAAAACATTCTTTTAGAAAAGATAAATGACATGTATTGCGGTGAGCTTTTTAAAACCTTTCTTACATTGTCCTCCTTAATTCTTAAAAAATCGGATAAGGCCACAACGGGGTCTATTCCGATAGGTGGGCTAATTAATTCAGCTTTCAAAGATTTTCCCATAGCAATGTTGTATTCTTCCAAGGTGGGAGTGAGCTCATGCTTACCGCCAAAGATGAAAGTAGAGGTCTCGGGGCACCAACAATGAGCAAGTGCTTGGATGAGGCCGCCATGGATGTTGATATGTAGCAGTGGAAGTAGTCGACCAATGTGCGATTCTACGAACTGACGGCCAGCTTGGTCTAACTTGTCCCACCAGGTGCTAAGCTCTTCCTTCGGAGGGAGAATAATCCGAATGTCCGATATTCCCATTGTATATTGGTCAAGACTCAAGACAATCCTAAGGCCATGGACCGACAAAATGATATAATAAAGTAAGTAAATTGCAAAGGCAGAAATTTAGAGAACTTACTTTACCGATGAGCAAGAGGCAATCACATAGACATGCGCATGGTAAGTGGCTCGATTTCTAGTCTATAAGGCTTAACAAAGTGAAGCCACAAGGATGATCAGACTAGCCGCGGGTGTACGGACTAAGTCGGGTCCTTATGACTTCAGCTTGGTCAAAGAGCCGACCTGGGTTGCGGGCACGCGAACCGAGGTGGGTATTCTTGACACCAAAAAAGAAATTCCGGGATCGAGATGGGCGACTCGTACCGCAAGCATACGGTCAAAGTGGTATCCATCTCGATACCATCCTAAATAATCCTATGCGGCCTAGGTCCGGCGGCGGGTTGTGTGTGGTATAGTGTAGTGCTAAATGCAAGGCATGCACAACAGTTTGAATCACACAACACTTCAATAACTTGAATTTAAAACATTTATTTCCAACTCCAACCTGCAAGACAAGGGTTAGCAAAGACTACTCCCCTTATTTCTCCCAATCTGCAAAAACATTTAACACCTTAAATGTTAGGGACGTACCTGGAATCCTTGCTGCCAAACAAAAATATTTTTCAAAAAGAAAATTGGCCTAAGTCCACTAAAGTCTTAAATCAAGTCCCCAGCGGAGTCGCCAAGCTGTCGCGACCTCCCCGAAGCGGGTTTTGGACCACCTAAGGGTTCGGCTAATGGATTGCTAAGCCTAGACTTAACTCGGGCTCTCCCAAGCCCATACCAATTCGCGACTTAGGTTTGAGTTCTTAACATGCAAATGATTTTCAATTAGGAGTCGCCACTAATCTATTTTTTGAGGGTCGATTAGAAACCCAAGTAAAGTAGTGGGAGATTTACTTTACTCCTACGAACCAGAGATTATGGGTACGGGGACTTGGTTACACTAGATTTCGCTAATGCCCTTTCGGTACCGTTCTTTTTATTTTCAAAAAATGTTTGGCAAGCAATTTGAATTGATTTTAATTTATCTCCTTAACATGTGAGGTGATCATGCAGGTTTGCAAACCACCAATTTAACACCCAGATAAAATAGTAAATAAATTGCAAAAACTTACCTCAAGGCAACGAAAACATCTGCAATGTTAAATTAAAATCCACATCTACAACCCTATTTATGGTTTCTACTTAACACGCAATTTCTTTTTTTTTTCACTTTTATTTAATGGGAACTTAATCTATATGCAATGCAGGCTAGTAATCTAATATGACATGATATGACATAATAATATGGCCTAAGCTACATGATGCAAATGAGATGTTTTTGTGTTTTCTTAATAAGCATGCAATCTATTCTAAATAATGAAATTAATTTATTCAAAGACAATTTTTGTATTTTTCATGAAATTCGGAATTAGAAAAATGTGGAAATTATCTACTTAAATTAAAATGTCATCTAATTTGAATTAGGAATGAAATTGTGTCAAATCCTAATTTAAACTAGAATGTTATCCTAACTTAGAAATCCCTAACTAAAATGCAATCTACTTAAAACTATTATCTAGAATTAAATTACGTGCAATCTTATTCTAAAATGCAATGACATGCAAAGAATGCCTTAATTCTACATGAATTATGCATGATGTTTTTTTTTTTTTTTTGTTATTTTATTAATTTCAAAATTAAAATTTAACATGCAATCCCAAATAATAATAAAACTAATATTCTAAATGAATATGCTTTCGTTTTGTTTTCTTTTTCATGATTCAAAATAAAATCTCAACCCTAAACATGCAAAATAAGAAAAGCAAATCTAACTCTAATTTCCCTTTTCTTTTTTTAATTTTCGAAATTAACAATCGCCTAATAATTAAACGTGCGATAAAAAAAACTAACAACCTAAGTCAATTGATTTTTTTTGACATTTTTATTATTAAAAAAATGGAATTTCTATCATAAGCATGCAAACCCTAAAACTACATCTTTTTTGATTTTTTTTAAAAGAAAATTAATTTAAATAACATCATAGCAAATCAAGTAATATTAATACCCCAAATTGACGAACCGTATCTCGCGCGTGAGATCGGGTTGGCCAATTTCACATAGGTCACGAATCGGATCTCGGGCGGGAGATCGGATTGGCAATTTTTAAGTAATTGCGAGTCGGATTTCGGGCTCGAAAATCGGACTGACAATCACTAGTTTGAGGGGCACTTTTTCATGTGGAATCTCAATCATGTATCAATGAATGATCACACTAAAAAAAACTATAAAGAAAATAAACTATAAACTATCATAAAAAAAATGACAAAGATAAAATAATAGAAAACTACCTAATCTGATTTTTTTGTTTTGTTTTCTTTTTTCTTCTAAGTCACGTGCTGTGCAGCTGGTCTCCAAGGGATCTGGTCGCGACGGCAAGGGAGTTCCGGCAAAGGTGAACCGGCGGTGGGCGAACGGTGAGGAGGTGAATCGGCGGTGGGCGCGCGCGGGGGGTAAACCGGCGGTGGCTTCTCGGGTTGCTGGTGGTCGGATCTAGCTGCAGGGACGGAGGAGGGCGTCGGGCGCAACGGCTCGATCGGACGGTGGGCTCGGGGCTCCGTTGCAGCTGGTTGCGGTTCGGGCGAGAGAACTCGGAGGTAGTGCTTTGCACGGAGGCAGCGCGGGCTGCTGGCGCGGTGGCGAGCTGGGCGAGGTGCGGCGAGGAGCGGCGAGACGTAGCGATGGCGTCGGTGGTGGCGGCGGCGTCGCGAGTGAGACGAAGCTCCGGTGGCGTCGGGTGTTCGGAGGTAGCAGTGATGATGATCGGGCGAGGCGCGGTCACGGACGAGAAGAGGAGCGGAGACGGCGACGGCGTTTGGAGCTCCGGCGTCCACGAGATAGCAGCTGCGGTGGGGGAGTTGCAGGCGTCACTCGAAGCTTCGAGCTGCAGGAGGCGGGCGAGCGGAGGCACGGGACCACAGCGGAGCTTCCCGGAGGGAGTGGCGGCCAGAAGCAGCCGCGCGGAGGCACGAAGCCCCCACTTGAAGAAGACGGGCTGCTGTGCGTGCAGCGAGGAAGCCACGGCTGGGGCTTCCGGTGGCTGGTTCGGATGGAGGCGTCGCGGAGGAGAAGATGAACAGCCCCCCTCTTTTTGCTTTTTCTTGATTTTTTTTTTTTTTTTTTTATCTCTCCCCCTCTCCTCTTACGTTGCCTCTCCCTCTTTTCTCTGTCACTCTCTCGCTTCACCTTCTTTTAGTTTTTTTCTCTGAGAGACTCACTATTCACCTCATTATTTTAATCTCCTCATTTCTCCCCACTCGTGTGTCTCTCAACGGGCTCTCTTTTTTTAATCGCTTCCCTTGACTTCACTTTTCTTTTGTTTCTCTCTAACGAGCCTCTCCCATTTTTTTAATCTATTCCTTTCTCTCCACTCGTGTGTCTCTCAACGGGCTCTCTTTTTTTTAATCGCTCCCTCCTCACTTCCTTCGTTCCTTTGCGTATATATAGGCTTGAAGTTCAACCTACTGTAGTGTGAATAGGAGGCGGCCATAATTTCCTCACTATTTCACGTCGTGCTTCTTCAAATATGGACGCCACCGCCTGACACTCTATTGATTTTTTCTTTGCTTGTTACTTGCTTCAATCTTCAGCAGATTTCACGCTGCTTCTCCTGACAACCCATACTTGAGAGAGTATGGGCTTCCCTTTGCTTCCCTGAGGTTTCCTCTAGAATGCGCATGTCCGCCGAATTTGTGCGTGCACGCGCATGCATTAATGAGGGAGAGACAACGGACGTGCAAGAACTTCCTTTCTCCCTTTTGTTTGACTTCCGGTCTTTTGCGCGTTCGGACAAACGGAGAGAGAGGGACCGTCCCTTTTTTTTTTTTTTTAATATTATCGACTATGAGCCGCCGCGTCTTGTTGCCCTTTTAATACCGATGCGAAAAAAAATGTGACTTCATGAAATGCAATTTTACTTTTTCTTTTTATTATTTTTTTATGCAACTAATTACTAAATGATTAGGCAAAATTTAGGTGTCAACACATGTGTATCAGTCAAGTACCACATGTGGACTTCCAGTTTAATTTCATTCAGTTTAGTTAGTCGAAATCCATTGACTCTTCCGATATCAACTGGGCATCGATCCCCCCTTGGCAACTGGCATTGTCCTAATCTCATTATCAGGACATCATCTAGGGTGACCCCCACATATCGACCTCACCTGGGCTAGCATCGTCTTTGATCTCAATATCAAGACGGCATTCGAGGCTTTACCCAGGCAACAACTTGGCATACCCCAACATCAATAGTAAAGATCCATCGTGTGTCTATGCTTCAAATATCGATCAATCCATTTTTATCTTGATTCATTAGCCAGATGAAAGGCCCAAAGGCATGCCATACAAGGTGAATCAATGAACGACTTTTGTGCTTTACTAGTTAAAGTCATGCTGGATGCAATTCGAGCTCGTGGTCTTGACTTGGCATCGTTCACTCCGGCTTTGGCGCCGACTTGTTTCTTGTCTTGAGTAACAACATGCCTCAATGTTGTCCCAAGATCAAGTGCGGGTCGTGCATCCACCTTGACACATGTCCAAAATTGCTAAGGCCTTTCCTTGATATCTAGGTGTGCTCGACACTCATGCGAGATCATGAACTTACTTGATGTAAGAATAAACAATTAAAACACATGCCATAAGTGATTTGGGCTCATGGTCTTGACTTGGAATCATTCGCTTTAGCTTTGGCATCAACCCAATTGCTTGCCCCAAGAAGCAACCCGCCTCAATGTTGTCTCGAAGCCAAGCGTGGGTTGTGCACCTATCTCGGCACACTTCCAAAGTCGCCAAGATCTTTCCTCGATATTCGGGTGTGCTCAATCCTCATACGAGACTACGAATTCACTTGATGAAAGAACAAGCAAATAACAAACATAACAAGCATGACAATACAAGCCAACACAAGCAAACAATGACAAGATCCTAAGATTGATACACGTAGCACCTTGCTTTATCAAAGAGTTAGGAAAGTCTACTTACTACTTTTTGGACCTAGCTCCAAGATGGTTCTCGAGGACCGGTTGGCTGTTGGGATGGCTTGGAGGAGGAGGGTGTGAAAGAGAGTGGAAGAGGGAAAGAGGATAGAATGGCTAAACGGCAAAATGCAAGGTTGGTTCCTCCTATTTATAGGTCTCCTCCCCTTAGATTTTTTGTGCAAGCTCATGATTAAGCGTAATTGGCAAGTTGACCTAGCTATCATCTTGAGTTGGCACCTACGTTCCTTGGTATTCACTTGCGATTGGTCCACCTATCTGCTTGCTCCCAGAGGCTCAACGTAGGCTTATTATTGCTTATAGCGCCTAAGGGGACACATAAGCCCTCTTTTATGCCTAATGTCCTCTTTTAATTCGTCAGCCCTTGCCTTGATCACCAAGGCTATATCTTAGGGTCATTATGATTTAACATTCTAGGGAACACCTAAGTATGGCGATTCATCCATGTCATTTATAAACTAAGGTCCAAAGTTATTAAATGAGGCCTAGATATTTTGCTAAGCTATTTGGCAAGCAAGTTTTCTCCTCCGCCCCTTGCAATTGGCATGTGGCACATAATGGATAAGGATGGACTATGTCAAAGGTCATGGAAGATTCTAGAACTCCAATTATACCTTGACATTTGTCTAATGATTCATCCCCACATTAATTGATTTGCATCCGAAATTTTAATCAAAGGCACTCATGTATAAGGTGTTGCCTCATTGGAGAAGTCGTTCATACTTGCACACGATTGACGGTTCTATGAGAACTGAGGTTTGTGCCAAAGATTTATTGAACTTTAACCAATTGAGTGCGACTAAGTCGGTAGTCTTCACGAACTTGTTCATGACCATTTTTTCAATTAGAATTGATCCATTAGATGTCCTAAAAATGACATTTGTGGTTTGCCTTGATCATTCACCCTAACCAGGTCTCGGTAGGGCAAATCAAGTCCATGGCCGAACATGCCATACTTTGGTCTATCCAAGGTTTATGCCATTGATTCCCATGATCGACTCTTGGTTGTCACTCAGTCATGTGGACTCAATCAATCCATAATCGATTCGCTACCGAACAGGATTGACTCATGAATCGCTCATGGTCAAAATAGGTTCAATGTGAAATCATCCGCGACCAGTGTACTATCCACATATAATCGATTCCACGATCATCCTCCATGTGCACAACGGTGCGGGATCAATCCACAATTAAACCTCATGGTTGAAAGATCGACTCATGTTCAATGCGTAAGTTCGGAGCGTAGCATCAACCCCGATGCATCGGCTTGGCTAGATTCAGCGTCCACTCATCAATTAATAAGACATCACGATACAAGCCAAGCTAGGACTGATCGACTCTCGTACCTTATTTCCATGACCTGGAATCAAGGATGTTACATAAAGCATTCTGACGCTCTCTCCCTTGATCTAATTCCATTTATCTACTTATCACTACTCTTTCTATTTTGGTTGCTAATTTAATATGTCACCTAAATATGATGTGTTCCACTCTTTCTACCTTGGTTGCTAGCTCAATATGACGCCTAAATATGATGTGTTCTAGGTATAAAGTTCAGTTTATATATTAGGGAAGCATCAAGAAGAGCGGTGGTGGGAAAAACACTCCTATGAAATTTTTATGATTCCAAAATTGTCTTTGGTACTAATACCTACTTTGATAAGTGCAGATGGTATGATAATCTTGCATATGTCAATGTTTCTAATGATATCAGCAAAGATGAGAAGCTAAATAGTGACAATCAAGAGAACAAGTGTCAATATGACATGTAGCTCATGGTGACTTGTAGGTACCAAAGTCAAGCTAATATTTTTTAAGGTCTTTGGAGACTGATAAAGTCACAAGGATCATTGATTAACAATCACGTGTCATTCCATCGACACTGTCACTGAAGATGGTCAACTGACTTAATGATAATCTGCACATGTTGATGATGAGTTTCAGATCGTGCTGATATTGAATCACAAGTGATGATGATGAAGTGTTTATATGAATATGATTGTTGATGGTACATAAATGAGCCGTTACAAGCTTAAAATATGCAGCGGAAAACCTAGAAAAGGGTTGACAGCCTTTTGCATCAACCCGAATGAGTTGACAGCTGCAATAGACTCTATCTCGGAAAATGTGCAGATGTAAACGGAAACAATTGTATAGCCAATCCTAATTTTGGCAAGGGTCTCCATTGCCCTCAAACGGCTATCTTGATCTTCTTCAAAGTCTCTAATCAGTTGTTTGAAGGCGTCTATAAAAAGAGGATTAATGAAGCTTGAAGAGGGTTTTTTTTTTTTTTTTTTTTTTTTTTGCCTTTTTTTTTTGGGGGCTCGAAGCTTGAAGAGGCTAGACAAGTGAAATACTGAGAATTGCACTTCATTGTCTGAGATCAGAAGTCTTCACTGTCCTTTATCTGATATTACAAGTAAAAAATTTGTATAGTATTGTAATTGCAAATAGGACTTGCATCCTAGCAGTACAATCTATCATCTAAGGGGAACAACATTGTAATAGTGACTTGCACCATCGATTACTAGTAGAATCCAACATATGTTGAAGCCGTTATCTAGAGAGTGGATGCCGGTTAGGGGATAAAGCCATGCCGCTATCGCTGTGTGCTTTACCTTTCTAATTCATTGTCTGTAGTATCTATTTACTATCATTACACACACCGGTTATCATCTCATCTCACTTTTCCTTACTATTGCTTCTGACATCTTCCGTGAAAGATTTTCATAATCCTCATTCTACATATTCAACACACTCTATGACATATTTCCAACCCAAACAATACTAACAAATAAATAGAATTAAAAAAAAGTGATTTACTTGTTGGATGGGATGATAACACCATAAGAACTGTAGGGGTGAGCATCGGTCTAGGGTCAACCCTGGACCGACCCTAAACCGACCCAACCCTATCGGTCCTGATCTGGTTCTCAGGAAGACTGGGTCGATCCTTGGTCCTAGAATTCCTGGACTACGGTCCTGAGAGTTTCGGGTCAGTTCAACCCGGACCAACCCTGACTATATATATATAATATTGTTTATAATTTTTTTATATAGAGAAAACCTTAAAATAAACAGCGTCAACAACATTAAACAGCTCTTTAGTGAGGAGTTTAAGTAATTTTACATTGTTCTTTAATAACTTAGGTTTTTAATATCTTTTATGGTGTTAATAGTCATAATTGACAAAGGAGGAAAATGTTTTCGTGAGGAGTCCTCACGGTGTCCAAAAAGGCACCTTATGGCATCCTCCTTTAGTATTCATTCTCTTCTATCTTATTTGTTCTCTTAGTATTCAATTTGCTAAAATCGCAAAAAAACAATTTCTCCGCTCGCCACTCGACACTCGCCTCGCTTGCTTTGGGTCACTTGTGCTGCTCGCTGCTCGATGCTCGCTTGGCTTGTTGCTCCATGCTCGACATTCGATGCTCATTCTGTTCGACGCTCACCCCACTTGACCTTCACCGCTTGCCTTTCTTAGCTGACCTTGCTCATCATCGAATCTATTGGGTCGGTATGGTCCTCGGTTGCCTTTTCAAGGAGTATAAAAAATGAAATAAAAAATTATTGGTTAGTCTTGGGTTGATCTTAAAACTGGATTGAACCTATTGAGTCTGTTCGATTCTCAATCGTTTTTTTAAAGGAGTACAAAAAATGAAATAAAAAATTATCAGTTGGTCTCGGGTTGACCCTAGAACCGAACTGAACCCATTAGGTCGGTCTGGTCCTCAGTCCCAAACTCAATATGGTCGGTCATCGGTCCCAAAAATTAAGGACCAACACTTTGCGGGTTAGTCCTATGGTTAGGGGGTGGATTGGCCCACCCCGATTCATGCTCACCCCTAATAAGAAGAGCACAAGTATGCATTGGGCCCCGGTTGAGTGGCCTAAAACTGAAACTATTTGCATCTGGTGGCATGAGAAATTGAATTTATGTCGGGAGCTTCGTCCATGCACACAAATTCATTCTTGAAGAATGAAGCTCCACATAAATTGGAAAATGAGGCAGATTATATAGGAATACCGAGTTATTATCAACCTTTGGCCAGAAGAGGTGCAGAAACGAAACATGTTTAACGTGACAACACCGTGGAAATGATAATTCCAGTCAGCTAATACTTAGCAAGTGCAGTATGTATGTTTCAGATGCAAGCAATCGCAGGGCTCATGTTTTTGTTGGACAAATTTGCCACGAATGCAATAGGTTTAACATTTTTTGACGCTTTTCCTGAAAAAGCCGTGTAGGTATGCATATCCAGCTGTCATGCGGCGGAGGGAAACTCCGCAACTTCATCTAGGCAGTTGCCTATTCAGTAGAATGAATATTTGCCGTTGACATTTTGATTCCTGGCACCTTACTGTATCAGAGAAGAATAACCAGCAAACAAATGTGTCATGAGCAGCACAAAAGAGCCAATAACTTAGAATTGGCTGGTTTGATTTTATTCTTATTTAACATACTCTGAGTTCTATTTTCTGACTGCAGTTACAAGAAGCAAAAGAGAGCAGAGAGCCAAACGGTGCTTCATCAACACACTCAAACCAAGTCTAATAAGCTGACGGCTTTCCATCTCTCGGGGGCGTGTTTGCGTGCTTCCATGAGAAACGGACACGGTGCTCATCAATCCTGCCGCCAGCAACATCATCAATCGGTACAGCATCCGAGATCTCTTTCATGTCTTCCTCCGTAAGCTTCACTCTCAGGGATCCAATGTTATCATCGAGATTCTTAATTTTCGTCGTTCCTGCAGAAACCACATAATTTCAAAACAGAAATCCCAATTCATGTCATCTGTCAATGAATTTCATAAAAGTTCGATCCTCACCAGGGATGGGCACAACATCATCGCCTTGATGGAGAACCCACGCGAGTGCAAGCTGTACAGGGCTGCAATTGTGCTTTTCCGCTAACTTCTCCATTCGAGTGTAAAGAGCCTTGTTTTTGTCCAAATTCCCTGCTTGAAATTTAGGAAGCCTTCCCTGAGAAATAAGGGTAAAAATTGGCGAGGATTGGCGAAGAAGCGTTTAGACCATCGTGTATATAAATGTGAAACATCAAAGAAAGCAGTTGCCATCTAAGTATTAACATACCAGAATACTATTTGTAGGCACAGTTTCTGTGACTCCCTTGCCACCAAAGAACCCACGACCAAGAGGGCTGTAGGGAACGATGCCAATTCCGAGCTCCCTAAAAAATTTGGAGAGGTTGTACCATGCGAAAAAGCTGTTTTTTGGAGAACAACTCAGGAAAAAATTTGAAGTCTACTCCAATGGAGGTGAAACAGCGATATACCTGCAGAGCGGGACGATTTCTTGCTCGATGTCGCGAGTCCAGAGCGACCACTCCATTTGTAAGGCTGTGATGGGATGAACCGCATGCGCTCTCCGTATGGTGTCAGGGCTAGCCTCCGACAAGCCGATATACTTGACTTTTCCCTCTTCTGCCAACTTCTTCAGTTCCTCCATCTACGTTTTTGTGAAACCACTAGGTTTTATTAATTGCTGATCATTAAAGGCCGTTTAGAGCATCAGCAATCATCCACAAACAGGAACACCTGCTAAACTAACTTACAGTTTCCTCTATCGGGACCGATGTGTCAATCCGATGCACATAATAGAGGTCAATGTACTCGACACCAAGGCGCTCGAGGCTTGACTCACAACACGAGCGGACGTATTCAGGTGACCCCTTGATCACCAAATTGTCCGCTTCCACTTTCACCACACCGAATTTGGTCGCTAGCTGCACCGCTTCCCGCGGCAACTTCTTCGATGCCTGCCACAATTATATAATGAAGTTTCTCTAATAACCATATATCTAAAATTTATTGGATAAAAAGATTAATTTATTGGTTTTGTGCGTTTCGATTTATTCACATTACCTTTCCAACAAGAATCTCATTGATTTTGGGTCCATATATGTCCGATGTGTTGAAGAATGTTATCCCCATGGCGAACGCATCGGTGATGATCGATATGCCAACTTCCTCCGGGACAGGATCATTGTAGAAACCCGTGAGTCCTAGGCAGCCAAAACCCAACTTCGAAACCTGCAATTATTCGAGAATAACAGAAGAATAAGAAGAAACCACAATTCATACATCCCGGCATGAAGCAGCTTAAATGAATCCACAAGAATTTAATCAACCACAAACAATCAAACGATGTGATAAAATTCTGATCTCGTATGTACACCATTAAACTTAACGAAAGTAAGAAGTAGATTCAATACAAACCTCAAAACCCTGAGTTCCGAGTCTCAGTCGGGGAATCCGGACCTCCTGATGCTCAGCCATCTTCAGATGATATCCTGAAGTCGCTACTGGCTGTATTTTTTGCTTTCAGGATCGTTGAATTTCTGCAAATTATGAAGTTTAAAAAGTGGTGTTTGATCATGACGCATCACGTAAGCAGACGTGTGTTGAGCAGTTGGATACTTTGGTTTGCATCACCCAATATGTCACGGCCCTTGTCATTCTTTTATTTATTTAAATTATCTGATTTCTTTTCTTTTCTTTTCTTTTCTTTTTTTTTTCTTATTTCCCTCCACTAGTCTGCAACCTCGGCAATGGCCAGTGAGGGTGCCATGACTAGACGGGTTCACTGACTCATGATAAAAAAGAACAGAAAAAATGAAAAAAAATGTTCCAAAAAATTATTTAAAAAATTGTAAAATTCGTCATTGTTAATTGTGTTGTATAGAATAACTAGCGTCCATATCAGTGATTTCCGATCAAAACTGGCTGAAATGACTCTTTTAATAACAAAATCGAAAAACTTTAAGGCTATAATAGTCACTTTGTAATGGGTTTACAATTTTTTCGGACAAATTTCCATAACAGTAGAGGAAAATACCGGATGACTCTTGCTTGGCTTCGCAAACCCATACATCAATAATCATGCATGTTAGAATTGGATTTCTGCTCAACAATAAGGTTTATTTAGTTTATATTCGCATCTAGCAACGACGGAAAAAAAACTACTACTATAGTAGTAGGTATCCTAGTTAGCACGCCATGTGTTATTTTCTTGGGCTTGTATCTCACGTAAGTTTTATCACTAGCTTCTCGATATTTATCGCTGTGGGAGCAACGTAATGAAAAGGACTCGTGACAAGGTCAAACTGTCTCTTGTACCAATAATTTTTCACCGTATTGCAGCCTTGGAGCCGTCTAGGATTAATGAAATCGAACCAATTAATAAGAAAAGTATTTTTCACATGATACATCGTGTAGAATGTTATTGAGCTACCCCTGTCACCCATTAAGTTATATAATTAAATAATTATGTATATCGTGGCTTTGAAATTATTTCTAAAAGAAAACTATTCGTATGGTCTGCTTACATAAAGTTACTTCAAAAGTAAATTTACATTGATTCTTTGATTAAGAAGAGAGCATCCAATGCAAGTTCTCACTCAGCTTAAAAGGGCATTAAACGTTTTATAAAATGTTTGACAAACATTTACAACTCGTGTAATGGCGGACCGAGGGAGCTAGTTATGGTCCTGCGCCTCCGGTCCCATAAAATATTTATATTGTATGCTTGAATTCTTCTTCCTTTTTTAAATGATGTAATTAAAAGTTTAGTTGAAAATTTTGGTCCCAGCTTGCCAACTAAAATTCTAAATTTGCAATTGACCGTACAAATATTTTTTAGGAAGTTGCTCCACACTGTCGTAGTAGGGTGTTGAAAACTCTCCTACGTAAGTAGAAGCTCAAGAGCGATCTCCAGCATAGAGGTTCAGCACTTAGGTTTTGCATCACCCAATACGTCAGAAGGCTTTTTTACGACGTCAATTTTTTATTCGGAATAAGTCTAGAAATTAATCATATAAAGAGTTTCTTGATTGTGGACACTTATCCGTGTAAGAACTTACTGGCTCAACATCATTTAATAAGCTATTTCTGCAAATCAATCTTAATATATATGGCGATTAGCATTGAATGTTTTTATGACAGAAAAAGACTAAGAGTAAATAAGTCATAGAGCTCATAAAATGCCACCTTAAAATCATATGCACACGAGTGGAGTGGCCTAAGCCTCAAACTGTTTGCATTTGGTGGCATGAGAAATTGAATGGAAAAATTACTGAAAAAGTCCTAAATCAATTTTAATTGTGCCAATTTAATCATTAATTTTTTTGGTCAATTTAATTATAAACCTTTGGAAATTTGACAATTTAGTCAATCCAACTAATTTTAGTCAGGAAAGCGCTGACGTAGATGCTAAGTGTCCTACATGGTGCCACCGGTGTTGATGTAGATAATTTTTAATAATATTTTAATTTTTTCGGATTTTTATTAATCTCTCTCTATTTTTTTTTCATTTTGGCCAGCAAAGTCGACCTCGCCAGAGGCTAGGCTAGCAAGGGTTGAACCTCACCAATCATGGGCAAGGCGTGACCTCACTAGATATGGTGAGGCTCAAGCCCTTGTTAGAGGCCACAAGGGCCTAACCCTCGTTAGATCCCGCAAGAGTGGCCTTCACTAGAGGCCATGCATTGCTAGGAGTTAGATAAACGAGCATTATGCTTGCTACTTGTGGAAGAACGCGAACACACCCCCAAGAGACGGGAATTATTCAGCTTGAGACTTGTTTTTTGTCTCTTGCCTTTATGCCTGTATTTGACTGAGGCTCGAAAGTATCACAAAATAACTTAAATATAAGACTAGGGGATTTTTAACTTTGGTTTTTGTGTTTATAATAAGTTGTTGGAGAAACATCCCAAAATAAGTATTTTGATGATTCCAATACTATCATTAATATAATGTTTATTTTGTGACAATATAGAAAAGGCAAAAGTGATATCTATAATGGAAAAAGATCATAAATCCGTCTTTTCATAAACAACACCAACGAACTTAAAGATTAGCTAATGATGATGTTTTATGTCGATGCTAAATAAACCATGTCATTGGTGATGCTAGAATAATGACCATCAGTGGATGATCTCTCGGACAAATAAAAAATAGCCATTGCCAATTGGGATATGCACAACAGAAGAATAGGAAGATGTCAGAGAATTGGAAATAAGCTTTCGTCGAAATTGTCAGAGTAATCAGCGATTGGACAATAGCAAAAGATACTATTTTGGGATAGCTAGCTAATGTTCATATGAAAAGGAGAAAATATTTAGTGGTTACTAACCACCGGGTCATCATCCTACATGGCACTCGTGAGCTGAAGTGGCTCCATTGAAAGGTCAACATGTGGCCTCTGATCTAGGCTAGCCAAAAAAATGGAAAAATTTAGAAGGTGAATTTTCTTTTTTCTCATTCCTCACTTTAGCTGTTAGAAAAGGACGGGACAATGAATGCTCAAACTCTAGCTTAAAAAATTCTCTCTCCTTGAGATGCAAAACTTTCCATCCTCTACCACCCGCTTCGGTGGCTCCGTTGGTAGTTCTTCCCCATCGTGGGGGGACCCACTGACCCCTTGCTCAAGGGAGAGGGTTCGAATCACTGTGGAATCGCTTGCGTCTTACCTGGTGGCTAGGGTGGTGGGTCCTCCAGTTCGCTCCCAGGGTTTACTCCAGCCGTCCGCGGCGTACGGGGCTTCCCTAGGTCATCAAAAAAAAAAAAAAACTTTCCATCCTCTTCGTCTTTGTAGTTTCTCAATGAAGCTTCCACTTTCTCTTTCCAGATCCATGAAGATGAAAACCCTCCTCCACACTTTCCTCCGTGACCTTTCGAGGTTCGCCATCTCGAAGCCCTCACTTCTTGAGATATTTCCAAGGAAAGAGCTTTATATGAACGTCATGATGAAGATGCAAGCTTCACTCTCCAAAGCCTTGATCAATATCAACACCGTGATGCACACTCGCATCTTCCCATACGTGTTAGGATCCTGCACAAGTAAAACACACCCATTAAAAAAAAAAAATCCGTGCACATTGTGGGTGTTTGAATGAAGGGAAAAAATGTTTGAAAATAAGGTGTTTTTGAGCTCAAAATCAAAACTAGGCGAAGAAAAGTGGAAAGAAAACAGAATATTTGTACAGTGTCAAGAGAAATGAACTTCAACGGAGAATAAAACACCAAGAGAATTTTGAGCTTAACAATGACAAAGGAGCTTTTCAAATGGCGGTGTTGAAACAGGGATACGAGTTGGGCGAAAACAAGAAGAAATGTCTCCAAGAAAAAGCAGAAAAAAATGGAGAAGCTTCTTCTTCGTTGCTTGATTTCCCAAAACTCAGGTGAGAGAGAGGAGAGAAGTGTGCGCAAGGTTCAACTCGAGCTCGTTGGAGCCACCGATGGAGCTGCGAGAGGCAATAGCGAAGGTGAAGGCGGGAACCAACTGCGACCGGCAGGGCTCTTGGGGGAAGCGATGACCGGCAAGGCTTCAAGGGAGGTGGAGGCGGTGGACTCGCTAGAGAAAGAAAGAGGAGAAAGTGTCTAGGCTGTTCTTCTCCAAGAAAGAACGTAAAGAGCTCTGAAAATTGAAAGTAGGAGAGAGAATTTTTTTTAAGCGGGAGTCTAAGCATTCATTATCGCGTCCTTTTCTGACAGCCAGCCTGAGGAACGAGAAAAAGAAAACTCACCTTTTAAACTTTTCCATTTTGTGGTCGGTTTAGATCGGAGGCCACGTGTCGACCTTTCAATGGAGCCACTTCAGTTCATGCGTACCACGTAGGACGATGACCTGGTGATTAGTAATCACTTAATATTTTCTCTATGAAAAGACTATATGGGCACTCCATCTATGAACATCTACATGAATGGATTTTTAATGGCTATTTGCTTCTTTGAAGTATCTTGAACGGCAAGATTGAAGATGCTTATATAAAAGAAGATCGTGAAGGCCAAATGTTAGACATGCAATACATGGAAACCAAATATCATTGTGAGATGTACTCCTAGCTGATATTGTTCCTCTCTTTTGTAAACTTCGTTGTTGCATTCTTGCTGTCTTTTTTTGGTAAGGATTCTTGCTGTCTTTTAATCATGTGAAAAATCAATTGTACAAGAGTAATAGTAGAATCTAACCCCTAATAGTTTGATCCATTATTGGATAGGATTGATGCTCGCTGATTTTACTTGTTAAGCATATTACTGTTGCAATCTAGCCTGGCCTAAGGTTGTTAGTGTAAAAATTGGATGCAATGATAAAGCCAAACTACTATATATCATCATGTGCTTTTGATTATCTCACTCATACTTACTCTAGTACACAATCAACTCTCCACATCAAAAACATCTGCTTGACCTGATTTTCATAGCAGTTGCAAAAATTTGCAAAATTGTCAAAGTTAACTAAAACAACGAATTCATCCCCTTCTAGGTTATATTGTTGGCCCCAATATAAGTGAGGAAACATGTACTATTTTTTAGAATAAGGTATCTATCACGACCTTACCTCAGGTAAACCAATTAAGGGCTTTGCTAATGGATTATTAAGCCTAAACTTAACTTAGACTCTTCCAAGTCTATGCCAATTCATAACTCAGGTTCAAGTTTTTAACATGTAAATGATTTTTTCAATTAGAATTGCCACTAATTTATTTTTGGTGGGTTAATTAGAAATTCAAGTAAAGTAACGGGAGAATTACTTCACTTCTACAAACCAGAGATTAAATTAGTTCAAGGACTCAATTATGATAGATTACTTTAACGGCATTTTAGTAGCTTTTCTCTTTTATTTTATTTTATTTTTTAAATATTTTGCAAGCAACTAGGGTTGATTTTAACCTATCCTCTAGCAAGCAAGGCGATCATGCGGGTGCACAACCATTATTGAACACTCAATAAAACAAGGCAATAAATAAATTGCAAGCATAGGGGGAGCACTTACCTTGATGTAACATAAGCATCTGCAACAAATATTAATTAGAAACACATATTTAACTTAAATATGATTTCTAATTGTCACTAAATTCCACTCAAATCTCTTTTTAGGTTTTCTCTTATTTAAATGGAAATTAAGCTATATGACATGCAATTTAATTAACTAGCCTGATTCTAATGACGGACAATAATTAATACGTAGCTACTCTACTTGACATGCAACGTAATTAAGCAAACCTATCATGATGTGCATGTATCACATTATATGACCTAATTCTATATGACATGCACATGAATTTTTTTATATTTTTCATCAAAATTCGTAATTAGGAATTACCAAAAATAAAAATCTACCTAAAAAGTGAGATATTATCCATTTTAAGTTAGTAAATAGACTAACCTAAATTCTATCTTAACCTATAAACTTATCTCAAAAAGCAATTTAATGCAAACATGTTATTTAATCTAGATATTATCTAAACATGCATCCAATTTAATTAAAAAAAGGTAGCTAAATTATTCTATCATGCAATTTTATCTAAGGAAACTAATTCTAATCTACGCGACGGAAACTATTGCTATTTTCAGGATGAAGAAAGCATTCAAATCAAGATATTCACCAAATCATTCAAGATCATTAAATATACCATCAACCAATTCAAACAAAGAAAGAATATCTAATCAACTTGAAATTTCGCGAATAAAATCAATAAATTAATCTTAAACCTTAAAAATCAAAACATCATTTCTAAAGATTCCTGTGGAATCAATGATTCCATATAAACCTTTATAGATATAATAAAAAATTATATGTAGTTGCGAATTAGTAAACACATCCTAATTTGATGATATGCCTCTCACTCACCGATATTGATTAGATAAAATATTCGAATTAGGATATTCAATTGAATCCCAAATTCAAACTGGTGGACAGCGGATTGGATGGTGATAGGCATCAGTGGTCTCGTGGACGGTATTCAATTGAATCCTAAATTCGAACTGGTGGGACCGTCTCGTTGTGAGGATGTGATCACCGGCGGCTTTGCCTCCTTGGACACTAGTGATTCTTGGTGTGACCTTCCCGGATCAAGACTGGCTCGGTGGTTGGCACAAGGGCCTCTTGTCGGCAAGGCAAAGAGGACCAGATATACTGGGCAATTACGGTGATCGACTGGGAACCGGTGAAAATCATCAATTACTCATTAGTCGCTCACCCAGAAACCTGCAAAAACGGGCATCGAGAATTTAAGGAACAACGAGGCTTTGCCGGTGATATCAAGCCGGAGAAAGTGCTGCAGGGACGATGGCTTGAACGGGTAGCAGCAGAAGTCAACTCTCGTCTTTTTCCTCTTAAAGCTTGGACCAACCAATAGTGCGCTCCCAAATTCTGGCACTTGAACTTCCTTCAGCTACAGGACAAATTTCCGCCGGTTGCTCCAGTTTTGTCTTCTTGCGTCAATTGTAGCCCTCGGCGCACATGCGAGTGATCGTTGGAATTGCTATGTGAGCTCGTTGGAAATTGTTGGGATCGCCTGGAACAAGGATGCTGCTTGCGGTTGGATCGTCAGTGGAAATTCACTAGAGATCGTCTGCTTGGCTGAGGACCGCCTGAAGCTCGCTGTTCTGCGGTGGACAACTACTGGAACGTCACTTGGAAGACTTGTGGGTGCAGGGACAGTGACAAGTGACGGTGGCTGCGCAAGTAATGGACTCGAACAGCGCCAATGCTACAAGACCCTTCGTTATAGGGGTGTCAACAGTTGGGTTCGGTTCGATTTTTCAAAAAAATCCAACCGAACCGAACCATTAGGAAAAGCTTCCGAATCGAACCGCATGAGACCCGAACTGAATACGAACCAAACCGCATGAGACCCAAACCGAACCGAAATTTCGATTTGATTCGGTCTTTCGGTTTTCGGTTTTTTGCATTAGTTTTTTTTTTTTTTTTTTCTATTATATATATTTTTCGTTTATAAGAAATAAACTCTTATCGGTTTGTTGGTTCGGTTCGGTTCGGTTAACCGATAAAAACCGAACCGATAGAAAAAAATTGCGGTTTTTAATGAGAACCGAACCGAATGAAGGGTGTGTTTGTTTCACGGAATACATTTTCAGGGAAAACATTTTCCTCATTTTCCGGCGTTTGGTTCACTCAGGAAAATAGGTCAACGGAAAACGTTTTCCTAATAAAGCTTAAATTCAGGAAAATGATTTCCCCTTTGAAAGGACTGGAAAACGTTTTCCAAATCTACCAAAGCTTAGATTTAATGCTTGGTTTACAAACAATTATTCTTATAAAGATATATTTTTAAATTTTATAATTCTTTATAAAATATTTAAAAAAGTCAAAATTTTATTTTTTAATATAATTTTAATTTATTTTAAAAAACATAATTTTTAATAATTATTTTTCTTATTTTTTCTTTTTCTTCTTCTTCGGCGATCGCTGGTCATGATGACAACCGGTGACCAGCCACGGGCGAGATCGAGCTCGCCCGTTGCCAACGAGCTCGAGTCTCACCAAATCCGATGAGGCTCGAGCCTCGCCAATCGTAGGCGACCTGCCAGCGAGCTCGAGCCTCGCTTTGCTTGTCACCAGCCGTCGCCTTGCCGGCCGTCGGCTAAGGAAGGAAGAAAAAGAAAAAAGAAAAAAAAATTGACATATGAAAAATAATTATAATTTCGATTTTTTTTAAAAAAAAAATATTTTTATAAAGTTAAAAAGGTGATTGAATCAACAAATTAATTTGGAAGTAAGAGGCACACTATTGTCAATTGTTAGGTCAAATGTCATTCAATTATTTTTTAAATGCGATTCAAACACCAGAAAATACTTTCAGTCATGTATCACAAAACAAAGGAAAACTAACCATTTTCCTGGAAAATGGTTTCTCGAAAAACATTTTCCAAAAACATTACATTTTCCGTAAAACAAACACACTGAAAACCGAACCGAAAAAACTGAATTTTTCGGTTCGGTTCGGTTTTTGACACCCCTACTTCGTCGGATTGAGTTGCTGGATCTAAACGTCGTCACTGCACCACGTGAACGTGCCCTCTCTCAATGGTGCCCATGCAATGAATATGTGTGCCCCCCTTTTCTTTGGCAAATCACATTGGTTTTTATAATGCCCCTCGCCGACTTCTTCTTGGAATATCAACATATTTTCTTTCTTTATTTCATCAACCAAATATTCTTTATTTTGCCGATCCAATCTCACCTCAACGCACTTTCTTTCTTTATTTTGGGATATGCACACTACAAGTCCTAAAACTTGTTAGATTGGTGCAATTGAATCCTTTCGTTAATATCATTAACTTGTCTCACGATGCTGACATGGCACTTTTTAATTAATTTATTTTTCCTATGTAGTATTTTTTTTTTAATTTTTTCTTTAAATCTTATTTAAGTAATAGTAAAAAACTAAAAAAAAGTTGCCATCGCTGCCCATCGTTGGAGGGATTGGCAACGGTCACTAGCCCTAGGCGATGAAGGGGGGAGGGCTTGCAAGGCTCAGCTAGATCTGACGATGCCTTGGCTAGGGCCAACGAGGCTCGCCCAAATTTGGGCAACGCTGGCCCTCACCAGCCGCAAGCGAGACCTTGCTAGCCGTATCATTTGCAATAAGTTTTAGGACTTGTAGTGCACATATCCCTTTATTTTTCTACCTCTATTTTCCATACATTGTATGAATATATGAAAGATCAACCATATATCATTCTTTCTTTTTGTTTCTTTTCATTGGCCAAATTTCCTCCTATGCTCTTGAACGAATGTTGGAAAAGCACTCTTATTGGAATTTTGATGATTCCAAAATTATCCTTGGTACTAACACCTACTATGATAAGTGAAGATGGTGTGATAATCTTGCATATGTCAATTTTTCCCATGTTATCAGCGAAGACGAGACGCTAAATAGTGACAATCAGTAGAACAAGGGCCAATATGACAAGTAGCTCATGGTGATTTGTGGGTACCAAAGTCAATCTAGTGTTTTTGAAGGTCTATGGAGACTAATAAAGTTGAAAGAATCATTGAACTTGCAATTGCGTTTCATTTCATCAATACTATAATTGCTGATGGTCAACCAACTGACTAATAATTTGCACATGCTGATGATGAGTTTTGGATTATGCTGACATCGAGTCACTAGTGATGATGGTGAAGTATTCATCTGAATAGGACCGCTGATGATACAGAAAATGAGCCGTCACCAGCTTGAAATCCGCAGCAGAACACCTGGAAAAGAATAAAAAAAGCAATTGATAGCTTTCTGCATCAACCCAAGTGTAGTGAGTTAACAGCTGTAATAGACTCTATTTCAAAAAACTTGCAGACATCAAAGGAAACGATTGTATGGCCAATTCCAATTCTGGCAAGGGTCTCCATTGCTAGTTGTAACTTACATTGCAGATTACTAATGAAATCTAGCGGTATAAGAACGCTTCAAGTGCTATAACTTTGCACAAAGGGACACTTAAGTGCCATAACTTACGAAAGGTACACTTAAGTGCCACATTCGAAGAAAAACGGATCACTTAAGTGCCACTTTGGCCAAAGTCTGGCCAAAACGCCGGTGTGGCATTTTTCCGGCGAGACGAGCCCAAAACGACGTTGTTTTGCTTGTTGACGTGGCCAAATAATGCAAAAACGGCGTTGTTTTGGGCTGACGTGATAAAAAAATATAAAAATTAATTAAATTTAATTTAAAATTAAATTTAGTTAAAATATTTAAAAATAATAACTTTAAAATTAAATTTAGTTAGAATATTAAAAAATAATTATTAAAAAAAAAAAAAAAAGAAGGAAAGGGTGGGAGGCGGCCGAGGGATCGGCCCTCGGTCGCCGCTCTTTGCCCCCGCCGCCGTCGGGAAGGGCCGGCGACGGCGGGGGAGAGTCGGTCGGGGTCGCGGGCCTTGGCCGGGGCCGGCGACCTCAGCCAACCGGCAACGAGGGCCACGACCCTCGCCCAGATCTGGCCAATGGCGAAGGCTCTGGGCCCTCGCCCGCATCCGGCGCGAGTCGGCGGCCGGCGGGCGGCAGCCTTTGGCCCGGCAGGGCAAGGGCCGCCAACCCTCACCGGATCCGGGCGAGGGCTCATGAGCCCTCACCGCTAGGGAGAGGGTCGGCCGAGGTCGCCGACCCCGGCCGTGGCTCGGCGACCCCGGCCAACCCTCCCCCGCCGTTGCCGGCCCTTCCGGTGGCCCTTCCCTCCCACCTCCCCCTTTCCTTTTTTAAAATTTTTTTTAATTTTTTTTTTAAATTTTTAAATAATTAATTTTAATATTTTAACTAAATTTAATTTTAAAATTATTAATTTTAAATATTTTAACTAAATTTAATTAATTTATATATATTTTTACCATGTTAGCCCAAAATGACACCGTTTTTGCATTATTTGGCCACGTTAGTGAGCAAAACGGCATCGTTTTGGGCTCGCTTCATCGGAAAAATGCCACGTCGGCGTTTTGGTCGGACTTTAGCCGGATTGGCACTCAAGTGATCCATTTTACTCCGATTTTGGCACTTAAGTGTACCTTTCGTAAGTTATGGCATTTAAGTGTCCATTTGTGCAAAGTTAAGGCACTCTAGGGGTCTGTACGTCAAAATCTAGCCCATATTAAGATTGTTATCCTAGAGAGCGGACATAGGTTTGGAAATAAAATTGAACCACTATAAGTCGTTGTGCGCTTTACCTTTCTAGTTCATTATCTGCCGTATCTATTCACTATCATCACACTCACTAGTTACCATCTCATCTCACTTTTCTTACTATTGCTTTAGACATATTCCATGAAATAATTTCATAATCCTCATTCAACCTATTCAACCCATTCTAGGATGTATTGTTAGACCAAATAGTAGTAACAAATAAATGGAATTTAGAAAAAGTGATTTCTAGCACCTTAGGGTTTGTTTGATAACGCTTATGTTCTAGTCAGAAATTGTTTCTTTCTATTTTTATTCCCAGGAACAATTTCTCAATAAAAGAGTGCGTTTAGTAACTACATAAAATTTCTATTTTTGGAATGAAAAAAGAATAGAAATACATTTGGTATGAATCACAATGTATAATTTCTTTTAAATATTTTCTTATTCTTCTTTATCGTCGTTGCCGCCGCCTGCTGATGATCGCCGCTAACCATCGTCGTTGCCGACCGTCGCCGCCAACCACTAATGACTGCTAACGACGGACCGCCGCTCGTTGCCACCAACTGCCGTGGTCAATTGCCGATTGGGGCCCGTCGCTGTTGCCTGCTGATGATCACCACCGATCGTCGCCATCTCCGACGGGCCTTGATCGGCAGTCAACTGCAATAGTTGGTGGCGGTAGGCGGCAGCCTGTCGTCAACGGTCATCAATGGTTGGCGGCGACGATCAGCGACAACGGTGGTCGGCGATGGTCAGCGGCGATCATCAATAGGCAACGGTGACGGTTGTCAGGTGCTGGTCAGTTGATCGGTCAGCAAGCGGGCTATGGCGTCAACGGTCATCGATAGTGGGTGCAGTAGCCAGCGACGACGGCGAGTGGTAGCCTTAATGATCATCGGTGGTGGGCCATGGCAGGTGGTAGCGGCAGCGATAGTGGCCGACCGGCGGTCGATCGGTGGGTGGGTGACGGGAAGCGGTCGGCTAGCGGGCGACGGCGAGAGGTAGGTAGTGATGGTTGGCGACGGTGGCCGGTTAGCGGCGGTGGCTAGACAGCGAAGGGAAGGGGCATCAAGGAAGAAGAAAATAAAAAATAACTTATTTCTAGAAATTGTTCCCGGGAACAAGAAGCTACTTTTTTTTTAACTTCTTGTTTCTGTTCTAAATCTATTTCCCAGCCACTTTTTTATTCAGAGGAATAGAAAAATCAATCTGTTTTTTTTTTTTTTTTTTTGTTCCGAGAAACAAAATAATATAAATTTGGAGGAATAGAAACGTTACCAAACATTGCCTTATTGTATCAGAGAAGAATAACTAGCAAACAAATGCTTCACGAGCACAAAAGAAGCCATTACAAGGAGGAGTTGCCTGGTTTGGTTTTATTCTTAAATAAGCT
The DNA here is from genome assembly GCA_014182395.1 of Eucalyptus sp. ANBG9806169. Classification (NCBI taxonomy): domain Eukaryota; kingdom Viridiplantae; phylum Streptophyta; class Magnoliopsida; order Myrtales; family Myrtaceae; genus Eucalyptus; species Eucalyptus sp. ANBG9806169. Next base: position 40,586,788 of record CM024580.1, read on the forward strand.
ATTTTGAGTTCGATTTCTGACTGCAGTTACAAGGAGCAAAAGAGGCAGAGAGCCAGACATTGCTTCATTAACATACTTAAAAGAAGTCTAATAAGCCAACGGCTTCCCTTCTCTTGGGGGAGTGTTCGCGTACTTCCACGAGCTGCGGACATTGTGCCAATTGTTCCTATCACCGGCAACGTCATCAACCGGTACGGCATCCGAGATCTCTTTCACGTCTTCCTGAGTAAGCTCAACTCTCAAGGAACCAATATTGACATCGAGATTCTTTATTTTCGTTGTTCCTGCGAAAACTGCATCATTTCAAAACCAAAATCCCAATTCATGTTATCTGTTAATGATGTCATAAAAATCCGATTCTCACCGGGGATAGGCACAACATCATCTCCTTGATGGAGAACCCATGCAAGTGCAAGCTGTATAGGAGTGTAATTGTGCTTTGTCTTTAACTTCTCCATTCGAGCGTAAAGAACCTTGTTTTTGTCCAAAGTCCCTGCTTGAAACCTAGGAAAGCTTCCCTGATAGATGATGGGAAAAATTAGCGAGGATTAGCGAAGAAGCTTTTAGACCATCGTTTATATGATTGTGAAGCATCAAAGAAAGAAGTGCCCATCTAAGTATTTACATACCAGAAAACTATTCGCAGGCACAGCTTCTGTGACTCCACTCCACCGAAGAACCCACCACCAAGAGGGCAATACGGAACGATGCCGAGTCCGAGCTCCCTGAAAATTTGGAGAGGCGGGCCAAAAGGTTAACAAAGAAACATCGTGCCAAGCGAAAAGGGTGTTTTTTTTTTTTGGAGAACTACTTAGGAAAAAAATTGAAGTCTACTCCAAAGGAGGTGAACAGGAATATACCTGCAGAGCGGGACGATTTCTTGCTTGATGTCGCGAGTCTAGAGCGACCACTCCATCTGTAAGGCCGTGATGGGATGAACTGCGTGCGCTCTCCGTATGGTGTCGAGGCTAGCCTCCGATAAGTCGATATACATGACTTTTCCCTCTTCCACCAACTTCTTCAGTTCCCCCATCTGCGTTTGTCCAAAACCATTTAGTTTTATCTGTTGTTGATTGCTAAAGCCCATTGGCAATCATCCGCAAATAGAAGACCTGCCAAACGGACTTACAGTTTCCTCTATTGGGACCGATGTGTCAATCCGATGCATGTAATAGAGGTCAATGTAGTCAATGCCAAGGCGCTCGAGGCTCGACTCACAACATGAGCAGACATATTCAGGCGTGTCCTTAATCACCAAATTGCCCGCTTCAATTTTCACACCAAATTTTGTGGCTAGCTACACCTCCTCTCGTGGCGACCTCTTCAATGCCTACGACAATGATATCACGAAATTTTTCTAATAACCATATAACTAAACTGTATCAGCTAAAAGACTAAATTGTCAGTTTTGCATGTTTCGGTTTATTCACATTACCTTTCCAACAAGAATCTCATTGATTTTGGGGCCATATAAATCCGACGTGTCAAAGAATGTCATCCCCTTGGCGAAGGCATCAGTGATGATCGATATGCTGGCCTCCTCCTAGACAGGATCATTGTAAATACCCGTGAGTCCCAGGCAGCCATAACCCAACTTTGAAACCTGCAATTATTCGAAAACAACAAAAGAAGAAGAAGAAACCACAACTCAGGCATCTTGTCATGAAGCAGTTCAGATGTCTACGAGAATTTAATGAACAGAAATAGTTTCAATACAAATCTCAAGACCCTGATTTCCAAGTTTCACACGTGGAATCCGAACCCCTTGATGCTTGGTCATCTTCAGATGATATCTTGAAGTTGCTAATTGCTGTTTTTTCTGGTTTCATGATCGTAATATTTCGTGCATATTTATAGGAGTTTAGGCGGCAAGGATAAGGAAAGGGAAACTTCGAATTATAGAGTTTAAAAAGTGGCGTTTTATCATGACCCACGTGAGGTTTGCATCACCCCATACGTCAGGAGCACTGCAATTTTTATTTTTTACTTTTATAAATTTTCTGAGGTTTACACGTGATGATATCTTGGAAAATCGTGAGGCAGAGGGCACCTTCAAGGTTCATTGAGGCGCCTATGTTGATCAATGAAGATCCAGAGTCAAGGCTTCAACGTTCCAGTGAAAAATCTTCATCGCGACTCATTTCCCTGGCGTCCTTCGCTGCCTTCCCGAGAGCACCACACCGCGATCACCGCCGCGTCATACCACAACTAGCACAGCCGCCCATTCGACAAGTCCAGCAAACTGCAGCACTTCCCCAACATCCCCAGGATTCTGCCATGGTCTAGCTTGCCCGACGGACCAATCTGACACCGGTGATTTTCCAGCTCTGTTCGCCCCCCCTGGATCTTTATATAATATCACCAGTAAAGGTTTTATATTGTATTGTTATTGCAAATAGTCAAGTGTACAAGTTTAAAAGCAGTCTTTGTATCTTAATAGTGTGATCTATCATCTAAAAGAAACAACAATTGCTAGTGGTAACTTGCACCGCTGATTACTAGTAGAATCCAGCCTACATTAAGGTTGTTATTAAGGTTGTTATTTGGAGTGGATATAAGTTTGGGGATAAAGCTGTGTCACTATAAATCGTTATGTTCTTTATCTTTCTAGTTTATTATCTACAGTATATGTTTGCTATCATCACACACACTCATTATAATCTCATCTCACTTTCCTTATTATTGCTTGTGACATATTCCATGAAAAATTATCATAATCTTTCATTAAACTCATTCGACCTGCTCTAGGACGTATTGTTAGCCCCAGCAGTGCTTACAAATAAATGGAATTCAGAAAAAATTGATTTACTTATTGGATGGGATGATAACACCATAAGAAGAGCACACATATGTAGGGGTGAGCACGGTTCCCAGGTAGAACCGGGAACCGGAGAACAGAAACCGATGGGTCTGATTTGGTTCCTGGTTCTGGGAAGACAGGTTCTGGTTCCGAGTTCTATTTTTTTCGGAACCGGCGGTTCCCGGTTTGGTTCCCAGTTCCAACAGGAACCGGAACTGAATTGGAACCGGCACCCTAAGTAATAAAACCATAATTTTTTCTTCCATCTTCAGCCTTCTTCACTTTCCCTTTTCTTTACATTTCCTCTCTGCAACTCTCCATGCCCCTGACAACCTCATGCTGCTCACCGCCCTCCATGTCCTCCTTGCTCGCCACCCTTGATGCTGCCCTCACGACCTACGATGTCGCCGTCGACGCTGCCACTGCTCTGTTTGAAGATGCCGAAGACTCTCGTGGTCGTGTGTGCTACCTCCCAACCACGATCTGCTACCGGGCTACCACCGCAATGCTTTTGTTATTCCATCATTGCTGTTTTTCCATCGATGATGTGGCTGCTGTGCAAACTTCAATGACGAACGGCCGGCATGTCAACGAGCCGCCGCATCTCAGCCTCTCAAGTCGAGCTTGCTCAACTCAGCCACTGATTTGAACCGAGTTAAGTTCATATGAATCTCTCTCTCTCTCTCTTGCAGTCTCCGATTTTGCAGAAAGTCGCCGCCAGGGAAGCGAATCGGAGGATGGTCTCACTCTAGGAGCAAAAGGTGTCATCCATCCTAAACCTAGGTGCGTTTGCTCTGTCATCTTCAATCCTCTTTGTGCTCGTATCTATTCAATTGATTGAGGCTAGGATTCGAAGCAAGGTTTCGAATCACATCCTCTACTGTAGTTTCGTTTTGGGACGATTCAATCGTTGTAATGTTTGCTTGATTCTGTCCAGTAGGTGCTTAATCCGGTGAGTTTAATAGATCTTCCCACAATAATCTTTATCTTTCCCAGATCTCTTTGCGGAGTGGTTGTTGTGCTAAAAAAGGATTCATGAAATTTTGATTTCCAGGCATAGTTCAGTTCTTATGTTGAGTATTGAGAATCGACCAAATTTTTGGGGTCGCCCTCATTTTTCTTAGTTTAAAGTCACTCTTTTAGTGCTTTTTGCTTGTATGAGAGCTTTTCACTCGGTGAGTGACTTTGAAAATTTGAGCAAATTGAAGGCACTTTGATCTGCTCACGTTTTAAGGGGGTAAATTTATATTCTCTCGGAAAGCTGAGATTCAAAAGTCTGTTCAGTCATTTTGATTTTGTGCTGTAACTGTTCAAGGGATGTTTAGGAGATATTTCTTTTAGTGTTTTGTATGTGTCTATGTGTGTGCCTATCTGTATGAATGGAAGGGCTAAGTTTAGTTGTTGCTTGTAAGAAAGTGAAGAAGACTATAGAGATATGGAATTCTTGTGTATTTCGTATGTCTCTGATGTACAATACTTGTGTAATTATAGTACAGAGAAGGAATAACAATAAAGGCAAACAAATATTTATGAAATCGTATCCAATCTCAATCTAGAGATCCTAACTAAAATATGTACAATTAAGATCAATTGAGATTCCTAGCATATCTTCCAGGATTGGATTTGATGCATATCTTCCAACACTCCCCCTCAAGCTGGTGGCTGATAGATATTCAAGACGCCTAGCTTGCTTAATAGATATGCATGCTGTCTTTGACATAGGGGCTTAGTGAAGATATCAGCTGGTTGCTCCGCCGTTCCAATTCCTTCAGTCTCGATTATTCATTCTTGAATTTTTTCTCGAGTGAAGTGACAATCCACTTCTATATGCTTCGTTCTTTCATGTACTATGGGATTTGCTGCAAGTTTGAGTGCCGCATCGTTGTCACAGAATAACCTTGTTGGACTCTTCAATTTTATCCCAAGATCCCCAAGTAAACCTCGTATCCATACAATCTCACAGTAGTTTTTGCCATAGCCCGATATTCCGCTTCGCTGAAGATAATGATATGGTATGCCCGCTTTTTTGGTTTTCCATGAAAGAAGAGAATCCCCAAGTTTAATGCAAAAACCTGTAATAGATCGTCGACTCATGGGACATGTTGCATAATCTGCATCACAAGTATGTCAACATTTTCATATTGCATTCCCCGGATAAAAGAATTCCTAGTCAGGGCACTTCTTCAAGTACTTGACGACTTTCAAAGCAAAAGCATTCAAGTGAGATAACTTGGGATTGTGCATGAATTGACCGAGAGTTTGCACGCATACGATATATTAGGTCTGGTCATAGTTAAATATATGAGCTTCCCAACAAGCTTCGATAACCCGAAGGATCATTGAGAACAGGATCATGATTCTCGATGTCCCAAAGATCATAATCCTTGGTGGTCAGTTTTATATTTTGCTCAATTGGAATAACCGATGGTTTACATCCCGATAGGCCCGCCTCCGATATAATTTCTAGCACAAACTTTCGTTGACTAAGAGAAATCCCACGATCGATCGAGCAATCTCGATTCCAAGAAAGTATTTGGGCGCTCCCAAATCTTTAATGTGAAAAGTAAGATGTAGAAATTTCTTGAATCTCTCTATTGCAGCTTTATCATTTCCCATGATGAGAATATCATCAACATATATCATCAGATAAATAGATGACGTACCTTGAATCCATGTGAACAAAGCATAATCATATCTGGACTGTTTGAAGCCTGCAGAGATAAGAGCATTGGCAAATTTGGCATACCATTGCCTGGAGGCTTGCTTGAGGCCATAAAGAGATTTACGGAGGCGACATACTCTATTCTCCCCATGTCTCCGTAATCTTGGAGGATATCCATGTAGATTTCCTCATCGAGGTCTCCATGCAAAAATGCATTATGGACGTCCATTTGGTGTAAAGGCCAATCATTAATAGCTGCAACAGATAAGAAGGATCTTACAGTGACATCTTTGGCAACGGGGGAAAAAGTTTCATGGTAGTCGAAACCTTCTCTTTGAGTAAATCCTTTGGCCACCAACCGAGCTTTGTAACGCTCAATAGTCCCATCAGCACGATATTTAATTTTGTATACCCATTTGCATCCAATGGGTTTCCTATTTGATGGTAGCGGGACCAAATCCCAAGTCTCATTTGCAGTTAGTGCCTGCAATTCAGCTCCCATAGCCTCCTGCCATCTTGGATCTTGAATCGCTTCTTGATAAGTAGATGGCTTGATGGCCCTCGATATTCGACTCACACAACATCTATGTTCCGGTGAAAGTCTATGGAACGAAACATAAGATGATATTGGGTAGTTAATACCGGTGAGTTGAGAGATGCACAAACATAGTCTTCTTTCCAAGCCGGCGGTCGTGTAGAACGACCAGATCTTCGAGGAGGATTTACTTGGGCTGGAGGTGAATTTATGTTTGTATTGCCAATTTCAGATAATTCTTCAGGAGATTCTTCAAGAGATTCCTCCGCCATTGAGGAATTTTCTTGACCGTCATATCTAACGGTTGCTGGTGTGGAAGTCTCAGGAGTAATTGAGTTCATCATAAGTGGTTCTGGAGTTCCTGTCACAAAATATTTGGTATTTGAAAAATCCTCCACAGAAAGTGGCTTACCAGAAATGTGTGACGTCTCTATTGAAGAATCTTTTTCTTGGAAGGGAAAAATATCTTCGTGAAAAATAACATCTCTACTGATGAAGAATTCCAAGGTTGATTGATCAAGGACTCGATATCCCTTTTGTAGATTCGGATAGCCCATGAAGATGCATCGCCGAGCACGAGGCCCCATTTTGTCTCGAGGGCCCAAAACAGTAGTAAAAGCACTGACATCCGAATATCCTTAAATGGCCCAATTCTGGTTTCTTCTTGAAGAGTAACTCAAATGGAGTTTTTCCATTAAGTATTCGAGTCGGCATACGGTTGATGAGATAAGCTGCAGTAATAATGCATTCACCCCAATAATTTTCAGGAATATATGCCTGAAATTTTAATGCACGTGCAACTTCCAATAGATGACGATGTTTGCGCTCCACTACTCCATTCTGTTGTGGTGTATAAATGCAAGAGCTTTCATGGAGAATCCCATGAGATGACAAAAAAGAACTGCAGTCATTGTTGAAGAATTCCTTCCCATTGTCTGTCCTAACCCGTTGGATAGATCTTCCAAATTGGTTCTTGGATAGAGCAATAAATGTTTTCAAATGTGAGAAAACTTGTCCTTTGGACTGCATTAGAAACACCCAGTGGCACGAGAATAATCATCCACAATTGTCAAGAAATAGCGCGATCCATCATGATGTTGGGTATGATAAGGACCCCAAACATCCATGTGAATTAATGAAAAAATGTGCATTGCACGACTTGTACTGAAAGGAAAAGGGGTGCGAGATTGCTTTGCAAGGGGACATATTTGACACTTAGAATATGGCAATGAGGCACTATGACCCAATCGTGAATGGAAAAGATAGTCTTTATCATTGGCAATTGTGTTACACAATGACATTTTATTTAAAGGAAATAAAGGTAAATTACTTGGAGAATTTTTCCATAGAAATAATCCTTCAGAAAGACTACCCAAGCCCATCACTCTGCCAGTCGAAAGGGCCTGAAAGAAGCAGGTGTCAGAATCAAACAATACTCGATAGGAATTTTCTCTACAAACTTTGGACACCGAAATAAGATTGAATCGAAATTTGGGAAGGTAAAGGACATTTTTGAGAATGATTTCTGGACTGAGTTGGACTGATCCAGTGATTTTGACATGAGTAACATTTCCATTCAGTAATTGAATAGTAATGGGAAATTCCAGGTGCTCATGTATTTCTGAAAAAAATGCTCTTTCACAGACAATGTGATCACTTGCCCTTAATCAATTATCCAGATTTCCCGGAAATATTATTAATCGTGCAACGAGAAATACCTGAAAAATTTCCTCCCTTGCTTGAAAAATCCAATTTTTGTATTGCCTCGCATCGTTGTTGGTATTGATCATTTGTAATGGGTCGATCAACATTAGAACCACCAACCGGTAGGCCGCAGAAATTTCCTTCTTTTTCCTTTCTCTCCGGGTTTACCGTGTAATTTCCAGTAATTTTCCACCGTATGATGTGGTCTTCGCAAAATTCACAATATAATTTACCCCTTTTTTGATTAAAATTCCTTGTAGATGCCGAAAAAATCCCTCCGCCGTCAGATGCAGAGGAAAAACCACCACCGTCGGATTTTCCAGAAAAACCACCACCGTCGGATTTGTCAGTCGCTCCACCGTTGGATCTGGACGAATAGATCGATCCTTTTGGACCATCCGATCTCCAAGCTGAATCTGAGCCGTCCATTGTTCTCCCTTTAAAAGAGAAAGAATCCTCAGATCCGAGAGAACAAAACCCTACCTCTCCTCCGTGCGCCCCCTTTTCGTGTGCTAGGGTTAGGGTTTTCGATCCCAAATTCCTTCGCTCGCCGCGACTGGCCAGAGCATAGCTCTCTCCTCCCTTTGCCGATTCTGACGAAGCAAGTCTCTGGCTTTCTTCTTGGACGGCTAATTGATAGATCCGGCCAAGAGGAGGGACTGGTTCCATGGCCAATATCTGCGAGCGAAAGGTCAGGTAAGTATCGTTCAATATTAGGAGGAATCGGGTCGCCTTTTCCCTTTCCTTGATCAACCGGTACTGCGCGAGTGTCTCTTTTGGACCTTCGAGTTTCTCTTCTGCTGCCTCGAGGTCGTTCCAGAGGGATGACAGCTTGTTGTAACAGACCGTAATGGTCATGTTCCCCTGTTTTAATTCGGTGAGTTCCTGCAAAAGGGAAAAGATTCGTGCCCGATCTAATTTGCCATACATCTGTTTGATGTTTTCCCACATGGATTTCGAGTCTTCTGTTGGTGGAAGGCCAGCCGCCACTTCTGGGGATATGCAGTTGCCGATTAATGTCCTTACGAGTTGATTGCATTTTCTCCAGAATCGGGCTAGTCGTTCATCGGTAGGAATCAGAACTGCCCCGTCGAGGAATCCATCCTTGTCCTTCGTCACAAGGGCGCGCCGGAAGTCTCGGGACCACCTGGCGTAATTCTCTGATCCGGTGAGTTGAAGGTTGATTAATTTCAACTCAGGGCCATCGGATGTTGAGACGTGTAGGGGATCACCAGGCTCCGGACGCCCAGTGACGACAGCGACGGGGAATGGCATGAATCCGGGCGCAAGGTTCTGGTAAGAATTTGTCCCTTGGCCCGATTCGTTGGTCCCGAATTGATAACCCGCATTTGAAAACCGGGGTATGGATTTGTTCCTATACCTGGTTCTCCAGATCCGCTTACTTGCTCTAATTCTGGGGTCGAGCTTGCCCCATTAGTGGCTGGTGGGCTTGCCTCGGATTGGACGTGAGTTCCCTGGTGTCCTACATAAACAGGCGATGATGTATTCGGATTTGTCCCGAGATAAAATGGGTAAGGTACCCACTGGAATGGTTGACCCGCAAGGGGTTGCCCCAGACCGAACTGAGCCTGCGTAGATCTCCATTGAACAGGATGTGGCTGGATTGTTTGTTGTTGTGTTGTTGTAGGTGAATTTTGAATCTGCGTTGGTGGTGGGACTTCTGTGTTGGTTTGGTCGTCAGCCATTGGAGTAAGAAGCCAGCAGCTATTGTCTTCTTTCGTTGGAGGTGATTCCTATACCAAGATGGCAGATCTGTGGAATGATTCAGATCTCCTTTGGTGGCAATCAGAAGCGGAAGCGAAGAATGATCAGAAGCCGAAGCTCTGATACCATGTAAGAAAGTGAAGAAGACTATAGAGATCTGGAATTCTTGTGTATTTCGTATGTCTCTGATGTACAATACTTGTGTAATTATAGTACAGAGAAGGAATAATAATAAAGGCAAACAAATATTTATGAAATCGTATCCAATCTCAATCTAGAGATCCTAACTAAAATATGTACAATTAAGATCAATTGAGATTCCTAGCATATCTTCCAGGATTGGATTTGATGCATATCTTCCAACATTGCTCATTAGGCGATGCCCTTGTGGTGTTGGCCGTGGCGGACAAGGAGGAGCCGAGGTTGTCTGCCATGGATGAGGCCCTACGACAAGCTAGAAAAGTCGAGAAGGGGGAACCTGTGGGGGCGAAAGAGGGGGCGGGGGAGGGATGTCGGCTTACAACAATAACGGCCACAGGTACTAGTAATGGTTCAACAATGGTGGCGAGCGAGTGATGATGTGGCTTCTGGTGCCAGAGGCTGACTCGGGTAGGTGGCACGTGAAGGAGTTAGAGGGAGGAGAAAGAAAATGAGGTTTTAGACTTAAAGTTGGGTTTTTTTTCTTGTTGTGACAAATTACATGTCCTCACTCAAAAGCACCAATTAATGGATGTCACTTAGTAGGCAGCTACTAATTGAAGCCCTAAATAGAAATTTTTTGCAATGGATGTGAGCTTTGACACACAGCATGTATTATATACTAACGGTTACATGATTTATCAATGTAGGTTTTTTTGCGTGTTAATTGTGAGTTGGTATGGATAGGCTATTGGAGTTTGGAAGGAAGGCTCTATTTTATGTGAGGGTTCTCTTTGGATATGAAGAACGGAGGATCAAATCTTTCATACTGTAGCTTGAGAAGTGCCTTTAACAAGTTCTTTGCCTCTTGTGCCTTCAACAGGTTCTTTGCCTCCTGGTTTCTATTGATTATTTACTTGCTCCTAGTTCAACATAAGAGGTTATTTAATTTTAGTTTCCTGAAAATAAACCTTGAAAAATATCTCTTTTAGATTTTATTACTAGCATTGGAGAAAGACGTTGGCTGTTCCAATCATTAATGAAGACCAATATTTGCATATAATATTAATGGATATTTGATTCCTTTGTAGAATGGAACTATCCTTCGCTATTGAAAAAAAAAAAAAAAACATGTAAGAATCTGAAACCGACCTCGAAACCCGGATGGGTAGGTTTCAGGTTTTAAAAAATGAAGAATCTATACCCAAGGGTAGGTTCCAGGTTCCAAGTAGAACTTGTAAGGAACCTGAAATTGCTCACCCCTACACATATGTATCAAGCCGAGTGGATGGCCTAAACCTGAAACTGTTTGCATTTGGTTGGTATGGGAAATTGAATCTATGTCACAAGCTTTGTACGAATGAACAAATTTATTCTTGAAGAACGAAGCCATGCACGAATTGGAGAATGAGGAAGATTAATATAGGAACACCGAGTTATTATCAACCTTTTGCCAAAAGAGGTGAACAAACGAAACAAGTTTTACTTGACAAAGCAGTGGAGATGATAATTCCAGTCAGCTAACATTTAGCAAGTGCGGTACGTATGTTACAGATGCAAGCAGTCACAAGGCTCGTGCCGACATCGGACAAATTTGTCCAGCTAGAGTTAGAAAAAGCCCGGTAGGTATGCATATCCCGCTGTTATGCCGAGGAGAGAGAGAAACTCCGCAACTTCGTCTAGGCAGTTTTATTTTCATTGTCTTTTCAGTAGAATGAATGTTTGCCGTTGACATTTTGATTTCTGGCTTCTTATCGTATCCGAGAAGAATAACCAGCAAAGAAATGCTTCATGAGCACAAAAGAAGCCATTAACTTAGAACTACCTGGGATGGTTTATTCTTACTTAAGCTATTCTGAGTTTTACTTTCTTGACTGCAGTTGCAAGAAGCAAAAGAGAGCAGAGAACCAACCAATGCTTCATCACCACACTCAAAAGAAGTCTAATAAGCCGACGGCTCCTATCTCTCGGGAGCGCATACGCGTACTTCCACGAGCAGCGGACATAGTGCTCATTGATCGTATCGCCAGCAACGTCATCAACCGGTACAGCATCCGAGATCTCTTTCACGTCTTCCTCAGTAAGCTTAACTTTCAAGAAACCAATGTTGACATCGAGATTCTTAATTTTCGTTGTTCCTGCAAAACCAGGTCATTTCAAAACAGATATCCCAATCGTGTTATCTGTTAATGATGTCATGAAGATCCGATTCTTACCGAGGATGGGTGTTGGATGTATGCCTTAAAGCTACCATGTAATAATTACATATTAGCGATTTTAGTTGTACTATCATTATTATTTAATTAATGACAGTGATGTATTCATTCATTTGTCTAATTATTTTATATTTATGAATGATTCCGTAAGATCAGTTGCAACTAGACCTATTCTTGAGACGTTAAGAATATATGTGACGAGTTCATAGTTAGACCGAATTTTTAAATCATTCTCAGTCGATGGATTATTGAGTGGATATTAATAATTCTGTTGAGACCGGTGTGTTCTTAACTTCATCATTAAGTATTTGATACTTAAGGGAATGATGAGTCGCAAGTTATTGGGTATTGTGATGCCTGAGTTAGAACACGAGTGTTTGTATTAAATAAGTTCATTGAACGTGACGCAAATGGAACGATTAGCAATATGGAAGCTTTTAGCGTGGTCAATGTTTAATTGTTCATGCTTTGGTCATGTGTAAATAATCCTTTGATCTGAGGCACAATGTTAACTTGTGTGTCGAACAACTATGGTTCACAGGTGCACGTAATGCCAGGTCGTTGATTCGTCTTTATACCTGATGGTCATAATTTGTTCATATACGAAGTTGCACATGTACGCAATATGGAATCTGTCTCCTTGTTACATGCAAGGTATAATAATGATGTCTTATGCAATCTAATTATGACATTGCATTGAAATCCTCAGCCGAGATTATAACTGAGAATAATTTCTTTATGTCTCGAATAAAATGCATGTCAATTAGATTTGTGTATATGATTGAATTGGTGACTTGACAAATATTCCATGGTTTTTGTTCGATCGGGACATAATAAGACAGAATGATTGAATTATACTGTAGCCAAAGCTGATAGGTTCATTATGTTCTTAAAACATTCACACTATCTGGATAGCCATGACATATTGCTAGATGTCAATCATAGCTTGTAGGACCCAAAGATTAATCGGGACAATTAATTCTTTTGGGAGTACTAATGTGTTAGTACAAGTCTTACTATCAGCTTAGTGATGAATCTAGGGATGTTACACACTATAAACAATTAGAATAACGTGGAACAAGAGAGAAATAATGTTGCAAATGTGTTTGCAATTATTGCAATTGAATTGAGTCAACTTGAAATAAAATTAAATGAGATTTAATTTAATATTATTATAGTCACGAGCCTACTTGCATATGATACACACGTATGCCCAAAGTGAATATATGTTAATGTATTTCAAACGCACACATAAAGATTATGTCATTTATTATTATTATTATTATTTATTTATATTTATTCATTTATTTAATTGATTAATCAATGAGCACTTGGTCAGCAATTACCATGTGCAACGCACATCACATGTGCATGTTTTAATAAATGATAATTATATAAAAAAAAAAAAAATAGTAAAGCTTCGTGCATGATGGTTAGCAATTGCTGACCATCATGCACGAAGCATCGTGCATGAATGGTTAGCAACCGTTGCTAATCGTCTCACGCACGATCGTGCATAAACGATCAGCAACTGTTGCTGATTCGAGAAGTTTTTTTTTTTTTTTTTAAATGCTGCATAACGGAGGGCATGAGCAACGGTTGCTAAAAAGAGAGAAACGTGTGTTTTGTGTCTTCGAGAGGCAAGAAAGAAAAGGGATTCTCTCATTTGGGCTGTGGCTAAAAAAAAAAACATCAAGGATATAGAGGATTATCTCCACGATATTTCTAGCATGATCATAATGGTGATTATTCGAAAGTTCGCTCTTCCATTCAACGTCCATTGGTGGTGTGTCTAAACTAGAGGTTCGACGTTTGTGGGACTCGAACTGAAGAACATCCGAACCGATTCGTTTAAAGCGTGCTTTAAGAGATAATTCGTTTAACTCTCTTTTTATATTCAGATTTTTTATTAAAATGCACGAACACCTTCGGAGAATCATGTATAGAAATATATCATCTTTGTTTCTTCTGTGTTTTTGTTAATTTTACCTATACATGATTCATGAAACCCTAACAATGGGCACAACATCATCTCCTTGATAGAGAACCCATGCGAGTGCAAGTTGTGTACGAGTGCAATTGTGCTTTTTTGCTAACTTCTCCAATCGATCGTAAAGAAGCTTGTTTTTGTCCAAATTCCTTGCTTGAAACCTAGGACAGTTTCTTTTTGAGTGCCAGATATCTGGAGTGCCAAAACTTGGCACTAAGGGACACTTAAATGCTAAAAGTTGGGAAAGTGACACTTAAGTGCCAAAATGGGAGCAAAATGGATTATTTAAGTGTTCACGGCGAGAAAATCTTGTCAAAATGTTGATGTGGCGGTTTTTCGACGAGACAAGTGTAAAACGATATCATTTTGCACGCTGACGTAGGTAAATAATTAATATAAAAATTAATTAAATAAAATTTAAAACTAAATGTATTTTACTTTTTAAAAAAAAAAAGATGGAGATTGCAGGCGGCGAGGGCTAAGCCCTCAACTGCGTGCTTCCTTCCTCTTTTTTTTTTTTTAATTTTTTTTAATTTTTTTTAATTTAATTTAATTTAATTTTTTTATTAAAATTCAAATCTATGTCAAAACGACATTGTTTTTATGTTTTTTTTCTGAGTCAGCTCTTCAGCAAATCACGTAGAAGAGCAAAAATAATAATAATAAATTGCCATGTAGAATTTCCAAACGGGTTTGCCGGATGTGACACTTAATTATCACTTTTTTAACTTTTGGCACTTAAGTGTATCCTCATGCCAAATTTTGACACTTGGGCTATACTTCTTCTGCTTCTTCTCTGAGAAATGAGAGGAAAAATCTGAAAGGATTAGCGAAGAAGTTTTTAGACCATCGTGGATATGAATGCGAAACATCAAAGGAAGAAGTGCCCACTTAACTATTAGCATATCAGAAAACTATTCTCTCGCACAGTTTCTGTGACTCCCTTGCCACCGAAGAACCTACGACCATGAGGGCTATATGGAACGATGCTGATTACGAACTCCCTGAAAATTTGGAGAGGGGGGCCAAAAGATTGAAATAAAAAAAAAAAACATCGTACCAAGTGAAGGGATTGTGTTTTTGGAGATCAACTTAGAAACATTTTTGAAATCTACTCCAATGGAGCTGAACAACGCTATACCTGTAGAGCGGGACGATTTCTTGCTCGCTTTCACGAGTCCAGAGTGACCACTCCATCTGTAAGGCCGTGATGGGATAAACTGCGTGCACTCTTCGTATTCGTATGGTGTCGGGGCTAGCCTTTGACAAGCTGATGTATTTGACTTTTCCCTCTTCCACCAACTTCTTTAGTTTGTCCATCTGCGTTTTTTCAAAACCAATTGATTTTATTAATCGTTGATCGGTAAAGGCCATTTAAATATCAGCAATCATCCATAAATAGGAAGACCTGTCAAATGAACTTGCAGTTTCCTCCATCAAGACTGATGTGTCGATCCGATGCATGTAATAGAAGTTAATGTACTTGACACCAAGGCACTCGAGGCTTGACTCACAACACGAGCGGACATATTCAGGCGTCCCCTTGATCACCAAACTGTCTTATTCGAGTTTCACCACGCCGAATTTGGTCGCTAGGTGCACCTCTTCCTGTGGCAACTTCTTCAATGCCTGCCACAATTATATCACGAAGTTTCTCTAATAACCTTATATCTAAAATGTATCAATTACGAGATTAATCTACTGGTATTGTGTGTTTTGGTTTGTTCACATTACCTTTCCAACAAGAATTTCATTAATTTTGGGTTCATATATATCTAACGTGTCGAAGAATGTTATCCCCTTGGCGAAGGCGTAAGTGATGATTGAAATGCCAGCTTCCTCCGGGACAGGATCATTGTAAATACCCATGAGTCCCATGTAGCCAAAACCCAACTTTGAAACGACAACTCACACATCTCGGCATGAAGCAACTTAAATGAATCCACGAGAATTTAATCAACAACAAATAATGAAACGATGTTGTAAAACTTTGATCTTGTACGTACACCATTAAATTTAACGAAAGCAAGAAGCAGTTTCATTACAAACCTCAAGACCTTGAGTTCCGAGTTTCACTCGTCGAATCTGAACTCCTTGATGCTCAGCCATCTTCAATGATATCTTGAAGTTGCTACTTGGTGTTCATGATGTTAAATTTCGTGCAAATTTATAGGAGTTTAGGCGACAAGCACAAAGAAAGGGAAACTTGAAATTATGAATAGCAAGGGGGGATCAAGAATGGGGTGTTTGACCATGACCCATCACGTAAGCAGACGACTGTTGAGCTGTTGGATACTCTAGGTTTGCATAGCCCGGTATGTCACGAGCGTTGCCATTTGTCTTCCCTTCTACCATGAAGAATTGCCATATCCGACACCATAATGTCCCATAAAAAAAATTGCCCCAAAAGTGCTAAATCTATTATATGAATGTCAATTCAATCATAAACTTTTTAATTGATCAATTTAATCTCAGTCCTTTTGAAAATTGCCAATACAATATTTCTTATCAATTTTCATTGGAAATTACTAGTGTAGACGCTAACTATCCTTCGTGGCACGACTGGCTGACTCTAATGAGGATAATTTTTTTTTTTCTCATGTTCCTTCGTCAATTTGCAACTTTAACAGTGGCCAATGAGAGCATTACAACTAGGCGAGGGTTGCTGACTCACAATAAAAAAAATGAAAAAATCGGAAATATATCGACTTTACCATGTAAGACGGTCAGCGTCTAAGTCAATGATTTATGGTTAATGACTATATTAGTCAATTATCAAAAGATTAATGACTAAATTAGTAAAATTAAAAAATTTAGAATTTTTTGGACAATTTTTCCTAATGATAGAGTAGAATATCAGGTGACTCTTGCTTGGCTTTGTAAATCCATACATCAACAATCATGCACGTTACGGTTGGATTTTTGCTCAACAATAAGGTTTATTTAATTTATATTCACATTTAGCACCCAAAAAAAAAAAAAAAAAAAAAACCATAGTAGGTACCCTAGTTAGCAAATCATTGGTCATTTTCTTGGACTCCTATCTCTTGCATAATTTAACTAGGCTATAATATTACTAGCGTCTTGATATTTGTTGGTGCGAGTAACTGTCATAAAAATAACTTGTGACATATCAGGTGATGCAAACATTAGAGTATCCAACAACACGTGGAGGCTGTAGAGGTGTTGCGCATCTACTTACGTCGACGTGTCATTGTCAGATCCTCTTCTCCGTTTATGGGGCCCAATAGGTCAAACTAGCTCTTTTTTCCCATAAATTTTCTGAATACAAAAACTATTTTCACATAATATATCGTGTGTGTGTATGTGCATGTGTATATATATGTATATCTATATAAATATATATAATATTGTGGAGAATATATACATACATACACATACATGAAATTGAGGATAGTTCTAAGTATTTACTTAATCTGTATACGAAAAGTTAATTTAAAGGAAATATATACTAAACCATTGATTTATTTAGGGACATGTTGGATGCAAGTTTCACTAAACTTAAAAGGGCATTTAATATTTTTATAATATGTTTGACAAACTCTTTAAAACTTCACACATAATGGCGGATCAAGGGGAGAGTAATGGTCCTGCGCCTTTCTCCCAACAAAATATTTATATTGTTCACTTGAATTTTTTCTGAATTTTAAAATGATGCACTGAAAAGTTCAATTAGAAAATTTTGTCCCTAGTCACCGAAACAAAAAATTTAGATTTGCAATTGGCCTCACAATATATTTTTTGGAAGCTGCTCCACCCTATAATAAGGTCTTGAAACTCTTTAACACATGGATTGTCAAACATTGACACTACAATATATTTGAGCTTAGTTAAAATGCAACTAAAATTATACCAAATAGACTACAAATGCTAATATTACCAATTTATATTTGTGTTTTGGTCGCCTTGACTCCTATATATATGCATAAAACTTCATGAGCATTAAATCTGGAAAATAAAGGAGCTACTAATTCCTAACAGGTGCATCTAAAATATGGTCAAGGAGCAAGAAGTTCAAATTCCCTTAGTGAAACTTGGAACTCAAGGTCTTGAGGTAATTTGAACAAAAACTACTTGATCACATAGAGTGAAAATTGATCATAAGTTTTTGTCGTTAGACAACGTTTCTTATTTTAAATTCGACTTCTAAATCCGTAACGAATAGCGAAGTTCAACACAGATGATAGATTCATTCAGTTCCTTTGTTTTAGGGGGAGAGATCATGATTCTTCAAAGCATATTTTGCGTTCTCTTTGATAAGTTCACCAATGCATATTTTACTATAATATTTGCATATCTTTGTGACAATGTATTAAAGACAGGATTAATATTCGTAATGGAAAAGGATCACAAATCCTTTCTTTTCGTAAACAGCACAAACGGACTTGTTGACACCTAAATTTTGGCGGCTCATTTAGTCATTAGGGGTTAATTTTATTTTATAATTGCATATCATATAGTGTTAGGTGCATTTATTTTTAATTTACATGTTTTGCATTTTTATTTTCTTTAGGACTGGTGGTCAATGGCTTCGAATTAAATTTTTGGATTTAAATTAACAGGCCGGACTAAGCCCGTAAAACGAGAAAATCGGCCCAAGCCCGTTTCTTTTAAATGATCATAAATTATCTTTTGAGGAATTAGAAATTCGAAATTTTTCCGAGATATGATGAATTTTTTGGTAGATATAAAAGAATATTGCAAGTTGGTTTTGAAAGATTTGATTTTAGGAAAATTTTATCATTATCTCGAGTTCTTATCAGTATAAGATGAATTTTGTGAAAAAGATTTGCGAAAGTTGATTCAAGGAAATTTTGAAAATCAAATTCCTCTCACTATAAAAGGCCATGTGTGCGAGAGGTAAAAGGGCGCTGGTTTTTCTTTAGAATCAAAGGGAAAAAATAAAAATAAAAATAAAAAACACAAGGGAAAGAATTGAGAGGTCATCCGTGCGTGGGGAAGCAAAAAGCAAAAGGAAAAGTGAAAAGTAGGGGTTGATTTGACCCCTACTGTTCATCTTCTCCAAAGGAAAGGCTTTCTTTTGTTGCAATTTGGCTCCACCGAGCTTGCTCCGCCCACCGCCGCCGCGTCTCACCGCCGATCCGCCTCTGCTCCAGCAACACCGCAGCCTCGCCTGAAGCCAGCAGACCCACACCCTCTCGGAGCACCGACCTCGCCCTGATTGATTGCGTCTCCGCCTGCTGCGACCCAAGCGCAAACGCCGGAGCCACCTCTGCTTTGCTCCGCTCAGATCTGTGCTTGAAGCTTCTTGCCCAGCAACAGGAGTTTAGTCCCCTGCTCGCCGCACCAGTGCCGCTGCTCGCCGCACCTGTGCCGCCGCTCGCGCCTCTTCCGGATCACCGCTGCAGCAGCCACCTCAGTCCGACGAACCCGACATTGCCACCTACCGTCGTTCTGCCGAGCAACGCCCACTGCTGCTGCTCGAGCCATCCAGCCTGCTGCTGTCGCTCCGCCATTGCCGCCCTTCTGCCGAGTTTCTGACCGCCTGGACCTCCGATCAGTGACCCAGGTCGCAAGCCGCTGCGCCCGCACCGATCCGACGCTACTCCTGCTTCGCCCGCGCTTCCTCTGCTTCGACCCACAACCGCCAGGTGACCCACGACCTCCGGCCCGTCCCTGCTCCAGCTTCGCCCTTTGCTGCCGCCACCACCTTGCCGGACCCATCCGACCAATTGCCCCTTGGAGGTTCACGAGCAAACCTCGCTCGAAACGAAGAAAAAAAAGAAGGAAAAGGGAATTAGGTAGTTTTTTTATCTTTTTACTTTTACTTTTACTTACTTTCTTTATAGTTTTGTTTATTCTATTCTTTCTATTTTTTAGGTTATGTTATTTGATAGTTTTTTTCTTTTTAGTCTAGGAATTTAAATTGTGATAATGGATGCAATATTCGTAAAATCTTTTAGGCATTATCTTTAAGGTGTTGCCCAAAATTATGTAATTATTAATTTGGTCCGTAAGACGTCGGATCATTTTTTTTGATTATATTAATTTTTGGGCATTTTGATGATATTTAAATTGCTAAATCATTATAGTTATTAATTTGATCCGTAAGATTTCGGATTAGATTTTTAATTATTTTGATTTCTTGTCTCGATGTTTAGGTTAAAAATAATCGTTAATTTGACCCGTGAGACAACGGGTTATTTTTCGTTTATTTTAATCCTCTATCTGTTTGAATATCTTGCTTGTTAGATTTAATATTTGTTTTAGTAAATCACTAAGAAAAATCAAAAAAGACATTTGGATTAGGATTTCATTTGGTTTTAGAATATTTCTGGTTATTTTGCATATCTAGAATAGGGATTTTATTTCGAATTTAAGAGAATATAAAAAATGCATCCATTTAGATTGTTTTTTTTTTATTATTATTTGAATTGCACGTTTAATTATTTGTTAATTTTAATTTTGAATTTTATAAAAATCAAAGAAAATCATTTAGAAAAAATTTCATTGTGCATATTAGGTTAGAATTGCATGTTTGATTTTAATTTAGTTCATCTTTTTAGATAAGATTTGAACTTTAGATTAAGATAATGTCTTAATTTAAATTAGATTTAATAACTCTAATTCTTAAGTTTAAATTAGATAGAATTTTAATCTAGCTAGATAATTTTTGCATTTGGAATTTCATGAAAAAAATACAAAATTTGTCTTAGGATAAGATTAATTTCAATTTTTAGGATAGATTGCATTTTTAAAATAGAAACATCAAATGCACGTCATTTAGTTTTTATTTAAGTTCATTTAATTATAACTTTCTTGTCATTAGAATAAGTCATTTAATCAATGTCACGTGACATATAGCTTGCATATTAAATTGTATGAAGTATGTCATTTTAGTTTAAATAATTTGGTATGTCATTACATCGCATTACATTGCATGTCATTATAATTAGATCATTTAGATTGCATTTAATTATTGCATTTCTTCATGTCATATAGTTTAGGTCATGTCGTCATGTCATTTTAGATTATTTGCATAAGTCATGATTTTCATCAAATAAAGTGAAAACAAAAAAAAAAAACAAAAAATTGAAATTGCGTGTTAATTAGAAATCATATCTAGGATTATCTATATGAATTCTGATTTAACATTGCAGATGCTTTCGTTGCTTTAAGGTATGCTTTTTACATTATTTAAATTGCTTTCTTGATGTGTTAAATTGGTGGTATGCGCACATGTATGATCACCTCACATGTTAGGAAGCTCAATTAAAATCAAAACAAGCTGCCTGCAAAACATTTTTTAGAAATGGTACCGAAAGGGCACTAGGATGGTCTAGTGTAATCAAGTCCCCGTACCCAAAATCTCTGGTTCGTAGGAGTAAGATAATCCTCCCATTATTTTACTTAGGTGTCTAATCGACCTACCTTAAACCGATTAGTGGCGACTCCTAGATAATGATCTTTTGCATGTTAAAACCCTAAGTCGTGATTTGGTATGGGCTTGGGAGAGCCTGAGCTAAGCTTAAAGGCTTAGTAGTCCATCAACCTAGTTTTAGGTGGCAAACCTCGGAAAATTGGGTCGCGACAGCTTGGCGACTCCGCTGGGGATTGTCTTAAAACACTTAGTGGACTTAGGCCAATTTTTCTTTAAAAATGTTTTTGTTTGGCAGCAAGGATCCCAGGTACGTCCCTAACATTTTTAAGGTGTTAAATGTTTTTGCAGATGGGAGGTATAAGGGGAGTTGTCTTTGCTAACCTTTGTCATGTAGGTTGGAGTGTGGGATGAATGATTTATTTTTCCCAATTAGAAGTGCTGTTTGCATTTAAACTGTTGTGCATGCTTTATTGCTTTAGCACTACACTATTTGCACACACAACCTGCGGTCCGACCTGGGCTGCGATAGGATCTCTAGGATGGTGTTGAGAAGTATTCTTCCTCTAAAGCGAGACTGCTATGTAGAGGTTGACCTTCTCTTCCCCGAAAGTTTTCATGGTGACGAAATGTGTTTTGTCCATATCCGCGAGACTGCGTGACTATTGGACATTCCATTCGACCGGGCCCGGAGTTAAGAGGACCTGATGTTAATGCGAGACTGCAACGCTCAGATCACCCTCTTAGCTCCACTTTGTTAAGCCTTCTAGATAGAAATTGAGCCTCACGTCTCATGTGATGTGTCTATGTGATTGTCATTTATTTCCGGTGAAAGTAAGTTGTCTAAATTATTGCAATTTATTTACTTTATTGTAATTTTTGTCGGTCCATGACAATAGGTTTCGTCGTCAGTTTTGTTTTATATGCAATGGGGAAAACCGACGTACAATTCATTTCCACTCCCAAAAAAGAGCTCAAGATGTGGTTGGACCAGTTAGATCAAGATGGCCAAAGATATGTGAAAGCTAGGATCCCCTGACTTCTCCCACTGTTAGAGATCAACGTTCACTCTGGTGTGATCCAAGCACTCCCTCATTTGTGGTGTCCACAAACTTCCACTTTCATATTTGGTGAGTTCGAGCTGACTCCAACGCTTGAAGAATATAGTGTTGCCATTGGAATGCCTTTGGAAAAGGAACTTGTTAGACCGCCTATCGGTATAGATTCTATTTCTGAATTATCACAGTTTTTAGAAATCGAAACCGAAAGAGTAAGGAAGGTTGTTAAAGCTAATTGTTTTGCATGCCCATTTTCATTTTTGGAAGAGTGTTTTGCAAATCAATCAATGATTTCGAAAGCTAGGATCTTCATATTAGCATTTTTCGGACTAATCGTTTTTCCTTATCGAAGAAATGCTATTAATCCTTCAATTTCATATGTGGTTAATCGTGTTTGCAATGGTTTAAATTATGTTAATATGGTTTTAGCCGAAACGTTCTTGTCGTTGAACCGTTTCAAGCAAAATGAAGAAAAGACCATGCGTGCCCTTCCCTGAACTTTTGCAAATATGGTTTTTCTCACACATAAAAGGTTTTGGGCACCTTATGAAACAATTTAGAATTGATGATTTAAGGCACCCCATACAAAAATTTGCAGTTTTGGAACGTTTTTCTCCGAATAAACAATATGCCCGTTGGGTTAATTTTTTGAGAAATCCTAGGCCCAAGGCATTCCTATGGTATACTAAATGGCTTCATGTTGAGGAGGCCCGTTTCTCTCACAAGTATGATGGTCCAATTCCGTTACTGGGCCTTTCTGGTGCTACCTCCTATTACCCATATCGGGTGGCCCGTCAGTACAGAGCTCTTCAAGAAGTTCCTCCACCCCTCAAGACAGAGTTATTCCAAGTCCTTTTTGTTCGTACGGACTATGGTTATTTCAACGAGGTCCAGATGATCATTGCTGCATGGAATGAATGCCATCTAGAAAAGATTCTGGTGCCCAAGAGACTGAAAGGCAAGGAGGAAATCCACCATGCGTCGGCATTCTACATCCAACAACACCGGATTCCCGATGCCTTACGCCCGATGGTCCCTGATGTGACCGAGAAGCCTACTCAACGAGCACAAATTGAGCATCTTAAGCAGAAAGTGGAAATGCTTGAAGCTGAAAATAAAAAGCTTCGCAAGACGTTGGGATCCCGAAAGCATATAAAATAAAATGTTTTCATTTTTTTTGATGTTTAGGGGTTTTGATTTCAATTTTCAATTCAATGCTTTCAATGTTTAGTTCTATGTTTAGGAAGTTGAGACATTTATTTTCCTAGTTCATTTGTTTAGGATACTTTAAAGTTTTTACATTGTCAATTTCAGAAAAATCTCATTAATGAATAAAAGTGTTAGACTTTTGTCATGGACCGGCGTATTTCATATGGGTTACTTACTTTTGTTCATTTCTTACTTAGGACAACGGATCCCTCACGTTCGCCCATAATCACGCGATTGAGAGCTAGAATGGTCGACCAAACTGAAATGCGTGATCGTATATCCGTTGTGGAGACTCAACTCCAACAAGTGCTTACTTCTATACAGCTTATGACGGATCAATTCAAATCCCTCTGAGCGAATCCGACTCCTCCACCTGCTCTCCCCGAGATAATAATTTCGAAGCCAACAAACAAGGGCCAAATGATTGATGATGACATGCTTGAGCTGGAGGATGACCCACCATTGATCACCACCAAAAAGGCTAAGATTGACAACGTGCCTAAGATGGAGCAAGATGAACGTGTTGCGAAACTCGAGGAGAAAGTGAAGCAATTGCAAGAGTTACAAAGTTCATTGCCATTCGACTTGTCCGTGTATGAAAAGGTCAAGATGCCGAAGAAGTTCAAGATGCTGGAGTTCGAGAAATACGATGGTACTTCCTGCCCAAAAGCCCATTTGCAGATGTACCACGTACGCATGGCCCAATATGTCAAGAATGAGCCCCTTATGATTCAATCATTCCATGCGAGTTTGACTGGGCCTGCACTGAGCTGGTACATAATGAAGAATGTAAACCTCCTTGACACCTGGAATGAGGTGACTGACGCATTCCTCAAGCAATTTAAGTTCAACATGGACATTGCACCTTCCCGAGAGGATCTTGAGCGGATGGAGAAGAAGAAGAGTAAGTCATTCAAGGAGTATGCTGTGAGGTGGCGAAATCTAGCCGCTCAAGTCACTCCGGAACCTGCCAACAAGGAGCTGATGAAATTGTTCGTGAGGACCCTACCTTCTGAGTTCCGTAACCGAATAGCTAGTACGTATGTCGAAAGTTTCAATCAGCTTATTCCTGTAGGAGAACAAATCGAGGTAGGGATAAGGGAAGGATGGTTTACTGAATCATCTAGCAAGAGATTCGCTGCCAAGAAGGAGAAGGAAGCGGCTGTAGATGTGAATTTGGCTTATGGCCAAGAAAATGTCAAACATGCTCCAGTTATCCAAATGAATCCGAGACAGCCACAAACCACTGGCCGTCAACCATTTGTCCGAGCAAATAATAGAAGGGAATTCTCTCCTATCCCTAGGTCTCCATCTCAAGTGCTGATTATCCTCCGAAAGAATGGTTTGCTTACTAGCGAACCAAAGCGTCCTAATGTTGAAAGAAATCGCAGTTATGACTCGGCGAAGAAGTGCGACTACCATAGTGGTGAATTGGGGCATTCAACTGATGAATGTTTCACCCTCAAGCACAAGATCCAAAACCTCTTAGACACGAAAGTCTTTTCATTTCAAACTGCTCGGCCGAATGTCCAAAAGAGTCCGCTACCCGAGCATGAAAGCACGGTGAATGCTATCTTGGAATATGAAGTTGGCCGAATCAAAGACTCGAAGGTGCACGTGGCGGATGCTTACAAAGTGGATTGGTGAGAGCTGGATATTATCCGGGTCAAGAAAATGTTCCCCTGTCGCTGATGAAAGAAAGAATTGCCCAAATGGTGGATGACGGCATTATTGTATATGCTGACCGTAACTGCATAGTTTCCACTATTTCCCATATCATCATCGATTGGGAGCAGGAAAAAGCTGCGCTTAATGCTAGTAAGGAAGAAGTTGATCCTTCGCTCGCGGACATGCCTCCGCTAGAAGATGCATCTGATGAAGAGATAGTGATTGAAATACCTCAGCCGTACGAGTATGTTAATGATAAGGCAGTGCCTTGGTCTTATGACTTAAATGTTGACTTTGTTACAAGATCCGGTCGCACCTATGGTCAAGCCAATGCTCAACCTGCAAAGCCAGTCACCGATGAAGAGGCTAAGGAATTTATGGCTGTGATTAAAGCAAGTGAGTATAATGTGGTCGATCAATTGCGAAAGATGCCAGCTCAGATTTCTCTACTCGAGCTTCTCCAAACATCCTCCGTGCATCAAAAGTCACTAATAAAGGTGTTAAGTGAAATTCATGTGCCAGAAACAGTTGAGGCAGACAAGTTGGAAGAATTTGTGGGATCGGTCATTCTCAAGGATTTGATTGCCTTTTCTGATGAAGAATTCCCTCTCGAAGGCCGGGGACATAACAAAGCACTCTACATATCCGTTAAACACAAATCTTCTCATGTGTCTCGAGTGCTCCTTGATAATGGGTCCGCTCTGAACATATGTCCATTAGCCACTCTGCGCCGCCTCAAGATAGATCTGTCTAAGATACATGCTGTGATGACCTCGGTACGAGCTTTTGATGGCACAAAGAAGGAGGTGTTCGGAGAAATCTATCTCGACGTACAGATAGGGCCAGTCTTCTTCAACATTCCTTTTCAAGTGATGGACATCCCTACCGCATTCAATTTCCTGCTGGGTCGTCCCTAGATACACACTGCTGGAGCAGTGCCTTCAAGTCTACATCAAGCTGTGAAATTTGTGATCAAAATGAAGCTGGTCACCGTGTATGGTGAGGAAGACCACCGGATCCATCATGAGACATCTATCCCCTATATAGAGCTGGATTCTAAGATCTAATCAAGTTACCACTCATTTGAGTTGGTATCCACCATACATGCTTCTCGAGGTTCATCATTGTCCATTCCTGAAGTTTCAGATGCTGCTCTTATGGTGGGAAGAGTAATGGTCGGAAACGGTTTCGTTCTTGGCAATGGTCTCGGTAGAAATGGTCGGGGCATTCGAAACCCCATTGAATCCCCTTAGAGGTCCCGTACTGCTGGTTTAGGGTACCATGGAAGAGGTGGGGGAAGTTCAAGAGGACAGACACGGGGGCGAGGTAGGCAAAACCCCCTACCTCTAAGCATCCATGAGACATTCCCCGGTCCTCCCATAATGATGCAGGATGAAGCAGATACCCTGGGGCAGCCTAGTGGCAAATTTGATTACCTGGTGAAGTATTCGGCCCCTCCCAGCTATTGTGTTGATCCTTGTGAGATAATCCCAGATGGATGGAATAGCATGGATGATCCAACACCCCTGAAGACCAAAAACCCTGATGATGAGCTGGAAGGAGTTGCAGACTTATTCGACAATCTCATCATAGGAGTCATTGATGAAGGATCTCCTGAAGAGATGGGCCCTGGCCCACAAGAGTAACTTTTTACTGCTTTCGCACATTCCCCTGCGTGGGAATTTTTATTGCTTTCTAGGGATTGTTTTCAATTTCTTCTTTTTCATTTTCTTCTTAGGACTTGAATTGCATTTTCCCTTCAATAAATTGTAATTGCTTGATGAATTTCAATGAAATTACAACCTTTATTTTGAGAGCATAATGAGGCACACCAAACCAACTCGGTGATGATATCCAGCCGATAAAAGAAAAGAAAAATCCAAGGAGAATTATGAGACCTAGGTTTCATCATGCTTTCTCGTGTCAAAAAAATTTTTTTAAATGATTTTTGTCAAACGATTTTCTTAAAAAAAATAAAAATAAATAAACACAACAAACAAAGAAAATCTAGGTTACCCTGTTTGTCTTTCTGATTCATCTACTTCCTGTTTTAGGGACGATATTCTGACTTGTAAGAACGTGAGAATGATCCAATGTAATACAGCAAGTGTTGATGATGATCCCGAAGATCCAATCGAAGACTCCAGCGAGGTTCAACGTAGCTGGGAACAACATGAAAGGGCTAGAGCTCCCACATCCGAGCAAACCGTCACTATTAACTTAAGTGACACTGAAGAAGCCAAAGAGGTGAAAATTGGGGCAAGTCTCCCCAAAGATGAGGCCAAACGCTTGATTCAACTATTGAAGGAATATCGGGATATCTTTGCATGGACCTACGTTGACATGCCCGGTTTAGACCCGTCAATTGTGGAGCATTGCCTACCTACTAATCCAGATGTGCCACCTAAAAAGCAGAGGCTCCGGAGAACTAAGCCCGAACTCTCAAAGAAGATAGAGGAGGAAGTGATGAAGCTTCTGAAGGTGGGATTCATTGAAGTCTCACAATACCTTAATGGGTAGCTAACATTGTACCGGTGATGAAGAAGGACGGTCGAGTCCGAGTTTGTGTAGATTATCGGGATCTGAACAAGGCTAGCCCGAAAGATGATTTCCCGTTACCTCACATAGATGTTCTTGTCGATAGTACTGCCGGATTCGAACTATTCTCATTTATGGATGGTTTTTCTGGGTACAATCAGATAAGGATGAAGGAGGAAGATAAAGAGAAGACTGCATTTATCACCCCATGGGGGACTTTTCATTATAAGGTTATGCCTTTCGGACTAAAAAATGCGGGGGCAACTTACCAGTGAGCCATGATAGCCCTGTTTCATGACATGATGCATCAAGAGATTGAGGTCTACGTTGATGACATGATTGCAAAGACTCGACCTGGAAAAAGCCACGTCGAGACCTTGAAGAAATTGTTTGATCGACTCCGCAAGTTCAAGCTTCGGCTAAATCCCGCTAAGTGCGTGTTCGGAGCAACATCGGTAAATTACTTGGATTCATTGTGAGCAGTAAAGGGATTGAAATCGACCCAGCTAAAGCTAAGGCCATTTGTGAGCTACGACCTCCGTCAACAGTGAAGGAAGTCCGGAGCCTTTTGGGGAGGTTGAATTACATTGCTCGATTCATTTCCCAACTTTCTGAAACCGCCAAGCCATTCTTCAAACTTCTAAAGAAGAATGCACGGGTCAACTGGGATGATGAGTGTCGAGAAGCGTTCGACAAATTGAAGTATTACTTGATAAATCCACCGATGCTTGTCCCGCCATCGCCGGGGCATCCTTTGATTCTCTATCTCACTATTCATAGTGAGTCACTGGGTGCAATGTTGGCTCAGGAAAGTCCTCTTGATAAAAAAGAACGGGCCATTTATTATCTGAGTAAAAATTCACAAGTATCGAGCTGAAATATTCGATGTGGAAAAGACTTGCGCTGCATTAGTGTGGGTATTGCATAGATTGCGACAGTACACGCTGCATTACCAAACGTTCCTCGTGACTGAAAATAATCCTATCAAGTACTTACTTGAACGGCCAGCTTTGGTGGGTAAGTTGGCTAAATGGCAGATTTTAATCTCAGAATTTGATGTGCAATTCATGCCACAAAAGTCGGTTAAAGGTCGAGTGATTGCTGACCTTTTAGCTGAGAATCCAAGAGTCTCAAATAATGATGATGGTTTCCTAGATGACCGTGTTTTGAATGTAAGTAAAGATTCATGGACTATGTTCTTTGATGGAGCCGTGAATTTGTCTGGTTCTAGTACTGGGGCAGTCCTGATATCCCCAGATGGACAACACCATCCGGTAGCTGCAAAATTGATATTCCCATGTACTAACAATGTGGCTGAATATGAAGCTTGCATTCTCGGGCTTCAGGCCGCAATTGAGATGAGTGTGGCCAAATTAAGAGTGTTTGGAGATTCGGCGTTGATCATACTACAGACTGTAGGTGAATGGAAGACTAAAGATGCCAAATTGCTCCCGTATCATAAGTATTTAGAAGATCTGATAAAGGAGTTCGAGGAAGTTTCATTTGAATACTTGCCGAGGTTTCATAATCAATTTGCAGATGCACTTGCAACATTGTCTTCCATGCTGAAAGTCACTGATGGTTTAGAGGTCGAGCCACTAAAAATAGAGGTTTTGCCGAAACCAGCTTATTGTATGATTGTGACTGAAGAACCCGATGGAAAATCATGGTATTACGATATCATGAATTACATTAAAAGCAGGAATTCCCGAGGGAAGCACTCAGGCTGATAGGAAGTACATAACGAAGATGGCTTCAAATTTTTCGCCCCGGTGAGAATTTGTACAAGAGATCTTATGATTCGGTCTTGTTGCGATGTATAGATGCAGCCGAGGCCACTCAAATCATGCAGGAAGTGCACGAAGGAGTATGTGGGCCTCATATGAACGGACATATGTTAGCCAAAAAGATCATGAGATTAGGCTACTACTGGCTCACCTTTGGAAAGTGATTGCATCCAGCATGTTCGGAGTTGTCACCGTTGCCGATTCATGGGAATAAGATAAATGTTCCTCCAATTGAGCTGCATCGGTTTTCCGAGCCATGGCCTTTCTCGATGTGGGGTATTGATGTGATTGGCCCGATCAACCCTAAAGCTTCAAATGGGCATTGATTCATCTTGGTAGCGATAGACTATTTCTCCAAATGGATCGAAGCTACATCTTTTGCAAATGTCACTGCTCGCAATGTTGTGAAATTCGTTAAACGTTACATAATTGCTCGATATGGCGTCCCTAAAGCGATCATTACTGATAATGGGACAAATTTGAACAACAAACTTGTTGATGGGTTGTTCAGCAAGTTCAAAGTCAAGCATCTAAATTCGTCTCCTTACCGCCCTCAAATGAATGGGGCTGTTGAAGCGGCCAATAAGAATGTTAAGAAGATCTTGGCTAAGACAGCCGAGAATTATCGAGATTGGCATGATAGGTTGCCCTTTGCATTAATGGCATACCGGACATCGATCCGTACTTCTACCGGGGCAACACCTTTTGCTCTGGTGTATGGTATGGAGGCAGTTCTGCCTGTCGAAGTAGAAATTCCTTCTCTGAGAGTTTTATCCCAAGTGGAGTTGTCTGAGGCTGAATGGTCCCAACAAAGATTTGAACAGTTGAATTTGATTAATGAAAGAAGACTGAAGGCTCTCTGCCATGGCCAAACATATCAGCAGAGAGTAGCTAGATCTTTTAATCGAAAGGTGCGGCCGAGACATTTTGAAGTAGATGATCTTGTTCTAAGAAAGCTGTTACCAATATTTCCAGATCCTGGAGGCAAGTTTGCTCCAAATTACAGTGGCCCTTATGTGGTGAAGAAAGTGCTTCCTGGAGGTGCCTTGATCCTGGCAGAAATGGATGGTCGTGAGTTTTCTAATCCAGTTAATTCCGATGCTGTCAAGAAGTATTACCCGTGATAGAATTTGACCTGTCATGTTTTGAATTGCAAGCATTTCTATGTTGAATAAATTGCTTCAATTGTTTGAATTTGCTGCAAAACTTGCATTTTTATTCCGTGATGAATTGCGTAAGATAGGTTGAATGTGTCAAATGGGATGTTTTGGAATGATGAAAGGCAACCTTACTCCATACACTGTCCCATACACTAATCTTCAGTGAGTTGTATAAAATTTCCATGCCTACAAGAAAAAAGGTGATCTCGCAAAGGATACGGTAACCAAAGTGATGAGAGGCAGTTCTTTCCTCTACCCAAAACACTACAAGTACACCAATTGTTTAGCCCTTTGAACCTATACACGTGAAGAGTTTTTAAATTATCCCTGTCAAGAACCATCCTACATTGGGACAAAATTTGAGATGAGTGATAGGAATTTTCTTACTCTCACTTGCATCAATCTTCAAGTCATGCTATTCGCATTGAATTCATGTGTTAATTTAAAGTGCCTTAGGATGATGAAGAGCATTTCTTTCTCTATCCTATATACACTTTTATCCATTGCTTAGCCCACTTGAGCTCATAAATTCATTTCATATTAAACCCAGTTGGTGATCATCCCCCATGCTTTGGGGCAAGAAGAAAAAACATTCGAGTAGCATGAACTAGAATGCTGACCAAATGGAGCTTCTGTTAAAAGAAAATAAGTGCTAAAGATGGGGCATGAAAAAAGCAGTGTGCCTGGTAAAAGCAAGGCCGATGCCCATAAAAAGAAGTAAAAATAATGCATAAGAAAATGTGGCATGAAAAAGCAGTGTGCCTGGTAAAAGCAAGGCCAATGCCCAGAAAAAAAAAAAAGAAAAATCAAATTCTTGATATAATGAGTCGTATCCCCAAAAGGCGGTACTAAACTCAAATGATGTTGCAATCAATGGAGATTTGATGAAGAAAAAATCTTCGACAGTGGAAAGGAAAATGTTGGAAATGTCAAGATGATCACCAACTTTAATCCCTTAAACACTTTTTTGAGCCTAATGATCCATTCGTTTCTCAACTCATGAACCAAGCCTACGTTACGTCCCTTGCAAAGTCTCTTCAAATTAGGGCACTTGAATTAGCATAAAGAGTTCGTATGTTTGAAAGCATCGCTTGAAGAAGTGCGAGTAAGATAACTTCTGCCTTGTTTCGCGTGTTTCTTGACTTGTAAATCCAAAGACAATTGCGAAATGTCATTTTTAAATAGCCTCGACTCAAAGAGTCGTCTTTGTTAAGTCATTGACCAAGCTCACAGTGCAGTCCCTATTAAAGACCTCTCAGATTGGTAAAGTCGTACCACTTGCGAGATTGCCCAGACTTTTGTTTGACATGATGACAGTGAGATAAAGTGATTGTCAAAATCCTGCATCAAAGGTCAGGATAAAATAGCCCATTTTAATGAGGATGAGTGGAAAGTCCTTTCAGACTAAACAATCCCTCATTTGACACATCCATGACACTTATGTGTTCGAATTGGAATTTTCTCTTGAAATCCTTTCCATTAGAATTAGGTGATGCATGGTTGATAGAAATCATTATGCATAAACCTTGCTTAAATTAATGCATGTTTATTTGTAATCACAAATACATGTCGCATCTCCTACAATCATGTTTTACAGGAGACATATCTCTAATGAGCAGAGATGTCACCAGGTAAGTATATCTCTATTTATACCTTAAATACTTGTCATTGTACAGGTATTTTCACTTTAAGTAATTCGACACTCGATAGAGTTGTCCCTAAAGATTTTTCTCTAGATTGCAACGCCGGGCGACCGAAGAATGGTTCGGGTCCTAGCCAAGCAAAACCTCGTTTAGGCGACCGTAGAGTAATGTACGGGTCCTAGACAAAACTTTATTTCCCTATTCAGGCGACCGTAGAGTAATGTACGGGTCCTGGAAGGTAAATCCCCGTTTAGGCGACCGTAGAATGGTACGGGTCCTAGACACAATCCAAACTCTGTCATACTAGGCGACCGTAGAATGGTACGGGTCCTAGGAAAGCAGTTTTCTTTATAAAGTCGTGTTATTATGCTGGGCGACCGTAGAATGGTACGGGTCCTGGACGTATAACATCAATCTATCTTGAATCATTTTTACCCTCCTTGAAGGTAAAATATTTCGAGTAGGTTCTTTTGACATCTCAGTCTGGATCTGGATGTCTTAATTATTGTTGTTGAACATTTCACTTTGGATGTGAATGTTCTTCTTGATCTCAATGTTTCGATTTATTACATGTTTGACTCTTCAAGGAGCCTGAGTGAGAGTTGGGTACTTGTGAAGTAAATAGGGATTTATCATGTACCTCAAGATGCTTTACCGCACTGACTGGTAAGTAATTGCAGGTATGTTCCTTCCTTTCGCATCATGCATTTGCATTAGCATTTCCATGCATCATATAAATTGCATTTTAAAATGGGATTCATTTTCCGACAAAAAATCAAAAATCAAAAATCAAAAATCAAATCATTTAATGTATGTGCATGGTCAAAAGTTAGGTCTCAATTTATATTTGAAGGCAACCTCTTCGAGCTCACCGTCAAAGAGGGGCAGCTGTTGACACCTAAATTTTGGCGGCTCATTTAGTCATTAGGGGTTAATTTTATTTTATAATTGCATAGCATATAGTGTTAGGTGCATTTATTTTTAATTTACATGTTTTGCATTTTTATTTTCTTTAGGATTGGTGGTCAATGGCTTCGAATTAAATTTTTGGATTTAAATTAACAGGACGGACTAAGCCCGTAAAACGAGAAAATCGGCCCGAGCCCGTTTCTTTTAAATGATCATAAATTATCTTGTGAGGAATTAGAAATTCGAAATTTTTGCGAGATATGATGAATTTTTTGGTAGATATAAAAGAATATTGCAAGTTGGTTTTGAAAGATTTGATTTTAGGAAAATTTTATCATTATCTCGAGTTCTTATCAGTATGGGATGAATTTTGTGAAAAAGATTTGCAAAGGTTGATTCAAGGAAATTTTGAAAATCAAATTCCTCTCCCTATAAAAGGCCATGTGTGCGAGAGGTAAAAGGGGGCTGGTTTCTCTTTAGAATCAAAGGGAAAAAAAAAAAAAAAACACAAGGGAAAGAAGGGAGAGGTCATCCGTGCGTGGGGGGAAAGCAAAAAGTAAAAGGAAAAGTGAAAAGTAGGGGTTGATTTGACCCCTACTGTTCATCTTCTCCAAAGGGAAGGCTTTCTTTTGTTGCAATTTGGCTCCACCGAGCTCGCTCCACCCACCGCCGCCGCGTCTCACCGCCGATCCGCCTCTGCTCCAGCAACACCGCAGCCTCGCCTGAAGCCAGCAGACCCACACCCTCTCGGAGCGCCGACCTCGCCCCGATTGATTGCGTCTCCGCCTGCTGCGACCCAAGCGCAAACGCCGAAGCCACCTCTACTTTGCTCCGCTCAGATCTGTGCTTGAAGCTTCTTGCCCAGCAACCGAAGTTTAGTCCCCTGCTCGCCGCACCAGTGCCGCTGCTCGCCGCACCTGTGCCGCCGCTCGCGCCTCTTCCGGATCACCACTGCAGCAGCCACCTCAGTCCGACGAACCCGACATCGCCACCTACCGTCGTTCTGCCGAGCAACGCCCACTGCTGCTGCTTGAGCCATCCAGCCCGCTGCTGTCGCTCCGCCATTGCCGCCCTTCTGCCGAGTTTCTGACCGCCTGGACCTCCGATCAGCGACCCAGGTCGCAAGCCGCTGCGCCCGCACCGATCCGACGCTACTCCTGCTTCGCCCGCGCTTCCTTTGCTTCGACCCACAACCGCCAGGCGACCCATGACCTCCGGCCCATCCCTGCTCCAGCTTCGCCCTTTGCTGCCGCCACCACCTTGCCGGACCCATCCGACCAATTGCCCCTTGGAGGTTCACGAGCAAACCTCGCTCGAAACAAAAAAAAAAAAAAAAAAAGAAGGAAAGGGAATTAGGTTTTTTTTTTATCTTTTTACTTTTACTTTTACTTACTTTCTTTATAGTTTTGTTTATTCTATTCTTTCTATTTGTTAGGTTATGTTATTTGATAGTTTTTTCTTTTTAGTCTAGGAATTTAAATTGTGATAATGGATGCAATATTCGTAAAATCTTTTAGGCATTATCTTTAAGGTGTTGCCCAAAATTATGTAATTATTAATTTGGTCCGTAATACGTCGGATTATTTTTTTGATTATATTAATTTTTGGGCATTTTGATGATATTTAAATTGCTAAATCATTATAGTTATTAATTTGATCCGTAAGATTTCGGATTAGATTTTTAATTATTTTGATTTCTTGTCTGATGTTTAGAGTTAAAAATAATCGTTAATTTGACCCGTGAGACAACGGGTTATTTTTCGTTTATTTTAATCCTCTATCTGTTTGAATATATTGCTTGTTAGATTTAATATTTATTTTAGTAAATCACTAAGAAAAAATCAAAAAAGACATTTGGATTAGGATTTCATTTGGGTTTTAGAATATTTCTGGTTATTTTGCATATCTAGAATAGGGATTTTATTTCGAATTTAAGAGATATATAAAAAATTGCATCCATTTAGATTGTTAGGTTTTATATATATATATATATATTTGAATTGCACGTTTAATTGTGTGTTAGTTTTAATTTCGAATTTCATAAAGAAAAGCAAAAAAAATCATTGTGCATATTAGGTTAGAATTGCATGTTTCATCTTTAATTTAGTTCATCTTTTTAGATAAATTGCATGTTAGATTAAGATAATGTCTTAATTTAAATTAGGATTTAATATGATCTAATCCTTAGTTTAAATTAGATAGAATTTTAATCTAGCTAGATCATTTTTGCATTTTTCGGATTTCATGAATTTCATGAAAGAAAATACAAAATTTGTCTTAGCATAAGTTAATTTCAATTTTTAGGATAGATTGCATTTTTAAAAATAGAAATATCAAATGCACGTCATCTAGTTTTCATTAAGTTCATTTAATTAGAACTTTCTTGTCATTAGAATAAGTCATTTAATCAATGTCACGTGACATATAGCTTGCAAATTAAATTGCATGAAGCATGTCATTTTAGTTTAAATAATTTGGTATGTCATTGCATCGCATTGCATGTCATTATAATTAGATAATTTAGATTGCATTTAATTATTGCATTTCTTCATGTCATATAGTTTAGGTCATGTCGTCATGTCATTTTAGATTATTTGCATAAGTCATGATTTTCATTAAATAAAGTGAAAAAAAAAAAAAAAAAAAAAATTGCGTGTTAATTAGAAATCATATCTAGGATTATCTATATGAATTCTGATTTAATATTGCAGATGCTTTCGTTGCTTTAAGGTATGCTTTTTGCATTATTTAAATTGCTTTCTTGATGTGTTAAATTGGTGGTATGCGCACATGTATGATCACCTCACATGTTAGGAAGCTCAATTAAAATCAAAACAAGCTGCCTGCAAAACATTTTTTAGAAATGGTACCGAAATGGCACTAGGATGGTCTAGTGTAATCAAGTCCCCGTACCCAAAATCTCTGGTCCGTAGAAGTAAGATAATCCTCCCATTATTTTACTTAGGTGTCTAATCGACCTACCATAAACTGATTAGTGGCGACTCCTAGATAATAAGCTTTTGCATGTTAAAACCCTAAGTCGTGATTTGGTATGGGCTTGGGAGAGCCCGAGCTAAGCTTAAAGGCTTAGTAGTCCATCAACCTAGTTTTAGGTGGCAAACCCGAAAAATCAGGTCGCGACAGGACTTAAAGTTGAGCTAATGATGATGTTTGTGTCGACACTGAAAATATCATGTTATTGGTGATATTAGAACAATGACCATCAGTGGATGATCATTTCGATGCTTGGATATGCGTAGCAGAAGAATAGGAAGATGTCAGAGAATTGGAAACAGGCTTTTGTTAGAATTGTCAAAGTTATCAACGACGGGACAATAGCAGCAAAATCTATTTTGGGATAGCTAGCTAATGTTTATTTGAAAAGATTATATAGGCAATCCATCTATGAACAGCTACACGAACAGATTTCTAACTACTATCTACTTTTCTAAAGCATTTCCAACGGGAAGACTGAATATGCCTATATTAAAGAAGATCTTGAAGGCCAAATCATAGATGAGCAATACATAGAAACCAAATATTACTTTGAGCTATTCTCCTAGCTAATGTTGTTCCTCTATTTTGTAAACTTCACTGTTGCGCTATTGCTATATTTTTATCGTGTAAAAAATCAAGTGCACAAGAGTGATGCCAGCATCTGACTTCTAATAGTATCATCCATCATTGGAAAAGATCAATGTTTACTAATTGTAACTTACTTAGCAGATTATTAGAGCAATCCAATACAACTTAAGGCTGCTAGTGTGGAAAGTGGGCGTAGGCTTTTTGATAAAACCAAACCACTATATATTGTTGTGTGCTACCGTTTCTCTTACTCATTCTAGCACACAATCAGCTCTTGACATTTGAAATATTTGCTTGACTTGATTGTCATAGTAATTGCCAATTTCCACAAAATTGTCAAAACTTACTAAAATAACCTATTCATCTCTCCTCTAGGTTGTATTGTTTTTTTTTTTGGTAAGATCCTCTAGGTTGTATTGTTAGCCCTAACATAAGTAAAGAAACATGTACTATTTTCTAGAATGAGGTGTCATAAGCACATTAAAACATTAAGTGTGTCAAGGAATGGACTTGACCAAAAAAATAAAAATAAATAACCTATCTACTTTGATTGTTGAGGGCCAAATGATCATCTATCTTGAAGTTGAAGCGTGTGCCAAAAATTCGAATCCCAACACTCTCTCCCTTAATCTAATTCCATTTATCTACTTATGACTACTCTTTCTACCCTCGTTCCTAGTTCAATATGTCACCTAAATATGATATGTTCCCCTCTTTCTACCTTGGTTGCTAGTTCTATATGTCACCTAAATATGATGGGTTCCACATATAAAGTCAAAATTATATATTGGGGAATTGAGAAGAATAGTAGTTGGGAAAAAAACTCACAAGGAATTTTGATGATTCCAAAATTATACTTGGTCTTAATACCTATTATGATAAGTGCGAATGGTGTGATAATTTTACATATGTCAATGTTTCCTATGATATTAGCAAAGACGAGAAGCTAAAAAATGACAATCAGCAGAACAAATGCCAATATGACAAGTAGCTCGTGGTGACTTGTAGATACCAAGGTCAATCTAGTGTTTTGGATAGTCTTTGGAGACTGATAAAGTCAAAAGGATCATTGAACTTGTATTCGCGTGTCATTTCATCAATACTGCAACTGAACTTATTGAATGGGATTATAACACCATGAGAAGAGGACACGTATTCATCGGGCCCGGGTGGAGTGGCCTAAACCTGAAACTGTTTGCATTTGGTGGCATGTAAAATTGAATTTGTGTCGTGAGCTTCATCCGCAAGCACATATTCATTCTTGAAGAACAAAGCCGTACACGATCAAGTGATTATAAACCATTTGCCAGAAGAGATGAAGAAACGAAACAGGTATAACATGACCACATGGTGGAAATGGTAATTCCACTCAGCTACTACTTAGCAAGTGTGGTATGTATTTTTCTGGTGCAAGCACGTGCAGGGCTCGTGCCATCGTCCAACAAACTTGTCCTTCTCAAGTTAGAAAAGGCCGCAGGAAGCATGCATATCAAGTTGTTACGCCACACAAAGAGACAGAATCCGCAACTTCGTCTAGGCGGTTTTAATTTTATTCTGTTCAGTAAAATGAAAATTTGCCCTTGTCATTTTGATTCTTGGCACCTTCTTGTATCAGAGAAGAATAACCAGCAACCAAATGTTTCATGAGCATCACAAAAGAAGCCAATAACTTAGACTTGCCTGGTTTGGTTTTATTCTAATTGAAGCTATTCTGAGTTTTATTTTCTGACTGCAGTTACAAGGAGCAAAAGAGAGCAGAGAGCTGAACGAAGCTTCATCAACACACTCGACCGAAGCTTCATCAACACACTCGAACGAAGTCTAGTAAGCTGACAGCTTCCCATCTCTCAGGGGTGTGTTCGCGTGCTTCCAAGAGAAGCGGACACGGTGCTCATCAATCCTGTCACCGGCAACGTCATCAATCGGTATAGCATCCGAGATCTCTTTCATGTCTTCCTCCATAAGCTTCACTCCAAGGGAACCAATGTTATTATCGAGATTCTTAATTTTCGTCGTTCCTGCAGGAACCACATAATTTCAAAACAAAAATCCCAATTCATGTCATCTGTCAATGAATGTCATAAAAGTACGATCCTCACCAGGGATGGGCACAACATCATGTCCTTGATGGAGAACCCACGCAAGTGCAAGCTGTACAGGGCTGCAATTGTGCTTTTTCGCTAACTTCTCCATTCGAGCGTAAAGAACCTTAT
This sequence comes from Eucalyptus sp. ANBG9806169, assembly GCA_014182395.1. Taxonomy (NCBI): domain Eukaryota; kingdom Viridiplantae; phylum Streptophyta; class Magnoliopsida; order Myrtales; family Myrtaceae; genus Eucalyptus; species Eucalyptus sp. ANBG9806169. The sequence goes on from CM024580.1 coordinate 40,625,688, forward strand.
TTTTGTCCAAATTCCCTGCTTGAAACCTAGGAGTTTGTCCCTGAGAAATAAGGGTAAAAATTAGCGAGGATTAGCAAAGAGCGTTTAGACCATCGTGGATATGAATGTGAAACATCAAAGAAAGAAGTGTCCATTTAACTATTAACATACCAGAAGACTATTAGCAGGCAAGGCTTCTGTGACTCCCCTACCACCGAAGAACCCACTACCAAGAGGGCAATACGGAACAATGCCGATCCCGAGCTCCCTGAAATTTTTTGGAGAGGCGGGCCAAAAGATTAACGAAGAAACATCGTACCGAGCAAAAAGACTGTTTCTTTGGGAATAGCTTACGAAAAATTTGAAGTCTACTCCAATGGAGGTGAATGGAAATATACCTGCAGAGCGGGAGTATTTCTTGCTCGATTTCGCGAGTCCAGAGCGACCACTCCATCTGTATGGCCGTGATGGGATGAACCGCATGCGCTCTCCGTATGGTGTCGGGGCTAGCCTCCGACAAGCCAATGTACTTGACTTTTCCCTCTCCCACCAACTTCTTCAGTTCCCCCATCTGCGTTTTTCCAAAACCATTTGGTTTTATTAGTTGTTGATTGCTAAAGCCTCTTTAGAGCATAGGCAATCATCCGCAAACAGGAAGACCTGCCAAACGAACTTACAGTTTCTTCTATTGGGACAGTCGTGTCAATCCGATGCACGTAATAGAGGTCAATGTACTCGATGCCAAGGCGCTCGAGGCTCGACTCACAACATGAGCGGACGTATTCAGGCGTCCCCCTTATCACCATATTGCCCTCTTCGAAATTCACACCGAATTTGGTGGCTAGCTGCACCTCCTCCCGTGGCAACTTTTTCAATGCCTGCAATAGTGATATAACGAAGTTTTTCTAATAACCATATAATTAAACCGTATCGGCTAAAAGACTAAATTACCGGTTTTGCATGTTTTGGTTTATTCACATTACCTTTCCAACAAGAATCTCATTGATTTTGGGGCCATATATATCCGACGTGTCAAAGAATGTTATCCCCTTGATGAAGGCATTGGTGATGATCGATATGCCAGCTTCCTCTGAGATAGGATCATTGTAAATACCTGTGAGTCCCATGCAGCCATAACCCAACTTTGAAACCTGCAATTATTTGAAAACAACAAAAGAAGAAACGGAAACCACGACTCAGGCATCTCCGCATGAAGCAGTTCAGATGAATCCACAAGAATCTAATCAACAGAAATAGTTTCAATACAAACCTCAAGACCCTGAGTTCCAAGTTTCACTCGTGGAATCGGAACCCCTTGATGCTCGGCCATCTTCAGATGATATCTTGAAGTTGCTACTTGCTGTTTTTTCTGGTTTCATGATCGTTATATTTCGTGCATATTTATAGGAGTTCAGGCGGCAAGGACAAAGAAAGGGAAACTTCGAATTATGGAGTTCAAAAAGTGGCGTTTGGTCATGACTTACGTGAGGTTTGCATCACTCCATACGTCAGGAGCAGCGCCATATTTTTAAAAAGAAAAAAATTCTATTTTCTTTTTCTTTTTTCTTTTAATTTCAGTCCGCCAGTCCATTGCCTTGGCGGTGGCCAGTGAAGACGTTGCCACTAGAAAGGGTCGTTGGCTCACAATAAAAAGAAAAAAAGTTTCAAAAACTAATTTAAAATTGTAAAAATTATTCATGCAAATGCGATTGTGCCACAAAAAACAATGGGCATCATATCCGATCAAAATTGGACAGAATTATGTAAACATGTCGGCGCTAGTTATATTAATTAATCGTCAAAAAGTTTAGAATAAAGACAAAATTAAAAAGTTTAAAATTGACTTCGCCATTTTACAATTGGTTTAAAACTTTTTGAACAAATTTCTCCAACGATAAATAAGGATACCGGGTGGCCCTTGCTTGGCTTTATGAACCCATACATCAACAATCATGCATTACAATTGGATTTCTGCTCAACTGTAGGGTTTATTTAGTTTGCATTCACATCTAGAGAAAAAAAACAAACACTATAGTAGGCGTCCTAGTTAGCACATCATATGTTATTTTCTTGAACTTCTATCTCATTTATAAGATAACTTGGCAGTAATAGTACTAGTTTCTCGATATTTATGATTGTGAGAGTAGCGTCATAAAAAGAACTTGTGACATATTGGATGATGCATATATACTATTACGTCTCTGCTTACATTGATGGCTCACAGTCAGATCCCTCTTTTGTGGGAATCGATAGGTCAAACCATTTCTTGTTCCAATAAATTTTCGCGATTTTGATTCATTGATTAAGAAGAGAACGTCGGATGCAGTTCTCCTAAGCTTAAAAGGACATTTGACTTTTTACAAAATGTTTAATAACAACTTGACAGCTTCTCGTATAATGGCAGATCAAGGGAGATGGTGATGGTCCCGCGCCTCCAGTCCCAAAAAAATTCGTATTGTATTCGTAAATTATTCTTTTTTATTTTATTTTAAATAATGTAATTTAAGAAGCTGCTCCTCTGTCGTGGTACGATGTTGAAAACTCTCCTATCGTACCTGAGGTTTTGCATAATCCAATACGTCACGAGACTTTTCCTTTTCTTTTTTTTTAATGAAACTTACGGTCTCTTCCATTGGTTTTGCATCACCCAATAGAAGAGCCTTTTCTGCGGATAAGACAAGAAATTAATCATATAAATAGTTTCTTGATTATGGACAGAAATTTACGGGCTCCACATCATTCAATAAGCTACCTCTGCAAACCAATCTTAATATATATGGCGATTAGCATTGTATGTATTTGTAATTAAATAAGACTATTTAGAGTAAATAAATCTCAAAGCTCATAAAATACCATCTTAAGCCGAATGGAGCGGCCTAACATCCCCAAGCTCCTGCCAAGGTCTAGCTTGCCCGACGGACCAATCCGATACCGACGATTGTCCAGCTCTGTTCGGCCCTTCTGGATCGACGCCTTCAATTCGTGGGACGACGTAGTTGCGGTTCTGGAATCTTAACCAAGAATCCAAGCGGTGGACAGCTCAAGCTTGAAGAGGAAAAGCTTAAAAAAGAAAAAAAGAGAAGATCACGAGACCAAAGAGGAGGCCACGTGTCGGGATTCTGGGGTATGCAACGCAGGCTTCTAAGGGAGTAAGAAGAGGGCAACAAGAGGGAAAGCCTAGCATTCGCTCACCAGGATTGCTCTGTCAATCCCATCAGGGCGTTCCCCCTCCGCGGGCCGAGTTGTTCGCGCTAAATTGTAACCTGCGCCGCTGCGCAACGCTCCCAGCCGTGACACCCCCAAACTCCATCCGTGCCATTTTTATCTGTTTTCGTAGGTTTCCTGGGGACGCTTCATGAGCCCACCGCCTGTCGCCGCTTGCCGCCGTCAAAGTTGTCTGCTACCATGCCATCGAGAAGCCGGTCGTCATTCCGGTCTTATCGTGTTGCAATCAAATTTGGCAAGAATATTCTCAAATTAGGTAAGGTGTTTATCTTTAGTATATTCTGTAAATTTTACCATCTTATTTGAGTGATTGGATATATTTTGATATATCCGGTTAGTTATTACAAATATTTTGTTGGATACTAAAATTATTAATTAGATATTTACTTAAATAATGTGATATCCACAAAATCCCAAGATATCCCTCAAGTTAGAAAATTTTCATAACTTAACAACATACCTCGATGGCCGTCCAATCTCTAACTACGAGATACGGGGTGCGAAAAATCTTTTAGATACGATCGTTGAATTACCCATTTCCAAATTTGAACGGATAACCTTTCATTAATATCTATAGTCACTTGGATATGATCGTCGGATTATATTGTGTCTTTATCGAGTGATAGATAACGTAAGATTGTGGATTGCATTATTTGATTAAATATCTATCCATTGTTTGATTGCTCGCCTTAAAAAGAAAACACAAAAAATTATGTTTGAATTAAATTTGATTCTTACTAGAATATTGCTTATTTTAGGCCAAGATTGCAGGTCTAGATTAGGTATTTTATTTATTCCGAATTTCTAAAATAAAAAAATGCCAAAAATATTACTCTAGGATGTTAGATTTTCCTTTTGTTAATTTAAATTGCATTTTTAATTATTGGGTAATTTATTTTCGATTTTTTAATTAAAAAGAAAAGAAACATGTGTCATATAGAATTAGGTCATCCCTTGCACACTATTTAGTCATTGCATGTTTAGGAACATTTAAATGTGTGACATATTAAGATAGTTTCATTTAATATTTGCCCGTCATTAAATTAGGTCATTTAATTAATGTCACATGACATATACTTTGCATGTTAGTTTTATTTAATTGTATGTTGCATGTCATGTTAGTATAGACCCATTTTTGTATGTCATTGCATTGTATTATACATATATTAGGTTTTATTAAATAAAAGAAAATCTTAAAAAAGATTGAGTGATTGCATGTCAATTAAAAATCATAAATGAGGCTGTTAATGTAAATTATGAGCAAACATTGCAACGCTTTCATTGCTATGAGGTAAGTCTTGTAATTTATTTATTGCTTTATTGGGTATTAAATTGGTGAACTGTGCATTCACATGATCACCTCACATCTTAAGAAGTAATAAAATGAATTTAAACTGCCTAATAAACATTTTTTTTTTCATGAAAGGAATTTTAACGAAAGGGTATTATAAAAATCCAGTGTAATCAAGTCCTTATACTGAAAAACTCTGGCTCATAGAAGTAAAATAATTATCCCATTATTTTATTTAGATGTCTAATTGATCTACCATAAACTGAGTAATAGCACTCTATATTGAAAATGATTTGCATGTTAAGAAAATGAACATTGAATTACAAATTGGTATGGAATTGGGAGAGTTTAGACTAAATCTAGACTTAATAATCTATTAGCTGAATCCCTAAATGGTGCATTGCGAGGGTAAGATCGCAACAAGTACTAAATTTGATATAGTGTTTTTGAAGGTCTTTGGAGACTAATAAAGTCGAAAGGATCATTGAACTTGCAATCTCATATCATTTCATCAATACTTCCATTAAAGATGGTCAACCAATTGACTAATAATTTGCACATCCTAATGATGAGTTTTGGATCGTGTTAATATCAAGTCACAAGTGACAATGGGAAATTATTCATCTAAGTATGATCGTTGATGATACAGAAAATAAGTCATTATAAGCTTGAAATTCGCATAAAAAAAGCTAGAAAAAAAAATTGGAAAAGCAACTGACAGCTTTCAACATCAACCCGAGTACAGTGAGTTGACATCTGCAGTAGACTCAATTTTAGGAAATCTACAGATGTTAAAGGAAATGATTATATGGCCAATCCCAATTGTGGCAAGGGTCTCCATTGCTCTCAAGCGGCCATCTTGATCTTCTTCAAAGTCTTTAGTCGGCTATTTGAAGACGTCTATGAAAAGAGGACCGATGAAGCATGAAGAGGTTGGAAAAGTGAAATACTAATAATACTATAGTTGCAATTCGTTATCAGATTGGAAATCTTCACCGTTCTTTATCTAATATTACCATTAAAGGTTTTTTATTGTATTGTAATTACAAATAGTCAAATGTACAAGTGTAAAAGCAGTCTTTGTGTCCTAATAGTGTAATCTATCATATAAGAGCCCAGTGGTAAATTGCACTGCAAATTACTAATATAATCCAGTCTATGTTAATGATGTTATTTGGAGAGTGCACATAGGTTTGAGGATAAAGCCATGCCACTATAAATCATCATGTGCTTTACCTTTCTAGCTCATTATTTGCGGTATCTGTTCACTATCACCACACACATTGATTATCATCTCATCTCACTTTCCTATTGCTTATGACAAATTCCGTGAAATATTTTCATAATCCTCATTAAAATTATTCGACCTGCTCTAGGACGTATTGTTACCCCAACCAGTAGTAATAAATAAATGGAATTCAGAAGTATTGATTTACTTACTGAATGGGATGATAACACCATGAGAAAAGCACACGTATGTATCGGACTTGGGTGGAGGGGCCCTAAACCTGAAACTGTTTGCATTTAGTGGTATGAGAAATTGAATTTATGTCTGTCGCGACCTCTTTTTTTTTTTTCGGCGCCCGATTGGGGCGGGCGCCTCGCGGAGGCTAATGGTTCGGCTGAAATTAGTTATGCCCGGGCTCTCCCAAGTCCACCAATTAACGACTTTAATAATCTGAGTTTTTAACCTGTAAGTTAATTAATTTTTTTTTTTTTTAAAACGGAGTCGCCACTAATCAATTTGGGGTGGGTTGATTAGAAACCCATGCGAAATATTGGGAGAAATACTCGCTCCTGCGCAACCAAAAAAATTAGGATCGGGGACTTGATTACACTAGTTAATCACTAATGCCCTTTCGGTACCTATTATTGTTTAAACCCTGAGGTTTTTTGGATGCTTTAGGGATTTTCCACGCATTTTGGGAAAAAAACATTTTTGGGGTCCTTTTCTATTTTTTTGGACATAAAAAGGACTTTTGGATTTTTTTTTTTTTTTCGGATTTTTGTAGAAAATATAAGTCTTTTTGGCCTTTTTTGGGTTTTTGGCATTTTTTGGAAAATATGAAATATTTTTTATTTTTTATTTTTTATTTTTGATTTTTTTTTTTTCGAAAAATAAAATATTTTTTAATATTTTTCGGAAAATAAAGTATTTTTTATTTTTCTGGAAAATATTTTTAAATATTTTTCAATATTTATTTTGTTTTTTTTTTGGAAATTAAAATATTTTTTAACATTTTTCGATTTATTTGGAAAATAAAATATTTATTATATATTTATTTATTAAAAATATTATTAAAAAAAAAAGAAGCCGACCGCAGCCCGACTCATATTTTTTTTGCCTTTTTTCTTTTTCTTTTTCTCTTTTTAAAAAAATAAAAAATGAAACGGCGTCGTTTCGAGGGGGAACCGGTGAAAACCCTACCCGGTTCCCGACCCGGTCCGACCCGGCGACTGGGAAACCTTACCCGGATGAGCTGCGCCCGACCCGGCTCTGACCCGATTCACAGCTGCGACCCGGCTCATGGAACCCTACCCGGACGCCCATCCGGATCCGCCCGACTTCGACCCGTCTTCCCCTTTGCCGACCCGGTCGTCTGGAGTTTCACGAGATCTGGCGATTCACGGCGCTGATGAAGGACGGAGGAGGTCAAGCGGACAGCAGCCCGGCATTTGACGGCGGCGACGTCGCAGCCGATAGCCGGCCACTCGACTGGATCAACGACGAGGCTCGTGGCACGGCGGTAGGAGACGCGACGAAGGCCTCAATTCATTGAGGTCGAGATCCGGAGATGGATGGGTTTCGAGAGAGGGGGGTGCTACGACGGCTAAGCAACCGGAGGCGGCGGATACCTGGTGGCGGCGATGGTGGTGGTGACAACGATAGGGCAGCGATGGCAGTCCCTCAACTCTCAGATCCGGCGTGGCGTTGGCAGGTCAATCACGGCACGGCGTTGAGGCGGGGAACGGCAGCGAGCCTTCGAGGTCGGGACTTGGTCGCAGCGTCGGCACGGTGTCTGGTGGCAACGACAGCAGCAAGAACTCCCGATCTGAGGCGCAGATCTCGGCCGGACCTTCCTCAACCTCGATTCTCTCTCACTCTGGCCAGATCCGAGCCTCCACCGGCCAGATCTGACCCTCTCGAAGTCACTCGCCGCCGATCTTCCTCGAAGTCTCTCGGAGGAGGATGGGCTGAGCTCGCGACTCAAGTTCTCCCCTGCGTTCGCCCTTCGATCTTTCCCGATGTCTCTCAGTGAAAGATCTCCGAGCTCGCCACCCCCTCCGACGGTGCTTGCGACGGCCTATTTATAGGCGAATAAAATCCGGTCGACGGAGGTCCTCGGCCGCCGGCTTCTAGCTTGCCCACCGATTCCCCTTGGCTGAACCGGTGTCCCATCGAGCTTTCCAGCGAAGCCTGCTTGGCATTAATGGAGTCTGAGACCTTATCCTCTCCGGCCGACGTCGACCTAACCTCCTCGGCCGTAGGCCGTCCTTCGCGCATCGGCCTTCCTTGCGTGCGTGAGTTGCAGCGGCGAAGGAGATGGAATGAGGAAGAAGAAGAGAGAAAGGGGCCGGGCCGAGGGGAGAAGAAGGGGGGAGAGTTGGGCTAGGCTTTTGCTTTTCTTATTTTTGTTTTGCTTTGTTTTCTATTGTTTTGTTTGTTTTTGCTTTGGTATTTTTTTTATCCGAAAAAGGAAAAAGATAATTAATAATAAAAAAAAACTATTTTATGAAAAATGAAATTTAGGCGTCAACAGCTGCCCCTCTTTGAAGGTGAGTTCGCAGAGGTTACATTCAAAGACAAACTGATGCCTAAATTTTACCCATGCGTAGCAGATTATATTTTATTCGGGACCTATTATTCTATGCAGAAAAAGAGTAATACAACTTTACATATACTAAAACAGATAAGAAGGTACTTGGAATTACTTACCGAGAGTGAGTGAGATAGGGTGTGAACCCTGAGTTTTGGCAAGTATCAAGGTGTCATCTTACCTGGTGATATGAGAATGTTGCCTCTCTAGGACCCGAACTATTCTTCGGTCGCCTATTAGAGCAATCAGTAGTTTGTCTTGGACTTTGAACCTTTCTTCGGTCGCCTTGACGGGAAATTGCTTTTCTAGGACTCGAACTTTTCTTCGGTCGCCTGTCAGAGCAATAAGTGATTTGTCTCGGATCCGAACTTTTCTTCAGTTGCCGTGACGGGAGATGTGCCGACCTTTCTCAGGGCATCTATTTTGTGGGGGTGTCTGACCTCTGTCAAAGACACCTGTTGGAACCCGACCTTTCTCGGGGGATGCACCGACCTTTCTCAGGGCATCAATTTGTGGGGTGCCTGATCTTCGTCAAGGACACCTGTGGGAACCCGACATTTCTCAGGAGGATGCACCAACCTTTCTCAGGGCATCGATTTGTGAGGTGCCTGATCTTTGTTGAGGACACCTGTTGGAACCCGACCTTTCTCGAGAGATGCACCGACCTTTCTCAGGGCATCAATTTATGGGGTGCCTGATCTTTGTCGAGGACACTAGTTGGAGCCCAACCTTTCTCGGGAGGATGCACCGACCTTTCTCAGGGCATCGATTTGTGGGGTGCCTGATCTTCGTCAAGGACACCAGTTGGTACCCGACCTTTCTCGGGAGACGCACTGACCTTTCTCAGTGCATCTATTTGTGAGGTGCCTGATCTTTGTTGAGGACAACTGTTGAAACCCGGCCTTTCTCGGGAGATGCACCGACCTTTCTCAGGGCATCAATTTGTGGGGTGCCTGATCTTTGTTGAGGACACCAGTTGGAACCCGACCTTTCTCGGGAGGATGCACCGACCTTTCTCAGGGCATCGATTTGTGGGGTGCCTGATCTTCGTTAAGGACACCAGTTGGTACCCGACCTTTCTCGGGAGACGCACTGACCTTTCTTAGGGCATCTATTTGTGGAAGATACCTGAACATTCACAGGCATTGAAAGAGTACTTGGATATTTGAGCCTTTGCAGGCGTCGAAGGGGTACTTTGATGATCACAAGTACAAACTCTTGGAGGATACCTGGATGTTTGCAGATATCGGAGGGATACCTGTATGCTCACAAATACTAGATGCTGGGAAATACCTGGTAGATGGAATATCGAGGATGTACCTGAGATATTTGTGAGGGTCTCTCACCTCCTGGTAATTGAGAATATTGATGACGTACCTGAGATATTCGTGAAGGTCTCTCACCTCCTGATAATGGGAATATCGAGGACGTACCTGAGATATTCATGAAAGTCTCTCACCTCCTGGTATGGGGAATATCGAGGACGTACCTCGCATATTCGTGAAGGTCTCCCACCTTCTGGAAATTGGGAATATCGAGGACGTACCTCGCATATTCGTGAAGGTCTCCCACCTTTTTGGAAATTGGGAATATCGAGGACGTACCTCGCATATTCGTGAAGGTCTCCCACCTCCTGGTAGTTGAGAATATCGAGGACATACCTGGGATATTCGTGAAGGTCTCTCACCTCCTGGTAATGGAGAATTTGAATGTAGCACAAGGCTTACCTGGATGGCCGCAGGCACACAGGTGTACAAAGTAGAGGAATATTTGGATGAACACAAATGATATAATCAGGGACCACTCAACTGGTCCAAGTGTAAGAGAGCATACATGGGTGATCGCAGGCGCATAATGTGGTGGAATGCTTGAGTAATTGCTAGTATTCAATGGCGTAATTTTGAAGACAACTCAAACAAGTCGAGTGTCACGGAAATGGAGTATCCGAACGGTGGTCGGTACTCAAAGACAAGAGGATACTTGGACAGTCATGAGTATCCAAACTTTAAGGACAACTTGAACAGGTCGAGTGTCAATAGAGGGACTACCTGAGTAATGGCAGGCACTCAAAAACAGGGGGATATCTGGATAGTTGCAAATATTAATATTCTTGGGATAACTTGAACAGGTCAAGTGTCAATGAGAGGGAGTACCCGGCAAATGGTGGGTACTCAAAGACAATGGGATACTTAGACCGATCCAAGCACCCAAACTCAGGGGATGACTCGAATAGGTTGAGTGACAAGAAGAGAGTACCTGGACAGTGGTAGGTACTTTAAGACAAATGGGGACAGGGATATGCTTACCTGGCAATTTCTCTGGTTACTGAGAGTATGTTTGCTATTTACATAATATGCAGACATGTACACAAAGATTGTATATGCTGTAAATTCATAAATTCAAATGTGATTTATGCATGACAGTTTCATCAATTTTGTATCATCCGAATTCCACTAGGGAAGATTTTGAAAGACAACCCTCATTTAGAATATAGATGTCTTGAGCATGCCAGATGAGGGACTTTCAGTCTGAAAGGACTTTTCACTCACTCTCATGGAAAGGCTGTTTTATCCTGACCATTGATGCAAGATTTATAAGGATCACACTTCTCACTGTCATCATGTCAGCAGGGGTCCGAGTATTCTCGCAAGTGGTACGACTTTACCAATGTGAGAGGTCTTTGTTGAAATTGGGATTAAGACTTGGTTAGCAGCTCATCAAAGGGGACCATCAAGGTTGAAGTCGATGGACAAAAATGTTACACGATCATCTCCAGGTTTACAAGTCAGGAACCCTGCGAAAAAAGATAGAGTAATCTTGCTCGTACTTCTTCGAGCGATACTTATGCACATATGAAATCCTACGTTAATTGAAGTGCCCCTAGTTTGAAGAGACCTTTTACAATGGGAATATAACGTGAACTCGACTCATATGTAGAAGGGTGAGAGTTGGTGACTGTCTCGGCATTTGTCACTAGTCTTTCTTCTTACTGTCAAATGGAGATTTTACAACCACAACTTTTTCTTGGCTGTATTTTTTTGACTGGGGGGCATTGGCCTTTTTTACCAGGCACACTGCTTTTTCATGCCTCTGCTTTTGTCCCAACCTTTCATTATGGGCATTTGACCTTGCTTTTACCAGGTACACTGCTTTTTTATGCCCTTGCTTTTATCCCAACTTTTGTTGCTTGAGGAACTGATCTAGGCGAGTTCAATCGAAGCACCATTATTTAGACTTTGAGTCTTCATTTTCAGCCAGCGCTCTAGGCTATGGCAATGACTTCTGCTTTGTCTCAATGTGAGAGTAAAATTACAAACTCACTTGGGTTGTACAACGTATACAAATGCATAGAAAAAGAATTGCTCTTCGTCATTCTAAGGCACTTAAATTAACGCGAGTGTTCATATGCAATAAAGACACTCGAAGATTGATGCAAGCGCGAGCAAGAAAATTTCTATCTATTTTCTCACATTGTGACGCTAATTTGTCTTGTCTTTGACAAGCTCTAGTGTGGGGTGATTTTTGATGAGAGAAGCTTCACCAGTGTATGGGGCTTAAAAGGGGGGGTGAGCAATGAAATGCCTCTCACTATTTTGGTTATCGTACCATTCGCGAGAGAACTCTTTACCCTGCAGTCATGGAATTTTCTGCGCTCATCTCACAAGTGTATAGATGGGGGACTGTGTGTAGGATATGGCTTGCCTGCCATCATTCTGACGCGCCTCATCCAGCATGCTCAACTAATCTTGTATTCTTCACTTGGCTGTCTATTCTAATAATTCTCAATGGAATCGGTGATTTAGACAGACAAAATCATTATGCAAAAATCCACTTGGAGAAAGGCATGCAGCATTTTTTAAGTATGAGGGAGTTTGTATTCTCAAAGTAAATGAATTATTTTTACTCAAGAAACCCTATTGACAACTTTAGGGGTGTTTACTTGGTGAAATTGTATTTACAAATGTGGTTGAATTTTGAACATCAAAAGAGTTATTTACAGATAGTTATTTACAGATGAGTGTTGATGGGTTGTCTCTATAAGGATATAACACACGAATGATTAGCTAAGGGTTGGGACTCCAAACGAACATCTCTGCTTTTGCCATCGGGTTATGTAAATTGATCTGGATTACTTGATTTGCCACTATTTAACCATTAAGCTTGGTTCTTGAATCCCAACGCCTCCTGACAATAAAAAAAAAAAAAATGAGTTCAGAGAGTGAATGTTGGGGAATGATACCAAATTAGTTTTTCCCCAGGATTTATATGTGCTGGCCTCCAGGAATATTTGAATGTTGATGACGGCCTCTTTACGGTTCAACGTTTCTTTTGATTGGCCTTTCTTATTTGTGGCCATGTATGCCTGATTACTGGTTGTTGATTTCTTTCCAACACATTCCTTATGTGGAATTTCTCCTTCTGTCTTTGATTATAGCAGCATATGGATAAAATCATATATTTCGAGCTTCTATGGAATCTGAGATGGACAATCAAAACCTCTAGCTTTTGTTAATTATTTCCTGAGGGAACATGCGTCTGGAACAAGAAGTGAGGTTTCCCAGTTCCAAGGTTATCGTCTGGGATAGAGGGCTTCTTCTTTTTAACTGGACCGGTTCTTGAACGACACGTCTTTTATACCAAGTTAGGTGAACTTGACATGGGTCACTCTTATGTGCTTGCTTGGGTAGTATCAATTATTCCATCAAGTTTGCTGCCTGATTCTTGACACTCCCTTAAATGCTAGTGATTACCATTCATTCTTCTTTGCTGAATCAACCAAACACATTTTTATGATGGTGTAAATACATCACTCATAAAAGGCGCATAGGCATTTTCATTTTAATAGAGAAATGCTTGGCAATGCCAGGCAATGAACATCTTTCAAGGGTAGTACTTTTTTACAGCATCAGAATTAACCGGCTTGGAGAATTCCCGCCCATCAATTTCAGTCAGGATCAAGGCTCCTCCGAGGACGATCTTCTTTATCACATAAGGACCCTTGTAATTTGGGGCAAACTTGCCACCGGGCTCCGGGAAGATTGGCAGTGTCTTTCTTAAGACTAGCTCATTTACTTCGAAGTTTCTAGGTCGCACTTTCTGATTGAACGATCGGGCTACCTTTTGTTGATAACACTGACCATGACAGAGGGCTTTTAGACGTTTTTCATCGATCATATTCAGCTGCTCGAGCCTTTGTTGTGTCCACTCTTCCTCAGACAATCCTACCTGGGATAAAATTCGTAGGGATGTGATTTCTACTTCTATGGGCAAAACTGCTTCCATGCCGTAAACCAGGGAAAAATGGGTTGCCCAGTGGAAGTTCGAATCGAAGTTCGATATGCTGTTAGTGCGAAGGGTAACCTTTCATGCCAGTCGCGGTAGTTTTCAGCTGTCTTGGCTAGGATTCTCTTGATGTTCTTGTTGGCAGCTTCCACGGCTCCATTCATTTGTGGACGATAAGGGGACGAGTTCAGATGTTGGATTTTGAACTCAGAGAACAATTGATCAATCAACTTGCTGTTCAGGTTTGACCCATTGTCGGTGATGATAGCTTCTGGCATGCCATAACGGGCGATTATGTCACGTCTGATGAACTTCATAACGTTCCGCGCAGTTACGCTTGCATAGGATGTGGCCTCGATCCATTTTGAGAAGTAATCGATTGCAACCAAAATAAACCAATGCCCATTTGATGCCTTCGGATTGATTGGGCCAATTACATCAATGCCCCACATTGAAAATGGCCACGACTCAGATAATTGATGCAGTTTGGTTGGAGGGACATTTATCTTGTTCCCGTGAATCTGACAACGATGACAGGTTCGCACATGTTGGGCACAATCTCCTTCCAAAGGGAGCCAGTAATAACCTAATCTCATTATTTTCTTGGCCAACATGCATCCATTCATGTGAGGGCCACATACTCCCTCATGTATTTCCTGCATTATCCGTGTGGCTTCAGTTGCATCAACACACCTTAGCAAGACTGAATCGTATGATCTCTTGTACAAATTTTCACCGCTGACGAAGAACCTTGAGGCCATTTTCATTAGGTATTTTCGATCAGAGTGAGTGCTTTCTTCAGGGAATTCTTGCTTCTGGACGTATTTCATGATATCATAATACCAGGGTTTCCCGTCGGGTTCTTCGGTTATAGCCATACAGTGGGCTTGTCTTGTCAGAACTTCGATCTTCAAAGGTTCTACTTTTAACCCTTTCGTTACTTACAACATAGATGACAGCGTTGCTAGCGCATCAGCGAATTGATTATGAACTCTAGGTAGGTATTCAAACGAGATGTCCTGAAATTCTCCCACCAATTTTTCCAAGTAGTCGTGATAAGGCACAAGTTTGGTATCTCTCGTATTCCATTCACCCACAGTCTGGAGGATGATTAAGGCGGAGTCACCGAATACTTTTAGTTTTGTCACTTCCATTCCAATAGCTACTTGCAGGCCAAGGATGCATGCTTCATATTCGGCTATATTATTGGTGCATGGAAAAATCAATTTTGCAGCCACAGGATAATGTTGCCCATTAGGGGATATCAAAACTGCCCCAGTGCTAGAACCTAACAAATTTACAGCTCCATCAAAAAACATAGTCCATGCGTCTTCTTCTATTGTTGAAATCCGGTCGTCTGATGTATTATCCTCGTGTACCTCCTTAGGGCGATCTGCTAACATATCAGCAATCACTCGACCTTTAACTGATTTTCGCGACACGACTTGGATGTCAAATTCTGAGATCAGGATTTGCCATTTGGCCAATTTTCCTACCAAGGCCGAGCGACCGAGCAAATACTTGATCGGGTCACTCTCAGTTATGAGGAACGTTTGGTAGTGCAAGGTATATTGCCGGAGTCTTTGCAACACCCATACCAATGCAGCACATGTTTTTTCTGATTTGGAGTAGTTTTGTTCCGACGTGGTGAACTTTTTACTTAAATAGTAGATGGCTCGCTCCTTCCTGTCATGGGGTCCTTCCTGTGCGAGCATTGCGCCTAAGGATTCACTGTTGATGGTAAGGTAGAGGGTGCCCCGGGACCGGAGGTACTAGAATCAGGGGCTTCATCAGGTATTGCTTTAGATTTTCGAATGCCAATTGACAATCATCATCCCATTTAATTTGTGCATCCTTCCTGAGAAGTTTAAAGAAGGGTTTTGCAACTTCAGAAAGTTGGGAAATGAATCGCGTAATGTAAGTTAATCTTCCAGGAGGCTCCGAACTTCATTTACAGTCGAGGAATGAGGCAACTCAAATATCGCCTTGGTTTTTGACGGGTCTACTTATATCCCTTCACAGCTCACAATGAATCCAAGTAATTTGCCAAAAGTTGCCTCGAACACACATTTTGCTGGGTTCAAGCGCAACTTGAATTGGCGGAGCTGGTCAAATAATTTCTCCAGGGTTTTCACATGGTCTTCTCCATGTCTGGTTTTGGCAATCATGTCATCAACATATACTTCAATTTCTTTGTGCATCATGTCATGGAAAAGGGTGACCATGGCACGTTGGTAAGTTGCTCCAGCATTTTTCAAGCCAAAAGGCATGACCTTATAGTGAAAAGTTCCCCATGGAGTAATGAATGTTGTTTTTTCCTTGTCTTCTTCCTTCATTTTTATTTGGTTGTATCCTGAGAATCCATCCATGAAACAGAAAAGCTTAAATCCAGCCGTACTATCCACAAGAATGTCTATATGAGGTAGCGGGAAATCATCTTTTGGGCTTGCTTTGTTCAAATCGCGGTAGTCGACACAAACTTGGATTCGACCGTCTTTCTTCTTTACTGGTACAATGTTTGCTACCCAACTGGGGTATTGCGAGACTTCGAGGAAGCCTACTTCCAGGAGCTTCATCACTTCTTCTTCAATCTTTTTTGACAATTCTGGTTTAGTTCTTCTTAGCCGTTGCTTCTTGGGGGCTACATCAGGGTTGGTTGGCAAGCTATGCTCCACAATCATTGGATCGAGGCCTGGCATATCGGCATATGACCATGCGAATACATCTTGATGTCTCTTTAGGAGGGTGATTAAGCTTGCAGCTTATTCTTTAGGAAGGTTCGCGCTGATCTTTATCTCCCTTGGATCTTCTGTGCTGCCTAAATTGACAGCGACGGTGTCTTCAGTAGTAGGGGGCTTTGTTTCTTCGTGTCCCTCCCAATTCCATTAAATTTCGTCGGAATCATCAAAATCGTCATCTGAGCTATCAAAATGGTTACTTATGGTGTTGGTTTGGACCGTTCCCATACCCTTGCCTACTTCTAGATTACTCATGTATCATAGAATAGATAGGCTAAGGGGACAAATAAGGTTAACAGCATGCATGCTTCTTTCTTTTTGAAAATGGGGATGAATTGTTTTTTTAAGATGAGGAAGCATGAGGAAACTCGGGCCTCAGATTTCTTCTTTCATTTTACGGCTGAATATCATCAACAGGCCGGTTTGGTGTGTTTTCTCATGCTCTCAAAATGTTTTCAACTTTATTTATTAGTATACGGATTTACAGAGTGGTTTAAAAAAAGGGGTTCCCTTGATGTTGAAAACAAAACAAGCCAGACTTTTAAAAAAAAAAATGTACAGGCTCCCGTGCAGGGGAGTATGCAGAGGAAAATAAAGGGATTCTACTCGAGCGGGTCTGCACCCATTTCCCCTGACGGTCCTTCGTTGATAGCGCCCACGAAGAAGTCTTCATACCAATCGCCGGTCATGTCTCCCTGTGCTCGTGGCTTTGCGGATTTCAGATCATCCATGCCTTCCCACCCATCAGGGACGATGTGGTGATGATGATCATAGAAACTTTGGGGGATTGAATAATTGACATAGTAGTCAAATTTACCACTTGGTTGGCCCAAAGTGTCCATGATCGCCTCTCCTTTACGTGTTTCCTTAGCATGCTCAGGGAACATGGTACGGGTGCTGGGTACTACAAGAAGGTGATCCTCGCCAAAACACAGCCACGGAGAGCGAAACGTGAATACCCCAGCATCCAAAAGATCCTGAACCTTGTCTCTCAAGATGGTGCAATCATCTAGCGAGTGTCCTAATTCCCCCGAATGATAATCACATTGCTTGGATGGATCATAACCAAGGAAGTACTCAGGGGTAGGATGACTCAGTTCCCTAGTGATTATCCCTTGCTCTAGCAGAATGGGAAAAATGATGGCCATCGATTTAGGAAGAGGCGAATACGGCCGCGTGCTTCTTGAGGACTGGGGTAACCGAGCCCCTTGCCAGCTCGTGTCAGTAAGGTCTTCTTCACCTACTTTGGCTGACAACTCCTCATTGTGATGAGAGAGGAATGTACGGGCAACTTGGGCGAAATTTTCTATCAAGTGGTGTACTGTCTCGTGTAGCTCATCGACTTGACGTTGAAGCTGGGTGAACGAGAAGTTATTGCCTGTTTCTTCTAATTGTTCCTCATCAATGGCACCCACGAAGAAGTCTCCAAATATGGTGGTCACGCCATCTGGCCCTTCTTCCTTCTTAAGTTCGGGCTGAATTGTGTCTTCCTGGATTATGGGTGATTTCGCGCTTCCAGAGTTGAACCATTTTGAAGTATTCACTTCTTCTTCCTCATGCATCATCCTAGCTGGGCCTGGGAAAGTTTCCTCGAGACAGGGATATACAAGGCCGATTTTTTTCTTTGCTTTTCTATCCGGGGGATATCCTAAACCGATAGTATACGGTCTCCTCAGGGCTTTAATAGGCTGACGGATGCCCTGGCCTCTCCTACCAAGCCCTTGTCCTGGAATGAAACCGTGTCCAACCATGATTTTTCCTACCATGATTGCAGCGCTTGATACCTCGGGGACGAGGGGCAAAGTTCCTCGAGTTTCGTGTATAGTAGACACGAGCTCGAACGATTGATAGCTGGCTTCGCTTTTGTCACTATGTTCAACATAAGGGATGGCCGTCTCGTGGTAGATGCTGTGATCTTCTTCTCCTCGGATCGTGATCAATTTTCCTCCAACCACGAACTTCACACTTTGGTGGAGGCTTGAAGGTACCGCTCCTGCGACGTGGATCCATGGGCGCCCTAAGAGGAAATTGAATGTAGTGGGGATATCCATCACTTGGAATAAAATTTTGAATACAATTGGGCCTATTTGAACATCGAGTTTGATTTCTCCTACTGTTTTCTTCTTTGTTCCATCGAATGCTCGAACGGAAGTCTTGGGTACCTGGATCCATGATCTCTCTATTTTTTAAGGCGACAGAGTGTCGCTAGTGGACATATGTTAAGAGCAGATCCATTGTCAATCAGCACTCGAGCGACGTGAGATGCGTTGCACTTGACTGATATGTAGAGGCCCTTGGTGTGTCCTCTACCCTCCTCAGGAATTTCTTCATCAGAAAATGCCATCTGATCTTTTGAAAGGATGGTACTAACAAATTCCTCGAGTTTGTTATGCTCAATTGTTTCAGGGACATGTACCTCACTTAGTACTTTCATGAGGGACTTTTGATGCTTGACAGATGTCTGAAGCAATTCCAGCAGAGAGATTTGTGCTGGTGATTTTCGTAACTGTTCCACCACATTATATTCGCTGGCCTTAACTACGGCCAAAAACTCCTTGGCTTCTTTGTCAGTGACGGGCTTGGCAGACTAAGTGTTTGCTTGAGCATAGGTTCGTCCAAATCTTGTGACTAAACCAACATCAAGGTCATAAGACCATGGTACCGCATTGCTATATTCATATTTGCAAGGCTGGGGAATCTTGATGACTATGGCTGTTTCTGCTGTCGATGCTTGAACAATGGCTCCCTTCCTTTCAAAGACGCTTTCATGTGAGGTGGAATCTTTCTTTTCCTTTTCTGCATTTAGCGCGACAAATTCTTCCTCCCAGTTGATGAGGACTTGTGATATGGTGGAAACTATGTTGGCGTGGCTGGTGTACACGATTATTCCGGCTTCTATCATTCTTAATACCCTTTCCTCCATTATTGCAAGGGGTGGTATCCCATTGCTTGGATAATACCTAGCTTCTACCAGCCCTCGATAGATGTCAACAATAGGTACTTTGGCATTTCTGATTTGACCGACCTCTGAACTGAATATTGCATTTACCTTATCGGTGTGATCAGGGAGCGGATTGCTTTGGACATTTGGTTTTGTAGTTTGGAACGAGAATGCCTTAGTATCCAGCAAGTTCTGGATCCGATACTTAAGGGTGAAACACTAGTCAGTTGAGTGGCCTACCTCTCCCATGTGATAGTCACATTTTTTGGATGGGTCATAGCTGGAGAAGCTTTCAGCGTTGGGTCACTTTGGCTCGGTTGAGAGGAGGTTCTTGTTTCGGAGGATTGCTAGAACTTGTGATGGAGGTCTGGGAAGCGGAGTGAACTGTCTCCTATTGTTGTAGCGCTGAGGCGGTTGACGGTTGGTGGTCTGTCGTTGTCCCGTGCTTGTCTGAACAGTTGGGAGGTGACTGGTGTTTGTAGTGTAGGTTGCATTAACATCAACCAGGGGTTCTTTGTCTTTTTTCACGTTGAGCCTTCTGCTGATGGGTGCAGGCTCAGTGAACCAGCCATCCCTTAACCCTATCTCTATTTGTTCTCCTACTGGGATGAGTTGATTGAACGATTCAACGATCGTAGTTACCATTTGGTTGCGCTATTCATAGGGGAGGGTTTTGATGAACATTTTTCTTAATTCAAAATCAGTTGGTTCAGGACTGATTTGGGCGGCCAAATTCCTCCATCTAATGGCATATTCTTTGAAAGATTCATGCTTTTTCTTTTCCGTGCGCTCTAGATCCTCACGAGAAGGGGTAATGTCCATTATAAACTTGTACTGCTTGAGAAATGCCTCACTTACTTCACTCCACGCTTCGAGGAGGTTTATATTTTTTGTGATGTACCATCTCAGGGCAGGGCCTATTAGACTTGACTGGAATAACTGAATCATCAATGGCGCATTATTAACGTATTGGGTCATTTGAACCAAGTACATTTACAAATGAGCCCTTGGGCAAGTCGTGCCATCGTACTTTTCAAACTCAGGTATTTTGAATTTTTCTGGCATTTCAACTTTGGAATAAATGGAGAGATCTGTCAAAGTAGGATCCTAGAGGCCTTGCAGTTGTTTCAGTCTTTCCTCAAGCTTTTCGAGGCGTTTGTCATGCTCGATTTTAGACAAACTGCCCGGCTTAGCTTTCTCAATCATGGTTTGGTGCGGATTGTCTTCCAATTCAAGCATGTTATCATCGGTATCTCTTCCTTGATCACCTCGAATGGATAATTGTGGTAATAGTACTTCGATTGAGGCCGGGGCAGGAGCCAGCTTGCCCTGAATGGAATCTATCTGCTTTGAGAGTTGCTGGAGCACATTGAATACCTGCTTCATTTCATTTTCCATGATCTCGACACGGCTTGGTACGTTTTCTTCAGCCATTCTGGCTTTTGAATGCAGCTATGTCGTAATTACCTGTATTTACGCAAAATGGAAAGAACATAAGCGAGGGAAACAAATGGAACATTGGCCCATGGCAAGGGTTGAGTCATTTTTATTTATTAACAGGGAAAATATACAATGCCGAAAGGGCTCTTTAAACATGGCATAAAAGATAGAACGACCCTAACTATTCACATTTAGATATATTAAAACCGAACTGCCTATTTTCATATCTGATGGGAAGCTCCAGTCTTGTAAAGCCGCTTGCTTTTTCGTGCTAGCTTAGATATGTGTTTCCTGCTTGTCTCCAAACTTTTTTCAAGAGATTCAATTCGTCCTCGCAAAGTAAGCTTATCAGCCACATCGGGGATTACTGGCCGCAGTTCCTCGGGAATTATGTGGTTGAGGATGTAGAATGTGGATGCATGATGAATTTTTTCTTGCCCCTTCAATCTTCTGGGTATGACAATCTTTTCTGTGTGACATCTACTCCATGCATCTTGGATTATACGGATCTCCTCGGAGTAGTCATAGCTAGTATGGGTGAAAAGGATTCGGAACAATCCTGGTTTGAGCGGCGGCGAAATTTCTTGGAGGACCCTGTACTGACGAGCCACCCTATGTGGATAATATGAGGTAGCTCCGGAGAGGCCCAGCAGCGGGATGGGGTCGTGATAATCAAGCGCAAAACGCGCCTCTCCTGCAATGAACCATTTAGTTCGCCATAGGAATCTCGGGGACAGAGTTTTTTAATAAGTTAATCCATCGAGAATATTCCTCGCTGGGAGAGTATTTTTCTAAGTTTGGAAACTTTTGAAGTGGATGTTTGAATTTGTTGATTTCAAATATTTGCATGAGGTGCCCAAATCCTTTGATATGGGAAAAGAACCACATTTGTAAAATTTCCGGGGCGGCCCTCATGATCTTTCATTTGTTTTTCTTAAAACGATTAAGGGATAAAAATGTTTCGGCTAAAACACGTTCACGTATCCTGCTCCAAAAGTGACTTGATTTATCACCCCCGCCATTGAAGGATTTATGGCATTTTTCCTATAGGGGAAGATAATAAATCCAAAGAACGCTAAGAGGAAGATCTTGCTTTTTTGGTTCATTGATTGTTTTTCAAAACATTCAGTTAAAGATGATAGCGGGAAAGCATTGTTGTTGGCTTCAACTATTTCTCTTACCGAATGATTTTTTAAAAACCGTGATAGACTAACCACAGGGTCAATGTTGACCAGTGGCTTGGCAAGCTCCCTCTCCAGGGGCATTCCTATGGCAAGACTGTATTCTTCCAGGGTTGGAGTCAATTCAAAATTGCCGAATACGAAGGTGGATGTTTCTAGACACCAGAAATGTGGTAGTGCTTGCATGACTCCAGAGTGGATATTGATTTGGAGCAATGGAAGGAGATGACCGATGCTTGCTTTGACACGCTCCTGGCTGATCTGATCTAACTGATTCCACCATTTGAGGAGCTCTTTCTTGGGAGTAGGAATGAACTGGATGTCGATTCTTTCCATCACATATGAGAAAGGGAGTTACACGACTTGATCCTATGCCTGAGCCAATAAAAAGACTAAGTAGAAGTAAATAAATTACTTTGCTTTTAAAGAAAATGGCAAGCACAGAAACATGCACATGGGACGTGCAGTTCGATTTCTAACTGAGAAGGCTTGTTGAAATTAAAAGGGTATCCGTCCATCGCAGTCTCGCGTTAGCAGCATACCCTTCTAACCTCGGCTAGAGAAATTCGGGGAAAAGAAAGGCAACCTCTACATCGCAGTCTCGCGTTCGAGGTCGTATCTTTCTTGACACCATCCTAAATATCCTATGGCGGCCCAGGTCCGGCGGCCAGGTTGTGTGTGTCATGTGTAGTGCTGAAACAGTAAAACATGCACAACAATTCATACTCACAGGAAAATCTATTTTAAGCTAAATTAAAATAAATTTATGAGCTATTGACTTGCATAAGAAAAAACCTAAGTCAGTAAAGAATTTAAACAAGACAAAAAGGCCTAAGTCCTCCAAGTCTCCAGCGGAGTTGCCAAGCTGTCGTGACCTCTTTTTTTTTTTTCGGCGCCCGATCGGGGCGGGCGCCTCACGGAGGCTAATGGTTCGGCTGAAATTAGTTATGCCCGGACTCTCCCAAGTCCACCAATTCACGACTTTAATAATATGAGTTTTTAACCTGTAAGTTAATTAATTTTTTTTTTTTTAAAAACGGAGTCGCCACTAATCAATTTGGGGTGGGTTGATTAGAAACTCATGCGAAACATTGGGAGAAATACTCGCTCCTGCGCAACCAGAGAAATTAGGATCGGGGACTTGATTACACTAGTTAATCACTAATGCCCTTTCGATACCTATTCTTGTTTAAACCTTGAGGTTTTTTGGATGCTTTAGGGATTTTCCACGCATTTTGGGGAAAAAAAAACATTTTTGGGGTCCTTTTCCATTTTTTTGGACATAAAAAGGACTTTTGGATTTTTTTCGGATTTTTAGAAAATATAAGTCTTTTTGGCCTTTTTCGGGTTTTTGGCATTTTTAGGAAATTATGAAATATTTTTTATTTTTGATTTTTGATTTTTGATTTTTTTTTGGAAAATAAAATATTTTTTAATATTTTTTCGGAAAATAAAGTATTTTTTTTCTGGAATTTTTTTGTTTTTATTGTTTTTTTTAATTAAAATATTTTTTAATATTTTTCGAAAATAAATTATATTTTTCGATTTATTTGGAAAATAAAATATTTATTATATATTTATTTATTAAAAATATTATTAAAAAAAAAAAGAAGCCGACCATGAGCCCGACTCATATTTTTTTGCCTTTTTCTTTTTCTTTTTTTTTTTTTTTTTTAATTTTTTAAAAATGAAACAGCGCCGTTTCGAGGGGGAATCGATGAAAACCCTACCCGGTTCCCCGACCCGACGACCCGGGGAAACCCTACCCGGATGAGCTGCGCCCGACCCGGCTCGACCCGATTCACAGCCACGACCTGGCTCATGGAACCCTACCCGGACGCCCATCCGGATCCGCCCAACTTCGACCCATCTTCCCCTTCGCCGACCCGGTCGTCTGGAGTTTCACGAGATCTGGCGATTCACGGCGCTAATGAAGGACGGAGGAGGTCAAGCGGACAGCAGCTCGGCATCCGATAGCGGCGACGTCGCAGCCGACAGCTGGCCACTCGACTGGATCAACGATGGGGCTCGTGGCACGGCGGTAGGAGACGCGACGAAGGCCTCGATTCATTGAGGTCGAGATCCGGAGATGGATGGGTTTCGAGAGAGGGGGGTGCTACGACGGCTATGCAACCGGAGGTGGCGGATACCTGGTGGCAGCGATGGTGGTGGTGACAACGACAGGGCAACGATGGCAGTCCCTCAACTCTCAGATCTGGCGTGGCGTTGGCAGGTCAATCACGGCACGGCGTCGAGGTGGGGAACGGCGGCGAGCCTTTGAGGTCGGGACTTGGTCGCAGCGTCGGCACGGTGTTCGGTGGCAACGACAGCAGCAAGAACTCCCGATCTCAGGCGCAGATCTCGGCCGGACCTTCCTCAACCTCGATTCTCTCTCACTCTGGCCAGATCTGAGCCTCCACCGGCCAGATCTGACCCTCTCGAAGTCACTCGCCGCCGATCTTCCCCAAATTCTCTCGGTGGAGGATGGGCTGAGCTCGCGACTCGAGTTCTCCCCTGTGCTCGCCCTTCGATCTTTCTCGATGTCTCTCAGTGAAAGATCTCCGAGCTCGCCACCCCCCTCCGACGGTGCTTGCGACGGCCTATTTATAGGCGAAGGAAATCTGGTCGACGGAGGTCCTCGGCCGCCGGCTTCCAGCTTTCCCACCGGTTCCCCTTGGCTGAACCGGTGTCCCATCGAGCTTTCCAGCGAAGCCTGCTTGGCATTAATGGCGTCTGAGACCTTATCCTCTCCGGCCGACGTCGACCTACCCTCCTCGGCCGTAGGCCGTCCTTCGCGCGTCGGCCTCCCTTGCGCGCGTGAGTTGCAGAGGCGAAGGAGATGTGTCGCGACCCAATTTTTCGGGTTTGCCACCTAAAACTAGGTTGATGGACTACTAAGCCTTTAAGCTTAGCTTGGACTCTCCCAAGCCCATACAAAATCACGACTTAGGGTTTTAACATGCAAAAGCTTATTATCTAGGAGTCGCCACTAATCAGTTTAAGGTAGGTCGATTAGACACCTAAGTAAAATAACGGAAGAATTATCTTACTTCTACGAACCAGAGATTTTGGGTACGGGAACTTGGTTACACTAGACTATCCTAGTGCCCTTTCGGTACCATTTTTAAAAAAATGTTTTGCAGGCAGCTTGATTTGATTTTAATTTAACTTCCTAACGTGTGAGGTGATCATACATGTGCGCATACCACCAATTTAACACATCAAGAAAACAATTAAATAATGTAAAAACATACCTTAAAACAACGAAAGCATCTGCAATGTTAACTTAGAATTCACATCAACAATCCTAGATATGATTCCTAATTAACAAGCAATCAATTTTTTGTTTTCGCTTTAAAAATCATGACTTATGCAATGCATTGTTACTATTCAAACATGAAATGACGACATGACCTAAACTATATGACATGAAGAAATGCAATCTAAATGATCTAATTATAATGACATGCAATGCGATGCAATGACATACCGAATTATTTAACTTAAAATGACATGCCTCATGCAATTTAATATGCAAGCTATACGTCACGTGACATTTATTAAATGACTTAATCTAATGACATGAGACTTCTAATTAAATGAACTTAAATAAAATCAATGACGTGCATTTGATGTTCCTATTTTTAAAAATGCAATCTATCCTAAAAATTGAAATTAACTTATGCAAAGACAAATTTTGTATTTTCTTTCATGAAATTCGAATGCAAAAATGATTTAGCCAGATTAAAATTCTATCTAATTTAAACTAAGGATTAAGTCATATTAAATCTCAATTTAAACTAAGACATTATCTTAATCTAACATGCAATTTATCTAAAAATATGATTTAAATTAAAGATGAAACATGCAATTCTAACCTAATATGCAAAATGATTTTTTTTTTTTTTTTTGCTTTTCTTTATGAAATTCGAAATTAAAACTAACACATAACTAAACGTGCAATTCAAAGAAAAACTAACAACCTAAATGAATGCATTTTTTGTGTTTTCTAAATTCGAAATAAAATCCCTATTCTAGATATGCAAAATAACCAGAAATATTCTAGAATCAATTGAAATCCTAATCCAAACATCTTTTTGATTTTTCTTAGTGATTTTCTAAAACAAGCATTAAATCCAACAAGCAAGATATTCAAACAAATAAAGGATTAAAATAAACGAAAAAATAACCCGTTGTCTCACGGGTCAAATTAACGAATATTTTTAACCCCGAACATCACGACAAGAAATCAAAATAATTAAAATCTAATCCGAAATCTTACGAATCAAATTAATAATTAAATTAATTTAACAATTAATATATCATAAACAAACCCGAGAGTTAATACAATTAAAAAATGACCCGAAATCTTACGGGTCAAATTAATAATTAAATTAAACCTTAGGGACAAATCCTATAGGTAATGCCTAGAAGAACTATAACCTAAAACTCACCTCACCAAATTCAACTTAAACACTAATAATAAAATTAACTAAAATTAAAATAAAATAACATAAAATAAATAAAAATAAAAGAAAAACAACCTAAATGAAAATAGGGGCGGCCAAATTGTCAACACCGGCAAGGGAGTCGCCGGCGAGGAAGCTTCAGTGATGGATTCCGGCGAGGTGAGTGGCCGGTACGGTTGGGCGGCGACGGCTCAATTCGGCTCGGACAGGGGCGGAGCAAGGTGGTAGGCGCGACGGGCTCTCGGATCTGGCGTTGGGGTCGTCGCGGCTTCGCGGGCACCGAGTGGACTGAGGCGCGGAGCTAGGCGCGGTTGCGGATGGAGGCGCTGCAGGGGCTGCGCGCCGGTCTCTTGGCGGCACGGCGGAGCTCTTGGGTGCGAGAGGAAGGGTGAGGGGGCTTCGAACGGCGCCGGGTCGTGCGGGTTGGAGTGGTGGCAGCAGGCTCGGGCGGTGCGAGCCGGGCGTTGGCTCCCGGGCGGCGTCGGCACAACTCCGGTGGTCGCGGGCGTGGGTTGCTGGTGCGGCGGGCTTCCGGCGTGAGGATCTCTGGTGGCTCCGGAGCGGCGATTGGGGATTCAGAGCACGCGTCGCGGTCGGAGAGTCGCAGGCTCGGCGGGTCGTGGCTTCGTGCGGAGCAAAGCAGTGGCTGATTGGTGGCGCTAGGTGGCTGCTCGAGGCGACGCGGGTCGGAGAGGTAAGCGGTGAGCGCGGAGTGGAGCTGCGCCGGAGGAGGCGGGCTGTCAGCAGGGGTTTCGGGCGATCGAGCAGCGAGGGGGAGTCTCACCGAAGAAGAAGATGAACAGCCCCCCTTTCCTTTTTTTTTCCTTTTTTTTTTTTTTTCTCCCGCTGGCTGCCCTCTCTCACGTCACTTCCTCTCCGCCCCCTTTCACTTTTTTTTTCAGAAGTTTTTGCTCCTTCTCCACGCACGAACGAATTCCCTCTCCTCTCTTCCTTCTTTTACTTTTTTGTTCTTTTCTCTTTTTGATTCAGAAGAAAAACAAAAAGCCAAGAACCCCAATGAAAGAGTTTTTTTTCAATGGCCGTGTATTCAATATGTGTGGCCCCTCAAAACCGAACCCTACGTACACCTTTTATAGCCAAAAAAATGTGATCCTAACAAAATATTTCGAAAATTCCTTATATCCTCCGAATCACAAAAATCCTTATCTCCTTAATATTTTCAAAAATGTTATCATTTAATGACTAAAGATAAGACTTCAACCCGATTCTCTTAAATTTGAAAAACCACCGCAATATCAAATCTCGATTTAGGTAATTTTTGTCATTAAAAGAAAACGGGCTCGGGCCAATTTTTGCTTTTTCGTGGGCTTAGTCCATCTAATTTGAAACTCAAAACCATTAATTCAACCCATCCGCCGTCCTAAAAATAAAAAATGCAAAACATGTAAATTAAAAATAAACGCACCTAAAATTAATGCTACGCAAATGAATTATAATATTTTCAAAAAAAATAAAAAAAAAATTACCCCTAATGACTAAATGGACCGTCAAAATTTAGGTGTCAACAGCTGCCCCTCTTTGAAGGTGAGCTTGCAAAGGTTGCCTTCAAAGATAAATTGAGACCTAAATTTTGACTATGCATATGTATTGAATGTTTTTTTTTTCTTTTTTTTTGAATGAATCCTATTTTAAAATGCATTTTATATGATGCATGTAAATGCTAATGAAAAATGAACCTACCTGGAATAACTTACCTTCAAGGAGGGTAGAGTAACTTGAGATAGATTGGTGTTACACGTCCCGGACCCGTACCATTCTACGGTTGCCCAGAATAGTAACATGACTTTGTAAAGAAAACTGCTTTCCCAGGACCCGTACTATTCTACGGTCGCCTAGTATAAAAGAGTTTGGGTTGTGTTTAGGACCCGTACCATTCTACGGTCGCCTAAACGGGGATTTACCTTCCAGGACCCGTACATTACTCTACGGTCGCCTAAACGGGGATTCACCTTCCAGGATCCGTACATTACTCTACGGTCACCTGAATAGGGAAATAAAGTTTTGTCTAGGACCCGTACATTACTCTACGGTCGCCTAAACGGGGATTTACCTTCCAGGACCCGTACATTACTCTACGGTCACCTGAATAGGGAAATAAAGTTTTGTCTAGGACCCATACCATTCTACAATCGCCTAAACGGGAATTTACCTTCCAGGACCCGTACATTACTCTACGGTCGCCTGAATAGGGAAATAAAGTTTTGTCTAGGACCCGTACCATTCTACGGTCGCCTAAACAGGAATTTACCTTCCAAGACCCGTACATTACTCTACGGTCGCCTGAATAGGGAAATAAAGTTTTTGTCTAGGACCCCTACCATTCTACGGTCGCCTAAACGGGGATTTACCTTCCAGGACCCGTACCATTACTCTATGGTCGCCTGAATAGGGAAATAAAGTTTTATCTAGGACCCGTACCATTCTACGGTCACCCAAACGGAGGTTTTACTTGGCTAGGACCCGAACCATTCTCCGGTCGCCCAGCGTCGCAATTTGAGAAAAATCTTTAGGGACAACTCCATCGAGTGCCAAAGTACTCAAAAGTGAAAATACTTGTACAACGACAAGTATTTAAGGTATAGATAGAGATATACTTACCCGGTGACATCTCTGCTCATTAGGGATATGTCTCCTGTAAAGATGACCCTGGGCTACGAAAGCACGTCAGGATAATATAACAGGACTCTGGGCTACGAAAGCACGCTAGGTCAATTTAAAAGGACACCGGGCTACGAAATCACGCCGGGTCAATAAAGAGGGACTCTAGGCTACGAAAGCACACCAGGTCATTTTAAAAGGACATCGGGCTACGAAAGCACGCCGGGTCAATAAAGAGGGACTCTGGGCTACAAAAGCACGCCAGGTCAATTTTAAAGGACACCGGGCTACAAAAGCACACCGGGTCGATAGAAAGGGGACTCTGGGCTACGAAAGCAGGCCCGGTCAATTTTAAAGGAACAGCTTGACCGAGTCAAGTGTCGAGAATGGGTAGAGATATACTTACCTGATGATATCTCTGATTCTTTGGAATATGTCTTCTGGAACTTAGATATCCTGTGGAGGCTTCTCACCTCCTAGTAGAGATAAATTTTGGAACATTAAGGATGCACCTTGAATACTCATGACGGTTTCTCATCTCCTCATATCATGAGGCATCTTGAAAAGAACTTGAATGTTGGGAGCTCTTGGGTCTTTGAGAAAACATTATCTGTCAGACATGATTAGAGCAAAAATGCATTCACCAAATAAATAAGCAATTAAGGCTATTCTAGAATGCAAACTTTAAAATCTATTGAAGCTTTTATTAATTCAATCAAGATTCATGCATAATGACTTTTGCTTCATCCTAATTTCCGCTAGAGAGAATTATCATTCAAGACAATTTTCATTCATGACATGGATTTCTTAAGAATATTAAATGAGAGACTTTCGGTTAGAAAGGACTTTCACTCACTCTCATTTAGAATGGCTATTTTATGAGAACCACTCAATTTCATCATATCGACATGGGTCCGAGTATTCTCGCAAGCGGTACGATCTTACCAATCTGAGAGGTCTTTAACAGGGACCATAATGTGGGTTTGGACAACGGCTTAACAAATGGACTCTTTGAGTCAAGGCTATTGAATGAACAGTCTTGTAATCATTTCCGGGTTTATAAGTCAAGAACCCTGCAAAAATGAGAAATAAATAATCTTGCTCGCACTTCTTCGAGCGATGCTTATAAACATATGAATTCCTACGTTAATTCAAGTGCCCTAATCTGAAGAGACTTTGTAAGGGACGTAACGTAGGTTGGGTTCATGGGTTGAGAAATGAAATGATCATTAGGCTCAAAATGTGTGTAAAGGGTGAGAGTTGATGATCATCTTGGCATTGCCACCAGTTTTCTTTTTCACCATCGGGGATTGTCTTCATGAAGTGCCCCATTGATTGTAGAAACTTGACATTTGAGTTTTTTGAGTATTGCTCCATTGGGATTCAATTCTTGCAATTGACAGTCACTTATTTTGACTTTCTTTTTTCATCTATGGGCATTGGCCTTGCTTTTACCAGGCACACTGCTTTTTATGCCCCTAGTTCTCATGCATTTTTTATTCACTTCTTTTTTCATGGGCATTGGCCTTGCTTTTACCAGGCACACTGCTTTTTTCATGCCCCTTAGTTCTATTTTGAATTCAATTCTTGCGCATAATGCATGCGTCAAGCAATTACACTTTAAATGACACTAGAACTTTTCAAGAGTCTTCATCTGCCTTTTGCCTTGCCCCAGTGTGGGGGTTGATTATCAACTAGGTTTAAAAGAAATGAAATTGCAGGCTCAAGTGGGCTATGCAAAGGATATAAGTGTATAGGATAGAGAAAGAAATGCTCTTCGTCATCCTAAGGCACTTAAATTAACACATGAATTCAATGTAATAGCATAACTTGAAGATTGATGCAAGTGAGAGCAAGAAAATTTCAATTCATTTTCCTTACCTCATGATGCCATTTGATCTTTTAGTTGCCCCGATGTGGGGTGATTCTTGACAGGGGTAAATTGAAAAGAACATCCATAAGTGTATGGGCTCAAAATGGTTAAGCAATGGATTACTTGTAGTGTTTGGGATAAAGAAATGAATTGCCTCTCATCATTCCGGTCATCGTACCTTTTGCGAGAGAACTCTTTACCTTGTAAATATGGAACTTCCTCATCTCACGAGTGTATAAGTATGGGACTGTGTATAGAATAGGGCTTGCCTTTCATTATCCTGACACATCTCATTTCGCATTCTTAAGCATTGATGTCACTCTATTGAATTGTCTATCTTGAAAAATCTCCACATGAAATTGGTGAGCTAAATCAATATGAAAATTCCCTTTTCAAAAGAGTCTAGCAACTTTAAGCATGAAAAGAGTTTGTTACTTCAAAACAAACAATTTATTGCACTCAAAACATGGTTTTAAGTACTCATTTAGGGGAATTGCTTCACAAAAGAATTGCCTCAGCAATGGATGTCCTTGGATCGTCTCTATCCATCAAAAGTGGAGACCCGCTTTTGCCCCTGCACAAGAGAACGTGCATGAATAGGATACTATGCAATATCGAGTAAATTCAAATTGCACAACCATTTTGGCTCGGATCAAGATTTTGTCTCGTCATGTCATTACTAGAATCTGTAGTGCCCCAATTCTTCATCTGCAAGAAAAAGAACAAAAGTGTCAATTCGAAATTAATTATATTCATGAACGCAATGTATCCATTTCATCCAAGACGGATGATCTTCTTTTGACTTGTTTCATCATTTTCTCATGGAAATGAGAAACTTCATTTGGCCTTTGAAAATGACATTTGACACCAATTATTATGAGAGGTGTCACAAATCACACTTTGGAATCAAGATGATTTTCTTCACTCTTGGGAGATGTCATCACAATCGGCTAGGAAATGATCATTTGCCTTCATGTCTATTTTCCTTCGGATGTATGTTCCAAAATCAACGGGCGAACTATCACTGGAAAGTGACGCATTATTTTCAAATGCCTCTCTGTTATGCTCTGTGATTCCTTCCAGGGCGTCATCAGAGTTCTCTGTCTTTGGAGGTGTCAGATTGTCCATGTCATCCCATCCACTTGGAATTATGTTGCGGGAGTCAAAGTAAAAGCTGGGAGGAGCCGAATACTTCACCAGGTAATCAAACTTGCCACTAGGCTGCCCCAGAGTGTCCATCACTTCCACTTCATCTTGTCTCATCTTAGGGACATTGTCAGGCTTAGTTTTTTCAGCAGTGACCAACAGTGAATCATCTTCCAGGTCAGGCATGTCATCATTGCTCATTTGGGTCTTGCTTGATCGTTTTCAGGACTACCTTGTCTCGGGAGAGAGGTGTAAGAGTCAAATCCGTTCGGAGAGATTGGATTTGAGCTGTCATGAATTGCATAGAGGCGAGCAAGCGTCGGAGTTGGTCTTCCATAGTGGAGATACGATCACACATTTCAGTTTGGTCGGCCATTCTAGCTCTTGATCACCTAATGAAAATGGAGATATGTAAGAATGAGGCGTAATGAGAACACCAATCCATGACAACAATCTATTTTTTAGTCACGAAAAGTCCACTCATGAAGAGGATTCCCTAAAAATGGACTAGGAAAAGTCAAAATTTGAAACCTCCTAACATGAATTGAAAATGAATTTTCAATTTTTATTTTCCAAATGATTCATTGCATGACAACTTCCTCATTTCATTTCTAATTGACAAAAGAATTAGATCCAATGCCTCACCTAGATTGTCATGGACGGACCAAAAATCTGACAAAGTAAGTAAATTGCATAGTATAGGGATAAAAGACTTACTTCACCAAGGAAAATCAATGGCAATCACATAGACACGCGCATGAAACGTGAAGCTCGATTTCTATCTAAATGGCTTAACAAAGTGGAGCTAAGAGGGTGATCTGATCGTTGCAGTCTCGCATTAACTTCAGGTCCCCTTAACTCCGGGCTCAGTCGAATGGAATGTCCAATAGTCACGCAGTCTCGCGGATATGGACAAAACACATTTCGACACCATGAAAAACTTTCGGGGAAGAGAAGGCCAACCTCTACATAGCAGTCTCGCTTTGGAGGAAGAATACTTCTCAACACCATCCTAGAAATCCTATCACAGCCCAGGTCGGACCGCAGGTTGTGTGTGCAAATAATGTGGTGCTAAAGCAATAAAGCATGCACAACAGTTTAAATGCAAACAACACTTCTAATTGGGAAAAATAAAGCATTCATCCCACACTCCAACCTACATGACAAAGGTTAGCAAAGACTACTCCCCTTATACCTCCCATCTGCAAAAGCATTTAACACCTTAAAAATGTTAGGGACGTACCTGGGATCCTTGCTGCCAAACAAAAACATTTTTAAAGAAAAATTGGCCTAAGTCCACTAAGTGTTTTAACACAAGTCCCCAGCGGAGTCGCCAAGCTGTCGCGACCCGATTTTTCGGGTTTGCCACCTAAAACTAGGTTGATGGACTACTAAGCCTTTAAGCTTAGCTCGGACTCTTCCAAGCCCATACCAAATCACGACTTAGGGTTTTAAAATGCAAAAGCTTATTATCTAGGAGTCGCCACTAATCAGTTTAGAGTAGGTCGATTAGACAACTAAGTAAAATAACGGAAGGATTATCTTATTTCTACGAACCAGAGATTTTGGGTACGGGAACTTGGTTACACTAGACTATCCTAGTGCCCTTTCGGTACCATTTCTAAAAAAATGTTTTGTAGGTAGCTTGATTTGATTTTAATTTAACTTCCTAACGTGTGAGGTGATCATACATGTGCGCATACCACCAATTTAACACATCAAGAAAACAATTAAATAATGTAAAAACATACCTTAAAACAACGAAAGCATCTGCAATGTTAACTTAGAATTCACATCAACAATCCTAGATATGATTCCTAATTAACAAGCAATCAATTTTTTGTTTTCGCTTTAAAAATCATGACTTATGCAATGCATTGTTACTATTCAAACATGAAATGACGACATGACCTAAACTATATGACATGGAGAAATGCAATAATTAAATGCAATCTAAATGATCTAATTATAATGACATGCAATGTGATGCAATGACATACCAAATTATTTAACTTAAAATGACATGCCTCATGCAATTTAATATGCAAGCTATACGTCACGTGACATTTATTAAATGACTTAATCTAATGACATGAGACTTCTAATTAAATGAACTTAAATAAAATCAATGACGTGCATTTGATGTTCCTATTTTTAAAAATGCAATCTATCCTAAAAATTGAAATTAACTTATGCAAAGACAAATTTTGTATTTTCTTTCATGAAATTCGAATGCAAAAATGATTTAGCCAGATTAAAATTCTATCTAATTTAAACTAAGGATTAAGTCATATTAAATCCCAATTTAAACTAAGACATTATCTTAATTTAACATGCAATTTATCTAAAAAGATGATTTAAATTAAAGATGAAACATGCAATTCTAACCTAATATGCACAATGATTTTTTTTTTGCTTTTCTTTATGAAATTCGAAATTAAAACTAACACATAACTAAACGTGCAATTCAAAGAAAAACTAACAACCTAAATGAATGCATTTTTTGTGTTTTCTAAATTCGAAATAAAATCCCTATTCTAGATATGCAAAATAACCAGAAATATTCTAGAATCAATTGAAATCCTAATCCAAACATCTTTTTGATTTTTCTTAGTGATTTTCTAAAACAAGCATTAAATCCAACAAGCAAGATATTCAAACAAATAAAGGATTAAAATAAACGAAAAAATAACCCGTTATCTCACGGGTCAAATTAACGAATATTTTTAACCCTGAACATCACGACAAGAAATCAAAATAATTAAAAATCTAATCCGAAATCTTACGAATCAAATTAATAATTAAATTAATTAAACAATTAATATATCATAAACAAACCCGAGAGTTAATACAATTAAAAAATGACCCGAAATCTTACGGGTCAAATTAATAATTAAATTAAACCTTAGGGACAAATCCTATAGGTAATGCCTAGAAGAACTATAACCTAAAACTCACCTCACCAAATTCAACTTAAACACTAATAATAAAATTAACTAAAAGTAAAATAAAATAACATAAAATAAATAAAAATAAAAGAAAAACAACCTAAATGAAAATAGGGGCAGCCAAATTGTCAACACCGGCAAGGGGAGTCGCCGGCGAGGAAGCTTCAGTGATGGATTCCGGCGAGGTGAGTGGCCGGTACGGTTGGGCGGCGACGGCTCAATCTCGGCTCGGACAGGGGCGGAGCAAGGTGGTAGGCGCGACGGGCTCTCGGATCTGGCGTTGGGGTCGTCGCGGCTTCGCGGGCACCGAGTGGGCCGAGGCGCGGAGCTAGGCGCTGCAGGGGCTGCGCGCCGGTCTCTTGGCGGCACGGCGGAGCTCCCGGGTGCGAGAGGAAGGGCGAGGGGGCTTCGAACGGCGCCTGGGTCGTGTAGGTTGGAGCGGTGGCAGCAGGCTCGGGCGGTGCGAGCTTCGGGCGTTGGCTCCCAGGCGACGTCGGCACAACTCCGGTGGTCGCGGGCGTGGGTTGCTGGTGCGGCGGGCTTCCGGCGTGAGGATCTCAGGTGGCTCCGGAGCGGCGATCGGGGATTCAGAGCACGCGTCGCGGTCGGAGAGTCGCAGGCTCGGCGGGTCGGGGCTTCGTGCGGAGCAAAGCAAGTGGCTGATTGGTGGCGCTAGGTGGCTGCTCGAGGCGACGTGGGTCGGAGCGGCGTCGGCGGCGGTAAGCGGTGAGCGCGGAGTGGAGCTGCGCCGGAGGAGGCGGGCTGTCAGCAGGGGTTTCGGGCGATCGAGCAGCGAGGGGGGAGTCTCACCGAAGAAGAAGATGAACAGCCCCCCCTTTCCTTTTTTCCTTTTTGTTTTTTTTTCTCCTGCTGGCTGCCCTCTCTCACGTCACTTCCTCTCTGCCCCCCTTTCACTTTTTTTCAGAAGTTTTTGCTCCTTCTCCACGCACGAACGAATTCCCTCTCCTCTCTTCCTTCTTTTACTTTTTTGTTCTTTTCTCTTTTTGATTCAGAAGAAAAACAAAAAGCCAAGAACCCCAATGAAAGAGTTTTTTTTTTCAATGGCCGTGTATTCAATATGTGTGGCCCCTCAAAACCGAACCCTACGTACACCTTTTATAGCCAAAAAAATGTGATCCTAACAAAATATTTCGAAAATTCCTTATATCCTCCGAATCACAAAAATCCTTATCTCCTTAATATTTTCAAAAATGTTATCATTTAATGACTAAAGATAAGACTTCAACCCGATTCTCTTAAATTTGAAAAACCACCGCAATATCAAATCTCGATTTAGGTAATTTTTGTCATTAAAAGAAAACGGGCTCGGGCCAATTTTTGCTTT
Source organism: Eucalyptus sp. ANBG9806169 (assembly GCA_014182395.1). Taxonomy (NCBI): domain Eukaryota; kingdom Viridiplantae; phylum Streptophyta; class Magnoliopsida; order Myrtales; family Myrtaceae; genus Eucalyptus; species Eucalyptus sp. ANBG9806169. Next base: position 40,661,984 of record CM024580.1, read on the forward strand.
TTCGTGGGCTTAGTCCATCTAATTTGAAACTCAAAACCATTAATTCAACCCATCCGCCGTCCTAAAAATAAAAAATGCAAAACATGTAAATTAAAAATAAACGCACCTAAAATTAATGCTACGCAAATGAATTATAATATTTTCAAAAAAAATAAAAAAAATTACCCCTAATGACTAAATGGACCGTCAAAATTTAGGTGTCAACAAGATGGAATGAGGAAGAAGAAGAGAGAAAGGGACCGGGCCGGGGGGAGAAGAAGGGGGAGAGTTGGGCTGGGCTTTTGCTTTTCTTATTTTTGTTTTACTTTGTTTTCTGTTGTTTTGTTTGTTTTTGCTTTGTTATTTTTTTTATCCGAAAAAGGAAAAAAATAATTAATAATAAAAAAAAAACTAATTTAAGAAAAATGAAATTTAGGCGTCAACAATGTCGTGAGCTTCATCCGCATGCACAAATTTATTCTTGAAGAACGAAGCCATACACGAATTGGAAAATGAGGAAGATTATAGGAACACCGATCAACCTTTTGCCAGAAGAGGTGAAAGAAACGAAACAAGTTTAACATGACAACATAATGGAAATGATAATTCCAGTCAGCTAATACTTAGCAAGTGCGGTACCTATGTTACAGATGCAAGCAGTCGCAGGGCTCGTGCAGTCGTCAGACAAATTTATCCAGCTAGAGTTAGAAAAAGCCGTGTAGGTATGCATATCTGATTGTCTGTTCAGCGGTATAAATATTTTCCGTTGACATTTTGATTTCTGGCACTTTATTGTATCAGAGAAGAATGACCAGCAAACAAATGCTTCATAAGGACAAAAGAAGCCATTCACTTAGAATTGTCTGGCTTGGTTTTATTCTTATTTAAGCTATTCCGAGTTTTCTTTTCTGACTGCCGTTATAATGAGCAAAAGAGAGCAGAGAGCCAAACAATGCTTCATCAACACACTCAAAAGAAGTCTAATAAGCCGACGGCTTCCCTTCTCTCGGGGGCGTGTTTGCTTACTTCCACGACCTGCGGACATTGTGCTCATTGCTCCTGTCGCCGGCAACGTCATCAACCAGTGCAGCATCCAAGATCTCTTTGACGTCTTCCTCAGTAAGCTTAACCTTCAAGGAACCAACGTTGACATCGAGATTCATAATTTTCGTTGTTCCTGCAAAAACGGCGTCATTTCAAAACAGATACTTAATTCATGTTCTCTGTTATGATGTCGTAAACATTCAGTTCTCACCAGGGATAGGCACAACATCATCTCCTTGATCGAGAACCCACGCGAGCGCAAGCTGTATAGGAGTGCAATTGTGCTTTTTTGCTAACTTCCCCATTCGAGCGTAAAGAACCTTGTTTTTATCTCTAGATTTCTGGAAAAGACTTCCCTTTCATTTCTATTTCTTAACTCCATACTATTTACTATATTGTCAATTCTTTTACTTGTTGATTTAAGAAATCTTCTCTAAAACGAAACCTTCTATTTTCCATATTTGAGCAATAATACTTTATAATGTAAAAAATATTTGATGAAGGGTACTAGGATGCAACCGTCTTACCAATATCTTTGCATGGCCCATCACCTTCCGCACTTGATAACCGGGGATAACCTCCTTCTCTTTTCACACCTCACCAGGATTAAGCTGGAAACACACAGCCACCTGCCTTCAATCAACAGCACTCCATGGATCCATACGCTATTGAGAGAGATTGGATATCAAAGGAATAATTGGATAATTTATGCAAGGGAGGGATTTATTCCATACGATAAATATGGTTACAACTGTGCAGTCCTAGACCCCCAAAGGGTTCTAGCTGCTCATAATAACTCTATCTAGAAAGTAACTATTAAGGAAAGGACTAGAGAAAGCTTCCCAATCCTTGACAGTCGGGTTTGCTTGCTCGAATGCTCAAGGGTTCCGATCGTGTCCTTCTTTCCAAACGCATCCCCCTATTACAACACAAGGAAGGATTCATTACCTTTATTGAAAAGTAAGAAGTAGTTGGATATGATTTACTACCGACACATGGTAGATAGGCCTTAATTACTGTGCATGATTGTCGATGTATGGATTTACAAAGCCAAGCAAGAGTCACCTGGTATTCTACTCTATTATTGGGGAAAATTGTCCAAAAAATTTTAAATTTTTAAATTTTGTCAATTAAGTCATAAATTTTTTATGACTTATCAATACGGTCATTGAATGAAATTCATTGACTTGACAAGGCATAGTCAATATATTTTCAAATTTTTTTTTTCATTTTTTTTCTTGTTGTGAGCCGGCAATCCTCACCTAGTTGCAAAGCTCTCACCAGCCACCATTGAGGCTACGGATTGACGAATGAACATAAGAAAAAAGGAATAATTGTCTATGTTAGCGTCGCCTAGTCGTGTTATGAAGGATAGTCAACGTCCACACTAATAATTGCTAATGAAATTGATAGGAAAGACTGTATGAGCAAATTCTCAAAAGAATTAAGATTAAATTAACCAATTAAAAGGTTTATGACTAAATTGACATTCATATAATAAATTTATTACTTTTTTGGCAATTTTTCTGCATACGACGTTATGGTGTCGGATATGGCAATTTTCAGGGTAGAAGGGAAGACAAATGGCAAGGCTCGTGACATACCAGGTGATGCAAACCTAGAGTATCCAATAGCTCAACAGTCGTCTGCATACGTGATGGGTCATGGTCAAACACCCCATTCTTGACCCCCTCTTCCTATTCATAATTCAAGTTTTCCTTTCTTTATGCTCGTCGCCTAAACTCTTATCTCTTATAAATTTGCATGAAATTTAACATCATCAGACCAGAAAATACAGCAAGTGGCAACTTCAAGATGTCATCTGAAGATGGAAGGAGTTCGGATTCCACCAGTGAAACTTGGAAATCAGGGTCTTGAGGTTTGTATTGAAACTAATTCTTGCTTTCGTTATTTGTTGTTGATTAAATTCTTGTGGATTCATTTAAGCTGCTTTATGTCGAGATGTGTGAGTTATCATTTCTTCTTTTTCTTCTTCTTATGATGTTTTCAAATAATTGCAGGTTTCGAAGTTGGATTTTGGTTGCATGGGACTCACGGGTATTTACAATGATCCTATCCAATAGGAAGCTGGCATATCAATCATCACTGACACCTTCGCCAAGGGACAACATTCTTCGACACGTTGGATATATATGGACCCAAAATCAATGAGATTCTTGTTGGAAAGGTAATGGGAACAAACTGAAACTCACAAAACTGGTAAATTAATGTTTTAGCTGATACATTTTAGATATAAGGTTATTACAGAAACTTCATCATATAATTGTGGTAGCATTGAAGAAGTTGTTGCGGGAGGAGGTGCAGCTAGCGATCAAATTAAGTGTGGTGAAACTCGAATCGGACAATCTTGTGATCAAAAGGCTTGAATTTGTCTACTCCTATTGTGAGGCGAGCCTCGAGTGCCTTGGCGTTGAGTATATTGACCTCTATTACATGCAGCGAATTGACACATTAGTCCTTATAGAGGAAAGTGTGAGTTCGTTTAGCAGGTGTTCCAGTTTGTGGATGATTGTTGATGCTCTAAACGGCCTTTAGCGAACAACAATTGATAAAACCAAATGGTTTTGAAAAAAATGCAGATGGGGGAACTGAAGAATTTGGTGGAAGGGAGAAAAGTCAAGAATATTGGCTTTGTCGGAGGCTAGCCCCGACATTGTACGGAGAGCGCACATGGTTCATCCCATCACGGCCTTACAGATGGAGTGGTTGCTCTGGACTTGTGATACTGCTGTTCACCTCCATTGGAGTAGACTTCAAAATTTTTCCTAAGTTGTTCTCCAAAAAACAGACATTTCGCTTGGTATGATTTTTTATCTTTTGGCCCCCCCTCTCCAAATTTTTAGTGTTTACTAATTGTAACTTGTTTGGCAAATTACTAAAGCAATCTAGTATGACTTAAGGCTATCAATGTGGAGAGTGAACATAGGCTTTTTGATAAAACCAAACCATTATATATCGTTATGTTCTACTATTTCTCTCACTCATCCTTATTCTAACACACAATCAGCTCTTGATATTTGAAATATTTGCTTGACTTGATTTTCATAGTAGTTGTCAATTTCCACAAAATTGTCAAAAATTACTAAAGTAACCTAGTCATCCCCCTCTAAGCTATATTGTTAGTCCCCACAAAAGTAAGGCAACATGTAATATTTTTTGGAATGAGGTATCATAAGCACATTGAAACATTAAGCGTGTCAAGGAATGGACTTGACAAAAAAAAAAAAAAAAACTCTCTACTTTGATTGCTGGGGGCCAAACTATCATCCATCATGAAGTCTAAGCATGTGCCAAAAATTCGAATTCCAACACTCTCCCTCGATCTAATTCCATTTATGTACTTATTACTACTCTTTCTACCTTGGTTGCTATTTCAATATGTCACCTAAATATGATGTGTTCCATTCTTTCTACCTTGGTTGCTAGTTCTCTATATCATCTGTTGACACTTAAATTTTGGCGACTTATTTAATCATTTATTAATTATATAGAACATTAGGGATTAAACCTTAAACTCTAGCAAAGAAAATACCCATTAAATTGCATGGCATATAGACATTAGGAGCATTTGCATTAGTAGTAATAGAGCCTTTTCGTTAAAAAATATAAAATTAATTAAAAGAACTATTATTTAAAAAAAAAAAAAAGGAAGAAAAAAAAAGAAGGAAAAGAAAGTCGAATAGGGCCCCGCAGGGGCTGGGCCTGCCCGGCCCTCTCCTTTCCCCCACGCAAGCCCGGCCCACCTCTTTTTGTTTTTTTTTTTTTCCTTCTTTTCCCCTTTTCGTTTGGGTTGGCCCATCTCCCTTCATTTCAGCCCGGCCCGCGCGTGGGTCTTCTTCCTCCTCACGCCGGTCACGCCTCTGCAAGAAAAAGCAAAGTACGAGCCAGAGGAGATAGAGGATCGCGAGGGGGCAGAAGGCGGCGTGATCCGCGGGTCTCCGATCGGCAAGCTGGCGATGGCATTAGCCAGGCACGCCGGTCGCTAGCCATCAAAAAGAGAGAGGCCGAGAGAGAAGGGGGGAATTCGATCTGGACGAGGGAGAGAGGCCGAGATCGAGAGAGTGGTTGGCCGTCACCGTAGGTCCGTTTGCCGCAGCCCTCCCCTCGAACCAAGGAGGCTTTTTCCGACTGTATGTCCCTTGTTTTTCAGGAGGCGTCGGGCCGAAGCTTGCGCCGACTTGTTCGCGCAAGTTCCGGTCCGAGCCGGTCCTCCCTGAAAGTTGCTAGCTGTTCTAGTATGCGTTGTTAGGGGTTCGTAACAAGTCGAAAATCTTCCGTGTCAGTAGCGCACACCAAGTGCCTGTGAAAATGCCTGAATGGGATTTGAGTTCTGAGGGTTTGTTGTAGCCGAGGATAGTTGTTCTACGTTCATTTTCATTCTGAATGTGTTTGACCTATCTCTAAGCGGATCTTGCGTGTTTCTAGTGCATGTTGTGTTGATCGTTGCCCAAATCCATGTCTCGAATGAGCCTAGGGCCTCCCTCTTGCCGATGCACTCCACATGTTTGATAAAATGTCCCACAAAAGACCGGAAGCCATTTCACGTTTTAAATCGGGATCGATCCGTGTTTGCATCCATGGACATTGAATCATATTTGCTCTTTGTGTGCTCATTGCGTTTTGGCGTGGTTTTCACGAAATGATCATGTATCGTCGGAAGAGCGAGAGATTTCGTCACTCCGGTGTATGGATTAACAGTGGCCGGAATAGGCGGCCGGCGGTCGCCGACGTTAGTACGACCGGCGGATGGTGTCGCCGACGACGTGTTTGGGAGACGGTGCATCGGGTCTTGCTGTTTCGGGGAGGATTTGGTTGTCGGCGAAGAAGGGGTTCGGGTGGTGGCGTCGGGGAAGAAGAAGAAGAAAGCCCGTGGAAAAGAAGACCAAAGGGGAAGAAAAGAATTAAAAAATAATTAATTTAAATATTAATATTAACATAGAGAACAAAAAAAAGGGTTTTAAGAAATTTTTTTATTGGGTCCAGTCCGGGTCGTTGAATCGGGTCAACGGGCCGGATCGGGTTTACGGTCCGAACCCTCTTTTTCCTAATATAATAATATTAAATATTAAAATATATTTAAAAATTTCAAAAATAAAAATTCAGAAAATTTCCGAAAATTAAAAAATTTCAGAGAACATCAAAAAATTCAAAATTTCAGAAAATATTGAAAACTTCGAAATTATTTTGAAAATAATAAATATTTAAAAAATAATAAAAATTCCAAAATTTTCAGAAAATTCCAAAATTCGGAAAATGTTTAAAAATTTCAGTACTAATTAGAAAAATAATAAAGAGGGAAAAATTCAAAAAGATTATAAAATCCAGATTTTTTTTTTTTGGAAAACATGAAAAATCAATTTTCCCAAAAAATACTAAAAAATTATAAATAAATTAAAATTAAAAATCCTCAAAAGGGTTAAAATTAATCTTTTGGGTTATTTTTCCTAAAAAGTAGAAGTCTTTCAATTTAAAATTATACTCAAAGTTGACCAAGCCCTTATAACTCTATATTAGGGTTTCGATTGTCCTTAGAGATAAATACCCTTAATTGTGCAATATTGATACATTGATTTTGGCTTCCCTTTAATTTAGTTAAGATTAACATTTATATTTTCCTTAGTGTTAAGGCTATGCTATCTCATGAAATATTTTTAATGTTTTCTGTGGTTGTTGATTGTTATGATAATGATTGCACATCCGCATGATTACCTCACATATTAGTGGATAAATATAAAATCAATCCAGATTACCTGAAAAAAATCAATTTTTCTTTTTTCAAAGTGAAAAAGATTTGGTATCGAAATGGCACTAATTGGTTAATTAGTGTAATCAAGTTCCCAATCCTGAATTCTCACTTGTTTTCTAGTTGACCCCAATAGGCTAGTGGCGACTCCTCATTAGAAGATTTTACAAAACACTTCAATGTCGCGCGAGGTATGAGCTTGGGAGAGTCCGCATATTTTTAGGCAATACCCCTAAACCTGTTATTTTTTCCCTCTGGACGGAAAATATAGGTCTCGACATTACCTAAATATGATGGGTTCCAGTTTATATATGAGGGAAGCATTAGGAAGAACAATAGTGGGGAAAAAACTCATATGGAATTTTGATGATTCCAAAATTATACCCAGTATTAATACCTATTATGATAAGTGCGGATGGTGTGATAATTTTTCAGATGTCAATGTTTCCTATGATGTTGGCAAAGACGAGAAGCTAAAATGTGACAATCAGCAGAACAAGTGCCAATATGACAAGTAGCTCATGGTGACTCGTAGATACCAAGGCCAATTTAGTGTTCTTGAAGGTCTTTGAAGACTGATAAGTCAAAAGAATCAGTGACCTTGTAATCATGTGTCATTTCATCGATACTGCCACTGCACCTATTGAATGGGATGATAACACCATAAGAAGAGCACGGGTATGGATTTGGCCCGGGTGGAGTGGCCTAAACCTGAAACTGTTTGCATTTGGTGGCATGAAAACTTGAATTTATGTCGTGAGCTTAGCCCGCAAGCACAAATTCATTCTTGAAGAACAAAGCCTACATGATCAAGTGACTATCAACCTTTTGCCAGAATAGGTGAAGAAACGAAACAGGTTTAACATCACCACATAGTGGAAATGATAATTCTACTCAGCTACTACTTAGCAAGTGTGGTATGTATTTTACGGGTGCAAGCAGTTGCAGGGCTCGTGCCATCGTCCGACAAACTTGTCCTTCTTGAGTAGCCACACACACAGACAGAATCCGCTACTTTGTCTAGGCGATTTTAATTTCATTATGTTCAGTAAAATGAATATTTGCCGTTGACATTTTGATTTCTAGCATCTGGCACCTTAGGGGTGCATGATAACCTCTTATTTTTGTTTCAGAAACAATTTTTCTATTCCAAATTTGTTTTTGGAATAGAAATTCGTTTGATAATATTATTTCATTTTTCTATTTCTAAAATAGATTCTTGTTCCAGAAATAGGTTTGGAATATAAATCAGAAGCTAAAATTTTCTACTTCTCGATTTCTGGAATAAAAATGAGAAATAAAAATTCTTCTCATTGTTCATCAACCGGTCATTCATCTGTCTCTGCCGACCACTGTTCGTCGGTCGCTCGCCTTTGCCGATCGCCGCCGCCGCCGACTGCCGTCGCCGCCGACCGCCATCGCTGCCGACCGCCGACCGCCGGTTGTCGGCCGTCGGTCATCGCCACTGCCGCCGCTGTCCGAAAAAAAGAAATTTTATGTCGTTATCAAACGAATTTCTATTTTTAGAGTAGAAATTTTGTGTCGTTATCAAACGGTTATTTTTGCTTAGAAACTCTTCTAGAAATAGAAATAGAAAAATCGATTTCTCTTCCAGAAATCCATTTATGGCCAGAATGGTTATCATTCGCGCTCTTATTGTATTGGAGAAGAATAACCAATAAACAAATGGTTCATGAGGACAAAAGAAGCCAATAACTTAGAATTGCCCGGTTTGGCTTTGTTCTTATGTGTGTGTGTATGTGCATATATATAATATTGTGTAGAATATATACATACATACACATACATGAAATTGAGGGTAGAAGAATATTATTTACTTAATCTGTATAGAAAAAGTTAATTTAAAAGCAAATATATACTAAACCATTGACTTATTTAGGGACATGTTGGATGCAAGTTTCACTAAACTTAAAAAGGCATTTAATATTTTTATAATATGTTTGACAAACTCTTTAAAACTTCACACATGATGGCGGATTAAGGGGAGAGTAATGGTCCTATGCCTTTCTCCCAACAAATTATTTATATTGTTCACGTGAATTTTTTCTGAATTTTAAAATGATGCACTGAAAAGTTCAATTAGAAAATTTTATCCCTAGTCGCCAAAACAAAAATTTTAGATTTGCAATTCGCCTCGCAATATATTTTTGGAAAAATTCCCAAAAAAGTCTTAAATCTATTGCAATTGTGCCAATTCAAGTACTAAACTTTTTTTTTGTTGCTAATTTAGTCATAAATCTTTTATAATTGTGCCAATTTAGTCAATCCGATCAAAATTGGCTAGCTGGCACTGACGTGGACACTAGCCGTCCGGTGAAAGCTGAATTGGCAATTTTTTAATATTTTTTTCATTCGAATTTTTAAATATTTGTTTGAATTCTTTTTTTCTTTTCTTTTTTTCTTTTCTTTTTTTCACTTTCTCTTTCCTCCGGCCAGCAAGGCCTCGCCCAGCCTCGGCAAGATCGCCGTCGCCGATTTGGCGAGGAGCCTCGCCGGCCCCAGATTTGGCGAGGAGCCTCGCCGACCACCGACGAGGTCGACCCTCGCCTTGGCTGGGTGAGGCCCCGCCAGACCTAGCGAGGCACGGCCTTGCCCAGCCAAGGTGACGATCGACCTTGCCGATGTCTGGTGAGGCCGCTGTCGCTAGATTTGGCGAGGCTTGGCCTCGCCCGGACATGGCGAGGGTCGACCTCGCCGGTGGCCGGCGAGGCTCCTCGCCGATCGGCGACGGTGGCCTTGCCGAGGTTGGGCAGGGCCGAGCGTCGCCAAATCGGGGCGGGGTCTCGTCGGCCCTCGCCTCTCGCCAACGTCGGCCGGTCGAGGAAAGAGAAAGTGAAAAAAAAAGAATAAAAGAATATTTAAAAATATTTAAAAATTCGAAAAATAAAATAAAAATATATTAAAAAATTGCCATGTTAGCTTTCGTCGGACGGCCAGCATCCACGTCAGTGCTGGCCGGCCAATTTTGTCCGGATGGACTAAATCGACACAATTGTAAAAGGTTTAGGACTAAATTGGCTAAAAAAAATATTTATGACTGAATTGGCACAATTGCAATAGGTTTAGGATTTTTTTGGTAATTCTCCTTATATTTTTTGGAAGCTGCTCCACCCTATAATAAGGTCTTGAAACTCTTTAACACATGGATTGTCAAACATTCACACTACAATATATTTGAGCTTAGTTAAAATGCAACTGAAATTATACCAAATTGACTATAAATGCTAATATTACCAATTTATATTTGTGTTTTGGTCTCCTCGACTCCTATATATATGCATAAAACTTCATGAGCATTAAATCTGGAAAATAAAGGAGCTACTAATTCCTAACAGGTGCATCTAAAATATGGTCAAGGAGCAAGAAGTTCAAATTCCCTAAATGAACTTGGAACTCAAGGTCTTGAGGTAATTTGAACAAAAACTACTTATCGATCACATAGAGTGTGAAAATTGATCATAAGTTTTTGTCATTAGACAACGTTTCTTATTTTAATTTCGACTTCTAAATCCAGAACGAGTAGCAAAAGTTCAACATAGATGATAGATTCATTCAGTTCCTTTGTTTTAGGGGGAGAGATCATGATTCTTCAAAGCATATTTTGCGTTCTCTTTGATAAGTTCACCAAGGCATATTTTACTATAATATTTGCATATCTTTGTGACAATGTATTAAAGACAGGATTGATATTCGTAATGGAAAAGGATCACATATACTTTCTTTCCATAGACAGCACCAACGGACTTAAAGATGAGCTAGTGATGATGTTTGTGTCGATATTGAAAATATCATGTCATTGGTGATATTAGAACAATGACCATCAGTGGATGATGATTTGGATGCTTGGATATGCGTAGCAGAAGGTAGAGCCGTTAAACGGGTGGGTCGGGTCAGGTTTGGTTCGACTCAAATTGACCTATTAACCAATTTATGACCCATTTATGCATAATGTAAATTTTCTTACCCATACCCGACCCAACCCATACCCAACCTATATTAATAAAATATTTTCATATTTAACCAAATTTAGAAAAACTTATTCTTATGTTTTTTTTTTTTTTTTAAGATTATATTACTAAAATACTTCCAAGCTTATTTCTTAATGGACAAGTTTTAAAATTGTATTGCTAAAATAGTTTTATACAACACAAATTTAATGGAAAATTTTTATAATTTTTAAAATAATTATTTTAAAACGTCGAATTTTAATTATTTTTTATTTTTTAAAAATTAAAATTTTAATCATTTTTATTTTATTTTTTAAATATACTTTTCTTTTTCTTTTTCTCTTTTATTTTTTCTATTATTTTTTTCTTTTTCTTCTCCTTCTTCTTCTTCTTTGGCCGACCGTTGACCACGACGATGGCCGGCGACCGGCCACACAGGCGAGCTTGAGCTCGCCCGGCATCGGCGAGCCTCGAGGCTCATCGGATCAGGCGAGCTCGAGCTGGCCCGACGTCGGCAAGCTCGAGGCTCGCCAAATCGGCGAGGCTCGAGCCTCGTCGGCGTCGGGCAAGCTCAAGCTCGCCCCTCGCCGGAACCGGCGAGGCTCGAGCCTCCGCTTCACTAGATCCGGCGAGCTTGAGCTCGCCCGGCCGGTCGCCAGCCATCGCCGTGCTGGCGACCGGAAGGAGGAATGAGAAAGAAAAAAAAAAAAGAAGAAAGAAAAAGAAAAGAGAAAATTAAAAAAAAAAAATTATGATTTCGATTTTTACAATTTTTTTTTTATAAAGTTAAAGAGGAAGAGAGAGATTATAAGGTTTTTGTGGAAAATGGATTCTCCATCCAACCCATTTAAAACCAACTTAAAACCCACCTATCTTGAACCTTTAATTGTGAAACCCATTTAACTACTTTTTGTAAAAAAACAAGTGACTCATTTATGACCCATTTATGATTTAAATGGGTCATATATGGGTCTATGACCCATTTTAACACCTTATGCATAGGAAGATGTTAGAGAATTGGAAACAGGCTTTTGTTAGAATTGTCAAAGTTATCAGCAACGGGACAATAGCAGCAAAACTTATTTTGGGATAGCTAGCTAATGTTTATTTGAAAAGATTATATAGGCAATCCATCTATGAACAGCTACACGAACAGATTTCTAACTACTATCTACTTTTCTAAAGCATTTCCAACAGGAAGACTGAATATGCCTATATTAAAGATCTTGAAGGCCAAATGATAGACGAGCAATACATAGAAACCAAATATTACTTTGAGCTATTCTCCTAGCTAATATTGTTCCTCTATTTTGTAAACTTCACTGTTGCGCTATTGCTATATTTTTATCGTGTAAAAAATCAAGTGTACAAGAGTGATGCCAGCATCTGACTTCTGATAGTATGATCCATCATTGGAAAAGATCAATGTTTACTAATTGTAACTTACTTAGCAGATTATTAGTGCAATCCAATACAACTTAAGGCTGTTAGTGTGGAAAGTGGGCGTAGGCTTTTTGATAAAATCAAACCACTATATATTGTTGTGTGCTACCGTTTCTCTTACTCATTCTAACACCCAATCGGCTCTTGACATTTGAAATATTTGCTTGACTTGATTTTCATAGTAATTGCTAATTTCCGCAAAATTGTCAAAACTTACTAAAATAACCTATTCATCTCTCCTCTAGGTTGTATTGTTAGCCCTAACATAAGTAAAGAAACATGTACTATTTTCTAGAATGAGGTGTCATAAGCACATTAAAACATTAAGTGTGTCAAGGAATGGACTTGACCAAAAAAATAAAAATAAAAAACCTATCTACTTTGATTGTTGAGGGCCAAATGATCATCTATCTTGACATTGAAGCGTGTGCCAAAAATTCGAATACCAACACTCTCTCCCTTAATCTAATTCCATTTATCTACTTATGACTACTCTTTCTACCCTCGTTCCTAGTTCAATATGTCACCTAAATATGATATGTTCCCCTCTTTCTACCTTGGTTGCTAGTTCTATATGTTACCTAAATATGACGGGTTCCACATATAAAGTCAAAATTATATATTGGGGAATTGAGAAGATCAGTAGTTGGGAAAAAAACTCACAAGGAATTTTGATGATTCCAAAATTATACTTGATCTTAATACCTATTATGATAAGTGTGAATGGTGTGATAATTTTGCATATGTCAATGTTTCCTATGATATTAGCAAAGACGAGAAGCTAAAAAATGACAATCAGCAGAACAAATGCCAATATGACAAGTAGCTCACGGTGACTTGTAGATACCAAGGTCAATCTAGTGTTTTGGATAGTCTTTGGAGACTGATAAAGTCAAAAGGATCATTGAACTTGTATTCGCGTGTCATTTCATCAATACTGCAACTGAACTTATTGAATGGGATGATAACACCCTGAGAAGAGGACACGTATTCATCGGGCCCGGGTGGAGTGGCCTAAACCTGAAACTGTTTGCATTTGGTGGCATGTAAAATTGAATTTGTGTCGTGAGCTTCTTCCGCAAGCACATATTCATTCTTGAAGAACAAAGCCGTACACGATCAAGTGATTATAAACCATTTGCCAGAAGAGATGAAGAAACGAAACAGGTATAACATGACCACATAGTGGAAATGGTAATGCCACTCAGCTACTACTTAGCAAGTGTGGTATGTATTTTTCTGGAGCAAGCACGTGCAGGGCTCGTGCCATCGTCCAACAAACTTGTCCTTCTCAAGTTAGAAAAGGCCGCAGGAAGCATGCATATCAAGTTGTTACGCCACACAAAGAGACAGAATCCGCAACTTTGTCTAGGCGGTTTTTATTTCATTCTGTTCAGTAAAATGAAAATTTGCCCTTGACATTTTGATTCTTGGCATCTTCTTGTATCAGAGAAGAATAACCAGCAACCAAATGTTTCATGAGCAGCACAAAAGAAGCCAATAACTTAGACTTGCCTGGTTTGGTTTTATTCTAATTTAAGCTATTCTGAGTTTTATTTTCTGACTGCAGTTACAAGGAGCAAAAGAGAGCAGAGAGCTGAACGAAGCTTCATCAACACACTCGAACGAAGTCTAACAAGCCGATGGCTTCCCATCTCTCAGGGGCATGTTCGCGTGCTTCCATGAGAAGCGGACACGGTGCTCATCAATCTTGTCACCGGCAGTGTTCGCGTGCTTCCATGAGAAGCGGACACGGTGCTCATCAATCTTGTCACCGGCAGTGTTCGCGTGCTTCCATGAGAAGCGGACACGGTGCTCATCAATCCTGTCACCGGCAACGTCATCAATCAGTATAGCATCCGAGATCTCTTTCATGTCTTCCTCCGTAAGCTTCACTCCAAGGGAACCAATGTTATTATCGAGATTCTTAATTTTCGTCGTTCCTGCAGAAACCACATAATTTCACCAATTCATGTCATCTGTCAATGAATGTCATAAAAGTTCGATCCTCACCAGGGATGGGCACAACATCATGTCCTTGATGGAGAACCCACGCAAGTGCAAGCTGTACAGGGCTGCAATTGTGCTTTTCGCTAACTTCTCCATTCGAGCGTAAAGAACCTTATTTTTGTCCAAATTCCCTGCTTGAAACCTAGGAGTTTGTCCCTGAGAAATAAGGGTAAAAATTAGCGAGGATTAGCAAAGAGCATTTAGACCATCGTGGATATGAATGTGAAACATCAAAGAAAGAAGTGTCCATTTAACTATTAACATACCAGAAGACTATTAGAAGGCAAGGCTTCTGTGACTGCCCTACCACCGAAGAACCCACTACCAAGAGGGCAATACGGAACAATGCCGATTCCGAGCTCCCTGAAATTTTTTGGAGAGGCGGGCCAAAAGATTAACGAAGAAGCATCGCACCAAGCAAAAAGACTGTTTCTTTGGGAAATAGCTTAGGAAAAAATTTGAAGTCTACTCCAATGGAGGTGAATGGCAATATACCTGCAGAGCGGGAGTATTTCTTGCTCGATTTCGCGAGTCCAGAGCGACCACTCCATCTGTATGGCCGTGATGGGATGAACCGCGTGCGCTCTCCGTATGGTGTCGGGGCTAGCCTCCGACAAGCCAATGTACTTGACTTTTCCCTCTCCCACCAACTTCTTCAGTTCCCCCATCTGCGTTTTTCCAAAACCATTTGGTTTTATTAGTTGTTGATTGCTAAAGCCTCTTTAGGGCATAGGCAATCATCCGCAAACAGGAAGACCTGCCAAACAAACTTACAGTTTCTTCTATTGGGACAGTCGTGTCAATCCGATGCACGTAATAGAGGTCAATGTACTCGATGCCAAGGTGCTCGAGGCTCGACTCACAACATGAGCGGATGTATTCAGGCGTCCCCCTTATCACCATATTGCCCTCTTCGAAATTCACACCGAATTTGGTGGCTAGCTGCACCTCCTCCCGTGGCAACTTTTTCAATGCCTGCAATAGTGATATAACGAAGTTTTTCTAATAACCATATAACTAAACCGTATCGGCTAAAAGACTAAATTACCGGTTTTGCATGTTTTGGTTTATTCACATTACCTTTCCAACAAGAATCTCATTGATTTTGGGGCCATATATATCCGACATGTCAAAGAATGTTATCCCCTTGGTGAAGGCATCGGTGATGATCGATATGCCAGCTTCCTCCGAGACAAGATCATTGAAAATACCTGTGAGTCCCATGCAGCCATAACCCAACTTCGAAACCTGCAATTATTTGAAAACAACAAAAGAAGAAATGGAAACCACAACTCAGGCATCTCCGCATGAAGCAGTTCAGATGAATCCACAAGAATCTAATCAACAGAAATAGTTTCAATACAAACCTCAAGACCCTGAGTTCCAAGTTTCACTCGTGGAATCGGAACCCCTTGATGCTCGGCCATCTTCAGATGATATCTCGAAGTTGCTACTTGCTGTTTTTTCTGGTTTCATGATCGTTATATTTCGTGCATATTTATAGGAGTTCAGGCGGCAAGGACAAAGAAAGGGAAACTTCGAATTATGGAGTTCAAAAAGTGGCGTTTGGTCATGACTTACGTGAGGTTTGCATCACTCCATACGTCAGGACCAGCGCAATATTTTTTAAAAAGAAAAAAATTCTAATTTTTTTCTTTTTTCTTTTAATTTCAGTCCGCCAGTCCATTGCCTTGGCGGTGGCCAGTGAAGACGTTGCCACTAGAAAGGGTCGTTGGCTCACAATAAAAAGAAAAAAGTTCCAAAAACTAATTTAAAATTGTAAAAATTATTCATGCAAATGCTGATTGTGCCACATAAAACAATGGGCATCATATCCGATCAAAATTGGCCAGAATTATGTAAACATGTCGGCGCTAGTTATATTAATTAATCGTCAAAAAGTTCAGAATTAAGACAAAATTAAAAAGTTTAAAATTGACTTCGCCATTTTACAATTGATTTAAAACTTTTTGAACAAATTTCTCCAACAATAAATAAAGATACCGGGTGGCCCTTGCTTGGCTTTATAAACCCATACATCAACAATCATGCATTACAATTGGATTTCTGCTCAACAGTAGGTTTATTTAGTTTGCATTCACATCTAGCAACAGAGAAAAAAAACAAATACTATAGTAGGCGTCCTAGTTAGCACATCATATGTTATTTTCTTGAACTTCTATCTCATTTATAAGATAACTTGGCAATAATATTACTAGTTTCTCGATATTTATGATTGTGAGAGTGGCATCATAAAAGAACTTGTGACATATTAGATAATGCATATATACTATTACGTCTCTGCTTACATTGATGGCTCACAGTCATATCCCTCTTTTGTGGGAACCGATAGGTCAAACCATCTCTTGTTCCAATAAATTTTCGCCATTTTGATTCATTGATTAAGAAGCTGCTCCTCTGTCGTGGTACGATGTTGAAAACTCTCCTATCGTACCTGAGGTTTTGCATAATCCAATACGTCACGAGACTTTTCCTTTTCTTTTTCTTAATGAAACTTACGGTCTCTTCCATTGGTTTTGCATCACCCAATAGAAGAGCCTTTTCTGCGGATAAGACAAGAAATTAATCATATAAATAGTTTCTTGATTATGGACAGAAATTTACGGGCTCCACATCATTCAATAAGCTACCTCTGCAAACCAATCTTAATATATATGGCGATTAGCATTGTATGTATTTGTAATTAAATAAGACTATTTAGAGTAAATAAATCTCAAAGCTCATAAAATACCATCTTAAGCCGAATGGAGCGGCCTAACATCCCCAAGCTCCTGCCAAGGTCTAGCTTGCCCGACGGACCAATCCGATACCGACGATTGTCCAGCTCTGTTCGGCCCTTCTGGATCGACGCCTTCAATTCGTGGGACGACGTAGTTGCGGTTCTGGAATCTTAACCAAGAATCCAAGCGGTGGACAGCTCAAGCTTGAAGAGGAAAAGCTTAAAAAAAGAAAAAAGAGAAGATCACGAGACCAAAGAGGAGGCCACGTGTCGGGATTCTGGGGTATGCAACGCAGGCTTCTAAGGGAGTAAGAAGAGGGCAACAAGAGGGAAAGCCTAGCATTCGCTCACCAGGATTGCTCTGTCAATCCCATCAGGGCGTTCCCCTCCGCGGGCCGAGTTGTTCGCGCTAAATTGTAACCTGCGCCGCTGCGCAACGCTCCCAGCCGTGACACCCCCAAACTCCATCCGTGCCATTTTTATCTGTTTTCGTAGGTTTCCTAGGGACGCTTCATGAGCCCACCGCCTGTCGCCGCTTGCCGCCGTCAAAGTTGTCTGCTACCATGCCATCGAGAAGCCGGTCGTCATTCCGGTCTTATTGTGTTGCAATCAAATTTGGCAAGAATATTCTCAAATTAGGTAACGCGTTTATCTTTAGTATATTCGGTAAATTTTTACCATCTTATTTGAGTGATTGGATATATTCTGATATATCCTGTTAGATATTACAAATATTTTGTTGGATACTAACATTATCAATTAGATGTTTACTTAAATAATGTGATATCCACAAAATCCCAAGATATCCCTCAAGTTAGAAAATTTTCATAACTTAACAACATACCTTGACGGCCGTCCAATCTCTAACTACGAGATAAGGGGTGCGAAAAATCTTTTAGATACGATCGTTGAATTACCCATTTCCAAATTTGAACGGATAACCTTTCATTAATATCCATAGTCATTTGGATATGATTGTCGGATTATATTGTGTCTTTGTCGAGAGATAGATAACATAAGATTGTGGATTGCATTATTTAATTAAATATCTATCCATTGTTTGATTGCTCGCCTTTAGAAAAAACACAAAAAATTATGTTTGAATTAAATTTGATTCTTGCTAGAATATTGCTTATTTTAGGCCAAGATTGCAGGTCTAGATTAGGTATTTTATTTATTCCGAATTTCTAAAATAAAAAATGCCAAAAATATTACTCTAGGATGTTAGATTTTCCTTTTGTTAATTTAAATTGCATTTTTAATTATTGGGTAATTTATTTTCGAATTTTTTATTAAAAGAAAAGAAACGTGTGTCATACAAAATTAGGTCATCCCTTGCACACTATTTAGTCATTGCATGTTTAGGATTATTTAAATGTGTGACATATTAAGATAGTTTCATTTAATATTTGCCCGTCATTAAATTAGGTCATTTAATTAATGTCGCATAACATGTATTTTGCATGTTAGTTTTATTTAATTGTATGTTGCATGTCATGTTAGTATAGACCCATTTTTGTACGTCATTGCATTGTATTATACATATATTAGGTTTTATTAAATAAGAGAAAATCCTAAAAAAGATTGAGTGATTACATGTCAATTAAAACTCATATATGAGGCTGTTAATGTAAATTATGAGCAAACATTGCAACGCTTTCATTGCTATGAGGCAAGTCTTGTAATTTATTTATTACTTTATTGGGTATTAAATTGGTGGATTGTGCATTCACATTATCACCTCACATGTTAAGAAGTAATAAAATGAATTTAAACTACCTAATAAACATTTTTTTTTTCATGAAAGGAATATTAACGGAAGGGTATTATAAAAATCTAGTGTAATTAAGTCCTCATACTGAAAATCTCTAATCTGTAGAAGTAAAATAATTCTCCCATTATTTTACTTAGATGTCTAATCGATCTACCATAAACTGAGTAATAGCACTCCATATAGAAAATGATTTGCATGTTAAGAAAATGAAAATTGAATTGCAAATTGGTATAGAATTGGAAGAGCTTAGGCTAAATCTAGACTTAATAATCTATTAGCCGAATCCCTAAATGGTGCATTGCGAGGGTAAGATCGCAACAAGTACTAAATTTGATATAGTGTTTTTGAAGGTCTTTGGAGACTAATAAAGTTGAAAGGATCATTGAACTTGCAATCTCATATCATTTCATCAATACTTCCATTAAGGATGGTCAACCAATTGACTAATAATTTGCACATGCTAATGATGAGTTTTGGATTGTGCTAATATCAAGTCACGAGTGACAATGGTAAATTATTCATCTAAGTATGATCGTTGATGATATAGAAAAAGAAGCCATTACAAGCTTGAAATCCGCATAAAAAAAGCTAGAAAAAAAAATTGGAAAAGCAACTGATAGCTTTCAACATCAACCCGAGTATGGTGAGTTGACATATGGAGTAGACTCTATTTTAGGAAATCTACAGATGTCAAAGGAAACGATTATATGGCCAATCCCAATTCTGGCAAGGGTCTCCATTGCTCTCAAGCGGCCATCTTGATCTTCTTCAAAGTCTCTAGTCGGCTATTTGAAGACGTCTATGAAAAGAGGACCGATGAAGCATGCAGAGGTTGGAAAAGTGAAATACTAATAATACTATAGTTGCAATTCGTTATCAGATTGGAAATCTTCACTGTTCTTTATCTGATATTACCATTAAAGGTTTTTTATTGTATTGTAATTACAAATAGTCAAATGTACAAGTGTAAAAGCAGTCTTTGTGTCCTAATAGTGTAATCTATCACATAAGAGCCTAGTGATAACTTGCACTGCAAATTACTAATAGAATCCAGCCTATGTTAATGATGTTATTTGGAGAGTGCACATAAGTTTGAGGATAAAGCCGTGTCACTATAAATTGTTATGTGCTTTACCTTTCTAGCTCATTATTTGCGGTATCTGTTCACTATCACCACACACATTGATTATCATCTCATCTCACTTTCCTATTGCTTCTAACAAATTCCATGAAATATTTTCATAATCCTCGTTAAAATTATTCAACCTACTCTAGGACGTATTGTTACCCCAACCAGTACTAACAAATAAATGGAATTCAGAAATATCGATTTACTTACTAAATGGGATGATAACACCATGAGAAAAGCACACGTATGTATCGGACCCGGGTGGAGGGGCCCTAAACCTGAAACTGTTTGCATTTAGTGGTATGAGAAATTGAATTTATGTCATGAGCTTCATCCGCATGCACAAATTTATTCTTGAAGAACGAAGCCGTACACGAATTGGAAAATGAGGAAGATTATAGGAACACCGATCAACCTTTTGCCAGAAGACGTGAAAGAAACAAAACAAGTTTAACATGACAACACAGTGGAAATGATAATTCCAGTCAGCTAATACTTAGCAAGTGCGGTACGTATGTTACAGGTGCAAGCAGTCGCAGGGCTCGTCAGTCGTCGGACAAATTTATCCAGCTAGAGTTAGAAAAAGCCGTGTAGGTGTGCATATCTGATTGTCTGTTCAGCGGTATAAATATTTGCCATTGACATTTTGATTTCTGACACTTTATTGTATCAGAAAAGAATGACCAGCAAACAAATGCTTCATAAGGACAAAAGAAGCCATTAACTTAGAATTGTCTGGCTTGGTTTATTCTCATTTAAGCTATTCTGAGTTTTCTTTTCTGACTGCCGTTACAATGAGCAAAAGAGAGCAGAGAGCCAAACAATGCTTCATCAACACACTCAAAAGAAGTCTAATAAGCCGACGGCTTCCGTTCTCTCGGGGGCGTGTTTGCTTACTTCCACGACCTGCGGACATTGTGCTCATTGCTCCTGTCGCCGGCAACGTCATCAACCAGTGCCGCATCCAAGATTTCTTTCACGTCTTCCTCAGTAAGCTTAACACTCAAGGAACCAACGTTGACATCGAGATTCATAATTTTCGTTGTTCCTGCAAAAACGGCGTCATTTCAAAACGGATACTTAATTCATGTTCTCTGTTAAGATGTCGTAAACATTCAATTCTCACCAGGGATAGGCACAACATCATCTCCTTGATCGAGAACCCACGCGAACGCAAGCTGTATAGGGGCGCAATTATGCTTTTTTGCAACTTCTCCATTCGAGCGTAAAGAACCTTGTCTTTATCTCTAGATTTCTGGAAAAGACTTCCCTTTCATTTCTATTTCTTAATTCCATACTTTTTACTATATTGTCATTTCTTTTACTCGTTGATTTAAGAAATCTTCTCTAAAACGAAACCTTGTATTTTCCATATTTGAGCAATAAGGATGCAACCGTCTTACCAATATCTTTGCATGGGTCCATCACCTTCCGCACTTGATAACTGGGGATAACATCCTTCTCTTTTCACGCCTCACCAGGATTAAGCTGGAAACACACAGCCACCTGCCTTCAATCAACAGCACTCCATGGATCCATACGCTATTGAGAGAGATTAGATATTAAAGGAATAATTGGATAATTTGTGCAAGGGAGGGATTTATTCCGTACGATATATATGGTTACAACTGTACAGTCCTAGACCCCAAAGTATGACAAATATGGTTACAACTGTGCAATCCTAGACCCCTAACGGTTCTAGCTGCTCATAATAACTCTATCTAGAAAGTAACTATGAAGGAAAGGACTAGAGAAAGCTTCCCAATCCTTGACAGTCGGGTTTGCTTGCTCGAATGCTCAAGGGTTCCGATTGTGTCCTCTTTCCGGATGCATCACGTATTACAGTTCAAGGAAGGATTCATTACATTTATTGAAAAGTAAGAAGTAGTTCGATATGACCTACTACCGACACATGGTAGATAGGCCTTAATTACTGGGCAATCCTAATTCTGGACTCTTCTTCAATCATCATGTCAGAAGAGTCAGTTGAGGAGTTGAGGGCGATGCCGGCAGAACAGTAAAGACATTCATAGTTGAGACAGTGCTTACCAATATTTTCTCAGGACTTGGTGGTAGTTCATGGCCAACTACAATAACTCTTAATTTGATCAGGTGGAAGTTCATGGCTTTGAAAGGGGCCGAATCCGGATGACTATTATTTATAATTGTGAGGTTCCAACTTTTATCTTACCATAACTCATCATGAATATTGATAGTTCTATTTTCAGTTTAAATATCTGAGCAATTATTTTCTTGATTAAAATCAATATCTAATACCTTATTTAAAATACGTAATAATATATCTTTTCTTATGCTAACTTCCATAGTTCCTATTTTCCTCTCTAGATTTCTGCAAAATATTTCTCTTTCATTCTATTTCTTAACTCTATGTTATTTACTATTTTGGTTAATTCTTCCACTTGTAAATCTAAGAAAGCTTCTCTAAAACTAAATCTTGTATTTTCCATATTTGAGCAATAATACTTTATAATGTAAAATATATTTGATAAAGGGTACTAGGATGCAACAATCTTATCGATATAGCCAATGGTACTTCTCTTTTCACGCCTCACTAGTATTAAACTGGAAACACACGACCACCTGCCTTCAATCAACAACACTCCATGGATCCATACGCTATTGAGAGAGATTGGACATCAAAGGAGTAATTGGATAATTTGTGCAAAGAAGGGATTTATTCCATACGATAGACATGGTTACAACTATGCAGTCCTAGACCCCAAAGGGTTCTAGCTGCTCATAGCGACTCTAATTGGAAAGTAACTATGAAGGAAAGGACTAAGGAAAGCTTCCCAATGCTCAATAGTCGGGTTTGCCTACTTGAATGTGTTAGGGAAAACTCCTTTATTGTTTTGAAGTTAACAAAACATTTCCAAAGTCTATGTCTAAGATTTCAAGACTTTATTGTCAAAGTCTGAAGACCGCCAGATTTTACTCCCAAAGTCTATTCCCACTGACAGTTCTAGACTGAAGAATGAAGACTTATCCTAATGCATAATTAGTATCAAATGCAGGATTATCTTCAAGGTTTCGACTCGTATAATTATTAGAAGACCTTATAGCTGGATTTCATATTTGCTTGATTGATTATTCTTATTGGAATCTACTCCGATACGAAGATCTTTGAAATGCGAACAAACTCGGAAGGTTCTACTTATGGAAACTCAAGATCCTGATTGTATGGGCAAACGGGATTGACGGGCTTTCATCACAAATCATCTAAACGACTCGAGATCACCTTAATTGATTTTGTCCAACGAGTAGATTGGAAGGATTCCTTTAGAAAGTGCCAACGGTTGAGAAGGCATGAATGAGTATTTAAGGATTGACTCTTTAGTTGTTCAAGATAGTGCTTGAAAGAGAATTCCAAAGTTTGAAGCTTTCTAGTCTCTCGCTTTTCCATTCATCGAGCTAAAAGTTGTATACAAAGAGAGATACTCTTAGTGAAACTGTGTGAGAGTTCGGTAGAGATTCGTCACTGTGATAGTTGAGATCACAAACTGTAACATCACTTTTGATTCATAGTGGAATCTAGCCAACAGGTTGTCAGCGCAGAGAGTGGACGTAGGCTTGATCTAAGCCGAACCACTATAAACCTTGTGTTCTTATTTTATCCTCCTTGAACTTCTTGCTTTCTTATATCGTTTATTTACTTGCTCAATTTGAGTTACTTTTTAAGTCCATCATTATCAAAGGAAAAACTAATTCTCCAAGTCTTGCGAAAATTTTTATCTACACCTATTCACCCCTCTCTAGGTATTAGTACTAGCCCATTTCAATTGGTATCAGAGCCTGTGTGCTCATTTTATTGAAGTATTTTTACTTATGAGTTAAAGATCTATGGCTAGTATTTTGGCTCCAGGTTTGGTTGAAGGCCAGAGCAACACTAGACCTCCTTACTTTGATGGAAATGAATACAATGTGTGGAAAAACAAGATGAAGGCATTCCTAAGATCGAAAGATCCTCTAGAATGGGATGTGATAGAAAAATGAATCATTCCTAAAGCTACATCAACCTCAGAAAGAGAAAAGGAAGTTAGAGATGCTGGCAAGATGACACAAGCAGACATAACCAAGAGACAAGCTCTTGATGCTAAAGCTATCTACTCCTTATATTGTACTTTATTTCCTACTAAGTATAACATAATTTCATCTTGTGAAACAACAAAAGAAGTCTGGGATAGGTTATATGTTACCTACAAAGGAACTGATCGAGTTAAAGAAACAAAGATTAATATTCTACTCGGACAATAAGAAGCCTTCAAAATGAAGCCAGGAGAATCCATTACTGACATGTTCAGTCGTTTCACGGAGATTGTAAATGGTCTAGCATATCATGGACAACCGATCTCAGGGCAGATGAAAGTCAATAAATTGCTGCGTGGACTCTCCAAAGATTGGAATCACATAAAGACCTCAATAAGAGAAACCCAAAGGATCATGCCTCTCTCAGTAGATGAACTAGTTGGCACACTTCAATCATATGAAGTGGAACAAGTCAATGAGGAAGAAGATCACAAAGGTAAGAAGTCAATTGCTTTAAAATCTAACGATGATTCTGATGTTATAGATTTAGAAGACGACTTGGATGATGAAGAACTAGCACTCATGATAAGGAAGTTCAGGAAGTTGAACAGAATAGGAAGAAAGTTCAACTAGAGGAAGCAAAATACTCAAAGACTTCAGAAGAAATCAACTGAAGACAATGAGACAAATAAAGATGTGGTTTGCTTCGAATACAAGAAAAATGAACACATCATACCCAACTGCCTTCTATTGAAGAAAAAAGAAAGGAAATACTGAGAAGTTCATAAATGCTCTCAGAGCAGAGACATGGAGCGACACTGAATATGAAGAAAGTGATGAAGAGTATGCAAATATATGCTTAATGGCAAACTCAGACTCAGATTCAGACTTTAAATCAGACTCATATTCAAACTCAGGCTCAAACAAAGAAATCGAGGTAAGTAATTTAAAAATTCATGTTAAAGTCTCAAAGTATATAGATGAACTCCGTCTTAGTCTCAAGACATCTCTTAAGAGGATTTTCGAACTAAAAAGGGAAAATTCTAAACTGAAGTAACAGGAAATTTCTTGAAAAGAAAAGTTTGAAAATCTAAACAAAAGCTTTGATGTTTTAAAGGAAAATGCAGATTCTCTTTCAAAAGAGAATATTTTCTTGAAAGAAGACATTTCAAATATATCAAAGAGGTTTTCAAAAAGTTCTGAGAAGTTAGAAAATATTCTTTCTGTGTAAAGACCCTATTTTAACAAATCTGGTTTGGGTATGACACCAGAAATTATTCCTTTAATTGATTTCCTAAAAGTAAATAAAAGAATCAAACAAAGACCTAGAAAAACACTTTACAAAAACGATTTCCAAAAAGTTTTTGTAAAACTTGTTGGCCGAAGTGCTATCAAATGTTCGAAGTGTAACAGCTCTAAACATTTCGAGAAGAAATGTCCTAAAGTTTGGAGACCTGTTAAGAAGGATTGGGCAAAGACTGTGTTTAACACTAACTCCCCTAGACCTAAGAAAATATGAGTACCAAAGAAAACTTGAATTCTTTTTATGATTGCAAGTCACTATCAAGAGAAAGATCAAATGATATTTGGATAGTGGCTGTTCGAGACACATGACAGGAGATTCAAGTTGCTTTATAAAGCTCGTGCAAATGACTGGTGGAAAAGTTTCATTTGGTGGAAACAGCAAAGGAAGAATTGTTGGATGTGGAACTATGAAGATTGAAAGTCTCACAATCAACAATGTCTCCTTGGTGGAAGGATTGAACTATAATCTACTCAGTATAAGTCAATTGTGCGATACTGGATTCAAAATCAAATTCCAAGAAGGCACTTGCTCAGGAACTAGTAAATACTTGTTTCAATCTTTCACTAGACGAAAACATGGAAACATTTATCTACTGGACATAAAACCAGAAAGCTCTCAATGTCTAATCTCCATACAAGATGAAGAAAATCTTTGGCATTGAAAGCTTGGTCATGTCAATATGAAGTAGATTGCCAAGATTTCCTCTAAGAAGCTTGTTCGTGGATTGCCCAATTTAGCTTTTCAAAAGACTGAGTTATGTACACCATGTGTTTTGGGAAAACATGTTAGAAGCTCCTTTAAACTTATTAATCATGTTTCTACTAATCGAGTTCTGCAGCTTCTGCATATGGACCTTTTTGGACTAACGAGAACTCAAAGCATTAGTGGAAAGAGATACTGTCTAGTAATCGTGGATGATTACTCTCGCTTCACTTGGGTATTCTTCCTAGCATATAAGTCTGAAACATTCTCTTCTCAAAATTTGCCAAGAAGATTCAGAATGAAAAAGGATATGCTATCTCAAGCATACGTACAGATCATGGAGGTGAGTTTGAAAATCAAGACTTTGATAAATTTTGTAATGAATATGGTTTCCAGCATGTTTTCTCTTCTCCATATACTCCAGAACAAAATGGAGTTGTGGAAAGGAAGAATAAATCCCTATAGGAGATGGCAAGAACACTATTAATTGAAAGTAATATTTCCTCTTGTTTTTGGGCTGAAGCCGTTTCTATAGCATGTTAAATTATTAAGAGAGTATTCTTGAGGCCTATTCTAGAGAAAACTCCTTATGAAATTTTTAAAGGAAAAAAGCCAAATGTTTCTTACTTTCATGTGTTCGGTTGTAAGTGTTTTGTTTTGAAAAATGCAAATGATCGAACTGGTAAGTTTAAGGAAAAGTCAGACGAAGGAATTTTTCTCGGCTACTCAACCACAAGCAAAGCTTATAGAGTTTTCAACAAGAAAACGTAATCTGTGGAAGAGTCTATGAACGTCAAGTTTCAAGACTCAATACAGAATAAAGCGGAAGAGATTCAACTTGAAGATTCTGTACCTGCTCTAGACATTACAAAGTTTACTTCCCCTGAAGAAGCTCAGACTCCTGATGATCAACATCAAGAAGAACCAGAAGGTTCAAATGAAGCAAAGGATGAACAGACTCACAAACCAACCAGCAACTAGAAGCATAAGTCAAGTCATCTCAAATATCTCATCATTAGCAACATTAATGAAGGAATTCGCACTAGATCCAAAAGGCGAGAATAATCTAGTGCCTTGGCTCTTGTTTCTGAAGTTGAACCCAAAAACATAGAAGAAACCTTGGTTGATGAAAGCTGGATTGAAGCCATGCAAGAAGAACTCAAGCAGTTCAGCATCAACGACGTTTGTGAATTAATTCCAAAACCTAAAGGTAAGTCTATTATTGGAACTAAATGGGTTTTCAGGAACAAAGTGGACGAGAAAGGAAAAATGATTAGGAACAAAGCAAGACTCGTGACCAAAGGTTATACGCAAGAAGAATGGAAAGACTATGACGAGACCTATTATATTGGAATTGTGTCAAATTTTTGTGCTCAATTTTCATAAAAATAAAATAAAATTAATGAACCCAATTTGGCACCAGATATTAAATTATAAATTCCACCATCTAGCATGACGCATTTTACATCCGTGGATTTAAAATAAAAATAAAGCAAAATTTATGAATTTGTGATGTTAGGATATGACCAAATACAAAATTTTGTAAAGTATATCTTCCCTTATTTTATATATTCCATAAAAATTTGTTACGTTTGATCATAATCAAGTACACAAATGATATCATAAAATGGATTTTTGTGTAGTTTTGCAATTAAATTACCTAGTTTGATCTAATTTTACAATTAACAAGCATATTCCCTTATTAAAAAAGATACAAACATATACTAAACAAACTTACTGAAAATTGATCTAATCGACACGTTCTACATCATGTGTCAACTAAAATTACAATCAACCGAATTTTAGATCTGCATTCACTAAATCACGTAGCTTTAATTAGTAGTGCAATTCCATTTTCGCATTTCTATAACCACAAAACAATCACAAACACATTTATGTCGGCCGCCTCCGCTGGTCATTGGTTGCCGGTGGTCAATGCCAGCGATTGCCAATGCCACCGCCAGTCAAATCATAATCTACGATGTTTCTAGTTTGTAAGACTCCGGATTTTCATAGCAATTAAGCGTTGAAATTTCGTAAAATTATAAAGAAAGATTTGTAAATTTTCATGTCAACATAGCAGACATGATAATTCCAGTCAATCTAATGGTAAGCAAGTGTGGCCTGTAAATTTTGGATGCAAGCAGTTGCAAGACTTGTGGCGTCGTCATCGTCGGACTAATTTGTTTGGCCACATTTAGTAAAAGCCCTCATGACACACACTTGTACCCTTTCTAAGTTCGAGAGTACCCAAAAAACACACACTTGTCAAACGGTGGATCAAGCTTACCATGACCACAATATAGCCAAATATATGAAGTGATAAATAAAAAAGCGGACTCGTAGGATGGAAAGTAGAGAAAAGTATGACCCCACGAAGCATAGAGGATGGGAGACAATTTATAAGATAGCATATAGTAGGAATAGCATGCCTAGAACGTTTTGGGGGAGGTTATATGAAAAATTAGACAACGGGCAACATCCAAGAGATGGCGATTTTTTCGTTCCGCCACCCCATTTTGCTTGGGAGTAGACAACAGGTCCAATGCAAAATCTCAAAGAAATGATTGAAAACCAGAGGAAATAGCCATATATTCGTTGGCATTATCAAAGTACAACCATTTAATAGAAATATGATATTGATTGAGAATCTCAAGGTAAAACATATGGAAACAGGAAAAAACTTCAGTTCGATCTTTTATCAAATATAACCAAATTATGCAAAAATAATCATCCACAAACATAACAACATACTTATAACTAGACATATCATTGACATGACATGTTCCCCAAACATCAAAATGGACCAACTCAAAAGGACTTGACACATGACAAAACCAATAACATAGACTTGCCTAGTTTCGTTGTAATTTTCACTAAGCTATTCAGAAATTCATTTCCTGAACTGAATTACAAGAAGCAGGAACGACCAAGATCAAGAATCTCGATAATAACATCGGTTCCTTGGTCGTTCCTGCAAAAAGCGCCCAATATAAGAACAGAAACCCAGTTCCATGTCATCTGTTAAAGAATGCCATTTCATCAGATTCTCACCAGGGATAGGCACAACGCCATCTCCTTGATGGAGTACCCATGCAAGCGCAAGCTGTACAGGGGAACAATCGTGCTGTTTCGCTAACTTCTCGATTCGAGCATAGAGAATCTTGTTTCTCTCCATATTCTTTGCTTGAAACCTGGGATACAGTTCCTGAGAAATGAGGTGAGAAAAAGTTAGCAAGGAGGATTGGTGGAGAAGCGTTTGGACCATCGTGTACACGAAGTGAAATATTCAAGAAAGAAGAGCCCCATTAACTATAAACCTACTGGAGAAAAATGTGCCGGCGCAGTCGCTGTGACTCCTCTGCCGCCAAAGAACCCACGACCAAGAGGGCTATACGGAACGATGCCGATTCCAAGCTCCCTGAAATTGAGAGGCGGGCTAAAAGATTAAGAAAGAAGAGACAAACGTTCGAAGCAGAGAAGGCTCTTCTTTGGTGAAAAACTTTGCAAAGGATTAGAAGTCCTCTACGATGGCAGGAAACAGCAATGTACCTGCAGAGTGGGACAACTTCTTGCTCGATGTCGCGAGTCCAGAGCGACCACTCCATCTGTAAGGCCGTGATGGGATGAACTGCGTGCGCCCTCCGTATGGTGTCGGGGCTAGCCTCAGACAAGCCGATGTACTTCACTTTTCCCTCTTCCACCAACTTCTTCAGTTCCCCCATCTGCAGTTTTTCGAAATCATTTGGTTTTATGAATTTCTGATTGCTAAAACCTGTTTCGAGCATCGACAATTATTTACAAACAGGAAGAGCTGCTAAACAAACTTACAGTTTCCTCTATGGGGACGGATGTGTCGATTCGATGCACGTAATAGAGGTCAATGTATTCGACACCAAGGCGCTCGAGGCTTGACTCGCAACATGAGCGGACATATTCAGGTGTCCCCTTAATCACGACATCGCCCGCTTCAGTTTTTGCAATACCGAATTTGGTGGCTAACTGTACCTCCTCTCGCGGTAACCTCTTCAGTGCCTACAACAATGATATCACAAAGTTTCCAAATAATTATGTAAGTAAAATCAGTCAACTAAAACACTAAATGACCAGTTTCGTGCGTTTCAGTTACTTCGCATTACCTTTCCAACAAGAATTTCATTGATTTTGGGTCCATAAAAATCCGACGTGTCGAAGAATGTTATCCCCTTGGCGAACGCGTCAGTGATGATTGCTACGCCAGCTTCCTCAGGAACAGGATCATTGTACATTCCGGAGAGTCCCATGCAGCCGAAACCCAACTTTGAAACCTACAATTATTCGAAAACAAAATAAAATGAAGAAGAAGAAACGGAAAGTCATACATTTTAGCACGAAGAAGCTGAAATGAATCCACGGGAATTTAACCAATCAGAAACAATAAGACCGATGTGATGAAATTTTCATTTTGTACATGCACCATTAAAATACGACGAAGAAAGAAGTAGTTCAATTGCAAACCTCGAGACCCTGCGTTCCGAGCTTCACTCGCGGAATCCGAACCCCAGCCATTTTGCAGATGATATCTTGAAGTTGCTACTTGTTGTACTTTCTGGTTTCTTGATCTGTCAATTTTCGTTCATATTTGTAGGAGTTTGCTGAGGTGACAAATACAGTGATAAAGAAAGGAAACTTTAGATTATTAAATAGTCAAATGCCATTGACAAGGGCCCATCACGTAAGCAGATACGCAAGAGCTCTACTTTGTTAGATACAAGGGGTGAGCATAATTTTAGGGTAAAACCTAAAACCTGAGAACCGGACCGATGGAAATCTAAAAGTTCTCGATCCAAGGTATGCAGGGCCCATCATGTAAGCAAATGCACAAGAGCTCTCCTTTGTTGGATACAAGAGGTGAGCATAGGTCGAAGGTAAAATCTAAAATCTGAGAACAAGACTAGTGCAAACCTATATGTTCCAAGTTTCAAGGTATGCATGGTAGGTTTTAGGTTCAAAAAGATAAGGAACCTATTTCGACGGATAGATTCTAAATTCTCAATAGAATGAACTTGGAAGAACCTGGAACCTAAAATCTGAAACAAGTATTAATATTTTTCTTGGTTTATGACTTCGTGCGATCTTGTAATGTTCTATGCCGTTTGATGATGAGTGTATAACTTGTAAGCACTAGTCTGAGTTTTCATTTTATAACTAAGACTTTTACTTTATTAACATTTATTTTCTTTGTGTATCTAAATATAAGTTATATTCAATGAATTGTAACAATAAGTATGGTAGTGATTAAATATTTTAATTCACTACAATCATTTAATTAATAATATGGGTGGAACTTGGATAAACCCTGAAACCGATCATAGAACCTGTGACGGGATAAGTTCTAGGTTTTAGGGTATGCATGATAGGTTTCAGGTTCAAAAAATGAAGAACTTGTTCTAACGAATAGATACCGAGTTTTAAGTAGAACCTATACGGAACAGAATCGCTCATTCCTATATGGTTACTGCTTGAATACTTCAGGTTTGCTTCACCTAGTATGTCACATTCGTAGTGATTTTTAATTTTCCTGGCTATCAGCCATTCTACGGTGATTGGCTATGGCCTAGAGAGATCCTTTCATGCCAAAAATAGGAAGATTGCGGATGGAAACTCTCGGTGAAATTCAACAAGAAATCCACTCTGCAATCAACTGCCCACATGCCGGGAGGAAAAGAACATACACAGATTCAGAAAATTGAAAAGTGAATGGACATTTCCCTCCAGGATGATGATGACCTTGAATCCCTTCCCTTTGGAAAATGAACCCGCTCCAAACATTAGTCGTGCCATCCCATAAATTATTAGAAACTAGCTAAAGTGAAGGGTCTGATTATGCCAATGAATTCATGAAATCCAAAGTATGCAGATGGCTCTTCATTTCCCACCCAGATTTTGGTCTATAAGTTGTTCTTGAATCATTCTGGGAACCATACGCACCCCAGCAAAAGCTTCAGCTACTCGGTAGTGTTACAATAATAGAATCATTGGATCTCCATCCTCATACTGAGACATTGTCAACATCACATTACTACAAGAACCATACATCAAATCGATCATCATCCTAACGATGCACAAAAGGTTCTGAATTTCGTGGGATCCAGCATAGCGTTCGTTGCAGCAATAGAGTAAAATACCGGGTTACTCTTGTTCAGCTTTGTGAACCCTAACAACAACAATCATACTTCGTTGCGGTCGGATTCATGTTCAAGAATGAGGTCTGTTCAGTTCAGATTCACAGTTAGCAAAAGCAGCAAATACTACAGGGTGCATCCTTGTTAGCACGCCATGTGGCTGGAATTTTATCGCATGTATAAAGTAACTTAGCTACAGTATTACTTACTTCTTGCCATGTGGATGCGAGTGACGTCATAAAAGGGCCTTGTGACGTACAGGCTGATGCAAGCTTTAAATTATGCCAACAACACGTTGAGGCTGTAGAGGTGTCGCGTTGCGCATCTGCTTACGTCAATGGGTCGTTTGCGCATCTGCTTACGTCAATGGGTCATTGTGATATCCCTCTCATCCTTCTGTGGGGCCCAGTAGGTCAAACTAGCTCTTCTTCCTATAAGGTTTCACCATATTACATAATATATTGTGTAAAATGTTTATTGCAGCTTACGTTATCGTTCATTTATTTAGTTAGATATATTTTCTGTAATTAAACAATTGTCTATACATACATACATACATACAAACATACATACATACATATATATATATAAATATATATATACACACACACATATTTTATTGTTAAGAATACTTCTGAACCGTTTGCTTAATTTGTATATGAGAAGTTAATTCATAGGCAAATATGTACTGAATCATTAATTTTCTTTTTAAGAAAATGTTTGATGTAGTTCTCACTATATTTGAAAGGGCATTTAATGTTTTATGAAGTGTTTGGCAAATGCTTGAGTGGCTAGGGCTATGGGGAGAGTGATTGTCCTCTGCCGCTTGTCCCAATAAAATATTTGTGTTGTTCACTTGAAAATTTTATGAATTTTAAAATGATGTGCTTAAAAGTCCGGTTAAAAAGATGTGGTTCCAGATCGCCAAAACTAAAATTTTAGACCTGCTATTGGCCACACAATAAATTTTTTTCTTAGGAAGCTACTCCACCATATTGCAAACTAGAAGAATCCAAGAAGAATGACATTAAAAGTGTCAAAAATGGTATATGGTACTCACTTTAATGCTAAAAGTTTTTTTTTTTTTGGATCACTTAAGTGCCACTTAAAAAAAAAAAAAACAATCACTTAAATGTCAACTCCGATCTGAATGGCTGGAAATTCAATATGGCTACATTTTATTATTTTCTTAGTCCCATGTGGCTCACCATTGGGTCCAGTCAACATTTAACGCCAATTTAGTTCTTTTCGGCCAATTTTGGCCGGATTTTGCTAATTGAACACCGGCCGACTGACGTGACCTAATCGGTATTGACGTGGACAGATTTTAATAATATTTTTGAATTTTTTCTTTTTTTTTTCTTTTTCATTTTTCCTTCTCCTCCTCCTTTCCTCCCCAACTGATGTATAGGCTTTTTGTGCGTTTAATCTGCATACTAATGGCATATATTATTTGCTGAAAAAAGGGAGAACATCTCTTTTAAAAGAATAGCATGCCAAGCTTTCTTATGTAAGAGCATTGCCCGAATTCATCCATTTACCTCTCGGACGACGGATGTAGGCAAACCGTCCGCCTATTCATCTACCTCTACTTCCACCCCCACTGATGTTTAGGCTTTTTGTGTGTTTAATTTGTATACTAATGACATATATTATTTGTTGAAAAAGGGGGAACATCTCTTTTCAAAATATACCATGTTGAGCTTTCTTATGTAAGAGCATTGCCCGAATCCATCCATTCACCTCTCGGACGACGGATTTGGGCAAACTGTCCGCCTATTCGTCTGCCTATAGTTCCTTCCCCACTAATGTGCAGGCTCTCTGTGCATTAAATTTGCATACTAATGACATCTATTATTTGTTGAAAAAATGGGGA
The DNA here is from genome assembly GCA_014182395.1 of Eucalyptus sp. ANBG9806169. NCBI lineage: Eukaryota > Viridiplantae > Streptophyta > Magnoliopsida > Myrtales > Myrtaceae > Eucalyptus > Eucalyptus sp. ANBG9806169. The sequence continues at coordinate 40,695,930 of CM024580.1, forward strand.
ACATCTCTTTTCAAAAAATAGCGTGCCGAGCTTTCTTATGTAAGAGCATTGCCCAAATTCTCCCACTCACCTCTCAAACGATGGATTCGGGCAGACCATCGGCCTATTCATCTATCTCTAGTTCTTCCCCCATTGATTGTAGGCTTTTTTTATGAATTTAATTTGCATGCTAATGACATCTATTATCCGCTGAAAAAAGGGGGAATATCTTTTTTCATAAAATAGCATGTTGAGCTTTCTTGCGTAAGAGTATTGCCCAAATCCGTCGTTTCACCTCTCAGACGATAGATTTGGGCAGACCGTCCACCTGTTCATCTACCGCTAGTTCCTCCCCCACTGATGAGTAGGCTTTTTATGCGTTTTATTTGCATACTAATGACATCTATTATCTGCTGAAAAAAGGGGGAACATCTCTTTTCAGAAAATAGCATGCCGAGCTTTCTTATGTAAGGGCATTGTCCAAATCCATCCAGTCACCTCTGGGACGACAGATTTGGGCAGACCGTCCGCATGTTCATCTACCTCTAGATCAAACTAATTAATAAGAAAAGTATTTTTCACATGATATAATGGGTAGAATGTAACGACCTACCCCGTTACCTGTTGAGTTATATAATTAAATAATTATGTATATCACAACGTTGAAAATAGTTATAAAAGAAAATTGTTCGGATGATCTGCTGATGTAAAGTTGATTCAAAACCAAATCTACATTGATTCTTTGATTAAGAAACGAGCGTCGGATGCAGCTCTCACTAATCTTAAAAGGTTCCTTTTTTTTAAAAAAATAAAATATCTAACAACCACTTCGGATATCCTCGTATAATGGCGGACCAAGGAAGCTAGTGATGGTCCCCAGCCTCCGGTCCCGAAAAAATATCAATATTGTATACTTGAGTTCTTCTTTTTTAAATGATGCAATTAAAGTTAAGTTGAAAGTTTTCGTTCCAGCTTGACAAACCTAAAATTATAGATTTGCAATTGGTCATAGGAAATTTTTTAGTATAGAGGTTCAGTACTTGAGGTTTTGCATCACCCATTATGTCACAAGGCTTTTTTTTATGGACTTTACGATCTCTTCTATTGGTTTTGCATCACCCAATAGAAGAGAGTTTTCTTTCGAAATAAGGCAAGAGATTAATCACATAAATATTGTCTTCGTTATGGACACTGATTCGTATAAGAACTTTACGGGCTCCACATCATTCAGTAAGCTACTTCCGCCAATCAACCTTAATATATATGGCGATTAGGATTGTATGCTTTTATGACTGCAAATAGACTATTTTAGAGTAATTTAGTCTTAGAGCTCATAAAATTCCACCTTAAAATCATATGCGCTAGGCCCAAAAGGAGTGGCCTAAACCTGAAACCGTTTGCATTTGGTGGCATGAGAAGTTGAATTTACGTCGTGAGTTTAGTCCACGTGCAAGGTGAAAGGGCTAGTGAATACACCTAGAGGGGGGTGAATAGGTGTAAATAAAATTTTCGCAGGACTTAATGAAAGTAGTTTGCTTTTAAAAGATGTTAGACAATGAGAGTATTTCAACTTTAAGCAAATAGACAATCAGTAAGTAAAAGTAAGAAGTTCAGGGATAAGAGAAAATAAACACAGAGTTTACAGTGGTTCGGCTTAGGTCAAACCCACGTCCACTCTCCTCGTTGACAACCTATTGGCTAGATTCCACTAAGGATCAAAAGAGAAATTACAGCTCGTGATCTTGACTATCACAGTGACGAGATTCTATCGAACTCTCACACAGTCTCACAGAAGGTTTCTCTCTTTTGTATACAATGTTCAGCTCGATGAAATGAAAAAGCAAGAGACTAGAAAGCTTTAGACTTTGGAATTCTCTCTCACGCACACACTCGAACAACTTGAGAGTCTTCCTTATGTACTCCTCCATGCCTCTACAACCGTTGGCACTTTCCAAAGGAGTTCTTCCAATCTACCCGTTGGACAGAATCAATCAAGGAGATCTCGAGTTATTTAAGCAATGTGATGATAGCTCATCAATCATGTTCGCCCATACAAATCGGGATCTTGAGTTTCCATAAGTAGAACCTTCCAAGTTTAGCTCGCCTTTCAAAGATCTTCATATCGGAGTAATTTTCAATAAGAATAATTAATCAACTATAAGTGAAATCCAACTATAAGGTTTTCCAGTAATCATATGAATCAAAACTTTGAAGATAATCTTGCATCTAGATAATAATCCTGCATTTGGATAAGTCTTCATACTTTAGTCTGGAACTATCAGTGATGATAGACTTTGAGATTTCGCAGGGAAGAGCTAAGATAGTGAGATCATCATCATCTTCTTCTTCGTCTTCCAAGATGAGAGATCTTCTTTTCTTCACTAGTTCTGGCATGGGTTCCTTGCCTTTCCGTTTCTTTGCAGCAGAGTCTTACTTCGCCTTCACAGGGGACTTCTCCTTAAAGCGCTCCAACTCCTTGCTCAGTTCCTTCAACCTCATCTTAGAAACCATTTTAAGACCAATAATCATTGGAGCAATGGTTGTAGCATAAAGAAGAGCAGGAAGTTTGATCTTGAAATGTTTGAAGAGTTGTGAGATAAGCGCCAAGTAGGGAAGTTGTCCCTTGTCTTTCACCACTGTTCTATACATGTGCATAAGAATTGTGTGAGGAAGAGAGAACTTATGGCCAGAGAGGATCGCGTACATGAGCTTCGCTTCGGAATGAGAGATGTCTGTCTTTGAGGTAGACTTTGGCCTGATGCAATTTATCACCACCTTGTGAAGAAGAATATTATAGGCATTCATTCTTGAATAAGAAATCTTGCCTTCGACCATTCTATCATTTACAATGGACAAGGCAGCATGGGCATGAGACACACCAATTGGTTGGAATCCTCCTCTTTCCACACCAATTAAGTCAGCCAAAATGTCTACATCAACTACAAACTCTTTGTCCCTCACAGAGAAACTAAATTTATTTGCATCTATAAAGGACATATTTGAATAAAAATAGGCAGTGAGTTCGGGATATGTAACAATTGTCTCAGTGCAAAATCGTTTGAGTTGTAGCAAACCAAACTTTTCCCTCAAATTGACTTTCAAGGAGTCAAGAAAATCGAAATCCACGCTTCTGGGTTCATAACCCCTCCTTTCAGCAAACTCAAGTAACACTTTTTGTAGTCCTTGGAATGAAATAGGTCCGTCCCTTCACCACCAACCTTCGCAGCAACGCCCATCCTGAGCTGAAAATTAAAAAACAATCTTTCATTGTCGTCCTTCTCTTCTGGCTGACCAAATCTCGGATCACTAGGAAAATTTTCAAACAACCATTGTGCCAGACCTTGAGGCACAATGCCTAGTCTTTCCATAATGTTTAAGAAAAAGGTCTCATTTCTGTAGCCATGCGTTTTTAAGAACTCATCGATCAAGTTCATAGCAGAACCACCCTTCTTCAAGTTCGAATACAGTCTATAAATAAATTGGGGTTTTTTGGTCCTTACGGGTTCAATTTCTTCAATGACTTCTTGCTGTTCTGGCTATGGAGGAGGATCTTGTGCTACTTGTTGACACGGTTGAAAATGTTGTCTTGGCTGTTGCTATTGTTGTCGTTGTTGAGGAGAATTTTCTTCCTCGGTCAAATCGAAATGCATAGGTCCCTCACGCATACGCTGTGGTCCTCGACTCGCGATTCTCGAAGACTTTCTTTGGGAAGACATTGTCAAAGTCTAGGAGAATTTCTCGAACTTGCTCTTTCAAAAAGGTTAAAACTTTTTGGACGAAACTCAAGTAGATGAGAAAGAGTAAGATCACAGTATTCTAGGGTTTCAAAAAGAGTGCGTAAATGAAGAAGACGAGTTTCAACAGTATATATAGCATATATACAAAGCGTCGCAAGGAAAAAGTAAAAACTGCCCTTTTTGAAAATGAAAAACTACATTTTTCAATAATAACTGCCTTTTTGAAAAATAATAACTGCCTTTTTGAAAAAGAACAATTGTCAATAAAGATAATTTCTAAGAACGAAATATCCAAAAGATAATTACAAGAATAACGTACCTTTTTGAATTTCAATCCATAAATAACTTCACATTAATTTAGAAGAAATTTACTTACAATCACAACACTTGGAAATTCTGAGTCTGAGCACCTTCAGACTTTACCCGGCAAAAGATAGAATGTTCAACTTTGCACGAATAGACTCAAATAAGCTTTTATCCAGTGGCTTTGTAAATATGTCCGCCAGTTGATTCTTCGAGTCAATGAATTGAATCAAAATTTCTCCATTCTAAACATGATCTCTAATAAAATGATGACGTATTTCTATATGCTTTGCTCTTGAATGAAGAATTGGATTCTTTGTAAGATTAATGGCGCTTGTGTTGTCGCATTTGATTTCAGTGCATGATTCTTCAATTCCAAAGTCTCTTAGCTATTGCCTCATTCATAAGATTTGAGAACAGCAACTCCCAAGTGCTAAATATTCCGCTTTAGCTGTTAAAAGAGCTACGGTACTCTGTTTTCTTGAAAACCAAGATACCAGCTTGTTGCCAAGCAGTTGATATGTACCAGAAGTGCTTCTTCTATCCACTTTGCATCCTGCAACATCTGCATCCGAATATCCAAGGAGAGTAAAGTCTCATTCTTTGGGATACTACAGTCCTAGCTTTGGAGTAGTTGTAATGTATTTGATGATTCGCTTTCTTGCATTGAGATGAGATTCTTTAGGATTTGATTGAAATCTAGCACAGATGCAAACACTAAACAAAATGTCAGGTCTAGATGCAGTAAGGTAAAGAAGTTATCCAATAATGCTCTTGTATAACTTTTGATCCACAGTCTTTCCTTCTTCATCTTTATCTAGCTTTGAAGAGCTTGACATAGGTGTTTCTATCTTTTTGCAGTTTTCCAATCCAAACTTCTTGATGAGATCTTTCACATACTTTCTTGGTGGATGAAGATTCCATCCTTTGACTCTTTTACTTGTAATCCCAGAAAAAAAATTTAGCTCACCCATCATACTCATTTCAAATTCATCTTGCATACATCTAGAAAACTTCTTGCATAGACTTTCATTAGGTGATCCAAAAATAATATCATCAACATAAATTTGAACAAGTATAAAGTCTTTATCTTCTCTTTTAACAAACAAAGTAGTGTCTACTTTTCCTTTAACAAATCCATTTTGAGTTAAGAAATTACTTAACCTTTCATACCAGGCTCAAGGAGCTTCCTTTAGTCCATACAGAGCCTTTTTCAGTTGGTAGACTGAGTTTGGTTTTCTTGGATCTTCAAAACCAGGTGGTTGTTCTACATAGACTTCTTCTTGGATAAATCCATTTAGGAATGCACTTTTGACGTCCATTTGGAATAACCTGAAATTTTTATAGCAAGTAAAAGCAAGTAATAATCTAATTGATTCTAACCTTGTTACTGGTGCATAGGTCTCATCATAGTCTATCTCTTCTTCTTATGTGTATCCTTTGGCCACAAGTTTTGCTTTGTTCCTGAAAACCCATTTAGCTCCAATAATAGATTTACCTTTTGGTTTAGGAATTAGCTCCCAAACATCGTTGATATTGAACTGTTTGAGTTCATCTTCCATAGCTTCAATCTAGCTTTCATCAACCAAGACTTCTTCTATACTTTTGGGTTCAACTTCAGAAATTAGTGCCAAAGCACTAGACTCTTCTCGCCTTTTGGATCTGGTACAAATTCCTTCATCAATGTTGCCAATGATAAGTTCTTTGGGATGACTAGACTTGTGCTTCTAGTTGCTGGTTGATTTGTGAGTCTCCTCATCTTTTGCTTTAGTTGAATCTTTTGGTTCTTCCTGTTATTGACTTTCAGGAGTCTGAACTTCGGGGGAAGTAGACTTTGTAATATCTCGAGCAGGTTCAGTCTCTTCAAGTTGAGTCTCTACCACTTGACTCTATGTAGATTCTTGAAACTTGACATTCATAGACTCTTCAATAGACTGAGTCTTTTTGTTGAATACTCTATAGGCTTTGCTTGTTGTAGAGTAGCCAAGAAAAATTCCTTCATCTGACTTTTCTTCAAACTTACCAATTCGATCATTTGGATTTTTCAAAATAAAACACTTGCAACCAAACACATGAAAGTAAGAAACATTTGGCTTCTTTCCTTTGAAAACTTCATAAGGAGTTTTCTCTAGAATTGGCCTCAAGAATACTCTATTAATAATATAACAAGCTGTAGAAACTGCTTCAGCTCAGAAACGAGAAGAAACATTGCTTTCAATTAAAATAGTTCTTGCCATTTCCTGCAACGATCTGTTCTTTCTTTTCACAATCCCATTTTGCTCTGGAGTATATGGAGAAGAGAAAACACGTTGTAAACCAGATTCATCACAAAAATTTGCAAAGTCTTGATTTTCAAACTCACCTCCATAGTTTGTTCGTATGCTTGAAATAATATAACATTTCTCATTTTGAACTTTCTTCGCAAACTTTAAAAAGTGAGAAAATGCTTCAGACTTACTTACTAAGAAGAATACCCATATAAAGCAAGAGTAATCATTCACGATTACTAAGCAGTATTTCTTTCCACCAATACTTTGAGTTTTGGTTGGTCCAAAAAGATCCATATGTAGAAGCTGCAAAACACGATTAGTAGAAAATTTATTTATAGACTTAAAAGAGCTTCTAACCTGTTTTCCCAAAACACATGATGTGCATAATTCGGACTTTTGATAACTCAAGTTGGGCAGTCCACAAACAAGCTTCTTGTAGGAAATTTTGGGTATCCGCTTCATATTGACATGACCAAGCTTTCGATGCCAAAGATTTTCTTCATCTTGAATAGAAATTAGACACTGAGAGCTTTCTGGTTTTATATCCAGTAGATAGACGTTTCCATATCCTTGTCCAGTAAAAGATTGAGACAAATCTTTACTAGTTCCCGAGCAAATGCCTTATTGGAAGTTGATTTTAAATCCAGTGTTGCATAATTGACTTATGCTAAGTAGATTATAGTTCAAGCCTTCCACCAAGGAGACGTTGTTGATTGTGAGATTTCCAATCTTCACAATTCCACATCCAATAATTCTTCATTTGTTATTTCCACCAAAAGAAACTTTTCTACCGTTTGTTTGAGTAAGCTTTATAAAACAATCTGATTCTCCTGTCATATGTCTTGAATAGCCACTATCCAAATACCATTTGATCTTTTTCTTGATACTGACCTGCAGTTATAAGAAGATTTCAAGTTTTCTTTGGTACTCACATTTTCTTGGGTCTAGGGGAGTTAGTTCCAAAAACAGTCTTTGCCCAATCTCTCTTAACAGGTCTCCAAACTTTAGGACAATCCTTCTCGAAATGTTCTGAGTTGTTACACTTTGAACATTTGAGAGCACTTCGGCCAACAGGTTTTACAAAAACTTTTTGAAAATGATTTTTGTAAAAGGTTTTGTAGGTCTTTGCTTGATTCTTTCTTTTACTTTTGAAAAGTCAATTAAAGAAATAGTTTCTAGTATCATTCCCAAACCTGATTTATTGAAATAAGGTCTTTGAATTGAAAGAAATTTATTTAGCTTTTCAGATCCATTTGAAAACTTCTTTGAGATGTTTGAAATATCTTCTTTCAAAAAGATGTTTTCCTTCGAAAGAGAATCTGCATTTTCTTTTAAAACAACAAAGTTTTTGTTTAGATTTTCAAAGTTTTCTTTCCAACAAATTTTATGTTGCTTCAGTGTGGAATTTTTCTTCTTTAGTTCAGAAATTCTCTTAAGAGATACCTTTAGAATAAGACAGAGTTCATCAATATATTTTGAAACTTTAACAGGAATTTTAAATTTACTAATCTCAATTTCCTTATCTGAGTCTGAGTCTGAATCTGTTTCAGAGTCAGAGTCTGATTCTGAGTTTGTCATTAGACAAATGTTGGCATATTCTTTATCACTTTTTTCACATTCAGTGTCGCTCCAAGTCTCTGCTTTGAGAGCCTTTTTGAATTTCTTTGTATTTCCCTTCTTTTTCTTCAATAAAGGACAATTAGGTCTGATGTGTCTTTTCTTCTTGCATTCAAAGCAAATCACGTCTTTGTTAGTCTCATTGTCTTCAGTTGATTTATTCTGAAATCTTTGAGTACCCTGCTTCCTCCAATTATACTTTCTTCCTTTTCTGTTTAATTTTTTGAACTTCCTAATCATGAGTGCTAGTTCTTCATCGTCCAGGTCATCTTCTGAATCAGTATCATCAGAATCATCATTAGACTTTAAAGCAATTGACTTCTTACCTTTAGGATCTTCCTCTTCATTGATTTGTTTCACTTCATAGGATTGAAGTATGCCCACTAGTTCATCTACTAAGAGAGGCATGATCCTTTGGGTTTCTCTTATTGAGGTCTTTATGTGATTCCAGTCTGTGGAGAGTCCTCGCAGCAACTTGTTGACTTTCATTTGCCCTGAGATTGGCTGTCCATGATATGCTAGTCCATTCACAATTTCTGTGAAACGACAAAACATGTCAGTAATGGATTCTCCAGGCTTCATCTTGAAGGCTTCATACTATCCAAGTAAAATATTGATATTTGTTTCTTTAACTCGATCAATTCCTTCATAGGTAACGTGCAACTTGTCCCAAACTTCTTTTGCTGTTATTTTCAGTAGGAGATAAAGCACAATATAAGGAATAAATGGCTTTAGCATCAAGAGCTTGTCTCTTGAATATTTCTGCTTGTGTCATTTTGCCAGCACCCTCAGTCTCCTTTCCTCTTTCTAAAGTTGATGTGACTTTAGGAATAATTCATTTTTCTACCACATCCCATTCCAGGGGATCTTTCAATCTTAGGAATGCTTTCATCTTGTTCTTCCATACATTGTATTCTTTCTCATCAAAGTAAGGAGGTCTAGTGTTGCTTTGGCTTTCAACCAATCCTTGAGCCAAAATACTAGCCATAGATCTTTAATTCAGAAGTAAAAACACTTCAATAAAATGAGCACACAAGCTTTCATACCAATTGAAAAGGCTAGTTAATACACCTAAAGGGGGGGTGAATAGGTGTAAATAAAATTTTTGCAGGACTTAATGAAAGTAGTTTGCTTTTAAAAGATGTTAGACAAAGAGCGTAGTTCAAGTTTAAGCAAATAGACGATTAGTAAGTAAAAGTAAGAAGTTCAGGGATAAGAAAAAATAAACACGGAGTTTATAGTGGTTCGGCTTAGGTCAAGCCTATGTCCACTCTCCTCACTGACAGCCTATTGGCTGGATTCCACTAAAGATCAAAAGAGAAATTACAGCTCGTGATCTCAACTATCACAGTGATGAGATTCTATCGAACTCTCACACAGTCTCACAGAAGGTTTCTCTCTTTTGTATACAATGTTCAGCTTGATGAAATGAAAAAGCAAGAGACTAGAAAGCTTCAGACTTTGGAATTCTCTCTCATGCACACACTCAAACAACTTGAGAGTCTTCCTTATGTACTCCTACATGCCTCTACACCCGTTGGCACTTTCCAAAGGAGTTCTTCCAATCTACCCGTTGGATAAAATCAATCAAGGAGATCTCGAGTCATTTAAGCAATGTGATGATAGCTCATCATTCATGTTTGCCCATACAAATCAGGATCTTGAGTTTTCATAAGTAGAACCTTCTAAGTTTAGCTCGCCTTTCAAAGATCTTCGTATCGGAGTAATTTCCAATAAGAATAATCAATCAAGCATAAGTGAAATCCAACTATAAGGTTTTCCAGTAATCATACGAATCGAAACTTTGAAGATAATCTTGCATCTGGATAATAATCCTGCATTTGGATAAGTCTTCATACTTCAGTTTGGAACCATCAGTGAGGATAGACTTTGAGACTAAAATTTGATGGTCTGTCAGTCTTTAGACTTTGACAATAAAGTCTTGAGATCTTCCGATATAGACTTGGAAAGGTTTTGTCAACTTCAAAACAATAAAGGAGTTTTCTCTAACACAAGGATGAATGCCGTCGATGAACTAGAAAATTAGGCAGACTTACATTTGGAACAACCTGAGTTATCAATGGAAAATGTGAAGGTAACCGATCCGACCCATCACAAATGTGACAGAGCTTTATCCACCTTCAATTTTTCCTCAGAAACCGACTTGTATATCTGGTATCCACGGAAAAATTTCTTAGTTATATATCAAAGTGATGAAGTTTAAATGGAAGAAAATTATGCAGTTGACCGAAAAAATAAAGTACAGAATAACAAGAGAGAAAAAAAGAAGTAATCAAAACTTGGATATATTGAATTATTATATAACAATTGAACTATGCAAATGTTCTCTTACCGATTATATCGGAATTGTGTCAAATCTTCGTGGCTCAATTATCATAAATAAATAAAAATTAATGAACCCAATTTGGGCACCAGATATTAAATTATAAATTCCACCATCTAGCATCAAGCATTTTACATCTGTGGATTTAAAATAAAAAGAAAGCAAATTTTATGAATTTGTGATGTTAGGATATGACCAAATACAAAATTTTGTAAAGTATATCTTCCCTTATTTTATATATTCCATAAAGATTTGTTACGTTTGATCATAATCAAGTACACAAATGATATCATAAAATGGATTTTTGTGTAGTTTTGCAATTAAATTACCTAGTTTTATCTAATTTTACAATTAACAAGCATATTCCCTTATTAAAAAAGATACAAACATATACTAAACAAACTTACTGAAAATTGATCTAATCGACACGTTCTACATCGTGTGTCAACTAAAATTATAATCGACCGATATCTGCATTCACTAAATCACGTAGCTTTAATTAGTAGTGCAATTCCATTTTCGCATTTCTATAACCACAAAACAATCACAAACACATTTATGTCGGCCGCCTCCGCTGGTCATTGGTTGCCGGTGGTCAATGCCAGCGATTGCCAATGCCACCGCCAGTCAAATCATAATCTACGATGTTTCTAGTATTCTCTTTGTAAGACTCCGGATTTTCATAGCAATTAAGCGTTGAAATTTCCTAAAATTATAAAGAAAGATTTGTAAATTTTCATGTCAACATAGCGGACATGATAATTCCAGTCAATCTAATGGTAAACAAGTGTGGCCCGTAAATTTCGGATGCAAGCAGTTGCAAGATTGGTGGCATCGTCATCGTCGGACTAATTTGTTCAGCCACATTTAGAAAAAGCCCTCACGACACACACTTGTACCCTTTCTAAGTTCGAGACTACCCAAAAAACACACACTTGTCAACCGGTGGATCATTATCATGACCACAATACAGCCAAATATACAAAGTGGTAAATAAAAAAGCGGACTCATAGAATGGAAAGTAGAAAAAAGTATGCCCCCACAAAGCATAGAGGATGGGAGACAGTTTATAAGATAGCATACAGTAGGAATAGCATGCCCAGAACATTTTGGGGAGGTTCATATGAAAAATTAGAAAACGAGCAACATCCAAGAGATGGCGAGTTTTTCGTTCCGCCACCCCATTTTGCTTGGGAGTAGACAAGAGGTCTAATGCAAAATTCCAAAGAAATGATTGAAAACCAGAGGAAATAGCCATATATTCGTTGGCATTATCAAAGTGCAACCATTTAATAGAAATATGATATTGATTGAGAATCTCAAGGTAAAACATATGGAAATAGGAAAAAACTTCAGTTTGTTCTTTTATGAAATATAACCAAATTATGCAAAAATAATCATCCACAAACATAACAACATACTTATAACTAGACATATCATTGACATGACATGTTCCCAAACATCAAAATGGACCAACTCAAAAGGACTTGACACACGACAAAACCAATAACATAGACTTGCCTAGTTTCGTTGTAATTTTCACTAAGCTATTCAGAAATTCATTTCCTGAACTGAATTACAAGAAGCAAAAGAGAAGCCTAGGATGCTGAGAATTTCCCATCTATTGGGGGTGTGTTCGCGTACTTCCATGACAAGTGAGCAAAGTGGTCGACGATCTTGTCGCCGGCGATTTCATCGGTAGGTATAGCATCTGAGATCTCTTTCGCGTCTGCCTCCGTGAGCTTCACTCCCAAGGAACCGATGTTATTATCGAGATTCTTGATCTTGGTCGTTCCTGCAAAAAGCGCCCAATATAAGAACAGAAACCCAGTTCCATGTCATCTGTTAAAGAATGCCATTTCATCAAATTCTCACCAGGGATAGGCACAACGCCATCTCCTTGATGGAGTACCCACGCGAGGGCAAGCTGTACAGGGGAACAATCGTGCTGTTTCGCTAACTTCTCGATTCGAGCATAGAGAATCTTGTTTCTCTCCATATTCTTTGCTTGAAACCTGGGAAACAGTTCCTGAGAAATGAGGTGAGAAAAAGTTAGCAAGGAGGATTGGTGGAGAAGCGTTTGGACCATCGTGTACATGAAGTGAAATATTCAAGAAAGAAGAGCCCCTTCAACTATAAACCTACCGTAGAAAAATGTGCCGGCGCAGTCGCTGTGACTCCTCTGCCGCCAAAGAACCCACTACCAAGAGGGCTATACGGAACGATGCCGATTCCAAGCTCCCTGAAATTGAGAGGCGGGCTAAAAGATTAAGAAAGAAGAGACAAACGTGCGAAGCAGAGAAGGCTCTTCTTTGGAGAACAACTTTGCGAAGGATTAGAAGTCTTCTACGATGGCAGGAAACAGCAATGTACCTGCACAGTGGGACAACTTCTTGCTCGATGTCGCGAGTCCAGAGCGACCACTCCATCTGTAAGGCCGTGATGGGATGAACTGCGTGCGCCCTCCGTATGGTGTCGGGGCTAGCCTCAGACAAGCCGATGTACTTCACTTTTCCCTCTTCCACCAACTTCTTCAGTTCCCCCATCTGCAGTTTTTCGAAATCATTTGGTTTTATGAATTTCTGATTGCTAAAAACCTGTTTCGAGAATCGGCAAGTATCCACAAACAGGAAGAGCTGCTAAACAAACTTACAGTTTCCTCTATGGGGACCGATGTGTCGATTCGATGAACATAATAGAGGTCAATGTATTCGACACCAAGGCGCTCGAGGCTTGACTCGCAACATGAGCGGACATATTCAGGTGTCCCCTTAATCACGACATCGCCCGCTTCAGTTTTTGCAATACCGAATTTGGTGGCTAACTGTACCTCCTCCCGCGGTAACCTCTTCAGTGCCTGCAACAATGATATCACAAAGTTTCCAAATAATTATGTAAGTAAAATCAGTCAACTAAAACACTAAATGACCAGTTTCGTGCGTTTCAGTTACTTCACATTACCTTTCCAACAAGAATTTCATTGATTTTGGGTCCATAAAAATCCGACGTGTCAAAGAATGTTATCCCCTTGGCGAACGCGTCAGTGATGATTGCTACGCCGGCTTCCTCAGGAACAGGAGCATTGTACATTCCGGAAAGTCCCATGCAGCCGAAACCCAACTTCGAAACCTGCAATTGTTCGAAAACAAAATAAAATGAAGAAGAAGAAACGGGAAGTCATACATTTTAGCACAAAGAAGCTGAAATGAATCCACGGGAATTTAACCAATCACAAACAATAAGACCGATGGTGATGAAATTTTCATTTTGTACATACACCATTAAAATTTTACGAAGAAAGAAGTAGTTCAATTGCAAACCTCGAGACCCTGCGTTCCCAGCTTCACTCGCGGAATCAGAACCCCAGCCATTTTGCAGATGATATCTTGAAGTTGCTACTTGTTGTACTTTCTGGTTTCTTGATCCGTCAACTTTCGTTCATATTTGTAGGAGTTTGTTGAGGTGACAAATACAGTGATATAGAAAGGAAACTTTATATTATTAAATAGTCAAATGCCATTGACCAGGGCCAATCACGTAAGCACATACGCAAGAGCTCTACTTTGTTAGATACAAGGGGTGAGCATAATTTTAGGGTAGAACCTAAAACCTGAGAACTGGACCGATGGAAACCTAAAGGTTCCAGATCCAAGGTATGCAGGGCCCATCACGTAAGCAAATGCGCAAGCTCTCCTTTGTTGGATACAAGAGGTGAGCATGGTTCCAAGGTAAAACCTAAAATTTGAGAACAAGACTAGTGCAAACCTATATGTTCCAAGTTTCAAGGTATGCATGGTAGGTTTTAGGTTCAAAACAATAAGGAATCTATTTCGATGGATAGATTCCAAGTTCTTAACCTGGAACCTAAAATCTGAAAGAAGCATTAATATTTTTCTTGGTTTATGACTTCGCGCAATCTTGCAATGTTCTATGCCGTTTGATGATGAGAGTATAACTTGTAAGCACTAGTCTGAGCTTTCATTTTATAACTAAGACTTTTACTTTATTAACATTTATTTTCTTTGTGTATCTAAATATAAGTTATAGTCAATGAATTGTAACAATAAGTGTGGTAGTGATGCTTCAACAGGAATCACACAAGGGTAGATTGATCCAATATAAACCTCTGGTAAAATGCCCGCCCGTAACGTAACCCAGCAGATAAAGTACATTCCATAGTCCGTTTTAGGGATTGGCGACTTACCCATTCAGTGACTTTGGCACTGGACGTTCCCAAAATGGGTACTATCGCATCGGGTGAATTCAATACTAGACGCCTGTTGGCATTCCAGCCTTCCTTCTCCTTTCAGGGCCTATCCGAATTAAGAAGATGGATTCGAAATCCTTTATTTTTCATTTCAACCCAATCACTCTTTTGATTTTGGAAAAAAATATCTTTATCAATATGCCGCTTCTTCTACACATTTAGGTACAACCTAGAATAGGAAATAGCTAATAGTTAGGACTCATTAAAAAAGAAATGGATAATCATCCACTCACGGAAAAGCCCTTCTCGTACTAGGTACTAATATCTTTTTAACGTATAATTAGATCGGGTAATCAGTCAAATTAAGAAATTATGAACAGAAGCTCGTTGTTTTTTCTTTCTTTATAATTAATTGAGGTCATAGGACTCTATCCATTTATTCATTCGACCCAACTCTGAATTCATTTCATTTTTTTCTCACTAAGAATTCAAACAAGGTTTTGAACTGATCCAGTAAGAATGAAATATTTTCAGAATTCTCTATTGATACGACATGCTGTTTTTTCCAGTCATTCCTTTCAGGATCAGTCGTGGTCTTACAAACTCTACCGAATATTTTAATTCACTACAATAATTTAATTAATAATATGGGTGGAACTTGGATAAACCCTGAAACTGATCATAGAACCTGTGATAGGGTAAGTTCCAGGTTTTAGGGTGTGCATGATAGGTTTCAGGTTCAAAAAATGAAGAACTTGTTCTAACGAATAGATACCGAGTTTTAAGTAGAACCTATACGGAACCTGAAATCGCTCATTCCTATATGGATACTACTTGAATACTTTAGGTTTGCTTCACCTAGTATGTCACATTCGTAGTGATTTTTAATTTTCCTGGCTATCGGCCATTCTACGGTGATTGGCTATGGCCTAGAGAGATCCTTTCATGCCAAAAATAGGAAGATTGCGGATGCAAACTCTCGGTGAAATTCAACAAGAAATCCACTCTGCAATCAACTGCCCACGTGCCGGGAGGAAAGCAACATACACAGATTCAGAAAATTGAAAAGTGAATGGACATTTCCCTCCAGGATGATGATGACCTTGAATCCCTTCCCTTTGGAAAATGAACCCGCTCCAAACATTAGTCGTGCCATCCCATAAATTATTAGAAACTAACTAAATTGAAAGGTCTGATTATGCCAATGAATTCATGAAATCCAAAGTATGCACATGGCTCTTCATTTCCCACCCATATTTTGGTCTATAAGTTGTTCTTGAATCATTCTGGGAACCATACGCACCCCAGCAAAAGCTTCAGCTACTCGGTAGTGTTACAATAATAGAATCATTGGATCTCCATCCTCATACTGAGACATTGTCAACATCACATTACTACAAGAACCATACATCAAATCGATCATCATCCTAACGATGCACAAAAGGTTCTGAATTTCGTGGGATCCAGCATAGCGTTCGTTGCAGCAATAGAGTAAAATACCGGGTTACTCTTGTTCAGCTTTGTGAACCCTAACAACAACAATCATACTTCGTTGCGGTCGGATTCATGTTCAAGAATGAGGTCTGTTCAGTTCAGATTCACAGTTAGCAAAAGCAGCAAATACTACAGGGTGCATCCTTGTTAGCACGCCATGTGGCTGGAATTTTATCGCATGTATAAAGTAACTTAGCTACAGTATTACTTACTTCTTGCCATGTGGATGCGAGTGACGTCATAAAAGAGCCTTGTGACGTACAGGCTGATGCAAGCTTTAAATTATGCCAACAACACGTTGAGGCTGTAGAGGTGTCGCGTTGCGCATCTGCTTACGTCAATGGGTCGTTTGCGCATCTGCTTACGTCAATGGGTCATTGTGATATCCCTCTCATCCTTCTGTGGGGCCCAGTAGGTCAAACTAGCTCTTCTTCCTATAAGGTTTCACCATATTACATAATATATTGTGTAAAATGTTTATTGCAACTTACGTTATCGTTCATTTATTTAGTTAGATATATTTTCTGTAATTAAACAATTGTCTGTACATATACATACATACATACATATATGCATAGACACACACACACATTTTATTGTTAAGAATACTTTTGAACCATTTGCTTAATTTGTATATGAGAAGTTAATTCGTAAGTAAATATGTACCGAATCATTGATTTTCTTTTTAAGAAAATGTTTGATGTAGTTCTCACTATATTTGAAAGGGCATTTAATGTTTTATGATGTGTTTGGCAAATGCTTGAGTGGCTAGGGTTATGAGGAGAGTGATTGTCCTTTGCCGCTTGTCCCAATAAAATATTTGTGGTGTTCACTTGAAAATTTTATGAATTTTAAATTGATGTGCTTAAAAGTCTGGTTAAAAAGATGTGGTTCCAAATCGCCAAAACTAAAATTTTAAACCTGCAATTGGCCACACAGTAAATTTTTTTCTTAGGAATCTGCTCCACCATATTGCAAATTAGAAGAATCCAAGAAGAATGACATTAAAAGTGTCAAAAATTGTATATGGTACTCACTGTAAAACTAAAAAAAAAATTTGGATCACTTAAGTGCCACTTAAAAAAAAAACAATCACTTAAGTGTCAACTCTAATCTGAATGGCTGGAAATTCAATATGGCTATATTTTTCTAATTTCTTAGTCCCATGTGGCTCACCATCGGGTCTAGTCAACATTTAACGTCAATTTAGCCCTTTCCGGCCAATTTTGGCCGGATTTTGCTGACTGGACGCCGACCGACTAACGTGATCTGATTGACACTGATGTAGATAAGTTTTAAAAATATTTTTGAATTATTTCTTTTTCTTTTTCTTTTTCATTTTTCCTTCTCCTCGTCCTTTCCTTCTCCAACTGATGTATAGGCTTTTTGTGTGTTTAATCTACATACTAATGGCATATATTATTTGCTGAAAAAAGGGAGAACATCTCTTTTAAAAGAATAGCATGCCAAGCTTTCTTATGTAAGAGCATTGCCCGAATTCGTCCATTTACCTCTCGGACGACGGATGTAGGCAAACCGTCTGCCTATTCATCTACCTCTACTTCCACCCCCACTGATGTGTAGGCTTTTTGTGTGTTTATTTTGTATACTAATGACATATATTATTTGTTGAAAAAGGGGGAACATCTCTTTTCAAAATATACCATGTTGAGCTTTCTTATGTAAGAGCATTGCCCGAATCCATCCATTCACCTCTCGGACGACGGATTTGGGCAAACCGTCCGCCTATTCATATGCTTGTAGTTCCTTCCCCACTAATGTGCAAGCTCTCTGTGCATTAAATTTGCATACTAATGACATCTATTATTTGTTGAAAAAATGGGGAATATCTCTTTTCAAAAAATAGCGTGCTGAGCTTTCTTATATAAGAGCATTGCCCAAATTCTTCCACTCACCTCTCAAACGACGGATTCGGGCCGGGCAGACCATCAGCCTGTTCATCTATCTCTAGTCTTCCCCCATTGATTTGTAGGCTTTTTATGAATTTAATTTGCATACTAATGACATCTATTATCTGCTGAAAAAAAAGGGGGAATATCCTTTTTCATAAAATAGCATTTTGAGCTTTCTTGCATAAGAGTATCGCCCAAATCCGTCCTTTCACCTCTCAGATCATAGATTTGAGCAGACCGTCCACCTGTTCGTCTACCTTTAGTTCCTCCCCCACTAATGTGTAGGCTTTTTGTGCATTTGATTTGTTGCGATAGGGCGAGCGATCGATCAATAATATAGACAGAAAAAGAAAAATAAATCGGACACCAGATTTACGTGGTTTAGTCGTAAAGACTTACGTCCACGGGGAGAGCAGCAGCGAATTTCACTATAAATCAAGCGATACAAGGAGATTACACACTCAAGTCACTCAAACACTCTCTCGGTATTTCCCAAAAACAATTTAACCCCAAACCCAACTCACGGCACAAAATTATCACACAAGCTCAAAAACAAACGCTGAAAAAGAACTCTTTTTCTTGATCGCGCTTCAGCTTGAAGACATGCGGCTCCTCATTTTCTCTCGTACGGGTGCAGCAACAACACCCCGAAAAGAAGACCTCTTTTGTGGCTCCCTTCTGCGACTTCTACGTAGGGTTTATTTCCACAAAGACTTCAGCTTGTACGTGTAGCAGCCGCGGAGCAAAGAGCCCTATGTCCGTCCGCACTTATATATATATATATAATAAGTATGCCCAAGGTCAAAGTTTGACCTTGGGCCCCACCAAATTCAATCTTCACGGAGGGTCTTCACGCCAAAGAAGGGAAACATATATTATTATAATATGTGTGCCCATATTTCCTTTTTCAAAGGAATTCGAAACTGCAGGGTTCCTTCATCTTTATTTTATATTTTCTCAATTGTAAATTTTTAATAATCCAGCGAATCTCAAACTCGAGTCATAAATTTAACATAATTTATATACTAATGACATATATTATTTGTTGAAAAAATGAGGAACATTTCTTTTCAAAAGATAGCATGTCAAGCTTTCTTACATAAGAGCATTGCCCAAACCCGTCCATTCACCTCTTGGACGACGAATTTGGGTAGACCATCTACCTGTTCATCTACCTCTAGTTCCTCCCCCAATGATGTGTAGGCTTTTAATGCGTTACATTTGCATATTAATGACATCTATTCTCTGCTGGAAAAAAGGGGGAACATCTCTTTTCAGAAAATAGCATGCCGGGCTTTCTTACATAAGAGCATTGCCCAAATCTGTCCACTCACATCTCAAACGATGGATTTGGGCAAATCGTCTGCCTGTTCATCTACCTTTAGTTCCTCCCCCATTGATGTGTAGGCTTTTTGTGCATTTAATTTGCATACTAATGACATATATTATTTGCTGAAAATAGGGGAACATCTCGCTGAGCTTTCTTACGTAAGAGCATTGCCCAAATTCGTCCACTCACCTCTCGAATGACACCTCTCGAATGACGGATTTGGGCAGAACATCCATTTGTTCATCTATCTCTAGTTCCTCCCCCACTGATGTGTATGCTTTTTATGCGTTTTATTTGCATACTGATGACATCTATTATCTGCTGAAAAAGGGGAACATCTCTTTTCAGAAAATAGCATGCCGAGCTTTCTTATGTAAGAGTATCACCCAAATCCATCCAGTCACATTTCAGACGACAAATTTGGGCAGACTGTCTGCATGTTCATCTACCTCTAGATCAAACTAATTAATAAGAAAAGTATTTTTCACATGATATAATGGGTAGAATGTAACGACCTACCCCATTACCCGTTGAGTTATATAATTAAATAATTATGTATATCGCGACATTGAAAATAGTTCTAAAAGAAAATTGTTCGGATGATCTGCTGATGTAAAGTTGATTCAAAACCAAATCTACATTGATTCTTTGATAAGAAGCGAGCGTGGGTTGCAGCTCTCACTAATCTTAAAAATGCATCTGTTTTATATATATATATATATATATATATATATATATATATATATATATATATATAATGTCTAACAACCACTTCGGATATCCTCGTATAATGGCGGACCAAGGGAGCTAGTGATGTTCCCGAACCTCCAGTCCCAAAAAAATATCAACATTGTATACTTGAGTTCTTCTTCTTTTAAATTATGTTTTTAAAAGTTAAGTTGAAAATTTGGGTCCCACCTTGCCAAAACTAAAATAATAGATGTGCAATTGGTCCTACGAAATTTTTTAGGACAGAGGTTCAGTACTTGAGGTTTTGCATCGCCCAATACGTCACAAGGCTTCTTTTTTTTTTTTTTTTTTTTTTTTTTTTTTTTTATGGACTTTACGATCTCTTCTATTGGTTTTGCATCACCCAATAGAAGAGTGTTTTCTTTCGGAATAAGGCAAGAGATTAATCACATAAATTTTGTCTTCGTTATGGACACTGATTCGTATTAGAACTTTACGGGCTCCACATCATTCAGTAAGCTACTTCCGCAAATCAACCTTAATATATATGGCGATTAGGATCGTATGCTTTATGACTGCAAATAGACTAATTTAGAGTAATTTAGTCTTAGAGCTCATAAAATTCCACCTTAAAATCATATGCGCTAGGCCCAAAAGGAGTGGCCTAAACCTGAAACCGTTTGCATTTGGTGGCATGAGAAGTTGAATTTACGTCGTGAGCTTAGTCCACGTGCAAGGATGAATGCCGTCGATGAACTGGAAAATTAGGCAGACTTACATTCGGAACAACCTGAGTTATCAAATATCAATGGAAAATGTGAGGTAACCGATCCGTCCCCATCACAAATGCGACGGAGCTTTGTCCACCTTCAATTTTTCCTCGGAAACCGACTTGTATATCTGCTATCCACGGAAAATTTTCTTAGTTATATCCCAAAGTGATGAAGTTTAAATGGAAGAAAAATTATGCTGTTGACCAAAAAAATAAAGTACAGAATAACAAGAGAGAAAAAAAGAAGTAATCAAAACATGGATATATTGAATTATTATATAACAAATGAACTATGCAAATGTTCTTTTACCGATTATATCGGAATTGTGTCAAATTTTTGTGCTCAATTTTCATAAAAAAATAAATTAATGAACCCAATTTGGGCACCAGATATTAAATTATAAATTCCACCATCTAGCATGACGCATTTTACATCCGTGGATTTAAAATAAAAAGAAAGAAAATTTTATGAATTTGTGATGTTAGGATATGACCAAATACAAAATTTTGTAAAGTATATCTTCCCTTATTTTATATATTCCATAAAGATTTGTTACGTTTGATCATAATCAAGTACACAAATGATATCATAAAATGGATTTTTGTGTAGTTTTGCAATTAAATTACCTAGTTTTATCTAATTTTACAATTAACAAGCATATTCCCTTATTAAAAAAGATACAAACATATACTAAACAAACTTACTGAAAATTGATCTAATCGACACGTTCTACATCGTGTGTCAACTAAAATTATAATCGACCGATATCTGCATTCACTAAATCACGTAGCTTTAATTAGTAGTGCAATTCCATTTTCGCATTTCTATAACCACAAAACTACCACAAACACGTTTATGTCAGCCGCCTCCGCTGGTCATTGGTTGCCGGTGGTCAATGCCAGCGATTGCCAATTCCACCGCCAGTCAAATAATAATCTACGGTGTTTCTAGTATTCTCTTTGTAAGAATCCGGATTTTCATAGCAATTAAGCGTTGAAATTTCGTAAAACCATAAAGAAAGATTTGTAAATTTTCATGTCAACATAGCGGACATGATAATTCCAGTCAATCTAACGGTAAGCAAGTGTGGCCTCTAAATTTCGGATGCAAGTAGTTGCAAGGCTTGTGGCGTCGCCATCGTCAGACTAATTTGTTCGGCCACATTTAGAAAAAGCCCTCATACGCATGCATATCACGGAGAGAGAGGAAATCCGTAGCTTCGTGTAGACGGTTACGATTTCATTGTCTGTTCAGTAGAATGAATATTTGCTGTTTTTTTTTTTTTTTGGTCGGTCCTACGCTAACACTCACTCTCAGACTTTTACCCTACCTCCTTGCAGGGTGTGAGAGTGGAAACCCACTCCTGAAATGAAATCGTTCCCATCCCAATCCCCCCTGAGAAGGTGGGGATTTGAATCCCCAATCTCCTCATTCCAAGATGGAAGGGTGGCCACTGGGGCGAATAACAAGCAAACAATGTTTCATGGGCAGCACAAAAGAAGCCCACAAACAAAAGAGAAAAAATTAGGGGTGATCGGTTCCCGGTTCCCAAAATTGGGAACCGTGGACCGGACCATTTGGTCCTAGGACCGGGAACCGGACCGGACCATTTGGTCCTAGGACCGGGAACCGGACCGGACCATCAGTTCCGGTCCGGTCCGATTCCAAAGTAGTGCTATTCTGTCCTCCGCCGCCGTTGGACCAATCATTCACCAACGCCAATAGAATCGGCTCTTTCTTTTTTCACTCTAGAACGACCATTCACTAAAGAACCACCATTCGGTTCCCAAGCGATCTAAAAAAACTACCCACATGTTTCCACATGCAAAATATTCAAATTTCACTTGCATGAATATTAATCATAGTTTATGTGTTTCATGCTTAATTTTAAGCATAAAAGCCATGAACAATTTGATTAAAAGTTGTGCTTGGCTTAGGTTTTATAGACAATCTCTCTTCTATGCTTGGAATATTTAGTCGATGTGGGACTCTTTGAGGCATGAAGTGCCTTGTCGTTTGCAAGTGAGGGGAGCAAGAGAGAGAGTGTGAGCATGAGGAAATCCTAGAGCCTTGTCCCACATTGAGTAGAAGATGGAAACTAACAAGTAAGTTTTCTCTATAAATAAAGAGTAACAACAAGAGTTTTGGTGGTCTCTTGGCCACATAAGAGGTTGTTACCTCAATTGCAAATTCCATTGCAATAAGTTTTATATATAATATTCATATATTATGTGTTTACATATTATATGTATATAAATTACATATATAAAAAATTGGTCCGGTTCGGTCCGGTTCGGTCCGGTTCCCACCTTGAAATCGGGAACCGGACCAACCGGCCGCCGGTTCCAAGATTAGGAACCGGGAACCGGACCGCCGACCGTGGGAACCGCCCAAAACCGGCCGGTCCGGTCTGGTTCGGTCCGGTCCCAGTTCGGGTGGTTTCCGTTGCACACCCCTAGAAAAAATAGTTATTTTCATAATTACATATTACATCAATATATATTGTGTGAGCATTGGGGCTCACTATCAATGAAAAGATTAAACTACCCTTCAACACTTCCCCTCAAGTTGGGGCATAAATATCAAAGAGTCCTAACTTGTTACATAAAGTAGTCGCTCTACTACCCCGCAATGACTTAGTGAAAAGATTGGCAAGTTGGTCTTCAGTCCGTGTATGTTGAAGTGTTATGTCATTGTTCTGAATCTTTTCTCGCACAAAAGGCCTAAGTATTACCTTTGGCAACCGGAAGCGCCTTCAAATGCTCAACAGAACCATCCAGTTGAAACTTCACTATGAAAACCCAACAACACCCTACAACCTGTTTGCTGGTAGGTAACGGTGTAAAGTGCCATGTCTCATTATCTTGTAGCACCCGCATTTCATCCTCCATAGCCCGCCACCAATTTGGATAAGCAAGGGCCACTACAGCAGTACTTGACACAGACACAATAGATAAAGAAGCAACAAATGAGGAATATGTAGGAGAAAGACAGTCATAGGATAAAGACTAAGAAAAAGGGTGATGAACCCCAGGTGCTTCATATATACCTCCTCTACCAAGTCGCCATGAAGGAATACATTCTGGACATCAAGCTAATGAAGAGTCCAATCATATCGGCAACAAGAGAAACGAAAACACAGAGAAAAAGTATCTTTATGACAAGATAAAATGTATCATCGTAATCAACTCCATAGGTCTGAGTATAACCTTTGGCAGTTGAATGCGCCTTCAGATGCTCAACAAAACCATCCAGTTGAAACTTTACTGTGAAAACCCAATGATTCCCCACAACTTGTTTGTTGGCAGTTAACATTAAGATACCATGTCCCATTTGTTAGGACTAGAATTAGCACCTAGATGGGGGTGAATAGGTGACTAAAGCGATTTTAACAATTTAATCCGAATGAGAGATTAATGAATTAAAACAACAATCGATGCAAATGAAAGTAATGAAAGATAAAAGGATTAGGGATAGAAAATCAAGACTCCAGATTTATAGTGGTTCGGCTTAGACCAAGCCTACGTCCACTCTCCCGCACGGACAGCCCTTCTGGCTGGATTTCACTAAGAATCAAAAAGAGTGTTTACAGTCTCAAGCTCTTGAGTCCACAGTGTAGAAGCTCTACTACACTTCCTCAAGGTCTCACAACATTATGATCTCTCTTTTGATTACATATAATGCTCAAAGAATAAGATCACAAAATAACAAAGGAGATTCAGACTTTGGAATTCTTCTATTCGACGCCTTTAAACAACTTGAGTGTCTCTCTTATATACTTCTCCATGCCATTACCGTTGGCACCTTCCAAAGAAGTTCTTCCAATCAACCTGTTGGACAGAATCAATTTAGAGAGATCTCGAGCTCTTTAAGGTAAGTGTTGATAGCCCATTAATCCTGCTCGCCCATACAATCAGGATCTTGGTTTCCATAAGTAGAACTTTCCAAATAAGTTGTGAATCTTTAGAGAATCTATAAGTTCGGATATGAATATAAGATCTTGTAGTGCTGATTCCAGTCGAAAGATATTCCATAACCATTGAAGTAAAAACTATGTTGAATAGAATCAGAATAGAAGTTTTTAACTTGTCGGTCTGGAAATTGTCCATGAGAGTAGACTTTGAAACTTGAGTCTTGCTAGCGTCAGACTTTGATCTTCAGACTTTGCCAGTAGAGTCTACAAGTCTTCATACTAGACTGAGAAAAATGTTTTGTCAACTTCAAAATATCTGAAGAGAATTTATCCAACAATCTCCCCCTTTTTGATGGTGACAAAACTTTCCTGCAAATTTGAATATTTCTCCCTGCAATACAACTTTTAAGCAAGCAATGATATCTTATAAAAGATTAGAATAAAAAAATAGTAAAATATGTCATGTACACAGACTTATCCTGTACACAGATCTACATCCACAAAAACCTCATTAGTCATGTGCAGACATTACTATCTTTATCTAATTTAATATCTTAAGGTAATGCAGTAATAAGCACACATTCAAAAAAACTCAAGATAAAGTCAAAATATCAATCACAATCATAACAAACTATTAAAACCAAAAAGGATGTTTAAAAGTGAAGGTTTGGGTTTGGAATGAGGATAGAGTGAAAATCTGCCTGCAAAGTCTTCTCCCCCTTTTTGTCAGCATTAAAAAGTAAGAAAATCAAGGAGCACGAGGAATGCGAACAAGTTGAAAGTCCTCCATAGACTTGACAGTTCCTTTCAGCTTCCTCAAATCTTCCTGTAGTTGAGCGAGAGTAGTGCCTTTTGCAGTGGCCTGAATCTAACGTTGAACTTCTTTAAGCTAATCATGCAAGGAGATGAACATAGCATGATTCTCATTCTAAAGAGTCTGAAATTCACACCCCATAGCATAGATTTGGCCTTTGAGCTCCAAAATGATGTCAAGCAACCTTCTGAAATCTCCTGAATTGTCAGTTTGTGTGCTTGCGTCAACTCGGTCTGATGGTGGAGTTAAGCTAGTGTGAATATCAGCAGGGAGATCAATGTTTGGAGATGATGCCTCTCCATAAGGAAAATGAGCAGCATGAACATCTTCTGCATCAGGAGGCGATCTACTAGCACTTGCACTAGTAAATGTCAGTACAAGAGGAGTACTTTCTCTTTGGACATCTCCCCTTGTTTCAATGTCTTCTGGAGGGGAGAAGTACTCTTCATTCTGAGGAGTTTCCTCAGTGACAAGATGTTGTTGATCCTCCTTTTCTGCTGGAGAATCTGCTTTGGCTGGTGAGTCTATTTGGTTGATCTTTGAAAGGCTGTCTTTTTTGGCTCTTCCTCTTCATCTTTTTCTTCTTTCTCTTCTTCCTCTTTTCTTTCTCTTCTTCTTCCTCTTTCTCTTATTTCTCTTCTTCTTTTTCTTCTTCTTCATCCTGTAAGGATTCCTTTTCCCGGTTTCCTTTCTCAGTTTCCTCTGCAAATTGTTGTTCTGCAACAGCTGAAACAGGTGAAGGATACTGAGAAACAAGGGCAGAGATAGGCAAACCATCCTCATCATCTTCATCCTCCATGATGATTGCCCGCCTCTTTTTGATAGGACCCGATCCACGGGTTCTTTTCCTTTCCTCTTGGCAGCAGAAGAGTCTGGTCTAGTCTTAACAAGGGTTTTCTCCTTGAACTGCTCCAGCTTCTTGCTGAGTTCTTTCAGACGCATCTTTGTAATCATCCTCAATCCGATGACCATTTGATCAATAGTCTTCACAGAGAGAATGTGAGGAGGCTGGACTGGATGTTCAGATGTCTGAAAAGACGAGTGATAAGAGCAGCATAAGGGAGTTTTCCCTTGTCCTTTGCCATAGACCTGTACATGTGAAACATGATAGTGTGTGGCAAAGAGAAGTTAAGATCGGTCTTGATTGCATACATCAATTTGGCCTCTAAGATGGACACATCTGTCTTTGAAGTTGATTTCGGTCTAAGACAGTTGATCACTATCTTATGAAGCAGAGTGTTTGTAGCATTCATCCTGGAGTAGGAGAGACGACCTTCACCAATTCTGTCTCTCGCAAGTTCTAGAGTTGCATGACTCACAGACATAGAAATTGATTGGAAAGCACATCTTTCCACACCAATTACATTCGCCAGTATGTCCATATCAACCACATATTCTCTATCTCTCACACTGAAGGAAAAGCTATTGGCATCAAGAAAACTGAGATTGGAATAAAAATATGCTGTTAATTCAGAATAAGCCACATCACACTCGTCATGAGAACTTATGAAGTTGAAGTTTCTCAAACTTCTCTCTCAGATTGATGCTTAATAGATCCGGAAAATCAAAATCCATCGTTCATGGATTCATCACCCCACGCTTCAGCAGTTTCTCGTACACCTTCCTGTGTCCTTCTGATAGAAACAATTCATCCTTATTTCCTCGAAGATTTGCATCCACACCCATCCAAGGTTTAAAATGTACAAACATTTTCTCATCATCATCCTTTCCCTCGAGTTGATTTACAGCACCAAATCGAGGGTCACTGGGGAAGTTCGCAAAGACTTTTGCTGCCGTTCCAACAGGAACAACGCCCGATCGCCCGATCGCTCCATCAAAGTGAGAAAGTGTGTCTCATTTTTATAACCTTTTTTCTTTCAAAAATTCATCAATGAAGGTCATTGCAGAACCTCCTTCCTTCAACGCAGGGTATAGCCTATAAACAAAAGCAGGCTTAAGGGATCTTACAGGTTCAACATCTTCAAGAATTTCTTCTGCATGTTGAGGATAACGAACATGAGATCTAGTTGAGGAGGTGCGCTGTTGAGATTGTTGGTGCGTACGTTCGTTGGAAAGTCACTTTCTTACGTGAGATCAAAATGCGTAGGCCCCTCACCGAGCCCCGTGGTCCCCTGTTTGCTATCCTTGAGGATTTCCGTTGGAAAGACATTGTCGCTTTCTTGGATGGAACTTTCACACTTGTATCGCAAGAAAGTCAAAAACTTGAGAAGTAGAAATTTAGGAGAGAAATTCCAGAAGAGTGAAAAGCTAGGGTTTCTGGGTAAAGTAAAACGAAGAAGGAGAAGGAGTATAAACGGTAATCGATACGAGGTAACTCAAGCGTCGCAATTTGGAAATATTAAGAAATTCCTTTTAAAAAAATAACTGCCTTAAACAAATTGATAACCACCCCTTTTTAAAATTAATTGCCTTAATAAACTCAATTAGAGATAAACAGACAATCTTACATTTTCGAAATATTAGTTTAAGTAAATAAATGAACTTATAGTCGTGTCGATTGGTATTCCAAGTTTACAACTTTTGAGTCTGATATTATGTTAGACTTTAGATTCTGAGTCTGAGCTTCAACATTCTTCAAGAGATACAATATTGAGTCTTGAGCGAATAGACTCAAATAAGCTATTCTCAAGTGGCTTTGTGAAGATGTCTGCCAGTTGATTCTTTGAGTCAATGAATTGTATCAAGACTTCTTTGTTCTGAACATGATCTCTTATAAAATGATGTCAAATCTCAATATGTTTTGCTCTTGAATGTAAGATAGGATTCTTTGTAAGATTGATTGCGCTGGTATTGTCACATTTGATCTACGTGCAAGAGTCTTCAATACCAAAGTCTCGTAGTTGTTGTTTTATCCATAGTATTTGAGAACAGCAACTCCTAAGGGCTACGTATTCTGCTTCAGCTGTTGAAAGAGCCACAGTACTTTGCTTTCTTGAAAACCAAGATACTGCCCTGTTTCCAAGCAATTGACAAGTACCTGAAGTGCTTTTTCTTTCAACTCTACAACCTGCAAGATCTGTTTACCCAGTACGCATGGTGTGCATAGATCAGACTTTGAGTAATTGAGAATAGGCAATCCTCGAACAAGTTTCTTGGAAGAGATCTTGGTGATTTGCTTCATATTGGTATGGCCTAGCTTTCTGTGCCATAGATTAGCTTCATCTTGTACTGATATTAAGCATTGTGATCTTTCATGATTCACATCCAAAAGATAGATATTTCCATGTCTTCGTCCAGTAAAGATTGAGTAAAGTCTTTACTAATTCCAGAGCAAGTTTCTTCCTGGAAATTGATCTTGAAACTAGTATCACACAACTGGCTTATGCTAAGCAAGTTGTAATTTAATCCTTCAACTAAGGAAACATTTTTTATTGACAAACTTCCAATCTTTATTGTTCCTCGACCAGTAATTCTTCCTTTGTTGTTACCACCAAAAGAAACTTTTCCTCCGTCTATCTGGACAAGTTTTATGAAGCAACTTGAGTCTCCCGTCATATGTCTTGAGCAGCCACTATCAAGATATCATTTAATCTTCCTTTTGATAGTAACCTGCAATTAAAATGAATTCAAGCTTTCTTTGGTACCCATATCATCTTGGGTCCGAAACGTTAGAGCAATAAATGAGTCTTTGCCCAATTCCTTTTAACAGGTCTCCAAACCAAAGGACATTCTTTCTCAAAATTTTCTGAGCTTTCACACTTTGAACATTTCAAAGCATTTCTGCCAACAGGTTTTACAAAGGCTTTTTGGAAATGATTTTTATAAACAATTCTGGCTGGTCTCTGTTTGATTCTTTCCTTCACCTTTGGGAAATCAATCAGTGGAATAGTTTCAGAAGTCATACCAAAACCTAACTTATCAAAGTATGGTCTTTGTATCGAAAGAATCTTATCCAACTTTGCAGAACCATTTGAAAAATCTTTTTGATATGTTAGTAATATCATTTTTCAAAAGATTATTTTCTTTTGAAATAGAGTCTGAGTTTTCTTTCACAATAGCAAATTATTTTTCCAACTTTTCAAACTTTTCTTTCAAAAGTTTTTCCTGTTGCTTCAATGTAGAATTCTCCTTTTTTTAATTCGGAGATCCTCTTAAGAGAAGTTTTTAGACTAAGACAAAGTTCATTAATATATTTAGAAACATTGACAGGAATTTTTAGGTTACTAACCTCGAGTTCACTTTGTCTAAGTCTCGTATCGAATCAAGGTCTCAGTCCGAATCGATTTTGCCATTAAACAGATATTGGCATAATCATCATCACTTTCTTCACATTCGAGTATCACTCCTGTCTCTCGCTTTGAGTGCCTTCCGTATTTCTCGGTCTTTCCTTTTCTCTTCTTTAACGAGAGGACGGTTGGGTCGATGTGTCCTTTTTTCTTGCATTCAAAGCAAGTCACTTTTTTGTTAGAATCATATTCCTCTGTTGATTTGTTTTGATACCTTTGTGAGCTTTGTTTCTTCCAATTGAATTTCCTTCCTTTTCTATTCAACTTTCTGAATCTCTTTATCATGAGTGCCAGTTCTTCATCATCTAGATCTTCTTCAGAATCTGTAGCATCAGAATAGTCATTAGACTTTAACGCAATAGATTTCTTACCTTTTGAATCTTCCTCTTCGTTGGTCTGTTCTACTTCATAAGATTGAAGAGTCCCAACCAGTTCGTCTACAGAGAGTGGAGCAATCCTCTGTGTCTCTCTTATTGAGGTTTTTATGTAATTCCAGTCTTTAGAGAGTCCTCATAGGAGTTTGTTGACCTTCATATGTCCTGAGATTGGATGTCCCTGATATTCAAGACCACTCACAATTTCAGTAAAGCGACTAAACATGTCGGTTATTGATTCTCCTGATCTCATCTTAAAGACTTCATATTGTCCCAAAAGAATATTGATCCTTGTTTCTTTCACTCGATCAGTCCCTTCATAGGTAATGTGAAGCCTATCCCATACTTCTTTTGATGTATCACAAGAAGATATTATGTTATACTCAGTAGGGGATAAAGCACAATATAAGGAGTAAATGGCTTTAGCGTCAAGAGTCTGTCTCTTAGTGATTTCTTCTTGAGTCAGTAGAGTGGGATCAGCAACTTCTTTTCCTCTCTCTGATTCTGATGCAGCAGCAGGAATGATTCATTTATCTACCACTCCCCATTCCAAAGGATCTTTCGATCTTAGGAATGCTTTCATCTTGTTTTTCTATATGATGTAGTCTTTTCCATCAAAGTATGGAGGTCTGGTATTGCTTTGACCTTCAACCAACCCTATAGGCAACATACTAGCCATAGGTCTTTTACTCAGAAGTAAAGACACTTCTTATAAACGAGTACACAAGCTCTGATACCAATTGTTAGGACTAGAATTAGCACCTAGAGGGGGTGAATAGGTGACTAAAGCGATTTTAACAATTTAATCCGAATGAGAGATTAATGAATTAAAGCAACAATCACTGCAAATGAAAGTAATGAAAGATAAAAGGATTAGGGATAGAGAATCAAGACTCCAGATTTATAGTGGTTCGGCTTAGACCAAGCCTACGTCCACTCTCCCGCACGGACAGCCCTTCTGGCTAGATTTCACTAAGAACCAAAAAGAGTGTTTACAGTCTCACGCTCTTGAGTCCACAGTGTAGAAGCTCTACTACACTTCCTCAAGGTCTCACAACATTATGATCTCTCTTTTGATTACATATAATGCTCGAAGAATAAGATCACAAAATAACAAAGGAGATTCAGACTTTGGAATTCTTCTATTCGACACCTTTAAACAACTTGAGTGTCTCTCTTATATACTTCTTCATGCCTTCATTACCGTTGGCACCTTCCAAAGAAGTTCTTCCAATCAACCCGTTGGACAGAATCAATTTAGAGAGATCTCGAGCTCTTTAAGGTAAGTGTTGATAGCCCATCAATCCTGCTCGCCCATACAATCAGGATCTTGGTTTCCATAAGTAGAACTTTCCAATTAAGGTGTGAATCTTTAGAGAATCTATAAATTCGGATATGAATATAAGATCTTGTAGTGCTGATTCTAGCCGAAAGATACTTCATAGCCGTTGAAGTAAAAACTATGTTGAATAGAATCAGAATAGAAGTTTTTAACTTGTCGGTCTGGAAACTATCCATAAGAGTAGACTTTGAAACTTGAGTCTTGCTAGCGTCAGACTTTGATCTTCAGACTTTGCCAGTAGAGTCTGCAAGTCTTTAGACTAGATTGAGAAAAATGTTTTGTCAACTTCAAAATATCTGAAGAGAATTTATCCAACACCATTATCCTATAGTACCTGCATTTCATCCTCCATAGCCCGCCACCAATCTGGATAAGCAAGGACCTCTACAACAATACTTGGCACATACACGATAGATAAAGAAACAACAAACGAGGAATATGTAGGAGACATACAATCATAGGATTAAAACTAAGAAAAAAGGCGATGAGTATGTGTATGACAAGACAAACCATTATACGGGGTAAATCGGGAATTGGGTTGATCGACGTAAAAATGCATACCTTTGCTTTATGCAATGGGAATACTAGTAGTAGGATTGGGCTTAGAAGAAACTAGCGGATCAAAGGCCACGGCATAAATCGGTGGAGAATCATGCTTTTCTAATGCGGGCAGCGATTGTACTAGCTCACGTTGAACAGGATGACGTCATTCATAAGTCATGTAGGCGAACTGAAAATCGAGCGATATCCTAGGTATACACGACGAGAGGATAAGTGGTAGAGATGCCATGGCCAAGGATGATGTATCTTCTGAAGGAGTCACCGGTTGAGTAGTAGAGGAGTAATATGACTGATCCTCGAAAAAGGTTACATGTGCTGAGATATAGAATCGCCGACTAACCGAACTATAACACTTGTACTCTTTTCTGAGTGCGAGAGTACCCAAAAAACACACACTTGTCAACCGGTGGATCATGCTTATCATGACCACAATATAGTGAAATATAAGGAGTGGTAAATAAAAAAGCGGACTCATAGGATGGAAAGTAGAGAAAAGTATGCCCCCACGAAGCACAAAGGATAGGAGACAATTTATAAGATAGCATACAGTAGGAATAGCATGCCTAGAATGTTTTGGGGAGGTTCATATGAAAAATTAGACAACGAACAACATCCAAGAGATGGCGATTTTTTCATTCCGCCACCCCATTTTGCTAGGGAGTGGACAAGAGGTCTAATACATAATCCCAAAGAAATGATTGAAAACTAGAGGAAATAGCCATATATTCTTTGGCATTATCAAAGTGCAAACATTTAATAGAAATATGATGTTGATTGAGAATCTCAATGTAAAACATATGGAAACAGGGAAAAACTTCAGTTCGATCTTTTATCAAATATAACCATGTTAAGCAAAAACAATCATCCACAAACATAACAACATACATATAACAATACATATCATTGACATGACATGTTCCCCAAACATCAAAATGGACCAACTCAGAAGGACTTGACACACGACTCTAGACACGGGAAGGGAAGGATACCTGATGATGTTTGCCAAATTGACAAGCATCGTACTAGATAGGACTCATAAACGATGAAAAAAAAGAAAAATGACAAATTACATCATCATATATAGTGTGAGCATCAGGGCTCACTTTATTGAAAAGACTAAAGTACCCTTCAACAAAACCAATAACGTAGACTTGCCTAGTTTTGTTGTAATTTTCACTAAGCTATTCAGAAATTCATTTCCTGAACTCAATTACAAGAAGCAAAAGAGAAGCCTAGGATGCTGAGAATTTCCCATCTATTGGGGGTGTGTTCGCGTACTTCCATGACAAGCGAGCAAAGTGGTCGACGATCTTGTCGCCGGCGATTTCATCGATAGGTATAGCATCTGAGATCTCTTTCGCGTCTGCCTCGGTGAGCTTCACTCCCAAGGAACCGATGTTATTATCGAGATTCTTGATCTTGGTCGTTCCTGCAAAAAGCGCCCAATATGAGAACAGAAACCCAGTTCCATGTCATCTGTTAAAGAATGCCATTTCATCAGATTCTCACCAGGGATAGGCACAACGCCATCTCCTTGATGGAGTACCCATGCGAGCGCAAGCTGTACAGGGGAACAATCGTGCTGTTTCGCTAACTTCTCGATTCGAGCATAGAGAATCTTGTTTCTCTCCATATTCTCTGCTTGAAACCTGGGATACAGTTCCTGAGAAATGAGGTGAGAAAAAGTTAGCAAGGAGGATTGGTGGAGAAGCGTTTAGACCATCGTGTACATGAAGTAAAATATTCAACAAAGAAGAGCCCCTTTAGCTATAAACCTACCGGAGAAAGATGTGCCGGCACAGTTGCTGTGACTCCTCTGCCGCCAAAGAACCCACGACCAAGAGGGCTATACGGAACGATGCCGATTCCAAGCTCCCTGAAATTGAGAGGCGGGCTAAAAGATTAAGAAAGAAGGGACAAACGTTCGAAGCAGAGAAGGCTCTTCTTTGGAGAACAACTTTGCAAAGGATTAGAAGTCTTCTACGATGGCAGGAAACAGCAATGTACCTGCAAAGTGGGACAACTTCTTGCTCGATGTCGCGAGTCCAGAGCGACCACTCCATCTGTAAGGTCGTGATGGGATGAACTGCGTGCGCCCTCCGTATGGTGTCGGGGCTAGCCTCAGACAAGCCGATGTACTTCACTTTTCCCTCTTCCACCAACTTCTTCAGTTCGCCCATCTGCAGTTTTTCGAAATCATTTGGTTTTATGAATTTCTGATTGCTAAAAACCTGTTTCGAGCATTGGCAATTATTTACAAACAGGAAGAGCTGCGAAACAAACTTACAGTTTCCTCTATGGGGACCGATGTGTCGATTCGATGCACGTAATAGAGGTCAATGTATTCGACACCAAGGCGCTCGAGGCTCGACTCGCAACATGAGCGGACATATTCAGGTGTCCCCTTAATCACGACATTGCCCGCTTCGGTTTTTGCAATACCGAATTTGGTGGCTAACTGTACCTCCTCCCGCGGTAACCTCTTCAGTGCCTACAACAATGATATCACAAAGTTTCCAAATAATTATGTAAGTAAAATCAGTCAACTAAAACACTAAATGACCAGTTTCGTGCGTTTCAGTTACTTCGCATTACCTTTCCAACAAGAATTTCATTGATTTTGGGTCCATAAAAATCTGACGTGTCGAAGAATGTTATCCCCTTGGCGAACGCGTCAGTGATGATTGCTATGCCAGCTTCCTCAGGAACGGGATCATTGTACATTCCGGAGAGCCCCATGCAGCCAAAACCCAATTTCGAAACCTACAATTGTTCGAAAACAAAATAAAATGAAGAAGAAACGGAAAGTCATACATTTTAGCACGAAGAAGCTGAAATGAATCCACGGGAATTTAACCAATTACAAACAATAAGACCGATGTGATGAAATTTTCATTTTGTACATACACCATTAAAATATGACGAAGAAAGGAGTAGTTCAATTGCAAACCTCGAGACCCTGCGTTCCGAGCTTCACTCGCGGAATCCGAACCCCAGCCATTTTGCAGATGATATCTTGAAGTTGCTACTTGATGTACTTTCTGGTTTCTTGATCTGTCAATTTTCGTGCATATTTGTAGGAGTTTGTTGAGTTGACAAATACAGTGATAAAGAAAGGGAACTTTAGATTATTAGATAGTCAAATGCCATTGACCAGGGCCCATCACGTAAGCAAATATGCAAGAGCTCTACTTTGTTAGATACAAGGGGTGAGCATAATTTTAGGGTAGAACCTAGAACTTGAGAACCGGACCAATGGACCGATGGAAACCTAAAGGTTCCAGATTCAAGGTATGCAACGCCCATCACATAAGCATATGCGCAAGAGCTCTCCTTTGTTGGATACAAGAGGTGAGCATAGTTCCAAGATAAAACCTAAAATCTGATAACAAGACTAGTGGAAACCTATATGTTCCAAGTTCCAAAGTATACATGGTAGGTTTCAGGATCCAAAAAATGAGGAACCTATTTCAACAGATAGGTTCCAAGTTCTTAATAAAAGGAACTTGGAAGAACCTGAAACCTAAAATCTGAAACAAGTACTAATATTTTTCTTGGTTTGTGACTTCGTACGATCTTGCAATGTTCTATGCTATTTGATGATGAGTGTATAACTTGTAAGCACTAGTCTAAGCTTTCATTTTATAACTAAGACTTTTACTTTATTAACATTTATTTTTATTTTTTTGTATCTAAATATAAGTTATAGTCAATGAATTGTAGCAGTAAGTGGCAGTTATTAAATATTTTAATTCACTACAATCATTTAATTAATAATATGGGTGGAACTTGGATAAACCCTGAAACCGGTCCTAGAACCTGTGACAAGGTAAGTTCCAGGTTTTAAGGTATGCATGATAGGTTTCAAGTTCAAAAAATGAAGAACTTGTTCTAACGGATAGATACCGGGTTTCAAGTAGAACCTATACGGAACCTGGAATTGCTTATTCCTATATGGATACTACCTGGATACTTTGGGTTTGCATCACCTAGTATGTCACAATCGTAGTGATTTTTAATTTTCCTGGCTATCAGCCATTCCACGGTGATTGGCTATGGCCTAGAGAGATCCTTTCATGCCAAAAATAGGAAGATTGCAGATGCAAACTCTCGGTGAAATTCAACAAGAAATCCACTTTGCAATCAACTGTCCACATGCCAGGAGGAAAGGAACATACACATATTCAGAAAATTGAAAAGTGAATGGACATTTCCCTCCAGGATGATGATGACCTTGAATCCCTTCCCTTTGGAAAATGAACCCGCTCCAAACATTAGTCGTGCCATCCCATAAATTATTAGAAACTAGCTAAAGTGAAAGGTCTGATTATGCCAATGAATTCATGAAATCCAATGTATGCAGACGGCTCTTCATTTCTCACCTAGATTTTGGTCTGTAAGTTGTTCTTGAATCATTCTGGGAACCATACGCACTCCAGCAAAAGTTTCCGCTACTCGGTAGTGTTACAATAATAGAATCATTGGATCTCCATCCTCATATTGAGACATTGTCAACATCACATTACTACAAGAACCATACATCAAATCGATCATCATCCTAACGATGCACAAAAGGTGCTGAATTTCGTGGGATCCAGTATAGCGTTCGTTGCAGCAATGGAGTAAAATACCGGGTTACTCTTGCTCGGCTTTGTGAACCCTAACAACAACAATCATACTTCATTGCGGTCGGATTCATGTTCAACAATAAGGTCTGTTCAGTTCAAATACCGGGTGCATCCTTGTTAGCACGCCATGTGGCTGGAATTTTATCGCATGTATGAAGTAACTTAGCTACAGTATTACTTGCTTATTGCCATGTGGATGTGAGTGACGTCATAAAAGAGCCTTGTGACGTATAGGCTGATGCAAGCTTTAAATATGCAACAACACGTTGAGGCTGTCCGGGTGTTGCGTTGCGCATCTGCTTACGTCAATGGGTGGTTTTGCGCATCGGCTTACGTCAATGGGTCATCATCAGATCCCTCTCATCCTTTTGTGGGGCCCAGTAGGCCAAACTAGCTCTTCTTCCGATAAGGTTTCACCATATTACACACTGTATGGTGTAAAATGCTTATTGCAACTTACGTTATCGTTCATTTATTTAGTTAGATATATTTTCGGTAATCAAACAATTGTTTGTACAAATAAATAAATAAATAAAATATATATATATATATATATATATATATATATATATATATATATTAGTGTTGAGGATACTTCTGAATCGTTTGGTTAATCTCTATATGAGAAGTTAATTTGTAAGTAAATATGTACTGAATCATTGATTTTCTTTTTAAGAAAATGTTTGATGTTATTCTCAATATGTTTAAAAGAGCATTTAACATTTTATGAAGTGTTTGGAAATGCTTTGCGACTCCACATGTAAGCGGCGCAAGCTATGGGGAGAGTGATTGTCCTTTGCCGCTTGTCCCAAAAAAATATTTGTATTGTTCACTTGAAAATTTTTTGAATTTTAAAATGATGCGCTTAAAAGTTCAGTTAAAAAGATGTGGTTCCAGATCGCCAACACTAAAATTCTAGACCTGCAATTTGCCACACGGTATATTTTTTTCTTAGGAAGCTGCTCCACCCTATTATAATAAGGTGTTGAAATATTTATCTTTCTGCATGGTTATTATAACATAACTCTAATTATATCATATAGACTACGGATGTCGACATTACAAATTTTTCTTTGTGTTTTGGCCGCCTCGACTCCTATATATACATGGAATTTGACTAGGATTGAACCAGAAGATAAAGGAGCTAGCAATTCCTTGCAGGTGCATCTGAAATATGGCCGACGAGCAACATGTGCAGATTCCCAGAGTGAAACTTGGAACTCAGGGTCTTGAGGTAATTTGCACAAAAGCTACTTCTTGATCGCTTGGAGTGCGAAAATCGATCATGACTTTTCGTCGTTGGACAATGATTTCTCGTCCTCTATTCGACTTCTGAGTCCGCAACGAAAGGCAGAAGTTCAGTGCAGATGATAGATTCATGCGGTTGCTTTTTCATAAGGCAGAGAGATCATAATTTATGTGATTTCTTGCTGACATGTGCAAGTTCTTTTGCTCTTTCTTGGTTTTATGCTGCTGCAGGTTTCCAAGTTGGGCTTTGGCTGTATGGGACTGACAGGAATTTACAACGATCCTGTCCAGGAGGAAGTCGGCGTATCCATCATCACCGATGCGTTCACCAAGGGGGTAACATTCTTCGACACGTCGGATGCATATGGCCCGAAAACTAATGAAATTCTGGTTGGGAAGGTAATTGAGGACAGAAACATGCAAAATTCAAATCGTTTATAGTTTTAGTTCATGGAATTTTAGTTACGCGGTGAGAAAAAGGAAGAGAAACTAAGGGACTTTATTTACAGGCGTTGAAGAAGTTGCCTCGCGAGAAGGTGCAGTTAGCTACCAAATTCGGGGCGCTGCATTCCAAGGGATATGATGTGACGATAAATGGAAGGCCTGAATATGTCCGCTCATGCTGTGAGGCCAGCCTTAAGCGCCTCGATGTCAACTACATAGATCTCTATTACGTGCATCGAATTGATACATCAGTTCCAATTGAGGAAACTGTAAGTTTTGCAATGTCAAAGAAAATCTGAATAATTTCTCTGCTCCAACAGACTTTAAACTCATCAATTTTCAACAAATTTGCAGATGGGAGAACTGAAGAAGTTGGTGCAAGAGGGGAAAGTGAAGTACATTGGCTTGTCGGAAGCCAGTCCCGACACCATACGGAGAGCGCACGTGGTTCATCCCATCACTGCCTTACAAATCGAGTGGTCACTCTGGACTCGTGACATCGAGCAAGAAATCGTCCCTCTCTGCAGGTACATTGCTTGCTCTACTCTAATCTCTCGGAACATTTGCAACGAAGAAGTGGAGGAAAACTCTGTCCACGGACTTCCTAGTAGACTCCGAACCTTCATAAATTGGTCCATTTTAATTACATGGTCGGACACTTGGATTTAACTAGCGGAGTTTCTTTCTTCGTGTTGGCCCGCTTCTCGGATTTCTAGGGAGCTTGGGATCGGCATAGTACCATATAGTCCTCTCGGTCGCGGGTTCTTCGGTGGTAGGGGAGTCATAGGAGCTGTGCCTGAGAAGAGCTTTCAGGTGTGAGACATGCCTTACTTCTTTTGGCTTGCGTATCATTTAGTCCAAGCTTCTCCAAGACAATCCTGAATCCTCATATCTGTTTCTTCAAATTTCCAGGAAAGGCATCCCAGGTTTCAACCCGAGAATTTGGAGAAGAACAAAGTCTTTTACACCCGAATCGAGAAGCTAGCAAACAAGCACGATTGCACCCCGATCCAGCTCGCGCTGGCATGGGTTCTCCATCAAGGGGATGACGTTGTGCCGATACCGGGTGTGTAGACAACTTGTAGAGAAGCATCATTTGTACGATAATTACGTTCCCTTTTACTGTGAAAAAACTGGACTGCGACCGCCTGTCCGGTCCCTAAAGCCCTCAAAAACAGTCTCTAATGACTACTGACAACAGCATTCCGACCGGCAGCAGCCGTCGCCTTCCACTTGCTACTAAAGAGACTAAGCAACTTTTTTCTGGTGCCCGTCGCTTGATCTCTACACGTCGTTTTATAAGTTCTCTGAATTTATGAATTCTCGGTTCATTAACAAACCTGCCGCCGCATTATGAATTATCTGAACTTGTATATCGCTTCCGTAGGAACAACAAAGATAAAGAACCTGGACGTCAACATCGGCTCCTTGCCAGTGAAACTCGCAGAGGATGATTTGAGAGAGATATCGGATGCCGTGCCAATCGAGGAGGTCGTCGGCGGCAGTATTCACGAAGGGTATGCTCGTCTCTCGTGGAGGTACGCGGACACGCCACCCCTAAGAGCCGGGAAATCGTCAGCCTAGACTTCCTTCAGTTTCATGGAGCACTGTTCGGCTCTCTACATTGTTGTTTTCCTATCTGTAACCAAGGTCTGCAATCGATCATGGGGATGTCGATGCAAAAATAAAACCAGGGATTGTTAAGTCCCTTGCATCTGTAAGGGAAAGCTTGAATTAATCATCAATGATGATCTTGCATTTTGCGGTTGCTCTTTGATTCCATTTTGTCCAAGAAAGCTCTTGGACAAAATATCTTTCATCCAAGGTTGGCTCTTCGGCTTTTTTGTGTATTGGGTTTCGTGTTGTTTCGAAAAGGAAGCGATTGGCTATAACTATTCGAATAAAAGATAAATTTAAATTACTTGAAACTAAATTCGACATAAAAGATAACTATAGGCAAGAAATAACAGATAAATGGTGTTCTTTGTTCATCTTTTTTCTGATCCTTTACAACTTGTCTTCGGCTATCTATAGCTAGATAGGGCGAATAACTGCTCCGACGGTTATTGCTTCAATTTTAATTGTTCGTGGAATACTCGGTGTGCCTTCAATAATTGTATCGCCTTATCCACGAAGGGTACGTTTGGCAGTCAGGATAAAATTCGAGATAGGATATGATTTATCCTATCCTACGTTTGGTGCTTGCTCACGATAGGATAAAATCGAATATAATGGGGATATAGGCCGAATAAAATTATCCCATGGGGAAGATAAAATAAAAGTGGATAGGATTTCTAATCTCCATAATATAAAAGTTATTTTTCTCGAATAACAAACTTATTAAATTAACAAAATTAAAATTTAATTTCAATATAAATAATATTTGAATTATAATTTAAGAAAATAAAAATAAAAAATAAAAATTTATTTTTAATTCAATATTATTTTAATTTATATATTCAACTTTAATTCTATCTTGTAATAACATTCAATCTATAAATTATATATTTATATTTATTATATATTTTAGGTATTTTTGTATTTTAGGTATGTTAGTATAATTTACTATTTAATAAAATTGTATTAAAGAATGATGAAAATAATAAAATAAATTAAGGGATAGTGTTACGAGAGATTTTTACCATCTCCGTTTATAAATTTTCATGAGAGATAATTTTAAAAAGAGGATTAATAAAATAAAAATAAATTAAGGGATAGTGTTACGAGAGATTTTTACCATCTCCGTTTATAAATTTTTAGGTTCATTTTCAATAATATGCCATTTATATTAAAAAAAAAATGTACATGACATGATATAAATATATTCGACTTTAATATTGTGATTCTCCAAACAGTAGATAGAATATAGAAAAATCTAAGGATTTCATATCATATCATATTCAGTCATATCCTGATTGGAAATCCGAATGACCAAACGTAGCTGAAGTGGTTGATACCTTGCTTCGGTAACTGGTATCTTTCTTATCCTCTTGCTTCCAAATGGTAATTGGTGTTGAGCCGTCAGATAATTGTAACTGCTGCTATATCCAAACTCCCACAGCCGGATATGTCCATTACAAGCCCAGTGGGCTTTGTTGATTATCAATGGCCCACAGAGTCAACTTTTGGTGTTAACAATTTTTTAAAGCTTTGGTAACTCGTAAAACTCATTTATGATAATAGTCGATGCATAATGCATAACTAACGGAACCCCTTACTAAACTACCAACGTTATTAAATCAACACTGTAAGCTAATTCAATAATTTATTAAATTTATTTGAGTAGGCTTATTAATGTGTTAATTTAAGTCACTTAGATCGTGTTGGAATTACCAGGTCTTTCGATAATTGACCAACACTCATTTGCGGCCCTTACCATTTTGTCGATCCTAATTTAACTGATGTACCGATTTTTCTCTTCCAACTAATTTAAACTTACCTAACATTTATTTGATTAATTTATAATGTTCATGCTCGCTTCATTATAATTTACCGAAATTGTTTGACTAACTTACCAACCTTTTAGAATTTTGCTGACTTTTATATAAAATTACCAAAGTGATTTTGTCAACTTTTCTTTGATTAAGGCACTAACAGTTTTGGCTTATGAGCTCTTATTTTAGTCACTCGCCGCACCTTTATGCTTGTTTCATATTGTTAATTTTACTAATAACGTACGGTATTAATTTCTGTAAAAAAATTTGTGATCCATTTTCGATAAACTCGAACCTACAGCTCTTGTAATTACCAAAACTAAATAAACTCTATCCTTAAATTATCTTCTCTCGTCCCTTGTCCATCATATACCAAATATATCCCACACTTAAACACTTGCACACAATCAAACCACAAACTATTGTAGATATCAAAATCATGCTTCCGCACACAATTACAAAATTTCAACAATTCCGTAGCTTTCTTATAATTATATTAAAGAGTTGTTAACGATTATACAAAGTTATAGTCTTTACTTTGATATATTCGCTGACTTTTCTATGACGAAATCACCTACTAGGTTTAGTTTACCAATTCTTATTGTGTAGTTTAACAATGTTTATTTGGCACTTTACATTACCAACTTAAACAATAATTACCAATATAATTTAAGCTTACTAAAATGTTAAAGCTACTATCATTTTGAAATTTCTAACCTCAATATGAGTGATTTACTAACTTCCATTTGATTCAGTTATCAACCAATTCTAGTTTACCAATTCTTTTTCAAATCTTTAGCGGTATTTATTTGGTTGCTTTGAGGAAGCAATCGTAATAATTTATCAAATCGCATAGTTTAGCAACGTGTTAAAGAGTTACTAATTGCTATACCAAATTATCAATATTAATTTGAGTGATTTATCCTTTATAATCCCATAAAAAAAATTAGTCTTTATTACTTCCATTGCCAAAATGGATATTCTCCTTGTTGTTGGAAAAAGAATTAAGAGTCATATGAAAAGAGCTCGAACAGCATTTTAATGTATGTCAGTCCATCTGGATTGATTTTTAGATGCGACTTAATCTATATCTTGTAGCTCCCGCGTTTTTTTTTTTCCTTTTAATCTGTAGCTCTTAAAGCTTTCATACACTCATGTAGCTCACATGTAACATTTTCATAATTTTGAAAAGATTAAATAATATTTTGAATTATGACGGGAAAAACAGGAAAGTAATAAATAAAAAAACCTTTTTGCTTGTTTTGGGGCTAAACAAATAGGATATTCTCCAAGGCTGCGTTGAAGTAGAGGTCGTTGACCTGA
The DNA here is from genome assembly GCA_014182395.1 of Eucalyptus sp. ANBG9806169. Lineage (NCBI taxonomy): Eukaryota > Viridiplantae > Streptophyta > Magnoliopsida > Myrtales > Myrtaceae > Eucalyptus > Eucalyptus sp. ANBG9806169. The sequence goes on from CM024580.1 coordinate 40,738,915, forward strand.
AACGTGGATGTCAAGCGACGGGAAAGATCAATGGACAACCTCAGCGAGTCTGCTAACATATGCGCATGCTGTCATGCCAACAACTGGTGGGCAATTCTGAGATCGCACGAACCCTGCCCGAAAAGCAGAAGCAGATGTGCTCAAACAGTGAAGGATAAAACTCAACACAGTGACATAAAATAATGGCAGGAGTGGAGGTTCCGAGGTTGAAGCTCGGAAGCCAAGGACTGGAGGTAAAAATCAACGCAATCCCAGATCTTTTTTGGTGCCCATTACCATGTATGTCCAAGAAATGATTGGTTGTTTTTATTGTTGTGCTTCTTGATGACGATGTGTCAGTGTGTAGATCAGTTGGTTTTCACGAAAAGTTTGGGTGGCTTGGGAAGTGGGCATTGGATTTATACATGAAAGTTTCGAACTTGAGCCGTGGGTAATGAGTAGAATTGTCGGCTACACATCCACTGATGCAATAAGGGGGCTTTGCGATGCTGCAAATGTTGAAATTGGATATGGTTTCTTATTTGTGTCTACAGTGGAAGCACAGAGGTCTTATCCAACCAAGTCAATTCGACACAGTTCGGGTGTGCTTGAGTTTGGCTCTACTCGATCGAGTGTTCAAGGTTGGAGTCTGGATACTCGACTTGAGCTCGATGTTGAGAAAGCTCATGAACAGGAAGAGAGAAACAGAAACGACGAAAGCTTTTTCTATTTAATGAGAAGTTTTACATCTGAGAACTTGATCGATTGTTTGCTCTCATCAGATCAGTTTATATATCAGCTGAAATTATCAACCGACTGGAAAAACTAACTAACAGAAAGTAAAAACAAAATGTTTCAGTTTTACACGCTTAAAACCGAATATTGATTCCGCAATGTAAACATGCTACACGTGCTACTACAATCTTCATTGTTGACTTCTTCAGTAGCTTTTCTTCCTCTATTCAGCACCAGTAGTAACTCCATCGACATACTTTCGCATTATACTTCCTCTGTTTTTGGCAGCATCAAACTCTTTAGTAACATAATGTGTACTTAGCATATGATTCTTAACATCCCCCGCAAATTGGGAAGGGGTGAAAATCCCATGCCTAATTTGATTCGAAGAGTAAAATGTGTCAACTGTGACAAGGCTTTAGTAAAAATGTCAGCAAGTTGATGATTGCTCGGAATATACTGTACACGTAGAGAACCGGAAGAAACTTTCTCACGAACGAAGTGAAAATCGACTTCAATGTGTTTAGTTCGAGCATGAACAATAGGATTGGTAGTAAGTGAGATGGCAGATTGATTATCACAAAATAAAAGTGTTGGAGAGTTCAGAGATAGACCAATATCTCGAAGAACAAAGCTAATCCAAGTAAGATCAGCCGTAGCATAAGCAAGTGCCCGGTATTCTGCTTCAGTGGAAGAGCGAGAGACTGTAGGTTGCTTCTTCGCTGCCCAGGAAATGATATTAGAACCAAGATAGGTACAGAAACCAATGGTGGATCGTCTGGTTTCAACACAACCAACCCAATTTGCATCGGAGAAGCCATATAAACTCATAGAGCTATGAGAATGAAGAAATATGCCAAGATTAACAGTTCCTTTCAGATAACGAAGAACTCTTTTCAACTTATGAAAGTCTCCAATAGTGGGTTGTTGCATTTTTTAACATAGCAGGTTTGTTGCAAATGCAAGATCAGGACAAGTGATGGTCAAATATTGCAGTCCACCAACTAAACTTCTGTATTCAAGTGGATTTGAGAGGAGAACATCATCATTTGTCAAGATGACTGGTCTTAGGGACAGAGGAGTGGAGATAGGTTTGCATTCGAGTACAAACTCAATATTTAGACTAAGGGGGAAGAGTTTTTACTGAAGCCGAAAGCAGAGGAGAGCAGAAGCTCCAGGATGAGTATGTCCTGGATTCCCGGATTCATTCTCGTCCTGATCCACTATGGAATTTTCGAAATCTACAAAAACATTCTTGTGACATAAAAACAGCTTGGTAGGTGTGCGTTTAGCTTCAATGCCTAGGAAATAATGAAGATGGCCAAGGTCTTTCATATGGAATTGAAGACTAAGAGAATGAATCAGAGTATTGAGTAACTTATCTGAGCTGCCAGTCAAGACAATATCATCAACATAGAGTAACAGAAACACTGTCTCTTGTCCATTACGAAGTATAAAGAGAGATGGATCAGTTGTACTGCAGAAAAAACCAGCTTCAAGCAGAAAATTGCTGAACTTGTCAAACCAGGCACGCGGTGCTTGACGAAGACCATAAAGAGACTTCTTAAGAAGACAGACATATTGGGACTTTTGTGGATGTATAAAGCCAGGAGGTTGCTCCATGTATACCGTTTCATTCAATGTTCCATGTAGAAATACGTTTTTAACATCAAGTTGATGTATTGGCCATTTCTTTATCATTGCCACAGAGAGTACAATGCGAATAGTGGCATGTTTGACAATAGGGCTAAAGGTTTCTGTAAAATCCACTCCTTCTTCCTGATGAAACCCCTTAGCTACTAACCGAGCCTTCAACCTATCAAGACTCCCGTCAGGTGCAAGCTTCGTTTTAAACACCCATTTACAGCCTATAACATTCATTTGATTAGTTCGAGGAACTAATATCCAAGTCTGGTTTTGATCCAAAGCATCCATTTCATCTTCCATTGCTTTATGCCATTCTTTTTTCTGCTAGAGCATATTTAATTGATCTTGGTTAAGGAGGCACCTTATATTCAACAAGGCAGGCATATCGAGGATTGATCTTTATAATGCCAGACTTGGATCGAGTTTGCATAGGGTGAGTAGAAAGTGTACCTTGTGAGATACTCTGAGAATTGGAAGGAGCTTGATCAATAACTAGTTCATCTGCTATCTCAGTTGTGGAAACAGAAGCTTCTGGTTCTGCAGAATTTACAGGTTGTAGATGTAAAGAGGATGAAGTTGATGATTCTGGAAGAGGAGAATCAAAGTGCTCTGTAGTGATGATTCCAGTATCTTGTAGATAACCTGTATGTTGATGTGGAGGAGATTCCGTTTGATCTATACTTGGAGAATTGAAGAATTGTACTTCCTCTGTCCATAGACGATACAGAGTTGTATAATGAGGATACTCTGTTGCCAGTTTCTTAGTAAAAGGAAAGAAGCTTTCATCGAATATAACATGACAACTAATGTATATATGACCAGTGGTGGGGACAAGACATCGATATCCCTTATGACGATCACTGTATCCTAGAAACACACGGGTAAGAGATCGTGGATCAAACTTGTGTTGTGCATAAGGTCGGAGACAGGGATAACACACACATCCAAAGATTCTGAGATGGTCATAACTTGGCTTTTGCTGATAAAGTTTGCTGTAAGGTGATTGCATTTGTAACTTTGGTGTGGGAAGAAGATTGACAATGTAATTGGTTGTTATAAATGCATCAACCCAAAATTTCAATGGAAGTTTTGCATGATAGAGCATAGCCAGACCAAGTTCAACAATATGACGATGTTTTCTTTTAGGTATTCCATTATGTTCTGGTGTGTAAGGATAGGACACACGCTATTGAATACCACAACTCTGTAAATGAGACTTAAATTTGTGACTGGTGAATTCTCCTCCACCATCACATTGGAAAGTCTTGATTTTACAATCAAACTGATTTTCTACTTGTTTCTGGAATATGAGAAAAACATCATAGAAATCCGACTTTAGTTTCAGTGGATAGATCCAACTAAAACGAGAGAAGTTATCTACAAAAATGACATAGTACTTGAAATTTTGGAAGGAGTTAACTGGTGAAAGCCCCTAGATATCACAATGAATCTATTCTAAAGGCATAGAAGTTGCAGAGTCTGACAGTGGAAAGGGTAAAGCAGTACTCTTAGCTACTTGACAACTCCTACATATAGAATGTATTTTCGTTTTGCAATGAATTAACTGCTGATTCTGCATATACTTCAAAGTGTTCAGGTTGGTGTGAGTTAATCGCTGATGCCACACATCTTCCCCAACAGCTGTGTGTCTTTGAGTAAAAAAGACTGCTGTAACACGAGGATCCACTCAGTAGAGTCCTTTAACCTTCCTTCCGAGCATCATGGTTGTGTTGGAGCAATTGTCCTTTATATAAACCCCAGTTTTGTCAAAGACAAATGAACATGGATAATCATCTATTAGTTTCGATACTGACAGAAGGTTTTTCTTTATTTCTGGAACAATTAGCACATCATTCAGAGGTAAAGAATCAGCTGATGTATGTAGCAATGCATCACCAATATATGTAATAGGTAGACACGAGCCATCTCCAATCATAAATGTATCAGTGCCATTGTGTCTAGAAAGATTATGAAGAATACCAGCATTAGCAGTGATGTGAGCAGTCGCGCCAGTGTCTGGATACCACTCATTGCCATTCGATTCTTCAAGATGCATTGCTGCTAATGCTGTTGGAATTTCCTTAGCTTGATATGAGTTGTCGAATCGATACCAACAATGAAGTGCATCATGTCCTGGAAATTTGCAGATTTGACACTCCAATCGAGTGTTATCAGTTGTTTTCTCTACCTGTAAATTTTTGTGAAGAGTTAGATTTGAGGAGGGATTTGATTTGGTATCTGGATACCTCTGTGAAGAACCAGCATATGGTCTAAAACCTTGACCAGAACCAAAACCAGAGAAGGTATTGAACTGCTTGAATTGCTGGCCTCCCTGTTCATGATTGAAGTTATTTGGTCTGTAACTCATATTCCTTCTAGAATATCCATAGTTGCGATTTCGATTATTGAAGAAACGTCCTCTTCCATAACTTCTTCCTCCACAATTATTCCCTTTTGAACCTTCAAAACCAACATTTTGTTGTGTAGGTTCTCTGTTAAACTCTTCTTTCTGCAGGGTTGCAGTTTTCCTTTGACCATAATAGGCTAGATTAGGACTGTATTTATTCGAGGAGTAATTCTGTAACCTTGCTTCGAATCTCTCTAAATGTGATATCACCTCATCATACTCTGGTTGAGGTTTCAAGCAGTATATAGTGGTTTTAAAGTTCTCATACTCATATCCTAATCCCTCCAAGACCCCAAACAGCTTTGCTATCTCATCTATGGGTTTCCCTATTGCATTGAGTTGATCACAGATCGATTTATACTCTCTGAGATACACTGACAGTGCTCGATCACGCTTTCGACATGCTTGCAGCTTTCCTCTCAACTCAAACTCTCTAGCCACAGATTTTTGCGTGAATCGATTGAGTAAGGTTTACCATACCTCATATGCAGTGTCCAAGCCAATTATCAGACTGAGTATGTTTTCTGAAATAGCTCCACTGATCCAAGAGGACACAAGTTGATCTGTCTTGATCCAATCATTGTAATCAGGGTTCGTAACTTCAGTATTATGTCCTTCTACTTCAATATGCAATGACTTAGCAGGTGATGGAGTTTCTCCACTGATGAAACCAAACAGCTCTTGGCTTTTCAAGAACCTGTGAAATTGTGCTTGCCAAAGAAGAAAATTATCTTCGGCTAATTTGATGGTAACAAAGTTGGAGATGTTAACATGAATTGGAAATGGGTATTTCTATATTCTTGCTGCCATTTCACGCTCTCAGGCCCTAGGTGATGCTCAATTACAATCACAATCACCTGCTAGTCGTACACGATGGAGTCGTGAATATATCACTGATGATGATTAGATCTTGACAGAGAAGAACAACTCATAGATCAGTACAAAGAAATAGATGATTCACATATCAGTAAAAAGAGATGATATGTGCTCTCAGGTGAAGGATGTCAATGAGCGATCAGTAAAGCTTGATTGCAGCTTCAATTTGCTTCGATTTCAGCATCTTTGAACAGTAAACAGAGATCCGAAGGGCAGGGTCATCCGCAGCACCACCCGCGAAAGCGCTGTCTCGCAGCTCAAGGCCCTTAGGAAGGACACCGTCGCCGACAAGGCCAAGTTCGAGGACCTCGCCTTGCGCTTCTTTGACTGCAGCTCCGCCAAGCACAGCGGCGATCTCGGTCCTTTTGAGGAAGAGACTTAGGCTTTCAGGTGAGGCTCTGATACCATGAGAAAGCTCATGAACAGGAAGAGAGAAACAGAAACGACGAAAGCTTTTTCTATTCAATAAGAAGTTTTACATCTGAGAGCTTGATTGATTGTTTGCTCTCTTTAGATCAGTTTATATGTCAGCTGAAATTATCAACTGACTGGAAAAACTAACTAACAGAATGTTTTAGTTTTACACACTTAAAATCGAATATTGATTACGCAATGTAAACATGCTACACGTGCTACTACAATCTTTGTTGTTGACTTCTTCAGTAGCTTTTCTTCCTCTGTTCTTGGCAGCACCAATAGTAACTCCATCGACATACTTTCGCATTATACTTCCTCTGTTTTTGGCAGCATCAAACTCTTTAGTAACATAATGTGTACTTAGCATATGATTCTTAATAGATGTAGCTTGATTTTTCAAAGAAACTGAGCTCAATTCGTGAGGAATTTGGTATCCCCAACTACTATTGACTTATTTTGGTCTAAGTTCAAATTAAAAGTTATTGTGCTCAAGAATAAACTCGCGTTCTCAAAGTCCAAAAGGAAAAAGAATTAACTTGGCGCATGTTTTTCTTTTATCCATAACCGAAAAACTCAAATATCAAACTACTCTAGCAACCTCGCAAGCTGCTCACGCTAAGAATTTTAAACTTGAGCTCAGTGCTCTTTGGCATTTGGGCACACATATGCCAAAGGATTTAAGTGAAGCAGGACTAACCGGCTAGTTGAGATTGAGCAGATCACTAGTACCGACACATCTGTCTCCCCACCTTACAACAGAGTTTTTGAACTTTAATGGCAGTGTTCAGCTTGGAAATATGAACAGCATTTGACCTGATATGCCCGTTCTGAAATGGTAAGCGGCAAAGTCACCTCTTTTTTTACCACAGTTATCCAAGTTGGGGTTTGGATGCATGGGCTTAACTGGTGTCTACAACTCTCCACTTTCTGAAGAGGATGGGATCACCATAATTAAGGATGCTTACCGCAAGGGAGTCACCTTCTGTGATACAGCTGACGTGTATGGAACAAATGCTAACGAAGTTCTGGTGGGAAAGGTACATATGACATTTGCATTTGACCAATCAATTGGTTGAGCCAATTCGTCCAGTTCGTATGTCAAGTGCAGAAGTTACTTTTCTTCTACTAAAGATCAAATTGGCTGAAAAGGACTCTGCATCTTTTTCTATCCTTGTTTTAGCGAGCCCGAAAAAGGTGGAGGGTTTCCTTACCAAAAAAAAAGGTGGAGGGTTAGTTATATGGGGTTTAATTTAGCTTCTCCCATTCTTATATTATGAAATTAAGCTTTCTTGGATAACCCTTCTTAGATCACTTCTTTGGTCATGTAATCAAACATAATAAGAGAAAAATAAGGAAAATAAGAAAATGTTTGCTCTGGACAAATGTTCTCCTTGTAATTGGTTTTTCTAGAGATAGGGGAATCTGATCGTCGTATGGCAGGCTTGATTTAATGATATTGTGATTCGATTTAGGCCTTGAAGCAGCTCTCAAGAGAAAATATTCAGCTAGCCACCAAATTCGGTATAGTGAGAGTGGAAGCTTCTCAGATGGTGGTTAAGGGTGCCCTGAATATGTGCAATCGTGTCGTGAAGCTTGCGTGAAGTGCTTAGGCTTGGAATACATTGATCTGCATTATCAGCATCGAGTCGACATTTCAGTTCCCATTGAAGAAACTGTAAGTGCTTCTTTTGCAATTTTTTTCTTTGGGTGCCCCTTTTGCATTTCTTGTGCATGTTTACCATCCTATGTCTTCTGGTGATTGATTTTTCTCTTGAAAAATTATATTCCACCCCATCTGAAGCCATGCATTTCCTAGTACATAGATGGGAGAACTTAAGAAACTGGTGGAAGATGGAAAGGTAAAGCATATTGGTCTGTCTGAGGCGAGCCCAGACACTATTAGATGAGCTCATGCGGTTCATCCCATTATGGCAGTACAAATGGAGTGGTCTCTCTGGACTCATGATATTGAGGAGGAGATAGTTCCGTTATGCAGGTTAGTTAGTCCACAGTAGCATCTTTTACTTCGTTTTATTTGGGGTAAGAAAAAAAGTTTAGGAGTATATATCCCTCGAGCTCTCCCAAGCTCATACCCCGCGTGATAGCCGAGTGTTGCGATCCATACCCACACGACCGACACACCTTAGAAAAAGGGGTCGGGTGTGAATATTGGATTTAAGGGTACCTTTATCATGGTAACCCTCTCGATAGGCTCTAAGGATAGCATCACTTCATCCTTTGGGTTACTCCCATGTCGAGTATGCTAAACCATCATGAGTTTCATCGAAACCGATACCCCACGCGACGGGTTATTTGTACGGTCTAATTGTTTATGACAACCTAAAAATAATACGGGAGTCGTCATTAGCCTCATTTTGAGAGTCGGCTAGAAAACCCAATCGAGGGTCGGGAGTGTTCCCACAATTTTTACGCAACTAAATATCTAGGTTTGAGGACTTGGGTTACGCTAATATTTATACTAGTGCCCTTTCGGTACTTAAACAATATATTGTGTTTTCCTAACATGTCCATGCGTTTCTTTTACATTTTCGGGATCATTTGTCCTAAACTAAGTGATCATGCGTAGTTGGTCATTTTCATTATATTCAATTTCTAGAAAAACAAGCAAAGAAAGCAATCAATGGAATTGAAATTGCAAAATAATAAGTAAACAATCAAGGAACGCAATAAATCTATCATGCAATTCTTAAAAATATAAAAGAGAAACACAATTGAAAAATGATAAGAGAAAGAGAGAAAATCCGCAACTCGTTGGGTTTTATACAACAAATAAAACCCGAGATATATGTCGGGAAATGAATAGTACATGATAATGATCGAAATGGACATTGACCTCCACCATCTTCGTACTTTCTCCATCTTCGTACTTATAATCTAATCCTAATTTAAGAAACTTATAACTAGGTGCAAACAATGGAAAGAAACAAGCATACACATTAAAACAATCAAAAACAATATATCATGTTAAAATCCATCATTTAAAAGAAGTGCAATACAAAAGGCAAATTTTGAGGCCTCAGGGTCGGCTTTTGTCTCTCATGCAAGGTTCTCACTAAGACACCTACCCAATCCATTTTTTATTTTTATTTTTGTGACTTATAGCAATTGTTGACCAATTGTATTCTCGCATGGCCAAAAACGCTAATAAGTTTCCTAATCAAGCGATCTATATGATCACAGACTTTTCCCTCGATATCATGCATCAGCCCTACCATTCATCTAAAAATCACATGCATTGTAAAAAAAATTAAACATGCATACAGGTCTTTTGAACCTTGTTTCTAAACCAATCAAGCAAGAAAGTGAACCGTCGACGGGTCACTTATTACCAAGGGCATGCGCCAATCACAAAAAAAAAAGCAATTTCTAATGCATGATAGGATGATATGTATGAAAGGTACATGTGATATTAAAAAATAAAATAAAAAAAACATATCTCAACATCATTCATGAAAAGTTTTGAGACAAGGTGATGTCTCAGTAATGAAAGGCATTCAATTGCCAAGGCTAGCCCGAGCCTCACATTAGAAGTCACAAGCGTCGCAGGCATTTTGAATACAATTCAAATGGTGACTTTCACGTTGTCAAAACGGGATTTTTTTTAAATGTTTGAAAATATTTAGAATTAAGGAATATCTAGGCAATGGAATACATTCAATTGCCAAGGCTAGACCTGGCCTCGCATTAGAAGTCACAAGCGTCAAACGCATTTTGAATATGGTCCAAACCGTGATTTTTCCTTAAGCCAAATTGAATTTTGGAGAATAACCTTTTTAGGAATCGTTTTTTAAAAACATCATATGTACCAAAACATTTTTTTTTCGAAAGATGCAATTTGAAAAGGCCAGTTGTTTAACAACAAAGATCAAAGCATTTAAAACAATTTTCAAGAAAATGGCATGTCTTAATTTCATGCAAAAACTAATCTAAAAGGTGTAGTTAAACAATCACAATCACGTTTATATCTGGAAATTTCAGAACAAACGTATAAGAATAACAAAATTGAGTAATACCCATTGACAATCTAGTTATGGAAAAATTTTCTAGTATGTACAACATGATAATGAACAACTTTCTTGAAAAAAGTTTTCTTAAACAAGCTACACAAGAATTTACAAAAATCAGACAACAAGCAACAGCACATCAGATATTTGTCAAAACAACAAGACATTCAAATAATGTCACGAGAATTTGTCCTATCATAATATGTTTAAAAATCATCAAATGTATACACAACATAGCCAACATGATGACAAGCAAGTTTTATTAAGAGGCCAAGTTCAGATTTCAAATAGAAAAAAAAAAAAAAAAGGAAGGAAAAAATATCAAAGTTCTGTCCAAATAGGGATTAAAACAGGGGTCCGAATTTGATCCCTTGTCTAGATTGTGATCTGGCTTTGAAAAAAAATGGAAAATAATCCAAACGATGAGCGATTGATGTGAAATTAGCGGCATTAGAAACTTCTAAGTGTGTCATACATCTTCCTAGAAGAGCTGGAGTCCAAACTAGGTCAATTTGGTATCCTAAAATCAAGATTTCTAAACGTGCGCATATTAGTAATTAAGAAAACTTAACATAAGCATTCATTAGAAAACCTTAAAATCACTCAAAAAATGCCCAAATGGCATGAAGAAGTCACACCGGACTTAGGATTAGATGCGACGAAAAGTTTGGATAGTCATCTAATCCTAAGTCAGCATGCAAAATTCCATACAATTTAAATAACATTATGAGATGATTCGTGATTTCTAATGATATGCTTGAGAATTCTAAGTATGATGAACACTTTTTGTGAGACAATTTGATGTGCAAGAAAAAGACATGACACCACCGACCGTGGTGGCTCCGCTGGATAAGGGCTCCATTGATCATTCCCCAAATGTGAGAGGTTCGAAACCCAGTGGAGGCGCTTAAGTGTGACGTTAGGGTGATGGGTCCTCCACTAGCGTGACCCTGGGTTTATCTCGCCGACTACCGGCTGTACGGGAGTTCCTGGGTCATCAAAAAAAAAAAGAAAAAGACACGACCTAAACACGTATGCAAACCTAGTAACATGTGATTCAATCATCAAGAAGGCATAATTATAAGATTTGATTCCTAAATGACTCAAACAAACATGGGAATGTGCAAATATGACAATGTTTCATTTCAGCATTAAGTTTACAGAACAAACATGATTTCAGCCATCTTCAAGACATGCATAAATCCTACCAAAAATCTCACAAAGCATATAGTGATGAATATTTCTCGTTAAGAGATCGAAACTCAATTAAGATCATATGAATCGTAGTAAAAATGACAAAACAGATCACACTATATGTCCAACACATGTTGCTACAATACCTTTTACTCTAATGCATGCAATTGATTCACATTGCCAAAGTAAAAACCTTGCAAAGCATGCATTAATTGAACATATATATTATATATTTCAACTTTCGTGAAGGATTTGAGACCAAATAAGTGCATTTATGGACTCAATTTCACCAAAATAATTCTCGGACTAATGTAGGACAGACTGACCTATTTCAAGATTTAAGTAATTTTGACCTAGCCAATCATATCTAAAATTTTGAGAAAAAAAATACTGGACATACACAACACATGTACGAGCAACTTTCATGAAGGAAAGTTGTTTTAGAAATCAACACAAAAATAGAAAAAACAGAGATTCATTAAAACAAATATCGGACTCATACATGACAGACTGACCTATGTCTAAATTTGACCTATGTCTAGATCTAAGGAGTTTTGACCTACCTAATCATCTCCAAAACTTTTGAAAAAAAATACAGAAGATGCACAACACTTGTACGAGAAACTTTCATGATGAAAAGTTGTTCCAGAACTTAACACAAATATCAACACAAAAATAGCAAAAATAGACGTCGATATAGAATAGATTGACTTAAGCTTAGATCTAAGTAGATTTGACCTAGTTGAACACATCCAAAAATCATGAAAAAATTACAGAAGATGCACGGAATGGTTTAGAACAAAAATTATGCAGCAAATTTTGTCAAAAAATGATCATGAAAGTCTGCACAAAAATAACAAAGTCAAAAGGCGGAACCGGATCATAACCGGAAAAAAAAAAAAAAAAAAAAAAAAAAAAAAAAAAAAAAACCTAAACTATTGCAGAATCGTTAATCTCTGGAGGTATTTTTGGACTACCAAACGATGGCCGTTTTGGACGTATGACCTATCATTTCGAAGCTCGGGATGTCTACTATCTAATCCTAAGTAGGACTCAAGCTGCAATGAGGTTGTTTCAGTCCTCGTTTTGGCCAAAACAGTAACCTATGTACAGGCCTACGAAAATCACAGATTAGGCTTAAAATCACAATTATCATTCAAATCATCAACAACTCGTTGCAGCATTCATACTCATCAATCTTAAGCATATAAAAGCTCCTAATCTTGAATCCTAGTCCCAATCGACTAACTCAATCTCACTTCATTGGATTAAAGTTTCAAATCTTTACCTTTGTCGCGATTTTTGTCGATTTCTATCGCGATTAGTCGGATCAAATTGCCGGATCACGATCGAGACTCCAAGAACCTAGATCAAGTCACTACAACTCGGATCAGGACCAATCAAACCTCCGGCTCAGGGAAAAAAAAGAAGAACTAGTCCAAAACGGACCGACCTTGACTCGCTGGCAAAGAGCAGGGCCGCCGGTTGGCGTCGAAGAAGGGCGGCGGCGTTGTGGACCAGCGCGGGTTGGAAGGCCAATGGTGGAGGTGGCATCAGTGCACTCGGGCCGCGGAAAATCGGCGACGGCGGGGCAACGCGAGCTTCAAGGCAGATCTGGAGCAGCGGCAAGGGTGACTAGCGACATCAGGCAGCAACTTCGATGCAGCAGATCAAGAGGTGGAGATCGGCTGAGGTGCGGTGGGCTTCATCGTGGCTGTTGCTGCCGGCACTGGGTTGTGGCAAAGGAAGACGAAGCGGCGAAGGAGTAGCTGGCATCGGCCATGGCTAGATCAAGGGCCGTCGGGGCTAGGTCGCAACGGGAGGGGGCAGAGGCTCAACGCGAGCTCATGGGAGGAGGCTCGAAGCGGCAGTCCGGCGTCACAGGTGCAGCGGTCGACGACTGCGAAGGCGTGGCTACGGCGGCGGGCGAGACGGTGATGGTGCAGGCACGCAATGCCGGCGCAGGCAAGGACAGCCCCAAGGAAGATGAACAGTCGCCTTAGGGATTTTTTTTTTTTTTCAACTTGACGCCGTACACTCTCTCCCCCCCTTTTCGAAATTCCACTCACCAAAAAACCTCTCCTGTATTTGCTCTCAAATTTTTCCCTTTTGTATTCTTTTTTCACCCAAAAGAAGCCCCCCCATTGTCCTACGCACACAACACTTTATATAAGAGGGGATAAAATTTTGATGAAATATTTCACTTCCAATTTTGCTTGTGCATAATCCCACTAAATATATCGTTGTACCCCACGCAATATTCCCTTTTGTATTTTTTTCAAATATTTCATCCAAAATTTTCCTTTTTGCTCGAAAATACATCCTTTGGTGTATATCACCTAAATATGTAAAAAATCTAAGTGGAATTTATGAAAAATCTTGCGTTCGCCAACGGTCCAATAAAATAAAATAAAATAAATGCTCCTAAAATATATGTCGTGCAATTTTTATTTTATATTTTTTTAAAAGAAATTAACCCATTTTTTATGCAAAATTTAGGTGTCAACAAACCTAAATCTTGATTTTTTAATGTTTTAATGATATGTCGACTAAAAATCAGGTGTCAACACTTGTCAACTAGTGGATTGTGCTTATCATGACCACAATACAGCCAAATATATGGAGCGGTAAATAAAAAAGCAGACTCGTAGGATGGAAAGTAGAGAAAAGTATGCACCCACGAAGCACAGAGGATGGGAGACAATTTATAAGATAGCATACAGTAGGAATAGCATGCCTAGAACGTTTTGGGGAGGTTCATATGAAAAATTAGACAACGAGCAACATCCAAAAGATGGAGATTTTTTCGTTCTGCCACCCCATTTTGCTGGGGAGTGGACAAGAGGTCTAATGCAGAATCCCAAAGAAATGATTGAAAACCAGAGGAAATAGCCATTTTTTCTTTGGCATTATCGAAGTGCAAACATTTAATAGAAATATGATATTGATTGAGAATCTCAAAGTAAAACATATGGAAACAAGAAAAAACTTTAGTTCGATCTGGACATATTATAATGAAAAAACTTCAGTTCGATCATAAATGATTAAAAAAAAAAAAAAGAGAGAGAGAAAAATGACAAATTACATCATTAGATATAGTGTGAGCATTAGGTCTCACTAACAATGAAAAAACTAAAGTACCCTTCAACAAAACCAATAACGTAGACTTGCCTAGTTTTGTTGTAATTTTCACTAAGCTATTCAGAAATTCATTTCCTGAACTCAATTACAAGAAGCGAAAGAGAAGCCTAGGATGCTGAGAATTTCCCATCTATTGGGGGTGTGTTCGCGTACTTCCATGACAAGCGAGCAAAGTGGTCGATGATCTTGTCGCCGGCGATTTCATCGATAGGTATAGCATCTGAGATCTCTTTCGCGTCTGCCTCCGTGAGCTTCACTCCCAAGGAACCGATGTTATTATCGAGATTCTTGATCTTGGTCGTTCCTGCAAAAAGCGCCCAATATAAGAACAGAAACCCAGTTCCATGTCATCTGTTAAAGAATGCCATTTCATCAGATTCTCACCAGGGATAGGCACAACGCCATCTCCTTGATGGAGTACCCATGCAAGCGCAAGCTGTACAGGGGAACAATCGTGCTGTTTCGCTAACTTCTCGATTCGAGCATAGAGAATCTTGTTTCTCTCCATATTCTCTGCTTGAAACCTGGGATACAGTTCCTGAGAAATGAGGTGAGAAAAAGTTAGCAAGGAGGATTGGTGGAGAAGCGATTAGACCATCGTGTACATGAAGTGAAATATTCAACAAAGAAGAGCCCCTTTAACTATAAACCTACCGGAGAAAGATGTGCCGGCACAGTTGCTGTGACTCCTCTGCCGCCAAAGAACCCACGACCAAGAGGGCTATACGGAACGATGCCGATTCCAAGCTCCCTGAAATTGAGAGGCGGGCTAAAAGATTAAGAAAGAAGAGACAAACGTTCGAAGCAGAGAAGGCTCTTCTTTGGAGAACAACTTTGCAAAGGATTAGAAGTCTTCTACGATGGCAGGAAACAGCAATGTACCTGCAAAGTGGGACAACTTCTTGCTCGATGTCGCGAGTCCAGAGCGACCACTCCATCTGTAAGGCCGTGATGGGATGAACTGCGTGCGCCCTCCGTATGGTGTCGGGGCTAGCCTCAGACAAGCCGATGTACTTCACTTTTCCCTCTTCCACCAACTTCTTCAGTTCCCCCATCTGCAGTTTTTCGAAATCATTTGGTTTTATGAATTTCTGATTGCTAAAAACCTGTTTCGAGCATTGGCAATTATCCACAAACAGGAAGAGCTGCTAAACAAACTTACAGTTTCCTCTATGGGGACCGATGTGTCGATTCGATGCACGTAATAGAGGTCAATGTATTCGACACCAAGGCGCTCGAGGCTCGACTCGCAACATGAGCGGACATATTCAGGTGTCCCCTTAATCACCACATTGCCCGCTTCGGTTTTTGCAATACCAAATTTGGTGGCTAACTGTACCTCCTCCCGCGGTAACCTCTTCAGTGCCTGCAGCAATGATATCACAAAGTTTCCAAATAATTATGTAAGTAAAATCAGTCAACTAAAACACTAAATGACCAGTTTTGTGCGTTTCAGGTACTTCGCATTACCTTTCCAACAAGAATTTCATTGATTTTGGGTCCATAAAAATCCGACGTGTCGAAGAATGTTATCCCCTTGGCGAACGCGTCAGTAATGATTGCTACGCCGGCTTCCTCAGGAACAGGATCATTGTACATTCCGGAGAGTCCCATGCAGCCAAAACCCAACTTCGAAACCTGCAATTGTTCGAAAACAAAATAAAATGAAGAAGAAGAAACGAAAAGTCATACATTTTAGCGCGAAGAAGCTGAAATGAATCCACGGGAATTTAACCAATCACAAACAATAAGACCGATGTGATGAAATTTTCATTTTGTACATACACCATTAAAATATAACGAAGAAAGAAGTAGTTCAATTGCAAACCTCGAGACCCTGCGTTCCGAGCTTCACTCGCGGAATCCGAACCCCAGCCATTTTGCAGAGGATATTTCTCGAAGTTGCTACTTGCTGTACTTTCTGGTTTCTTGATCTGTCAATTTTCATGCATATTTGTAGGAGTTTGTTGAGGTGACATATATAGTGATAAAGAAAGAATACTTTAGATTATTAAATAGTCAAATGCCATTGGCCAGGGCCATCACATAAGCAGATGCATAAGAGCTCTACTTTGTTAGATACAAGGGATGGCACGACTAATTTTAGTGACGTCATAAAAGGGCCTTGTGACGTATAGGCTGATGCAACCTTTCAATTAAGCAACAACATGTTGAGGCTGTAGGGGTGTTGCGTTGCGCATCTGCTTACGTCAACGGGTCGTTTTCGCGC
Organism: Eucalyptus sp. ANBG9806169; assembly: GCA_014182395.1. Lineage (NCBI taxonomy): Eukaryota > Viridiplantae > Streptophyta > Magnoliopsida > Myrtales > Myrtaceae > Eucalyptus > Eucalyptus sp. ANBG9806169. The sequence goes on from CM024580.1 coordinate 40,755,566, forward strand.
ATTGGCTTACCTCAATGGATCATTATCAGATCCCTCTCATCCTTTTGTGGGGCCCTAGTAGGTCAAACTAGCTCTTCTTCCTATAAGGTTTCACCATATTACATACTAAGCAGCACGGACACGCGACACAGATACGCAACACGACACGCCGAAACGTCATTTCTCAAAAATAGAAAATTACAATACGTTGGGACACGTTATTATTGAATAAATATTTTTAGTTTTAATTAATTTAATTCTAATTCACAAATAAATAAATAAATAACAATAACTTATAATGAATTTGCACTAATAATATTAATAAGTATATTCATAGAAAATTTGAAAGATATATTCATAATTAATGCCTAACCATATTTGAGAACATATTTTTAACTTTAACAAAAATTATGGATAAAACTATTGACTAACAAAAAAATATAATCAACTTTATTTAAATATATCTATGATCTTTTATAATCATCAAAATTTATTATTATTTAACATTCAATATTTTTATTTTTTGAAATCATTTTTTAACTCATTTATTTATTTTTATAACAAAAATAACTTTACCTCTTAAAAGTTATTCAACTCAAAAACCTCTCAAAATTATTTTCCTCCTTTTTTTTTCCCTCTATACATGCATCCCCAAAAATCATTTGCCCTCCCCCATTCCTCTCTCTCCAATCCCCCACGCCACCCCCAATATTTTCTCCCCCTTTCGATTTCTTCCCTACTCTCTTTCTCCCCTCCCCCTCACGACACCACCCGCTCCATGCCCCGCCCCCATCAATCATCCCCAACCCTTTTCTTATAACTCCAGGGACAACTAAGATTAAGAACTTGGATGACAATATCGGCTCTCCCAAACTACAGCTTACCGAAGAAGATCTGAAGGAGATCTCTGATGCTGTACCTGTCAATGAGGTAGCCGGAGGTAGAACCTACGAGAGCATGAATTAAGTGACTTGGAAGATTGCTAACACAGCTCTACCCACTCAGAAAGTCTGAGCCCAAGAATTTCGCGGTCTGGCCGAGCAATTTAAGCATTTGTCGACTGTGCAATAATGAAGTATAGGAGCACTGCTAGGGAAAATGAGAAGATGACTCGTGAACTTTGGCAATGCTTCTGCTCCTATGGCAACAAAGTAAATGTGCCATGCCCATTGGAGAGAGCACTTCTCTCCCCTTAAAGCATAAAAATAACATGCCGGGCAATGGAAGTTACATGATGATTTGTTGTCTAAATACATTGTCGGAGCAACGGAAGTTGCATGATGATAAAGAAATGAAAGTTGCATTTAGCTTAGAGTTGTATGGTACAGCTTGGATTTAATTCATGTTTTGTTATAATAGTGTTTCGTCAGTGTTACTCAAATAAAAGTAATTGCATGTAAGAGTCCACAGGGTACTATCCGAAACTTAATAACATGGCCATATATATTCTTTGTTTGACATTGTATCGAGTTTTCCATTTTCGCATCTCATTTTATGTGGCTTTTCTCATGTTTGGACTATCTTATTATTGAATGTTCTTGTGTGAATTTGCGATGCATGGTCATTTAGGTGGATCTGCCTAAGAATGAAAAATGAAGATAATCACATAATCAAAACATTTTCAAAATGACGGAAAATGTAGTAAACAGACACTGATAGACTTTAGTGTAATTGAGCCCCCTTTTCTGTATCTTCGATTTATGGAAAAATGAAATGATCTCTTGCATGATAAATTAGTGTCAACTTAAAAATGAAAGAACAAATTTCCATAATAAACCAAGTTAACCAACATAGTGATTAGTAGAGTTTTGGAGCACTCATGCATCATGGCACTTGTTGCTAGAAAAAAAGAAGTAGAGTTATTGCAAAAGACCTCAAAGAGTATGATAGTACATATCGATTTATCTGGATCAATTTTTACAATTAATTAAATGAAAATTTTACAATTCACGCACTTCATTTCTTTTGGATCGGTAACTTCCAAAACTTCCATTTCCCAAATGTTGGTTACTTTATTATAATTTATTTTAAAATTTTGATGAGAAAGTCAAAAGCATACATTTAAATTATTTTGATTAGGGCAAGCGAATGGAATATGTGAAGTTGCGTTGAAATTTAGGGTCCATTTGTTTCGCGGAAAATGCATCATTTCCGGAAAATATTTTCCCAGAAGTCATTTTCCAGGAAAATGACAATATTTTCTAGTGTTTAGCTAAAACTTGAAAATATTTCGGAAAATATTTTTCGATGTTCGGTAAGGAAAATATTTTCCGCTCACTAGATTGGCGAGCGCGAGCGTCAAGCTCGAGGCTTGTCAAATTGACGAGCGCGAGTTTGAGATGGACGAGCTTAAGGTTCACTTGGTCTAACGACTAGCCAAGAAAGAAGAATATGGGAAACAAAAAACAAAAAAAGTAAAGAAAAAGGAAATTAAAAATAATTCGAATTAAAAAAAGAAAAAGAAAATTAAAAAATAATTCGAATGAAAAAAGAAAAGAAGAAAAATAAAGGGGAGGAGAAAGTCATAATTTGTAAAGATGTGACATAAGAGAAATCAAGTGAGGAAAAAGTGGAAAACATTTTCTCCTACTTTAGAAAATTTTTTTCCTTTGATGAAAAACATTTCCCTCAAAAAATTCATTTTTCGTAAAACAAACACCGGAAAATCCGAAAAATGTTTTTTCGAAAATTATTTTTCACTAAACGGATGGACCCTTAGAAGTGGCTTTTTTAACCCCTCTTGAACTGAAACGAGAATGTCAATAAAAAGTCAAAATATCTTTAAAATGAAGGGGAAAGAGAAATAGAAAACCTCTACGAGCTTTGCTGGCAATGACGTATAGGCATGCGTCATGCCCCTAAGACAAAAAGTCCATTCCAGACGAAAGCTTGGAACGACAGCTTTTCGTACCGTCTCTCCGTGCTGCTCTGAAGACAACATATACACCCCACGCAACTGGACACTGATACCACCAAAACAGTGAAGGAGAAAAATCAGCACACTTGACAGAAAAAAAATGGCAGGAGTGGAGATTCCAAGGGTGAAGCTCGGAAGCCAAGGACTGGAGGTAAAAATCAACGCAATCCCAGATCTTTTTCCAGTGCTCATTACAAGAATTTCCAAGAAATGATCAATTGTCTTTCTTGATTCTGCGTGTACTGAAAGGGCTATGCAATTTGTTGCTGTGCTTTTTGATGACGGTTTTATCTGTAGAAAGTGTGTAGATCGCATTGATTTTTTTATGGAATTTTTCTGTGGTTTGAGAAGTGGGTGCTGGATTTATGCGTGAAAGTTTTGAACTTGAGCCGTGGGTAATGAGTAGAATCCTCTGCTGGGCATTTTACCGATACAATGGGGGGTTTTTGCGATAGCACTGAAGTTGGGTGTTTGATTGCTTATTTGTGTCCACAGTGGAAGTAGAGGTCCAATCCAGCCGTGTCAACTCGAGACAGTTTAGGTGCGCTCGAGTTCGACTCGACCTGACTCGAGCGTTGGAGGCTGGAGTCTGGACACTTGACTTGAGCTCGATCTAGCTTGATTTTTCAAGAACCTGAGCTCATTTAATAAAGTATTTGATATGCTCTACTATTCTCGACTCGATTTAGTCTAAGCTCAGGTTAAAGTCATTGAGCTTGAGAATGAACTCGTGTTCTTAAAAGTCCGATTGAAACATCTTTTATGTATAACTAGAAAACTCAAACATCCAACTACTCGTTAGCTGCTCGCCCTAAGCATTTTGAAGTTCGAGGTCAATGCAATTTGTTAATTAAGCTCTCATGTACCAAAGGAATCAAGTCAAGCAGGACTTATCTGCTAGTCGAGATGGCTAGTGCCATGACGCATTTGTATCCCACCCCACATCGAAGTTTTAGAACTTTACTGGTAACGTTGAGACTGAAAATATGAACTGCCTTTTGCCTAAAATACATGTTCTGAGAAATGGTAAGTGGTACGCTCCCTTATTATTTTTGCCCCAGGTATCGAAGTTGGGCTTTGGATGCATGGGCTTGAGTGGTGTCTACAACTCTCCAGTTTCTGAAGAGGACGGCATCGCCATAATTAAGGATGCTTATAGCAAGGGAGTCACCTTCTTTGATACAGCTGATGTGTATGGAGCAAGTGCTAATGAAGTTCTGGTGGGAAAGGTACATATCTCTGCATAAGCAGTGACTTTTTCTTGTTACCAATCAATTGGTTGAACCAATTCATCCTGTTTGTATCTCAGAAGCAAAAGTCAGTTTTCTTCCACTTAAGATCAAACTGGCTGAAAAAGACTCTGTTATCTTTTTCTTTCTTTTTCTGACGAGCCTGAAAGAGGTTACATCCTGAGGGAGGGTTAGGTATATGGGATTTAATTTAGCTTCTCCCCTTATTATTTTACAAACCTAACCCTTCTCAGATTTCTCAGATCACTTCTTTGGTCATGTAATCAAAGATAGTGAGAGAAAGAAGGAAAAGAAGAAATTGTTTGCCTTGGACAAATGTTCTCCTCCTAATTGGTTTTTCTAGAGATAGGAAATCTGATCCTCATATTGCTAGCTTGATTTAATGACATTGTGATGCAATTTAGGCTTTGAAGCAGCTCCCAAGAGAAAATATTCAGCTGGCCACAAAGTTCGGTATAGTAAGAATGGGAGCTGCTCAGATGGTAGTTAAGGGTACCCCTGAATATGTGCGATCATGTTGTGAAGCTAGTTTGAAGCGCCTAGGTGTGGACTACATTGATCTGTATTATCAGCATCGAGTGGACACATCAATTCCCATTGAAGAAACTGTAAGTGCTTCTTTTGCAATTTTTTTCTTGGGCACCCCTTCTTTGGATTTTCTATCGGAAAATTATATTACATATCATCTGAAGCCATGCAATTCCTGGTACATAGATGGGAGAACTTAAGAAACTGGTGGAAGAGGGGAAAATAAAGTATATTGGTCTGTCTGAGGCAAGCACAGATACGATTAGACGAGCTCATGCAGTTCATCCCATTACAGCATTACAAATGGAGTGGTCTCTTTGGACTCGTGATATTGAGGAGGAGATAGTTCCATTATGCAGGTTAATTAGTCCATAATAGTATCCTTTACTTTATTTATTCGTTTGTTTGTCATCTTTATCCCACAAAAAATCATGCTACATTGGTCTGCTTTATGAGCTCTCAAACAACTTAATGTTGCAGCTGCCTATGCTGTCTCGACACTCTTCATAATATTTCCTGATCTACAAATTCTGTCTGGATGTTGCTAAATGCCAGGCAGCTTGGTATTGGAATAGTTCCCTACAGTCCGCTTGGGCGTGGCTTTTTTGGTGGCAAAGCTATTGTTGAAAGTGTGCCTTCAAACAGCTTTCTGGTATGTAGCCATTTCATTTGGCATTGAAGGTCTGTTTCAAGCTTCATTTCTTGAGCCTTCGGTGGAAATGCTCTGACATTTTTAGACAATATTTTGCATCAGTTAACTTTGGGATCAGATTGTGTTTGCCCCAAAAATTATGTTGTGAATTCTATAAACATGGTGGAGCAGAAAACTGAGGCTTTATTAGTTGCAAAACTGGGGATTAATATAGGACAATTAAAGCACAATCTTTGCACTGGGTGATTGAATAACAACCTCTTTGCAAAAACTATATTCCACTGATACTAATGCCCATGTTCTCTTTGAAAGTCCACACACCCTCGATTCCAAAAGGAGAACTTGGATAAGAACAAAAACATTTATACTCGGATGGATAACCTTGCGAAGAAACATGGATGCACCCCTGCGCAATTAGCTCTAGCATGGGTTCATGGACAAGGAGACATGGTTGTACCAATCCCTGGTGAGCCCTCTATATGATAAGCTTCTGCTTCAAGTTAAATTCTGCCACATGTATGATTGTAACTGCAGTGTAGACTTTCTTGAAAGGTTAAAAATGAGCCATTGTGTAGCTGTTGCATATGAAAACCACACAGGCTATTCATGGGTCTATGTGGCCCCATGAATTGCCAAGAAAGACATGGATTTATATCAGCTTCGTTTCAAGCAGATGCTATCAAAGTGACTTTAATTATGATTCCTTGGAATGTTTGCTGTTTTCTTTTTCCTATCTCCAGGGACAACTAAGATCAAGAACTTGGATGACAATATCGGCTCTTTAAACGTAAAGCTTACTGAAGAATATCTGAAGGAGATCTCTGATGCCGTACCCATCAGTGAGGTAGCCGGTGGTAGAACCTACGAGAGCATGGTTCATGTGACTTGGAAGTTTGCTGATACACCTCTACCAACTCAGAAAGTCTGAGCCCTAGAATTTCAGTCGGGCCGGTCTATTTAAGCATTTGTCGACTGTGCAATAATGAAGCATGTAAGCACTGATAGAGAAAACAAGAAGATGACTTATGAACTTTGGCAATGCTTCTGCTCCTATGGCATTGAAATAAATGTGCCGTGCCCATTGGGAGAGCACTTCTATTCCTTTCTCTCTCTCCCCTTAAAGCATAAAAATAACATGCCTTGCCTTATTTTCAGAGTGTGAAGCATTTCCAGTTTTGCAAGATCTTGTTGTTTACCGTCCTGTTTGGGAAGAAGTGGTTCAACCCAGGAAATTTTAGTCTGCAGCTAGTACATCAATCATCAGCTAGATAAGATTTATGCGGAATCTTGCCCTCCGCTTTGTTTGTGATGGTTCAGTGGCAAAGTATGCAGGTCTGGCACCAAGAATATATGATGTCGAACACATTTTGGTTTGAATTCTAAAGGAAGTTCGACTCTTTCTACCGTCAAAAGAGCCATATTAAACAAAGAAAAGGGAAGAACTGCTGCTTTTTATTCCTAGGATAATCAAACAGGACTCATTGTACAATACTTGTCAACAATAATTTCACCTTACTTAGGGCGCGTTCGGCAACCGGCTAAATGATATTTGATTATGTTCTTTTGTTCTCGAGAGTAGATTTGGAATAGAAATTCGTTTGATAAATTTTTGTTCTTGGGAATAGATTTGGAGTAGAATTAAGAAGTAAAAAAAAGTTGATTTGTTGTTCTCAGGAACAATTTTAGAATCAAGCTCATCGAAATTTTTTCTTTTCTTTTCTCTTCTTCTTTCCTTCTTGTTTTTCTTCCTTTTCTCTTCTTCTTCCACCGTCGCCACTATCGGCCACCGCCGCCGGTTGCTGATTGCCGGTCACCAATGATCGGTTGGGCAAGTTCCAATGAGCTTATTGGAGGTTCGCTTAGGGCTCGTTTGGTAACTATTCTGTTTTCGGAAATAATTTCTTATCGAAATAAAAAAAAAAAAAAAAAAAAATTATTCTGTTCTCAATAATAATTTGTAAGCATTTTAAACGATTTGATAACTGTTCAAAAATTTTATTCTTGAAATAAAATTGCGTTTGGTACCGTTTTGAAAATTTCTAATTCAAATCATTTCTTTTAATTTTTTAATAATTCTTTTCTTTCTCTTCTTCTTCTTCAAGGTTTGCTGGTTGCCGGCCTTAAAATGACCAGTGACCGGCCAGACAAGGGCCGGTGACCTCGCCAAAGCGTCGTCGGCCTTTGGCGAGGCAGCGCCTCATTGGCCGAGCCTCGTCAATAACCAAGTGAGGCTTGGTTGAGCCTTGGCTCAACCGTCGGCGAGGCTCGACCTTGCTGAGCCACCGTGAGGTCGGCCTCGTCAGATCTAGGCGAGGTCGAGCCTCGCCCAACCATAATTGGGTCGAGCCTCACCCGACCAGTCGAAGCTCACCAGTAGCCGAGAGAGGCCCAAGCAAGCCTCCAGCAAGTTCGTCGGACCTTGCCCAACTCGCCACTAGCTGACAATGACAGCAGCAGTTGAAGAAGAAGAGAGAGGGAAGAAGAACAAGAAAAAATAAGAGAAAAGAGAAAAAAATAAGTTGGCTTAATTCTAAAATTATTCCCGAGAATAAAGAATCAACTTTTTTTGCTTTTTGATTTTATTTCAAATCTACTTCCAGGAACAAAAAAAAAAAATAGAAATTTATTATCGGAAATAAAAGTTTTATCAAACGGATCTCTACTCCAAATATACTCCCAAGAACAAAAGGATAGAATCTTCACTATTTCGCCGGTTAGCAAACGCGTCCTTAGCCATCGACGAGGTTTGGCCAACAAGGTGTAGCCGGCCCTCGTCTAGCCGGTTGCCAGTTGCCGGTCATCCCAAGACAGGCGACCGACTAAGGAAGAAGATAAAAAAAAAAAAAGAAAAGAAGTAATAAAATTATTAAAAATTAGAAGAAAATGATTTAAATTAGAAATTTTGAGGATGGTACCAAATGCAATTCCATCCTTAGAATAAAAATTTTGGACAATTACTAAACGCCTTCAAATGCTTAAAATTTATTCTCGAAAGCAAAATCAAAAGAAATTATTTCCGATCAGAAATTGTTCTTGAAAGTAGAATGATTACCAAACGCACCTTTAATGCAGTAAATTTTCTTGTAGTGGTATAGTTGCATGCAGTCCTCTTGAACTCTGCATTATCATTATTCTTTCCTCTCTTTTTAGGCGAATCTATTTTGCTGAAGTTTGGCATGGGAGACTATTTTATTTAGTATATCCAATTCAGCCGGATCATGACTCATGAGGGTGTATTTATCCCTCTTCAAACGAGTGGAAGAAAGGAAATTCCTTGATAAAGCATAGGTAAGGTAAGGCAGCAAAAATACCTGAGCCTCCATGGTCCTAATTTGCAATTTCGCAGTGAAGAATATTGAAAAAAACTTAGGTAATGGAATTATATTGAGGCTTTGGGAGAGTAAGTTTTGTTATTCCTCAAAGACTCGAAACAAGTGGATGTGATGAAAAATTCACATGTATTCTTTCCGGGAGACATGAAAGTGTACACAGTGTTGTAGTACAACACTAAGGTTCGTTTGTTTGAGGGTTAACTTAATGATAAGGGAAAATATTAATTAATCATTTTTCAAAAAAATTGTCAGTTTTCCTTCATTTAGTGATATATGACTGAAAATATTTTTTGGTATTTGAATCTCATTTGGAAAATTATTTCATTCTCATGACTTCATCTCAAGCAAAAGAAAACTTGACATTTAGATAATTTTTTAATCTTTTATTTTCTTCTTTGTTTTTCTTTTTCCTTATTCCCTTGCCAATTGCCAGTCCTTGACGGCGGCTGATGATAGGTCACAAGCAAGGCTTGACCTCACCAAATTCGGCAAAGTCGAGTTGCTAGATCTAGCAAAGTCGAGCTTTGTCGGCCCCCACCTGTGGCCAATCACCGGCCGTCACCAAGGCGTAGCGATTGGTTTTGGCAGAGGGAGAAGGAAAAGGAAAAAAAAAAAAAAAAAAAAAAAAAAAAAAAAGAAAAAGAAAAGAAAAAATATAAAAAGATCAAAGGAGAAATCCCCAAAAGCATTTTCACCTCCTTAGATTTAGGAATTCGATTTCCTAATTTTGTGTCATTGACTGCAAAGTGCTTTTAGTTGGTTAAATATTTTTTGCAAACTAAATGGGTGAAAATTCAGAAAAGTAATTTTCGAAAAAGTACTTTCACTCTAACAAATACACGTGAAGAGGTAAAATGCTTTTGCATGATTGTACTTTGGATTGAATCATGTGGTGTAAGTTGAACTTCTTAACCTTTTTCCAATGAAAAATCTCCATGTACCGTTCAAAAGGAGCCAATCCAGAAAAGCTAAAAATCAAAACATATCAAACTGAGCTATCTAAGAAAACTTATCCGGAACAAAAGAAGAAGAAGAAGATAACACATGCTCTGCCTCCAGAAGGAGCAGAAACAGAAACTCAAATCAAAAGCTGAGAAAATAAATGGCAGGATTGGAGATTCCTAGAGTGAGGCTGGGAAGCCAAGAGCTGCTAGGTTATGCTTACTGTTTTTGTTCATTAAATTCTACTGTAAGGTGAGAATGTTGAACTCTGATCTACACCCTTGGTGGGTCTCCCTCTGGTAAATGTGTCTGGGGACTGTCAGTAAATGGTTCGGAGGCCATTTTGATACCTTTTTCCAGCTTCTGAAACCATGGGAATAAGAGTAGTTGTCTCATATTGTATGTTTATGTCCATTGAACTTATGGCCTGTAACTGAAGGCACAAAAATGTTAATCACTCCCGGCAGGTGTTTGCCTTCAGGTATCTAAGTTGGGGTTTGGATGCCTGGGCTTGAGTGGCATGTACAATTCTCCACTTTCCAATGAGGACGGCATTGCAATAATAAAGGATGCTTATAGCAAGGGAATCACGTTCTTCAACACGGCCAATGCATATGGAGCAAATGCAAATGAAGTTCTGGTTGGGAAGGTACATTCGGGAAAAGCATTGCGTATCTGTGAACTTTTTCTGTTTGGCCGAACATATATGTGACCTTATAATGCCAGTTATCGTGCACCTATGATCTTAAGCTCAGTATTTTCCATTCCTTTTCTTTTGATGAACCGGAAGAGAGGATACTGTATACATCTTGAGGAAGGCTGAGGTACTGAGGACGAGATGCTTCTGCACCCCCGTGTTTATGTGGGCACTATTGTTTTAAAAAGCTTATAAATTCGTTTTTCTGCTTAATGTTGGTCCATTTTAGTCATGGAAATAGAGAAAACAAGTAAAGAATGAAGGAATTGTCGCCTTCTGGTGATGTTTCCCTCTTACTTTTGCTTTCAAAAAAACCAATTTTTCTCCATTTAGCAAGGTTGATTTGATGAGCTGTCATGCAATTATATTTTAGTTGGAGATTGAGGTGCTTCTGGTCTTACTTCACAGCTTCTTGACATCATCTGATACTCTGCGAACTCGATATGATTGTAATCGTCTTTTAGGCCTTGAAGCAACTCCCCAGAGAAAACATTCAGCTAGCCACAAAGTTCGGTATAGTAAGATTAGACTATTCCAACTTGGTAGTCAAGGGCGACCCTGAATATGTGCGGTCATGTTGTGAAGCTAGTTTGAAGTGCCTTGGTGTGGAATACATTGATCTGTATTATCAGCATCCAGTTGACCCAGCAGTTCCCATAGAAGAAACTGCAAGTACCGCATCTGTTGTCTGAGTACATTGGGTTGAGTACATCTGGACCATCTATTTAACCTCGCATGATGATTGTTCTGTACAATAGTCCTTTGGTGATTGGTTAGATTGAAGTAAATAATCGAATGGGTTCCTCAAGGACGAATACAGACTAGTGTTGAACCATGTATTTTCTGTTCTGTAGATGCACGAATTAAAGAAACTGGTGGAAGAGGGAAAGATAAGGTACATTGGTCTATCTGAAGCCAGCCCTGACACGATTAGGAGAGCTCACAAAGTGCATCCAATTACGGCTGTGCAGATGGAGTGGTCTCTCTGGTCTCGTGATATTGAGGAGGAGATAGTTCCATTATGCAGGTTAGTCTACAATAGCATCTAGAATTTATTAATTCGTTCGTGTATCTACGTTTAGCACAGGATACGGAAATCTCAAACAACTTTTGATTTTTCATTTCGAGCAATCCTGTATCCGACCCCGTGGACTTCCATAATGCCCTCAACTTAAGTTCGGCTGCTATAATGAAATAGCTTTCTTCAGCATTCTTTGGTTATTTAGCTTGACTTTGATGTGAAAATGATGCATTGATGGTGTGACATGCTAGGGAGCTCGGTATTGGAATTGTTGCGTACAGTCCTCTTGGCCGTGGCTTCTTTGCTGGCAAAGCTGTTGTTGAGCGCTTGCCTTCAGTCAGCTCTCTGGTATGTCCTATTCATTTGCTTCAATTGGAAGAATGCAATGTTACTACAAAACAGTAATCTTCTGGATATGACTTTCAGTCAAATAACTGAACCACTTGTTGAACTACAAAGCTGGCCATAATGTTCTCTTTATTTTGTTTCAGGTGATCATTCTGTTCGTCTTATAAGCCCTCTATACATCTTTATGAAATTGCAAAACACAATCTCCTCGATTTGTGACTCAAGGGGAACTATGTATTTAGTTACTGATGCAAGAATACCCCATCTTGAAAGGCTACGCATCCTACATTCAAAATGGAGAACCTGGACAACAATAAAATCATCTACTCTAGGATTGAAGATCTTGCGAGGAAGTGTGGATGTTCGATAGCTCAATTAGCTCTAGCATGGCTTCTTGAACAAGGAAACAAGGTTGTACCGACCCCTGGTGAGTCCTCTCTATAGTTTGTATTTTGAGTTGAATGACTCATGTATGTTTTGTGGTAGTGTGAAGAGAGTGTACTCTTCTAATGAACCTAAAAAGAATATCCAGAAAATGGTGAAGTGGTCCTTAGAGAAATATTTGCAGGAAAACCATGTATTCTGAATCCACCAAAAAAAAAAATTATGAAGGAAAATAAATTAAAGAACGGGGAAATCAGTAATTGTGAGAAAAGAAACAACAGAGTGAAACAAACTCTTTGTGATGTGATTCCTGGGAATGTCTACTGGTTTTCTGTGAAATTCGCTAGGCACAACTAAGGTCAAGAACTTAAATGACAACATAGGCTCCTTGAGCGCGAAAGAAGTGCATAGGATTTTGTAGGACTTATGTGCATAGGATTATGTAGTCAAGCTCAAGAAGTGCATCTGATGAGACTCATGGAATTGTTTGACGGATTTTTCATTTTACTTCTCTAGGGACAACTAAGATCAAGAATTTGGATTCCAGCATAGGCTCCTTCAAAGTGAATCACACTGAAGAAGGTTTAAAAGAGATTTCCAATGCCGTGCCCACCAGCGAGGTGGCAGGCGGCAGAGCATACGACGGCGTGGCTCATGCATTACGGAAGTTTGCCAACACATCCCTGCCTCGTCAGAAGGTCTAAGCATAGCGAGTACAAGATTGCGTTCATGGCCGCCCTATTCAAGCATTTGTGGACCGCCCTATTCTAGATTAGAGCAGACCTGCAAACTTATTGGCATTTTCCTTTCTTCTCACTGTTGTCTCAAGGATTATGCTCATATATCCAGCCTTCTATTTCATGTTTCTGTCGCTCTTTTTTTATGCTTGAATGACCTTCCCATGATCTCCCCTCCATCGAGCAACGTTTCATTAGGCGAAATCCAATCTCGAGCTAGAACATCAAAAGGTAGATAGATGCTAGTTCAACTTAATCATGGATCGGCTTTGCGATGAGAGTGATACTACCACTTTACAGAGTCTTACGAGGAAGTCATGGTTGAGGTCATCTTCAATATCAATTGTTGAAATGCGTGAGCTTGAAGCTTAAGTCATTAGAAAAACAGGTACCAGGCATTAGTCCTTCACCAGCAAAAGAAAAAAGTAAACATTACCTTATCCCCAATTCTTCAATCTAGATCTATTTGCACTTGATAAATCGAGAATGCAAGTCGATGATCTTTCTTCTGATTCATCAATTAATGGGTAAAAAAAGAGTAGTTGTGCACATTGCGTCGTAGTTGAGAGAACTTTTGCTTCAAATCTAAAGCACCAAGGAAAAAGAAAATTATTACCAATTGTCTATCGAAAATCCAAAGGTTCGATTGAGTTAAAAAGCGTAAAATTGACATACAATTAGGCAATGAGAAATATTGAGGCCCGGCGAGAGCGAGTTTATTTACTCCTCAATGGCTGAAAGAAGTGGACGTAATAAAAAGTTCACAATTCTCCATGGGAAAAATATAGGTACACACAACGTTTTAGTAGGACAAGCAAAATGGGTAAAATAATGTGGTGTAAGCTGACCTTCTTGACCTTTTTACAGTAAAAAGTGTCCATGTACTATTTCAAGTTTTGCAGTATCCCTCTCTCCTGCATTATAAGAAAAGTTGTCAGTGACTCATCAGAGTCTTAAAATATCCATAAAGTGACCCCAGATATTTGAATGAAGTGATTGATCCTGAAAGTTAATGGATGGAAATTCATTGAGGATAACGTATACTCTACCTCCAAAAGGAGCCAATCCAGAGAAGCTAAATTTCAAAACACATCAAACTGGGCTATCTAAGATCGCACATGCTCTGGGAAGCGAAGGACTGGAGAAAAGAAATGGCAGGATTGGAGATTCCAAGAGTGAAGCTGGGAAGCGAAGGACTGGAGGTGAATTTAATCAAAACCCAATCCCAAATCTTTGAATGCTCATGCCCATTTAAGTTTCTCCAAGAGCTGCTCGGTCTTGCTTGCTCTTTTTGTTCATTAAATTTCTACTATAAAATGAGAATGCTGAACTCTGTCTACATCCTTGGGGGTCTCTGGCTGGTAAATGTATCTGGGGATTGTCAGTGAATGGTTCAGAATTTATTTTGATACTTTGTTAGCTTCTGGAACCATGGGGAAAAGATTACTCTCCTCATGTTCTATGTCTGTGCGCTTCGAGCTTATGGCCTGTAATTGAAGGCACAAGAGTGCTGATCACTCTCGACTTTGTTTTTGTTCAGGTATCTAAGTTGGGGTTCGGATGTATGGGCTTGACTGGTGTCTACAACGCTCCACTTTCCGATGAGGACGGCATCGCGATAATAAAGGAAGCTTATAGCAAGGGAATCACGTTCTTCGACACAGCCGATTCGTATGGAGCAAATGCTAATGAAGTTCTGGTCGGAAAGGTACAGTGTTATCCCCGTATAGGCATTGTGCTTCGTTGGCCTCGTACGTTGCCATGCCAGTTATTGTGCGCCTATGATCTCAAGTTCAGTATTTGGTATTTCCAGAGAGGCTGAGGTACTAAAGATGAGATGCTTTTCCACCCCTGTTTTTATGCGGGCACTATTGTTTCAGAAAGCTTATAAATTCGCTATTCTGCTTAGTGTTGGTTCATTTTAGTTATGGAAATAGAGAAAGAAAGTAAAGAAGGAAGGCATTATCGCCCTCCGGATGTTTCCCTTCTATTTTGCTTTCATGGACACCAATTTTCCTCCATTTAGCAAGGTTGGTTTGATGAATTATGATGCAATTACATATGAATTGAAGATGAAGATGCTTCTGGTTTTACTTTGCAGCTTCTTGTGGATCTGATCCTCTTCGTAGTCAATTTGATTGTAATTTTCTTATAGGCCTTGAAGCAACTCCCAAGAGAAAACATTCAGCTAGCCACAAAGTTCGGTATAGTGAGATTAGACTTTTCCAACTTGGTAGTTAGGGGCACCCCTGAATATGTGCGGTCATGTTGTGAAGCTAGTTTGAAGCGCCTCGATGTGGAATACATTGATCTGTATTATCAACATCGAGTCGACATATCAGTTCCCATAGAAGAAACTGTAAGTACCCTTCTTTGTTGTCTAAAAACATTGGCTGAGTACTTCTTTTCTATCATTTTGCGTGATCATTCGCTCTGTATAGTAGTATTTCGGTGATTGGTTCCTTGAGGACGAATACAGACAAGTGTTGAACCATGTATTTGCTGTTCCATAGATGCACGAATTGAAGAAACTGGTGGAAGAGGGAAAGATAAAGTACATTGGTCTATCTGAAGCCAGCCCTGACACGATTAGAAGAGCTCACGTAGTCCATCCAATTACGGCTGTACAGATGGAGTGGTCTCTCTGGACTCGTGATATCGAAAAGCAGATAGTTCCATTATGCAGGTTAGTCTATATTGGCATCCAGACTTTGATGGTTTGATCGTGCATCTACCGTTGACTTTGACGTGAAATTGATGGATTGATAGTGTGACTTGCTAGGGAGCTTGGTATTGGAATAGTTACTTACAGTCCTCTCGGCCGTGGCTTCTTTGCTGGCAAAGCTATTATTGAGAGCTTGCCTTCCGTCAGTTCTCTGGTACGTCCTATTCATCTATTTCAACTGGAAGGATGCAATGCTACTGCGAAAATGTGTCATCTGGATATGAATTTCAGTTAATTAACTGAACCATTGGTTGAACTAGAAAACTGGCCGTTCGAGGCTTTACGGGTTGTACAGTCTTATCTTGATTATGTTACTATTCATGTGATCTTTCTGTTGGTTTTGTAAGCCTCTATACATCTTTATGACATTGGTAGACACGATCTCCTCGAGGGAATTTTCAGTAATGACTAGTGGGGACTTATATATTTATAGCAACTGATGCAAGACAACTCTCCCTTGAAAGTTTACGCACCCCAGATTCAGAAAGGAGAACCTGGACAAGAATAAAATCATCTACTCTAGGATTGAAGATCTCGCGAGGAAGCATGGATGTACAACAGCTCAATTAGCTCTAGCATGGCTTCTTGAACAAGGAGACGGGGTCGTACCCATCCCTGGTGAGTCCCCTAGAGCTTGTATTTCGGGTTGAATGACTCCCGTGTATGTTGTGCAGAGGAATGAAGGAGTGTCGTCTTCTAATGAAGGTAAAAAGATCCAGCAAATGTAGAAAAACCATGCGTTCCCCCAAAAAAACCGATGAAGGAAAAAGAAATGAAAGAAGGGGGAAAGCAAACCAGTGAGAAAAGAAGGAAAAAACAACAGAATCAAACAAGCCCGTTCTGATGTAATTCGTGGAATATTTACTGGTTTTCTGTGAACTTTGCTAGGGACAACTAAGATCAAGAACTTCAATGACAACATAGGCTCCTTGACATTAAAGCTCACTGAAGAAGATTTGGAAGATATTTCGAGAGCTGTGCCCATCAACGAAGTAGCAGGTGGTAGAACATACGAGGGCGTGATGCATGCGACATGGAAGTTTGCCAACACACCTCTGCCAACCAAGAAGTGCTGAGCATAAGAGGTTCACGATTGCAGTCCTGCTTCCCAGTTCAAGGATTTGAAGACTCCAAGAATGCAATGACTGATGAGTACGTTAAATGGATACAGAAGGCTCGCGTACTTTGGAGCTGCTCTTTGTTCTCCTAGCCATCACAGGACTTGCAGTCGAGCCTTCCTTCTCATGTTCTAAATGCTGTTTTCAATGCTTGCGAGACCTCATCAATGCACTTCATTCACTGTAGGCTTTGCGATTGATCAAACTGTTAATGCCACACTACGAGGTCTTTGTCAAGACTTCATTCTGCTTCAACTAAGAGAAACTTTCATTCTTTACTTCGAGCAGAAGGAGCCACTTTATGAAAATTACATGCAAAGAACCGATGCTTTATCCATTTCCAGGGACATCAAAACAGACGAAGACAGATTACTTATTTCCCATGTATTCTAACAAGCATAAAGTTAAATCTGAGGAGTAAACGACAATAGCTGTTTCCTAAGACAAAATACTATATAAGCAAATCCCTGTCTCCTTTCCTTTTCCTGAGCAAAACCAATGACTAACCATGAGACTTGAAAAGAGTGGCCAAAGGAAATGATGCAAGGGACAGGAGCAGAAGACACGGTTGTTTGTACGTTTGGCCTGCTCGATTCTCATACACCAACCCCATTCTTCTGACCCACTGGCTTCTCCTCATTTGCATCTTCTGTCCCAGCAACACAATGTGAAGTGAACCTCATGAGCTTTTACCTGATGGAAGCCATCCAATGCTTCACTCAAGCCCGTGGGAAGCTGCTGAGGAGTGTAAGAGCTTTTGAGCCACATAAGCTCATTTCAAATGAGCACTTATTCTTCTTCTGCATCTTCTTCTCCTATCATGTAGAAAAGGTATGAACACGATTCAGTGCCAATAAAGCCAATCCTCGTGAATTAACTTGCAAAAAACAAAGAACCCATAATTCATCAAAGCCAATCTCGGAGTATTTGATATGGCCGTTTCTCTATTGCAAAGATCATAACTATCTTTTTCTTTGAATAAATTAATTGAAAATTAATCATTAGATGAAAGAGAAAGGAATTAAATGCCAATTTTACTTTCTTTTTCTTTTTTTATTGAAGGGTGGGCTTCAAGCGTTCATGTGCTGAGGAGCTAAGCAACACTGCCACATGACATACGACACACGACGCGACGCGAAATGACACACGATACATCGTTTATAAAAAAAAACAAAGAATTTTGATACGTTATGACACATTGTATATTAAATGTATATTTTTATATTCAATCAAATTAATTTGATTCAAATTTATAAATAAATAAATAATAAATAATTCTAAAATGAATTTACACTAAAAATATTAATCTACCATTTATTAATATCATTCTTTGTTTCAATTTAACAAATTTAACTCCATTCTAATAATTCATAAAATTTGGATAAGGAAAACAAGCAATTCACATTCTAGATTCACGTGTTAGAGATATTGGAAAGAAAGAGAAAAAAAACTTGGGGTGTGAATTTTGTATCACGTGAAGTGAATCAAAAGAGAAGAGAAAATTAAATTTTTTTTTTCTATTCATTATTTTTATTATTTATATATATTTTGATTTTTCATTTATTAAGAATTCTTAAAATTGATCTCGTGTATCGGAATCGAAAACTCGCACGGAATTCTAACTCGTGTGTCAGAGATTATCGAAAAAATTGACTAAATGTCGAATTTTTCGACACGTATTAAGCGATATCCGAAAGTGTCGGACACATGTTGTAACACGAAGGTTTCGAGGGCGTCGGTCAGGGGCGCTCTCAGGTCAATGTCAAGTCAACCGTTGACTTGACCCCAAAGGCATTCCACGAACTCCTTCTTCTTCCTCGTTCATCATCAGCATCATCATCATCATCCATTCTGCGATCCCTTCCTGTACGGAGATCTGAGCTCAGAGAGAGAGAGAGAGAGAGAGATGGCGGCGCGGAGGAACCAGGTCCGCCACGACGGCTCCGACGACGAAGTCGACTAGGACACCGACGACAGGCTCGATGTCTCTCTCTCTCTCTCGCCGAATCTTCCCGAAAAATCGTTGTTTTTTTTGCTGGGTTAGTGCATTGGGTTAGGGGATTGAGGTACGATCGCGGCTGATCATTCGGTTTTGTTTGTTTTTTTGGCTGTTGTTGCCTTCGTCAGATCGTCGCGGACGGTGACGATCTGGTCGTCTCCGAGGACTCCGATCTCGCCGCGGCGGACCAGGGCGCCGGCGGCAGCAGCAGCGCCGAATTGCTCAAGTCGGATGAGGAGCCGGCTCGATTGCTGCAGGTAGGATTCGATATTTGTTGGATCGCGGGCATCGCCTGAAGTTTGCTGAAAATTGGCGCGGCCGACTAGTGCTTTCCGTTTGAGAAATTTATCCGCCGCTCCAAATTTAATAATCTCGTCAGATAGTTGTGAAGTTTAAATTTTCTTTGCAGAGTCTTGGCATGGAGGAAAGATTGAGGCCAGATCTTGATATAGTTCGCGGGGTAATAATAATCTCTGTCTGTACTTCTTTTTCTCTCGTCCGTGTCGGCGAGAACGATATCGGCCGCTTGACTGAGTCGACGCCGTGAAATTTAGTATGAGGATCCCGAAGCCCAAGAGGCTGCTCGGAAGACTGTACCTGTAGACGAGCTTGAGGAGAAGGCATTGGTACCTCTGGCCAAGGTGAGAGCGGTAGTGTGGTTTTTGCTTTGACCTCATTTCGCCTTTTGCGAACCCGCATTGTAATTTTGCTCACCGTCAGGGACCAATTTGCTGATGTTTTCTCTTGCAAACAATGAGCATTTTTGTTGCTTTTGGCCATTCATGAGTGTAAATTAAAATATGGTCAGGTGGGGAACTTCAAACCATCCGAAAGTGAACGGGATCATGCTTTCTTACTACAGCTGCTTTACTGGTTCAAGCGTTCATTCAGGTGCTTTTAACGGTTGTCCATTGCATTTTTCTGCTCAGTTCTTCTAAATTCTGGATAGTGTATATCTTGTGCAGTGATTGCTGATATGTGGCCGCAGCTGAAGAGTTTTGTCATCATTTCATGTTTACATCACCTATTTTTATTATAGTGCAACAGTTTTTTGAAGTATTCCTACCACTAGGCTTTTCATACTATTCATTTAGCGTACAGGGGAGTGCTCGTGATACATATTAGGGGTGAGCATCGGTCTAGGGTCAATCCAAGACCAACCTTGGTCCTGGGATTTTTGGACTAGCATTATATGGGTTAGTCCTCGGTCCTTAGAGTTTAGGGTCGGTCCAACCCGGACCAACCCTGATTCTATATATATTATATATCTAATATATTATTTATAATTTTTTTATATAGAGAAAACCCTAAAATAAACGACGTCAACAATATTAAATTGCTCATTAGTGAGGAGTTCAAGTAATTTTACACTATTTCTTAATAACTTAGATATTTTAATGTTTTCTACGGTGTCAACAGCCATAATTTACAAATGAGGAAAATGTTTTTATGAGGAGTCCTCACGGCCTTTAAAAGGACATAAATGGCTTCTCACAGCATTTTCCTTTAGTACTCGTTATCTTCTGTCTTGTTTGTCCTATTAATCTTTAATTTGCTAAAATCGAAAGAAATAACTTCTCTACTCGCTACTTGACACTCGCCTCACTCGCTTTAGGTCACTCGTGCCGCTCGTCGCTCGATGCTCGCCTAGCTTGTTGCTCCCTGCTTGACACTGGACACTCACCCCACTCGACACTCGTTGCTTGCCTCTCTTAACTGACCTCGCTCGTCACTGAACCCAAAGGGTCGGTTCAATCCTCGCTCGCCTTTTTAGGGAGTACAAAAAATGAAATAAAAAATTATCGATTAGTTCCAGGTTAACCCTGGAACCGAACCAAACTCATTGGGTCGGTCCGGTCCTCGGTTGCCTTTTCAGAGAGTACAAAAAAATGAAATAAAATAAATTATCGATTAGTCTCGGGTTGACCCTGAAACCTGACCGAACCCACTGGGTTGGTCCGGCCCTCGGTCCCAAGCTTAATAGAGTCGGTCCTCAATTCCAAAAATTGAGGACTAGCATTGTGCGGGTTGGTCCTAGGGTTAGGTAGTGGGCCGGCCCAACCCAGACCATGCTCACCCTATTATATATATGGATAGAGTTCACGGTAGAAGTCTTGTTTTTTCATGGGTTTTAATTTTGGACGTCATAGTCATCTTGATCAGCACTGAGGATCTAGATGTCATTATTGTATGCTTAAGTGGAAGCAGTCGTCTCAGAAAAATCAGACATCATACTCTAAATGTCACCCGTCTTGCACTATGAAAATCCCAGTTATATTAACCAGAGCATGCTTTGCACCTTTGTTTGATATGAGGTTTAAATTCTGATTCAGGACTGGAGGATGACAACTTTGCTTTTTACACTTGCCATGCTTAAGCAAATAGTTGTTTAGTGATCTTTATAGGAGCATTATGGGCAGGCATGACGGTTGAAAAGGGAAAATTTTATCATTTAAGGCACTATATGTCGGAGTTAGGAATAATCATCTTAAGACAGGTGGAAAAATTGGAGGCTGAAAAAATAAGAGGGGGGAAAATAATGACATCGTTTACTATGTAAATCTTTTGAATACTTACCTTTATAACATGGTTTATAATGATGAAAAGTGCAAAAGAGGAATTTCGTGTTCCTTAAAGTACTATGAATAAATTACTAACCTGTGTTCGTATATCCTCGTTGCCTGTAAAAATTTAATATCCGAACTGGAATATAAGAGGGGTCTGAACTCATCTATTTTTGCAGCTGGGTTAATGCTCCTCCTTGCGAAGGATGTGGTGGTGAAACTGTAGGTCAAGGCATGGGCAGGCCGCTTCCTTCCGAACTTCGTCATGGCGGTTCTCGCGTTGAAATTTACCGGTAGGAAAAGATTACTATCTTATTCCCATCTGATTAGCCCCCATTCCCCTAAAAATAATAATAATAAAGAAGAAAAACCTTCCCTGTTTAATTTCATCATGCAGCCAACTTTGGATTTTATTCAAAATTTAGACTTGTGCTTTCCTGAAATACGCTGTTCTCTTGGCAACCTTATGTACATATTATATGGCTGGGGAATTAGTTCATCTGTATTTTTATAGTAAGTCATAGAGGAGTACATATTCTCCGGGGGGAAATAGGCAAAAACATTCTCAAAGTAACAAGAGGTTATTGCTATTTAAGAAGCAGATATTTGTTTAGGAGGAGAAGGAAAAGAATAATATCATGGTTGAAGATTATGTGCTGGAGCATATACCGTAAGAATATCACATCTATCTTAACTTATGTACGGCACTCATGTGAGTGTCATAACTTCTAAAAAAACGTAAACTTGAGTGCCATAACTTCTATTCAATCACTAAATGCAATGAGTTCTAAAAAAAAAAAAATGTTTGAGTGTCATAGCTTTTTAAAAATCTTTTACTCCATGTACCGAAAATCTATCGTGGCATGGTACTTGTAATGAACTTTTTTAAAAGTTGTGACACTCAAGTAATCATTTTTAGAATTCGTGGCACTTAAGTGACCTAAAAAAAAAATTATGGCACTTGAGTGAGTGTTGTATGAAAGTTATGACACTTGTGATATCTTTATCTAGTTTTCAGAACCTTGAAGTCTTTAACATAAAAAAAATTGACTCAAGCAAAATCCTAGGAATTAGGCAAGCAGAAAAATATGTTGGACTTGGAGTACATCAAAGTTCGAATGTCAAACCCCATATTCAGGAATAACCATTGGCATAGCGTGATGGACTGCTAGCATTTTGAATATTGGAGAAGTGCTTATCCAGTCTGCTACCTTCTTATGAGCACATTTCCTTTAGAAAAAGAAAAGGAAAGAACCAAAAAAAAAAAAGTTGTAAGATTTGAATTCAAGATGTTTGTCTGTAGCTATCTGGATGACAAAAATATTTAAAGCAAATTGACTTGGTGAATATATTAGTTGTTATGCTTGGCCTTTCTTATTCTTTTTGTTGTCTTTTTTCAATTCTAGCTGCACACGCTGCTCAAGGATCACCCGCTTTCCGAGATACAACGATCCAGTGAAGGTATTTTGGTTCTGTAACCTCAACAGAAATTAGTTCTTTGGCGTCCTCCCTTTTCCCATGAGAGAATATAGTACTCTCCAGACAACTAATTTTTTGCTACTCTTTCTATTGGAAGCTCTTAGAGACAAGAAGAGGCCGTTGTGGGGAGTGGGCAAACTGCTTTACATTCTACTGTCGTGCTTTTGGTTATGAAGCCCGTCAGGTTAGTTCTTCTTTTTTTCCCCCTTAATCCTTCAGGCTTTATGATACGGTGGATCTAAACTTTGTAATTTCTTCTTTATTTCCAAATAAGAAATTAATCTGCCAAAATGCATACTTAGTCTTCAAAGATATAGGATTGATTGCATGTTATGTTATTTGGTGCAGCAAATGTACTTGGTATAGGTCCGGTGATAAATTTGAATAGAAAAAATTGGTTTGAGTATGAACTTACGTGAATTAAACCTTAAGTCGTTTGCTTTGCCGTTACATGCTCTGGGTGGATCATCTACAAGATAATATTATGTTAAGGCACACTTTGTTGTGTTTTGTGTCAGCCAATTAGCCTCAATATGAACTTGCATGAATTAAAGCTTAGATCACTTATTTTACCATTTCATATTTGTGGGTGCATCACTGTCTCCGAAATGATAATGTGTCAAGGCACTCTTTCTTGTATTATGTATTGTGTCATATGAGGTCTTGATGGCTTTTCCCCCTCGTTCTTGTGTAGGTTGTAGATTTCACTGATCATGTGTGGACAGAGTGCTTTTCAGTACATCTGGGAAGGTAGAAACATCATTAACATGCTGCAACTCATTCACACTTTCTGTGAAGCATGATTTTTAATCAACAATCACAAATATTTCCTATTGTGCATGATTGTGCAGATGGATGCATCTTGATCCTTGTGAAGGAGTTTATGACGAACCTTTGTTATATGAAAAGGGGTAACACAGTTTGATTCCCTTTGATTGTGACTCATTCTAAAATGTTTAAGAGAACTACTTTTGCTTTCCAATATTGAGAGAACTACTTTTGCTTTCCATTCTTAATATGCTAGGTGGAATAAGAAATTGAATTATGCATTTGGGATAGCAAAAGATGGAATCTATGATGTCACAAAACGCTACACAAGGAAGTGGCATGAGGTAATTTATCTTTTCGGCAGCATATGGTCCTAACTGGGAGTTTCACCAACATAAGATTTATACTCATATGTTGTGTTATGGTATGGAAAGACAGATTCTCTAAGTAACCTATTAAATAATAGCACATCACCTGAAAATAGATGAGTCATTGATATTTATTTTGCAAGTAACTTGTCATGACCCTTGAGGGGGTAACTTGAGTTGAGTAATTGAGAGAATCCGATAGATTGTGCCAAATTATTTCTTTCTTGGTTTAACGTGCAGGTTTTAACACGGCGAAACTTGATCACGGAGACATCTCTTTCAGCTGTTTTAGCTAAGTTGACAAAAGAATGTCGGAGAAGTTTTACATCTCAGGTGCTTTCTGCCCTTGAAGATCGTGACAAAAGGGAAATGGAAGCAATTGAGAGAGATCTTCATGCAGCAGATGATGCCTCGGTATCTTTACCTGGAAGGCAAAGTGGGGACAAGGAATGGCGCATCTCGAGATCAGAGATTGGTCCAGATGACAATGGCTCTTTGAGTTGCTCTTCTTGCCCAGTTCGTGTTTGCTTTGATGAGCATGTAACGAAAATCTATGATGCATTTTCTCCTATCCTCTCTCTCTTAGCAGACAACTATGTTGCTAAGCTTAGAGCTCTCGAAGTTTTCGAGACTTTTAGGGAACTTTTAGAAAAGATGAGGAAATCACCCTTCAAAACAAGGAGAGTGTCACTTGATTCAGCTTCAATTGGGACACCACCATTTGTGCATCAGTTGCTTCCTTCCTTCAGCGAGTTACTCAATGCCCTCTCTCTGAAGTGTGAACACGTGGACGGGAAAATTGACATATCTCTGGCTGGTGACCCTGTAAAAACCTCACTAGCATTACCTGTAGTTCTGGATGCTTTGGATGACGTGATCCATAACCTTAGACAGAGTGACCATTTCGGTAGTGATGTTCTGTCCTTTCCACTGTTGAAATCTAATAGAATCCACTCTGGTTCGGTTCTTGCAAGTGGTGAGGAACTTCCTCTTGGAATTGTAAGTAGCGGTTTGCTCTTTGACTTTGTAAGCTTCCTTCACAGGTTTACTTGTCGTACGTCAATGTTATGTCATTAAACTATTCTGATGAACTTTCAGGCCACAGCAGCATTTGATGGTACTCGTGAGACCAAATGGGAGGAACCAAATGGGGGTCGAGGTAAAATGACCCTATCTATGAGAGTTGTAGGATTGTTTTTTCATTTGGGACTCTGATGGTGAGATCATGGTGAAAGCATGATGGATCACCAACGAATTTTGTATGGTTGCTGTATCCTGTGTATCTTCTTTCCAACTGTTAGTTTGTGTTTCATTTGTTAGTTACTGAAATTAGTCTTGCAGGTTGTTGGATCATGTATAAAGTACCGGATGGCCAGATGAGAGAGCTTGTGGCTTACGAGTTGATGTCTGCCAATGACGTTCCAGAAAGAGATCCTATGAATTGGTGCGCTTCCTTCTGCATAGTCCTCTGTTGGCGTGTGGATTCTATTGTTCATGTTGTTTACCTTAACTTTAAAAGTATACTTCTGTTATTGCTAAAACCATGCGTGATGTTCATAAACCATTTAGTCAGCAAAATTCATCTGGTTTTCATGATTCCCTAACAGTCTGATTGCATATCATATTCCTATGAGCTTAAGTTGCATCAAGGAATGTCTCGATCTTGTTTCGGTCATTTATCATCAGACCATTGAATCATATCTGTTCAGAGATAGTCAATTTCTTATTCCTTCCGGTATTGATGCCCTAATTATAGGTTAGAAGAATCACATGTAAACGAATTGCTACATTTCGGTCCCTTCTCAGGGTCCTGGAGGGAAGCAGCGATGGCGGATCCAGCTGGCATGTATTGGATGAACAGACTTCCCAGCTGTTTGAAAACCGCTTCGAGCGCAGGACTTTCAAAATTAAAACGAAAGTGCCCCCATCCAATGCTTTCAGGTATGGTGTCAACCAAAGATTTTTTCGATAGTTTGAAAGTTAGATCTTATGGATTGCTCACTTGAGGTAACATGTTACAGGTTTAGGTTTATCACGGTGCGAGATGTTCAATCAAACTCGCGGCTGCAGTTAGGAAGCATTGACCTTTATGCAAGATGCAGCTGACGCACCCAAACCCAAGCCAACCGGGGCGGTTTCAATATACTGCAGTAGCAACCCGTGTTGTAACAAATGAGTGAGATAAAGTAATATTGTCATAATTCTGAAAAAATCAAAATATTCCTGAAGAGGAGTGGTGCCTCCATTGTTGCATTCTCTTCCCTTCCCCAGAGACTTCTACATGTATCGCCTGATAGGACAGGATCAGGCATTGAACTGCAATGTATTCTGAATTTGACTCCTTGGTACGTTGTCAGTTGCCACTGCCAGACGTGGATTGGAAAAGGAATTAGTGAAGAAATTCAGCTGAGTCAAAAGCTCATGTGCAATCTTGAGCCATAGTTGCTACTGATCGTAACACTTTGTACAGCTCAATCCCGTCGGCTTCGGATCTACTCATCGTCAAGCCATTGATTTAATAATAAAGAAAGGATAGAAAAATCAACATCCCTCATTGTTTAATGATTCTTTCCCCCCAAAATCATTTGTCCAAATCAGATGTTTATGCAGCAGAAGCAGCTGCCAAAACGACACTCTCTCACCTTTCATTGTTGAAGGATTTAATCATGGGCCTAAGTCGGCCCGGCCACGATGGGCCTAAAGGCCCGGCCCACGGGAATTAGGCCCGTGGAAAGTTTTAACCTATAAAATGGATGAAAGAGAATGAACGCACATTTTGGCAAGATTTAAGACGTTCATATTTCTCTCCCAAAAGCTCTCTCTCTCTCCAAGACGAAGAAGAAACGACTCCGTCATCCTTGAACGACGAATCTTCGACATCGGATCGAACGGGACTGAAATCTCTTCCTCAATACGGCATCGGTGTCTAACGTGGCCAACAAGGTACGCTCGAATCCGTGGTGTGCTTTTGATCGGTGATACGTGACAATCCAAGGCTTATCTTCCGCATATGAATTAGGGGTTCGGTTTAGGTGCCGAATCCGGTTTTCGGGGATCCGACCGATCCCAAACAATGGTATCAGAGCCTGTGTTAGCGTTTTCCCGACTTGTATGATGTTTAATGATGTTGTATGATGTTTTTTGATTGATTTTTTCGCAAATGCATTTCGGCCGTACGGATCGAGGCCATGAATCCCGACACCCGAGAATGTTCGCCCATTTTTTCGATTTTTCGTAAGTCGAAATAAAAATATGAAAGCATAGGGAGGAAGGCAACGTCGAGACGAGTCCGGCGACGTGTCGCGCGCCGCCAAAGGCCGCCGGACGCGCCGCACTTGTTTGGGATCGGTCGGATCCCAAAACCGGATTCGGCACCTAAACCGAACCCCTAATTCATATGCGGAAGATAAGCCCTGGATTGTCACGTATCACCGATCAAAAGCACACAACGGATTCGAGCGTACCTTGTTGGCCACGATTAGACACCGATGCCGTATTGAGGAAGAGATTTCGGTCTCGTTCGATCCGATGTCGAAGATTCGTCGTTCAAGGGATGACGGAGTCGCTTCTTCATCTTGGAGAGAGAGAGAGCTTCTTGGGAGAGAAATATGAACGTCTTAAATGCCAAAAGGTGCGTTCATTCTCTTTCTCATCCCTTTTATAGGTTCCCTTTTCCACGCCTAATTCCCGTGGGCCGGGCCTTTAGGCCCATCGTGGCCGGGCCGACTTAGGCCCATAATTAAATCCTTCGATTGTCAACCGTAAAACCTCACTCCACCAACTGGCTCACCAAAAAAAGGAAAAAAAAAAACCCACCTAACCTTAATCGCACCAAAAACCTTAAATTTCTCAAATGTCTCAAATTTCTCAAACAAAGACAAATCTAAATATAGAACAAACCAACTCTGTCCGCCCATCATCCTCCGTTCCCCTAGAAAATGGCCTCCGCCGTGTCTGCCTCCTCCGTATCTTCCTTCTCCGCCGCTTCCCGCCATGGCGACCATCTCACCCTGCACGCCCCCGGCACCCTCGACCTGCGCGCCCCTTCCTCAACTCCGAAGCCCCTCTCCATCAGAGCCCTCTCTGCCCCATCCCCATCCCCATCCCCCGCCCTCACCCCGGACGACCTCAAGAAGATCACCGCCGACAATGTGTACTTTGGAGCTGCTCTTTGTTCTCCTAGCCATCACAGGACTTGTGGTCGAGCCTTCCTTCTCATGTTCTAATGCTGTTTTTAATGCTTGCGAGACCTCATTAATGCACTTCATTGACTGTAGGCTTTGCGACTGATCAAATTGTTAATGCCACACAACGAGGTCTTTGTCAAGACTTTATTCCGATTCAACTAAGAGAAACTTTCATTCTTTACTTCAAGCAGAAGGAGCCACTTTATGAAAATTACATGCAAAGAACCGATGCTTTATCCATTTCCAGGGACATCAAAACAGACGGGGACAGATTACTTCTTTCCCATGTATTCTGACAAGCATAAAGTTAAATGTGAGGGGCGAACGACAATAGCTGTTTCCTAAGACAAAATACCATATAAGCAAATCCCTCTCTCTCCTTTCCTTTTCCTGAGCAAAACCAATGACTAACCATGAGACTTGAAAAGAGTGGCCAAAGGAAATGATGCAAGGGACAGGAGCAGAAGACATGATTGTTTGTAGGTTTGGTCTGCTCAATTCTCATGCACCAACCCCATTCTTCTGACCCACTGGCTTCTCCTCATTTGCATCTTCTGTCCCAGCAACACAATTTGAAGTGAAACTCATGAGCTTTTACCTGATGGAAGCCATCCAATGCTTCACTCAAGCACTTGGGAAGCTGCTGAGGAGGGTAAGAGCTTTTGAGCCACATAAGCTCATTTCAAATGAGCACTTCTTCTTCTTCTGCATCTTCTTCTATGAACACAATTTAGTGCCAACAAAACCAATCCTCACGAATTAACTTGCGAAAAGCAAAGAACCCATGATTCATCACAGCCAATCTCGTAGTATTTGATATGCCCGTTTCTCTATTGCGAAGATCATAAATATCTCTTTTTTTTTTTCCAAATAAATTAATTGAAATTAGAAAGGAATGAAATGCCAATTTTACTTTCCCTTTCTTTTCTTTTTTTTCTTTTCTTTCGGTTTTGGGCTTCAAGTGTTCATGTGCTGAGGAGGACCTGGGGGCGCTCTCAGGTCAATGTCAAGTCAACCGTTGACTTGACACCAAAGGCAATTCCGCGAGCCCCTTCCTCATTCATCATCAGCATCATCATCATTATCATCCATTCTGCGATACCTTCCTGTACGGAGATCTGAGCTCACAGAGAGAGAGAGAGAGAGAGAGAGAGAGATGGTGGCGCGGAGGTTCCAGGTCCGCCACGACGGCTCCGACTACGAAGTCGACTACAACACCGACGACGGCCTCGATGTCTCTCTCTCTCTTTCTCTCTCTCTCTCTCTCTCTCTCTCTCTGATTCTTGCTGCAGCTAAGGCCTTCGCCTCTCCGTTTTTGCAGGTGTTCAGATACCAGCTCTTCTCCCTCACCGAGATCCCTCCCGACGAGCAAAGGGTTCATCTCTCTCTCGCCGAATCGTCCCGAAAAATCGTTGCTTTTTTAGCTGGGTTAGTGCATTGGGTTAGGGAATTGAGGTGCGATAGCGGCTGATCATTCGGTTTTGTTTTTTTTTTTTTTTTTTTTTTTTTTTTTTGGGTTGTTGTTGCCTTCGTCAGATCGTCGCGGACGGTGACGATCGGGTCGTCTCCGAGGACTCCGATCTCGCCGCGGTCGCCGGCAAGCTCCGGGTCGTGTCGATCGATGAGGAAGGGGAGAGGGCGGCGGACCAGGGCGCCGGCGCCGGCAGCAGCAGCGCCGAATTGCTCAAGTCGGATGAGGAGCTGGCTCGATTGCTGCAGGTAGAAACCGATATTTGTTGGATCGCGGGCATCGCCTGAACTTTGCTGAAAATTGGCGCGGCCAACTTGTGCTTTTCGTTTGAGAAATTTATCCGCCGCTCCAATTTAATATTTTCATCAGATAGTTGTGAAGTTTCAATTTTTTTTCGGTTCTTTTAGGCGGAAGAGGAAGCACTGCTGTTGCAGCAGTTTGTCGTGGGCGAGAATAGTGCTGACATGGAGAAAAGATTGAGGCCTTACATTGATCAAGTTCGCGGGGTAATAATAATCTGTGTCTGTACTTCTTTTTCTCTCGTCCGTGGTGGTGAGAACGATATTAGCCACTTGACTGAATCAATGCTGTGAAATTTAGTATGAGGATCCTAAAGCCCAAGAGGCTGCTCGGAAGACTGTACCAATAGACGAGCTTGAGGAAAAGGCATTGGCATCTCTGGCCAAGGTGAGAGGGGTAGTGTGGTTTTGCTTTGACCTCATTTTACCTTTGAGAACCCGCAGTGTAATTTTGCTTACCGTCAAGGACCAATTTGCTGATGTTTTCTGTTGCAAACAATGAGCATTTTTGTTGCTTTGGCCATTCATGAGTGTAAATTAACTTATGTTCAGGTGGGGAAATTCAAACCATCCAAAAGTGAACGGGATCATGCTTTCTTAATACAGCTGGTTTACTGGTTCAAGCGTACATTCAGGTGCTTTTAACAGTTGTCCATTGCATTTTTCTGCTTAGTTCTTCTAAATTCTGGATAGTGTATATCTTGTGTGGTGATTGCTGATATGCAACCGCAGCTGAAGAGTTTTTTCATCATTTCATGTTTACATCACCTATTTTTATTATAGTGCAACAGTTTTTTGAAGTATTCCTACTAGTGGGCTTTTCATATTCATCTGTTTCGTGGGTAGATAACTTCTTCCATCTATTCATTTAGCGTACAGGGAAGTGCTCGTGATACATATATGGATAGAGTTCATGGTAGAAGTCATTGTTTTTTCATGGGTTTCAATTTGGGACGTCATAGTCATCTTGATCAGCACTGAGGATCTAGATGTCATTATTGTATGCTTAAGTGGAAGCAGTCCTCTCAGAAAAATCAGACATCATACTCTAAATGTCACCCGTCTTGCACTATGAAACTCCCAGTTATATTAACCAGAGCATGCTTTGCACCTTTGTTTGATAGGAGGTTTAAATTCTGATTCAGGACTGCAGGATGGCAACTTTGCTTTTTACACTTGCCATGCTTAAGCAAATAGTTGTTTAGTGATCTTTATAGGAGCATGATGGGCGGACATGATGGGCGGACATGACGGTTGAAAAGGGAAAGTTTTATCATTTAAGGCACTATTTCTCAGAGTTAGGAATAATCATCTTAAGACAGGTAGAAAAATTGAAGGCTGAAAAGAGGGGGAAATAATGACATCATCTACTATGTAAATCTCTTGAATACTTACCTTTATAACATGGTTTATAATGATGAAAAGTGCAAAAGAGGAATTTTGTGTTCCTTAAAGTACTATGAATAAATTACTAACCTGTGTTCTTATATCCTTGTTGCCTGTACAAATTTAGTATCTAAACTGGAATATAAGAGGGGTCTGAACTCATCTACTTTTGCAGCTGGGTTAATGCTCCTCCTTGCGAAGGATGTGGTGGTGAAACTGTAGGTCAAGGCATGGGCAGGCCGCTTCCTTCTGAACTTCTTTATGGCGGTTCTCGCGTTGAAATTTACCGGTAGGAAAAGATTACTATCTTATTCCCATCTAATTAGCCCCCATTCCCCTAAAAAAAAATAATAATAAATAAAGAAGAAAAACCTTCCCTGTTTAATTTCGTCATGCAGCCAACTTTGGATTTTATTCAAAATTTAGACTTGTGCTTTCCTGAAATACGCTGTTCTCTTGGCAATCATATGTACATATTATGTGGCTGGGGAATTAGTTCATCTGCATTTTTATAGTAACTCATAGAGGAGTACATATTCTCCGGGGGAAATAAGCAAAAACATTCTCAAAGTAACAAGAGGTTATTGCTATTTAAGAAGCAGATATTTGTTTAGGAGGAGAAGGAAAAGAATAATATCATGGTTGAAGATTATGTGCTGGAGCATATACCGTAAGAATATCACATCTATCTTAACTTATGTACGACACTCACGTGCATGTCATAACTTCTAAAAAACATAAACTTATGTACCGTAACTTCTATTCAATCACTAAATGCAATGAGTTCTAAAAAAAAAGAAAAAACGTTTGAGTGCCATAGCTTTTTAAAAAACTTTTACTCCATGTACCGAAAATCTGTCGTGGCATGGTACTTGTAATGAATGTTTTTTAAAAGTTGTGACACTCAAGTAATCATTCTTAGAATTCGTGGCACTTAAGTGAACGTCTTTTGAGAAATCATGGCACTTAAGTGACCCAAAAAAAAAAAAAATTATGGCACTTAAGTGAGTGTAGTATGAAAGTTATGACACCTGTGATGTCCTTATCTAGTTTTCAGAGCTTTGAAGTTTTTAAGATAAAAAAATTGACTCATGCAAAATCCTAGGAACTAGGAAGGCAAAAAAATATGTTGGACTTGGAGTACATCAAAGTTCGAATGTCAAACCCCATATTCAGGAATAACCATTGGCATAGTGTGATGGACTGCTAGCATTTTGAATATTGGAGAAGTGCTTATCCAGTCCACTACCTTCTTATGAGCACATTTCCTTCAGGAAAAGAAAAGGAAAGAACCAAAAAAAAAATTGTAAGATTTGCATTCAAGATGTTTGTTTGTAGCTATCTGGATGACAAAAGTATTTGAAGCAAATTAACTTGGCAAATATATTAGTTGTTATGTTTG
Source organism: Eucalyptus sp. ANBG9806169 (assembly GCA_014182395.1). Classification (NCBI taxonomy): domain Eukaryota; kingdom Viridiplantae; phylum Streptophyta; class Magnoliopsida; order Myrtales; family Myrtaceae; genus Eucalyptus; species Eucalyptus sp. ANBG9806169. The sequence goes on from CM024580.1 coordinate 40,788,119, forward strand.
GCTTTATGGTTCCCTTTGCTAAACTGGCCTTTCTTAATCTTTTTGTTGTCTTTTGCCAATTCTAGCTGCACACGCTGCTCAAGGATCACGCGCTTTCCAAGATACAACGATCCAGTGAAGGTATTTTGGTTTTCTAACCTCAACAGAAATTAGTTCTTTGGTGTCCTCCCTTTTCCCATGAGAGAATATTGTACTCTACAGACAACTAATTTTTTGCCTCTTTTTCTATTGGAAGCTCTTAGAGACAAGAAGAGGCCGTTGTGGGGAGTGGGCAAACTGCTTTACATTCTACTGTCGTGCTTTTGGTTATGAAACCCGTCTGGTTAGTTATTTTTTTTTTTTTTTTTTTTTGCCTTGATCCTTTAGGCTTCATGATACGGTGGGTCTAAACTTTGTAATTTCTTCTTTATTTCCAAATAAGAAATTAATCTGCCAAAATGCATATTTAGTCTTCAAATATATAGGATTGATCGCATGTTATGTTATTTGGTGCAGCAAATGTACTTGGTATAGGTCTGGTGATAAATTTGAATAGAAAAAATTGGTTTGAGTATGAGTTTACGTGAATTAAACCTTAAGTCGTTTGCTTTGCCATTACATGCTCTGGGTGGATCATCTACAAGATAATATTTTGTTAAGGCACACTTTTTTGTGTTTTGTATCAGCCAATTAGCCTCAATATGAACTTGCATGAATTAAAGCTTAGATCACTTATTTTGCCATTTCATATTTATGGGTGCATCACTATCTCCGAAATGATAATGTGTCAAGGCACTCTTTCTTGTATTATGTATTGTGTCATCTGAGGTCTTAATGGCTTTTCCCCCTTCGCTGTCTCTTGTTCTTGTGTAGGTTTTAGATTTCAATGATCATGTGTGGACAGAGTGCTTTTCAGTACATCTGGGAAGGTAGAAACATCATTAACATGCTGCAACTCGTTCACACTTTCTGTGAAGCATGATTTTTAGTCAACAATCACAAGTATTTCCTATTGTGCATGATTGTGCAGATGGATGCATCTTGATCCTTGTGAAGGAGTTTATGACGAACCTTTGTTATATGAAAAGGGGTAACACAGTTTGATTCCCCTTTGATTGTGACTCATTCTAAAATGTTTAAGAGAACTACTTTTGCTTTCCAATATTGAGAGAACTACTTTTGCTTTCCATTCTTAATATGCTAGGTGGAGTAAGCAAATGAATTATGCATTTGGGATAGCAAAAGATGGAATCTATGATGTCACAAAACGCTACACAAGGAAGTGGCATGAGGTAATTTATCTTTTCAGCAGCATATGGTCCTAACTGGGAGTTTCACCAACATCCACAGTAGATTTTGTTTTTCTGCTTGTAGATTTTCACCAACGTAAGATTTATACTCATATGTTGTGTTACGGTATGGAAAGACAGATTCTCTAAGTAACCTATTAAATAATAGCACATCACCTGAAAATAGATGAGTCATTGATATTTATTTTGCAAGTAACTTGTCATGACCCTTGAGGGGGTAACTTGAGTTGAGTAATTGAGAGAATCCGATAGATTGTGCCAAATTATTTCTTTCTTGGTTTAACGTGCAGGTTTTAACACGGCGAAACTTGATCACGGAGACATCTCTTTCAGCTGTTTTAGCTAAGTTGACAAAAGAATGTCGGAGAAGTTTTACATCTCAGGTGCTTTCTGCCCTTGAAGATCGTGACAAAAGGGAAATGGAAGCAATTGAGAGAGATCTTCATGCAGCAGATGATGCCTCGGTATCTTTACCTGGAAGGCAAAGTGGGGACAAGGAATGGCGCATCTCGAGATCAGAGATTGGTCCAGATGACAATGGCTCTTTGCGTTGCTCTTCTTGCCCAGTTCGTGTTTGCTTTGATGAGCATGTAACGAAAATCTATGATGCATTTTCTCCTATCCTCTCTCTCTTAGCAGACAACTCTGTTGCTAAGCTTAGAGCTCTCGAAGTTTTTGAGACTTTTAGGGAACTTTTAGAAAAGATGAGGAAATCACCCTTCAAAACAAGGAGAGTGTCACTTGATTCAGCTTCAATTGGGACACCACCATTTGTGCATCAGTTGCTTCCTTCCTTCGGCGAGTTACTCAATGCACTCTCTGTGAAGTGTGAACACGTGGACGGGAAAATTGACATATCTCTGGCTGGTGACCCTGTAAAAACCTCACTAGCATTACCTGTAGTTCTGGATGCTTTGGATGACGTGATCCATAACCTTAGACAGAGTGACCATTTCGGTAGTGATGTTCTGTCCTTTCCACTGTTGAAATCTAATAGAATCCACTCTGGTTCAGTTCTTGCAAGCGGTGAGGAACTTCCTCTTGGAATTGTAAGTAGTGGTTTGCTCTTTGACTTTGTAAGCTTCCTTCACAGTTTTACTTGTCGTACGTCCATGTTATGTCATTAAACTATTCTGATGAACTTTCAGGCCACAGCAGCATTTGATGGTACTCGTGAGACCAAATGGGAGGAACCAAATGGGGGTCGAGGTAAAATGACCTTATCTATGAGAGTTGTAGGATTGTTTTTTCATTTGGCACTCTGATGGTGAGATCGTGGTGAAAGCATGATGGATCACCAACGAATTTTGTATGGTTGCTGTATCCTGTGTATGTTCTTTCCAACTGTTAGTTTGTGTTTTCATTTGTTAGTTACTGAAATTAGTCTTGCAGGTTGTTGGATCATGTATAAAGTACCGGATGGCCAGATGAGAGAGCTTGTGGCTTACGAGTTGATGTCTGCCAATGACGTTCCAGAAAGAGATCCTATGAATTGGTGCGCTTCCTTCTGCATAGTCCTCTGTTGGCGTGTGGATTCTATTGTTCATGTTGTTTACCTTAACTTTAAAAGTATACTACTGTTATTGCTAAAACAATGCGTGATGTTCATAAACCATTTAGTCAGCAAAATTCATCTGGTTTTCGTGATTCCCTAACAGTCCGATTGCATATCATATTCCTATGAGCTTTAGATGGATCAAGGAATGTCTCGATCTTGTTTCAGTCATTGATCATCAGACCATTGAATCATCTGTTCAGAGATAGTCAATTCCTTATTCCTTCTGGCATTGATGCCCTAATTATAGGTTTAAAGAATCACATTTAAATGAATTGCTACATTTCGGTCACTTATCAGGGTCCTGGAGGGAAGCAGCGATGGCGGATCTAGCTGGCATGTATTGGATGAACAGACTTCCCAGCTGTTTAAAAACCGCTTTGAGCGCAGGACTTTCAAAATTAAAACGAAAGTGCCCCCGTCCAATGCTTTCAGGTACAGTGTCAACCAAAGATTTTTTTTTTCCCCATAGTTTGAAAGTTAGGTCTGATCAATCGTTCACTTGAGGTTACATATCGCAGGTTTAGGTTTCTCGCAGTTCGAGATGTTCAATCAAACTCGCGGCTGCAGTTAGGAAGCATCGACCTTTATGCAAGATGCAGGTGACGCACCCAAACCCAAGCCAACCGGGGCGGTTTCAATATATTGCAGTAGCCAACCCATGTCGGAACAAATGAGAGAGATAAAGTAATATTGTCATAATTCTAAAAAGATCAAATTATTCCTGAAGAGAAATGGTGCCTCCGGTGTTCCATTCTCTTCCCTTCCCCAGAGACTGCTACATGTATCGCCTTATGGGGCACGACCAGGCATTTAGACCCCAATGTACTCTGCATTTGACTTTTTGGTAAACTGTCGATTACCTTATTGCCAAGAAATTCATAGTCATGGCCAGACATGTGGATTGGAAAAGGAATTAGTGAATAAATTCAGCTGAGTCAAAAGCTCATGTGCAATCTTTGAACCACGGTTGCTACTGATCATAACACTTTGTACAGCTCGAGCTCGCCGGCTTCAGATCTACTCATCTTCGAGCCATTGATTTAATTATAAAGAAGGAACAGAAAGATCACATCCCTCATTGTTTAATGATTCTTCCCTCCCAAATCTTTTGTCCGAGTCAGATGTTTATGCAGCAGGAATTTGAAGAGGGGCATGTGGAGATCCTGAAGCGGAAACAGCTACCAAGATGACACTCTCTCACCTACCATTGCCAACCGTAAAACCTCACTCCACCAAATGGCTCACCAAAAAAAGAAAAAAAAAAAAAACCACCTAACCTTAATCGCACCAAATACCTTAAATTTCTCAAATTTCTCAAATTTCTCAGACAAAGACAAATCTAAATACAGAACAAACCAACTCTAACCGCCCACCATCCTCCGTTCCCCCAGAAAATGGCCTCCGCCTCCGCCGCCGCCGCCGCCGGCACCATCTCCTCCGTATCTTCCTTCTCCGCCGCTTCCCGCCACGGCGGCCGTCTCACCCTGCGCGCCCCCGGGACCCTCGACCTGCGCGGCCCTTCCTCAACTCCGAAGCCCCTCTCCATCAGGGCCCTCTCCGCCCCATCCCCATCCCCATCCCCCGCCCTCACCCAGGACGACCTCAAGAAGATCGCCGCCGACAAGGCCGTGGGCTACGTCCGCAGCGGCATGGTCCTCGGCCTCGGCACCGGCTCCACCGCCGCCTTCGTCGTGGCCAAGCTCGGCCAGCTCCTCCGGTCCGGCGAGCTGTCGGACATCGTCGGGGTCCCGACCTCGAAGAGCACCGAGGAGCAGGCCCGGGGGCTCGGCATCCCGCTCTCGGTCCTCGACGACCACCCGCGGCTCGACCTCGCGATCGACGGCGCCGACGAGGTGGACCCGGATTTGAACCTGGTGAAGGGGAGGGGCGGGGCCCTCCTGAGGGAGAAGATGGTGGAGGCCGCTAGCGACAAGTTCGTGGTGGTGGCGGATGAGACCAAGCTCGTGAGTGGTCTTGGCGGGAGCGGATTGGCAATGCCGGTTGAGGTGGTGCAGTTCTGCTGGAAGTACAATTTGGTGAGTGATTCTGGAGCCCGGTGACTGGTTTTGTTTTTACGTTCTTGATTTAATGTTGAAATGTTGAAAGTTCTTATCTTTGGGAATGTGTATTGAAATGGAGTTGTGTTGGTGTCACTTGCTTGGAAGGATATGTTACTTCTGCAGGTGATTCTGGAGTGCGTTGTGATGTGAAGTTCTTGATTTGAACATCAAGTTCTAATTTTTCGGAGTGTGGGTTGAAATGGAGTAATGTTGGTGTTGCTTGACAGAATTGGTGGAATTTTCGGTGGGTTGGTGTGATTTCCCTGTTGAATTTGATTTGAAGTAATATGTATTACTTTTTCCTTGCGGAAGTTTTGTTTTCGTAGTAATTCTGCTGTTCATTTTGTCTGATCTTAGTTCACCTGTTTTTTCGATTGAGAATTGAAATATGAGAAATTGGATTAATCTCGCATGTTTACAACTTCCTCATGACTTGCACAGCACCTGGCTGCATCGTTCATTCACGGTGGAGATCTGAGGAAACCCCAGCATGCCTTTTGAATTTCTAATGGAAAAGGGATTGTGGAGTTAAAAGCTTTCTGCTGTTGACGTTTATTAATGTGCTTGTTGGTATGGTTGAGCTCCCTCAAATGCTGAAAATTATGTTGATTTTTTATGACAACAGGTAAAGCTTCAAGAATTGTTCAACGAAGAAGGCTGTGAGGCAAAACTGAGGTTGAACCAGGATGGGAAGCCCTATGTCACCGATAATTCTAACTATATTGTGGACTTGTACTTTAAAACTCCAATTAAGGACAGTTTAGCAGCAGGGAAGGAAATATCGGCATTCGAAGGGGTGGTCGAACATGGACTGTTTCTCGACATGGCAACAGCGGTGATCATTGCTGGAAAGAATGGTGTAGAAGTAAAATCCAAGTGATTTTCCCTGGGGAAGGGTGAGCTTTGAATTTGTATCTTCATTCACATTTTGTAATTCTTATATGGATGCTTAATTGAGTCCGATAAATATTGTGGTATATTCGCAGTTTTTGAGCTGCTAACTGCATCAGATCCTCCTTCAAAGGTGAAAATTTTGAATAAAGGAGATATACTGCTCTGACTAATCGTTTCAAAGCATTTTCACTCATATATAAGATTCCAGAATATATACCCTCTGTTCTTTATAGTTTCTTTGCATTTTTGGTGCAATTACTCACATAATGATTCAGAAGATTTATAGCAAAAGTATCCTTATGGGAGCTTCAGTTTTGTTATGGAGCATCACCCAATTAACAGAAAGAACCAGCATCCTAGAACAGGTTGGCTTGCTTCATGACTATTCGAGTGTTTTAACATAGCTGGGATTGCTTGGATACTGGGGTTTGACATGCTTGCTCACTCATAATGACTCGACAGCCAAGCCAAGTACTCTTTATTTTCTTTCTGATAGATTTGTAGTTTAGAGAGCTAAAGGACATGAGTTTCTCGGCGGTCTACTTTTGGCAGACTTGAGGGTTAATCCGTAAGTGCCTAAACTTACATTGGGCTTGGGTGCTGAATGTATGCTTTGTCTTTAGATTGCAGTTGGGTCACTTTCGGATTTATCGTGCGTAACTTTCGGCTAGCACGTTGCGTAAGCGGACCAAATTGCAATACTTTACTCAATGGCATAGTGATCATATTGCTCTCTCGGGTCAAAAGAGCGTGCTTCGTTCAGCTAAGGAGCCTTCGTTTCTAGTAATCTGTCAATCAGCACTAATGTGTGACTAAAAAAGTGGGTAGAGATACAGCTGACGGTATCTAGCTTTTTAGCTGTACCATCTCTGAGATTAACCGAGACTGTCAAAAATAGTGTGAAACATCAGCTTGCAAGGAATGGGATCACATACAAGATGGAACTTGGGTAAATGGTGCTAATTTCTATTCTTCTGGAAGAATAAATTTGGAATAGAATCGCGTTTGATAAAATTTTTGATCTCAGGAACAAATTTTTATTTTTTTGTTCCCGGAAGTAGATTTGAAATAGAATAAAAAATAAATAAAAAAAGTTGATTCTTGTTCCCGAGAACAATGCTAGAATCAATAACCTATTTTCTCTTTTTCTTTTCTTTTTTCTTGTTCTTCTTCCCTTTTCTTCTTCTTCATCTGCTGCCATCGCCGCGGTTGTCATCCGCTGCCGTCCGCTGTCCGTCGCCCACCGCCCACATCTGACAATCGGTCCAGTGAGCTCGCTGAAGGCTTGCCAGGCCAGGACAAGGTTCGGCAAGCTCACCAGTGGCCAGGCTGGCCTCACCCAGGCCTCTCCCAGTCACTAGCTAGGCCAACCTCGTGGTGGCCCGACAAGGTCGAGCCCCACCGGCGGCTAGGCAAGCTCAGCCTCACCAAATCTAGGCGAGGCCACTTGCCCAACTATGGTTCAACCGAATAGGGCCAACCTCGCTGAGGGCCAGCGACGCTCCAGTGAGGTCGCCAAATGCAATTCTATTTCGGAAATTGAAATTTTGGACAGTTACCAAATGGCTTAAAATGCTTTAAAATGGTTCCTGGGAACAGAATAAAAAATAATCATTTCTGATCAGAAATTGTTTTCAGAAACAGAAGCGTTACCAAACGTGCCCCTAGTCTTTCTTTGTTACACTGGCGACTGCTAAATTATAAGATGTGATCTGATGAAACGGTACTAGTGATTCCACTTGAGTTACTTTTTCCTATCGAAATCCATTTACGCCTGATCATTTTACGGTACCAAATTCATCATCAATCAAGACGAATAAAGAAACCTTTTATAAAGAATGCACAGCTAGATTTTTTATCTATTATATTGCCATAAATAGGTCGTTTTCCTCAAGACGGCAATTCGGATCCACCATTTTCCTAACAGCTTGACATTTTCTACTGATGATAGGGATTCCCAGAAGAGCAAATTACGTGGATGTTGACTTGGGAAGCGTCTCTACTGCGTTGCTTATCTGTTTCTTCGCATCCGATAGTGTGTAGTCTTAAATGAGAAAGCTATATGATAGCTATTAGACGGGTTTTGCGTTTATGCAGCTCACTTGCACGTTAAGGAGTACCGACACAAACACGCGATATGACACGATATGACACACCGACACGTCATTTATCAAAAAATAAAGAATTCTAACACATTAGAATATGTTATAAATTAAATGTATTTTTTAAATATATACATGATTATTTCAATCAAATTAGTTTGATTCAAATTGACAAATAAATAAATAATAAAAAAGAACTCATAATGAATTTACACTAAAAATATTAATTCATCATTTGTTAATACCATAATTCATTATTTGTTAATAACATTCATTGTTTTAATTTGACAAATTCAATTATATTCTATTCCAATAATTCATGAAACTTAGAGGAAAAAAACAAGTGATACATATTCCACTATTAAATTTAAAATTTAATAATAAGTCAAAAAAAAAGACAATTTACATTTCACCATCATATATAATAAGAAGTCCCTTCCCCCTTTATTATTTTTATTATTTTTATTTTTACATATTTACATTTTTGACCCATCATTTATTGAAAATTTTTAAAATTAATCCCGTGTATGTCCAAATCGCGTGTCAAAATTTTGGATTTGTATATCGAAGCGTGTGGGGAAAGTTAACCACGTGTAAATTTTCTGACACCTATTGATCCAATGTTGGAATATGTCGAAATGTGCCGGACAAGTGTCGGAGTGTCCAACACGACATGAAGACTCCCGAAAAATGTTGGTACTTCAGAGCTTACACGTGCCTACATGCGAGAGAGAGAGAGAGAGTATGAATAGGCCTTTGTAGTCAAAAACATGTGTAATCGCTGTCTATTATACATCAATAATGTTTCACCAACTCCCGCACCTTATTAATACACGAAAGACTTTTTACACCACACAAAATGAAACAAATGAAGAGAATGCATCATCAGCAACAACGACCCTGTGCGTATTCAAAACCATGACATGTGTAGTATAGACCAGGTAAGAGATATAGATGGACCCTGCACATCCCCCTCCTACTTCTTCAGGACCAAAGCAATAGATGTGGTGAGGATGGCCATCCAAACGATCTTGCCCGGAAGGACAGCGTAACCTGAGAGATCAGGAACGGAGTAAGCTGTCAGAATAGTATTTTGCTGCGTATGAAAGACTGTCCAAAAGTTTATCAGCAGGATTTTTTCTTTGAGGTAGACCAAACAATTGATTTTTTCCCTTCTTTGCAACTTAAAACAGTTAACCAGCAGTTCTCTGAGACATCCGATTCACGTTGCACCCGACTTACTATACCGTCTACCAATCTCATGCAACTAACCAGACGTCACAACAACAGCAAACCCAATATTAATGTGTATGATCCCGGTGTACTATGTGTAACCGCTAATTCAGGTAGAGATTTTCATTTGGCGTGTAATTTGAGGCATTGTGTGGACAGGAAGGAAAGGATTACTTGTAGGAGTGTGTGACAAGGTAGACTTTGCGCGTGTCGACGGCGCAGTTAGGCGAAATTTGAATAATGGCCAAGTATCAAAGTCTTTTTCTCCAAATAAAAATCGCCACGCTGCAAGTGTATCAGATCACAAGTGCAGGTGGTTTGACCTTTCAAATGCAGACGCTTAAACCCTACCAACCCGAATGAAAAGACGTTTCTTTTGTGTCCTGATTCGTACTTATCAATGGGTCTTTATCATAAGACTTCTCCAGAGAGAAGCCATCAGAGGTTTTCTATTGGTCACGCTCCTGTGAAAAGGGGTTTATTCGAAGATCTAAATTCCCCTTTTGCCTCCTTTAACATGCATCTTTCATTCTGTAGCTCTTAATATCTTCTGCAATAGAAATGGTTGTAGAAGTAACATTTAAGCAGAGATATTGTGCATAAGACTGTTGTTTGGCTGCCAATCTCACCGTGACTCCCGCTACCTAAGGTAGAAGACGTTGTCCTGGTCGAACTGGCGACTTTGATTCCAAGCTTGGCGCAATCGGCTCCAATTGCACCTTCAATACAAACAACTCATATGACCAAACTATACAAATAAAAAAGGAACATGGAGGTTAATGAGAGACATTTCATTGCGACTTATAAATTCTTGTTATTGTTCTTACAATCGTTGAAGCAAGGGAAAACGCTGACGTTCATCAGATTGCTATAACCAGGACTGCACTGACATATATGATCGTATGATGTTGATTTGTTGCATGTTCCTCCTCCGCAGTAGGTCCAGTAGCAAGCTGCAGGAGCAAATGAGTAGAGCAATCTTCAAACTCAGAAAATGAAAGTTCAGAAGTAGTTTAATGAAGAAAATTATAACGAGGGGTTAAGTTGATTACGGTCAAAGAAAGACAGGTTCCATGGAACTGGTGGGCTCGGCGGAGGAGCCGGCATGCAAGAGTACTGGAGCGAACCTGCAATAAGAACATGTTTGCCCCATTAAACGGCTTTTTGTTATGTACTTGTGTTTTAAAGATTCAAAAGAACATATTCTTTCATATTGATAAGTAACAGTATCGAAAGAATATATATTAATCGGTAACAGTTGCAGTCATTAGCCAAAGCAAGTTAACGGTTGAAGTTTGCCCCACTCCGTATCTTAAAGTAAGCTAGATGTGCATTTCCAGATAAAGCAAAGCCTAAAACTTGCATATCCGGCATTTGTCAACTTCAACCCCCTAACCCAATATCTCAAGCTTAAGATCGCATCACTTCAAGGAAAATAAGTAGCTTCACAGAAGGATTCATATATATATGATATTGTAGGAAGTGAGGTGGGTAAGGAGTCGAGCTCCCGCTCTTCCTTGACGCAGGACGGTGTCTCAGCAGTGGTGTTTGAGAAGGAGCAAGTTTACTCACAATTGGGAATGACACAAGGGAGGAACTTGAGATTGTCTTCATTGTCCAAGCGCGTCCTCCTCCATCCGGCCTCGCACTCGCAGATGTAGGTGAAAGGGTAGCTCGAATTCGTTACACAGGTCCCTTTTCCACACTCCACCTCATCACACACCTTCTCTATATTTGTTTCATCACAGAAGAGCACTTTTCCATGTATTAGCATAGCATCTCTGCTTTAGAGAGAGAGGGAGGGAGGGAGGGAGGGAGAGAGAGAGAGATGATGATGATGATGATGATGAAATACCATTAAAAGGAGTCCAAGGGAGTCCTAAAGCGGCAATTGGTAGCAGCACAAGCACGGCTAAGAAAACTGTTAACTCGGAAGTAGCCATAACTACTAACAAGCTATATTTGCAAGAGCTGGCAGTTGAGCTTTTTCTGATAAAACGTATCCGACGCAATATGTATATATAGGAACGAGTTTTCTAGGTACCCATTAGAAAACAACGAACCAGAGAACGAGATTTTCCAACTCACGGAAGTTTCTTCATAAATGACACATCAATTTGAAATCCGCCGAACGGGTCATGGGGTGTATTGTCCCCCCACACAAGTCAGTGGGAATTTTCAAATTATTTTTAGCATTTCTTGCACCTTGGTTTAGTGCTTCAGTTGTCCCATAGCCTCCGGTTGTTGACAGAAAAACCAGAAAAGAAAGAGAGAGAACAAACAACCAGGTCCAGAAGTGGGTAGGGTCAGTCCAATGTCATTTTCAACACGGAAAAGATAAAGATCAGAGTTTTATCTGGTCCAGACAAGCCAAGACCTGACAGATAGAAATTAGAATATCCGGGGAGACGTGAGAGATGATGCAGAAATTCAGAACAATGAGATTTGCCGGTCCGTTTTTCGTTTTTGCATATCACGGAAGCTTCTTCCATTTCATGTGTGCGAAAATTTAGTCTTAGCCAATAAGAAACAGACGAGGGAAAAGTAGTTTAGCAGTCGTTAATGTAATGGCGACATCGACACGGATATATGGACCCAAGCGTTTTGGTGGGGATTGACATTGCTGAATTCCCAGCTGCATCGGATTGGCCTATCTTCCAAGGAAGGACCGAGGAACGCCGCGTCCTCACGACTCGACCCGGAACTCCAAAGATTGAAAGTGAGGAATCGTGAGAAGAGGGGGTAATTCGATTGACCGTAAAAGAAAGAAAGCGGACCAAGTTGGAGTAATTTTCGCAGGACGAGAAAACTAGATGAGGCCCCTACTGTTTATCATCTTCTCTTCCCCAGAATTCTCTTTTATTTCTGGTGCGTTGACTCTTGTTTTTGCAACTGGGGGTGGTTTGGTTCTTCAAGTCCTTTTCCTAAGTTCAAATTTTCTGGTTTTTGAGCATGACTTTGTGTCACGGACTACCAAAACAGGACGGCACATTGATCGCGCATATCCGCTGAGACTTTCTAGAAGTACTGCTCTTGACAAGTTCGATCCATATATACAGTGAGAACACTTGGAAAAATCGGTGCGACCTATGGATCCGGGACCACGCTGTTGGACGACTTCGTCATGCTGTTTGTCCCGTCGATAGCTCCTAACTTTAACTCTTCATCATGTTTGGCGCATCATGCCAGCAGTCGACCCCCCAACTCCTGCAAGCGCAGGGAAGTGGCGTGGCCGTTTTCTTACTCGAAAGTCGCGATCTCAAGGATAACTGACGTTATTTTGTTGTCAGATATACGTTTTTATGTATTAAATAGAAAGGTAATCTAGTTATAAAGTTAAGACATCTAAACCTTAACAATTACCATCTTAGACGTATATACGGTCATCTCAACTTATATTCAAAATCCAACTTCCCAAATCTTATTCATCGATAGCAAAAGAATCTGAAAAAACACATGATATGGATAAATTGAGAGTAGTTTTTAAGACTAGAATTTTTAAGGTTTTGGGCTGGGGAGGGCTGGGCCTGTTATAACACATTGTGAGCCCCATTGTCTTGAGAACAGTGGCTCTTCATACACTATGTTTATGAAAACAATAGCAAGAGGATGTTGACAATTTTACAAGTTATAAGCTTACAGGTTGCGTTAAAAAAATGAAACCCTAGATACTTTTTCAGTTTCTACAATGCAGAAATAAAATCTCGGATGATGACAACCTTTACAGGTTATAAAGCTTCAGGAGAATGGCAAATGGCAAGACAGGAAGTGAAAACTATCTGCAGGCCTCAACCAAACAATTAATTTGGCTGAATCACTCTAGTCCACACAGTCCCAGATCAAACCAGGACAAAAGTTCATTAAATACAACAAAAGCTAATGAATTCAAGAGCTTCTTGAGTTTCTATAAGTACAAAATTCATCTAGTATAGAGCAATTCAGGAAGAGGGTCTGCGTTAATTCTCAGTTTCTTTTTCCCAGATTGCGGTGCTAAGAAGATGGGAAAGGCGAGCAGATGGATCCGAAACTTCTTGTTAAGGAAAAGGGATGAGAAAGATAACAAGAAGATCAATGATGCTTCTGTTTTATCTGGGTATGTGGCTGCCAGCAGCGGTTTACCACTGCCAACCCCGAAGATAAAAAGGCGATGGAGCTTCGGGAAATCTGCAGCCAAAGGAAAGGCACACAAGCTCTCAAGGTCAATGGATTTGACCGAGACCACTCAGCTGGTGATGCAGGCAAAGGCCGAGTTTCAGCTTCGGCGCGACCGCTCATTGGCACTGTTGGCCATAGCCAGTGATAAACATGCAGCTGCAATGAAAATACAGGCGGTCTTTCGCTCTTACTTAGTAAGTATCGTTGTTCGTACAGTAGTTCTTGTTACAGCAGTTTCTAATTCGTCATTTAAAATGAAGCGAATCAGGTCCAAGAATAGATGTAAGGATCCTCATGTTGTGTTGCAGAAATTTGACTGCGTTTTTGTAATACCAGTCATAAGCTTTAACGTTTATTATCATCTGATGACAAAAATTGCAGGCAAGGAAAGCATTATGTGCTTTAAGGAGTCTAGTGAAGCTACAGGCCCTTGTGAGGGGTTTCCTTGTGAGGAAGCAAACTACAGCCACTCTACTGCGCATGCACGCGCTAATGTCAATTCAAGTCCGAGCCCGTGTTCAAAGGATCCAGATGGCAGAGGAAGCGCAAGTCGCGGTTCCTAGGCGGTCGTCGGTACATAGAAATTCATTCCAGGATGGCTACAACAGAAAAGTACAGAAAGTAAGTGAAAAAGCAAATTTTCACACGCAATACGCAATTCAAAACTTTGATGTTTGAACATTCCTTCAGAGATTGTATTTAGTGATGATCGATTCATTTTAGAAGAATATAGTGTATCTGCAATTCGGTAGTATAATTAGTGAAAACGAATCTTCATAACACTCCTGAGCAAACAGGAACCACTGGATAGAAATCCGATAGAGTCATGCCAAGTCTCAAAGAGCAAGAGTGGCTACTTCAATCAACCAAAGGTGGAAAGAAGAATAGAGCAAGGCTTTACCACTTACTTTTCCGGAGACCTCTCGGTAGCGAGACAAGGACAACAGTACGAGGAATACTTCTTTTCCTCGGCACAAAACACTCCCCGAGACAATCGGTCCGTCATCACTAAAACGAGATCGAGAAGAGCTTCTTTCGCTTTTCGTCACACAGATACTGCGGACTCTGCATCTCAGAATTATGCATTGGGGCCGCATTACATGGCAAACACAGAGTCATCGAGGGCAAAAACCAGGTCTCAGAGCGAACCGAAGCAGCGGCCCAAGTGGAGCGCATGGCAGAAGAGCAAGCAGACCCCATCGGCGGATGGTACAAGCACACAGCTCGGGACTCAGTTGAGAGACCTCACTCCGGGGGCGAAACTCGCTTCTCAAGAAAATCAAGAACCGTGGTTCGTAAAGCTCTATAAGTCGAGGAGATCGGTCAACGACAGTGAGAGCTATACCACCACCAGCACTGTGACTAGTCATTCCAACTATAGCAGACCTCTTTTCGCCTACGAGGTATGACTCGAATTGAAGTACATACGTGGTGGTTACTCTGTACTTTTTTAACAAAGATCTTGAACTTCTTGGATATGCTTGCTGCAGCCGCATTTGGCTATGTTCTGAAGAAGGCGTAAAGCGTATTTCAGAGACCAGAGCGTGATGCCATCAACTCGGCAGTGAAGGAGGTGGCTTTTGTACATGAGAATGCAGAAGATGGTTCTTTGGTCACCTAGAGATTCAGATTTCGATTGTAATTGTGTGGAGCTCAGAATTAAAGCATTACCACTTGTGCCTGTTACTACCACGTTTGAATGCAAGCCATCACACCACGGGTTGGCATAAGTTCAAACGGCTATGTATAAAGAGACCTACCAGAGTCTCCGAAAGACGAATTTTCATTCAGGCCAAATAGGAACATTACATACATACAAGGTCATCGTTCTAAACCCCACGAGCAGTGCGAGATATTTGAACAAAATCATCTTAAATTGGAAAAAAAATTTATCCAACAATAACCTAGACAAATGCCCAATATTGGTACAGATCTGCAATCATATGATACCATACCAAAAGACTTTCTGTGCATGCATGCGAACTCCATGTATGGTGCACGTTACTACTTATCATTCTATATCCAATTTCCATCAATGCATCTGCCTGCTCACACACACTGACACACATGAGAGAGAGAGAGAGAGAGGTCATATCTGCAAAGATTTATCCTAGCCAGTATTCAATACGTACACTACGATGGAACTAATGTCACTGTACTGTCAGCTTAGATTTGAACAATTGATGCAGACAATACCAAGTGGAAGGTCATAAAATGGAGTGGCAAAACTGTAAGTGCCCGGAATTCTAACCTAAATACTCATTTAGTCTGCCTAGAGTGCCTAGTGCCTCCCGTATCCATCCCCGTTGACAAGCTTCTATGATCCCACTCTGACCAACTACAACTAACAATTATGTTACACGTGGCATTGGTTCTATTGAACTAATCTTCTGGCTTCGAAGTATTCTCCTTGAAGCTCTTGGTTATCCAAATGGCAGTTTCCCTAGGGGAAACTTTTCCAGGCCCAAATGGCTTGAGAAGCACATTAAGCTCGTCGTACCTTTCCTGCTTCAACAACCTTGCACTAAACTCAAGCAGCCCTTCCAAAGCCTCGGCTCTTTGCTGGTATGATGACATGTCAAACCGGTGCCGCCGTGAATCGCACGAAGTGCGGCTTGATGCCCCTGCAGTTGCATTTTGGTTAGAAGAGTCGCTTCCATCCTCCCTCTCAACCTGAAACATACTTCTCTGAATCCCCTGCCAGAGATCAGAATAAGCAGGCTTTCTATCAGATTTGTTGCAAATCTGAACCATGCATTTGTCCTTCATTATTGATTTGTCTCCATAATGCGGGGAGCCAGAGGAACCTTTAGCAGAAGTTCTCCGAATAGGTAAGAAGGGTTCTTCACATGAAGATAGTGGAAATTCAGCTATCTTGTCTATCCGTGGTGAGTTGACGGATACATCAGGAGACTTCAGATGGTGGAGAATATTATCATTGGGCAGCGGGAAAGATGCTCTGCGAGCTGCAGGGGCAGGATTCTTCGGAGCACATGAAACAGGAAGCTGAAAAACATTAAACAAAGAATAAAGCTCAAAGTCAAAGGCCAAAAATTGTTAACTATAAGTACTGAACAGTGGCTCAAGACGTATTTAGATGGTGCATGTAAAGAAAAGGAGGGTTTCTGATTTTACAGATTCACGCTTCTTCAGTGGTTCTGTTCGTCTTTTTGGAGTGGCAGAAGCTTTTGCAGGACTTATTTTTGGGTTTTTGACGATACTGGATGCTTTTGAATAAATTGGCTTGCAAATCACTGTGCTTTGTGTGCTTGCAACTGACAGTTCTTCGAATTCCTCATTCAAATAACTAGGAACATATCTTCCTTCAGTGGAACAAACAGAATCATGCTCGGCACCAGATATACTTGGATTCAAGGCCCTATTATTGCTGGACGAGTACCGGTATTTCCTGTAAGCCCGAGCATCTACTGGCCACTGGGCAGGCAATGCATTGCGTCTGGGGCTATTCATTTTCATTTGTACTTTGAGAACATAAGGCTGAAGATGTCGGTTACCAAGCAGTTCAGCAGCCTGAATAGGATAAGAATTAACTTAAATTGGAGAAGGGATGGTAACAGATTCAAGAAGCAAACATGCAAATTCCAGTCTCTCTATTTCATAATCTCTTGAAATTTTGAGTTCCACTAACAATAAGACCGGTGGAAGCCTTTCAGAAAGGATCGCTGGAATCGAAATATCTGCAAGATCTGGGAATTTTGAAGTTCTTTATTCCTATCCTCCTCCCCCTCCACCCCCCCCTCTCTCTCTCTCTCGAGTAGGGTTTTGTAAATTTCTTATTTGCCACCCACAATGACTTAAAATTTTGCATCCGCCGCTGAGTCCATGTTATGCATTTACAATGTAATCAACTGTTTTATCTCAAATAGAAGGATAAAAAAGAGACCTCCTTCAAGAAAGTGAAGAATCACTGATTTGTTGCTCCATATTAAACTAGCAAATACTGAATTTACAGCTGCAAAGATAACAGTCAAACAAGCAGAAACTTGCATGATGAAAAGGTTGGCTACATGCTTGAGATCAGCAAAGAATAAGGTATCTGTATGCATACACTTGAGAGAGCTATATTTAAGAGAGAAACCACATACACTTGGCCTGAGTTCTGGATTTTTCCGTAGCATGCTTTTGATAAGACTCCGGCTGAAATTGAAAATGAGCAATAATATTAGAACCATTGTACTCTTCTGCTATTTCAGGAGAAATGATACCCATTAATTTAGGACTTACAATGCCCCAGAATACTTTGTAGGAAGTGGAGACACTATGGACTTGTTGATTTTGTTTATCAGTGCTTGCATATCCTGTGAAAGTACACACCAAATTTGAGAAATGCAGCACACCCATGGTATAAAGGATATTCTGGGGCACATAGCAAATACAAAGCTAGTAGAATTAAGTTGCAGTAAATACAGGAGAGAAATTGGAGTACAATCAAAAAGTTTCCTTGGTACCTAAACTTTGAAATTCATTGTACCAATTTAAAATAGGTCTGATATAATAATAGCACAAACATGCACTGCACCAACATTCTCGGGAAGAAAAGATGACATTTAGAACTTACGAATGCTTTAAATGCAGGCTTATGTGCAGTCATCTCATACATGCAGCATCCTGACCAATAGATACACCGGCAGAATTAACAATAAAATACAAAGGAGGGAAACAATAATAGTTCTTGCTCTTGTCCTGGTTAAAAATAAGGAAAAAGGCATTCGAGCAGCTACACAGAGCTTACCGAGAGACCAAATATCGGATTTCGAACCGTAAGGAATATCAGCAAGTAGCTCCGGACACATGTAGCTGGGAGTTCCCACGACCTGAGTAACAATGATTCGTAAGAGAAAGCAAATAAGGAATGCTATTCCATGGTGATATATTGTACAGAATTGGTAGCTAGCAAACTTGCAGTTCCATTGTTCAAGATCAATGTGGAGAAATCTGTAGAAGGTGGAGAACAGTAGGCCAAGAGCAATGTCCATTTGCTATCTGGTTTGCTATTTGTAGCAGCTGTTCCGTTAAGCCTTTGTAACTGATTCTTTGTAATACAACTCACTTGCTAGCTTAGCCAAAAGAAAAAGGAACTATGCTACATCAACTCATGGAAGTTTAGTTTGATGAGAGACAGCAAAACATACCGAGGAAGCAAGATCATCAGAGGTAAGCATTTTGGCAAGTCCAAAATCACCTGTACACAACATTTATCACTGATTGTTCAGCAGACAATTATGACGATCTCTAAGAGAATAATAGAAGAATAGAATCACTTACCTAGGCGTATATTCTGGTCTTTTGTCAAGAATATATTGGAGCACTAGAGAAACCACAGAACAGTATCAGTATGAATAACATTAGAACACTGCAATACAGTCACAAATTACACAGATATGCCTCAAACCTTGACATCTCTATGGAGGATGTGCTTCATGTGTAAGTAGTCCAGCGCCATGAGAAGCTGCACTAGCCACTTACATAATTTCTGGAAGGACCAACGAAGAACTAATGAATACAACTGTTAGAACATTAATGCAGCAAGAACTGCATTGTTAACCATCATAAAGGTAAAGTTAAAGCTGCAACGACGAAAACAGAACAAAAGTGGAAACCTCTTCAGAGAAAAGCATGCCATTAGCCTTTTTGATAGCTTCAGCCCTGTAGCACAGCCAATAAGTAAGCAAGTATTTAAGATTGTGCCATGATTCAGCTCGTGACTTTATCAAATCAATCATCTTGAAATTCAGAAAGCTAGAGCTTACATATCTCCTCCTTCACAGTAACCTAATATTATGCAGACGTAGCAACCCTGAGATAGAGGCATTTTCGAACTAAAGTTAGGCCCCATATGCAAAAGCCAAAGCTAGAGTCACAAAAGGAAATGTAAAATAACCAAAGCTCATAATATACTTAGGTTGAGCTGTGGAGGACTAATACTAAAAGCTTTATCAGAAAAGACATTGTGCAAGGAGTCAATGGATATTCTTAACATTTAATTCCAGAAGACAAGTGCAAAATGAGATATAGCACAATTTGTCAACAGGCATAGAACTGATACGTGCTGGACAGCAATATATATTAGACTTATAACATACGTGATGATGAATTTTTACCTTCTCCACCCATGAATCTTTATACTCAACAATAAATGGATTCCGCATTCTAGAAATGAGCTCCATCTGCAAAAGCATTGAAAAGGTTAAAATAAAGATAGACAAACCAACTTTAATCCAATAATTGAAGTTTCCTCTTCTAGTAAAGCAACTGAAAGTATGTTCAGCGCACATGTACTAAGCTAATCAGCTTCAAAAGGCTACAACATGCTAGAAAAACAAGTTGTCAGAGCTCCTATTAGTCCAAGCAACATTTAGCTCAAAACAATTTCTCAAACATGTAATAACCAAAGCACATTATCAGAAATACACTTCACCTCCAGCTAATCATTATATTTAGTGGCCCATTTTCTCTAATGAAAGCCACTAAATCATACTGCTCAACAACTAGAAGTTAGATTAACAAGAAACCCTCATAAATTTAGCATGAATGGACAAGGAAACATGAGTCTTACAGCAATGGGGTGGCTTTAAGAAGGAAAAATATGAATAGCAGCAAAGAGTATAAAGTTGGGAAGAAAAAATTATAAAAACCAACCTCCTGATGTGCGGATCTGCGGGTCCTATCAGTTTGCCGAGCAAGACGAATCTTTTTCAACACATACCTTAATAACATACAGACAAGCAGAAAAGAATGACCAAAGAATCAGACATCCTAGGTACAGAGATACAGATAAATGAACACTGGTCCTACAAAGTTTTTTGTTATTGAAATATTAGACAATAGGAAATTAGCAAGAGCACTTGTTGAATAGTCCTCACTTCTTTTTTTCATGTTTATGCCTCACGAGAAGAGCGGAACCAAAAGCCCCTTTGCCGATTTGCTCTAGGATCTCATATTGCTCCATGTTGATTATACCTATAAAATCTGCATTTACCAGATAGGTGAACAGAAAATGAGAGTTGCGATATCGGACATAATCCTCCGTTCCCACTGACAGAAAAAAGCGCTTGGAAAACTTCTCCTCATCCAAGCAAACAAGACACTTGGGCAAACTCACAAATCAACGTATAAGCCTAAGTCAATATAGCCGGAAATAAATGACGAGAAAGTGTGGCACTACCAGAAATTCTGTAGCAGAAGCAAAATTGCTAGTAATAAAAAAACATAGTTTCTGCAGAAATTAGTGGCTAGAAATGCAAAAGATTATAACTTTCTAACTCCAAGAAATTACTGCCTCATGAGTACATAAATATCTCAACAGCGCTATATCGGACGGTTTATTCAAATCGTCACAAGCGACCAAGCACGGAGCACAAATCTCTACCTGAGCCCTTACATTAGCTAATGTAATTTGTCCTAATGGCTAGAAATGAGAAATATCATAACTTTCTAGCTCCAAGAATCAACTGTCTCATGAGTAAATAATATCTCGACAGCGCACATCGAGCAGAGCACAAAGCTGAAATCTTTACCCCGAAAACTTACATTAGCTAGTGCGAATGGTCCTTTTCCGACTCAGTTCCAAGAAGCTTTCATGATATCCCGAGAATGTCGTTCTTCCTCTTTCGTTACCTACATTTCTCACCAACAAACACAGCCGTTGAAAAGCAATGCCGGCACCGAACAGAACAGAGAAAGAGACGGCAAGACGGCCGGGAGCATCTACCGACACAAATCTCCGAGTCACAAGCACCCCGTAATCAAGCGAAAAGATTCTAAAGACGAAAAAGGAGGCAGATTCAAAGGGGAACAGAGCAAGTGCCTTTTGACTACCTGTCCGAACGTCGAAAGCCCGCAACAAGCAACAGAACCCAGCAAGCGGAAAATCAAATCTCGGCACGCGCGAGCCAAGCACGCAGCAGCAGCAGCCAAATGCAGCTCGAGAACCAGTCAATGCGAGCCCCCGGAAACACTCGCCAGATTCAAAATCCGGGCCCGACCCAAGATTCGCGCCGGACGGAAGAAGCGGAGAGCAGGAGCGGGGAATGCAGCATTGCCCCCGCGGGAGGCGCGGACGGATCGGAGGGCAGCTGGAACGGCGTTAGAGAGAGAGAGGAATCAATCTGAGGGGGAGCTACATTGGCAGGGGGAGGAGGAAGCGACAACGCTGCGACGTCCGGAGGAGGAAGAGCAGGAGGAGGAGGAGGAGGGGAAGGTGCAGCTGCAGCAGCGGCCTCGCCATTGGTGCTCTCGCCCCCAGCGAGACGACAAGGAAAGAGAGAGAGAGAGGAAAATGGTAATGGCGAGCTGAGCTCACAGAAGCAGACAAAAGAAGCGAGGGAGGTGGAGGGGGTGCGGGGGGAGATAGATTTATTCGGGCTGATATAAGATATTGACAGTTATTAAATTGAAAAAATATATTTAATTAGATTATTTAGATTATTTAGATTAAAGATTAGAGAAGAGACAGATCAAGAACGGCTTTTCGATTTTTTATTTTCGCAACCCCTATTAGATAGGATAGCTTAGGGGTCTGGGCTCGCCATGTGACCTCGTAGAATTTTTCGATCGATGTCCATTCCAGCAATGATTTACCAAATAGCTAAAGACAAGAAAAAATCGCCATGCCCGTTGTCCTCACCCGCCCGTTTAATCTCAATCGAAAGGAATTTCGTATAATAGAAATTATATAAAAATGAAAAAAAAAAAATATATGTAAATAAGTAAACTAGGAATGAGCTCTCTCTCTCTCTCTCTTTCTCTCTCTAACTTCCTACTGGGAAAGGAACATCAGCTCTTTGACTAAGTGGAGATGCGAAGGAGCTGACAGAGAGAGGGGCCTCTTCTCGGTAAACCTTTGTCAGCATTTGTTCTAAACTCTTTCCTTTTTTTTTTTCCTCCCGACTCATATGCACAATTTGACATTGATTCGATCCGGGTGTCGCTACAGTCTCTACCACTATGACCGATCTAGACTCGATTAACCACTGCTGTTGATGATCAGATGGTGGGATCGCCATTTTAGAATGCCGGCTTCTCTTTATGGTCATCCGTGGCAAGAAATTCATTATTCATATAAATTGGAAAAAATGAGAAGATGATAATTTTGACCGAATCTCTTATTTTTCAATTTATCCTCATTTACATATATATATATATATATATATATATATATATATATATATATATATATATATATATAATTTTTATTTTTATTTTTATTTTTATTTTTCCTTTGGGGAAGTCACAAGTGGGGGAAGCAGAAAGGCACGTACGAGACCGACCGGAGGAAGCGGCGGTGGGGCCCGCCCCCTTTTGCCCCCCTCAACTCCCCGCCTTCAATCACGAGGCCCCCGTTTATCGCTTCCCCCACTGCACCCCCACGAAATGACCGAACCGCCCCTCGTCTTCCATCGAAATCTCGAAAACCATAAATTGACCCGATTCATTCAGTCCTCGTGAAGCCGTTGACTTCCTCCTTCTCCTCTTCTCTTTTTTCCTACTTCACGAGGGGATTTCGGTTTTACTCCATTGACTCCGGAATTTCAGGATCAAATTTACTCCCATTTTTTTTTTAAGCAGGAGACTCGACACATAATTATCAGTATTTACAAATGTTTTGACAACAAATGTACTGTGAATCTGTGATTCAAGAATTGAAATCTTTTTTTTTTAACACTGGGACATCAATCTATACATACATAATTTAGAGATGGGAATCAAATTTCAAGGTCTATTTTTTTTTCTTATAACACGAGATGTTCAAACCTACCGACTTGACTATTGTTCATGGGTGCATACAAATCATTCCATCCACATCCTGAACTTACTTCAAGTGGGAAGCACTGTGAATTAAGTACAAAACCCTACCTCATACTAACCATTCTATCTAATCACCGGCTTTTCGAATTGCAAGTCTCCTAAGGTTGTCTAAGACCGTTTTCCTCTCGCCCAAATACTCGATTCCATTGTCTGGGCTTCTAAAGGCTTCCCATTTTCAAATCTATCAGGGAACGATTGCTCCCAACCTCATGCACATGTGTCTACAACTTTGAAGTAACAAATCAAAAAGGCAAAAAAATCAGATTGGGGTTGGCATTCTATGCGCAAACTTAATGACGGTCCCATGTGTTGGTTGGCATATGGTGACAAATCATTGGTCAATGTATTCAATGGCCATCATCATTCGAATGCACACCCCCCACCTCATGCGTAGCCTCCTAGGAAAACTAAGCGATGAAGCATACATTATATTGTGCAGTTTGCTTCCATGGTCGATGCGTATCTTTCGTTATATATGGACCACTGAAGAGGAAAATGGAGAAGTGGTACAACCATATCATGATGTGCCAACCCTTCAATCTTAAAATTTATGTCAAGACCTAGTGAAGGATCTCTCTCTCTCCATATCATGATGTACAAACTCTTCAATCCTAAAATTTATGTCGAGGCCTAGTGAAAGCTATCTCTCTCTCTCTCTCTCCCTGTCCCTCCCTCTCTCTCTTTTCTCCCCTCTTGTATCCTTTTTTCTCTTGGCATATGATGGTGGATTGGCACGTTTTCTTTCACGTAGCAATCATAGTTGATAACCACCTTTCAAGCGGTTGGAGATGATGCCCTTGGCTTATCCACCGAAAAGGGAGAGAGAACCATCGATTACTAGTCGAGGTGTGCATGTTCTCTTTCTCCTCTTCCTCTTTCCATTCGTTTAGGGAGAGAGAACAGCTCATCTTTGGGCAGGAGAAGCGTGAATGAGAAGTCTCCTAGAGTGTTTGAAAGAGATGGGTGTTTGTTGCTAACCACATCGAGATTCATCACATGAGTAATTGAAATTTAATCGATCTATGGATAAATCGAATTATAATGATGAGCACATCTAAACGATGCATTGATAGAATACATATATGAATCCAATGTCCATTCACAGTCCAACGAGATGATGAAACCTCGACACTCGAAATTGCCTTGACGCAATTATGGGTTCGAGTCCTGACGTAAGTAACTCTCGTGAGGGAGTCATTAGAATATCGTAACAAAAACCCTTTGGCCTGAGCTTTGATGTGGTGAATAGGAATTATCAACAAATGCATTCGATCATGTTTGGTTTAGAATATCCAATTCAAAAGCTTAGACTTATAGGCGAATGTAAACCATGTGTGTTTAAAAAGCATGGAAACCCCGTATAGAAAGTGATATATATATTCACAAGTTGAATTCAGGAATGATAAGCGAAAATTCATAGATCAAGAGGCCATACATACAAAATAAAATATGGGAGCAAAACTTGATTCCAATATCATGCTAAAATCTTCGATCTAATAACCTAAAGTAACAGGTGAATTGAGGTCACATATATGTAAAAGGCATATAAATTTCATAGACAAGTGCGTGAAATTCGGCATCTGTGATGGTCAACAAATTGTGTCTGGCTGGCAATTTAGATGCCATACAGCTTGGGGGAAGAGCCGTCACTATCATGGGAGGGAGTGACGGACGAGCCGACCAAGTACTTTAGTCGATTTCAATCACTCCATTTTCGTTCAAGGCAAACGCGGTTTGGTCGTGATGCCTAATTCTCCCATTTTGGCAAGTTGATGGCCTCCACCAACACGAGAACAATCCAAGCCAATTTCAAAATATAGCTTTCTAGCGTCGGGTCTACATTTCGCATCCGACGAAAGCGCCCGAGGTAGGACAAGGCGTCTCGATAAGAACTTCTTCCTAATGACTCTCTCTCTCAGATGAGCACCGAACATGGAAACCCCATCCTCTTTCGGAAACACGAGAGGGTCATGATCATCTCTACCAACTTTGCTGAACTTTTTTGACATGAATTGAAGGAAGCTTCATGGCCTCCTCCTGAAGTTGTCCTGTGCATTTGGAGTCATTCATTAAACCAGAAATCCTCTTCTTCTGCTAAGATTACACAGCAGGGCAAGCACAGGGCCCAACTGCACTTTGCCATTTGAAGTGAAGTGAATACTGAAGGTTACTGTTCAGTGTTCAGTGGCTTTATGCTCGGTGGAAAGTGCTTGATTTTGTTTCTTGGAGTTAGAGATAATCTTGAAGTTAATCGCCATTTTTTTCAGCTCCGAGTGGATTAATTCCGTTCGTCAAAAACCCATCAAAGGCTTCTTACCATGGGGACGCGTCAAGGAATGGTCCCCGGTCCTTTGATTTCCACATGAAGGGCATGATGAGCATAAATACCCTATTTGACTTCTTTTCATATGGTTGATCACAATCTTGACAAATAATAAGACCCATAATGACTCCTAATAAACCAAAAAAAAAAAAAAACTAAAGTTTTATTCTTTTTTTTTTTTTTAGCATCTACTGTTAAAAATTATTCATTTCCCAATCTGGTCATAAATGTTGTTTCTTGTCGCATCGTTCGGTCGTCGTGATTCTATCCTATCAAGATCTTGTTTGTTTCATAAAAAATGAAGAATATTTTCTAATAGATAATCTCGTGCATCATCTTAATTAATTTAGTAATTTAAAAGTATTTTCATCGTTTTCATAAATATTTAAATATAAATTATTGTCAATAGTGATAATATTTTTCATTCATTTATTTTTATAAAAAAAATAAGTAATTGATTTTTTTAAATGGCTTATTTTTTAAAAAATAAACAGAACTTAGATGAGTTTTTTTCCCCCTAAGTTTTGACTTCTTCCTCTCTTTTTTTCCCTCTAAAATCGTTGACCCCCTTCACTAAATCATGACTTAATGATGAATCTCTGTCCACATTGGCTTCCAAGCATCGCAGATTCGCAATACAATTTATTTATTTATTTATGGACCACTATTTCTCTTTTGTAATTTCCGGGCACCTCCAAAAAATTGCCAAAAGATTCCAAGCTTCGCGCAAAAGGACAAAAGCCCTTTTGCCCTCAATAAATTAATTTTTGCAAAACCCCCAAAAAAATCATATTTCCTGGCAAAGGACAAGCAGAGGATCCTTTGGCTATCGGCAATGTCACGAGATCTGAGGGCAGCACCCAGCAGCTCGGTTGGTGACCCTGCAAATTTTCCGTCAGAGCAAAAAAAAAAAAAAAAAAAAAAAAGAGAGAAATTTATTTAATTTTGGCCCTTTTAGATTCATGAATCTAATTTCCATTTTCCACCCCTCGAAAACAAGAAAATCTCACCGATCTCTATTTTATTATAAAAGCCTACCTACAAACTCCGTTTTTTCATTATGACCCACCACATTATTGAAGAAAAATTAGATGATGGGGGGGGGGGGAGATGGCTTCGGTGGGACCACTTGTGTCCGTGCGCGGGGCCCACCCTCCCTTTGGTACCTTCCGCCTCATTGCCTATGTTATTTTCTTTTTGTTCGGACTTTGTTGGTAGAATATTGCTGTCGGTGTGGCTTGTGGAGACCTTGATTAGGCTTTAATTGGGGGGGACAATCCTCACCACTAGTGTCACTAGGCCAAAGCCCTAATAATTCCGGCACGAGGTCTCGGATTTGACTCTCACTTTTCTTAGGATCGTGTCAAATGAAAAAAGTAATTTATTGCGAATCTGTCAATTTGGATATGATCATTTGTCCCTGATCGGACCGAGAAATGGATTCAACTCAATATGAACAGTTAACCTACGATACCACCTAAACCAATACACAGAGAAAGAGCGGGAGAGATTCGGATTTCCGGTCCCTTCATAGGATCGACATATTTAATGTTGTTGAAAGACAATTAAAGTCGAGCAGCAATAAAGCCTATCTGACGAAGTTAGGATGGCTGAAAAGATCATCAGTTTCACAAAAGTTGTGTTTTCTTTTTCATGCATCCGTGACGGATCACCTAGAAAACAGGTCTAGGAAATGGAGTGGTCGAGAAGTTGATGTTCAAAATAAAAACTTGGTTTTCTTCTCATGCATCCGCTGGACAAAAGGGTGGGAAATTAGTGGTGAAGCAACAAGGCGAACGTGACCCGAACAAAGAGCAGAAAGTGCCACCCCACCATCGCAAAGTGATTTCCAATGTGTCCGAACAACTTTACACCAAAAGCTTCGAAAATCTCTCTTCCCCACCCCCAAAAAAAAAAAAAAAAAAAAAAAAATCCAAACGAGTCTACTTCATGTCATCGTCCCCACCGTTGGACCCTTCTTTAATTACGAAGTACAAGTATGCTTAAGTAGGTAAAATCTAGACCCATGGAATGCCTCTCCAACGTCGTAGATCAAGCAAGATGCGAGTCAAATCCCGAGCCAGCATATCAGCCCGCAACGTCGTTGTTATTGGACGACATTGAGAATCAAACCCGCAAAGCTTCCAATTGAACGATGGTTGCCATTATTGTCGTCCATACCATCATTACTTTGCACCGACGTGCCATTTCACCTACGAAAAATTTGTGTTCTTTTGGTATTTAGCGGGTTCATACGATCCATTGCTTCCAACCATGGAACTTCACATGCCTCGCCAACTCCATGACAACACGTGACACACAACGTATGTGTCTTAGCAAATTGAGTGGAAAAATTAGTGTTTTGTCCAACGATGAAGCTCAAGATGGCCCGTTTATGATTAGCCACGAGACATAATCAATGGAACGTCTTATTCGAACGAAGGTTACATCATGTTAAGAAATTATAAGACCGTCCATAAGTACAGGCCCTCGAACTCGCTCGGGACCCTCTAAATTGGGAGATTCTGCTTGGATGTCGCCTCTCGTCGCTCCTTTCGGTCTCGTCGAAACCCTTTTATGTGGTGGTAGTATTGTTTTTGCATCTCATTGTGGTCATAATCTATGTTTTGGATTTGGTATATGTGGACTGCCAAGATCAAATTTTGCAACCAAGACTCACTTGGGCCTGTCCTCTCCTTCCTCATTGGATCAAGCCCATCCACTGATCTTCTGGGCTAGGGCCCAAAACCTAACGGGTTAGGTTTGGCCTCTAATGACTCCCTCTATCCATTTTCATGGGCTACATCTGGCAAATGGATAATATTTTACTTTTGCAGATGTCTGTTAAGAACATAAACTTTTCCAAATTGCCAGTACCTAGCATTTCACGTAGCAGTCACACGTCCGACATAATATGAAGGACCAATCATATTGCTTGCATGCATGTCGTGTCTCATCATTTCGCGACTCTTGATTTTCGCAATCCCATGATTCCAATCGGCTTTACTTTGCCGCACACGTGTAATTATCGCACGATATACCTTTCCGGTCTACATGCACTGAATTCTCGATTCAGCCTTACTTCAATTTAATTTTTTTTAGCATTATTGTCTCGTTGTTGGGTCATTATCATGTCGACCTTCGCCGGATCAGGAAGTGGCACGAGAACTAAAAAGGTGGTCAACGAGGACCAGGGTCAAATCCTCCGGCGCCAACCTCAGGAAAAAGGAGGAGAGAGAGGCCGGAAAAAAGGACGTCCGACGGAGGACCGCGCTCGATCGCGTTGACTTCCGGAGCGGGAACCGAAGGGAGAGATCGGTCGGTCGGGCTCCGATCCGAGCCGTTGGATGAGCGCGGGCGCACGTGCGGCCTCCTCAGGGGCGCTTTCCAACCCTCCGATTCGGTCCTAGGCGGTACGGGAAAGGATTCCGTGGAGCGGCCGCACCGTCCGCACCAGCGTC
This sequence comes from Eucalyptus sp. ANBG9806169, assembly GCA_014182395.1. Lineage (NCBI taxonomy): Eukaryota > Viridiplantae > Streptophyta > Magnoliopsida > Myrtales > Myrtaceae > Eucalyptus > Eucalyptus sp. ANBG9806169. The sequence continues at coordinate 40,817,022 of CM024580.1, forward strand.
GCGTGCGCGACGTCGATGCGGGGCGGCAGGGTCGATCGACGGCGGGGAGGCGAGGACCGGGGTGGGCCCCGGGGTTGGGCCCCACTTGTCAGGACGCTGCTCGAGAAGGTCAGTGTACTACAATGCGTAATGTAAGAAGAAGCGCGTCAGACGGCCACCTGTCGTTTGGTGGGGCCCGCTGCAGACAGAATTATTATGTCGTGCCCCACTGAGCTGTCAATGCGTAAGTGATAAGAAAAAAAATATTGTTTTTATTTTAAATCATCGAGTTTACGGAAATACTGAGAAAATGAAGACAAAAGAACCATTTTTGTAATAAGGGAAAAAATAATTGAATAATAAACTACATTGGTCTCGTACAAATGCAGGGCAGGGGGTGCTATCGAAAGGGGTCCGGTGACATTCTAATTTCTTGTGACATTTTATCACTTAATCAAACTGGCTGAATTTAAAAATCATTAGACACAGTCGACGACATTGAGTATTGAAAATTAAAATTTTTCGAGATTTAATGTGGTTATCACAGTGTAAGTTCACTGTCGGTGTAAAACATGGACAATCACAAACAATGCTACTTATATAATTGGATTTTCTTTGTATATCAGTCAATTGAGAATCTATGCTCACGATGCTTTGTAATTTTGTTTCAACTTTTCATGTTCATGCGTGTGGCTAAGACATTATATAGCGGATGGCAAATGTGGCTGCTCAAAATTTGAATTTAATATTCATTACATCCGAATCAAATGCTTGATAGACAAAGTAGGACTTGAATTAATAAAAAAGTGCATCTTATAAGAAAAATCAGCAAGGAATAATAGTGTAAATATAATTGCGGTAAGATCATTATTAAATCATTATCACCCGTTTCCATGAGGGTGTTCAATGTAAAATCACAAATAATATTCCTCAGTTCTCATTAGATGAAATTAACATAGAGTCCATCTTCTAGTATTTGATACTAAAACTTAGAACTTAGAACTTATCTTTTTGCCAGTATCTCATGCTATAACTGAAAATCTTCTTTTCATCTCACTTTTTAGAGCTTTGGTGTAATAATAAGATTATAAATGCAATTTGACTTCTCTTCTCTCTAACAATTCGATGGAAAATTGGCTTTCGAAAATGGGCGAACAGCCCAACCCTTGGAACATATTACAGTCGCAGGTGGTGAAGAGCCGACATTGAGATTCCATCACTTGTAGTGATTTATCATTCAATGAATTTTCACCAATTCAAGGTAAAAAATGGGGTTGCTTCACAGTCCATCAAGTATTTAATTGCCCGCCTCTATGACCAAATGAGGAAAGTAGGGTCAATTGTAGTTTGATTCGTTACTTAGTAAACTAATTTTGTAAATCCATTTTCGCAAGTCTCACCTAAGTACAAATGACGAGACTAACACAAAATTAGAAAACATATGTTAAGAAAAGAATCAATCTAAATAAATAGCTCCTACTTATGTTTATGATTTTTTTTTTTGGATGATAACATTATCAGAATTTGATATAGGAAAGAGTGTCTAACATTTTAGATACGGAATATGTTGCACACTGCAATAACTTCATAAGTACTAACTAATAGTGAAAATATTGTCCGCGAGAAATTTAAGATGAGAACAGTTGGTCATATAGACATCACCAAGTCATCCTTTCAAAGTTGAGCAAAATTAATGTAGAATAAACCGGCGATAACATTAGTTCCTTGTTCTCATTTTGAAAATCACCTATCAATCTTTCAAGAGGAGTAATAATTTGTTACAAAATTAGAGATAATTCTCCTCCACGGTTAGAAAAATAAGTTTTGTGGAGCCTTCTACTAAATTGCCATGCATAATAGATAAATATAATGCATAATTTAATAGCCATCCATAAATTTGTTGTCATTACTCCCTAGTGAAAATGCAAGGTGAGAACCACTGCAAGTACAATATAAGTTTAACATGGTAGTAGCTTGTATGTATATATATATATATATATATATATATATTGTATCAATAAACTTTTCATTAAGCGAAAATTTTTATTATACCCAAAAGGGTTCATATTTTTCAAAAGAAGGGAATCAATTTAATAGAATATCGCAATTATCATCTTTTTAGCCCAAAAAAAGAAAAGGAAGAAGAAGGAATTGCATTGTCTTCCACAATCTATGAGATATGATTGTTCCATTAACTTTTTATATTTTTTTTCACTTTCCCGGGCGCGCACGAGTGGCATTGTAAAGTAATGAGAGAATCATACGTGACAATAGAAAGATGATCTACAACTCATTTTTCAAACCTGTCGGTGCACATGGCTACAACTTTATATACTGACATTGTCCTCGGACGAGAGAAATCATATATATTATATATGATATGAAACAAAGGGAGGAACATAACAAAAAGGGACTGCTAGTACTCAAATCTTCGCAAGGAGAAAAAAGGTCCAGCTAGCCTACCACTTTATGATTATTATCATCATGATTGCACACCAAAAACATGCAAACGAAAAAGAACTTCTCATTTTCTAGAACTCAAAACTCAGAATTAGCAGCTGGAGCTACCTGATTGGCAACGTCCTTGTCTCTACCCGCACCGAATTGCGCAGCCGACGAATCGCCATGAGCACCGGTCGCCGGCGAGGCCTGGTCGGCGGGCGGCGCCGTGGCGGTGGCGGTGGCGGTGGCAGTGGCGGCAAGTTTTCCTTGGCTGTACAGGTGGCTCAGTTGGTGGAAATAGGGGCACGTCCTTGAGTCGAGAGACCTCTTCTTGTCGTTGTCTTTGGTTTTTCGGAAGTACTTGTTTATGTTCTCCCACTTCTCTTTGCACCTCTTGGCACTCCTCTCGTAGCCCAGCTCGGACATCTTCTGTGAGATTCTCTCCCAAAGTGGAGCTCTATTGTTGCCATTGTTGTTTGATCCTTCCAATTTGTGATCTTCGTTGTTGGTACCAACATAGAGACTGCACCTAAGGTTTATGAGCGCTTGGACTTCATCTCTTGGCCATCTCTTCCCGAGGTCCTGATCTTTGGCCGCGTTTGGGGCTGAGTTTTGCGACCCATGATGGGTCTTTTGATGGGGGTTGGGAGGATCAGGGTTTTGAGGAGTCATGGTGGTCAAAGTTGGTGGGTTGGACCTGGATTCAGTTTGAGCCATTGCTGCTGAAGCTGAACTTGGGTCTTGTTTGGTGGGTGTGCTTTGGAAGGAGGAAGAACAAGTGGAGTGGTTGTGATTTTCCAGGGAAGACGAAGTGGGAACTTCAGCAGCATGGCTTTGCTTGTGCGTGCCCATATGGGAAGTGCTAGAATTGTCATTAGGGTTTGAGGAGTTGGGCTCAGCCAAGGAGCATGGACTTGAAGAGTTGGATAGCAAATGCGGGCTGTGATCATCATCCCCATCGAAGGAAGTGAACTTCTTGAGGAACTCAATGATGGTGGCCTGTCTGTTACCTGCAATGGCCTGCTCGTGCGCCCTAGCATCAAGCTCCTTGTTCATCCTCTCGATCTCCTGCCTCTTCCATGCTTCCTCTTTCTCCACCATCTCCTTCTCTCTCCTCACCATGTCCTCAAGCAGCTTGTTGTGCATCTCCTCCTGCTGAGCCATTAACCTCTGGACAATGCTCTCACATAAGCCCTTGAACAGCTCATATTTCACTAGTCTCTCCTCCTGTGATCTTTTCCTCTTCTTGCCCTTTGAGGATGACCTATTGATGTGGTCCTCATCATCTGTAGCTGCCTTTTTGTAATTTTCCTCTGATGCGTCATTCACGGTCGCACGCAATTCATTTCTTGAATTGCTGCCATCGAAGTTCTGGATCATCTGACCCGCCATCTTGTCTTCTTCTTCTCCTACTCTGAGCTTTCCCACCTTATTATCAGTGCTCTTGTCAGCTGCAAGTATTGGAGGATTGTTCTGGTGATCTCCATGATTACTATTGCACAGCTCTTCAAGCTCACTCAGCAACCTGTCGTTCTTTGGATAACTAGCACTAGCAGGTGTATATGATCTGATGCTTTCTTCTTCAAATTTTTCCTTGCACTCAGCAGCACTCCTTCTGAAGCCAAGCTCTGCAAGCTTCCTGCATGCAACCCACTTTAAAATAAGAATACGCGCAGACTTGCTTCTTGTTTAATAGGCCATGAGAGTTTATTCCTCCATTTGTTTAACTTTAGGCACTATCTCTGTCTAGTTATTTTTTTTGGGGAAGGCAATTTTTTAAGCTTGAAAAACCCTATACAAACTGCTGCTTCATTTTTCTTTGGTGTTAGGAAGAAACTGAACCAGTCATCAACAAGATTCTGAGCCCCAGTTCATCAAACTAATTCGGCAAGTCCAAGAAGACTATGAGATTGATGCATGCATGTGTGACACATATGCACACCTGGACAAACACACATGCACAGAGAAAAAACCTACCTGTGTCTCTCTTTCTTTTCCAATTTGGTAAAAAAAAAAAAAAAAAGCTGATTCGTGTTTACCTGGATATATGTTCCCAAATGAATTCAGGGAACCAATTCTCCATGCCAGACCTGATTTTAAACAGTGCAAGCACTTCATCACTAGTCCACTGGCGATCATCATCAACAGTGGCTGCTGCTGCTAATTTGGATCTGTCTCTCTGATCAATGCCCAAATTCACAGGGACCAAGCTGTTCTCACCATCTATCTCTTCATGAATGATGTCCTTCTGGGCTCGAGGCGGTTGGTGCAGCGGTTGCAGGAAATGGGGAGGCGGCTGCTGCAGGTGGTGGTGGTGAGGAGGGTAGAGATCGAAGGCAGGGAAATTCAAAGAAGCGAGAGGCGGCGGCGGGGGTGAAGAGGCATGTTGAAGCGGGAAAGAGAGAGGGAGAGAGAGTGATGAAGCTCTTGAGGCGGCTAGGAACTGGTGAAACTGGTCCGGCACTCCATCGAACATCTTGCGTTTGAGCTCTATCTAACTCTCTCTCTCTCTCTCTCTCTCTCTCCGTCCCCCAACTCTGCTCACTGTAAATTGGCAAAGTGATACCAAGAAAACTACAAAGAAAGACCTCTCTCTCTTTCCTCCCTCTCCCCTTCTCTCTCTCCCCTTCTCTCTCTTCCCCCATATTCATTTATCAAGTATTTTGTCCTGTTCGGGCAAAGAGATGATAACCCACCACGCTCTTTCGGCAGGAGGTGAAGTCAGTGTAGAAGGACGGGGACAGCAACTTGTCATCAAAGATTCAAATCACCCGTGCTGTCAATCACCATCCTCTCTCTCTTCCGCTGGCTGCGAAACTAAGGGGGAGCGCGTGCGGGAGCAGCAGCGTCCGCGAGCGTTGGGGATGGGCAGAAGAGGAGGAGAAGAACAAAACGAGTGATGAGTTTTGAAATGCGTATGTGGGGGGTGCATCCGAACGAAGGCTTCGGGAGGTGGGGGGGCATCTCGGTCCCTAGAATCCTATGCACCAGCGGGTGCTGATGATGGTGTAATTAACGGCAATTGTATGGCAGGACACGTGAATTCATGCAGAGGCTGGGACCGATTTATTGAATTCCTTCGGGAAGGTGGCGCCGCTACTCTGCTGCTCTGCTCCATGGAATGCCCGGTGCACCCTCGATTGTCGCTTATGCCGCATGATGGGAGTGGGTTAGAACCTGAGAATTAGACCGATAGGAACCTGTCGGTTCCAAAGAATATATGATAGGTTTTAAGTTTAAAAAAATGAGAAATTTGTTCGAGCATGTAGATTCCAAATTCTACGTCCAAATTCTAGGTGGAACCCATACGGAATGTAGAACAGCTTATCCTTATCGTATAACATGCTGGTGAGACTTGATCGTGTTAGCTAAGTGGTTGCGTGCGCTCAGCCATGAGATCTCACGAACAAATTTGAACAATTTGGTACGACGGCATCGAGTCATGCGGCCATTGTTCAGGTCAGGCCTAAATAGCAAGTTAGGCCTAGTTTGTAGGCCAAGCCCGGGCCGGCGATGTTCTCCTTCGACGTCCGCATGGCATCTCTCTACTCTCATGTTGCAATCGATGGGGATCTCAGCCGACTTCTTGTGAGTGAAACTAAGTCCCCCTTCTAAGCAGGGCTGATATTATGGAAGGCACTGGGGGATTAGCAAGTCATTCTTTCCTCAGGATTTAGTCATAAACATCGCATCGAGCAACAAGAAGAAGGCACAATTGACAATTAATACGACGTTGTCACGTCACGTGATGATAACATTAGGCGGGTAAATTGTTTCAGTTCACTTTAGGGTCTAATTTAGCATGTCTAGATACAGCATCAAAAGGCCGAGAATAGAACTACTGTATGAAGATGATGGAGAGCGATCTGGCCAACTTACCTGGACAAAACAGCATTTTTTTTTTCTACCAGGAAAGGAACAGATCAACCTTTGGCCAAAGTGTTTTTCTTTTCCAACCACGGAGTTGTCTATTCATCAATCTTAGGAGACATCGATTCCCCCAAAAAACATTGATGCTAGAGTAAAACCCTCTTTGTCATGGTGCTGCTGCCGCTGCTGCTGACTGAAACAGTCCAACATGAGAGCATGTGCACCTCAGAATTTGAATCCATTTCAAGTAACGAGATGATGACTGCACACTTAGCACATCATGATACAAAATTTGTCTCCCTTCCTTTGTCAAGCCATTGAGTATAACATCTCTTGTCATAGATCTATAAAAACAAATCATTCTTTTTCTGAAAAAATTCAATAATATTTCTCGCCTTTCACTCGATAATAGCCACTTACCTCTAATTGTGAAAAGACCAATGCTAAGGTGAAAGCTCTGTCATTCTTTTCCTATTCTTGGTCACAGAATATTCCATAGAATCGGGCTACTTAGCCGATTTTCAAGGGATAAATTACAAAGGTTTCATCTGTTGTATATTGTTTATGCAGATGCAATCGATAATTTAATTTTTTGTAATATTAAGTATGTATTATTCAACGTAGAAAGAATCATTTTTCTTACATTTAACTTTCCTTTCAAAACTTACAAATTTTGAAAGATTAAACTTTAAAAAGAATTATGAAATACTATGTCAATATAAAAATCCTAATTTGTTAGTCAGTACAAAATAATTACATTATGATATGCTGGATGCAATAGACAACACAACAAACTCTGATTATACAATAATGAACATGATTTGCAAATTTTTTCCTAATAATTTATTAGAGAGCAACTGTGTAGCATGTACATCTCCCATAATTATCACATGTTTTATACATAAAAACCACCAAAAGTTTAATTTTTGTTGAAAATAAGTTTTTTCATGCTGTGTTTGATACTTATGGCTAAAGTAGATTTTCAGGTTATGTCATGTTTATTTATTAAACAGATCGAAACAAATTGAGCATGCAACTAGGAATTGATTAAATGAATCAACTTTACATTGACCTATGTGCGTCCTCCTCGGTAGGAAATGAACACGGTCAAAGAAAATATATATATATCAATCAATTAATGAAGTCGATTTAGAGTGAACTTTACTTCTTTTTTAATATGGCTTTCACACTTAGATTTTTAGTTAGCAAAAAACATATGAAATGCTTCAAACTACACAAATATAGACACATAAAATCATGTATAGTACTCCATAATTTTTAAAACCTAATATTCTAAAAGTTTTAAATTTTCAAAGAAAAGTTAAATGCAAAAATCTTTTTTTTTTGTTGCATAGAATAATATAACCTTAATATTACAATCTGTGTTTGTACGTCAATCGGAATATCCTTATACTCAATTTCTTTATTATTTTTGCATCATAACTCTATATGGCAGGTAATAGTTTTTATTTTTCAAATGAAAACGGATGAAGTAAGCAGGCCAGTTTCCATGGAATGATGTGTGATTGTGAAAGCAACGTTACTAGGAAAAAAATTTACAGAGCGATTGCCATCGCATTGCTCTTTGGAAAATACCAAATATGCACATGATCTTTATCTCTAGAGATCAATATACATATTTGCATCAATTATCCCAGTGCCTTTGTACACGAAAATGCAATTTTGTGCCAAAAGTGCCCATCCCTAAATCCAAAAAATTCTGCACCCACTCAAAACACTCAGTACCAACTACAAACCAAATCACCCAAACCCTCAGCAAGGTGCCAAAATGAGTTTGCAATTGGTATTTTTTTTTTTTTTTTTATGTGGGTTTTGTTTTGCTTAGAGGTATGTCCGTGGTACTTTTGCTATATTATAGGTATGAAAGTGATTATTGGGTGAAAAATAAGGGATATTATTTTTGCATTTTCCCCCCTTTTCTGGATACACATGGAAACTTACCAAGGCATTGTATGTGGAAAACATCTTTTTGATGTGTTAAGTTAGCATGCAGCAATAATTTCGTCAGTGTAGAATTACATCAATGGGAAAAAGGTGGGTCCTGAATTCTTTGCATAAAGAGTTTCATTTGGAGAAACTGCTTAATTAGGAAAGGATAATCAATATTGGACCGATCCTATTACTAGCAATATGCTCAAGGGAGTTTGAGTCTTTTAATAGAACAAAGTAAATTTTCATATAATTGACTTTACATGATTATATAAACTATAACATAAAGTAAAGAGAATCTCATATTTTATAGGGATCACTTTTCTTTTTCTTTTTTTGTCTTTTTCAAAAATATCTATCTGCCAATTGTTTTATAATACATTATCAATGGGTAGATGCGTATGATAATAATTCCATTTATATTTCTTGTGTTTCCATTGCGGAATTCAAAAATCTTCCATCTGATAAACAATCATAAATTTTTATTTTCAAATCTCAAAATAATTTTCTCTTTTTGCGTGCTACATGTGTACAATATTCATATTCCCTCAATGAACTTTTTTTTTTTTTCCGGTTATCAATAATTCAAACGGTTCCGAATAAGGTGGTTTTAAAAAATCTTTCTAAATATCAATTTTTGCAAAGCCCTTTTTGCAAGTAATTTTCATCATAACATCTTAATCATCAAAATGGAAGCTTGCCATCCATTAACGAGACAAAATCTGCACTTTTTCACAGGCCAAGAACTGGGCCTCACCTCTGTGTTGGGCCGGTTTTGGGCTCTTACGCATCTTCTTCAACTCCTACTTCATTTCGCATAAACAAATTATCATCTAACACTATCCTATCGAGACATTTACGGACCAAAAAAACATAATTCGACTCTACTTTTGATCATTTAATTTCATATACTATCACGAAGAATTACAAGCCTTAAATTGATCCCATAGGTGTAATGTTAGGATAAGATCATAGCGGGACTATGTAAGGTGGAAACCAGCCTTTCATCGCATTCCCACAACTACAAACTCAAACTTCCTTTGTCATTGACTTTAAGCATCCAAGGATCTATTCAAGATCCGATTGTTGAAAATCCCTCTTAGTCCACACAAACTTATGTTCTCTTGGCTGTGCTCGGTGTCGAGTGTTTTAGGAGAATTATTAGTTGTATCTGAACAACGATATCCATATGATATTAACTGTTAGATCATGTGGATCTCATGTGAGATTCATATGTTAAATCTATTGAATCAGATGCATGCATGTAACATTCATATGTTACATCAATTGAATCAGGTGCATGCAATGACTCCTTGGTCTTTGTGCCTAAGCTCAAAACCAGCCCAGCAAATAAACATGCGATAACCAAATCTATGCAATTACCACATCAATCTATTCGATATTAAAATTGATGAGACAGATTGGGACAACCCAATCTACCAATAATTAAGATAGTGACCAAGAAAAATGGACATGGCTTTTGTCGGTAACCCTTCGTCTCATGTCGATTAAGTTGCGCTGGACCAATCATTGCCTTGTTTGGCAATAATTAATCACCCCGCAACGTCCCGATTCATTACATAAGAAAGAGACAAAGATGTCATTCATATCGCTTCCATCTTTATTTGAGGAATTCCGGCCAGGACAAACGGATCTTAGCTGTTGCTTAGACCATACCCGCCTTTCCGAAATTGCCCATGTCACGCTCAAATGATTGTGCCAGCTATCATTTGAGTGGTCTAAATCAGAGTCATTTTGGTCCGTGCATGTGTGTGTGCCCTGCATTTGGCAAGCCCCTCTTACGGTTCAGCTTAACCGTAATGGAGATTTGAGAGTTGTGGTCAATTGAGAAGAGAGAGGAAGGGAGGGGGAGGGATGGTGAAGCAATTCATGGTGATGGATGCGTGGATGAGAGAAGCTGAAGAAGCTTCAGAGTTGTTGGAAGAGCTGGAGAGCAAGGTCAGGAACAAGAATCCTCAGGAGATGTGCAGGCTCAGTAACGCCACTAAATCCAAACTCCTTGAGCTTGGCACGAAGCTTGATCGCCTTGAGTCTCTCCTTCACAATCCACCCTCAAAACCCGTCTTGTACTCTCTCTCTCTCTCTCTGCTTTAAACTGCTCTTCAATTTCTTGAAGGAGTTAGTTTATCTGTTTATGCCTCTCATTGAATGACCATCTGGTGTTTTGAGTGAAAGAATGCTTAGTTCAGTAGCCTTTATTCTTTTACTAGAGATGGGCATGGCTATAGACGGACAGGCGTTCATACCAAATTACTGTGATAAAGCTTCCTAATTTCTTGGCTATTTAAACTTTAGCTTACAATGGAGGTTTTCATTGGAAACAAAAGATTCACATTCACATGGACCAACTTGTCCATATTTTCATATTAGACCACTTCGCTTTATTTGCTGGTTGAAGAATGGAAACAAGGGGAATCTTCTGAGCATACGCAGACATTGCTTAGGTTGCCAATGCCTGCATGAGTAAATTCTTCAATTGCAGTTTTTCTGCAGAACTGATGAAGATTTAGGTTGGCGATGGAAAATGCTGTTGGATATTCAGCTGCGAACAAGAGAAGTGGCTGTCAGTCTCCTCATGCCAGCATCTCCAAGCAGGTATGACATTCACTGTGTCAACTTGTATTAAGGTTTATAAAGTTGATAGACTGGTGGCAATTGTTAGATTAGTTGGCCCAATAAGGTAAAAATTGTCAAGGTTGGCTGTACATAATGCTCCGGTAATGACTTCCCTATAGGAGATGAGCAGCAAGCTATTTTCTTACTCCCTTTAGAGCTACAGTTCTGAAACCAATAACTTTGGCAAAAGAACAAAAGTAGGTAGGTAAATCTGAAAAACTTGTTTGATTATTGGAGGCTTCACATCATAAGTATTTTATCTTCTTTGAGACTTGCAAAAAAGTCGATCTCCCTTACTTCAAAACGACTAAAAAGCACAAACAACCTTGCGGTATCATTTAGATCATCTATGTTGTTAATTACAGTATAGTTAAGTGACTACAACCATGTGGTAGGCTAAGATAAATGCTTCCTTTGCTTGAGGTATAGGAAAATGTAAGTCAAACTGTTGACACATGACCTTGCCATTTCTTTATCTCAGCTTTTGCATTTTTGTTGCATCCAGGCCTGGAGATTTACATTCTGCAGACTCCAAAGAAACCAGTCAATCTACCAGCCTTTACAATCAAGGTGCAATTTATTTTTTGTCAAATCGTCATACTTGCTACATGAATCTGTTTTTCCATATTAAACTGGAAGCAGAAACACTTACATTTGACAGGGAAACTGCGTGACCTCTAACATTAGTTTCCTGAATGAGTTACTGGAACAAATTGTAGTAAGCAGACACCAGAAAACTAAACTCTATAGGAATGACAACTTCAATGACCTTAAAATTTCGGCTCATGAATGGAAGAGACAAAGATGTTTTGGGTTTCTTGATTTTACTTTTCTTGTTGCCATTGATTTACCTTTGATGATTGGTTATATGAATCTGCCAAATCGAGCAGTAAGCCTTGTCTTCATCTTGGATTTTTCAATAATCTTAAGTGGACTGACTGACTTGTTATGCAGATGAGATGGCAGCCTCATTTTCGAAAGATGACCCAGAGATGCTAAGACCTCTTTTGGTAAGTCATCATCCTGTTCTAACCACCAAGTAATCTATCCTCTGCACTTCTTGTGTTCCTTTGGCTCATCCTTTTTCACTGCTTCGTTCTTGACAGTCGGATGCATCTCAAATTCATAAGAAGGTACCTTTTGGCTGGACAAAATGAAAAAAAAAATTCAATCTATATATGCTTGTTTATATAATCAAATGTCCGTGTTCATTGTGTGCAGGACTCTTTCACTGTGAAGAGTTGGCTGTGGAAAGCTTGTTGGATCATATGTTCGATACTTGGAGCAACCGCACTTCTCTTAACATTGTTTGTTGTCTGTGCAATAATATGAGCTACCATCAACAATTCAATACATATGGAATTCGTTATCAAAACGGATTTCCTTAATGCTGATGCTGCAGCTCAGTGGGTAATTTGTGATCTTGGAAGGTAAAAGTTAATGGAATAGATCTATACGACATTAGGAATGAAAACAAAAGTTCATGGTAAAATCATATGTGATGTACTGTCACATCATCTACTCTGCAGACACCGAGGGATGATATCAATGAGAGGTTGATTCTAGTATGAACAAAGTACTCTTGTCTCTAGTCGACAATTTTGCGAGTGATTCTCTCTCTATTATTAAGTTCATTGATCAGCAAAAAAGCGGTGTCTTCTATGTATTCGTTATCGAAATTTGAAAGTAGGAGAACATGGATCCAATCATCAAGCGGTCTGCCATTTGCATTGCATATCAGATTAAAGACCAAGACGAGATCTCCATGTTTCAAAGTGCCCCCTGGTAGATGGAATGAAGAAACCTCGGATTTCAGTATAATCTTTGGGACTCTCATGCGATTTGATTGTTCCATGCCTGATGTGTTGTTTAGGTCCAGCTCTTAAATCCATCTGAAGTGTTTTTGTGAGGCTGAGAAGAGACAAAAAGCATATTCTAGTGATTTACTTCAGCCTGCTAAGTCAGCTGAATTTATTCTACGATTATGCTAATGCATAGACCTTGCTGTCCCAGAGAGCTGATACATTGTGGTATCAACATTTATTTGCTGCAACAAGAACCAAGTCTCCCTAATCAAGAGTCAAATCAATGTCCAATGATTACCACACAATTCATCCGCTCAGAAGTGTTTTCCCTGGACAATTTGTTCTCTTATTTCGGATTTCTCTCAAAGTCACATGAAACAGAAAGAACAGACTAAATGCTGTCATAAGCATAACATAAGGCATCTACTGACTCAAAATTTGACATCCTGTTAAAAGCATCTTTTCATTTTGTGGTTCCTTTTTGGGCTTAAAAACAAGTTACTAGCGAGGGAAAGTGGGAACCACAATTCTGGTGACATTTCATCAATATAAGCAGCAAGAGAAAAGGGGGAAAAATGATGGCAATTTTCTTTTTCTACAAAGTTTTTTTAGGCTTTATCTCATCCAGACCAGACAAACTGAAGCTCACCAAGAAAATCGTCTACACAGGAACACCCGACACTAGGTACAAATTGCCCTAACACCCATGAAAAAGATAAAGTGGACAGCATTAAACACCCCACTAAGCAAATGCCAAACCCATGAAACAAGACAAAATAAAAAACAGAGCCGACATAAAGATGATATCACAAAAAAAAATATAAAAATTGAGTTTTTTTTTTTTTTTGTAATTACATATTGAGTGCCCCATTATCTCTTTTAGTGGCAATAACATTCCATTAGCTAAAAAATAAATCCCACTGTATCAACCGCAATAACCTTCAAAATTTCAACCACCAGACACAATTTTAAGCCTTCGATTACCTGACAAAACTCTCTTACAGCATCTCTCCTTGTCCAGATACCCTGAAGCCTAACTTTCTCTCTCTAAACTATTTAGCACTGTAGCCACTTATGTTTCTCTTTCTCTCTCTACCCGATGAGAGTGCTGGCAACGTTAAAAACTACAAAATCCTGTGATTCAGACACGTCCCACGCCATAAAGTTTTGAGCTTTGCCCAGCTTCTTGGGCTCTCGGCACCTGCCTATGGCTTCTTCCGTTGTTTTTCCGGCGACCTCCGTGACTCGGACCCGGAACGGAAGTGGTGAATTCTTGCTATCGGGTCGCCGCCGGCAGCTATGGAAGGTGCCGCAGAGGCTGTGCGTTCGGTCATCGCTGGACTCGAATGTGTCAGACATGAGCGTTAATGGTATGCAGAGCTCAAATTTCACTCTGTTCTAGTTCTAGTTTTCTGGGTTCAATTTACTTTTTTTCGCTTCTGTTTCTAGTTTTATTGCGGCTGATTAGTCTGATTTCGAGAGAGGGCCTGTTATCTTTTTAATGGATTTTACGAAATTCAAGGTGAAACTTTTTCCGTCCTGTGTTTTGGGACTGGGAGTATATTTTGCCGTCCACTTCTATCATGATGAAGAGCTGATAAGAGTGAGAGTCAAGTGTTGGTTAAAAATGATTTGCCAGTCCTGTGTTGTCTAATTAGTTGAAGCTGTGTAAGGAGGAAGGAGAAATGTGTATATTATTTGACTGATGATTGTAAGTTGGGTTGATAATCTCGGGCTTTTAGTAGTTAAATCCGGCTACGCAACTCGCTGGTTTTCTCTGCAGCTCCCAAGGGCTTGTTCCCTCCAGAGCCTGAACATTACAGGGGGCCGAAGCTGAAAGTAGCAATCATAGGAGCAGGGCTTGCCGGTATGTCGACTGCAGTCGAGCTTTTGGATCAAGGCCACGAGGTCCGCTTTTCTTTATTCTGAAGGCTTCCCGATACGCAACAGCAATAGTTACTTGTTTGTTGCCATCACTTGGTTTTTCACCTCTGAAAGAACATCAACTAGATATTTTAATTATATGATCTCAAAGTGATGGGGAATCAAATTAATGTTGGACTTTGAATGAATTACAGAAGAATGCTTTGCTTGAGAAGATTTAAACATTTGTTTATGTAAGCATTTCTTCATTTGGGAGCTCATGTGCGCAACTAGTGGTTAATGTTCTTTGGATACCTTCTGATGATATTTTTGGTGGTTGTAATCATGTCTTATATTTTCAGGTTGATATATATGAGTCAAGGTCCTTCATTGGTGGGAAAGTCGGTTCGTTTGTTGATAAACGTGGAAACCATGTCGAAATGGGTCTGCATGTCTTTTTTGGCTGCTACAACAATCTTTTTCGTTTGATGAAGAAGGTGAACATAGTTTATTTTCTCATTATGAGAATGTGAATGGATAATGTGTTTTCTTGGGAATAGTCTTATCTTTTTGCTAGGAACTAATAATTCTTTATGCAGAGTAAGTCTGAATCATTTTTAACTATGTTAAAGTATGGAAATTCTGCGGTTTCTGATGATTTCTCTTTCATTTTCTCTTCAACATAGGTGGGTGCAGAGCAAAATTTGCTCGTGAAGGATCACACCCACACCTTTGTGAACAAAGGCGGTGAAATTGGTGGTATTGTTCAATCTTTAAAAACTGACAATAAATTGCCTTTTTCTAGCTTCGTGGCAGAATTCATTTCATGATAAGACCGTTACATTGTGGTGATATACAAATGAGTTATTTTGGAGTAAAACTTCATGAATTGATTTTTTGTCAGAACTTGATTTTCGGTTTCCTGTTGGTGCTCCACTGCACGGGATGAATGCATTCTTGTCAACAAATCAACTGAAGGTAATGTTTCGGGAAGAATACATTATGAATATTTCTCTTTCTTCGTGATGCTTGCTACTACTGCCCATATTTCCATTATGCTGTAATTCACTAGAATTTAAATTTTATTGATGAAATAATCTAACAAATGCGTGTCTTGTAATCTTCTTTCAAGCGAATTTTACTATTCAAATGGTTTGAACATTAAGTTTTGCTTTGCATGATATGTGTCAATTACCCGCAGCTGTGGTTACCAACTAGGGCTTTGATTGATACCGGATATGAAAAACCAAACAATTTTTCTGGGACATGAGTTCACAGATGACATAAGCGCTCTTTCTTCAATCATTGCATGCAGACTTATGATAAAGCCAGAAATGCCATTGCTCTTGCACTGAGTCCAGTCGTGAAGGCTCTCATCAATCCAGATGGAGCGCTGAAGGACATACGTGATTTGGATAGTGTAAGATGATAAACTTAGTGGTTTATTCTTTTGGATTATCTTCTCATTTTCATCTATGTGAATTGTGAATTCCAGAATCCTGTAGAGGAATTTCTTCAAGTGTTTTGTTTTAGTTACATCTCTGGAGGTTCTTCTTTCCTTGCAACTTCATAAAATTTCTTCCTCTTCTCCGTGATAGTTTCACTCAATAACATTTCAGTTGTTGCTTAATCGCTAAAATTCTGTTGCCTGTTGTAGGTAAGCTTCTCTGATTGGTTTATGTCCAAGGGCGGCACACGGATGAGCATCCAGAGAATGTGGGATCCTGTTGCCTATGCCCTTGGATTTATAGACTGTGATAACATCAGCGCTCGCTGTATGCTCACAATATTTGCATTGTTTGCCACCAAAACAGAGGCTTCTCTACTACGCATGCTCAAGGGCTCTCCAGACATTTACTTGAGTGGCCCAATTAGGAAGTACATTACAGACAGAGGAGGCAGGTATATGCATCTTTTCAAAAGATCCTTTGAAAGCGAGTGATTGACAATATTTTTTCCCTCATTTTCAAGTGATCTATGTTAATCTAGAATCTCTCTCCGCTAGAACAGGTTCCATCTTAGGTGGGGATGCAGAGAGATACTTTATGATAAATCTTCTGATGGAGGGACATACATTGCAGGACTTGCTATGTCTAAAGTAATATGTTCACCTTCTTCCCTTAAGTTGGAATGCCTATGGTACTAGTTCATGCATTTAAAGACATTTTCTATGACTAGTTTGTCAACTACTTGATTTGTGAAGCTCTTTTTTCCTGACATTATCTAGTCAGTACAAGAGAAGTCTTCTTGATATGTCTGACCAATTTAGCATTACTCGTGTATATTTCCTTGCAAAGAAATACCCCAAAGAAAGAAAAGAAATGTACCAAGCCATCATCAAATAGGATCCTGTATTAAGCCAATAAAAGGTCTTCCCATCAATTTAATCAAAATGACAACTCCTTCGGCTGATAAGCTTTCAGACAATTCTCTTACTGTGTGAGTTATAGATTGGTATTTTACGCTGCTGATAATCGTCAAGTGTCCTTAGAATCGGTCAAGGGAAAGGTTATAAAGTTGATTTGTTTCAATAAAGCATCAAGTAAGTGCAATGGTATCCTTCTCTTGCTACAATGTGAATAATCTTCCAATGCTAACAAACATTAATGGCATTACCACAAAGTGCATATGGTTTTCAGGGGTGCGCATCTCTTATTTTTGTCAGGCTAACATAAGGTTCATGGAAATTTGTTTCTCAGGCTACCAATAAGAAAGTTGTGAAAGCTGATGCTTATGTAGCAGGTCTGTAATTAGATCTACTATCCAGGTATTCTTTACTTTTTTTCTTTAGATTTATGAAAATTGAATATCATTAGATTCGCCCACCTGAATGGCAGCATGTGATGTCCCTGGCATCAAGAGACTTCTACCGTCACAATGGAGGGAATGGGAGTTCTTTGATAATATTTACCAGCTAGTTGGCGTGCCTGTTGTCACTGTGCAGCTTCGGTACAATGGCTGGGTAACAGAGTTGCAGGATCTAGAGAGGTCAAGGTAATCTTCTGTGGAATTGTGAATGTGAGTTTTGCAAAAATAATGCTGTCTCTTACTAAAGCTAGCTGCAAAAACCCAAAATTCCATCCTCCTATACTTTAAAGAGCATATTATGGACATGTTAACCGAGAGACAATTGATAGGCAATTGAGGAAAGCTGCTGGGTTAGACAACCTTCTTTACACTCCAGATGCAGATTTCTCTTGCTTCGCAGACCTTGCGCTCACTTCTCCAGAAGATTACTACATTGAGGGACAAGGTTCCTTGCTCCAGTAAGAAAGTTTTCACTGTTTCTTTTGACAAATGTTTACAAAGCTCATTTTCTTTGAGATCTGCTGTTTTGAAGATGGATCTTGTTAGGTAAACAATATTCGTGTTCTTTATAATTGCAAAGAAGTTTCTTCATTTTGTTAGGACTATGTGCATATATTCATTAGTTCAGAATGGGTGATCTCTCTCTCTCCCCCTCCCCTCTTCTCTCTCCTTCTCTCTCAGAGAGCTTACAAAATCTGAACTAGAGAAAAGAAAACTTTTGATGGGAAAATGAATCTCTTTATCAACACTTTCTTAAGCAATATGCCGTGAGGCTCCTCTTGGGTTATTTGTTTCTCATAATCTTAAATGTTTCTTAGACCGAACTTGTGTCAAAAGATCTATTGTCAAGATTCATTGTATCGGATTTGAAATATTGATTAAACTTTAATATAGGTCTTTTGCATGCTCATCAAACATAGAATGTAGTTTATGTTTGATTGCTAACAAATATTTATAGTCTCCTGGTTGGATGTGCCATGACTGATTTCTGTTTTATTCCAGATGTGTCCTGACACCGGGTGATCCATATATGCCTTTGCCGAATGATGAGATCATCAAAAGAGTCTCTAAGCAGGTTCGACTTTTAGAAGCCCAATCTTTCTTTGAATGACACCGTCCCTTCCTTTAACATGGAACAAGTAGGCTTTATTCTTTTGGTAGAATCCTAGGTTCGGAACTTTTGTGCACTTCTCTTATTGCGCCATGCCGTACAAGCTTGGCATGTTTTCAATTCTGATATGTTTACGGCCTCCTTTTGTATCAGGTCCTCACATTGTTCCCGTCAGCTCAAGGCTTAGAAGTGACTTGGTCTTCTGTCGTCAAAATTGGACAATCTCTCTACCGAGAAGCTCCTGGTAAAGATCCATTCAGACCTGATCAGAAGACACCCATCAAAAACTTTTTCCTCGCCGGCTCGTACACAAAACAGGTTATTTTACTTTTTCTTAGCTTGATGTGAGCTTAATAGCTGATTCCGTCAAATAAAATCAAGAAAGAGGTGGCTTAAGAATTTGCTTGTGCAGGATTACATTGATAGCATGGAAGGCGCCACTTTATCCGGGAGGCAGGCTTCAGCATACATATGCAATGCTGGGGAAGAGCTGGTGGCTTTGCGAAAGAAGATAGCCACCGCTATCGATTCTCAAGTCCAGGAGAACACTCTTAATACCAAGGACGAGCTAAGTCTTGTCTAATACGCAGGCTATTGATTTTACAGGGACGAGAAAGGCAACGTAGCCGGGAGGCGATGTAAGTTGCATCCTGAATAGGGAGCAAGTAGAAGTATCTATATGTATCATGAAACCGATAGTGTAACGGGCATTGTATTTCGGGGCTTGTTCAACGAAAGAAATTGGTGGGGGGTTGATCATCTGGTGAAAGTTCCTGCTGCAATCAACTCTCTGAAATTTAAGCTAGATGGCCCTGGCCCCGTTTCATCAGTGTAATCATGGGTTGAAGCTTGTGCGTTCTGTCAGCCATTCTCGTTTTCTTCTCTCCTCTTCTTCCATCCTTTTCGCTGCGACATTCAAATACTCGGTACCTAAAGTTTAAATGACTTCATTTCCGCGGTTTGGTTCGGAGAATCCGAGACGCTTGGAGATTGCATGGAGCCTTTGGTTATGACTGAAATCCAATTGTTTTGAACGACATTGTCAAAGCAACTTTGTCTGATTGACTAGGATCATTAGTATTTTTCTGCAAACATTGAAATTTTGCTGGTTATCTAGATGAGTTAGCATACATTCAGTTAATAAACTCTATGCTAGGTCTCTAAACTGATGGGTCGGGTCCGGCCCATAAGGACTTTGTGGATGGACAGCCTCGCTCTATCGAGCCTGGTCTCGACAACATGCTTTGGGGTCGAAAGGAAAGATACTTTCATTTCTTTTTCTGCACATTTAGCTAATCTGTTTGTCGGTTGTCCTAGTTTTTAGGAGTTATAATGGATTGTTATGGGCTCCATTTTGCTGGCGTTTTGTTATGTATTTGCCTTTGTAAAGACTTCAAAGTTCTGAACTAAAAAGAAGCTTCAGCCTCATCTCTCCTCTCCTTGAGCTATTCTACAGAGACTCAGCAGTCGATTCGTTCATGTTAAGCTCACACGAACCCGATAACGTGCTGGTCCAAGCAAAAATCCCAATCCAAACCATTAATCCAGCACGCCAATGGACGACCCACATGGAACTTGGCCCCATGAAGATCATCATCAAGGACGCTAGATCCGATCAAAAGGGCGAAAAAGGAACTTCAAAAGGTGCTGCGTCACCTGCCCTCTTCCTCCAGTCAAACATACATTTCCACAAGAAAACAATAAATCCGATCAGTTTGACGTTCCTGGAGCATGGTCGAATCGGATCGAACCTGGAGCTATGGACGCGGTCGCAATCCGCGGGATCGCCCAGTCCAACATTGTTTCAATTTCCAGGAAGAATTATGAGTCACAACACATGTCAGCATGGTACTATGCCAACCATATTTTTCTCTACTCAAACGTCATTTCCTGCACCACCCTGATGAGCTCGAGCCTGATGGAACTGGATGCAGCACGAGAAAACGAACCCCCACGCGCGTGATCTCGCCTTGCGCAAAACGTCGTCTCCATGCATTTAGAAATCTCGGGAAAAAAAGGGCGTTGCGGATGGCGACTGATGATGGGTTGTCCTTCAAACCGCGATCCGTGGACTTCGAGGCCTTAAAAGAGACTTGCAAGTTTAAGCATGTCCAGCTTCTTCTTTTCAAACAAAGATTTAATCGGTCGTACACTTCTATTTAATTTATATAAATCATGCGCTGTACAATGTGGAATGGCTCTCGCTGTTGTCGAATCATGCCAATTATTAATTGAGGATGATATTCAAATCGATATCATTGATTTCTTCCCATTGCAGAGCTTTGGTAGCTGGTATCTCATCACATCTTTTTGTATTGGGGTATTGAAGAAACATGGGGATATGAAAAAGAACCCTTTAATATATATGCCGGACGACCGACCCGGCGGGATCCTAAGTCGATGAATAGTAGTTTTTCGCAGATTTTGCGATGGGGTCGCGGACGGCTTGCATGGGGATTGATTCTAGGAAACGGGCTGTGTGTCCAAAATCCTGAAAGGGCTGCACAGCATGCGCCATCTCGTTCTTGATTAACCCGGGAAAGCCTCGCTCGCAACAGGAATACCTCCTACACTTGTTGGTTTGCTAAACCGGCGTCTCGACCACTCTCTGATCGACCCGGGCCCGCCGACATGCCTGGTGCTCAGGACTCGCCAGGATCGCCCTCTTTCTCTCTCTCTCTCTTATTCTCTCTCTAGGGAGAGATCCACCAAAAAAAAAATCTACAAATGATACACAAACACGCGAGGAACAAGGCATGTGCGGGTTAAGGTTGGGTGGGATGCCATCCTCACATGCCTCTTAAAAGACTTGTCGTCGGCGCATGTGAGACGAGGAAGTTGCGGGTTCAACGAGAGAACCCCGGCGACCCCACGAACACTCCATCATTTTCTTTTTCTTTCTTTCACCCTGCTTGAACTTCGTGAAACATGACGAGGTTGTCCCGATGCGATTCTCTTTAAACGAGGTTTCTATAATCCCTGATGTAAAATGTGGAAATCCAGGTTTGCATTTTTTACTCTCTTTTTTTTTTACTGTAATTTCTGTCG
Organism: Eucalyptus sp. ANBG9806169; assembly: GCA_014182395.1. Classification (NCBI taxonomy): domain Eukaryota; kingdom Viridiplantae; phylum Streptophyta; class Magnoliopsida; order Myrtales; family Myrtaceae; genus Eucalyptus; species Eucalyptus sp. ANBG9806169. Next base: position 40,838,535 of record CM024580.1, read on the forward strand.
CGAAAGTACTTTCTATTTAAAAGAGTTAAATTGAGAAGTTCAAGTCCATCCTAGTCCGGACGTGGGGAAGATAATTTTTGTCGAATTTACAGCATGTCGGATCATAGAATGAGGATTTTCATTTTCTCGGGCTGATATGTAAGGTGAGAGAAGCTCTATGGATTCTTGATGATCAGTCATGTATTTCATTAGTCAAAAAAGAAAAATAATCTCGTATTTTTAGGGGGATTTTAATTTTTCTTTTCTTCTGAAAGAATATGCTTCTCAATTGCTTATTCTACGGATGAAACAACCGTGACTGGTCAACTATTATGTCTAACGTGCGTGAACATGCTAGTTCAGGAATAAACTAATGCCACGTTTGGGAGGTTGAGGGAAAGGAAACTTTAGGGAAATTATGAACGTATTACCAAATGTGCAAATTAAATAGCTAAATCCGTGTTCACTGACCTTTATATGACTCCACCACCTCTCCCTCATTCCATATGAGAAGAGTTTTAGAGTTTTGACGACCTCGCACCGGTCGACATCGTACCGTTCATGTCCTCAGCGCACAAAAACGAGAGCCATGGGCAGACATGGGCCTGCCTTTCTAGCTGCTTTGACCCCGAGCCGCGAAACAGCACATGCCCCCATCGTGCAAAATCCGCACCGTGAGAGCTCGAGGCCGGGAGGGGGGGAGTCCGTAGAACCGAGATGATTTCTCTCGCGGAGAGGTGTTTCTTTTCTGTAGAAACAGTATGGTATTCAGCAGTTCTCGTCAGACAGAGAGCTTGTCTTTCAAGTGATGAAATTTTGGCTTTATGACCAGAGAAGTTGCCATTGCGTCAGCAGCCGAAGTAGCAAGAAAGCGAAGGATGAAACGACCTTCCACATAAAGCTCAGGGCAAGCAAACATCGAAGTTGAGAGACAGTTCATTTTCAACCATTCAGCGCGGGATAGCCGGAAGGAGTTTTTGATGTGGAAAGGGATGCCCATGTCGGTCCTAAACTTATTCTGTAAACGAGCAACTTCTTAACAGATGATCCAACGACTCAACAGCATGAGCACACGTGAGGCAAGAAGCGTTGATGTTCGACCCTCCATCAGCCAAAAGGGTTACGGTGGCAATCGCATCATGGTTAAACAACCAGAGCAAATGCTGGATCGTGGGTAAAGTTTTTGCCTTACGAAATCAATCCCAGTCACCTCCATGATTCGCCTCACCACAGATATGATTAGCTAGGTGATAGCAGATGAGAGCGAGAAGTTGTAGTAATACAAGGCAGAAGCTAACCGAACTTTGCAATTAAATCAATGTAAATTCACTAGAGAAACAACTAATAGAGATTTACGTAATTCGATTTGAGTATCAATATCTATTTCATGGGAGAACCAATAACAAGTAATCCACTAATAATCGGAAAATCAAAGTTACAATCACTCATATGATCAAGTGCTTTTAACACCTAGATTAAGCCCAAAGTAAACCCAAAAATATTATCTTACAATATCTCACTGATAACTCACTATAAAAACTTGAAGATAGAAAATCTGATATTACTCTTGTTTGTTCTACACCTGAGATGTTCACAGTGATAGTTCATTTTCCAACAATCAGACACATGTGGCCATTTCCCACAATTACTTGTCCGAAATCTCCACTAGAATAATCATCAAATATGTCTCTTTGTGAGGTGTAATGGAAAGAAGCACAGGAATTAATAAAAGGAAAAGTATCAAAATAGTCATAAACCTTTCGCATTGATACCAATTCAGTCATAAACTTTTTAATTTAACCAATTTAGTCATAAACATTTTTATATTGGTACCAATTTAGTTCATCTGGCTCATTTAAGCCGGAAATTGCTGACGTGGCCGCCGGCGGTCTTATGTGGTACCACATGGACAAATTTTATAATTATATATATATATACCTATTTTTTCAGATTTTTTAAAATTTTTTTCTTTTTTTTTTCTCCTTATCCCTTGGCCGGTGAGGTTGCCGGTCAGCCGACCATCGCCGGCCACTAGCGAGGCCGCCGCGCCTCGCCCGTGGCCAACGAGGGCGCCCTCGCCCATTGACCGGCGAGGGCCTCGCGCCCTCATCGGCCACGTGCGAGGGCACGTGGCCCTCGCTCGTGGCGGGCGAGGGCGCGGCCGCCCTCGCCCGATCCGGTGAGGGCACGACACCCTCGCCCACCGCGAGCGAGGCCGCCGTGGCCCTCGCTTGGATCCGGGCGAGGGCCCAATGCCCTCGCTCGCGGGCGAGGGCGAGCCCGCGCCTGCCCTCCACGAGCGAGGGCTGCCGTGCCCTCGCCTCGTGGCCAACGAGGGCGCAGAGGCCCTCGCCGGCCAATGAGCGAGGGTTTCGGCCCTCGCTTGATCTCGGGCGGGGGCCGACACCCTTGCTTGTGGCCGGCGAGGGCGCGGCGGCCCTCGCCGATGTGGCCGGCAAGGGCGCGGGGCCCTCGCCCTACTAGCCGTGGCCGGCGATGGTCGGCTGGCCAGTGACCTCGTCGGCCAAAGGATAAGAAGAAAAGAAAAAAAAAAAAAAAAGGACAAAAAGAAAAGAAAAAAATTATAAAAATTATAAAATTTGTCTATGTGGCGCCACATAAGACCGCCGGCGGCCACGTCAGCAATTTCCAGCTTAAATTAGCCGGATGGACTAAATTGGTACCAATGTAAAAAGGTTTAAGACTAAATTGGTCCAATTTAAAAGTTTAAGACTGAATTGGTACTAATGCAAAAGGTTTAAGATTATTTTGGTACTTTTCCCAATTAATAAATCACTTGTTAGTCATAAAGTCGAACCCCGCAAACAAACACAAGTTCTCTAGTAAAGGTTCATTACTAACTACATTAAGTCCTTGATTCTCATTTTGCCGCTTCTTTTTGTAGGCTTCACATTAAAACCTCCGGTGTCTGGTTTGGTGACAAAACCAACACTCATCTTTTGTAACCTATCTCTTTTCCCTTGATTGTGACCTGCCACGCCCGCTGAATTTTCCCCTGCTTTTATTTCTCCCACAGTTCCCCACTACGAGTGCCGTTGAAGATATAGATGTTGAAAAATTATCTTCACCTGAGATTTTTTTACGTATCTCTTCATCCATATGTCCATTAAACCCAAGCTGAGAAATGAACTTGGTCCACATGTCCATAGAATTTTCTGACGCAAGAAACTTCTTCACAGTCACATCCTCTCTCGACATGTTAATTTTGACACCAAAATTTCAGTCACCAATGAACTTGATTCTTTGGCTTCTACCGAAAATGCTTACTTCCTCGATTAAAGGGCCAATTGTAAGACGACAAAGAGGTGGGTGTACCCGTCAGATTGTCACTTCAGGGTGAACTAACCTTGCCATTGATCGCCATCCCAACTCTAGTTTGGAAGACCTCATTAGCAGCAAGAAAGGCTCTATCAATTCTAGAGCTGTAATGTCTCTTCCCAGCATGCTTCATGGGTTCCCAACAATACTCCCTGCATTTTTCTCTTCGTCGAGGGCGAACCTCACGGGAAATCACCATTAATCTTATCAAGTTCATCGCAGGTAGTTTCAATCCTCAAGCAAGAGACCCTATTCTAGATTCGTCAAGAAGATCTCTATACCTTCACGAAAATGGAAGCATTCAATTGATGAAAGACTCCATGCATGACCTACAAGAACCGAACTAACCCAACATGCCCGCTTCTCTTTACACCAGCTGCCTTCAAGATAACTACGTGCATCAGAAAGTGAAAAAATCATTGGAAAACTGATGGTCAAAGTTGGACCCATGCACGCATTCCCGGTCAGCTTTCACACTACACGGATGAAAAAATTAACCAGCCGATCTCATTCATCGAACCTTTCCCCATCACAGAACAGTTACGTCCTCTTTCCATTGGCTCCAGGAACAAGACAATCCCCACCAGAAACCCCGGATACTCTTTCTACTCTTTTAATCACGCTTCTGGTGTAATTTCGCTGTCACGCGCATATCAAGCCTACGTAATCCCACGATTCGTTTTCGTCTTCATTTAAATACGAAGCTACCGAAACGAGAAGATTCCAGGCACTTACCTCCGGTTTTAACGTTCTCGTACAGTCCTACCGAACTCGTACGACGTTCTACGGAAGCCGGAGGACGACGGGTCAAGACCAAAACCTCTCCAAGAGGTGTCCGCTTTTTAACGTCGTTTTACCGGATGATCTGTTTCCGATTAATAAAGCTTTTGCATGCACCGAGGGACATCGTGATAAAAGTGCACATGGTCTCGTGATAACGACGGGAGCTTTGGTCTCTAATGAAGAAAGATGTCTCGATATTATTAAAGATGAGAGACGTCGCTAAACGAGGTTAAAGTAAATTTTTGCAAGATAATGATGATCGCTTTACAACTTTGGTAAAATGTATATTTTATAAATGTACAGCTTCATTTGGAGGGTTGCTTGGGAAAGCGGCGGGGAGAAAGTGCATGTGCGAGTGAATGGCGGAATATTACGTAAGTGCATGTGCAAGTATTTCGATATGAGAGGTTGCTTTTGGGATGAGATTCGAGAAGGATATTCAGTGAATGTATGTAGCGCGCTTTGTGTGATGTGTAACTTCGGAAGTCTTAGTATGTTTTTTTTTTTAATAGTTATATTTTATATTTGGAGCCCAATTGAATCGAATCAAATCAAAATCATCTCTCTTGACAAGCATGGGTCACGGTTAGTGATTTTCTTGTACTCGTGAATTCTTGTGAGTGGAGCTTGGGGTTATTGAATAAAGAGTGAGTGATGCCGAAGGGATGAATACAACTGATTTGCAAAAATGGCGTTAGGACGGTTAGTGTTAAGAGTTTTGGGATAGAAAAATTATATTACTTAGGAGTTCAGAAAGCTGGGTTAGCCTACCCTACACAAACTAGTCGGGTGTTGATATCGCTCTCCTAATAAGGCCATGGCAGACCAAATAGTTGTGTAGCCTAAAGTGATCTATTGTCTCACTCAACGGACTAAATGCCTAAGTTAAGCTGGGCATGGTATGATCTTATTTAAGGAAGCTATTCACCATACTATTATCTAGAACAATTATAGAAGAAAGGCTAGCCTAGTGTTTTCTGCTCACCAGGTACCGCACAGGTGATTCCGCAGCCAATGAACTGTCGATTCAACAAATCGTATCAGAGTATGATCCTTTCAACAAGTGGGTTGAGTTAGAGAAAACATGTGGTCTTCATGGTCCTACAAGGGCAAAGAGTGAATTGTTGGAGCAAAAGGCATTCGGACAAAATGTAGCTCTTGACCAACTTCTAGGATGGCAATGCGGCCACAAGAAAGATCCAGTTCCTCATTCAATAGGAAAACATTCCTAGATTAATTGGCGAATCTCAAGAGGAAGCATACTGCCAAGTTTTCCACAAGGAAAGAAACCTCTATTAGTCTGCTGGGATCAAGAAAAGTTTAGTAGGCAAAATAGGGTGCTACCAAAATGTGCAATTGGCGAAAAATGCCACACTTGCTAGGAAAAGCATAGGCAACCAAAATGGCCCGTATAGTTACGATAAAAAGAAACTACCAATGGGGTAGCATATTTTGTTGGATGAATGTTACCATTCAATATCTAATCCAAAGTGGAACATCAATGATTAAGGAAACGTAGGGAAGTGACAACACAATCTACAACGAGGATGTTATGGAATTGAGCATGGGAGAATGGCACAGTCCGTGATTCTCTAATACTCGTGAACTCTTGTGAGTGGAGTTTGAGGTTATCAAGTGAAGAGCGAGTGATGCAGAGGGGACAAATACAATTGGTCTATGCGAGTGACGTTAGGATAGTTGATGTTAGAAGTTCTAGGATAAAAAATATTATATTACTTAGAAACTCTGAAGGCGGAGATGGCCTCCCGTGCATAAACTAATCGGAAGCTAATGACGCTCTCCTGATGAGGTCATGGCAAGCTGAAATCAATTGTGAAGTCTAAAATGATCTGTTGTTTTGCTCAACGAACTAAACACTCGAGCTAAGCTGGGTGTGGTATGATCTTATATAATAAAGCTATTCGCCATATTATTCTCTAAAAAAAAGTATAGAAGGAAGGTTAGCCAAGTGTTTTTTTGCCCACCAAGCACCACACAGCTTATTCTTGGCCAAGGAACTGTGGACCTATGACACTTGCGTGCAATTCTTTACGTTGGAAATCAATTGGGACATAGCATGCTAGTTACACAGCCCTTACGTATATGCCTGTCCTCGCTCCTAGAGCATAGGCATAAGAAAATTATTCAAAAAATCTTAAACTTATTGCATTTTTATTAATTCAATCCAAAACCATTTAAATGTGCCAATTGAGCCTAAACCTATTCACGTTTCGCCAATTCAGTCTATTCAAACAATTTTGACTAGAAATCGTTGACCTAGACACTGGCTGTTCTATGTAATACGATTGATGCTGATATTGATAATTTTTAATAATATCTTAATATTTTTTTCAAATTTTTATTAATATTTTCTTTTTTTTTCTTTTTTTTCTCTTTCTTCCATTTTTCCTCCTCTAGCTGGTTAGCAGCCTTTAGTGAAGCTCGCCCTTGCCGGTCACTGGCTAGAGTGAGCCTCACCTACCCTTAGCGAGACTCAATCTCACCATTGCTGGGTGAGGTCAACCTCGCCTAGCAACCCGCGTGACTCTTGGTTGGATATGCCATGACTGATTTACATCTGCTTTATTCCAGATGTGTCCTGACAACAGGTGATCCGTATATGCCTTTGCCGAATGATAAGATCATCAAAAGAGTCTCAAGCAGGTTCTTCTTTTAGAAGCCCAATCCTTCTTTGAATGACAGCCCTGTCTCATTAACAGGGAACAAGTTGGCTTTGTTCTTTGCTTAAATCCTAATAACCTGGAATTACCATGAAGTGTTGTTGATGTTTAAGCATGCCTTATGTAGTTCCTCTCAGGTGCTATTTTAGTTTGGAACTTTTGGGAACTTCCCTTACTGCTATGCCTTATATGGCATGTTTTCATCTGATATGTATGTGGCCTCCCTTTGTATCGGGTCCTCGAGTCACCTGCCCTCTTCCTCTAGTCAAACATACATTTCTACAAGAACAATAAATCCAATCAGTTTGACGTTCTTGGAGGACGGCCGAATTGGATCGAACCTGCAGCTATCGATGCGGTCACGATCCACCGGATCGCCTGGTCCAACATCCTATGTCAGCATGGGACCATGCCAACTATATTTTTCTCTACTCGAACGTCATTTCCTGCATTACCCTGATGGGCTCACGCCTGATGGAACTGGATGCAGCACGAGAAAACGGGATCACCCCCACGCACTGATCTCGCCTTGCGCAAAACGTTGCCATGCATTTAGAAATCTCGGGAAAAAAGGGCGTTGGGGGATGGCGACTGATGATGGGTTTTCGTTCAAACCTCGCGATCCGTGGACTTCAAGGCCTTAAAAGAGACTTGCAAGTTTAAGCATGTTCAGCTCATTTTTTTTAACAAAGATTTAATCGGTCGTACACTTTTATAAATTTATTTAATCATGCGCTGTACAATGTGGAATGGCTCTCGTTGTTGTCGAATTATGCCAATTATTAATTGAGGATGACATTCAAATCGATATCATTGATTTCTTCCTATGGTACAGCTTTGGTAGCTGGTTTCTCACTACATCTTTTTGGATTGGGGTATTGAAGAAAAATGGAGATATGAGAAAGAACCTTAGGATATGATCGGACGGCAGACCCGGTGGAATCCTAAGTCAATGAATAGTACTTTTTCACGACGGTGTCGTGGACGGCTTGTATGGGGACGATTCTAGGAAACGGATTGCGTATCCAAAACCCCGAAAGGGCCGCACAACATGCACCATCTCGTTCCTGATTAACCCGGGAAAGCCTCGCTCACGACGGAGTACCTGCTACACTTGTTAGTTTGCTAAACCACTGTCTCGATCACTCTGATCGACCTGAGCCTGCCGACATGCCCGGCGCTCGGGACTCGCTGGGATCGCTCTCTCTCTCTCTCTCTCTCTCTCTCTCTCTCTCTCTCTCTCTCTCTCTCTATCGGAAGAGATCCGCCAAAAGTCTACACATGATGCACAAACACTGGAGGAACAAGGCATGTGGGGGCTAAGGTTAGGTGGGGATGCCATCCTAACATGCCACTTAAAACGACTTGTCGTCGGCGCATGTGGGGCGAGGAAGTTGCGGGTTCAACGAGCGAACCCCGACGACCCCACGAACACTCCATCATTTTCTTCTTCTTTCTTCTTTCTTCTTTCTTTCCCCTACTTGAACCTCGTGAAACATGACGAGGTTGTCCCAATGTGTTTCTCTTTAAACGGCATTTCTATAATCGGTGATGTAAAAAGTGGAAATCGAGGTTTGCATTTTTTACTCATTTTTTACTGTAATTTCCATCACAAAAGTACTTTATTTCCAAAAGAGTTGGCGGTGTGGACGTGGGAGAGATAATTTTTGTCGAATTTACAGCGTGTCGGAGCATAAAATGAGAATATTAGTTTTCTTGGGCCGACATGTAGGGTGAAGGGTGAAAGAACAGAAAAGCTCTATGGATTCGCCGCGATCAGTCATACATCCCATTAGTTAAAAAAGAAAGATAATCTCGTATTTGTAGGGGAATTTCAATTTATTTCTTCTAAAAGAATATGATTAATTACTTATTAGACAGATTAAACAACCATGATTAGTCAACCATTATGTCTAACGTGTGTGAACATGCTAGTTTAGGAATAAACTATGCCACGTAAAGTTGAGGGAAAGGAAACTTCAGGTAGAGACTAAGCATTTCTTTTATTATATATATATTTCCTCTACTCTTTCTCACAAGAAATTACATATTTTGTCTTCCATTTTCCAAAACAAGAGGGGAAACTATGAACATATTACCAAATGTGCAGATTAAACAGTTAAATCCGCGTTGACTGGCTTTTATATGACTCCACCACCTCTCCCTCATATCATATGGCAGGAGTTTTAGAGTTTCAAAGACCTTGCACCGGTCGACATCGTGCCGTTCATGTCCTCGGCACACAAAAACGCGAGCTGGCGGACATTGGCCTGCCTTTCTAGCTGCTGCAACCTCGAGCCACTGTTCAATCAAAACAATGCATGCCCCTGTCACGCGAGATCCGCACCACGAGAGCTGGAGGCCGGGGGTGGAGTCCGCAGAACCGAGACGATTTCTCTCGGACATAGGTGTTTATTTTCTGTGGAAACAGCATGGTGTTTAGCAGTTCTCGCCAGACAGAGAGCTTGTCTTTAAAGTAATGAAATTTTGGGTTTATGATCAGAGAAGTTGCTAATGCGTCAGCGGCCAAAGCAACAGGACAGCGAAGGGTAAAATGACCTTCCACATAAAGCTCTGGGCAAGCAAACATCGAAGTTGAGAGACAGTTCATTTTCAACCATTCAGCGAGGGATAGCCGGAAGGAGTTTCTCATGTGGAAAGGAATGCCCAAATCAGTCCAAAACTTATTCTGTAAACGAGCAAGTTCTAAACAAATGATCCGACATTTCAACATCACGAGGCACATAAGGCAAGAAGCATTGATATTCAACCCTCTTTATCAGCCAAGAGGGTAATGGTGGCAATCGCATCATGGCTAAACAACCAGAACAAATGCTGGATCTTGGGTAAAGTTTTTGCTTTGCAAATCCAATCCCAGTCACCTCCATGAATGGCCTCATCACAGATATGATTAGCTAGGTCAAAGGCAGATGAAAGCGAGAAGTTGTAGTAATATAACGTGGAAGCTGACCAAACTTTGCAATTAAATCAATGTAAAGTCACTAGAGAAACAACCGATAAAGATTTACGTGGTTCGATCCGAATATCAATATCTATTTCACAAGGATAATCAATAATAGGTAATCCACCAATAATCAAAGAATTGGAGTTACAATCACTCATACGATCAAGTGCTTTCAGCACCTAGATTAAGCCCCAAACAAACCCACAAGGATAAAATCTGATATTACTCTTGTTTGTTCTACTTCAACTAATAGCAATTCTATCTAAAATAGGAAATCTGTTTTGGGAAACCTACTTAAACTAGGAAATTTGATCAAACTAGAGACATATTTTCAATAATCTCTACCTTAACTCAATGTTCGAACCAAGTCATAGTGCCTGTTATCCATCTCAGTGTTATGAAATCGTACACTGATTCTAGAAAAATAACGCAAGCAAACAATCCACTAAACAAAATATAATAATAAAATAATAGAATCAGAACAACACGTTAAAAAATTTGTTATTAAAGTTTACCCAAATTTAGGCTAGATTTCTTTACCCAAACTTGGGCTACATTTCCGCACAGAGACACCCTACGAATCTATTAGATTTCGAAGAAAGTTGAAATATAACAATGATTTTCTCTCATTATCAATGTACAAAGATATTGAGAACCATCACAAAGAAAAAAAATACTCTCTTTCTTTCCTATCTATTCTCTTTTTCTTTTTCAGCATCTTGATAGCTAGCGTCTAACTATGCAAGTATAAATGTGAAACTTTAAACCTAAAAGTAAAATTAATTGAAAAGACAAAAAGGCTCCTAAAAAAGATTTGGCTTCATCCACCAACAATCTCCTACTTGAAGATAAATATACGTGATACACCAAGCAACTTTGCATCCATCTTCTTCAAAAGCTAGTAATTGAAATGCTTGTGCCTCAGCAATATTCCTCATCAATTAACATGGAGTAATACCAATAGTAGTAGTACAGAATATATGCTTCTATTTGTCTACTACATTAGTCAACGTGTCAATTGAATTTTTCGAGTCATCAATCTTCTGTAACTCTAACTCATTATCTTTCAATGCTAACCTAATAAAGTGATAACTTTTCTTAATATGTCTTAGTCCTTAAGTGATAAGCTGCATTCTTTGCTATATGCACTGTACTTTGACTATCACTCCACAGTGCACTAATTGGTTGCCTTTAATGCAGCTCCTTCATGTAATCTTGTAATCACATGATTTCCTTGGAAGCTTCCGTGATGGCACATACTTTGCTTATGTTGTTGATAGAGTCACTAGTTCGTGCAGTTGAGATACCTAACTCACTACTATACTTAAAACTGTAAAGACATATTCAATGGTACTCTTATCGTTATCTCGATCACTCGAGTGATCTGCATTTATATAACCCTGCAACTTTAAAGAAGTACCACCATAACAAAAAGAGTTATTTGATGTACCTACTAGATATCTCAATATCAATTTCATTACATTCCAATGCCCTCTACTTAGGTTCTGCATATATCGACTCACTACTCCCATTGGATGTGCAATGTTTGGTCTCGTGCTTACCATGATATACATTAAACTTCTCACTACTGATGCATATAGAACTGCTGTTGTCTTATCTTTCAAAGTCTTAAGTACTAGGATACAATTTTTTTTTGGAAAGTTTAAAGTGACTCGCCAAAGAAGTCGCAGTCGGTTTTGCGTTGTTCATGTTAAATCTCTTTAACACATTGTTCATATAGTCTTTCTAGAACAATAATTTCTTATTTTTCTTATTCTTGATGATTTTCATATCTAAAATATTCTTAGCATCTCCCAAGTCTTCCATAGCAAACAATGATAATAACATATTCTTTACTTCTGCGATGCTCTTCTTATTAGAGCTAGCCATCGGCATGTCATTCACATAAAGAGAGATACACGATATCACTATCGTTATACTTGCGAAAATAAACACAATGATCAGCCTCATAGTATACAAATCCGTTTTTTTTCTTGAAACCATCAATCTTTAGGTACTATAGCCACGGAGCTTATTTCAAGCCATATAAGCTTTTCTTCAAGCGACATATCATGTACTCCTTATCTTTTACTTCAAAACCTTTAGGTTGCGCTATATATAACTCTTTATCTAAGTCACCGTGTAAAAACGCTATTTTCACATCTAGTTGCTTGAGATAAGGATTATTTACTGCAATTATACTTAGCAGAACTCTAATTGATATCATTTTCACTGCAGGCGAAAATATTTCGGAGTACTCGATCCCTCCTTTTTGAGAAAAGCCCTTGATCACAAATCTCACCTTATATCTGATACTACCATATACTTCATTCTTAATCTTGTACACTCATTTGTTTAATAAAGCTTTTTAACATTTGGGCAACTTGGTCAACTCCCAAGTTTTAATAAGCCCATCTCATCTTTCATAATACACTCCCACTACATGTGAGATGTATTTTATTTTGTCTCGTCATAAGTCTCCAGTTCTCCCAAATTTGTATGTAAGACATGGCTCAGAATAGTATTAGCTAATGGATCAAAAATCACTTTTAACTTTCTCACACATGTAGATTTCTTCAAGACAAGTACTTCAAAGTTAGTCTACCCCCAATCACTGCGATTCTCTTAAAATGCATCCTCGCAGATAATAGGCTCATCTTGAACCTCTTCTTCCGGTGCACTTTGATCTACTGGAACCATCTTTGTGTGCATTGTGTTCAGTTCAATATATTCTGGTTCTACAGCCTTCTCATGCTTTGTTTGACGATCATTGTACATCTTTTCTTCATGAAATACCACATTCCAATTGTAGATGTTCTTCTCATAATTCCAAACCTTTAGCCATACTTATCGCCACCGTATCCGATAAAGATGCACTTCTGATACTTAGCATCAAACTTCTTCCTATCCTCCTGTCACTCAGAGCATGTGCAATACAGCCAAACACTTTTAGATGTGAATAAAAAATTTTCACCTAACCACCGCTCTTGTGGTATTTCTCCATCCAACATACTAGTTAGACTCCTATTAGTAAGATAAATAGTTGTATCAACCCATAACTATAATAGGAGACCCGCGTGTACCCTCATGCATCTCGCATGTTTTAGAATAGTTATGTTCATCCTCTCAACTACATTATTTTCTTGAGGAGTTCTAGGAATAGTCTTTAACCTGTGTATGCCTTCTCAACTCAAGTATTCTGCAAATTCCTTATTTGTATATTCACCACCATCATTTGATTTCTGAGCTTTAATTTGATAACCTCTCTTTTTTTTTCTACCATAGTCTTCCACATTTTGAACATCTCGAATACTTTTGATTTTTCTCTGAGAGCATAGACCCAAGTCTTCCTTGTTGCATCATCGATGAAGGTGACAAAATATCTCTAAACACCATAAGAGAGTTCCTAAGCCATCCTCATGCATTAGTATGAACTAACTCTAGCTTTCGGCATTTATTCTATCGCCTATTCAATTGAAAACTGACCATTTTCTAATTTTCATAAATACAATTCTCGTATAAATCCAACTCAACTTTTTGCAAAACTGAAAGTAATTTCCTTGAATGTAACTGCGTTACATCATTTTCACTAAGATATCCCAAATAATGATGTCAAAGAATAGATAAATTACCTGTAACCAATATAGTTGCAATCATATCATTGACATTGCCTCCTTTGATAAGGTAAAGTATATCCGTACACTTTCCCTTTGCTACTACTCTTACCTCTGATGTTATCTTCCACTCTCCGTATCCAAAAGTTGTTATTAAACCTTCTTGGTCAAGTTCACTGGTTGAAATCAGATTTTTCTTTAATTATGGAATATGTCTGGTTTCATACAAAACTATATGTCCTCCACTTGAGATATTCACAATCACAGTTCCTTTTTCCAATAATTGAAAACATGTGGCCGTTTCTTACAACCACTTGCCTGAAATCTCCATTAGCATAATTATCAAATATGTCTCTTTGCAAGGTACAATGGAAAGAAGCATCAAAATCAATGAACCACTTGTCGATCGTCAAGTCAAACCTTGCAAACACAAGTTCTCTAGCAAAGGTTCATAGCCAACCGCATTAGCTCCTTGATTCTCATTTTGCCGCTTCTTTTTTGTACGCTTCACATTGAAACCTTCGGTATTTGGTTTGGTGACAAAACCAACATTCATCTTTTGTAACCTATCTCTTTCCCCTTGAATGGAGGAAATATTTTAGTGGTTTGTTGGTACCACCTTAGCTGTTGAGGTGACATGTGTTTTTACTCAAATCTAATAGAAAATTGACACATGTCTACTAATGTGGAATAAAAGTAAAAAAAAATAAAAAATCTACCATCTGTTCACCCATGGATGCTTCCCCTCCGTCGTGCTCTTGTTCGTCTCCATCTTCCACCGTTGCTTGTGGCCGACTCTGTCGCCCCTTGTAGTCTACTCATGGTCAGGCCCATTGACGGCCGACCTAGCCCTTTGTTGTCATGGTGGCTCACAATTGTTTTTCATCCAAATTTGAACTGGAGTCATGTCCCTAGATCTAATCTCTTTAATGGCGATGGGCGAGGTTGAGATCTTGAAGGCCATGGACAGATCTCAAATATCAAGGAAAAAAAACAAAGAAGCTGTCTTCTTGCAATCGGCTCATGGTTGGCCATGGCGACGGTGAGGTCGAGATCTCAAAGGCATGGACAAAGCTCAAATATCGAGATCTATCGTCCTTTCCGGTCAGGTTATGGTTGGCCATGGATGAATGACAGGGATGACGCCTAAAAGCATTCGACCAGGGGTGAACGATGCCGACGATGGCCATGTACAAGTGCGAATGATTTCAAGCCATGGATAGCCAGATCTTGAGATGGGGAAAACAAAGGGAGCCGGCCATGCTCGCTTGGATGCAGCGGTGGTCAGCTTGGTCACGACACCGGCGACTCCACTAGTGGTCCGATGGCCATGGACTAAGGAGGAAGAAGAAAGGGATGAAGAGATGTTTAAATTTTTTATTTAGATTCCACATCAGCTGCTTACACGAATTGATGGACATGTGTCAATATATTAGTGGATATGAGCGAAAATAATATATGCCACCACAGCAGGTGATGTGGTGCTAATAAACCACTGAATATTTCCTCCGTTGAATGTGACCTACCACGCCACTGAATTTTCCCCTGCTTTATTTCTCCCACGGTTCTCCACTACGAGTGCCGTCGAAGATATAGATGTTAAAAAATTATTCTGAGACTTTCCTAGGTATCTCTTCATCTAGATGTCCATTAAACCCAAGTTGAGTTTGAACTTGTCTTGAGGAATGAACTTGGTCCACGTGTCCATAGAATTTTCTGACACAAGAAACTTCTTCACAGTCACATCCTCTCGACATGTTACTTTTGACACAAAATTTCAGTCGCCAATGAACTTGATTCTTTGGCTTCTACCGAACATGCTTTCTTCCTCTGTTAAAGGGCCAATTATAGGACGACAGAGAGGTGGGTGTACCCATCAGATTGTCACTTCAGGGTAAACTAACCTTACCATTGATCGTCATCGTAACTCCAGTTTGGAAGACCTCATTAGCGGCAAGAAAGGCTCTATCAATTCTAGAGCTGTAATGTCTCTTCCCAGCATGCTTCATGGGTTCCCAACAATAATCCCTGCATTTTTCTCTTCATCGAGGGCGAACCTCACGGGAAATCACCATTAATCTTACCAAGTTCATCACAGGTAGTTTCAATCCTCAAGCAGAAGACCCTATTCTAGATTCGTCAAGAAGATCTCTATACCTTCACGAAAATGGAAGCATTCAATTGATGAAAGATTTCGTGCATGGCCTACACGAACGGAACTAACCCAACATGCCATCTTCTCCTCTTTACACCGGCTGCCTTCAAGATAACTACGTGCATCAGAAAGTAAAAAAAGTCATCGGACAACGGATGGTCAAATTTGGATCGATGCACGCGTACCCTGTCAGCTTTCACACTACGCAGATGAAAAAATTAATCAACCGATCTTATTCATCGAGCCTTTCACCATCACAGAACAGTCATGACTTCCTTCCATTGGCTCCAGGAACAAGACAATCCCTACCAGAAACCCCCGATCTTCTTTCTACTCTTTTAATCAAACTTCTGGTGTAATCTCGCCGTCACGCGCATATCAAGCCTACGTAATCGCATCTCTCGTTTTCATCTTCATTAAAATACGAAGCTACCGAAACGAGAAGATTCCAAGCACTTACCTCCGGTTTTAAGGTTTTCGTACAGTCCTTACCGAACTCGTACGGCGTGTTACGGAAACCAGAGGACGACGGGTCAAAACCAAAAACCTCTGCAAGTAGTATCTGCTTTTTAACGTCTTTTTACGAGATGATCTGTTTCCAATTAATAAAGCTTTTGCATGCACCGGGGGACATCGCGATAAAAGTTGGACATGGTCTCGTGATAACGACGAGAGATGTGTCCATATTATTAAAGAAGAGCGGCGTTGCTGAACGAAATTAAAGTAAATTTTTGCGAGATAATGATGATCGCTTTACAGCTTTGGTGAATGCATATTTTATATATGTACAGCTTCGAGGTTGGAGGGTTGCTTGGGAGTGGGATGGGGAGAAAGTGCATGCACGAGTCAAAGGCGGAATAGTCCGCAAGTGCGTGTGCAAGTGTCTGGGTGTGAGAGATTGCTTCTGGTATGAGATTCAAGAAAGATATCCGGTGAAATGTATGAAGGGCGCTTGGTGTAATGTGTAACTTTAGAAGTCTTAGTGCCTTTTTCTTGTTCGTCAATTCCAATCGAAAATAAATATCTATGGACTCTTGATATTTAGAGCAGAATCGAATCGAAATCATCTCTCTCTTGACAGGTATCGAATCGAAATCATCTCTCTCTTGACAGGTATGCGTGCACGCTTTCGCGTTGGAAATCACTCGAGATATTGCACATTAGCTACATAGCCCGTATGTATATGCCCGTCCTCGCTCCTAGATCATAGGCATGAGGAAATTGGGGAGATTGGATAATCATAAATCTATTGTACATTTGTTTTTTCAATCATAAATATTTTAATTGTACTAATTGAATCATAGACATTTCACATTTCGCCAATTAAGTCCTACAGTAATTTTGACCAAAAATTACTAACACGAATGCCATATGTCTCACATGGTATGGTTGGCATTGATGTGAGCAATTTTTAGTAATAATTTAGTATCTCGTCATTTTTTTTATTATATATTTTCTTACTTTTTCCTTCCATTCTTCCTCTCTAGGTAGTTGCAAGGCCTCGATGGTTGGCCAGAGGCAAGGGCCAATGAGGTCAACCTTGCCAACCTCTAGCAAAGCTCCCCCACTGCCCCCGCCCTACACCCCCTCGAGAGTTGGCCACTGGCAAGGGTGAGCCTCACTCACCCCTAGCAAGGCTTGACTTTGCTTTTGCTGGGCAAGGTCAGCCTTGCCTCACCACTAGCGAGGCTCGATCCTTACCAAATTTGGTGAGGTTGAGCCTCACCAAGGCAAGCGAGGCTCACTCGAGGCTAGTTAGGTCGACCTCACCAGACATTGCCTCTGGCCAGTTGTCAAGCCTTGCCAATCATGCTACTTAGGATGGCCAGTAGGACGGCCAATGTTCATGTCAGTAAATTTCTTACTAAAATTGGTTGAATAAGCTCAATTGGTAAAATATGAAAATATTTAAAACTCAAGTGATACGATTAAAAAGTTTATAATTGAATTGGTAAAAATATAATAAATTTTTAACTTTTTAGACAATTTTCCTAGAGAAAATTGAGATAGCACTCGCATTTAACAATTGTAATCAAAACATTAACAATAAGGATATCTACAAATCGTGATGGAATTTGTAGGACATAACTACAAACCCACCGAGTTCATGGTATTGGGGGCATGATCGATTACATGTCTAGCTACCATGACAATACAAGAGTGTAAAATATTCTCGATGCCCCCCTAATTATAGAGAGAGAGAGACAGAGACACAGATTCGAACGTTTCAGAGTCACGACATTTCATTTCACGTCCATTCTAAGTCCACCAACGCATGCATCCTGGCGACACTTCACACGCAATAATTGAGCTAAAAGGAACAGGCCCGAACATCTCTTTTCGGAAAAGCCACCATCGAATCCCGGTGTCGTCAAATCGAGAGATCTTCATGTCCCTTAAAGAGGCCAGCAAGTGCAGATGCCAAGTTGACGAGACCACGTGTTGAGTTCAGGGCGTGAGGGTACATGGATCGGTACAAATCCGATCCCCAATGCGTACGTACGTCCATGCATGTGTGCCCAGCCACACACGCTGCGAGCCCCTCCCTGTCCTGTCCATTTCCAGCTCTACAATCGCCCAACACACCAACTTTTTAGAGGGGTCGTGCTTGTAGGGATCGGTCCGAAAAGTACTAAAAAATCTTGCCATGTTCAAACCACTTTCTAGCAAAGAGCAAAGTATATTCTGATCAAAGAGAGGGATTCTATAGAGATACCAGGTAAGCTTTTTAATACGTGTAAGGTGTCGGGAAAATTTGATTGCAAATGAAGATAGAAAAGTAGGAATAGATTCTTGATACATTGATACATGATAGCGATCAACGTCCTTAAGGTATTATTTATTCTCACTACTATTGATTTCGGGTTTAAAACAAATATATCCGCAAGATATATACTAAAGTCGCAGAGAAATTAATTCAATAATTATTTAATTCTCTCTTGAAATTTCATCTTGAATGTGTTAAAGTTGCATTTATAAATAGAGAAGAAGAGATAATTCTAAAGAAAAAACATTTATGGATACGTGTGATTATTATAAGTAATATGTGAATTAATCTCTATTCACAGGCAACTAATTAACACATCTCTTGGAAATAAATACCTTATCCCAAATCATCCCCATTCTTTATGTCAAGAATAACTTCATTTCATAACTATTGATAACCTCTTTTGATAACGAAAAGTCACCTCTTTTCATAATCAAGAGTCACATCTTATCTTAACCAAGAGTTATGTTTTCTCTTAATCAAAGTCCATTTGATTGGTACTTATAATCTAAATCATGACAAGTCTCAATCATCGCCATCCGTCTTATACAGCACTCATTCACATTGATGATTTTTCATAAAAATTGACTGAAAGGATTATATTGGACTTTCGTAGAAGGTGTTAGGATTTGATTGAGAAAATTGAAAGAAATTTGACTAAATTAACATTCGTATAATCGATTAAACAAATTAGCCGCTGTCTCTCGGATAAGAACCCCCACCCCTTTGTTCAGTGGACGATATTGAAATGCATCATCACCAACGTCATATTTTGAGAAATATCCAAAGGCACCGTACCAAAGTGATGTTGATGTACCGGTTGTGCCTGTACTGCACTAACACGCAATACTTTGCAGTAGTATACACATATCACGCCACCATTCTTTTTAAAAAAGAGAAATTCAAGCATATAGAATCTACTCCCTCCTGTACCAATTTCAAGGGGGTGCACTCTCTGGTGCATAGTTTGAATCCATCCGTACTTTTATTTTCAGAGAAAATTTAGATATGTGGGATCTTTTTAATGTGGATCTTTATACAAAACTAATTAGGCAACTAGTCAAATGCCGGCATTAATATGAGTTACCCAAGTCTCTAATCTATGAAATGAGGCATGTAACGAAGCCACTACAAAGAAGTTTCGAGAGTTACGAAGGAAACTTCGAGCTCATATTGGTTATGAGTTGAGAACAGGAATTGAACTCTATGAGATCGAATCTCCCGTTGTTCCTCAGTAGCTCAGTGGTAGGGGTGAGCGGTTCCAGGTTCCGGTTCGGTTCCGTTTGAAACCTGGAACCTACCTCGGGTACAGGTTCCTCAAAATGAGGAACCCGGAACCTACCCGTTAGAAGCCGAAGAACGGAACCTCCCTGTCACGGGTTCCGGGGTCGGTTCCAGGTTCCAACACAGTTTTTTTTTTTTTTTTTTTA
Organism: Eucalyptus sp. ANBG9806169; assembly: GCA_014182395.1. Taxonomy (NCBI): domain Eukaryota; kingdom Viridiplantae; phylum Streptophyta; class Magnoliopsida; order Myrtales; family Myrtaceae; genus Eucalyptus; species Eucalyptus sp. ANBG9806169. The sequence goes on from CM024580.1 coordinate 40,858,248, forward strand.
TTTTCATATTTGAACTATAACGTACGCGCACGTTACCAAAAAAAAAAATAATAATAATAACGTACACGCACATTACCAAAAAAAACTATAATGTACGTGCACGTTACCAAAAAAAACTATAACGTACGCGCACGTTACCAAAAACAAAATATAATGTACGCACGTTACCAAAAAAAAACTATAACGTACGCGCACGTTACCAAAATATATATATATATATATAACGTACACGCACGTTACCCAAAAAAACTATAACGTACGCGCACGTTACCAAAAAAAAATATAATGTACGCGCACGTTATAAAAAAAAACTATAACGTACGCCCACGTTACCAAAAAAAAATAATAATAACGTACACGCACATTACCAAAAAAAACTATAACGTACGCGCACGTTACAAAAAAAACTAGGGTCGGGACTCGGGAGTCGGGACTCAAGAGTCAAGAGCAGAGCAATAGATGTGAGGTGAGCAGGGGAGGGGGTTCCTTTTGGAACCCTAAGCGGTTCCGCGACTGGCGTCCGGCGGCGGCGTCCGGCGAGAGTTTCAGAAGGTCGGGACTCGGGAGTGGGGACTCAAGAGTCAAGAGCAGAGCAATAGATGTGAGGTGAGCAGGGGAGGGGGTTCCAAAACCGGTTCCAAAACCGGTTCTGCGACCGGTTCCGGTTCCGGTTCCGCGACCGGTTCCGGTTCCGGTTCCGGTTCCGGTTCCGGTTCCGCGACCGGTTCCGGTTCGGTTCGGTTCCGGTTCCGAGTGGAACCGGAACCGGAACTGGATTGCCGGTTCCCAGAAAAATGGAACCGGGAACCGGAACCGGTCCTTTAAGAACCGGAACCGAACCGGAACCTCCGGTTGGTTCTCCGGTTCCCGGTTCTACCTGGGAACCGCGCTCACCCCTACTCGGTGGTAGAGCGGTTGGCTGTTAACTGACTGATCGTAGATTCGAATACTATGAATCTTTTTATCCGTATCCTTTCTAACCGGATCTTCACTTGCACTGGTTTTTTCAATAGGATTACCAAACCTATCAATTGATTTACTTAGCCCACACCTGTATTCTTATTTTCCTTTATACAACATCGAATTGAACCACCATTTTTCCATAGAACTTTCTTACCCCTATTTACATGAAAATACAATAGAAGCAAGACTTTCGGAATCGAATAGGCAGCTAGACTTTGCCTGTCTTAATTGAACTGCTACCCCCTTCAGAAGATGAGGAATCGAACCTCCTATCTCCCCTTTCTCTTGCGGGAAAGATAGCCACCGAGGCAACCCTCGGTAATTTTTGCTGACTCAGTTTAACTTATTGTTATTAAGAGCAAAATTAAATCGAACACAATGAATCGGATTAAGGTTCTTGTCCCCAATTATAAAAGCTGTCGACCCACCAGCTCAGCGTAAGCTTTCTACAAGAAAACCCTGAATTAGCAAAAAGCTCAATTCAAGCCATGGCAATGGCCGCCCCCATAATGAAGAGACGAAAGAACAGCCAGATTTCAAAATCGCCACTGCTGATCGCACGTCTTAAAAAATTATATTTCTCGGCCTGCTTTGGACGGGTACATGGAGAACTCAGCATGGAATCCTCGATGCATCTTTCGTAATTTATAATGAAACGTTACACAAGAAAGAATTCAACTTTTTCGTCTTCCTCCTCTTTTTAATGTAACTGGCGTCGATCAGAAAACGAGATTCTCGGATGAACTCATTTTAAACTCATTTTGCAACTACCATCACAATTCAGCAAAATTCACGGCATCTCCTTAATACCTAATTTGGAACTACAGGACAGAGAAAAATTTAGATTCGAGTATAGTATAAATCTGTCTAAATGATGGACTACAAATTCCATGAGGTTGGTTTAGAAAGTTCAAGTTTCGGCTCCGGTCATAACCCACGTCTGATGTGCGAAATTGGACGGATGTATCATTAGTCAAAACTAACGCATCTATTCGGACAAAACAACGCAAACGATAGTCGTATGCTAAAAAGTAAAAGCTGGAGTCCGTGAGAATCGCACCATACATCAGCCTCTGTGAATTTTATCTAGCCCTTCATTCATCCGGCGGTATTTAAAGTCGAAAATACACAGCTTTTTTTGTGTTTTTTTTTTCAATTGCTGGCGAAATCTTCTGCGGAGGAGAGTCGGAAGAGGCGTAATGTGCCGAGCAGACCAGAAAAAAGGAGAAAACGACCGCCCTGGAGTCGGTCAAGATGAGCCAAATCCTTTTGTCATGTTCCCTTTCCTGTTCGTGGGCGTTTGGCTTGGGGATGGGCGTTTGGCTTCTCCATGTGTTACTTCATAAATTAGACATTAATGAACTTGTGAAAAATGAGAAGTACATGCCCTCTCCATCTCTCTCTCCTCACCTCTCTCCCTCTCCCTCTCCCTCACAAATAGCTACTCTCTCTCTCTGTCTCTCTCTCTGTGACCAAAATTTGCTGGAAAGCAATAATTTGTGCATGATAAACGGCCTTTTCCATTTCAAAAAAAAAAAAAAAAAAAAAAAAAAACGGCCTTTTGCATTGCACATCCACGGCGTGTCAGGAAAGATTAGGAGGGGAGAGCTTCAAGGAGGGCAGCTGCCAACACAAAAAAGGAGACGCCTTGGACTTTGGAGGTTGGAGGATGAATGGTCTCTCGCAAATCGAACCAGACGCTTCTGAGTTTGTAGAAGTTGATCCCACCGGAAGATATGGCAGGGTACTCCCAATTCGCTCCCTCGCGCCTGTTGAATCCGAATCTGCGTTTAATCGTTTAGATTGGGAGATTGATCTGAGTTTCTTCTTCTTGCTTTGTTGCAGTACAATGAGATCCTCGGTAAAGGAGCTTCAAAGACAGTGTATGTATTCTCAAACTTTCTGAATGACCCATTTCGTGTTTCCTTCAAATTTTCAACCTTTTTGTTCGGAAACCGTCCACTTAATTTTGGGTTCTGGGAAATTTTGATTTTTGAAGGTTCTTCTCTGAGCCCCCACAAATGGGTCATTGTTAGATTGAGGATTGGTTTGGGAAATTAGTGATTTTTCTCACCCTTTTCTGACGCAGTTATAGAGCATTTGACGAGTATGGAGGCATAGAGGTGGCTTGGAATCAGGTCAAGCTCTATGACTTCTTGCAGAGTCCTGAAGATCTCGAGAGGCTCTACTGTGAAATCCATCTCCTGAAGACGCTGAAGCACAAGAACATAATGAAGTTCTACACTTCTTGGGTCGACACTGCCAATAGGAACATCAACTTTGTTACTGAAATGTTCACTTCTGGGACCCTTAGGCAGTGAGTATCTCAAGAGATTCTGGTGATTTCTCTGGAAAGGCTTTTCCAGATCCCCAATTGATTTTATTTTTTCCCAAACACAATACAGGTACAGGTTGAAGCATAGGAGAGTTAACATTAGGGCAGTGAAGCATTGGTGCAGACAGATCTTGAAGGGACTTCTCTATCTTCACAACCACGACCCACCGGTGATCCACAGGGATCTCAAATGTGACAACATTTTTGTCAATGGAAACCAAGGAGAAGTGAAGATTGGAGATCTTGGTTTAGCAGCGATTCTACGGAAATCTCATGCCGATCATTGTGTAGGTACATCCTAATATTCCATCTGTCGTGTACATATAGTCAATAGCTGCCACGAGTCGATTTATCAATAAGAAAGAGGGAATTTCTATTGTTCTGGAGTTTTCTTGGTCGATGATTATCTAGGTTTGTGGTTGAAGAAATTGTCAGTTCTTATGTTTGAGGTGAATATCTCAGGGACACCAGAATTTATGGCTCCAGAAATTTATGAAGAGGCTTACAATGAATTAGTGGACATATACTCATTTGGGATGTGCGTATTGGAAATGGTCACGTTTGAGTACCCATATAGTGAATGCACGCACTCTGCTCAGATCTACAAGAAAGTTATCTCCGTAAGAGATCGCTCTTTCTCACTTAATTTCATCATCATTCCTTTTACTTTTTTAGTGTTTTGTGGAAAAGTAGATTCAATAATGAATGTTAATGTCTTTACTTTAGGGAAAAAAGCCGGATGCTTTGTATAAAGTGAAGGATCCAGAAGTGCGACAGTTTGTCGAGAAATGCTTAGCTACGGTATCTCTTAGACTTTCTGCTAGGGAGCTTTTGGATGACCCTTTTCTTCGAATCAATGAACGTGAATCAGATTTGAGATCACTGGATTACGGAAGAGAAGTTGATGAGATGGGTCCTATGTTGAGGGAACCATACCTGCCTTGCAGCGATGGATCGTATGGTAATGGATATTGTAATGGTTATGATTATACACCTGCAAATCAATGGGGTTATCACCCAGCTGAGCTTGAATCCAGTGGAATGGAACTCTTCGAGTGCCATGACGATGATCATACTGCAAATGTTGATATTAGCATAAAAGGCAAGAGAAAAGAAGACGGGAGCATATTTTTAAGACTCAGAATTGCAGACAAAGATGGTTAGACGCGTCAAACTTTTATTTTATTTTCAGCCTTCCTTCTTTTACGTTTTTCTGCTGACCAATTAAACATTATATTGCATTATTCTGGGCAGGTCCTATCCGGAACATATATTTCCCTTTTGATATCGAAATAGATACAGCATTAAGTGTAGCCACAGAAATGGTCGCTGAGTTGGATCTAAACGACCAAGACGTGACTAAGATTGCTGATATGATTGATGGGGAGATATCTTCTTTGGTTCCAGAGTGGAGGCCAGGGCCCGGAATAGAGGAAACGCCACGGTTTGCAAACCAAAAGTTTTGTGAGAACTGTGCATCCAACCGCACCTCCACTGGCTCCTTCGTGGAATTTTTATCACATCACCCTGAGTTCACAAACATGCAGATGCAGTGTTGCAGGAACGGATGCGCTTCAATGCATGGTAGATTCGAGGAGATAACCTACCAAGCTGGTGGTCCAGAGCATCACACGAGAGAGGGTGCACCAAATGTGTGGAGCACATCAGAGGGCTCAGATTATCAGGATATCTGGGATCAGCGGGAAAGTCGTGAACTCAGTTCGGCAGGACCCTCTGAACCCAGTCACACTGATGAAGAGAGTGAAAGGTTGGATGTATCAGTTTCAAAGGAAACTGGGTTGGAGATGAAATCAGAAGATAAGGTCCCATTTAGTGCTAGAGAATCTATTCTGAAAGGGACTGGTTCATGCTCGTTGTCAGCATATCCATCTTTTTGCCATGATCTATCAGATGATTATGAGAATGTGGTCCAGCCCGAATTAAGATGGCAGAAAGGAAAGTATAAGATGCAGTTGAGAGGACTCGAAGACCTACAACTCGGACAGACTTTTAAAGTTCCAGCTCACTCTAACCGGGAAGTGAAAACAAATAATGTGGTTTCACCAACTCTGGTTCAACTTTTAAGTACACAGTTGCAGGATGGAGTTCCACTCCCTGCTTATAACGAGCATTCGACTTCAAACGGTCCTAACTGCAGGTATGATGTTAGCCCCAATTTGGAAACCCGAAGGGCCCAAAATTGTGAGGCGGATGATGACTCCTCAAGAGAAGTAGAAACGGCCACTGCTGAGAGTTGCTACACCATGTCACTGCGTCCACACACGCTCCATAGGACGACATCCCTCCCCATCGACGCCATTCATATATAGGTTCATAAGGCACTTCTCATTCTTGTACATGTCTAATACATCCCTAGAGAGGCTGCCATTGTCGGATCCACCATTTTCAGGCGTGTAATGATGTTAGAAAAGCAACGACAATGTCTATTGAGTCGCAATCCTTTATATTAGCCATTTGCTGAGTTTATTACAATCTCTGGTCTGGTTATATCAGAGCTCTCATTCATTTCTTTCGCCCGCCTTAAAAGTTCGATTCATTATTTTGTTGCCAGTGTAATGCTGCTTTTAACCTTGGGCGAAAAGTAAGCAGCATTTTCAGGCAGCATGGTCGGTCTTATGCTAGAGTGTTTTTGGGTCGTTCTCTCAATGAACAAGGTAAGGGGAATTACTATTAAAGTGTGCAGAACTATCAAAGAGTCTCCTCGTTCATTTCGCGTGCACACAATGGTCATGTAATCATAATTACATGCCAGCACCACCCGTTATGTCAAATTTTTTGGACCTATCTGGTATACCAAGCATTGCTGAGCTTTAAGATTATATGGTGTACCTTAATATCCCCAAAGCTGATCACATAACTGTCCATGCCTGTCATGAGTTGGAGAGTTGAACATGGAGGAGGAACATTGGATCTGGCTGTGATGATGCGGCTGAATTATTTGCCCATTTCCCATCTTTATGTGGGACCACAAGCCCTCGTGCCAATAATTAAGAGGTGGGCTTTTCTTCTTTTTGAACACAGAGAGAGAGAGAGAGAGAGAGAGAGAGAGAGAGAGCATAATAGGGAGGTCCACCAAATTAAAAGCATCATACAACCATGCACCCAAAAAAAAAAAACGAAAAATCTTAACCATCTGCTTACACTCACATGACAAAAGTTGATTTACGGGTGTTAGGCCGGTCCTCCACCACATTGCAAGACTTACATTCAATCTTTAGGCCTTTGACCTTGAGGCGCCCACGCGTGTTGAAAACGCACGTTTGCAAGTCACTGGCAGGACAAGTCGTGGAGTGCTGTCATCAATCAATACGAGACAAGGGAACTCCTCCTTTTGGGGTCAACAACTTTGAAAGCTGAAGCTCTGGCGTTTCTCTTGGGGGATATGAGAAAGATGATTGAGTGCGGCCGCTCTCGATGCTTTTTCTAATCGGTTTTTTTCTTGGACGTGGTCATGGCTTGGTGCGGGCGATTGCGCGTGGTCCGCGGAGAGGGATGAAGAAGTTGGAGGCCAAGTTGCATGGGGAAGAATCAGCACCCGTAATAGAAAGTCAGAAAGGCGTATTGAATTCAATTTTGGGTTAACTTGGTCCAATACTGTGGATTCTCTTGGGATCATGAGCTGGCTATCTTTACTTTTGGGGGTTATTGACAAAATTCTCAAGGCAAAACAAGAAAAGAAGAAGAAGAAGAAGAAGATGAACAAAAACTTTGGGATGGCATGTACAATTTGAACTCTTGTGGAGAATTCAAAAGAGTCATGTTGTATTGGTTTTTCCTAGAAAGAGTGGATTGGGAAGTTACTGATGATCGATAGATGAAGATAGACATAAAGCAAGAAGCATTATCGATGACAAAGTGGAACTTGTTGGGTCGAACTGATTGAACGGCAAGAAAATTGAAAGAGATTAGACGTTGTTACCTTTTTTCTGAGTGCTGCTATGGGGTTGTTGATAGTGATATGAAATTGATCTAAGTACGTAAAGAAAAGGTCTAAAAAGAAACAGACGTTTAAGATGTATCGTGTCAATTCAGCTATATTTTTTATTTTTTCCGATTCAATCCTAAATATCTTTTTGTTAATTTAGTTATAAATTTTTTGTTTTTGCGCCAATTCCGCCGGCACTAATATGAACTTCTTTTAATAATATTTTAATAAATTTTTGAAATTTTTATAATTTTATAATATTTTTCTTTTTTTCTTTTCTCTAGTTTTTGGTGAGGCTATCACCTGGGCAACCCCCACCCAATGCCGGCGAGGGTGTGCTAGCCCTTGCCTATGGTTGGCGGTGGGTGGAAGGGGAAAATCAAAGAAAAAGAAAAAAATATTTAAATATTATTAAAAGAAATTCATGTCAATGTCAACAATGCCATGTGAGCCCCGACCAGCCAAAATTGACCAAATTAATTAAATTAACAAAAATACAAAAAGTTCACGATTGAATTGTCAAAAAAACAAAAAAAAAACTTATAATTGAATTGGTACAATTACAATATGTTTATGACTTTTTGACAATTTTTCCAGCCATAAAATATGACTCACACGTATAAAGCTGCAGTCTATTCATATCACGAATATATTAATTCGTAAATTGATTTTTCAATTACGCCTAACATTACCTTCGGATGTAATCATTAAAACACGATAACAGTCCGAAGGACGAGATGAAAGGATTCCTCAACGGTCAAAAGTTGGTATGTCGCGTTCTTCTTTTCAAGAAGTTGATAGTAATGGTCGGCACACCGGGTTTACTCCGCCAAGGGTAGGGAAGTGATCTGATGGTCAAAATTGCGAAAACCATGGGAAATACTAGATCCTATGTGTCGAAAGCATTCTAAGTTAAATGACTCATGATTCATGGTGGATACCAGGGATCTGTCCATTTCAAACCATCTGAATTAAGACTGGTCTAAAAACTTCCAGAAGAAAGGAAGAGGGAACTATTTGGTTGGTTCCACAGTACTTGTTTAGCAGTACATTTGGAGGACCTGGTACCATCAAGAAATACAGAAGAACAGGGAAAAGCAGACCATTTCTTGCAGGCCTCGGAGTTTCAACTTGGTTCCAGCATCGAACTCGTTTGAAGTTAGAAATAGACCAAACAAAGAGCTTCATGTACTCTCGACAGGTCAAAGTGGAAGCTCTTGGCTCTACGTGATTTGGGCAAAGGGCACTCGAATCGCTGGGAAAAAGATGCAGACCGAATCAGCGCAGCTTCTGGAGACTCGAAACACCGCATTCATTGTGATAAGTAGGAAACGATGGGACTTTGGAGCCATCAGTTCATCATGGCTTAGTGAGGTCTACTCCAACATTCCCAAAACGTAAGTGAGGTGGTGGAAAAGCCTGATGTGCAATCCACCGACACTGCTTACAACCATAACAAGTACGAAACCTTCAACAAAGGCTTAAAGCATCGAGACATTGCTTGGGGAAGTTCACAACATGCACGAGAATGGTAGGGAAAGTTAGGCATGGGTCTCTATTCCTTGCAAATGACAGGTACTTGATCTTCCCCGCCACGTAATTTCCCTATTCTTGATGATATTGGACTGTTGCCACTAAAAAAGACAGGACCAAAACTCATTTCTAGGGTCCTTTTCTTTCAAAGTCCTACTCTGACGCAGACATGCCAACATAGTTTTTGATTAACTGCTTCAGGAAATCCCATTCATCTGGCAAGAAAATCAAGATACAACAACTCCGTTCTGTATCTCATAAGCTCAAATACAACTCACAAGCATTAAAGTCATGGAGCTGGTAGGGAGAAAATAAAAGCCTGTGCCTTGGCAGCTCGATTACAAAAATTTAATGGTATTTTTAACCTATTCATTCTGTGTACTATACAGGACCTATTCTATACAAAACACTCCAGGCTTACAACTTTGACTGCAATCATACCTCTGAAAAAGCCTCATCATATATGTTACAAAGGCCTCAGTAATGGGTAATCTTCGAGAAGCTCCCTCTCTGATAGTGTGTCATTTTCATTTTGTGGGGTCCACAACACCTCAACTGCCTGCATGACCAACAAAGAGATGTCAGAAGCAAATGAAGAGATCCTCAGGGTAGATATTCATAGAAATTTCGATGTTCTTACTAGTATTTTGCTAGAGGGAATGGACCCAAGTTTCTGCAAGGCTTCTTTCAGATCTCCACCACCATTAATGGAAGGCAATTTGTGGACTCCTTCAGCAGCCACTAGAATGGTTATCTGAAACGAAAGAAAATTGTAAGCGACAAAAGAGGGCTGAAAGATAATGGGAACGTAACAGCCAACTAATTACAACTCTTTAATTAATCCATGCATCTAGCTCTTAAATCTAACTTTTAAAATTCTCAACCTCATGCAAAAAGCTCTATAGGACAAACTGCAGGTAACAGCAGTAATTAATATAGGAAGGCAATAAAACTAGAAACTACAAGCCTCGTGATGCGTGATCATTCATAGTTCTAAACTAAAAGGTAGATTCACTGAAGCTCATACAGGTTGAATATCTTTCCATAGTTCCTGACCAAAAGATTGATTCACTGAAGCATATACAGATTTAACATCTTAGGCTCAATTGAGGTGATGAAAATGTGTAAGTGGGATAGGCAACAAATCTCATTTAAGTGACTACTACAAGCTTCTGCAATGAAACTTCAACCAGACAAAAAACCATCAATGGCTTTGGAGGGCTTTAAGTTTCCAAAACAAAAATAAATAAATAAGCCATGCTCATAATTTGGTTTTCAGAGCCAAGGTAAAGCAAAGTCCAATAACATAATAACATTCAATGAACAGCAGGGATGTCGACTCAGGAAATGGCAGCAAAATGGCCATCCATTATTTTTTGAAGAGCTCCTCAAAATCAATATCACCACAAGTCCTGAAAATGCCCTAAGATCTCAATAATCAATCTTATAAATCTTACAGACTTGTGATAGAATCTGTCACATAAGGACTGTAAAAGCATATAAACTGAAAAATCTGATAGCAGACCTATATAGTTCTAAGGCTTAAAGATTTCTTGATTACATCAACTCAGCTAATAAGAAGGTGAAGTTATAGAACTGCTAGGATCAATGACATACATAAAAGATCAGTTAAATAATGCAAGGTCTTCATCAAAACACCAATTCAGGAACTTACCACTATGTACTCATTGCTAAATCCACTAGATCTCTGGCTGGTAGTACTTTGTTTTCTTATGTTGTTCACATTAACAAGTGTCTCTTCGTCAAATTTCCCTCGCTCTTCAATTGACAGCTTATTGAAACGCTTCTCCCCATCCTCCATGCTCCGCTTCACATCCACCTAAATAAAGACCCAATCGCAGAAAAAATTTAGTGTAAAGACATCAAATCATTACATTGAAAGGAAATCAATAAAAGAAAAAACTCAGACAGGAAATTGGGAATCATAGTTGCTACAAGCTAGATGCCAAGTAGAATAGACCCAATATAAGAAGCCAATCAAGAAATTATTTTCTAATATCTCATATGGCAAATTAGGATAAGCAAGACTTCTATTCTGTGTGTCGAGCTGGAATTATCATGTAGATGTTTTTGCTTATGGTTAGTACACTTATCATCCCTAGTTCTTTCTTTTCAAGAGGAAATTCAACAAAGGTAGCACTATTGGTTCTGGTGCGTTAAGCGTCACAACTGCACAATCCTATCATAAAGAACAGGCCTTCTTCCAACCAGAGAGTGCATACAAACTAGAACCTTAAGCTTATCCTGGCTGGGGAAACACAAATGTCATAGCAGATGGATTGATTACTGACGTGGTATAAATATTTGTCGCATTTGATGATGCCTCCAATATGATTATAATCACAATTACTATTTTCCATGCGTTACAAGACTTCCCATTCTCGATAGAAATTCACTAAAACTTCTAGGTCAATGAAAGTTTAAGATCATGGATTTAACTTACAGATGAATAACCAGAGATGCAGTAATCAGGATGACGGAGTAAAGCAAGTGTCGTCTCTGCATGAAGATTGCCCAATAAGTACAATTCAATAATATTTAATAATCAAAGTGCATAGACATGAGTGCTCAATCCTTCCAATTCAAAATCATTGCTCAAAGAGGGGAAAAAACTAAAAAAATAGCGCTTTGTATAAGATGCTTAATCCCATCATAGCCCAGATGTGGACACACTTATGTGAATGTCTAAATGGAAAATAAAAGTTCTGTCAATTTCCCTAATGCTGACCGGATGACATAAAAGATTCTCCACATCATTTCAAGATAAGCATGAAAAACTGTTGAGAGACACATCAATCCCTACATTTCATTCCCTTCCTCCATATGATTGTTTGGTCAAACACTTTATCAATATGGCCATATTCCTTCCCTTCCTCATTTGTTCCACATTGACATGTAAGGAACCAAACAACTTTCATGGAGATGTTAGGAAAAAGAACTTCAAAAAATTTACCATTTCAGAGTTCATTCAAAACTAGCAGACGTTAGGAAAGGCATCACTTTTGAAAAAGGCAGAGAGGAAGAATAGGAAATTTACCAGTCAGGACGTAGCTAAGACCCTGAGATGAGGATGTATCTGCAACATCCGCTATCTTATTAAGATCTCTTTGAAGTGACCTTCCCATGCCCAACAATCCCACCTGAACAAAATGATCTGGGGAAACTCAAAAGCTGAAAAGAACTATATAACTCCATATTTTACAAATATTCATAGTGCCTTAAGAAGCTAGTAGATGGTGGACTACCAATATTGTGCAACCAAAGTACATCACCTCAACTTTTTGCCCACTTCACTCATATGAAAGAAAAAAGAAGTACTTCTTCCACACAAGTTGCACAGATCATTCCAATCTAGCCTCAACAACAAGGCATTTGTCTCGAATTTGAAACCACCCGACTCATGGCAGATAATCCAAATTTAGTTCCAATTCCAGCATTTATAGCATCTACTTGCACTTCTGTTGAGGAATCTAGGGACAATCCCAAATATTCCTTTGATTACTCGCACCTTGACTAACCAAAATTGTCAACTCATCTATCCGAATTCCTAACAACACATGGTAATTCCAAGCTTAATCACTTTTATCCCCCAAGAACAGAAGGACCTTGATTCACACAATCAAGAAGTCCACAGAAACATGATCAAAGTGCAGTTTTCAAAGAAAAGCTATTTATGCATGCGTATTATATCAGCAATAGAACCTAGACCCCCTTCACTTTGTGCATTTGCAGAGTGGCCTCTTGCACTTCAATTTTCAGCAATTCCAGTGCACAAACTATTCACATTCGCTTCAATGTCTATTCCATCCATCCTTTGCTAATCTTACCATGTCAACAATCCGGTTGCCATGTATGACGGTGCCATTACAAATACAAACCCAAACGAAGATGAACAGGAGGGATTGAGGAAAATATGAATAAAACGGACAGTAACTTTGAAGTCATTGCAAAGGCCACTATACAAGTAGTCAAGTACCCCGAAGGCGTTCGATCATCTCACTCCTACATCAACAATGATGATCGATGACTAAATTCGCCCCCCATCTAAAGCAGATAAACTCCACCTAGTTACCCAGTCCAAACCAAACTCAGAGCCACAAACACTTGCAAACCATGAAGCATTTCAACAAACACCAAACAATCACTCATACCTGCAGCTTGAGCACAGTCGTTTTCTCCGTCGCGGTGAGCACGCCGCCCTCAGACCGATCCGAGAGAAACCCCGAGACCAAAAGGAACGCGGCGAAGCCCATAAATATCAAGAAGAAGCTCGACCCCGCGCCCACTCCGACCCCGACCGCCGGCCCCACGTAGGCTCCACCAAACGGCGAGGGCGCGTAATACGGAGCCGAGTACGAAGAGCTAGGGCTGGGCGCCCTCGTCGTATAGCTCCTCGAGGACGACGAGGACGACGAGGACGACGACGAGGATCGCGACGACGAAAACGAGCTCCCGCCCATCCTCCCGCCGGAGGCGGCCAATGCGGAGTTAGGATCGTAGGCGAGCAGCAGGCCGAGCAGGATCGCGGCGACGGCGGGCCTCTTGAGCGACTCCAGCGCCCTGGCGACCGCGCTCAGGACGACCTCGACCGGGTTCCGCCGACGATCATCCGCGCCGGAAGAGCCCGCGCCCGAGCCGCTCGGGGCCGCGGGCCGGTCCCCGCGCGAGGAGCACCCGACGACGCGGCCGAGGACGGACTCGGAGCCGAAACTCCGCCCGAACGGGGCGCGGCTCTTGAGGCGGACGCGGCGGGCCCCGGGGAGGCAAGGCGGCGACTTGCGGCCGGACCCGGGGAGCCTGGGCTGGAAGAGGAAGAGGGTCGCGGCCGTAGCCATGGAAGGAAGCCAATGCCGTCGATGGAGGAGGAGGAGGAGAGGATTTTTTGGGAGAGAGAGGAAGGAAAGGAGCGAACTTTGGGAGGGAGATATTTATTTTTTCTGGTGAGGTGACGAGGAATGCGTTCGTTCACGGAGAGAGAGAGAGAGAGAGAGAGAGAGAGGTCTTGTGGTGGAGGTGGTGGAAGGAGCATGAATGAACCTCATCTCTCCATGGAGAACACGAGATTATGCCCTAGATAAAATAATAAAGTGGCACTAATGGTCCATTGATTTTGACCCGACGTCTAATCTGATCCATGAAATTTCAATTTATTCGATGTAATTCTTGTGTTTTGATCCAATGTGATGTATGATTCCGAGCTTTGAATATATTCGATGCGGATCATGAATTTTCGATAAATATTTAGATTAATTCTCAGACTATATGAATATAATTTGGGTTTAGAGATAATAATGAGCATTTTCATATCTTTCATGGATTAATTTAAACATTTACTAAAAGTTCAAGAACCATATTGAAACCACTGGGGGTTTGTTCTAGTGGCCACATTTCCATTATGGAAGGGAGATGTGGGGGGTTCGAATCCCCACATTCTCAGGGGTTGGGGTGGGGACGAAGTAAGCCCTGCAATGAGACATGGCAAAATTCTGAAAATAAGAATTAGAATAGGAATAGAGTAGGACTAACAAAAAAAAAATCATATTGAACAAATTAAAAAGGTCAAAGATAATGTTGCTCGTTGGACTAGAGATTAGAGACCTCGTTAAACAAATTGAAATTTCAATAAGGTGATGGTACATTGGGCCAAAGTTAATCAACATCCCGTAATAAATATGTAGATATATATGAATAAAACGAGGCCAAGATTGCATTTTTCAGCTCGATGGCGAAGGCGACGACGGACCCAGCTGAGCAGCAGAGGTTGGGCCCTTTGGGAGCCCAGCCCAAGAAGAAGATGGCGACGAGGAGCTTCGCTGACGCGAAATCCTGGGCATGGAAAAACCCTAATGCTATAAATTCGAAGGCATCGCCTTCCGGAGCTGCCTGCCGAGATCTCTCCCCTTCGCTGCGCGCCCACCGAGAAGTGACCGACCGAGCGGGGCAGAAAGAGGAGGAGCAGCAGCAGCAGCCATGGCGGACAAGGCAGTGACCATCCGGACCCGCAAGTTCATGACCAACCGGCTTCTCTCCAGGAAGCAGTTCGTGAGTCTCTCTCTCTCTCTCTGGAAGGAGCTTGTTCCGTGGTGTTTGCGTATCGGGGGCGGCGCGGGATTAGATTCGTGTGTGCAGCGTTTGGGATTTGGTGATGTGGGATCGGTGGGTGGTGGGGCGCCGGAGGGGGGCGGTCTAGTCTTGGGCTAAGTTCCCCCTGAAGAAGGGTTTTTTGGTTGAGCCGAAAGGTTTCGAGGGTTCTGAAGTAACGGGTCCCGGGTAAGCCGCGGAGGGTTGTGTGTATGGAGGAAAGGTTGCTGATTTGTCGGCGGAAGTTGGTGAGGAGAGAGTATCATTGGCTTTGGAGGGCCGTTTTCTCCCGTCGGGGTGGATCGCGAGAATTAGAAATTAGCCGGGCAAACTTGAATGGTAGAGTGATACAAATCGCTGCGCCTATTTTCGTCGGTCAAAACGGGACTTGGGTTAGTTTAGGATGATTTAGAGTCTTAAAATGCAAAAGATGCTGTGTGTTTTCATGGAAATGGAGTAGGCAATGGGAGCAAAACGAGCTCCTCCATTATGCAGAAATACGAGTCGTCGAAGTTCGGAGTGTTGGTTGAATATATTGCGTTGATCAAACCCTTTTTTCTGACTGCTGATATTTGGATTCCCATTGCAATGTAGGTCATTGATGTACTTCATCCTGGAAGACCCAATGTCTCCAAGGTAATAAACTGTTGATTTGACAGTCAAAATCCTCTCAATCTGGCGCTTGCGCCACAAATATTGGAGATATTCTGCCAAAGAGATGTTTGCTAAATGGGGGTCTTTTTGGTTTGTAGGCGGAGCTGAAGGAGAAGCTCGGAAAGATGTATGATGTGAAGGACCCAAACTCCATCTTTGTGTTCAAGTTCCGGACTCATTTTGGAGGCGGGAAATCTACTGGCTTTGGTTTGATCTATGATTCAGTTGAGACTGCCAAGAAGTATGAGCCCAAGTACAGACTGATCAGGGTAATTTTCCTCATGTCATCTAATTTTTCGTGGTTCCTCTTTCTCATTTGTTGAATTGAAATTGTACTCCTGCCTACTGAATCTCCAGTTGTTCCTTGCTGAAGTGATTATATATAGGTTTAGCATACCTTGCCATACCTTGGCTACATTTAGTAGACGTGTTGCTGGGAGACCCCAACTTGTGGGGCTCCCCACCCTTTATTAACCACACAATATAGCTGATTAAGCTTATCTTCTTTGGGCAGCATTTCTTAGTCTAAGGTTCTGCAGTATATATGAAAGCCCTGCGAGCTACTTTATAATTCAAACATAACCATTATATTCCGGAAAAATTATCTTTGGTAGTATGGACTCTGCAATTTACCTTTTGAATGCGGGACATAAATTCTTTGCATATGATGGTTTTGGAATGAAATAGTGCACTTGATTATCTTATGGATGTGGTCACTTTTCTTACTAGTAGACACCCTCCGTAACCAAACTTTAGTGATGATTAAGCTCTGAGTAAAGAAGGTAATTTTGCATGGCAGAATGGACTTGATACCAAGGTAGAGAAGTCGAGAAAGCAAATGAAGGAAAGAAAGAATAGAGCCAAGAAAATCCGTGGAGTAAAGAAGGTAATTTCGGATCTATGTTTCTTTCTGGTTTCTTGGTCCCAGATGGTGTTGTCATTCTTAATTTTCCCTACTCTTGTGCAGACTAAAGCAGGCGATGCTGCCAAGGCAGGGAAGAAGAAGTGAGCATCTAGAGTCTTGTTGATTCTGAAGTCTAGGATATGGGAGTCAATTTCAATTGCAATATGTTCCCTTGTTAGGAGGTAGCTATGGAGTGAATTGTTTGTTTCTGCTGTTTAACCCGGTGTTTAGTCGGTTTACGAATTTTGACTGTTCTGTGGAGGACGAAATTTTAGAAACAGAGATGAAGAAAGCTTTGAGAGAATGTTCTTGCTTTTGTTAAAGATACTTAGTAATCAAAGCTCCTGTAATTTTTGGTCTTCGGGAAAGGACTCCCCTCTTTTCTTTTCTCTTTTTACTAGCAATTTTGTTACATCCTTCGCTTGGTGGTCAGTGATCTGATATATCCCTTGGACCGGTCCAGGCTCGAACCAACGTTTTGAGACAAGTACCGCCTCGGCTGACCACCCTAGGAACGTTGATGATAACCAAGCTTGTTTGTAAAATTAGATCCCAATACGGCAGTCTTTTTCAGCAGACGTGCATTTTGTCATCTTCTCTGGCGATCCCAGTTCGGCAGTCTTATTCAGCAGACGTGCATTTTGTCATCTTCTCTGGCGTTGGATGCATTCTTCGGAATTACCGTGTACGCCGAGCAAGTAAATATATGAAAGTAGATATTTTGTGGTAATAAATCGGTAGGGCGGAGGAAATGGGCTGGGGCGGGCCGTATTACAGCTCCTGCCCATGTGGCTTCCGCAGGGTGCGGATTCCACGTGCCCCATGTCCCCATGCCTAGGCCACTACCGGTATAGTTGGCTCGATGACGGGACGTGTTTGGTCGGAGTTGATCAGATTATAAATCATGAGGAAGTTTGGATGCCAGGGGGTGCACGAGTAAATGAGTGGGTTCGACACAAGTCATCACAAGATGCCGACCACCCTATCGTTCTGAAACCATAGATCGTCGGGAGTGTACAGTTACAAGAAACGGACGGTCCAAGTACTTATTATGGAACTGAATTTTGTCAACACCCTCCACAAACCTTCATCGGAAGGGTGATTATCGAGCAAGGTGGAGAGAATGGCGGAGGATTGAGATGTGAGCACGCGTCCGGAATGAGAGGGAAATCAGCCCCTCTGATTCGTGCATCGTTGTCCGTTGTTTTCACGGGGTCAAAGCCGAATTGATGCGGGGGGGGCCGCGGTCTAATCGTCGACATGGTTTCTATCGGGCTATGTAAGTCCAAATCTGTTGTCGTCGAGATGGTTGGCAATTATCAGAAGCAACGCCTACCCCGCAATATTTCATGCTAACAAGGACATATTGAGCACCCTACAAGCAAGCATCCAAAGATGCTTCCGGCAAGCGGTAACCATCTCAACCGATACTTAGCTCTAGTGGCATCATGCCTCTATCTTCTTTTGGACCACCGCTAGGATTTGGTTTCCACCATCGCAGGTGCCGAAGTATGGAGAGATGCTCCAGCAGACTGGTCACGACATGAGAACAAACGAATTTGATGAACGTGCAAGGATTTCTTTTCACGTTTCTTTTCTACCAACAGTCACCGTGAAATCTTTGCAAAAGTTTGTTTTTGCTTTGGCACACCATGTTCTGAGGCTCTGACGACACACGAGGAGGCTCCACTTTATGAGACAAAGCTAAGAGGGAAAAACGAACGAGGAAATAGTATCGATCCGGACTGTTCAGCAGTTTGTTTCTTCTTAGCGCGTTCGTATAATTTAAGAACACTGTCTCCCAATTGTAATGTTGCCCCCTGATTAGCCCAAAAGGACCCTCCCAATCAGGAAGAAGCTGACCTGAAATTGCATGTGCTGCTTCCAAAAGAGAGTGTATGAGGGCTCGGACCTTCTCAAATCAGGAAAGAAACTCGTTAACTAGCAGTCCGAGCAAACTCAGTAGCAGCATTGAGTGAACTACTAAGCTGTATCATCTCCCTCAAAGAGACTAACAAATCAATAAACGGAGAGTAGATGGTAATATCACAGATTCCTCAGAAAGAGAAATCTAGCAGAGCATTGTTCAAATGGGCAAGGCAAGTTCGTTCCGTATCCTCACCCATCGTCCAATAAAGTCTAATATTAGGTACTGTCGAAACGTTAAATTGTTTTACTCCATCCAAACTCTCTCCATGGAACAGCAAACACAAACAAAAACAGCATACAACTATCAGCAAATAACAGCAATCAGAAAAAAAAACCATCTAACAAAATCATGGGTAACTAAAGGCCATGGCCATGAGAACGCAGAGGCAAATTAGAAGTGACAATATAATGCTCGTATTATATATGGACTCATTATAAGCATCAGCAAGAAGTTATATAGCATCAGAGTTTGTGAAGACAAAAATGGCCAAGATTGAAATTATAAATGTCACAACAACCAAAACTGTTACCAGGACGATGTAAGAACAAATTCAAGCGAACTATAGGATCTAAGTAATAACGTGCCCCTCTTCCCACCCACTAAATTTCCTAGCCATGATAAATTAGACTATTTATGTATCCCCTGCCATTCATTGTGGAATACACACTTGCAGGCATGAAATAATTTGCACCATGCAATTTACAAGTTCACCGAGTTGTTTGAATATCACGCTTCAAGAATTCCACAACTTCAATAATGTGGAGGTAACGATAATTAGACCTAAAATTTGTTATTGTGAACAATGCAACATTTCCTGAATTTGATGGCTAAAATTACACGTGAACTGCTAAACATCAAAATGACTTGAATGCATGATGGCGGTGCATCAAACAGAAGAAACATTTACAACGACAAGTCAAAGTGCAGAAGGCACGACACAGAACAGTGCCAAAAAGTGTAGATACTAATACTATCATCTTTACTAGTCACATGCTAAAAGATGCTAAGATGCATCCATCCTCTATACAAGCAGCGTGAGATGCTCATGAACTCGCCTCTCCCACATACTACAAGTATAACAAGTAAGTATTTGCACATATATAGAGAACATTTTTAGCACAAAAGGCACCAAGCCAATTCAAAGTCCTTTCAGAAAATGAAAAACCAAGGATAAGGATGATGCATACAAAAGCAAATCAGAATATCCAACTCCCATGAACAAATTCTTGTCATCGCAGATCGTACAGGTTTTCAACAAAGCTGATGCATACAAAAGAAAATCAGAATACCCAACTCCCATAAATCTAATTAACCACCACAAAACATAAGAACTTACATGAACCGAAGACAATTCAGAAATCCGACAGGACAGATCCTGCCAGGCAAGTTAGAGCAATTCAATTATTTCATCTACCACTGTCGATTCATAGTCGCCATTATCTACATAACCCAGGAAAACATGACCAATCTATCGGAGGCTAAATAATTAGAAATAATTATTCAACAACTGCCCTATCATCTTTCAAAGAAAGGTGAAACCGAAATCTCAACTGGCCACTACACTATCAAGTGTCAACTATTTATCAATGCCCAATCTATTTCGCGAAACTTGAGTGGGGGAAACAAGAAAACTCAAACTCACTTACAACTGACATCCCATGAAAATGAAAAGCGCAGTGGCTAATTCCTCAAATCACCCTCCTCCGCTAGAGCGCAGCTCCTCTATAGTCGCCTTGATATGATCCTGCACTAACTCCAACCGCTTCGAGTACACCTCCAACTCCATTATCTGCTGCTTCCTCCACCTCTCGTCCCCAGTTTCGCCGGTGCTGCCCACTCCGAGTCCCACTCCATAACTGAACGGCAACGGATTCAACGACGCTGCAATATGCCCAAACCCTCCTCTTGATCCCCCGCCACCAAATCCCCCGCCCACTGCGGCCCCATTCAACAACTCCTTAAACAATGGCGACAAGCAGCTCCTCACAGTATCCTCAATCACTCCCGCGACACTCGGACTCGCATTCGCATTCGAACTCGCGTTCACATTCAGATTCAAATTGGGATTCGCATTATTCGACATGGTGGGGCCATCGACCCCTAAATTCCTCTCCTCCACCTTCACATGCTGTAGTTGCACCTGCACCTGCTGCGGATGAGACTGTGGCTGCGGAGGACGCTGCCTTTTGCGCGACTTGGTGGGCGTCGTCACCGGATCGAAAAAAGGGTTAGGACTAGGAGTAGTAAAAAGGTGATTATTGAAATTAGGGTTCCGAACGGTGTCGTCCTCGTCGTCGATGTGGTCGTTGTTAGAGCCGAGAGGGGCGGCGGCGACGTTGGTCCAGATCCTGCGGGAGATCTCGAAGGTGGCCTGGTCGTGGGGGCTCTTGAAAGCGAAGTCCTTGCCGGAGCTCATCCTGCTGAGCACGTTCCGGTACTTCTTCTTAAGCCGGCGGAGCTTCTCGACGAGCTGGTTCTTGTTGAAATCGAGCTGGAGCTTGCACTTGATCTGGTCGTAGAACGCGGCCGTGTCGTGGTGGCCGCCGGAGGGCGCCCCGCCGCGCTGCGTGGTGTAGTCGAGGAACCCGCGGAGGAGCTCGATCTCGTCCTCGTCGGTCCAGAGGCGCTGGAACAGGGGCTTGGCGACGGTCACGGCCGGGGACGGCCGCTTGAGCTCGGAGGGGGAGATCGTGCCGACGATCGGGGGGACGGGGGAGGCGGCTGGGGCGGCGATGGAGACCGCGGCGGAGGCGGAGGAGGAGGAGGGGGAGCGGCGGCGTTGGCGGAAGCGGAGGCGGAGGCGGAGGGGACGGGGAGGGGGACGGGATCGGAGGAGCGGAGGGGGCGGGGACGGCGACGGTGACGGCGGCGGCGGAGGCGGAGGCGGAGGCGGAAGGCGGGTGGGGGAGGTGGTGGTCGAGGGGGTGGCGGTGGGGAGGGAGGAGGAGGTGGAGGCGGAGTCGGCGTCATCGTCGAAGACGTCGTCGTCGTCGTCGGGGAGGACGCCGACGCCGACGCCGACGCCGACGCCGACGCCGGCGCCGGCGGAGGCGTGGTTGGGGAGGAGCTCCTCGTCGTCGTCGTCGTCCTGGCTGTCGTCGTCGTCGTCGAGGTCCTCCTCGTCGGGGAAGACGGCGGCGCCGTCCTGCTCGGAGGCCATGAGAGCGGAGGCGGAGGAGGAGGTTGAGGGGCTGGGGGGTGTTGGGGGTTGGGGCTCGGAGGGTGGGAGGTTCGATGTTGACGATGGGATGGATCGGGGGAAAGCGTTTAGAGAGAGAGAGAGAAAGAGAGAGTTGACGGGGGGGAGGGATTGGGTGGGTGCGGGTTAGCGTGTGGGGCTGGGGCTGGGTTGGGTGCGGTCCCGTGCGCTGCAATTAGCGCCCCCTCCCCTATCTTTTTGCGTGCCTCCAACTTTGCTTTTTTCCCCCCGCCCTTTTCCCTCCCTCCCTCTTTTTATTTATTTTTATATATTTTTTTCAATTTATCTATTTTATTATAATTGTTAATTATTATTAGTAGTATTATTAGCCTTTTTTTGGCTTTTGATTTCTCCCCGGAAGTGAGCTGCTTTTTATTCTCCAGTTTTAAGGACGATCGGTTCTCGGTCCAATTCAATCCGGTCTAGGAACTAGGAATCGAGATTTGGACCGGAGGGACCGGTCTTCAATTTTCAGAACTGGAGACCACTAGTCCTGTCTAGTCCTCAGTTATTTTGCAGAAGTAAGCAAGTCCGTCCAAAATACAACTACCATATTCCCATTTCACTGTGAACACTTTGAAAATGGTATAAAACAAAATCCCGAGTTATCCAAATGAATTTCCCCTGTAGATCGGTATCTTGTCTGTGTTATCTGTATGATCAATAATTTTATTTCAATTGAACGTGTGATTTGATTGAACGCGTCCCATTGTGAGTTCAGCTAAAGATGAGGCGTGGGTGTCATGGACGAATTTGAAAAGACCTAAAGAGGATAGCAAGAAGAGGCGTGGATGAGGGATTTTAGATTATTGCATTTATACTTTAAGAAATATAAAATATTCAGTCTAATTCCCTTTTTCATAATCGGGAAGCGAATCACTGGGAAACCAATTTCGCTTTTAGAGAACGGGAACCAGCAATTCAGTTTTATTCAGGCGATTCTCGATTCGATTGGTCTGTCTTGCTCACTCCCGCCTAGATATGAACTTTTCAATCTTTTGTGCTCTTCATCTAATAAATATTTCACAAAAATAAAGAAAATCAACATGGAGATGACAGGTTTAGTCGGTTTGATGGAGTCCCTGTCCGTTCTCCGACCTGACTTATTTGGTCCCAAGAAGAGAATCGAACACGTTTCCATTTCAAGTTTGTTCCTTGTATTTTCATCGGTCCACTAATGATGTGATGTGTCGAATTATTGTTTAGATGTTGGAAATACTAGCGGATGTGGGTATTGTAAATCATGTAGCTATCGTTATATGTCACAAAAAAAATGAAAAGTTTGAAAGTTATTTTTCCTAAAAATTATTTCTTCTATCGCTTTAAATAATTATTGATGAAAAATATTTTTATTATTCACAATAATTAACATTTGAACATTTTTTGGACAAATTCATTCGTTATTATAAGTGATATAAATAATTATTTCTAGAAAAATATTTCATAAACCATTTTTTCCTGTAAAATAAATGAAGCCTTAGTGTATTAGTTAAGTTTCGAGATAACAATTTTGCCAGGTTGATAAAAATGGACACGTCCAACGGTAGAAACACAAATTGAATATGTCCTAACTCGATTTGACATGCTAACTTTATACGTCGACACAAATTGACACAAACTAACATGCTTTCATTATGATTATACTATTCAACAAATAAAATCAAAATGAAGATGATTAAATTGACACAAATTACAAGCAATATTAGCAGGGTAAGGCTTATAACCAGATTGAATCACCCAAATCTGCATAGTTATTAGTTCCTACAATTCGAAATCGATGATTACCGATTCGATTCCTAATTTCATATGTGAAACCAAACCAATACTTTTTTTCATTAGCAAGTTAATCATACCTAATCATATTTCATCACACTCTCAATGTCTTTCCAAGGAAATTTTCATCGATTAAAGATATGAAACACAAAAAAAATGAGAATTCAAACTATGCAACAACATCCGTAGTCTTAGGGTCCGTTCGTTTCGTGGAAAATAGGCAATTTCTGAAAAATATTTTCTCAGAAGTCATTTTCCAAGAAAATGACTATTTTCTGGTGTTCGGTAAAGAAAATATTTTTTGCTCACCAGATTGGCGAGTGCGAGCGTTAAGCTCGAGGCTTGCCAGATCGACGAGCGCGAGCTTGAGATTGACGACCTTGAGGTTCACCTAGTGACGACCGACAACTAGTCAAGAAAGAAGAATATGGAAAATAAAGAAAAAGAAAAAGAAAATTAAAAATAATTTGAATAAAAAAAGAAAATTACAATTTAAAAATAATTCGAATAAAAAAAAAAAAAAAGAAGAAGAAGAAAGGAGAGGAGGAAGTGAGGATTTGTAGATGTGTGAGATAAGAGAGATCAAGTGAGGAAAATGTTTTTCACTTTTCAAAAGTGGAAAACATTTTCTCTTAGGAATTCATTTTCCGTGAAATGAACGTCGGAAAATCCAGAAAACATTTTTTCGAAAAATATTTTTCACGAAACAAACGGAATTATATAAGAAATAGGCAAGGTAAAAAAAAAAAAAAAAACAGATATCGCCATCGATTCCCAAACCCACCCATAAACTGAATCGGAGTGGTTCTCGATTTCAAAAGCTGGGAACCGATACTTTCTGCTGGTCCGGTTCTTGGAATGATCACCCTCAATGATTTTCGCACGCTCGCCCGAATCGTCCCGGCCGAAAGATCTGAATCATTGTGGGACAAATGACAATTCAATGTGAGTGGGCCATGGGTCCACGACCAACAAGCCCGCGATTGAAACTATAGACAGCATCTATTATTTAGGCTCAGTCAGTCGTGCTGCGGATGGACCCTAGCCCATATCATACATCGCCCTCGCTTGTAGTAGTCCTTTTTACTATATATAGCTGAAGAATGGACCGTGCTGAGCAAGCACGAGTGAAATTTCACCAATGAACTGGGACATGAACCCATATTCATCTTTGATATGTAATTTTACGAGAAATGCACAATTTTCATTCTCCTATCATACATGAGAAATCCTGTAAGGAAATTCAAATTCACCGTAGAGGGAGATTCAATATTGTTACTTTTATTTTTTGGGCATGTTTCTCTTTATTAGAAATCCCATCTAGTGAAAATAATTTTCTTCCGCGAACACAACATATTAATATAAATGATTACTTAAATTAAGAAAAGTCGTTCGATAGTCAAATTTGAGATAGATTTCGATTCAACCAAAATGGTCGTACTGACCATCAGATCGGATATGATCCTTTTACGTCTCTTATTATTCTTACGAGAAGTATCTCATATGAATCATGGTAATGCTAAGAATGCAACGCCTGATTTGAACTGGATTGAGAATCATCATCTTCTTCTTCTTCATGGGTTTTCTCCATTATTTCTTGGCAAAAGTGCTAAATAAAGAAAAAAGAGAAGACCAAGAATTGGAAAAATGCAGGAAACGAGGGGGAGTGAGTGTGTGTTGTGTTGTGTGGGGGGGAATGCTTGCAAACGTCTCTCTCTCCTCCCCACCTTATCCAACCACAAAACTCTAAGACTCCTCTGCACAGCATAGCATATGCTCTTCCTCCCTCTCCCATGGATTCTCTGTCCCTCTCCTCCATCTCCAGCTCCTCTGCAAACCCTACATCAAGAATTCCTCAGTGAACTCCCCAACCCAGGAATCCCACCACACCAGCACCAGCACCAGCAAGAGCTAGGCTGATCTCATCAATGGCTTCCGCCACCACAAGACCCACCTTCTCCTTCCACCTCTCCGCAAACCCCAAACTCACCCACCACCACCACCACTCCCTCGCCGTCACCACCGCCCCCAGGATCCCCAAGAAGCTCCACCTCACGACTAGGCTAAACCCGAACCCGAACCCGAACCCGCCATTCCGGCCCTGCTCCGTCGACGTCTCCAAAGAAGACAAGCCCACCTCGAGCCAAGAACCGCCCGCCCCGACCGCCGCCCCGCCCCCGCCGCCCCCGCCCGCCCAGGAGCAAGAAGGGCCTCCGCCGCCGCCCCCGACGACGGCCAGAACTTCGACAGGCGGCGGATGGAGGAGAAGTTCGCGGTGCTGAACACGGGGATCTACGAGTGCCGGTCGTGCGGGTACAAGTACGACGAGGCGGTGGGGGACCCGTCGTACCCGATCCCGCCGGGCCTGCCGTTCGCGCAGATGCCGGAGGACTGGCGGTGCCCCACGTGCGGGGCGGCCAAGAGCTTCTTCGAGAGCAAGAGCGTCGAGATCGCGGGGTTCGCGCAGAACCAGCAGTTCGGGCTCGGCGGGAACACCCTCACCACCGGCCAGAAGGCGGTGCTCATCTACGGCGGCCTCTTCTTCTTCTTCGTCCTGTTTTTGTCCGGTTACTTCTTGCAATAAGTCCAAAGAGTGAAATTCGGGCTGCTGCCGGTTTTGTAGCTGCCTGGCTTTTCTTCTTTTTCGGGTTAAGGTGAAATCTCATTTGTATGTTTGTGCAAAATAGAATTTGAAAGAGGTAATAAAAGTTTGGCAACTGTTGTAGCACTGTTATATAGCTGTTCTAAGTTGGTAAAAGTCGAGCTCGACTCTCTCTGATGATTATATCGTCTTGTTGATGTTGGAACATCTCCTTCGATTTGAGATTTGCCGAGTATAGAGGATGCCAAATCTGCAACGTCAACCCGCTCGTTCCGGGTTAATGTTTCAGCTAGTCGGATCTCAACGGCCATAAGACGACTCGCGGTCGCATCGTATCATCTTCCAAAATGCCTAGCAAAAGATCAAATGCATCTATCGCACGCCGGTAATCTTCCGTAGACTCGAGGACTTCCAACCATAATGGAGTGCCGTCGCTAGTCATATAGTCTCTGATTGCACTTCCTAGGGAGTAAAGAGCAGTGCAGAGTGTTTGCACTTTCCCTGTGGCATTCAGGCAACGCCGCGAGGGAAAGAGACCGTCAACTACTTGCCCATTGATACCAATTTCCCAACAACACCGCAGATGATAGTGCAATTTTGCTGATTATAACCCTAGAACCACCATCCCTGAAAATGAATAATGGATCACAGTACTTTACAACGCTGGAGAACTAAATAAATCCTACATATGACCTGCACCTATGATACAGAAGCGCCGTCCAACGGCCAAGAAATCTAGGTCCCATCATGAGCGGGAACGCCTCCTCCACAGCAGTTAATGGAGTGCTGATTATAATTATAGATCTCTTGCAGATAAGCAGAGGTTGGTCAAGTTTCTGTATCCACACTCGCCTCAACGAATCAATCAGCAGGTAATTTGATCAGAATCACCCGCCAGAAGGTGGCATGAGAACTGGAGCTTGGGCAGCTCGATATCCCATTAAGCTGAAGAATTCCACAGTTCTCGCCGGTTTAGACATGGATCGCGAAACGCTGTCGTTTCGTTGAAGATAAACCATTGAGATACCAAGAAGCTTCATGGAGGTGGAAGATCACATGCGTTTTGACTCGATGACTGGTTTTCCATAACCAACGTCTCGTTTGACACCCGGGTCTTCACCTGATAGACCATTTTTGCCTGCTTCTCTGATCCTCCTCCAGTGACAGCTCCTTGTCGTTCCCTGTGTACTCCATTTCCAGCGACCGCCTTCTTGATGATCCATTTGGTGGGTGGGGGTGGCGGTGGGCCCACATTTTGCATAGCCTGGTCGGGTGTGAGTGAAGTATGCCCGGGATTGGGGGTCCTTAGTAACATAGGGACATTTTGTTTAGTTCTGACACCTTCTTCCACTGCCAAAGCAGACATTCCATTCCTCAAATTCCTATGCTGCTCTTGATTTTGAGACCTATCCATTGGCCTCACATGCTGTTTGCTTCCTTGCCAACCATTTGATAAAGGCGGATATCTCGAATTACAAATCATGCCTTGATTGTAGTTGTGATTCCCATAGTACTGGGGGGGATCTTCACTGAAGCCCCTTTCGTACCCAGAGGGACCAGCTGGTCTTGGTCTATTATTAAGTGGATAATATCCCGGAAAGTTTCGATGGCGTGGTGGTTCCAAAATACCAGAGGATTGATTGTTGTTGGACTTGATATTTAGTGTACTCTTGACAAGACGATGAGCTGCTTCTCCCAGCATTGGACCGACCATTGCTCCAGGTACTGATGGCCTACAAGAACACAAGCACTGCAATTAGATGGGGAGAGAAAAGAGAGAAGTGTCTCCAAACAGAAATGACGGGAAAAAAAGGTTCTCCGAAGAATTCACAACCCGCACTCAATAAGTCGTAGGAGTAACCAAAATTTTTTTCCAAATGTCCCTGCTTTCAAATTAATTCTCAACTGCAAATTCTATTCCACCACAAGCCTCTAAATTGATATAAATCACCAATGCAGAAGCAGAAATATAAAACAAACGGACAGACATATCAATGCAGACGGCAAAACCATCAGAATTCGCTCTCACCTTTCTCTTCCCTGGTGGCGCCTGCCGTAATTATCTTCATGCCATAACACAGGGAATGGCTTGATATCCAAAGGTCCTAAAACCTATAAAAGTGAAAAAGTGAGCCATCCATTTTCTTGTCACAACATCCAATATCAACTGACCTAAACATTGATTTGAAAAAGGTTTTCCCATATGAAATAACCCCCACTTTTCAACTGTACATTTCACGTCAATGTTGAAGGGGAAAAGGCCTCATGTAACATTAAATACAAAGTCCTACATGATGTACATAAGGTTTTGCCGAATAAATTGTATACATTGAGAACAAAATACAAATGTTTACTTCCAAATTAACATATATGAATCAGTAAGCACATCATGTACCTTTGGAGGAATGTCAACACCATCAGGCAGTCTGGGAATGTGCTCGTGCTTTGCAGGATTGAGATAAGTAACATTACTGCGAAGCAACAGGGATTGTGAATAATTCGAGTTTGTCGCCCAAGAATTGCAAAAGCAAAAAAGACACTTACAACACTTGATTGTTTACAATATCCTCTAATCCACGGACAGGTGAACGAACTACATTGGTCAGTACATTCCTCTCAGTTAGCCAGAGGAATCCATTCATTCCACCACTGTAAAAGATTGGCAAAAAATGAATGCAGCAGAATAAAAGTTAACCCAATTGCAGCCATGTAAAATATACACACAAGCTTTTATGCCAAAAAGAGGCTAGCTGACCTAGCATTTGTGTCAATCGGTACTGGATATCTTTGATATGGCCCTAAGTGATAGCTTAATTGGTGGTACGAATAAACTTGTACAGACAAAGGATGGAATGGATGAACATAGAGCAAATCGAACATCACACTATTTCGTAGTTGCTCCTCCTCCTATATAAACCAAGTCAATCTGTGAGCATTCTTGAGCATCATGAGATGGAGAATTCAAATTACAGAGGAGTTGCAGATAACAATGCCACCTAAAAAAATCATGACCTGATGTTTGAAAAAAAAAAGAAAATGAAAGGCAGAAATGGCATCAATGAATCTTGGAGTTAAACAAGGTCAGCCTACAAAATTGCACCTCCAAAGAACATGATACTCCTTGCCACAACCCCAAGCTAAGCCCAGTATTGATCAAGTAACGGTCTCCAAATAAGTAGGAAAACATCCTTGCCACAATATTAACAATCAGTGAAGCATGGAAGCACTCTTGAAGGCTTTAGCAAAACATTTTCATTCAACTACAGATGTTTAGTATCACTGGACCAAAAACTCAGAATGCACACTCATTAAAAAAACTCATTTTATCCAATACAAATCTTACAAAAGAGCATCTTGAATAAATGTTAATACACAAAAGAAAATGTCAAGTTAAAAAAAGATATAAAGTAGCTATGACAGTCCAGTCAGGTTAAATAAGAATAAAATTCAAGATAAGAGCTTTCTCACTGTTAAATAGACTTCTAGTTTCCTCGTTTCAGTGAGCAATTTCTTCTCCTCGATGAACGGCAATTTGGCAACACCCTAATTCAAGAAAGAGGAACTTTCCATTTTTTCACACAAGATAGCCACAACAAGAACAATGTCAAGTGGACAAGTTAGACCGTACCTGCCATGCGAATTTCTTTCCATTCATGTCGACCTCAAAATCTGTCAACATAATAACAAGGAAAAGTTGTGAGAGAGAGAGAGAGAGAGAGAGAGAGAGAGTTGCATTGATAAGCATCGCCTTCTCCTGGTTAGTATACCTGAAGGATAAAAGTCAAGGATTGGTGAGGAAGGATCCGTCATCAATTTTCTGTACTGTTCTGGCAGAGCACTTGCACTGTAACACCAGATATGAGCAGTCTAAAAAGAAAATTTGAAGTACAAAGAGGACTAATATAACAGTCCCCAGTATTTTCAAAAGCAGAAGAAAACAAAAAGAAACCTTGCAGATGGTAAGGTTCCCATGAGCTGATCAAATGGTTTGAAAGGCTCTCCCAAGAAGAATGTGATCTCCAGACCAGCTAAATCCTTGAGATCAGAAGCAAATGGAGCATAATGGAATGGATAGTACCTGAACAAGCATGTATACAACTTTCAATAATTCAGATATAAAAAATAGGCTAATAAAAACTAGTGTAGCATGAAAACCAAATTGCAACTTAACGGTAGCATTGACAGTAGGGAAATCATAGTGTGGTAATTCAAAACATTTCGAGTAAAGCTACCCAGAAAATGAAGCATGCAGGATTCATCTGACTAAACAAAATAATAAGATTTTTGCTCAATATCCCAGCAGGAAGTCTTCAAAGTACCGTCCACTACGCACAGTTTATACGCACATTCTAGGCAATGGAATCAGATAATTGCTATTAAAAGGCATGTAAAGATGGATCAGTATTGTTTCTTGCAGACCTTAATGGTAAAACTCACCATTGCCAGGATCGAACACCTTGGTAATAATACCAACAGACCCAACATAAACCTTCGACGTATTTCAAAACCTGCAAAGCAGGAACGCCATCAACCATTAACCTCGATACAAAACTGCAGTTGTAATAATCAGACAGGTAGGAAAATACTAGCAATTGAGAACTTCACAAACAAAAGAAATTAACAGTTATCCAAGGGCAAATGTACTGAGTAGGCCACACAATCTATAAGAAGGAACTGCGCCGAAACTGAAGCATCTGACAATGAGGAATTCATCCAATTGATAAGTCCATGATATATCTTTACGATGCTAAAGAGGTAGGAAGATAATAGCAATCTAGGACTTCACAAACAAGAGAATTAACATTTTTCCAAGGGCAAATGTATTGAAGAAGCCACACAATCTGGAATGAGGAACTGCAGTGAAACTGAAACTTCTGACAACGAGAACTCATCCAATTAATAAGTCCATGACATATATTTTCAATGCGAAAGATAGGCACTGTCAACATGAAAAATCCTACCAAGTATTGTACCCACAAAAATATCAAGTCACAAGGAAGCTGCCACTCTTTTCTATCACACTCGAATTTGGCACCTAGTGGCATATGGATTTGAACCATGCAAAGACCAAATGCAACTACATAAGCATCTACTTGAGATACGTCAAAACATCTATTTGCTCTAGTAGGATTCAGATGGTACCAGCTTAGTTCACCAAAAACCATTTTGAACAAATGATGGAGCCAGAATGTTCCAGCTTAGTTCCTGGCATCAGAACATTCCAGCTTACTTGACCAAAAACCCTTTTACCCAACAATAAAAAGAAAAGCTAATGCCCCAATAGCAACATTTCTTCCAGAATATCTAACTGTCATACTTAAAATTATCTAAGATAAGCAGAAGAATAAATTAGCCTCATCCGAAGTCCAAATGCAGTTGACTAAATGCTATTCAGATCCTTCTTCCATAGAAATCACCAAGCAAAACATTGGCTGTGAAAACTATCAGGTATACTCCTAAATAAATCAATCTCCATAAAAGGAACACTTCCTATGGAAAATTAACGTAAAAAGAACTTCCCTCTTGATTCATATCAGAAAAAGGAATTATCGATATGTCTTTCCTATTTAAAAGAACACAGTTACAGCCCCTCAAAGCTACATAACTTCCACATCCACACAGATTTGCAATAAAAGTAGACATCTAAATGTAAAAGAACTGCTATTAAGAGATTCAGAGTCTGAAGACTGCTTTACCATCCAAACAAACTAAATCAATGCCACAAACAATCACAATAATTAAAATCAAGGAGAGTAAGCACAGAACACTGTAAAACAAATATATACTAAGTTACCAAGACAAACAAGACGAAATAAAAGCAAAATAATTATGAGAAATAATACTGATATTAAAGTAAGTAAACTGAATGCTTCAAGATACAAGAAAAAAATTACCGTTTCCTTCTTAACTCTCTCTATCTCCTCCGGAGTTGACACATGAAATTTCTCTGCATAATACCTTTGCTTGTATCCAGGCTCCCCTAATCTAACCTGATTTCAAACCAGTGTATCAAACTCAAGAATTGATTATTTAGCTCGGAAAGCTTCTCATGTTTCCTTTGAGATATTGATAATGGGACTGACAATAGATATAATTCATCCACAAAAATAACACATCAAAAAGTCAAACTTTTCAATTTATCTGACT
Organism: Eucalyptus sp. ANBG9806169; assembly: GCA_014182395.1. NCBI lineage: Eukaryota > Viridiplantae > Streptophyta > Magnoliopsida > Myrtales > Myrtaceae > Eucalyptus > Eucalyptus sp. ANBG9806169. The sequence continues at coordinate 40,890,336 of CM024580.1, forward strand.
ACTCAAAATATGTAAAAGGTAGATCATTCTCTTCAGAACGCTTAAAAATTGGTATCTTCACTCATAAAATGTTCACTTGAGAGCATACGGAAAAAGAATCTATCCCCCCCCAAAAAAAAAAAAAAAAAAAAAACAAAGACACACAAGAAAAAATGAACATAGCAGAAATACTATGGCCCCCAAAAAAGAGTAGCGTCAACACCATTCAAGCTCATGTATGGTACACACTGGAGTCCATAAGACATCACTCATCATATAAGACTATGCTTTCGGTTAGACAGTGCAAGAGTTAAATAATGCTAAAATCTATTGTACAGAGAGGCTGGAGTAACCAAAGCTAGGAAGATATAAAAGGAGCCACTTAAAGATTGATTCATTCAGCTTGTTAAGTGCACATCTTTTCAGTCCACCTGATCTCTCATTAAATCCCAACCTACAATCAGAGAACTAAATCAAACTTAATGATAGTCCCCACCCAAACAAAACTGCATCATCTTTATTGATTACAGAAATCATGACTTGCCACATGTCAGTTGCCCTTGATCAACTGAAAGTGCAAAACAGAAGATATTCAATTTCCACACAGGTAAAGAAGAAAATCAACTCTTTGCATACCTTGTCAACAGCTGGACTTTGTAATTCTTCTGATGACTCTCTTCTTGATCTAGATCTCATTTCTTCATTATTCTCCATTGCCTAGAGAAAATGTCGAGCATAAAATTAAATAGGACTGAATGCTGGCATATGTATTGTACTCACTAGTCCGTACTTAAAGTGTCACATGCTTTAATTGATCACGAGTCCTGAAAGACTATTTTCAATGGAATTAAAAAATAAAAATAAATATCTATTTCCACTCCACTTGTTCCACGAATAACACCAAAAGAAACTGAAAGAATTTGGATCATTCTTCGAATTCTCCGTCGCATGCTGCCTTACAAACAGATTGAATTTACAGCATTCATAAATGACCAAAGTTACCTGCTGTATGCGAGCCCGCTTCTGAAAAATTTGATCTTCGTAGACAGCAACAGACTGGATAAAATGTTCTACTCTGTCTAACATGACCTGGACACGAGAAAGAAATTAAAACTCCTCATCAAAGACTGTCAATACATTAAATTTTACAAGACACGAATAGACTAATGGATTCACAAAACCATCACCAACTAGGATTTGTTGGATTTTCTACCAAAACCTTAAAATATATATATATATATATATATATATGAAAAAATAGACTCTGCATATACCAACTGATTTGAGGTGTTCACTAAATAAAATCAAATTCGCAAGAGTTAAAACAAAAATAAGAAAAATCGCAAAATAGAAAATGTCTTTCCAAAAACATACTGACAGCAAATAGTTATGGCAGCTAAAAATAACTAGAAAAGCCTTGTGGAAACCACATCCTAAAGAGAAATAAACTCTTCAACAAACAAGAACATGTAACCTGAACAACTAGTATTAGAGCAACCAACCCACGAATTCATCACCCAACCACAACATTACCCAACTGGTAACTGCATATCAAAGGATGGATAATGAAACTACCTCGCCTGCTTCAGTAAGGTAACCTCCCATGGCAGTGAACTCCCTCCTATAAACCATCACTAGTAAATTGATAGCACCCTGAAGAACAGAAAGATGCACAATGAGCATTCTAAGTCCACATAATCAGTGAGCACACAGAATAAACCCAAGCAAAACCACCAGGTTAGCATGAAATCGTGTCTCTGTTAGGCAAAAAGTTGTGAACATCTTAGTTCGCGATTGCTGCCACACATAATAGTGATCTGATCAAAGGACCTAGATGTGACATACCTCCCTAATCTCCAATGTAGGCATATGTGGAAGGAAGTCATTGCCAACGAAGAAACATAAAAATACAAAATCATCCACTATCCTTTCGAAATCAATCTCGAATGGAGGATTTGGTATGTCCAGATCATGCTGCAAGTACTCCCGGAGTACCCAAATGTTGAGGAACTGCCACATTACAAACAGTCATACAAAAGAAAAGCAGGGAATAAGAGACTGAACATGAAATCAGAGTTCAACAAACCTGATATTTCTTCTTGTGGATAGGAATATCGTTTGACATATCATTAGCAGTCTTGCCACGACATTCAGCAGCCAGGTGACCAACTTGGCCGCACTGAAAACATTTTTCCTGTTGTCCTGGAAAAGTGACCACCTGCAGATTTTTTGGAGAGAGAAAAAAAAAAGAAAAAAAGAAAAGGACACCAGAAAATGTGATCCTGCTGAATCGCACAACCCAAAATGCAAAATTGGATAATCTATTTACCTCTCTGAGAATTGAAAAGTGAATCTCATGTGTCGCTAACGAAAGCATAATCAGGTCAGCATCCTGATTATAGTGAACCAGATTAGATAATAACTCAGAGGAATCTAAAGTAACCAGCCGAGAAGAGGGAAAGCTATTAGTACAGAGGCAGAGTGCAAAACAAATTTACCAGGCCATAAAGACAGTGCCGAGTGTTCGGATCAAAACCACGAAGATTCCTTTGCAATCGTATATATGACATAATCTTGTGCTCTCCTTCCCCAGGAACATTTGCATCAGAAAGAATAACCTTCAAGAATCATCCAATGCAGCCGCATAAATAAATTTAGAGAGAAAGAATCCTGAAAACAGAGTTTTACCCCAATAGAGATGAATTACTCCATGGGCCAGGAATTATCCAATGTGAAAGGCACTAAGAAAGCAAATGCTAAATCAGATGTCAACAAACCTTTGTCTGCTGCCAGCCAGGATAACGATTTAATCTCACTTGTATATAATATTGAAGTCCGACAGAAAGAACTGCCATGAATTGTGTGCCGGGAGTAATGACATTTGAGTCACAAGTTTCTGGCTTTTCCTTGGGAGCAAGAATTTGTCCCTCAGCCTCAAATTCTTTCCTCAACCGTTCCTCTTCAGCTTCCTGCATGATTGAAGTAGAGATAAAAATCTTCAAAGGAATGTGATCGTGATGATTATAATGGCAACTTGAGAAATCTTACCGCATCAGCTGCATCTTTTGCAGCCCTAAAACGCCGAGAACGCTGTTGGTTCATTTTAGCTCTTGGTGCAACTCCATCTGCATATTTTTCAGTTAGATTAATCTGCACGATTGATATGGAGAATAATAAAATACCAAAGCTTACCAATTGCCAGGTAAAGAAGCTTTCTAGGACGAACCAATGAGTAGACATGATCAATATAATCAAATATTGCCTTAAAGACGTCATTGTAGCTAGCAGGAGGACGCTGCACAATCACATAAAGCTAAAGTCAAGCGAAATTTTATGAGGAAGTAAAACATAGATAACACGCCGCGACGAAAAATTGTGTAAAAGTCTTAACTCAGGGGGCAAAATAGAGAAATTTTACACGACGCTTCATATATGGTAGTATAAGATTATTATAACGTACACCGTAATCCCAGGGGCATTAGCTCCAGCTAGTTCCCATCTTAGGTCAGTCACTACTACAACCTGCCTTACTGCCTTAATTAGTACAGAAGAATCCTGACAAAGCTAAATTACATTTCCTACCGAACGTGGCTACTGCCAAACCCTACGCATCCCCGAAGCATGGACGTTTGCAGTCCTTGGTTCCAACTACTCTCTCTCTCTCTCTCTCTCTCTCTCTCTCTCTCTCATATTTCATCAGTTGAAATACAAAGACGAGCTAAAATGGTGATGACCACGTAGAAGCATCTATCTGCAAGCACAAACCAAACATCCCCCGACGTCTCGCCTAAAATCATAAGGCATCCCAAAGCACTATATCCATGAGAAGCCAATCTCTCCGGCTATATTCCACAAATAATCTCGCACTCGCACACCTAGCTCACGTATATGCGGAAGACTAACCTAATTAAACATTACCCACAGCACAAAAACTCAAATTTCCCACATTCACCTCCTACCCTCTTCCAATATTAACCAAACTATTCATCTCAACATCCAGCCGCCCCTCCCAGAGAGAAAAACCTTTCACAATTCCAGCTCAAGACCACCTAAATTCAATAGAACCCGAGCGAACACACAAGCGCACCGAAGAGGAGGAAGGAACACACGCACGCACGCACGTACCCTGCCCTCGGGGTGAAAGCACGGATGGATGATCCCGTTCATGTCGAGGTACAGGTTGTCGAACTCCATTCCGTTAGGGTTGGGCCTCGAGGGGTCGATCGGCCGGGCGGCGCCGCCGGCGTCGACGGTCGGCTCGTCCTCGACGACGTCGGCGATCGAGCTCGGGTAACGATCGGCGAGCCACCGGTAGAAGGCGGGGACTCCCATGGCGCGCGCGAGCCTTCGGACCGGGACGGGCGGCCGTGCTCCGGCGAGTCAACTCGGAGATGTAGAGAGAGAAAGAGAGAGAGAGAGAGAGAGGATTTGAGACGGTTCGAGATCTGCGCGTTGGGCGGCGGTGGCGCGATGGCTCGTCCCGGGGGATGGGTCAAAAGGTTGGTGCCGGGGGGGAGGCTGTCCACGTGGCGTCCCCGTGGGGACGGTGATTCGGCCCGTTTGGCTGCGGGGGCCTGGATAATCTTGGATAAGAGACGTTGGGGTGCTTTGCTTCCGGCTTAATTAACTGAGCTCAAAAAATTAAAAAAAAAAAAAAAAATTAACTGAGTGCAGAAACGTTGTCGGTTTCAACCCTTTGGCGCACATATTACCCGTCACCTTCCATCGGGTGAGATACATATCGTGCATCAATTCTCCTATCATTTTACAGATGATTAGCCGATAGGTATTTCCGAAAAACCTTGATTAGGTAATTTCAAATGACCCGAAAGGATAGTTAATGCCCGATTTATCTTTATGCATTGAATATATTATGAACGTGACTCTCTTTCCGATAAATATCACAAAACTACCTTAACTAATACTTGACTAAACCAAGCTTGTTCAATAGAAACGACTTCGACATGACTATGCAGTGACATGTTGCACAATGAAACTAAAATGGCTTTTTTTTTTTAAACTCTCATGATGCTCATTTCAAGTTGGTTCGAAGTCATCTGGGAGACATCTAATAAAATTAGGTGAGATCGTATAATTCTTTTTCAATCTCTTGTAGCAACCTGATACGACGAGGGCCGGAGTATCACTAGGGCAAGAGGGCATAAACAAGGAATTGATATCGACAGGCTCCTGGATAGGAAAGGGGAGAACAAAATAAATTGCACATCGATCACTAGGAGATCATTCTTGAATTATATATGTGGGAAGTTGGAATTAACTCATAAGAGGCATATTTTCTTTTATTAATGACAATGACTACCATTGGAAATTTGATATTTAGCATGCTCAAGTGATGGTACAAATAAGATAAGAGATCTTATGAGAAAGTGCCTACCAATACATCCAATCAAAAAACCGCGATCATTGGAAATTCCATATTTAACATGCTTAAGTGATGGTACTAATAAGATAGATGACTTTTATGGAAAAAGTGCCTACCTGTACGTCCAATAATAAAACCATGAGGCTCAATATGAAACTGGTCAAAACAAACAATATCTGAAGTCAATCAATTCATGTCACAAATGGTAAGAGAGTGGGACCCCTCAATATGGGTTAATAAAGAACGGGGATTACGTCACCAATCTCTTACATTTAAGAAGCAATATTCTTGCACGACTCCTGAAAAAGGGACACCAAAATAATGAGAGCCGATGTGAGTTCGACATCTCCAATAAAATCTCGAGCATATGATACTAGATAATGCCAATGTGAGCACCTCCCTAATTTGTCCTTTAGTCCAACAACCAAGTCTCCTTTGCAAAGAAAGATTTCATTCCAAATGAGGTGTGTTTGGCATTGCATAACTTGTGCACGCAAGATGGCCTCCACCAGTTATGGTTCCCAAGAAAGGCAAAAAATTTCTTTGGACAATGCGAACGAGGTGGACTTCAACATTCAAGATGGTCAATTAGATATTTGAGGAGATGGGTACGCTAGTGCTCTACTCTACCACTCGTATCAGAAGTGCTGGTCCTCTAGCCATTGCCTGACAAGATTGGAGGGTTGCAAGATTTTTTACGCCTAAGAAAGCCGTTGACTTTTGGTTTAGTCTCAATCTTATCTGAACTTTTGTTTTGTCTCATAATAAACCGCCAACTTTAGGTACAATCCCAACTCTCTATCCTAATTTTTTTTCATCTTTTAAAAAACCACCAACTTTTTTGCTGAATCACATATCTACCCTTGTTAACACTCCACAAATGCCCTTAACGGTGTGGCATTTCCACGTCGTTACTCTAGTTTTTCCCTAAATTTTAGATAAAAAAGGACATCTTGTAGAGCGTTTCTTTTTTTTTTATTATTAAACCAAAAAGTTTGCCGGTCAAACTTTTTAATTTTTCTTTCCTTTTTTTCTCATCGAGGCTATTAATGAAACAAAATAGAGACAATACAGCGAAATTCCCCTGTATTTTACTTCCATGAAAATACTAACATCTCGAAATTCTCTTAACTACATATAAAATGTTTCAGAAACGTACAATAATTCTACGTAATCAATTTGTTCGGATTAAATTGCCGGGACAAATAATCTGCAATTAGAGTTCAGCAAATCTTTCGTAACTATCTTCATTCGAAGACGGCCTTCGTCTGACTTGTGACTTTCGTCGATGCCGATACCCCCGGTCAGGTCAATATTGTCGTCGACCGGGGGACTTAATTGAAAAATTTAGAATATTCGAGGACTCGATTCCACAGACTGGAAAAGGTTATAGTAATACAATGACTAAAAAAGTCAACGTGTTCGTGTCGTCACCTTCGCGCGTGCTGCTTTACGAAGCCGAATGAAAACGATCCGGCTTTTCATACATACAAAAACCAGAAAGATCGCAGTTCGCAAGCAAGATCATCTGGAGCTCGCGTTCCAGGCTTCTCTCTCTCTCTCTCTCTCTTCGTCGTTTCTTCTCGGAGAAGGTAAGAGCTCGCACGTCTATCTTCTTTTGTTTTGGAAGTGAAGTGCATGCGATGCGTCCGTTCTCGTCTTCGAGCTTGCTCCTGTTCTCTTTTGCTGCTGAAGAAAGGCTTCGCATGCATATTCTTTTCTCTCTGTACTCTGGTCTTGCTTATGATACTGTGCGCGCACTGAGTTTTGTGAGGGACCCAGTACCGCGCTCTGTATGCGTGCTCTTTACTCGCGCGCATTCCACGCAAGCCCGAGTCCGGGTCTCATCGGTGTCGAATCACTTCGTACTGTGTTCGCTCGAGATGATGATTTTGCCCGAGGCTCGATTCTGATGTGATTCCCGCGAAGTGGCCTGGAGCTACTTTGCTTCCTTCTAGAAATTGTAGCCCACCAACTTGTTTATAAGAATATGCTTTGTGTGCTGAGAGAAGCGGCTGTTTCAGATTGTGCGGCGACGAAACATGGTGGAAGGGGAGTCCCTTATTGCGAAAGATGTCACTGAGGCAAGCAGTGTTGCATCTCCTTCAGCACCGTTTGTGTAGATATAGTTGCTAAGGCGCTGTGCTCTGATCGAGTGCTGTTTCGGTGCAGATAATTGGCAAGACGCCCCTGGTGTACCTCAACCGTGTGGTGGAGGGTTGTGTTGCCCGAATCGCTGCGAAGCTCGAAATGATGGAGCCCTGCTCAGGTGTCAAAGACAGGTTTGTAATTGGAATTTGAATACTGTGGTGTCCATTTCCAGTCAAATTACAGATTCCTCACGATGCCAAGAGGTTGGCACTTGTCGAAAGAAGCATGAATTTAATCGCCACCTCTGGTCTATATAAATTATCACATAAATGAAACATTTTCTTTAGCGATGTGATTTGTTCTGATGAATTGAGTCACAGCCAATGCTTTTGTCCTTGATTGTAGGATTGCGTATAGAATGATTGCAGATGCTGAGGAAAAGGGTCTGATTAAACCAGGAGAGGTTAGTTTTGGATGTTCAAGTTTCTTCATGTAGACTATCCATCTGTAAAAGCTGTTCAGAATGGCAAGTCTATTACATTCATGTTGGAAAGCCTCTGATTCTCTATATCGCTTGGTGCCTCTTGGGCAATGTAACTGTTGGTGTGATCCAAGTTGGTTGAATAAATTGATCATGGATTTGACAATCAAATAAGGCATGAATGTGCTTTAAATCCTCATTTGTCTAGTACATCAACTACACTAAAAAATTGCAAAGGTTCGAGTCTGTGTCTGATAAACTCAGTGTAACAAGAAAAAGTTTCTATATGTGCCAAGTGAAACTATGGAACTGACGAAACTTCCTCTGTTGTGATGTATTCAAGAGTGTTCTGATTGAGCCTACTAGTGGTAGCACCGGAATAGGGCTGGCATTTATGGCTGCTGCCAAGGGTTATAAACTTATAATTACCTCGCCTGCTTCAATGAGTCTTGAAACAAGAACCATTCTCCGTGCTTTTGGAGCTGATCTGGTCCTCACGGATCCAGCCAGGGGCATGAAAGGCGCTGTTAAAAAGGCTGAAGAGATAGTGGAAAGAATACCCAATGCATACATGCTTCATCAATTTGAGAACCCTGCCAATCCCAAGGTATACAGTTCACACACTTAGTAATGCTTCCATAGCTAGCTGGTTGGAGAAGCTTAAGTTCTTCCTGCTTTCATAGATCCATTATGAAACGACTGGACTGGAGATCTGGAAAGGATCGGGAGGCAAAGTTGATGCCCTCGTTTCTGCGATAGGAACTGGAGGTACAATAACAGGAGCAGGAAAATATCTCAAGGAGCAGAACCCTAAGATCAAGGTGTGCATTTCTATCGCCTAGTTATATTTCTAGGCAACTTTACCGTTTCTCATGTTTTTCATTTAATACTTCTGTGTATTTAGCTCTATGCCGTAGAACCTGCGGAATGTGCAGTATTATCCGGTGGCAAACCTGGTAAGTCATGATCTTCAACACACTGTTGGATCCCTTTGTAACTGGTAGTGATATTACACTGGCTTAACTTTTCATTTTGTACTTTTCCTTTTCCTTCTGCACCCATTGAAGGACTTGGATAAGGAAACATACTTTGTGTTTGGGTTTTGGCTGTGCCTTCTCTTATTTATCTCCCTCTCTGATGCATGATTAATATTCTGCGTGAAGAACTTAGGAATGGCTGTCCTGATTTTTCAAGGATACGGGTAGAGTAGCAACTACTTGCCTGGAAATTAACTTCATTGTATGATTGATATGATCAATGAACCGCAGATTTGGGTTATCCATTTCCTTTTCCACTCATGGCGGTTCAGCTACTACATACCCTGGTTCTGCCCAGACAGCCTTTTGTTTAGTCACTAGAACTTATGAATTTGCTACATTTGAGTGGGGAAAAAAATTTGCTTAAACTTTCTGTGCTTTCATATGTTTTGGTGATGTTCAGCATGGTTCTATGATAATTTCATATACACTACAAAATGAATTGCCGAAGGTCCGCATAAAATACAAGGCATTGGTGCTGGCTTCATCCCTGGAGTGCTAGATGTGAATTTACTTGATGAAGTTATTCAAGTAAGTTTTTATCCGTACAAGGGGACAAATTTGTGCTATTTTCTTTCTGTTTTCTGGTCCTGCCATCATGTTCAATTATCCTCATTCCTAAATTTCATAACATCCATGCTGTTGCACAAGGGAAAAAGGACTAAACATGCGAACAGAAAGTCTACTCTCTTGCTGATGTCCATCCTACTACCTGATAGATCATCATTTGTATTCAACAAAATGACAACAACTCTTCAATTGCACATGCTTTTTACGATTTGCATATCGTTAGCCAATGATCTTTGCGTTGTAAATGTGGTTCCTATCAAGTAATTCACATAGGCTATTACAGGATTCTCTTTCTGACTTTGCAGGTATCAAGTGAAGAAGCTATTGAAACTGCCAAGCTGCTTGCAGTGAAGGAGGCTTTGCTGGTAAAGAGACTTGTCTATCATTAGGCATTGAGACTTCAGAACCCCACCCCAGGAAACGATGCACACACTGGCTAATATCCATTTTTAACTTATTTCTTGAAACATGACATCGTGGCACTTCAGAATTCTCTGCTGCATGCTTTTTAAGTGGCTTCTTTGTGATTTTATCTTTTTCACTTGCAGGTTGGAATATCGTCGGGTGCAGCTGCTGCAGCTGCAATTAATATTGCAAAGAGGCCAGAAAATTCTGGAAAGCTCATTGTGGTGAGTAAATTTGCTTTTATTGGACATCGTTAGCAGAATATCATGTATTTTACAAGTGACTTCGCAATAATATAGCCGTGTAAGCAAGCGCATATCTTCTTGTTCGGCGAGTTTGGCTTACTTAAGTTTTCTTCAGCTTGATGTCAAGCTTCAGTTGAATGAAACTACTCCTATTTTCCTTTCAAATGATGAAAAACCATTTTTAGCTTGTTCACACTCTTCTTCAGCAGCAAGCAGCCACTCGATCATACTGTGCTAAAATATTGACCCTGCTCAGGTGGTCTTCCCGAGCTCTGGAGTCTTCTGAGCTGTTTCAATCAGTGAAGCAGGAGGCAGAGAATATGCTCTATGAACCTTGACTAATTTCCTCAATGTGTTGACATAATTTGATTTGGTTTAATAGACTCATGAAGAAGAAATTCCAGCCGGCCCATTCTGATGAAGAATTGTCCGCCGTGACAAGTATTTAATAATTAATAATGCGCTGCGGGACATGACATGTATGTTTCTTTTTGTTTCCCCCTTTAACAGTTTTTCTTTTCCTTGCTTCCAACCATGTAAACTTTCGTGTTAGCTTTCATAATCATCTTGTAAGTATAACCTTCTGCATTCGGCGAAGGGGAAAGGTGACGATTAATACTTCAGATTTACTCTTTTTACTTCCTCCACTGGCCATGTGCTCTGTAATCAAATTAGCCATACGCATAAAGCTGATAGCAGTTCCCTTTCATACTTACACGAAGAAGTAACATTTAGATCACAATGAACATGACTATAGGAGAGCTAATTCTCGCACATGACCACTTAGTGAGTTGGAAAATATAGATCAGCGTGTTAGCTTTTGGCAGCAAGGCCAAAATTTTCGGACTTCAATACGCCTTCGAAGGCTCCACCAGAAAGGCCATAGGATTGGTGCTTATCACCCTGCGGGGACAACGTAGGTGGACAAGAGACTGTACAAGTGCAAATCCTGCAAAGGCTCCTTCCAATAGGCATACACTAAGGTTATCGTCCACCCCGACGAAGGCTTGAACCCTCGAGACATCAGGGAAATCCCCGAACACCTGGTACTGGCCTCGGGTCACCACAACTGGAATGTCATACTAAGGGCGCGCATGACAACCATTCTGTTTGAAATAGTTTTCGAACGTAAATAGATTTTTCTATTTCTATTTCTAGAAGAGTTTCTAAGCAAAAATAACCGTTTGATAACGACGCAAAATTTCTACTCTAAAAATAGAAATTCGTTTGATAACGACACAAAATTTCTTTCTTTCGGACGGTGGCAGCGACGACCGGCGACCTTTAATATAAAAAATAAAAATAAAAATGATTTATTAACAAAAATAAATAAATCATAAAAAATAAAATAAGAATATCATTTTATTTTAAAATAAAAATATCCTTAAAAATAAATTTATTTTATTTATTATATTTTATTTTATTTTACGAATAAATTTATTTTAAAATGAATAAAAAAATAAAAAAAAATTATTTGGCAAAATACTCAAGACAAATAAAAATAATTTATTTTTATTTATTTTTAATATATTTAATTAAATATCATTTTATTAAAAATAAAAATAATATTTATAATAAAAATAAAAATAAAAAATGAATAAATTATATTTTTATAATTATTTTTATTTTTATTTATTCATTTTTAAGGATTTTTTAAATTTATTCGTAAAAATAAAAATAAATATCATTTTTTTATTCGAATAAATTTCATTTTAAAATTAGGGTTGGGAGAAATAGAAATTGATTTATGGGAGAAATTAGAAGTAACTACTTCGATTTCTCCTCCATTTTTCTATTCCAGAAATAGTTTTTATTCTAGAAATAGAAAATTTGATAAGTTTCTGGAACTTTCAGAAATAGTTTATATTCCAGAAATAGTTCTGATTTCTCCTCCATTTTTCTATTCCAGAAGTAGTTTTTATTCTAGAAATAGAAAATTTGATAAGTTTCTGGAACTTTCAGAAATAGTTTATATTCCAGAAATAGTTTATATTCCAGAAATAGAAAATTTGATAAGTTTCTGTTCCAGAAATTGATATGGAATAGAAAAATCATTTATGGAACAGAAATAACCAATTTCTTGAACAGAAATTTTGATCATCACGCACCTCTAAATAAATAGGCTGTCTTTAGACTAAAGAATTGGGTAGGGGCCGCGCGAACGCAGGCCCCCACTGACACAAATTATGACGTAGGCTCGGCCGCTTGGGCCGACCTTGGGCTAGCACCCCTCCTGAAGTGCAATGGAGGTCACTAGGCCCAGGCCATGAGCCTTCTTGATCGCCCATTGACCCCGCCCAGGTAAGTGATTTGCTCAATGCCCAAGCTTCACTTTTACATTGGTCGAACTCGCTCGCCGATTCAGTAGTCGATCTGTGTGGGACAAACAGAGAGAGAAGGAGATGGAGACGGCGGAGTCGGTCAGAATTTGGGTGAAGAATCAAAAGGGTGTTTCTTGCGAAGAGGGGACTCGCGAAGATTCGTGCTTGTGCTACAGCAGTTCGCAGTGGTTGCCTTTTTGGCCGATTCACCTTGAGGAAGAGAGAGAAGGGTCGAAGAAAAAGAATGGGAAAGAGCACGGAAATGAAGTCAGTCCAGTCCAGTCCAGACTTCTCTGGATATATTTGATCAGCTTGTTCGAACAGTTCAAATAGTTCCTACATAGATGTTCGTGCGCAGCCAGACTTCCTCTCTATGACAATCCCCAGGTTGATTAACTTACGCCATAAAAGAAGTCAACTTCCATGTAGTAAGAGTACCGAACCCTACTTCCTCTTGGGGTCTTGGTTAGTTTTTTTTTTTTTTTCCTTGATAAACTTGCTCTTGGATCCTTCTTGTTTCTTCTTGTGAGCAAAGGACTCTTGTTCTTAGCTGTCTGTTATTTACTGCGCAGCCCGGAGGGCAAGACTGATGAGTGAGTGAAAGCATGCACTGGAAAACGGATGTAGGTCCTTCCGGTCTTCACCAATCTTTTTGCTATGCTCGTCTAAGTTCCTTCAAAATTGATATTACCTGAAATATTGACAACATCCGTATGTATCAAGCTAGTAAGATATTAATGGATTGTCTTTGTCATCTTTAAAATATTATAGGAGGTTTTTTTAACAATCATCTCAGATTTTTTCAACAGATGGTATAATGAAACGTTATAAAGCTCAACTAGTAACGAAAGACTTTACTCAGGCGTAGGGTATTAAATATGATGAGATGTTTGCTCTAGTTACCCATCTTATATCTGTTTAAAGTCTTCGTGCTTTCACCTTTGTTAAGCAATGACCTATATTCCTGATATATGTCAAAAATGCATTCTTCAATGGCGATCTTACTGAGGAAGAAACTCAATACTCCCAATAAAATGTGTCAGTTACATCAAGCAAGGTTGAAGCAGGGTCCTCATGCATGTTGCTCCAAGTTTAGTTCTAAAATGCCTTGGATTTAAGTCAAGACCCTAACACAATGCTCTTTTTGTTCAACAAACATCTCGTGGGTATATTCTGCTACTCATATATGTGAACGACATGATTATTACCGGCAATGATCATACTAGCATTATAAAACTCTAGTGGTATTTGAGTCATTAGTAAGTACTAATTGGATGGGTGACTTACTAAGAAGGTGTCCACTTGTACGTCCAATGATAAAATCGCATGTCTTAATGTAAGACGGGTTAGAGGAAATAATAACTTAACTAAGTTCATTCATAGGTGTCCTAAATGGTAATAGAATGGTTCCCCTTGATATGGGTTAATGAAGAATGGGAATAATGTTACTGAATTCTTAGATTATAGAACGAAATAATGAGATTTAGTAATGACTTTGACATCTCAGTGAAATCTTCAGCAAAACGCTAGATAATGCCAATGTGAACACCTCCCTAATCTACCCTCCAGTCCAATAACTAAGTCTCGGTTGCAGTGGGGTATTCTTCCCTGACATGAGGAAGACAGGCTGAAACTTTTCATCCAAACAAAAGAATGAGGTGAACTTTAATGTACAAGACGTTGGTATAGACATTTGAGGAAATGGGTATGCTGATGCTCCACTCTACTGCTCGTAGCGAAAGTTCCAATGGCCATTGCCCAACAAGATTGTGGGGGTTGCTGAACTTTTTAGGGATTTCTTGTAAGTTTTTCAGTAATACGACGGATGATTTGTGTGCCAGCAATTGTCCATTAAGCAGTAGTGCTCTACCATTTTCTATAACTCATGTTAAGTTGAACTGGCGAACAAGGAGGGCAATCCAATCCCTTCTTCAACGAAGTGGTATTGCCCATAAATGTGAAACTCCTCAAATATTACAACGACATTACACTTGTTCTTTTTGCAGCCACATCGTTGAGTTCAAGGTTCAGGCCAGAGAAGTGTCGAAGCTCTCATCATTCCATGATAAGAAAATATGACACCGGGTGAGAAGGTCCAAGGGCAACACATGATAACAATGGCATGAAGTTTAATTACTTTTAGGAAAAAAATATTTTCAAATCATACATTTTTTTTTTTCGTGAAACGAGCGAAGCTTAATCTTTACGTCTGAATCTAAATCCCGATTTGCAATTATTTAAAATAAAAATACAAGACCATGATCACCCATGATACCAAGATGAATGTAGACGTGAAACCGGCCACCTTCACGGGATCCTTCCTTCCTTCCATGGTACGCAAATTATGCAATGCTCTCTGTCTTTATATATATCTACTGAGTTTGTCAGTCGGGTACTTTTCGATTTTTCTCTTCCTTTTTCCCTGTCGTGGGCCTCGTGGTCGTGTCGTGGCTATTAATAAAACAAAAAAGGGCGACACACAGCGAAACTAACCTGTACTTCTACGAATATTATGTCAGCATGTCGTTGTTCATTCCGCTTACATTGCCTGGATAAGTATCATCATCATCGTCGACCAAGGGAGGCGAACCGGCAAAACTAGGTCTTATTTAGAATTTTACCTTCTGACTTTTAGTCTGCAAATTCATGACGTCACCTTCGGTTGTTACCTTAACCAGGAGTCGAACGAAAACGATCCCCAGTTTTCACATCTCCATAAACCGGACAGAACGCAGTTCGCGGACAAGCTCATCCGGAGCTGGTGTTAGAAGCTTCTCTCTCTCTCTCTCTCTCTCCCTCTCTCTTTGTTGCTTCTTCTCTGCGAAGGTAAAAGCTCCTCCCGACGAATTCGACCTCTCTCTCGGCTGCCCATTAAGGAGAACCGCAAGCTCGCTGCCTGGTCGCTCTTTGTTTTTTCTTTTTCGGTTTGGAGCGTTCGTCGAGAAGACTCGCATCGCTTGACGAACCGTGAGTTCGGACACGGGGCTGTCCAGATTAAACAGTCTGTCGCGCTTTCGGGTAGTGGAACCGTTCCCCGGTTCGCAGCAAACGATGTGGCTCGATTGCACTAGCGTTCGCATGTCGTTTTGTGTGGAAACCTGTACTTCGAGCTTGCTCCTGTTCTCTTTTGCTGGAGAAGAAAAGCTTCGCCATGCATTTTCTTTTCTCTGCACTCGCTCTTGCTCTTGCTTTGATCCCGTGTGCGCGCACTGAGCTTCGTGGGGGACCCACTACTGCACTCTGTGTGCACGGATTCTACGCAAGCTCAGGTTGAAGTTCTCGTTGGTATCGAATCACTTCGTACTGCGCTGGCTCGCATGCTGATTTTGCCGGGGGCGCGAATCTGAGGCGATTCACGCGAAATGGCTTGGAACTACTTTGCTTCCTTCTAAAATATAAGAATCTACGAACTTGTTTATAAGAATCGAAATCGTGTTTCTATCTCTTATTCTTCGGTGCTGAGGGAAGTGGCTGTTTCAGATCGTACGGCGACGGACATGGCAGAAGGGAACTCCCTAATTGCGAAAGATGTCACCGAGGTAAGCAGTGTTGCATCTCCTTTAACACTATTCGAATAGATAGCTGCTAAAGCGCTGGACTCTGACCGAGTGCTGTTTCGGTGCAGATAATTGGCAAGACCCCCCTAGTGTACCTCAACCATGTGGTGGAGGGTTGTGTCGCCCGAATCGCTGCAAAGCTCGAGATGATGGAGCCCTGCTCAAGTGTCAAAGACAGGTTTGTAATTGGAAGTTTTATACTGCAGTGTTCATCTCCAGTCGAATTATCGATTCCTCCTGATGCCAGGAGATGGGCACTTGTCGAAAGAAGCATGAATTTAATCGTCATCTCCAGTCTATCTATTATTGCATGGATGGAACAATTTCTTCAGGGATGTGATTTGCACTGATGAATTGCAAACATAGCCAATGCTTTTGTCCTCGCTTGTAGGATTGGATATAGCATGATTGCAGATGCTGAGGAAAAGGGTCTCATTAAGCCAGGAGAGGTTAGTTTTACTTGTTCAAGTTTCTTCATGTGGAGACCATCCATTCTATGAAAGCTTTTCAACTGGATAAGAGCTCATGTTTGTCTCTTGGATTCTCAATGAAATGGCATGGCCAGTCTGTTACATTCATGTTGGAAAGCCTCTCATTCTCTTATACCCGTTGCCCTGTCGAGAGATAAACTATTATTGTGGTCCAAGTTTGTTGAATAAAATTGATGGATTTGACAATCAAATAAGGCACTAGTGAGTTTGTATCCTCTTTTGTTAAGTACATCAACTTCTCTAAAATATCGCAAATGTTTATCTGTCTGATACACACAGTAAAACAAGAAAAAGTCTCTGTAAGTGCCAAGTGAAACTAAGGAACTGACGAACTGACAGAACTTTCCTCATTGTATTTTTTTCAAGAGTGTTCTGATGGAGCCTACGAGTGGTAACACTGGAATAGGGCTGGCATTTATGGCTGCTGCTAAGGGTTATAAGCTTGTAATTACTATGCCTGCTTCAATGAGTCTTGAAAGAAGAACCATTCTCCGTGCTTTTGGAGCTGAGCTGGTCCTCACAGATCCAGCCAGGGGCATGAAAGGTGCTGTTAAAAAGGCTGAAGAGATATTGGAAAGAACACCCAATGCATACATGCTTCAGCAATTTGAAAACCCTGCCAATCCCAAGGTACACAATTTGCACGCTTAGTAATGCTTCTATGGCTAGCTAGTGGGAGAAGCTCAAGTTCTTCCTGCTTTCACAGATCCATTATAAAACAACCGGACCAGAGATCTGGAAAGGTTCAGGTGGCAAAGTTGATGCCCTCGTTTCTGGGATAGGAACTGGAGGTACAATTACAGGAGCAGGAAAGTATCTCAAGGAGAAGAACCCTGAGATCAAGGTGTGCATTTCTATCGCCTAGTTAATATTTCTTTGCAACTTTACCGTTTCTCGCATTTCTCATTTATTTCTTCTGGGTTGCATTTAGCTCTATGGTGTAGAACCTGCAGAAAGTGCAGTATTATCGGGCGGAAAACCTGGTAAGTCATGATCTTTGATACACTCTTGGATCCCTTTTTAACTGATAGTGATATTACACCAACTTAACTTTATTGTGTATTCCTTTATTTCTTCTGGGTTTGTGTTTTAATTGTGCTTCTTTGTTTGTCTCCCCCTCTAATGCATGATTAATATACCGCAAGAAGAACTTAGGAATAGCTGTCCTGATTTTTCCAAGGATACAGTTAGAGTAGTTGTCTAATTACGTTAAACAAAGCAACTACTTGCCCGGAAATTAACTTTAATGATTGAGCCACAGATTTTGGTCATCCATTTCCTTTTCTACTCATGACGGTTCAGCTACATTTATGTGGAGAATAAAAATATGCTTAGACTTTCTGCCTTTTCATATGTTTTTGTGATGCTCAGCATGATTCTATTTTAATTTCATGCATTATACAAAATGAATTGCCGAAGGTCCGCATAAAATACAAGGCATCGGTGCTGGCTTCATCCCTGGAGTGCTTGATGTGAATTTACTTGATGAAGTTGTTCGAGTAAGTTTTTATCCGTACAAGGAGACCAATTTGTGCTATTTTCTTTCTGTTTTCTGGTCCTGCCATAATGTTCAATTATCGTCATTCCTAAACTTCATAATATCCATGCTGTTGCACAAGGGAAAAAGAACTAAACATGTGAACAGAAAGTCTGCTCTCTTGCTGATATCCATCCTACTGCCTGATAGATCATCGTTTCTATCCATCAAAATGACAACAACTCTTCAATTGCACATGCTTTTTACGATTTGCGTACTGTTAGTCAATGATCTTTGCATTGTACATGTGGTTCCTATCAAGTGGTAAATGAGTAATTCATGTTGGCTATTACAGGATTGTCTTTCTGACTTTGCAGGTATCAAGTGAAGAAGCTATTGAAACTGCCAAGTTGCTTGCAGTGAAGGAGGGCTTGCTGGTAAAGAGACTTATTATTGGGCATTGAGACTTCAGAACAACACCACCCCCCCCTTCCCCCAAGAAAAGGAAACAAAGCGCACACTGGCTAATATCCATTTTAAACTCATTTCATGAGACATGACATGATCGTGGCACTCAGTTTTCTGCTGCGTGCCTTTTAAGTGGCTTCTTTGCGATTTTATCTTTTTCACTTGCAGGTCGGAATATCATCGGGTGCAGCTGCTGCAGCTGCAATTAACATTGCAAAGAGGCCAGAAAATTCTGGAAAGCTCATTGTGGTGAGTAAATTTGCTTTTACTGGACATCATTAGCAGAATATCATCCTTTACAAATGACTTCGCAATGACACAGCTGTGTAAGTGAGAGCATATCTTCTTGTTCTGCGAGTATGGCTTACTTAAGTTTTTTTCAGCTTGATGTCGACTTTCTGTTGAACGAAACTACTCCTAATTTCCTTCTGTAAATGATAAAAAAGTACAAGCATTTCTAGCTGTTCATACTCTTCTTCAGCAGCAAGCAGCCGTTTGATCATACTTACTTAAATATTAACCCTGCTCAGGTGGTCTTCCCCAGCTTTGGAGAGCGTTATTTGTCTTCTGAGCTGTTTCAATCCGTGAAGCAGGAGTCAGAGAATATGCTCTATGAACCTTGACTAATTTCCTCACATACTTTGATTTGGTTTATATTGACACGTCAAGAAGAAATTCCAGCTGGCCCATTCTGATGAAGAATTGTCCACGATGAGCATTCAATAACACGCTATGCGGACATGTATGTTTTTTTTCTGTTTCACCTTCAGTTTTTCTTTTCCTTGTGCAAATCAAACTGCTCAGGCTGGCTGCGGAGCGTTATATTTGTACTGTACTCTTCCGACCATGTTAACTTTCGTGTGAGCTTTCATGATCGTCTTGGGAGTATAACCTTCTGCGTGCGGTGAAGTGGAAAGGTGACAATTAATAGTTCAGATTTACTCTTTTACTTCCTCCACTTGCCATGCTTTCTGTTATCAAATTAGCCATATGCATAAAGCTGATGGCAGTTCCATTTCATACTCCATGAAGAAGCAGCATTCAGATTTTAATGAACGAGACTATACTAGAGCTAACTCTCTGACATAAACGTAGATGACCCAGTGACTTTTAAATGTAGATCAGTCCATTAGCTTTTGGCAGCAAGTCAAAAATTTTGAGACTTTATTACACCTTCGTGACTCGACCCAAGGGGCCAATCGGATCGGTACTGATCAGTCAAGTTCAAATTCTGCAAAGTCCCCTTCAAATAGGCATAGCAACCCATCTCTTGTGAACCCAGCCTTCTCCAACACTCCGTGGGAAGGCCCCTATCGTCCACCCCGACAAGGCTTGAATCCTTAAGACATCAGGGAAATCCCCGAACGCCTGGGACGGCGCCACTCCCATCGCACGGGTCCCCGCTGCCAGGAAAGTTGAACTACAGGATTGGGTAGGGGGCCGCGCGAACGCAGGCCCCCGCTGCCACAAATTATGACGTAGGCTCGACCACTTGGGCCGACCTTGGGCTGGCACCCCTCCTAAAGTGCAATGGAGGTCACTAGACCCAGGCCATGAGCCTTCTTGACCGCCCATTGACCCCGTCCAGGTAAGTGATTAGCTTGATGCCCGGGCCTTTGCTTTTACGCAGGTCAAACTCTCTCGCTGATTTAGTATTCACTCTGTGTGGGACAGAGAGAGAGAGGAGTCGGTCAAAATTTGGGGTGAAGAATCAAAAGGGTCTTTCTTGCGAACGGGGGACTTGCCAAGATTCGTCATTGTGCTATTGCAGTTCGCAGGGGTTGCTTTTTTGGCTGATTCACCTTGAGGAAGAGAGAAGAGGATGTCCCATTCCATACTTCTCCGGGCATATCTGATCAGATGAATTTGATCCGTTGGTTTGAAAATGTGCTCATCACGGTTGAAGAGAACTACTTTTGTCAGCAATCTGGTGAATCTATGCAATCTCGCTTTCAAATCACTATTCATCGATCTTCTTGAGTACGTAATTGATCAAGATTTCACTCAACTATTCACCTTATCACAATACCTTGAAATCATCACGAACTTTCCATTCACCTAAACTTGTTTTACTCTATCAACATCCATCTAGCTCTTAATGCATCTTTCACTGTGTGCTCAGGAAGTCATCGATAGTCCCAAGCCTTCCTTATATCAACATTATCTGAAATAAACGATATTTACATTTATCACATAATAAATAGAAATAAATGGCTTTGTCAACTTTAAAATATCATAGAATTTTTTTCCAACGCTCATCTACCCCAGTTTTGTTTAGACAAGGCCGAACACATAAAAATACAAGGCATCGGTGCTGGCTTCATCCCTGGAGTGCTTGATGTGAATTTACTTGATGAAGTTTTTCGAGTCAATTTTGATCCATACGAGAGAACAACTTTGTACTTTTCCTATTTTTGGCCTGCCATCTTGTTCAATCATCTTTCATTCCTCAATGCCATAGCATCCATGCTATTGCACAGGGGATAAAGGACTTGACATACCAACAGAAAGTCTGCTCTCTTGCTGATACCCATCTTACTACCTGATGCAGTCACAATTTCTCGTCATCTAAACGACGACGATCGCACGTGTTTTCCATGACCTGCATACCGATTAGCCAATGATCTTCACTTTGCTTTGTAAAATCAAGGGGTACAGGGATTGCATAACTCTTAGGACAAACTCATGCGCTTTCCATCTCTTAAAGAACGATTGGCACTGGTACACCTTCTGCTCTGTTCCTTCAATTCCTGCTATCTGGTAAGGTTGGATCATGTGTCATTGTCAATTCATTAACTGCCACCTAAGGGGCCAATTTAAATGATTTCTATGTACTAGTAAAGCTACTTCACAAGGAAACTTGCTAATTTTGGAAAATCTTTATTCACAATTGCAGCAGCATTGATGGAATTTTTGCTCTAAATGGTAGAACATCTACTATTGGTATCTCCAATCTTTTTCCATCACCTTGTTCTAGGCCCAGATACCAGAAGCTCACCTTGGATGAAAAAGCCCTTGGAGATTCAATTTTCATTGAAGAGAAAGCCAAATCCTCACCTGTCTGTATATCATTGTATGTTAATCTTCTGAACGTAATGTGACCTCTGTTGAGTAATTTCTCGGCCGCTATCACAGGACTGTCTTTCTGACTTCGCAGATATCAAGTGAAGAAGCTATTGCAACTGCCGAGCTTTTTCCAGTGAAGGAGGTTTTAGTAAAGTGACTTATCTATGTAGGGCATTGAGACTTCAGAACGCAACCTAGGAAACAATTTGCACACTGACTAAAATCCATATTCAACTGATTTCTTGGGATATATCATGATCACAGCAATTCAGAGATTTCTGCTGCGTGCTTTTCAGCTGGCTTCTTTGTGATTTTATCTGTTGCACTTTGCAGGTCAGAATATCATCAGGTGCAGCCGCCGCAGCTTCAATCAAACTTGCAAAGAGGCCAGAAAATTCTGGAAAGCTCATGGTGGTGTGTTAATTTGCTATTATTGGACATCATAAGCAGAATATCATGCATTTTTCAACTGAGTTCGCCGTAACATAGCTGTGTAAGCAGCATATTCTTCTTGATTTGTGAGTGTGGCTTACTTGAGTTTTGTTCAGCTTGATGTTGACCTTCTGTTGAATAGAACTATTCTGTTTTCCTCTTTTCAAAAGACTAAAAACCATCTCTACCTGTCCATACTCTTCTTCAGCAGCAAGCAACCATTCGATCATTCTCATACCAAATGTTTAACCCTGCTCAGTTAGTCTTCGCAAGCTTCGGAGAGCGTTATTTGTCTACTGCGCTTTTTCAATCCGTGAAGCAGGAGGCAGAGAATATGCTTTATGAACCTTGACTATGAGTCGGCAAATTTTCATCTGGTTTAACTGACAAATCAAGAACAAATTCCAGCGGGTCCTTTCTAATGAAGAGTTGTCCTAGTAACAAGTATTAAAAACGTGCTATGGTTCCGTTCCCCCTTCAGTTTTTATGTTTTCACCAGTGCAAATTAAGCTGCGCAGGCAGGCCATGGTGCTTGATATTCGTGCTGTATTCTTCCTACCACGCAAACTTTCGCGTGAGCTTTCAACTGTCTTGTAAGTACAACCTCCTGCGTTTGATGGAGAAGGGAGAAGGTGGCAATTAATAGTTCGGATTTGCCCTTTTACTACCTCGACTAGCCATGCTTTCTGTCGATCGAATCCGCCATGCCATTTTCGGAAGTTCTTCAATATGCCCAAAAAAGAAGAAAAAGAAAGAGCTCTTTCATACGCATAAAGCTGATAGCTGTTACATTTCATATTCCATGAAAGAAGAAACATTGAGATCGCGATGAACATGACTATTGAGGAGCTAATTCTCGTACATGAATGCAGATAAACTTAGTGACTCGAAAATATAGATCGACCTATTTAGCTTTTCCTAGCAAGGCAGAAAAATTTTCAGACTTCAATATGCCTTCGAGACTCGACTCGGGAGGCCATCGGATCGGTACTTATCAGTCTGCGGCGGCGGGGACGACGTCCGTGGACAAGAAACTGTACAAGTACAGATCCTGCAGAGTCCCCTTCAGATAGGCATACTTCCTCAGCAACCCATCTCTCGTGAACCCGGCCTTCTCCAACACTCTCTGGGAAGCCTTATTGTCCGCCCCGACGAAGGCTTGAATCCTCAACACATCAGGCAAATCCCCAAACACCTGGGACAGCGTCATCCTCACCGCTCGGGTCGCCACGCCCTTCCCCCACCACTCCCTGGCCACGCCGTACCCGATGTCCGCCCGGCACCCGTCGTCCCCCGACCCGGGCCAGACGGAGACGAACCCGACGCAGCGGTCCCCGACGCACACCGCGCGGCGCCAGGGGTGCGGCATGCAGACGTCCCTGATGGTGGCCAGGGCCTCCTCCCTGGAGGCCAGCGTGTTCCATCTCAGGAACCTGGTGACCTGGTCGTCACCTGCGAACGAAAGGAAGTCGTCGGCGTCGGAAATCCTGAAGGGACGGAGACTCACGGCCGATGGGTCAACTCCCTCCATCCCTAAGGCATAGAAAACTACGATTTCTCCGATGCTGAACTCAAAAGCTCACATGTTCTTCTCAGCTAAAGAAGAGAGAACCCTCCTTTTATTAATCCTAAAATCAGAAAGACGAAGCTGCTATAAACTAATAAGGCAGGCACATAAACCAATAAGGCCACGAGGAGATTGACCGGGCAGATCCCTTACGGGCTTAACTTAGAAAGATAAGACTAGGGAATTGGGTAGGGGCCGCGCGAACGCAGGCCCCCGCTGTCACAAATTATGACGTAGGCTCGACCACTTGGGTCGACCTTGGGCTAGCACCCCTCCGTTAAGTGCGATGGAGGTCACTAGGCCCAGGCCATGAGCTTTCTTGATTGCCCATTGACCCCGTCCAGGTAAGTAATTTGCTCGTTGCCCGGGCCTTTGGTTTTATGCAGGTCGAACTCACTCGCTGATTCAGTTGCCACTCTGTGTGGGACAAACAGAGAGAGAGAGAGAGAGATATGGAGATGGAGATGGAGATGGAGGAGTCGGTCAGAATTTGGGGTCTTTGAGCGTGTAGCTGTGGTTTCCGGGGACCCATTGGGTGGTCGAAGGCGAGAAGAATCGAAAGGGCGTTTCTTGCGAACGGGGGACTTGCGAAGATTCGTGATGGTACCGTTGTAGTTCGCAAAGGTTGCTTTTTTGGCTGGTTCACCACGAGGAAGAGAGAAAAGGGTTGGAGATAAAATAAAATAAAATAAAAAGTGGGAAAGAGCATGGAAATGAAGGATGTTCCGTTTGAAACTTTTTCTTGTAGTTCCCAAAGGTCGCTTTGTTGGCTGATCAGCTGATTTTGATCAGTTTGTTTGAACAGTTCAAATGGTTCTAGATGGGTGTTTGCATCGCAAGCAGTCGACTTCCTCCATATGACAATCCTTAGGTTGATTAACCTACATCTTGGATAAAGTCAAATTCCAACTAGTAGGAGTATGAAACACTACTCATGTTGCTTGTGGGTTCAATGAACTTGCTCTTGGGGTCTTCTTGTTTCTTCTTGGGAGCAGAGGCTCTTGTTCTTAGCTGGTTGTTATTTAGTGGGCAGCCCAGATGACAGACTGATGAGTGAGTGAAAATCATGAATTGACGGAAACAGTGACTTCATCTCAACGAATGCTAAGTCAATGCTGCTCTCCGTAACGTTGAGAGAGAGAGAGAGAGAGAGAGAGAGAGAAACCGGAGTTCCAAAGCCTTTTGAATATTATAGGCGGCCGACTCGGCCCAAAAAAAGAAAGGAAAGATGGTGGTGACGAAGCGGTGGGCAGGGCACGGAAGCTCCGAAATCTGTAAATGAATCCTCACCTCCCTTTTTCTTTAATTGGACAAGCAAGTTTTAGTTTGTATTCTTAAACTCTCCGACCTTCGCGTGCTCCAATTGCCTCCTTGCCGTCAATGTCTGCCTTATCTTCCTTGCTGGGATCAATCCAGTCTCCTCTATTTAAACTCGCATTGCTCGAATAGCTTTCCCCTGCAGAGTGATTGGCGAGGCATACTGCGTTTTCTGATCAGTGGTCTGGTGAGTTTGTTAATAAAACAGCGAATTGCAATGTTTTGATCGCTGCTGCTTCTCTTGTTTATAGGTGCCAGTTGAAGTTTGTGAGAGTTTCTGGAGCTTTTGTCGGATTTGTTCCTTTGAAGAAAAAAATCACGGTGCAACTTATGGGCGTTGGTCAAAATTCTGCCAAGCTTATGTCGAAAGATATCTCAAAATGTTGGCGCTTTGTTGCTAGAGACTGAGGATGAAGAAGATTGTACTTCCAGAAAAGAAG
This sequence comes from Eucalyptus sp. ANBG9806169, assembly GCA_014182395.1. Taxonomy (NCBI): domain Eukaryota; kingdom Viridiplantae; phylum Streptophyta; class Magnoliopsida; order Myrtales; family Myrtaceae; genus Eucalyptus; species Eucalyptus sp. ANBG9806169. The sequence goes on from CM024580.1 coordinate 40,915,663, forward strand.
TAATGACAGTCAGTTGCTTGTCAAAAGTTTTTTATTTTCTTAGATGCTCAGTCAAAATAGGTGTAGATATTCTCCTAGAGGATGTGAAAGGGAATTGTGTGTTTCCACTACTCTTTCATCGAGGTTGACAGTCGATGAATTTCGTCCACGCCTTTTTTTCCCCTTTTACGCCTATAATTGAGCTGATTTGAGTGTTCTGATTGTTGCTGCAAGTCGGCTTCGTTCGATATCATTTGCTTGCCCTTCATGCTCGAGTGATCTGGTTTAGTAGAAGCATGGCCTAGGCTACTGTTTTGTGGAATAAGCAATATATAGAATGCAAAATGCATAGATGGAATTACAAACAAGATCAGTCCCTTGGTTGTCGCTTCTCAATTGACTTTCAATTGGAAGACTTATCTCGCTATTTATTTTCTTGTTGGCTTCTAGATTGTTGCGAAAACATGACATGGAGGGACAATGTGCTATCAAGAGAGATGACATCAAGGTAAACTCTATATTAATGCCATTTTCCCAATGTCATTATGATTCTCTCACAGAGTTCCTCTTGGTTGTGTGCTATTCAATTAACGTTTTTCTCATTGGACTGTGCAGTTAATAGGCAATACTCCAATGGTTTATCTCAATAATGTTGTGGAAGGCTGTGTTGCTCGCATTGCTGCGAAGCTTGAGAATATGGAACCTTGTTCTAGCGTTAAAGATAGGCAAGCAACAATTATCCCTCTGTTACTGCTGGCTTGCATTTATTAGCACTCTCTGATAGATATTCGTTATACAATTTACGCAGGATCGCACTTAGCATGATCCAAGATGCTGAGGAAAAAGGCCCGATAACTCCAGGAAAGGTGAATTACATGGGGCTAAAGTTTTCATTCTGAACATTCACACGGTCACTGCTGCCTAGGTTTAGCTTACTGATTTTGGAAAATGGTTTTTAATGGATGTGTGGCGATTGAAGACCATCCTTATCGAAATCACCAGCTGTAAAACCGGCATTGGTTTGGCTTTTATTGCTGCCCTTAAGGCCTATAAGCTAATCCTTGTCACGCCGGCTTCATATAGTATTGAGAGAAGAATTCCGATGCAAGCTTTTGGAGCTGAGGTATATATCACGGACCCGGCCAAGGGATTAGATGGGGTCCTTGAAAAGGCTGAGGAGATCCAGCACAGGACACCAAATAGTCACATCTTCCGACACGAATTTAGCCAAGAAAGGCCACTTGGCCTACGACAACTACACCGGAGAGGCTTAGCCACGAACCTTGGGTGTGTTGAAATGGTCATTAGGAGATGTTCACAAAAAGCCCTTGCCTGATCCTAGTTGCATTTTCAATGGTCTATCCCTTCATGATTGCCATGTTGCCAAGAAAAGGACAAATGGAATTATCTAGAATACCCTATCTTCTTCTTGAAGGAGGGTGACTCATCATTCTACCTAAATTTCTCTAGAGATGGTCATGACTACCAAGGATTCACCTTGGGGATTAAGCAAAGTATCCAAGTCAAATGTCCCAATAAAAATATGACATATTGGAGCTAATTATGGCTACCCTATAGCCTTGATGTTACCTTATCTTTTAGGGTGCCACTTATGCATAATAACTTGTTCCTTTAATAATGAGCAGAGTGCTTTTGTGGCCCAATAAAAAGGAGATAAGCAAGGCTTGGATTAATAACACTATGTCATTAGATCTCTACCTCATGAAACTAGATGTGCAACATCTCTAAAATAGGTGTGCCGCCTTATGACTTAGGCTTGCTACCTCAATGGCATAGCCATGCCACCTTAAAAAATATGATTGGACTACTTGGATGAGTAATGATTAGCTTGATGCCTATAAATAAGGCCGTCTTCCATTCATTTTCACCACCTCAACCCACTTTGTCATTCACGTCTACCCTCATCCCCCTTCCTCGTTCTCTCGGCCGCGCACCACCAACCTTTCAAGCCATTTAAGTTAGTTCTTGAGGTTTTGCCAAGGTAAGTAAAATTCCTCATTTTCTTCTAAGAAAGTAGATTCCATCATTGAGGTTAGTAAGTGATTACCTGTCAAGCTATGGGTTGTGTGCTATGTCTTTTGTTTGATCTTATTTGTTATGGACATGGTCGTGTGCTTGAGTCGTGTATGTTTGGAATGGAATCGAGGTTCATTCGAGTTGAGTTCATCGCAAGACGAAGTCGCCCAAGCCATAAAGCTTTGGTTTAGGCATAAATAGGATGCCGGGTCCAAGTCTCGCTTGGTACAGGAATTGCCCAAGACCGCAAGGTCCTAAGTCAATGTTGAGACATGTCGATTTTATGCCTTGATCGGTATATGGATCGCCCAAATCCACTAGGTCTTGGTAAGGCACCAAGGCATGTCGATCTCCATAGTTCAAGTGGATGCGGGGACTTTGTGATTGGAATTGAATTAAATCGCAAGCCGATGGTCATTTTCGATACATGTGTATTGGGATCTTCACTAAAGCAAGGTGTACCTAAGCCTCGAGGTCTTGGATCGATATTGAGGCATACTGTTTCCAAGCCTTACTCAGTGCAAGGATCGACGCTACGTGTTCGGTTCGAGTCACAAATCAAGAATCGTTCCCAACATATTGTATAGTGCAATGCTAGGATTCATGGCACACACATATGAATGAGCACGCCTTCGGGTCATGCATGTGTTGGCTAAAATAAAAGATAAGAACTAGCTTGTATGATGTATTATGCATGCACTTAAAGAGGAAAAAGCGTATGTTGCCATATAGCGTTGGTGGCGATGCCTCGTTCATTAAACGGGATGCCTCGGTTAAGCCAATATGCCCTAGTTGAGCTAGAATGCCTGGGTCTTGAACCCAGAAGCCTCAGGAAGCTAGCCCCGAGAAGTCTCGATTGAGTTGAGATGCCCTGGTCGAGCCAGGAAGCCCAGTGAGAAGCTAGAAGCCTCGGTCGAGCAGGGAGGGCCTGGCGAGCCAAGACGACGCTAAATGAATTTGCATGAATACCGGTTATGCATAAGCATGATGTGTTGATGTGTTTATTATTAAGCTAAAAGTAAGCATGCATTGAAGCATGTTGTGATGGGCATCTGTATGTAGTTAAGATGTAGCAATTAGATTGATATTGATTTGTCATTGACATTATTTGTGATTGTTGTACTTGTTAGGCTTTGATGATAAGATTTTTCCCTAATAGAGAGCTACGAATTTTACTTATTGAGTTTCCCAAAAACTCACTCCCTTATTTTTCAGTCTTGTAAGCATGGAAGTTTCACGTCTATTTTTGGGAGCTAAAGTCGCGCTAGAGAAGATAGGATTTCCCTTGGCCTATGTGGAAACTTGTATTGTGATGTAAAATGGAAAGGGGGTCCATAGAGAAAAGACTTGTAAAAATATCGTTGTAATATAAAGTAATGTGTTCTATGTGATATATGACTTTGTCTTCCAGCTATTGTTTGTCTAGGAAGTTTGTTTGTTCACGCTTTCACATGTATTTAAGAACAAGATAAAAAAAAATCGAGACGGCAACGAGCTTGGGACGTCGCGAAAATAACCCTTGTCCCCCGTGACTTTAGGAATGGAATTGGGGTCGTGACAGATCTGGACAGTGTTTAGCTCAAGGTGGAATTGCAATTAAAAACTCATGAGGTGGTAGGTACTAGTGAAATAATTGACACATATGATACTTGTAGTTCCACATGGAGCGGATAGAGCCAATGGTTGTTGTAGCAAGGTGTGTGTTCGACCTTGTATCAAATATGAATGCAATGATGGTTTTGTTTTATCTGTGACACAAAAGGTTATGTCGGAAAATCCTCGTGGAGTGGCTAACTGTGCAAATAGAGTTGGCATTTTGATGAGGTCCACAGTTATGATGAAGTCCAAAAGGCACTCTATGGCAAGTGAGCTCATTGAGGCTATGGGAAAGTAGTAGCAAAATTTTCACTTAAGCGATTGTGACTTGGTGCCGGGGTGGAGATTGTTAAAATATATCTTGAGTTTAAGCCTATAGAACAATGCTCGATCTAAATAAATTAAACTGGCCGACTTGTGATTTTGTGGGACTTCTTTTCTGGTTTAGCTGCGCATGATTGCATATATATTCAGCCGTAATTGTGAGAAGAAGAAGATTGCGCATGGCTTTCTTTTAAGGTTGTCGTTGATCACACGTGACTTTGTGATCCTCAGCCGAGTAAGAAAGTCAAAAGAAAAGCGGGGAGAGAGAGAGAGAGGAGCCGCAAGAAGAATTGGCCAAAGTAAAAAATTGTGGGCTTCGTTTGATTCCATTCGTTCATTGCATGGGACAAAGAGGGTAAGAAAAGCCATGCGCAATCCTCTTCTTCTCACAATTGCGGCTGAACATAGACGTGATCATGTGCAGTCAGACCGAAGAAATCCCACAAAATCGCAAGTTGGCCAGATTAATTTATTTAGACCGAGTATCGTTCAATGGGCTCAAATTCGAGACATATTTTAACACTTATTCTAAACAAATGCCAAGTCAATACCTATGTAACACCGACACGCGACACGACAAGTCGACACGTCATTTCTAAAAATAAAGAATTCCGACACGTTGCGATACGTTGAATATTAAATTAATATTTTTATTTTTAATTAATTTAATTCAAATTCATAAATAATTAATTAATTAAAAAAGCCTATAATAAATTTACACTAATAATATTAATAAATCAATTCATTTGAAATTCGAAAGATATATTCATAATTAATGCGAAACATGTTTTTAATTTTAACAAAAGTTATTGATAAAATTAATAATTAATAAGAAATTAGAATCAATTTATTTAAATAAATTCATGATTTTTTAGAATGATCAAAGTTTATCATTATTCAAAATTCAATACTTTAACTTTTCAAAAATTAGTTTTCAATTTCATTTATTTAATTTTTCTATAAAAAAATCCCCAAATCCACTTTTTCTTTTCTCTGTCCATTTCCCTCCCCCAAAAACTCAAAATACACGCCATCGTCCCCTCTTTTTATTATTTTTTATTCCCTCATCACAAACCCTAGCGACCCTCTTCTTCCTCCTTCTACCGCTCGCGCAAAGAAAGCCCGGAGCAAGACAAACACGCAGACAGCAGACCTCGCTCCCCTCTTTCGCACCTCGTATCGTTTCTCAGCTTCCGACGATGGAGCGGACGCGACGCCGAGGAGGAGGAGATGCCGCCGCCGCCGCCGCCGCTCGGTGCCCCCTCGGGCCCCGATCCCTTCCTCTCTCTGGCCGTCTCTTGCCGTCGCTCGCGGCCTCTGCTCCCTCCCCCTCCCTCGCCTCCACCCGGAGTCTTCCGGACATGCGTCGACACGCGTGTCGAGAAAAGTTGACCGCGTGTCCGACCGTGTCGACGTGTCCGACACGCTCCGACACGTGTCGGACACGACACGGAAGCACGGGCAACGTAGGTCAATACTGCTCTGGATAACGTTGAGAGAGAGAGAACGCTTTGAATATTATCAGGTGGCCCACTCGCCCCACGGGGAAGAAGTGGAAGATGGTGGCGAGGTGACCGAGCAGTGGACAAAGCAGGAAAGCTTCGAAATCTGTAAATGAATCCTCAATTTACTCCTTTTGTTATCTTTCTCTTATTTAATTACGGAAACAAGTTTTACTTTGTCTTATTAAGTCACTCTATTGTTCATTGTGGGGTATTCTTCACTTGTGCCTTATCTTCCTTACTGGGTGCAATCCAGTCTCCTCTATTTAAACTTGCACTTCTCGAATGGCTTTCCCCTGCAGAGCGATTGGCGAGGCATACTGCATTTTCTGATCAATGGTGAGTTTATTAATAAAACATCGAATTGCTGCTGCTTTTGCTGCTTCTGCTCTTGTTTATGAGTGCCCCTTGAAGTTTGTGAGAGTTTCTGGAGCTTTTATCAGATTTTTTCTTTTGAAAAAAAAAATCATGATGAAAACATATGGGTGTTGGTCAAAATCCTGCTGAGCTTATGTTGAAACCCGATATCTCAAAATGTTGGTGCTTTGTTGCTAGACACTGAGGATGAAGAAGATTGTTCTTTCAGAAAAGAAGTAGTGATATGTGCAGTCAGTTGCTTCTCAAAGTTTTTTAATTTCTTAAATGCTCAGTCGAAATAGGTGTAGATATTCTCCTAGAGGATTTGAAGGTCGGGGAATCGTGTGTTTTCACTGCTCTTTCATCAAAGTTGACAGTCCACGAATTTTGTCCATGTCTTTTTTTTCCCCCTTTTACGCCTATGATTGAGCTTATTTAAGTGTTCCAATTGTTGCTGCAAGTTGGATATCATTTGCTTGCCCTTCGTGCTGGAGTGATGTGGTTCAGTAGAAGCATGGCCTTGGCTACTGTTTCGTGGAATAAGCAATATATAGAATGCACAAAGCATTGATGGAATGACTAACAAGATCAGCCCCCTGTTTGTCGCTTCTCAATTGACTTTTTGAGCGAAAGACTTATCTCTTAATGTATTTTCTTGTTGGCTTCTAGATTGTTGTGTTAACACGACATGGAGGGCCAATGTGCAATCAAGAGAGATGTCACTGAGGTAAACTCTCTATAATTGCCATTTTGCCAATGTCATTATGATTCTCTTACAAAGTTCCAATTGGTCGTGCGCTATATGCGTTTGGCATTCAGGACAAAATTTCATTTTATGCATTTAATATCTACTCAAAGATAGAATAAAGTCAGATATAAGGGGATATAAACCAGATAAAATTATTTCATCGGGAGGTGGGATAAATGTAGATAAAATTTCTAATATTCATAATTGAAAAGTTATTTTTTTCGAATAACAAACTTCTTAAATTAATAAAAAATATTATATTTCAATATGAATAATATTTGAATTCTAATATAATAAATTCAAAATAACAAAAAATAACAATTTAGTTATTTTTATTTAATCTTATTCTTATTTATATGTTCGAATTAATTCTATTTTATAATATAAATTCAATATATAAATATAAATATAAATATATTTATTACATATTTTATGTATTTTAGTATTCTAGGTATATTAGTACAATTTACTATTTAATAAATTTTTATTAGAGAATGATGGAAGGAGAAGAAATAAATAAAAAAGAGAGGGGAAAATAAAATATAAAAATAAAATAAAAATAAAGTAGTCGAGAGTGTCAAGAGACATTTTTCCAATCTCCGTTTGTAAAATTTTTAGTTCATTTATACTAATATGCTGTTTATACCAAATAATGTACATGAAATAATATGAATATATCCGACTTTATTATAGCAATCACCAAACAGAAGATAAAGATATAGCAAAATTCCTGGATTTTATATTCTATCCTATCAAGTCCTATCATGATTAGAAATTTGGACGACTGAACGTATAAGTAACGACTGAACGTATAAGTAACGTGTTTCTCATTGGATCATACAGTTAATAGGCAATACTCCTATGGTTTATCTCAATAATGTTGTGGAAGGCTGTGTAGCTTGCATCGCTGCAAAGCTTGAGAACATGGAGCCTTGTTCTAGTGTTAAAGACAGGCAAGTAACAATTATCCCCCTGTTGCTGCAGCCTTTGCATCAATCAGTACACTATGATATATATGCCGTCAACACAATTTACGCAGGATTGCACTTAGCATGATCGAAGATGCTGAGGAAAAAGGCCTGATAACTCCCGGAAAGGTGAATACAATATTACGTTGGGCTAAAGGTTTAATTCTGAATATTTGCACGCCTATTGTTGCCTATGTTCTACTGATTTTGGAAAATGGTTCTTGATGGATGCATGGCGATTGAAGACCATCCTTATTGAAATCACCGGTGGTAACACCGGCATCGGTTTGGCTTTTGTTGCTGCCATTAAGGGCTACAAACTTGTCCTTGTCATGCCCGCTTCATATAGTCTTGAGAGAAGAATTGTGATGCGAGCTTTTGGAGCTGAGGTATTCCTCACGGATCCTGCCAAGGGAATAGATGGTGACCTTCAAAAGGCCAAGGAGATCCGGGACAGGACACCGAATAGTCACATGCTCCTGCAGTTTGAGAATCCAGCGAACCCAAAGGTTCTTTATTTTACTTGTTGGTTTTTTCTGTCTGATTCATTTGAAATAACCTGTGTATAATATTAAGTCCACAATTCGAACGATTGAAGAGTTGGTTTGTGATTGTGGCTGTAGATTCATTATGAAACTACTGGCCCAGAAATATGGAAGGACTCAGGAGGAAAGGTGAATGCCTTCGTTTCAGGAATAGGGACAGGAGGAACTCTAACTGGCGTGGGCAAATTCCTTAAGGAAAAAAACCCAGAGATCAAGGTCAGCTCGAATTCCAAACGCATGTTCAGTTAGTTTCAGAGAGATAAATGACTGTTAAGTATATGTCTTTGTTTACTCGTTTACATCCAGGTGTATGGAGTCGAGCCAGTTGAAAGTGCAGTCCTGGATGGCGGAAATCCAGGTGAGTGCGTGGATTTATCTTCTCTTCTCTCTGACTCGTCTTTGCTATTGTTGGAACTCTGTGCAGTACAACTTTGGATATCACTGAGTTAGGAGCGAGTTCTTTCCTTTTCCTTCTTTTTTGCGGGGCGGGTGACTCATATTTTCAGTAGTGATGGTAGCACTGGCAAATAGCATGAAAAAAAGGCATTGTGCTATGTAGGAGACAAATTTCACCTTTTCTCATCCTCCTGTCCAGATCTATGCTACGGACTTTTTGATATGTATCAACTGTTTTTGGTCGATTAGTTGATGTCTGAAACATACAATAGGCAAGCACTTGATACAAGGAATTGGCGCTGGTTTCATCCCACCAGTTTTGGACATCAGCTTGCTTGACGAGGTCCTCCAAGTAAGTTTCGAACATTAGGCTGAAAATTTGGTTAGACCATCCGCCTTGCTGTCAAGTTGAGGATACTTTCCTTAACTGATTAAATTACATGACATTTTGTGGCTCCAGATATCAAGTGAGGAAGCTATTGAGACTGCTAAGCTTCTTGCCCTGAAAGAGGGTCTATTGGTATTGACTTTTAACTCTGTCGCAACCCGTCTTCTTTTTCCGGATCCACTGACTGCCTTTTGCATTCTCACCTTTGGAAATCTTCCATTTTGTCTTTGAATAGGTAGGGATCTCTTCAGGGGCTGCAGCTGCAGCTGCATTAAAGTTGGGAAAGCGGCCGGAATTTGCAGGAAAACTGATCGTTGTAAGTGTTAACTTCTTTGCATGTTGTTCATCTGTGAGGCCTTAAGCTAAAAAGAGATGCTACTATTTCTTCCTTGATGATTCGGTGTTCGTCTTTGATCCGACACTTTGCTTTCCTCTCAATTCCCACCTTCAATTTCCGCATGCAATGTTCCCTCTCATGCCATTACTCTGGCCCTGACTTTCTCCCTCTGCTCTCCTTCCAGGTTGTTTTCCCTAGTTTTGGAGAGCGTTATCTTTCGACCCCCCTTTTCAATTCCATCAGGGACGAGGCCCAAAACATGACTTTTGATTAGAGTGACAATAGCCACTACTTGGTCTGATGTTAGTGTGAAATAAGCAGGCCTCCCTATTCATGGTGATCTCAACTTGTCTACTGAAATGTTCGCTGCGGGCCTCCATATGCCGATGCCATCCCAAGCACATTACAACAGCTCCGTTCTTACTCCCAGGAATGACTTGCTTTCATTCAAGATTCAGTATGTTAAGATGTTTGCTGGCACTAATTTGTCAATGAGACGCTTTATATGATCTTTTCCACTCTCTTGCAATCTTAGGGACTCCAGCATCTGAATGAGAAGATGTCTGTAATTCCATATGAACTTTATTTGATTCCATGCTTTGGTCCGGTTCTATTTCAAACTTTCGATGCCGTAATACCAAAAAAACTCGTACAGATGAAACCCAAGCTTCTGATTCATCGCATCGTGCTTCATAATCATGTTTCGGGTACCAAATTACCTTACATTGATCTTACAAGCGACTTAGCAGATATTCTATGAGAGAGAAGCTTAGCTTTATCAGTAGAAGACTGATAGAGCGCATTGGCACTAGCGATCATGAACTTGTCTTCCATTTGATCCGGTGGATGAACTTAGGCTTTCCAAGTTACTTAAAACGCACGTGATAACCATTATGTTTTAAAAATCAATTTCTAGCTAGAAATTGATTGTTTTATTTCTATTCTCCAGACAAGTTTCTAAGCGTAAATATGTACTTGATAACCTTATAAAACTTATGTTCTCAAAATAGAAATTCGTTTGATAACGACACGAAATTTCTTTCTCCCAAGTGGTGGTGGGAGGCATTCAACGATCAGTGGGAGGCGAGTGGGAGGCGGGTGGACGTCCGGCAGTCGTCTAGCAAATGGCAGCTAGGGGCCGATAGACGATGATAAGAGTGAACAATGAGAAAAGTTTTCATTTTCAATTTTGTTCTAGAAATAGAAAAGTTAAAAATTTTACTTTCTGATTTGTGGTCCAAATCTATTTATGCAGTAGAAATTTATTCCGGAAATAACAAAATGAAATTGCATTATTAAACGAATTTTGTTTTAAACCTATTCTAGAGAATAGAAAAACAGTAAAATAGATAAACAAAATAGTTTCATGCGCGCCCTTAGACTTATGAAGATCAAGACAGTGAACAAAGGTGAATATCGATGGATTCTTTAAGGGTGTGCATGGCAACACTTCTCTTCTTTTGCTTTTCGAAAAAAAAAAAGAAAAAAAAAATCCGTTTGGTACCATTCCCTGAAATAGAAAAGTGAATGAAAAATAGATTTAGAATAGAAATAATAAATAAGAAAAAATAGCTACTTGTCCTTAAGAATAATTTCTTAAATTAAGTCATTTTTTTCTTTTCTTTTTCTTCCTCGTCGTCACTTGTTAGCTATCTGCCACCTCCGGACTAGGAGAAAATAGCGCCACAAATAGCTGGCGAATAGTTGGCTGATGACGGCGGGCGAAGGCAAGGAAGAAGAAGAAAAAAAGAAAATAAAATAATGAGTTGACAAAGACAGTGACTTCATCTTTACATTTGCCAAGTCAATGCTGCTCTGCGTACCGTTGTGTGCGCGTGAGAGAGAGAGAGAGAGAGAGAGAGAGCCGAGTCCCACAGCCTTTGAATATTATAAGCGGCCGACTCGCCCACAGAGAAGAAGTGGAAGATGTGACGACAGAGCAGAGCAGTGGGCAAAGCACGGCAGCTTCGAAATCTGTAATGAATCCTCAACTTCCTCGTATTTAATTGGATAAGCAAGTTTTAGTTTGTCTTCTCCTCGTCACTCTCTGCCTTATCTTCCTTGCTGGGTTCAATCCGATTTCCACTATTTGAACTTGCACTGCTCGGGTAGCTTTCCCCTGCGGAGCGATTGGCGAGGCGTACCGCGTTTTCTGATCACCGGTGAGTTTGTGAATACGAACTGCAATGTTTCGGTTGCTGCTACTGTTTTGCTTCTTCTGCTCTTGTTTCTGGTTGGGCGCTCGTTGAAGTTTGTGAGAGATTCTTGAGCTTATTTTAGATTTGTTCTTTTGACAAAAATAAATTATGGGGAAACATATGGGTGTTGATCAAAATCCTGCCGAGCTTATGTTGAAACCTGATATCTCAAGATGTTGGTGCTTTGTTGCTAGACACAGAGGATGGATGAAAAGATTATACTATCAGAAAAAGAAGTAAGGCATGCTGTGTAGTCAGTTGCTTCAGAAAGTCTTTTAATTTCTCAAATACTCAGTCGAAATAGGTGTGGATATTCTCCGAGAGGACGTGAAAGTAAGGGAATATTGTGTTTCCACTGCTCTTTCATCAAAATGGACAGTTGATGAATTTCGTCCATGTCTTTTTCTTTCCCCCTTTTACGCCAATGATTGAGCCAATTTAAGTGTTCCAGTTGTTGCTGCAAGTTGGCTTTGTTTGATATCATTTGCTTGCCATTCATACTTGAGTGATGTGGTTTAGTAGAAGCATGGCCTAGGCTACCGTTTTGTGAAATAAGCAATATATAGAATGCAAACTGCATTGATGGAATTACAAACAAGACCAATCCCTTGGTTGTCGCTCCTCAATTGACTTTTCCAGTAAAAGGCTTATCTTGCAATGCATTTTCTTGTTGGCTTCTAGATTGTTGCGAAAACACGACATGGAGGGACAGTTTGCTATCAAGAGAGACATCACCGAGGTAAACTCTCTATTAGTGCCATTTCCCAATGTCATTATGATTCTCTCACAAAGTCCTGTTAGTTGTGTGCTATCCAATTAACGTGTTTCTCTTTGTGTTGTGCAGTTAATAGGCAATACTCCAATGGTTTATCTCAATAATGTTGTGGAAGGCTGTGTTGCTCGCATTGCTGCGAAGCTTGAGAATATGGAGCCTTGTTCTAGCGTTAAAGATAGGCAAGCAACAATTATCCCTCTGTTACTGCTGGCCTGCATTTATTAGCACACTCTGATAGATATTCATCAATACAATTTATGCAGGATCGCACTTAGTATGATCCAAGATGCTGAGGAAAAGGGCCTGATAACTCCAGGAAAGGTGAATTACATTGGTCTAAAAGCGCTATTCTGAACATTTACATGGTCACTGTTGCCTATGTTTAACCTTCTGATTTTGGAAAATGGTTTTTGATGGATGTATGGCGATTGAAGACCGTCCTTATCGAAGTCACCAGTGGTAACACCGGCATTGGTTTGGCTTTTATTGCTGCCCTCAAGGGCTACAAGCTAATCCTTGTCATGCCAGCTTCATATAGTATTGAGAGAAGAATATTAATGCGAGCTTTTGGAGCTGAGGTATATATCACGGATCCGGCCAAGGGATTAGATGGGGTCTTTCAAAAGGCTGAAGAGATCCAGAGCAGGACACCGAATAGTCACTTGCTCCAGCAGTTTGAGAATCCTGCAAATCCAAAGGTTCTTTATTTTAATTGTTGATTTTCTTCTGCCAATTCTTTTTAATTAAACCGTATATGCATTTATGTCCACAATTCGAAGGGTTGAAGAGTTGGTTTGCAATGGTGTCTGTAGATTCATTATGAAACTACTGGCCCAGAAATATGGAAGGACTCGGGAGGAAAGGTGGATGCCTTCGTTTCAGGAATAGGGACGGGTGGAACTGTAACTGGCGTGGGCAAATTCCTCAAGGAAAAAAACCCAGAAATCAAGGTCAGCTTGAATTCCAATCGCGTGTTCAGTTAGCTTCAGAGGGATAAATGACCGCTAAGTGTTTGTCTTTGTTTACTCTTTCGTATACATCCAGGTGTATGGTGTTGAGCCAGTTGAAAGTGCAGTCCTGAATGGCGGAAATCCAGGTGAGTGCATGGATTTATCTTCTCTACTCTCTGACTCGTCTTTGCTGTTTTTGGAACTCTGTGCAGTAGAACTTTGGATGTTACTTCTTTACCAAAAAAAAAAAACTTTGGATGTTACTGAGTTAGCAGCGAGTTCTTTACTTTTCCTTCTTCTTTTGCGGGGCGGGGTGGGTGGCTGTTATTTCCCCAGTAGCAACTGTAGCATAGGCAAAAAGCATGAAGACACGGCAGCATGCTATGTGGGAGACAAATTTCACCTTTTTTTCATCCTCCCGTCCAGATCTATGGTACCTTCTTTTTAATATGTATCAACTGTTTTTGATTGATTAGTTGATGTCTTAAACATATCATAGGCAAGCACTTGATACAAGGAATTGGCGCTGGTTTCGTCCCACCAGTTTTGGACGTGGGTTTGCTCGACGAAGTCCTCCAAGTAAGTTTCAAACATAAGGCTGAAAATATGGTTAGCCTATCCGCCCTGCTGTCTAGTTGAGGATACCTTCCTTAACTGATCTAATTACATGGCATTTTGTGGCTCCAGATATCAAGTGAGGAAGCTATTGAGACTGCTAAGCTTCTTGCCCTGAAAGAGGGTCTATTGGTACTGAGTTTTAACTCCGTCGGAACCCATCTTCTTTTTCCGGATCCATTAACTGCCTTTTGCTTTCTCACCTTTGGAAATCTTCCATTTTGTCTTTGAATAGGTAGGGATCTCTTCAGGGGCTGCAGCTGCAGCTGCAATAAAGTTGGGAAAGCGGCCGGAATTTGCAGGAAAACTGATCGTTGTAAGTGTTGACTTCTTTGCATTTTGTTACGCCTTAAGCTAAAAAGAAATAATATCATTTCTTCCTTGATGATCCGGTGCTCGTCTTTGATCCGACACTTTGCTCTTCTCCTAATTCCCACCTTCAATTTCCGCATGCACAGTGTTCCCTCTCATACCATTATTCTCGCCCTGACTTTCTCCCCCTGCTCTATTTCCAGGTCATTTTCCCTAGTTTCGGAGAGCGTTATCTTTCGACCGCCCTTTTCGATTCGATTAGGGAAGAGGCTCAAAACATGACTTTCGATTAGAGCGACACTAGCCACAACTCGGTCCGAAGTTAGTGTGGCAATAAACAGGCTGCCTATTCATGGAGATCTCAACTTCTCTACTGAAATATCAACTACTGGTTTTCACATGTCGATACGGTTCCGAGCATGTTACGATGACTCCGATACACTCCTAGGAATGACTTGCTTTTGTTCGAGATTCAGCATGTTAAGATGTTTGCTGGAACTTGTTTGTCAATGAGACACTATATGATCTTTTCCTCTCTCTTGCAATCTAAGGGACCTTCTAGCATCTGAATAATATGTCTGTAATTTCCTATGAACGTTGTTCGATTCCATGCTTCGGTTCTGTTCTATTTTCGTACTTTCAATGCCGTGATACTAGAAGTACTTGTACAGATGAAACCCAAGTTTCCGATTCATCACACCGTGCTTCATAATCACGTTTCGAGTACCAAATTAACTTATATATATCTTATAAGCAACTTAGCAGATATTCTATGAGAGGGAAGTTTAGCTTCATTAGCAAAAGACTGATAGAGCACAATAATATATTACCATAACAGTCTTGATGGAAGATATTTGTAACGTAATAAACGGAATAAAATGTCAGGTCGTCTAGTTTAAACCATATCAGTACAGAAAAACACACTATCACGTTTTGAGGGGTATTGGCTAATGAAACGGGACGTACATATTTGATTATTCCATATTCGCAATCGTAGATCAATCACGCTCAGGTTATCGGATTTTTCATATTTGCAGATTTTCATCAATGGCCGGAGGTATATCAATCTTTACGTTTCCGCAAATCAATCTCGAATTATGCACGTATTTGTTTAGTGAGCAGCCAAACAAGGGCTAGCAATAAGAAAAATGAGAAGATGAAAAGGAAAAAAAAATTAATAAAATTATTAAAAGATTAAAAGAAAATGGTTTGGATTAAAAATTTTAAGAATTTTACCAAACGCATTTCTATTTTGAAAATAATTTTTTTTTGGCAGTTTGCTCAGAAATTATCCTCTGGAACAGTATAAAAAAATCATTTCTAAGTAAAAGAATGCGTTTAGTAATTATATAAAATTTATATTCCCAAAATAGAAAAAGAATAGGAATCCGTTTGGTACAACTCTCGAATTTTTTGTGACATATAATTTCTTTTAATTTTTTTCAATATTTTTATGAATTTTTCTTTTTTATTTTCTTTTTTTCCCTTAAATTTTTTAAGACATAAAATTTCTTTTACTTTTTTAATAACTTTTTCAAAATTTTCTTTTATTTTTATTTTTGCCCCTCTCTTCTTGCTTTCACGCTGGTCGAACTCTCTCGCCGATTCAGTAGTCACTCTGTTTTGGCTCTGAGTGTGTAGCTGTGGTTTTCAGGGACCCAGTGGGCGGTCGAAGGCGAGAAGAATCGAAAGGGCGTTTCTTGCGAACAGGGGACTCGCGAAGATTCGTGATGGTAATGCTGTAGTTCGCAAAGGTCGCTTTTTTGGCTGATTCACGACGAGGACGAGAGAAAATGTTTGAAGATAAAAAAGTGGGAAAGAGCATGGAAATGAGGGATGTTCCGTTCCAAACTTCTCTGGGTATTACCTGATCATTTGAAATGGTTCTAGATGGATGTCTGCAAGCAGTCAACTTCCTTCTCTATGACAATCCTTAGGTCGATTAACCTACACCATGGATAAAGTCAAATTCCAAGTAGTAGGAGTATGGAACACTACTTATGTTGCTTGTGGGTTCAATGAACTTGCTCTTGGAATCTTCTTGTTTCTTCTTGGGAGCAGAGGCTCTTGTTCTAAGCTGGTTTTTAGTTAGTGGGCAGCCCAGACGACAGACTGATGAGTGAGTGAAAATCTTGAGTTGACGGAGACAGTGACTTCATCTTAACGAATGCTAAGTCAATGCTGCTCTGCGTAACGGAAACGCTAGTTATGTTGCTTGTGGGTTCAATGAACTTGCTCTAGGAGTCTTCTTGTTTCTTCTTGGGAGCAGAGGCTCTTGTTCTTAGCTGGTTGTTATTTAGGGCCCGTTTGTTTGTGTTCCTGATTCGTGTTTATGAACATAATTCTTGGTTTTTTGCTCTCGGGAACAAAAAAAGAATAAAAACGCATTTGTTTGGGTTTTTGTTCAAAATCTATTTTTTGTTCCTAAGAACAAATTTGGAACAGAAACAAAACAAAAAAAAAAAACGTGTTTTTGTTTTGGAACACTTCCAATAAACAATTTTTCTCTCTCCTTGTTTTTTTCTTCTCTTTCTTTTTTTCTTCTTCTTTTTTCTTTGGCCAGCCTTGGCCATGGCCAGCGACCTCGCCGGAGCGTCGCTGGCCCCTGGCGAGGCTCGGCCTCGCCTTGGCTGGGCGAGCTCGAGCTCACCCGGATTCGGCGAGCCTCATCGTGGCCGGGCGAGGCCACCGACCCTCGATGGTCGATCGCCGGCCATGGCCGAGGCGATCGGCCAAAAGGAAGGAAAAAGAAATAATAAATAATAAAAAAGGAAAAATAAAATAAAAATATTAAAAAATTAAAAGAAACGAAAAAATCATACAAATTTACCAAATGTGTCCCTGTTCTTTTTCTATTCCAGGAACAAGTTTACCAAACGCATTCTTTTGTTCAAAAATTGTTCCCCGGAACAAAAATAGTTTTTTCTAATTTTGTTTCCTAGAACAATTTTTGAACAGAAACGTTACCAAACGCACCATTAATGGACAGCTTATAGGCCAGGCTTATGAGTGAGTGAAAATCGTGAATTGAAGGAAACAATGACCTTATCTTAACAAATTCTAAGGCCCTTTTAGAAATCATCCCAATAGTGCATGATTTTGATATTTTGTTCTTGGGAGCAGTTTGGAAACAGAATTGCGTTTGGTAAAATTTTTGTTTCCGGAAACAAATTTCTATTTTTTTGTTCCCGGAATTAGATTTAGAACAGAATCGAGAATAAAAAAAGTTGATTCTTGTTTTGGGAACAAATTTAAGAATCAAAATCAACTCTTATTCTTCTTATTTTCTTTTCTTCTTCTTCATCGACCGCCATCCTGCGGTTGCCGTCCACTGCCGTCGTCCGCTACCGTCCGCCGCCACCGTCCACCAACAACTAGTCCAACGAGCTCACTGGAGGCTTGCCAGGCTAGGATGAGGTTCAGCGAGCTCGCCGGTGGCTTGCCCAGCCTCGGCGAGGCTCGCCTAGCCACCGATGAGGCCGAGCCTCATCAGGGTTGGGCAAGCCTCTTGACGCCCAGCCCTGCTGGTGGCCAGGTGGGCCTCTTGCCCAGCCCCGGCGAGGCTCGCTTGGCCCCTTTGGTGAGGTTGAGCCTCGCCCAACCGCCGACGAGGCTCGGTCGATGAGGGCGCAGAACGCTCCGGTGAGGTCGTCGGCCCTCGATCGGCCACAAGAAGAAGAAGAAGAAGAATAGGAAGAAAAAGGAAAAAAAAGAAAAAAAAAAAAAGTAAAATAATTATTTAAAAATTAAAAGAAATTAATTTGGGAAGAATCAATTAAAGACAAGCATCAAAGCTTGATTTTATTCTAGAATCAGAAATTTTGGATAGTTACCAAATAGTTTAAAATGCTTAGAAATTATTTTAAAAATAAAATAAAAAAGAATCATTTCTAATCAAAATCTGTTAGAGGAAAAAAAAATCGTCACCAAACGCTCTGTAAGTGAATGCTATTCTACGTAACGTCGTGTGTGCGCGCGAGAGAGAGAGATAGAAATTCAAAGCCTTTTGAATATTATATTATAGGCGGCCGACTCGGCCCCAATAAAAAAGAAGAAGTGGAAGATGGTGGTGACCACAAGCTTCGAAATCTGTAAATGAATCCTTGACTTCCTTTTTCTTTAACTGGACAAGCCAGTTATAGTTTGTCTTCTTGAACTCTACCACCTTTGCGTGCTCCAGTTTCCTCCTCCTCGTCACTGTCTGCCTTATCTTCCTTACTGGGTTCAATCCAGTCTCCTCTATTTAAACTCGCATTGCTCGAATAGCTTTCCCCTGCGTAGCGATTGGCGAGGCAGACTGCGTTTTCTGATAAGTGGTCTGGTGAGTTTGTTAATAAAACGGCGAATTGCAATGTTTTGATTGCTGCTGCTTTTGCTGCTCCTGCTCTTTTTCCATTGAAGTTTGTGAGAGCTTCTGGAGCTTTCTTCGCATTTGTTCTTTTGAAAAAAAAAAAAAAAATTAGGGCGAGACATATGGGTGTTGACCAAAATCCTGCTGAGCTTACGGTGAAACCTGATATCTCGAGATGTTGGCGCTTTGTTGCTAGACACGAGGGATGAAAAGATTATACTATAAGAAAAAGAAGTGAGGCATGCCGTGTAGTTAGTTGCTTCAGAGGATGTGAAAGTCAGGGAATTGTGTGTTTTCACTGCTCTTTCATCGAAGTTGACAGTTGATGAATTTCGTCCATGCCTTTTTTTCCCCTTTTACGCCTACGATTGAGCTGATTTAAGTGTTCCGATTGTTGCTGCAAGTTGGCTTCATTCGATATCATTTGCTTGCCCTTCGTGCTGGAGTGATGTACTTTAGTAGACGCATGGCCTTGGCTACTCTTTTGTGGAATAAGCAATATGTAGAATGCAAAATGCATCGATGGAATTACAAACAAGATCAGTCCCTTGGTTGTCGCTCCTCAATTGACTTTTCCAGTAAAAGGCTTATCTTGCAATGCATTTTCTTGTTGGCTTCTAGATTGTTGCGAAAACACGACATGGAGGGACAGTTTGCTATCAAGAGAGACATCACCGAGGTAAACTCTCTATTAGTGCCATTTCCCAATGTCATTATGATTCTCTCACAAAGTCCTGTTAGTTGTGTGCTATCCAATTAACGTGTTTCTCTTTGTGTTGTGCAGTTAATAGGCAATACTCCAATGGTTTATCTCAATAATGTTGTGGAAGGCTGTGTTGCTCGCATTGCTGCGAAGCTTGAGAATATGGAGCCTTGTTCTAGCGTTAAAGATAGGCAAGCAACAATTATCCCTCTGTTACTGCTGGCCTGCATTTATTAGCACACTCTGATAGATATTCATCAATACAATTTATGCAGGATCGCACTTAGCATGATCCAAGATGCTGAGGAAAAAGGCCTGATAACTCCAGGAAAGGTGAATTACACGGGTCTAAAAGCGCTTTTCTGAACATTCACACGGTCACTGTTGCCTATGTTTAACCTTCTGATTTTGGAAAATGGTTTTTGATGGATTTTTGACAATTGAAGACCGTCCTTATCGAAGTCACCAGTGGTAACACCGGCATTGGTTTGGCTTTTATTGCTGCCCTTAAGGGCTACAAGCTAATCCTTGTCATGCCAGCTTCATATAGTATTGAGAGAAGAATATTAATGCGAGCTTTTGGAGCTGAGGTATATATCACGGATCCGGCCAAGGGATTAGATGGGGTCTTTCAAAAGGCTGAAGAGATCCAGAGCAGGACACCGAATAGTCGCTTGCTCCAGCAGTTTGAGAATCCTGCAAATCCAAAGGTTCTTTATTTTAATTGTTGATTTTCTTCTGCCAATTCTTTTTAATTAAACCGTATATGCATTTATGTCCACAATTCGAAGGGTTGAAGAGTTGGTTTGCGATGGTGTCTGTAGATTCATTATGAAACTACTGGCCCAGAAATATGGAAGGACTCGGGAGGAAAGGTGGATGCCTTCGTTTCAGGAATAGGGACGGGTGGAACTGTAACTGGCGTGGGCAAATTCCTCAAGGAAAAAAACCCAGAAATCAAGGTCAGCTTGAATTCCAATCGCGTGTTCAGTTAGCTTCAGAGGGATAAATGACCGCTAAGCGTTTGTCTTTGTTTACTCTTTCGTATACATCCAGGTGTATGGTGTTGAGCCAGTTGAAAGTGCAGTCCTGAATGGCGGAAATCCAGGTGAGTGCATGGATTTATCTTCTCTACTCTCTGACTCGTCTTTGCTGTTTTTGGAACTCTGTGCAGTAGAACTTTGGATGTTACTTCTTTACCAAAAAAAAAAAACTTCGGATGTTACTGAGTTAGCAGCGAGTTCTTTACTTTTCCTTCTTCTTTTTGCGGGGCGGGGTGGGTGGCTGTTATTTCCCCAGTAGCAACTGTAGCATAGGCAAAAAGCATGAAGACACGGCAGCATGCTATGTGGGAGACAAATTTCACCTTTTTTTCATCCTCCCGTCCAGATCTATGGTACCTTCTTTTTAATATGTATCAACTGTTTTTGATTGATTAGTTGATGTCTTAAACATATCATAGGCAAGCACTTGATACAAGGAATTGGCGCTGGTTTCGTCCCACCAGTTTTGGACGTGGGTTTGCTCGACGAAGTCCTCCAAGTAAGTTTCAAACATAAGGCTGAAAATATGGTTAGCCTATCCGCCCTGCTGTCTAGTTGAGGATACCTTCCTTAACTGATCAAATTACATGGCATTTTGTGGCTCCAGATATCAAGTGAGGAAGCTATTGAGACTGCTAAGCTTCTTGCCCTGAAAGAGGGTCTATTGGTACTGAGTTTTAACTCCGTCGGAACCCATCTTCTTTTTCCGGATCCATTAACTGCCTTTTGCTTTCTCACCTTTGGAAATCTTCCATTTTGTCTTTGAATAGGTAGGGATCTCTTCAGGGGCTGCAGCTGCAGCTGCAATAAAGTTGGGAAAGCGGCCGGAATTTGCAGGAAAACTGATCGTTGTAAGTGTTAACTTCTTTGCATTTTGTTATGCCTTAAGCTAAAAAGAAATAATATCATTTCTTCCTTGATGATCCGGTGCTCGTCTTTGATCCGACACTTTGCTCTTCTCCTAATTCCCACCTTCAATTTCCGCATGCACAGTGTTCCCTCTCATACCATTATTCTCGCCCTGACTTTCTCCCCCTGCTCTATTTCCAGGTCATTTTCCCTAGTTTCGGAGAGCGTTATCTTTCAACCGCCCTCTTCGATTCGATTAGGGAAGAGGCTCAAAACATGACTTTCGATTAGAGTGACACTAGCCACAACTCGGTCCGAAGTTAGTGTGGCAATAAACAGGCTGCCTATTCATGGAGATCTCAACTTCTCTACTGAAATATCAACTACTGGTTTTCACATGTCGATGCCGTTCCAAGCACGTTACGATGACTCCGACACACTCCTAGGAATGACTTGCTTTTGTTCGAGATTCAGCATGTTAAGATGTTTGCTGGAACTTGTTTGTCAATGAGACACTATATGATCTTTTCCTCTCTCTTGCAATCTAAGGGACTTTCTAGCATCTGAATAATATGTCTGTAATTTCCTATGAACGTTGTTCGATTCCACGCTTCGGTCCTGTTCTATTTTCGTACTTTCAATGCCGTGATACTAGAAGTACTTGTACAGATGAAACCCAAGTTTCCGATTCATCACACCGTGCTTCATAATCATGTTTCGAGTACCAAATTAACTTATATATATCTTACAAGCAACTTAGGAGATATTCTATAAGAGGGAAGTTTAGCTTCATTAGCAGATGACAGATAGAGCACATTAATACATTACTATAGTCTATAACTTGATGGAAGATATTTGTAACGTAATAAACGGAAAAAAACATTAGGTCGTCTAGTTTAAACCTTATCAGTACAGAAAAACACACTATCACGTTTTGAGGAGTATTGGCCAGTGGAACGGGGCGTACAAATTTGGTGATTCCATATTCGCAATCGCAGATCGATCACGCTCCATGCATCCATTCAAGGTTTTGGGATTTTTCATATTTGCAGATTTTCATCAATGGCCGAAGGTACATCAATCTTTACGTTTCCACAAATCAATCCCGAATTATGCACGTATTTGTTTGTAAATGATAGATCGAAATCGTCAGTTTTTATTTAGATTCTATCTTACACTTACAGAAAAATGAAATTGCGTTACCAAATAGATTTATGTTTCAAACAAGTTCCGAGGAACAAAAATATAGAGAAATAGAAAAACAAAATGGTTATCATGCGTGTCCTTAGACTCATGAAGATCAAGATCGATGGATTCTTTAAGGTCGTGCATGGCAACGCTTTTCTTTTGCTTCTCGAAATTAAAAAAGAAAAAAGAAAAAAAAGAAGATCCATTTGGTAATGTTAATTAATTTTTTATTCTCCATAATAGAAAAGTGAATAAAGAATAGATTTGGAAAATAAATAAAAAGTAGAAAAAAAGTAATATTTTTTTATCCTGGAAACAATTTCTAGAAGTCATTTTTTTTCTTTTCTTCTTATTCTTCTTTGTTGCTGCTTGCTAGCCATCCGCCACCCATCAGCTAGCATGGCGAATGGCTAGTGAACGGTTGGCATGCAACAGCAGGGGAGAAGAAGAAAAGAGAAAAAGAAATGAAATGAAATCTTAAAAAGTTAAAAAAATTCCATGTTATAAAAAAAATTCGTGGACCGTACCAAACACATTATTGTTCTTTTTCTATTATGAAAATAAAAAAAATTTGTAGTTACGAAACGCGTTCTTTTATTTATAAATTGTGTTAGGAAATAAAAATACAAAAAAATTATTTTTAAAAATAAATTATTCTCTCAAACATAAATGTTACCAAACGTGCTCTAAATATACAAAGCTTAACGATAGGGTAATTATCATTTATAATAGAGAATTGGCAATTCTTATTCGTGTGTCTAATATAGAGACAAGAAGTTGTGTTATCGTGATACATTATATATAAATGAGAGAGAGAAGAGAGAGAGAGAGATTCATTAAATTAGGCGGCCGACTCGGCCCCCATAAAAAAGAAGAAGTGGAAGATGGTGGTGACGAAGCAGTGGACAAGGCACGGAAGCTTGGAAATCTGTAAGTGAATCCTTGACTTCCATTTTCTTTAACTGGACAACCAAGTTATAGTTTGTCTTCTTGAACTCTACGACCCTACGACCTTTGCGTGCTCCAGTTTCCTCCTCCTCGTCACTGTCTGCCTTATCTTCCTTACTGGGTCCAATCCAGTCTCCCCTGTTTGAACTCGCATTGCTCGAATAGCTTTCCCCTGCGTAGCGATTGGCGAGGCATACTGCGTTTTCTGATAAGTGGTCTGGTGAGTTTGTTAATAAAACAGCGAATTGCAATGTTTTGATAGCTGCTGCTTTTGCTGCTCCTGCTCTTTTTTAATGGGTGCCCATTGAAGTTTGTGAGAGCTTCTGGAGCTTTCTTCACATTCGTTCTTTTGAAAAGAATAAAAATAGGGCGAAACATATGGGTGTTGACCATAATCCTGCTGAGCTTATGTCGAAACCTGATATCTCGAGATGTTGGCGCTTTGTTGCTAGACACGAAGGATGAAAAGATTATGCTATCAGAAAAAGAAGTGAGGCATGCCGTGTAGTTAGTTGCTTCAGAAAGTCTTTTAATTTCTCAAATGCCCACTCGAAATAGGTGTAGATATTCTCCTAGAGGATGTGAAAGTCGGGGAATTGTGTGTTTTCACTGCTCTTTCATCGAAGTTGACAGTTGATGAATTTCGTCCATGCCTTTTTTTCCCCTTTTACGCCTATGATTGAGCTGAATTAAGTGTTCCGATTGTTGCTGCAAGTTGGCTTCATTCGATATCATTTGCTTGCCCTTCGTGCTGGAGTGATGTAGTTTAGTAGACGCATGGCCTTGGCTACTCTTTTGTGGAATAAGCAATATGTAGAGCAAAATGCATCGATGGAATTACAAACAAGATCAGTCCCTTGGTTGTTGCTTCTCAATTGACTTTCAATTGGAAGACTTATCTCGCAATTTATTTCCTTGTTGGCTTCTAGATTGTTACGAAAACACGACATGGAGGGACAGTGTGCTATCAAGAGAGACGTCACTGAGGTAAACTCTCTATTAATGCCATTTTCCCAATGTCATCATGATTCTCTCACAAAGTTCCTGTTGGTCGTGTGCTATCCAATTCACGTGTTTCTCATTGTATTGTGGAGTTAATAGGCAATACTCCAATGGTTTATCTCAATAATGTTGTGGAAGGCTGTGTTGCTCGCATTGCTGCGAAGCTTGAGAATATGGAGCCTTGTTCTAGCGTTAAAGATAGGCAAGCAACAATTATCCCTCTGTTACTGCTGGCCTGCATTTATTAGCACACTCTGATAGATATTCATCAATACAATTTATGCAGGATCGCACTTAGTATGATCCAAGATGCTGAGGAAAAAGGCCTGATAACTCCAGGAAAGGTGAATTACACGGGTCTAAAAGCGCTTTTCTGAACATTTACACGGTCACTGTTGCCTATGTTTAACCTTCTGATTTTGGAAAATGGTTTTTGATGGATTTTTGGCGATTGAAGACCGTCCTTATTGAAGTCACCAGTGGTAACACTGGCATTGGTTTGGCTTTTATTGCTGCCCTTAAGGGCTACAAGCTAATCCTTGTCATGCCAGCTTCATTTAGTATTGAGAGAAGAATTCTAATGCGAGCTTTTGGAGCTGAGGTATATATTACAGATCCGGCCAAGGGATTAGATGGGCTCCTTCAAAAGGCTGAGGAGATCCATCACAGGACACCGAATAGTCACTTCTTCCGACAGTTTGAGAATCCTGCAAATCCAAAGGTTCTTTAATTTTATTTGTTGATTTTCTTCTGCCTGATTCTTTTAATTTATCTGTATACGCATTTATGTCCACAATTTGAAGGATTGAAGAGTTGGTTTGCGATGATGTCTGTAGATTCATTATGAAACTACTGGCCCAGAAATATGGAAGGACTCAGGAGGAAAGGTGGATGCCTTCGTTTCAGGAATAGGGACGGGAGGCACTGTAACTGGCGTGGGCAAATTCCTCAAGGAAAGAAACCCAGAAATCAAGGTCAGCTGGAATTCCAGTCTTGTGTTCCGTTAGTTTCAGAGAGATAAATGACCACTAAGTATACGTCTTTATATGCTCTCTCATTTACGTTCAGGTGTATGGCATCGAGCCAGTTGAAAGTGCAGTCCTGAATGGCGGAAATCCAGGTGAGTGCATGGATTTATCTTCTCCCCTCTCTGACTCAGTCTTTGCTGTCGTTGGAACCCTGTGCAGTGCAACTTTGGATATCACTGGGTTAGGAGCGAGTTCTATCCTTGTCCTTCTTGTTTTTGCGGGCTGGGGTGGGTGACTGTTATATCCTCAATAGTGATGGTAGAACGAGCAAAAAGCATGAAGAAATGGCATTGTGCTATGTAGGAGACAAATTTTACCTTTTTTATTCATCCTCCTGTCCAGATCTATGCTACCGACATTTTGATATGTATCAACTCTTTTTGGTCGATTAGTTGATGTCTGAAACATGTCGTAGGCAAGCACTTGATACAAGGAATTGGTGCTGGTTTCATCCCACCAGTTTTGGACGTCGGCTTGCTCGACGAAGTCCTCCAAGTAAGTTTCCAACATTAGGCTGAAAATTTGGTTAGAACCGTGAAGTTGAGGATACTTTCCTTAATTGATTTAATTACTCGACATTTTGTGGCTCCAGATATCAAGTGAGGAAGCTATTGAGACTGCTAAGCTTCTTGCCCTGAAAGAGGGTCTATTGGTACTGACTTTTGTCTCTGTCATAACCCGTCTTCTTTTTCCGGATGCATGAAGTGATCCCTCATGAGAAAATTTCTGACCATATTGCTGTGATGGCCCTTATATACTAACTGCCTTCTGCGTTCTCACCTTTGGCAATCTTCTGCTTTGTCTTTGCGTAGGTAGGGATCTCTTCAGGGGCTGCAGCTGCAGCTGCAATAAAGTTGGGAAAGCAGCCGGAATTTGCAGGAAAACTGATCGTTGTAAGTATCAACTTCTTTGCATTTTGTTCATCTGCAACGCCTTAAGCTAAAAAGAGATACAATTACTTCTTCCTAGATGATTCGGTGTTTGTCTTTGATCCGACACTTTGCTTTCTTACTAATTCCCACCTTCAATTTCCGCATGCACAGTGTTCCCTCTCATGCCATTATTCTTGCCCTGACTTTCTTCCTCTGCTCTCCTTCCAGGTTGTTTTCCCTAGTTTCGGAGAGCGTTATCTTTCGACCGCCCTTTTCGATTCAATCAGGGACGAGGCTCAAAACATGACTTTCGATTAGAGTGACAATAGCCACAACTCGATCCGAAGTTAGTGTGGAAATAAACAGGCCGCCTATCCATGGAGATCTCAACTTGTCTACTCAAATGTCAACTACTGGTTTTCACATGTCGATGCCGTTCCAAGCGACTCCAACTCACTCCCAGGAACGACTTGCTTTTGTTTGAGATTCAGCATGTTAAGATGTTTGCTGGAACTTATTTGTCAATGAGACACTATATGATCTTTTCCTCTCTCTTGCAGTCTAAGGGACCTTAGCATCTGAATAAGATGTCTGTAATTTCCTACGAACGTTGTTCGATTCCATGCTTCGGTCCTGTTCTATTTTCGAATTTTCAATGCCGTGATACCAGAAGAACTCATGCAGATGAAACCCGAGCTTCTGATTCGGTGCGCTGTGCTTCATAATCATTCTTCGGGTACCAAATTGCCTTATATTGATCTTACAAGCAACTTAGCAGATATTCTATGAGGGAAGCTTAGTTTTATCAGCAGAAGACTGATAAAGCACATCGGCAAAGGCAGTTGTGAACTTGTTTTGTATATAATCCGGTGGCTGAACTCAAGACTTTCCAAGTTGCTTGGACTCATGAAGATCAAGATCGTGAAGGAGATGAATATTGATCGCTTCTCTATATATACAAAGTTCACCGATACGGTAATTACTAATTATAATTTATTATAGAGAATTGGGAATTCCTATTTGCATATCTAATATAAGAAGTCGTGCTATCGCGAAGCACTTATAATTTTTTTTATAAACCTACATAAAAAAACACTCGGGCGTGTTAATTTTATGTTGATTCATATTATTTTGAAAGTCACTCAAATGGGAGCAAGTAATTTGGAATTATTGGGAAACTTAATGAGAAAGGATTTGGTAACTCATTCCGATAACCAATTTCCGAATAATCAATCTTATCTATAAATTTACCGACCTTCATGGTAACTTGCCACATTTTAGGAAATCAAGAAAAAGAGAAAAGAAAGGTTGCCGATTTTAGGAAAAATTCTAAATGAGGCTCAAAGTACTCTCATTTTCTTAAATAAGGATATGAAGTAGATTTTGTTTAAAATAAGAGTCTAAAATAGTCAAATCCTTTCAAATAAGGGCCTTTAGGTAACCAATGACTATTCCGATCATCGGAAAAAGGGTATTTTAATAATAAAAAAATTGTAGCCATATTTTTTTCTTTTCTTTTTTTCTCTTCCCTCCCCTAGCCATCATTGTCGACAGTTAATGGAGGCCGCTTGCCTCAAGCGAGGGCTCATCAGATCTAGTAAGGGTCGCCCTTGCCAGTGTCGAGCAAGGGTCGCCTTGCTTGGGTTGGGTGGGGCAAGCGTTGCTCAAGTAAAATCTAGTGAGGGCAACCCTCGTAGATCTAGTGAGGAGTGCCCTTACCCAACATTAGCGAGGGTTGGCCTCACCTAAGTTTGACAACCTCCGTGATGGCCGGCGGAGGGAAGGGGAAAAAAAGAAAGAAAAAAATAGAAAAAATAAAGTAGAAGGCGAGAATATGCTTTGCTCTAAAGGTTAGCCTCTTTTTGAAATTGAAATATGGCCACTTTAGGCTTTCATTTAAAACAAGTTCCACTCTATGCCCTTTTTTAAACAAAATTCAATTTGAGCATTTATTTGAGAAAATGAAGACATTTTAAGTTTTTATTTAGAATTTTTCCTAGATTTTATTTCTTAAAAAGAAAATTTTAAAAAAATTGCTTTGCATTAAGAACATAAATGGATAATGACACAAAAGATTCCTAAATTTTGGCCCAATGTGTAATTTGATCCTTGAATTTTTAATTTGATTAATATAATCCTTGAACTTTAGACTAATAAGCAATGTAGTTCTTGAATTTTTAATTTGTTCAATATAATTACATGTATCAAAAGTTTAGGTTGCACATTGGTTTAAAGTTCAAATACTACATTAAATAAATAAATAATTCAGATATCAAATTGCATATTAGATTAAAATTCAAGTACCGTTTGTTCGTGTCATTATCCTGATCATAAACTTGTGAGAGGCCTAAAAACCGAACGAGGCCTCCGAAGCCGAACCGGGTTCGCTCCGGTTCTGATCTCGTTTCCCATGGCGGCGCCCACCGCTCGGCTCGGCTCTCTAAACTCCGCCTTTCGTCTTCGTCGCGCCGCGCTCGCCGCTCTCTACAAACCCTCGGCAGACCCTCTCCAGCGTCGAGAGCGAGCGAGACAGAGAGATATGGAGATGGAACCTCCGACGCCGACGCCGACGCCGACGCCGCGGCAGCTGCCGGAGCCGGCGGTGCCGATCTTCAGGGAAGGCGTGGCGCTGACGCTCGCCCGGTGGTCGGCTCTCCAGATGGCGGTCGACAACGAGTGGGGCGGCCGGAACTCGCGGCAGAGGGCCGACGAGCTCGGCCACGACATCTTCACCTGGTTCACGCAATCGAAAGGTAACGACACCGCCCCGATTACGCCGCGCCGCGGCGGCGGCGGCGGCGGAGGTTTTTCGAATAGTTCGTAGCGCGTTTCGTTTTGCTGAACGCTGTAATTTCTTTGATCCGATTAGAACCGCGTTACATCGACGATTTGGAAGATCTTCTGTACGAGGCCATGATTGCCCTGAACACCGTGGCCGAAGACGGCAGCGTCGAGGAGGTATGCGGCTGAGCGACCTCGCGGCATCCGTTGTCGGTTTAAGCTGATGAAACGATGTCGTCGTTGTGCTGAGTCTCTGCGTTACTGCTCTGCAGGTGGCGGAGAAGTTGGTGATTATGCATGAAGAATGCCTGGAAGGGAACTACGCGGCTGTTGAGAAGCTGAGGGAGGCTGCTTTGAAGCGAGTGGCGCCGGCGCATGTCAAGCAGGTAATTCTTGCGACAAGCTTTGCCTGGGATACTGTAGGCTCCTCAATTTTCTCGTTTGAGGCGATCGGCGATTGCTTGATGATGGGAGTATTGTATCTGTTGGGAAAAAATTGAAGAAATTAGGTTATCATTGTCGATAGCACCTTGGAAAGGAAGTGATGAGACCGTTGTTCCGAAGCGTAAAGCTGCCTTTTCAAGCAACGCACATATATAATCACAAAGCCTTTGGGACAATTGATCTAGGAAAACAGCGCGTAAAGTTATCGCGTGGTGAATTTTGCTTCGGTCAGACCATAATGAGGATGAACGAAACAGATGGATCTTATGCAACATATTTTACTTTCTCTTATGGCCACCTTCATCTTTTGCAAGGGAATTGTGCATATCTTCATACTTGGCATCTTGCTCTGGGCGGAACTTTTTCGTTCACTATAAGTTTGGGGGAAAAAAAAAATTCTTGTGAGGGATGGTCACTGGTGTAGCTGTGATCACATTGAGTTTCTGCTGAGTGTGCTAGCAAGTCGAGCCGTCTACAATCCTGTCTTGGTTGAGACTGGAGACATGCTTAATGGAACTTTATTTGGTTTCTGCTTGCTTGTCTTTAATTTTCAAGTAGGAAGCATACTAAAGGAGATAGTGAGGAGGAGCTACAGTAGGGCCGTCTACGTATTACTGCGATGCTAAGATTCTTTCGGGTGGCGTTCCCTGCATTTCAGTTTTTCCCCCTTCTCTGTTGTTGATGCTAGGAATCCACTTTCTTTGTTTTGAGATCTTGACCTGGGGAACTTCTTCTTATATCACCATTCCATATACTTCGGTCTTTTTAGCATGATATGTAAATTCGGGTGTCTTCAAGATGAAGTTCTCATTGAAGGTTTGCCATTTTAAGACTATGCAACTGATATTCCAATTCATAATAAGGGTTGCTGATGCTTCTCTCAGGGCTGGCTATACATGAAATTTATCTTATCATGTACAGCTTATTAACTAGGAATACACTCAACAAGGGGATTTGTCGATTATATTCTGGGAAACGTCTTCTGGATGATCTCCCTGTGAATTGCATGCGGCACCAGAAGTATTTTGTGTGAATTGCATCTGCGTATTGACGGAGACATTTATCTTGCATTGGAGACCACTGCATACATCAAAACTGCGAGAGTTGTTTTGCAAGTCACGAAGCCTCCTTGACACAACTTAATGTCTATGTAGGTCGTTGAAGGAGAAGAAGAGGAAGACAGTGATAGTGATAGTGAAGACATGACTGTGGATGATTCACCGTACATGGTGGTGGATGCACCGAAATCTCAGCCAAGCCCGACTCCGGCCAACGAAGCCAGAGACGAGGAGCGGCCAACTCAGGCGGCTGATGCAGATGGATGGACAGTGGTCATTTCAAAAAAAAGTAGGGGTAAAAAGTAGTGTACGACCAAACTTGTTTAAGGCTCTGCGAGTATGTATGGTGTAGTTTGTCGTTACTTCCCTTCTTGCCAAGTTCAAAAGTGATTGTTGAGAGTCGATAATTTTTTTGCTACTTCTCTTCTTGCCAAGTACGAAAGTGATCCTTGAGAGTTGATATTTTCTTATCATCGTCGGAGATTGTATCGGCAGAAACGGAATTTTTTATGTTGTTTTGATTACATTACATAGAAATGAGATCTACCCGGGAGCTCTCTCTCTCTCTCTCTCTCGTTCATTTTTGCTGATTAGCTCAGTCTTCTCCCCCTTCTCAGTGACAGTTACTGGGATGTATAAACGGTGGAGGAGGAGGAGAAGATGAACATTAACTTCCATCTTCCATCAATGTAAATGTAACATTATAGCTAGCGGTGCGCAGCCAAATCAGTTTTACCTGGAAATTGGACTGGATCGCCTAAAAACAAGTTCGGGAACAGGTTTTAAAATTTTTAGAATCGGTTGAAATTAGTCCATGAACAGGTTAAGAGCGATGAACAGGTTAAGAGCGAATACCCATCCAAGAACCAAATCAGGCCGCCTTATATTGAAATTGATTTTATAAGCTAAATAATTAAAATCTTAATTTTTTTCCCTTAAATTCTAACCTCAACACTCCTTCGGCCTTTTTCTTTCCTCAGAACTCTTTACTAGTCTTTTCTCTTCCCTTAAATTTTTTGGATAAATTAAGAAATTTAAATAAATCGAGGATGAGATTCTATAATTTATGTTTTATGTTACGTGTTTGAATTTTTTATTTTATTTATAATCAAACGTGACTACATATTTATCTTATTGACTATTGTTTTGGTAGATAGGGATTTTTGTCATTTATCTTATACTTGAACCATTTTATTGGTCATAATCTTATATGATAGAATATGAACCAAAAAAATGAAAGAAAAAAAAATCTTGAACAGACCTGAAATCGGACTGAAAATACCAAATAGGTTGCCGAACCAATTTCAATATTGGTTCAAACAATTAGAGTAGAATTCATGATCTAAAAGGTTATAACAGGATAAATTCCAGCTCTGGAGCCTACCTATCTACCCTTTAAATCAATCATGTCCAATTAAAGCTTTGTCATTGATCCATGGATGGAACAGTGCACCACATGTTTTCGAAAAGAGAGATTATGCTTTAACCAGACCGCGTGAAACACGAACCAGTTCTGATACTGAAGGAAACAAGATACATAGACTGCCAGTTTCATGGAGTTTCAGGGAAGAACGGAGCCGTTCTCTTCTACATTTTGGACATCCA
Organism: Eucalyptus sp. ANBG9806169; assembly: GCA_014182395.1. NCBI lineage: Eukaryota > Viridiplantae > Streptophyta > Magnoliopsida > Myrtales > Myrtaceae > Eucalyptus > Eucalyptus sp. ANBG9806169. The sequence continues at coordinate 40,947,562 of CM024580.1, forward strand.
TGCTAGTACTAGTAGACCTTAACCTGTATATCGGACAGGAGATTCATGAACTATATGTCAGGGACTTTATCTTTCTCATTCCGGTCCTCGTTGCTGAAATTGAGCCGGGCTGCTGCCGCCACTGTTGCTGAAACCCCCGCGGGATGCGTGGTCAGGAATGGGTCGTTCCTTATCTCGGCAGCCGTGACTCCTTCCACATCCGCACGCGTCGCCGGCTTATCCGAAGGCAGCTTCGACGAAGCGCCCTGTACGGAACGGACAGCATTTCGTTACCCTGAGTCATTGCGTTTCTAGGCGACGTACGTCTCTTGCAACATCTATGCCAGGATGCCAATTTCTAAACCAAAATGCTGAAAACTATGAAGAGTAATGTTGGATCGATTACCGATAAAACATCAGCCATTTTTATCTTCTCCTCAGCCCGGGTCGTCCTGGCATTGAGAGTCGCAGCCGACTGAGCGGCAGCTGCTACTCCCCCTGGAGCTGTGGTGGTGCGGCCCGTCGCTCTCACTTCTGCAGCTTGTATAGCAGCAGCATCACTCCGCTCCACCGGCTTGTCTCCAACTGTTAGGACGGTGGCTTCCAGGGCTTCTCCAATCGTGATTGGGCCACCGCCGCCGATGCCATCGTCATCACCGCTCGGTTTGTTTTTGTTTTCAGGCACGACGGGACCAGACACCAGAGGAGCCTGCCGCGAGTATTGTCCTAGGACCTGTGTTAAGAAGCCACAACAAGCGAACGATATCTCACAAATTAGTTCGTGTACCGAACGACAGTTAGGATAATACTAACCGGACTGTTTACTTGGAAACCATACCTGTCCCCCAATGGACTCGGTGAAGACGCGCCGGCCCGGAAGATCCGAGGCGGTCACGTTCACTCCCTGCTCCGCCACTATCTCGTTCATGCTATCGTGCCCGACCACGCCGGCACCCTCGTTCCGCGTGGCCGCCGACTGCATCACCGACGCGGCGGCGCCCTTCTGGACCTGGCCGAGCGTCAGGTTCTCTGCCGTCTGCATCAGAGCGGCGTCCTTGGGCGCCACCAACTTGCCTGCGAGCTCGCCCTCGACGGAGGCGAACACGTCGCCGTATTTCACGGGCTCTTGAGCCCTCCTGCGCGGCTGTTCTTGGCTGATTGCGGAGGTGAATGCAGGCCGTGGATCTGAGGGACTCGAGGAGGACTGAGGGATAATTTATCAGCAGTTCGTTCGTTCATTTTTGCTATTTATCTTTTGGGGCACTCGGCGAAGCCTTGAGGTGGCCTCAAGGAAGGTATGCAAAACATGCAACAGATGGCGTTCGGAAGAGAAACGGTGACATGCAGCAGTCACCTATGCAAGTGATAACAATTACCGAGCCAAAAAGAAGACGATCTTTTTATCGCATCATTTGTATTTGGATTAATACGGAGGATAATGAATGATAAATTTGTTATAAATATATCAATTTAGAGTTTTTTACCGTCAAGAAATTAATTTTGGATAATTTTGTCATGAATATACTAATTTGGAGTTTTTTGCAATATTAAACCATTCATGTTTGAAACGTTTTCACATGAAAGTTTGCTAACCTTAACTGTATTCTAAGAGTCAGATCAGAAAAAACAACAGCACCAGAGAACAGACACAACCTTCCAACCGCTAAGTGCGGAAACTAGACCATACTTCCATGGTCTGGGGCCAAACTGGTAGCAACAACACAAAAGATGAACTTCTTGTTTAACCGATCAGAAGCATATGGACAGATGTATTTAACATGGTACAAAGCAAAAGTGCAGAAAAACCAGCTCCAGACATCTCAAAAGTTCAGCTTCATCAGTTGACATGATTAGTCTTCAGGAATTACCCCCAAGAGATCCCTACAGTTCCCTGAAGTATGAGAGTTGTTAGGTTTCTCCCCCGATGAAAGACTCCTCCTCCTCGTCATCCGGTCCTTCAGGGAGAGGACAGCCTTGGTAGGAATTATTGTCGACGCAATACTGCAAAAGCTTTTCCCAGTAAGGGTCCTAGATAAAGCAAAGACTCGAGGTCAGTCATGAACACTGGTCATGCACAAAATGTCCGCCCTTTTTGCGGTGATAAGTTGTCAGTACAAGCAATACACGGTGCATAACCTTCAAAGATTTGAGATCCGATATGGGTCAAGTGCAGTTACCTTGCTAACAATGTGAGGGTTCCCAATGATGACGAGCAGAGACCGAGCACGGGTTATTGCGACGTTGAATCTCCTCGGGTTGCTTAAGAATCCGAGACAATGAGCTCTGTCAAACTCGGTATGCTTCAATGTCGATCGGACAGTGGAGACAATGATGACCTCTCTCTCTTGACCCTGAAACTGTTCAACACTTCCCACCTTGACGCCCAACATATCGTACGTTTCGAGCACCTTTCTGATTTTCACCACTTGCTGCTGATACGGTGTTATTACCCCAATGTCGGCTTCGCTCATACTCGAACTGTCTCTCAACTTTTGGATGAAATCAACGACTTTACTTGCTTCAATTCGATTGAACCATGACGGGTTATTACCCTCTCTCTCGTCACAGCCTTGAATGCCCATAAACAGAATGGGGAACTCCTTGTTTGGAAGCAGATCGGAAGATGGGATCGCAGAACAGGAGTTTTCCTTACATGCTAACAATTTCCCTTCATAGAAGAGCTTTGAAGGAAGATCTAAAATGGCAGGGTGGGACCGATAGTTTCTCACCAGTTTTGTCACAAACCCGATGTCCTCATTCAGATAGTTTTCCTGTTCAAAGAGCCTCTCTAGGAAAGATTTTCCCAATCCACGAGCCTCCGCATCTTTGGACTGTATAACGGGGCCAAGTTGCTTCGGGTCTCCGGCTAGTACAACCACCGTCTCCTTCCCACAAAGGTTGGCGACAGGAACCATGCATTCAGGCTCTGAAGCTTGCCCAGCCTCATCCAGAAAAATATGGGAAAAGTGACCCCTTTCTATGCCTTCTGCGCGAAGGAGGGATGAGCTCGTATATGTAGATATGATGACCCTATAGCGCATTAAAGCCTCGAGAGGAGGACATCTGAAGACAGACTCCACGAAATAGCAGTAGCGGATGTGTTCCGCCTGAAGATCGTGGTAAGGACGACTGGTAGCATTGAGCCTGAAAATCTCACTCTCTTTGACTTGGGCAACCTCATTTGTGATTAGCTTTTCAAGTATATGATCTGCAGCACTGTTGGAAGCAGCACAAATAAGAACCCTTGAACTGCTCCGCATTTTGTATACCTGTAAAATCACTTCGACCAAGGTCATTGTTTTACCGGTTCCTGGAGGCCCGAAAATCACATAGGGAGGAGCACCTTTGCAACCAAGAATCATCTGAATGCAACGCATTTGCTCCTCGTTCAAATTAGATGTAAAAGGCACAAAGGGTGATGTTTCAATCAACGTTCTGCCGTTTGAAACTGTTGGAAACAGAATTTCATTTCCTAAACGCTCCGCAGCTTCAATGGCCTGATACAACCGCCTCATGTTTACCCGATTACAAGCGAATTGAACACTGTAAAAGTTTTTGTTATAATGACGCTCATGAAATTCATCCGCAAATCTTAAAAGCACTTCATCAGCTTCCACACGTTGAATGCAGCCCTGAACAGTGCTCCATCAATCAGTAATTTTCAATGAACATGTAAGTCACTTGATAGTGAGGTTATCAGTCAAGGAGAGTAATTTCAACTAAAAATATAGCAATAAAAGGCACAATAGCATTGATTCTCTCAGGAACTTGTAACATCAACAGCTAATCAGGTTTTATACTTCAACAGCTTTTAAGGAAAAACCTTCAAGGGGGTAAAAGAAGATAGAGCATCTATTTTCTCTTTCCTGAGCACTAGGAAAATTCAAAGCCCCCGCAGGGTAATTATTTGTGATCACACCTCCACCTCTTCCCCTGTGAGGTGAATTTTCATCCTCCAGCAGAAGTACACAGCATGCAATATATATGAAAAATGCACATAATTTTAATACATAGGTGGTTTGAAAGATACCATACAAGATGGTCAACGAACCTCGTAAGGAATAGTATGAGCTGTGACTTCATAAGCAAGCTTCACCCGGACAATATCACCTTGTAAAAGTGAAGGCCTCTTCTCAGCAAGCCCAGGAACCACCAAAGTTAGAAGATGAGCGCCCTTCCTTGTCATTTGGACACACTCCATGTTATGGCGCCTCATTTCTTTCTGAGATGAAAAAATAGGAGTGCCAAGGTTATTTAGATCACAAGAATAAAAAATCCTTATTCAATGCTTCTTAAGTATTATTGTTACCTCCAAGTTTAGCTCTTCAATGATAACTAATGCATTGAAGTAAGCTGAGTAGTTCTCAGTTGTCAAACCTTCATCAAGAACATCGGGGACCTGGTTATTCATAAACAACTCCCTGAAATTCTTCGGGATGGGGTACTCCTGAAGTACACGAGACCTAGATCTTTGGGTTTTTTCCCTTCCAGAACGGTATGGAACCACAAACTCACAGTTTTCCATGGTAAATTGTCTTCTTCTTGGACCTCTTATGTATGACCTGTTTGGAGCCAGAGACTGAGAGATCTTATCCTCAGCCAATAAGAAGACTACACGTTCAATCCTAGCATCCTCCACATCAAAATGGATGATGGCTTGCTGCAAGCCCATATCGTTTGGCTTGCAGGATAACCAAATTATTAGAGTCTGATGCGGATGCAATACTCTATCCTCCAATTCAGAACCTTGACGAAATGCTCGAACATATCTTTCGTCTGAATTGAGAGACGGCGGTTCCATCAGAGACAACGCAAACGAGTTTGGAGGATTTGATGAGAAAATCCTGATCCCCCAAAGTTCCACCTGGTCACTGCTGGTATTCTGTATAGTAATCGAACATTTGGAAGTTTCTCCTATGAGAACATGCTGAGGCGTCTCATCCTTTAAAGGAAATGGAGCCGAAATAAACACCGGTCCCTCTTCATGTGGTTCATAATCACTTGAACATTGGTTATAATCTCCGATAGTTCCCATTGACAACCAAACTTTTGACCCTACAAGAGATCCTGATCACATGCCAAGAATGGTAAGCAAGCATTTTACCAAGTACGGCAGCTCCAGCAACCACTTTTTTGCGCTTTCAAATTAAAATTTATATACAACCCCGGAAAGATATAACAATTAAACGGTATGTCCACGATTTCGAGCTTCAGAAACTACTTTTCATGACGGATAGAAACATATCCAGTGCGATCAGTTCATAAATGCAGATGCCAAAGATTTCAGAAACACAACTAATTGACGATAAGTACGAATTTACTCAATGAGCAAGATCAACTAAATGAATCTTTAATGCCGGCGCGCATGCGCCTAATCTGGCGCCATGCCCACACTCCACAGTACCAAATAAGAATTCAAACACCAACATCAAAACCATTTGGATTTAGACCTTCCAAGCATTCGAATGTGGGGTTATTGTATTTGCTAATCAACTGCTCCTTTGACACAAAGAAAGCCCAGAATCACTGTAAGTCCACGCTCCAAAAAGGACCCTTTAAAGCCATCAAAGTGATGGTTTGTGCCCTCCAGCTACTATGTTGTTCGGTGCATTCAAAAGGCAAATTACAAACAATTAACCAGAACTGCATGTCCTACGTTGAAACGCAAACTAAACCTAAGAAATCCGCATAAAAAATCAAACTTTAATGGACAAAACAAGAAAACAACGAGAACCCACCTTTGATCAGACAAAATGGAGGCCTCAAGAAGGGACTTTTTTCAGGGTGTTGTCGAGACGAAGACGATGAAGTGCGGATTGATCACTAAAAAACTAAGCTTTTTAACGAGGAGAAGAGAGGTACCACCCTCTTGGAGAAGGCAGCAACAGTGAAAGCAAGTCAATCACGGTCAATGGTCTTTAGTGATTCTTTCGCTCTCCCTCTCTCTCTCTCTCTCTACAGTCTCCCTCCTCGTTTTGTCAATTGCCTTGTCTCTTTGACCGGACGAAGACAACCGAGTACGGAGGAGGAATTTGCAAGGGCCTTCTGAATGAATCATTCATTTCACGCCTCTTCATTTGACGTAACGTTAGAACGGTGGAAAACCAAAAATTCTCTGATAGGCTGAGGAGGCCCGACAGTGGCCAGCTGTCGCCACATCAGCTCTGGTGGGGGCCATCGCATGCATACATGGCGGGACGTGATTGGAACTGATTGTCGAATTGCAAAGGAGATCGCGTAGACTTTAAGACTTTTCTAAACCATTGAATCCAGTCTGTCCGAGATAAATCTAATGAAAACATTTTATTTACTCGTTTACAACCAATTGAGATAATTTATAATTAAGTAGATCTTGCTTAGATAGTATGACAATAAAGGATTTATGAATAAAGAAATGAAATCTCGATTCCTCCCCCTTCCTAAGTTGCCTTCCTCCTTAAGTAGTTATATTTGCATATTACTTTAAGGCATCTTTGGTAAGTGTTAAATAGTGCCCGATTCTATTCTTTTAGTTTTTGAAATAAAAAAAAAAAAAAAAACAAGAATTCGTATGGTAACATTTTTGTTTTCGGAAACAAATTTATTTTTGAGAATAAATTTGAAATAGAATAAAAATAAAATAAAAAGGAGTTAAAAGTTGCTTATTTGTTCTAGAAAATAACTCCTTTTTAAAAAAAAAAAAACTTTTCTTTCTTTTTCTTTTCCTCTTCTTCTTCCTCTAATCAATCGTTGGCCACAATGATGGTCGTCGATCAACCATATGAGGTTGCTAGCTCTCGTTTGGTCAGTCGCCAGTCGGCTAGAGGAAGAAGAAGAGGAGGGAAAAAATAAAAAATAAAATGTAATAAAATTATTTTAAAAATTTTAAAAATCTAAGTCACAAAAAAATTTAAATGTCGTGCCAAACACATTTCTATTTTAGGAATAAAAATTTTTGATAGTTATCAAACATCTTCAAATGCCCATGAACTTGTCCGGGAAACAAAATTAAAAAAAAAAAAAAAAAACTATTTTTGAGCAAAAAACAAAATCGAGAATAAAATGGTTATCAAACATACCATCAATTTAATTCACACTTTACATTCGTTTGTTCTTTCCATCCTCCTTTGTCCCTCCAAAATCTTAATTAAGTTCCCTGTGAAAAGAGTAAACGTGTTAATTTGCTCACTTTAATGCATAACAATTGATAAATAATCCATATATTAGGTAGATGTTGATTTTTCTTCTTATGATTACGTCTGTTTGAGTGCCTTTCATCGATTATTTACAGATAGTGTTATTAAATATAGAATTCAACGTGCCATAACCATTAGATTATTTCATTTCCATATATTTGTAAAGGCTAGCGTCAATACTAGTCTTCACTTTGTCCTTCACGAGACATTACATGTTACAACACAACTAGTTGAAACTTGGAAGAAATTCATCATTCCTACATTTTATCCCTAAGTGGGTGAACAAGACACAAAAGCAAGATGGTAACGAAGCATTTCAGGACCTGAGAAGTGGAAACACACCAACACTTCTACTTATACACAGGTGATAGTAGTTCTGTCTGATACAGATTGGGAATCAGCACTTGTAAGCACAGAAACATTGCTTCGGAACAGGCGGCGCAGTGTACAGATCACACATGCCTCGTCCATTGAACTGGTTCTTGCAGTCCTCCCAGCATTTGTCGCCGCCTTTGCAGGTCCAAACTTTGTGGCAATCTTTTGCTTCCGCTAAGGGAACCCTCTTCTCATCTGTCGGCATTAAACAGTTCAGATCATGAGAGAAAGCCCATTTTATGTACAGTAGTTACACGTTACAAGAACTGGGGCTTTTGATCGTGAGAACTTCGTCTCATAAACAGTTAAGATCTTTTCACTGATACTGGTGTTAATTCAAGAGCAGACTTCCTATCACTGCTTATGAACAGGAAGGATAGAGCTCAAAAGAAGATTAGCTCTCTGATATAGGAAAAAGGATTGATCTCATCTTCTGTTTGCTGCTGAAAGACAGCACCCTTCCCTTCTGCACAAGTGTACATGATTTGCCTGCAAAATTATACTGATGCTTTCCCCTATATTTGCAGATCTCATGCATAAAGTTACTAAGACGGCAGTAATCTAAAAGCTAAAGTTGTCATCTTTCTTGCACGGAGTAATGCAAGAAGTAGATACATGGTCAAATATCAAGTACGAGGAAGCATCAAACAATCTGGCCCAAAGTTTTGGTCAAAGGTAAAAGTTAGTACCGCACGAGAGGATGAGCAAGAGGAGGAAGCACAAAGTGAAGTATTTAGCCATTTCTGCTAATGCTGAAAGATGCCGAACTTTGAAACACTTTTGACGAACACACTTGTTGTACACTTTTTAAGGACACACCTTCTGTTGTACTGCTTAGAGGAGATTGTGCCATTTTATACTGTCATTCTAGCAATGGAACGTGCTTGAAGAGCAAGCTTTTGTTTAGTGGAGTATGACATGGATATGGATAATCTCTGTGCAAAGCAGAATACTACACTAGTGAAGGCGATAGTGGATGATCGAGTAATGGATACTAACCCAGAAAAGCATTCTAGATTTGGAGATGTTTAATGTTTAAATGAAAATGGAGACAGGGCAAACCGCATCTTCTGATCTAGGTGTGAATTTTTTACGAGTCCCAGTGCGAATAGGCTAAGCATGCATCCGCTTTAAAGAGTTTCGCTACTTTAACAGAATTTATCAACCTAGTTCTATGATGAAATCATCATGACATAGTCAGGATTCGTAACTAATGACTTTTGCTGTGACCAATAGATGGTTTCTTTCGGATGGAATGAAGTTTTACGCTATTGAGGAAATTAGGAGTGCGTGGAAGAAAGAAGCAATACTTAATGCTCGCCGATGCATCATAGGCATTGAAAGTAAGATAGCATCATTGATCCTGCTGATTCTTGATATGAAATTGGCTTTAGTTCATCATAATTACTCTAACTAATATCTTCTTAGTACTCTCATGGATCTACTGGACAGACAACAGGGACCAGCCTTTGGTGAGTAGATTTCTAGTTCTCTTGCGAACTGCAGAGGTAAGCGAGCTTTTCAGTAGGTAGGGAGGGAGCTAAGCGAGATTTTCAGAGAGAGAGAGAGAGAGAGAGAGAGAGAGAGAGAGAGAACGGGTAACCCAGAAAAGCATTCTAGATTCGGAGATGTTTAACGTTTAAATAAAATGGAGACAGGGCAAACCGCATCTTCTGATCTAAGTGTGAATCTTCCACGAGTCCCATCACGAATAGGCTAAGCATGCATCCGCTTTAAGGAGTTCGGCTGCTTTAAGAGAATTTATCAACCTAGTTCTATGACAAAATCATCATGACATAATCAGAGTTCGTAACTAACGAACCTTGCTGTGTCTAATGGATGATTTCTTTCGGATGGAATAAAGTTTTACCCTATTGAGCCAATGGGAGTGCATGGAAGAAAGAAGCAATGCTTAATGCCCACCTATGGATCATAAGCGTTAAAAGTAAGACGGCATTCTTGATCCTGCTGATTCTTGATATGAAATTGGCTTCAGTTCATCATAATTACTCTAACCAATATCTTCTTGGAAAAAAAGTTAACCAGTACTCTCATGGATCTACTGCACAGACAACAGGGACCAGCCTATGGTGGGTAGATTTCTAGTTCTCTTGCGAACTGCAGAGGTAAGCGAGATCTTCAGGGGAGAGAGAGAGAGAAAGAGAGAGTCTGATCTTAGAATGATCTCGAATTCATAAAAGAGGAAATTCAGATGCACAGCCTGATCTGCAGACTGCAAAAAGGAAGTCATATTCCTGGTTCCGTATAGAGATTGAATCAGGGGATATGGAGATGTACCTAACTGTATGCTGTCAGGCGCTCGTGCTATGTTTTAATTTAGATAACAAAAATACGGAGGGTGGTCACATTGAAAGGAGTTGGAAAATGTTTCGTAGGCTACAAACTACAAGCCTAGATAATACGATCCAGACTAGATGTTCTCAATTCTTGCAACCAGATAATGTTAAAAAAAAAAAAAAATAGACAAATGACATGGTTCAATATTCTGATTCAACCAACTGGCATAGACTAAAGATGCCTCAATGGCTCACTGATCATAAGAACCCTGAAACTCAGTGACATGTTTAAACCACATTGAATTAGGATCTAAAGGTCTCATTGGTGGATAGGAGAAATATGCCGCATGTATAAATGACAAAATCTGCATCTTATTCATCTTCATAAACTCTATCAACTTCCGTTGTGATATCGAGAGTCGGAATAGAAAGACAGAAAATTGAAACTACAAAGCAGAATTCTGTAACTGTTTTCACATGAGACAGAAACTACAGCACACGAGGAATCTAAAGAATTCATAGCTGGACAGCATACATGTGTGGCAGATTAATGAAATGATAAATCAGCATCTGATACATAGTGTGACAGCCTGACAAATTCCATCAACTTCCTTCCAGTGTAATGTTAAAGATCAGAGAGAAAGACACAAAGAATTGAAACTACAGGGCACGATCAAATTTATGGTACAAATCCCTCAACTGTCAAGCTGCAAAAGCTGTTCCCTTCTGATCTATTTGTACATCATCCGCCGGATGGTGAAGCCTCTCCCAGGATCTTTCAAAGAGCAATCCAGCAATACCCTGCAAAAATGGGTGGATGCTGCACGCTTCATTCTTACTTCAAATGTTCTACAGTCCCAATATTCTACGCCTTAGACCTTTTGAACTCAAACCAAATCTCATAGTGGTTAAAGAGCAAGCTGTCATGTGTGTGCTTGCCAACATACTCAAGCCCTAAGCTTGTGAGCCTTCTTGTACACTCCTCACCTCCCAATCGTGAGCAAAACTTTATGTTGTGTGAAACAAATATGCGTCCTTCATGAGGTTTCAACTTGCCCACCAATCTCTCCAGTCCAACCCAGACAAGCTTATCAGGCATGTGCAGGAACACAGCACTAGCATATATCAGATCATATGTACTTCCTGAACCAAACTTGGCGAAGTCCATATCCTCGCCCCGCACAATCAAAGGGCGTTTATACAAAAGACCACGTGAGGGAAGCTCGTATCTGAATGCAGCCATTAAAGAAAGCTCATCCCTCTCTAGGCAGTGAAAGTGATCAGGATCTAAGTAACTAATGAAATGCAAGCCAACTCGGAGTGTCCCACATCCAATCTCAAGAACACGTGAGCCAGGTTTAAGGTGCACAGCCTCCGCGAGAAATTCAAACACATCACGACCCCCTGCCCAAGGCTCACCATAGTAGCTATGGTGCTCTTCGACAAGAAGCTCCCCAGGACAGGGAAGGGCAGTATGGTTGCTTGAATCTGGCTCTTCGTAATGGGATATGCCCTTGAATCTGGATATATGAAGACACTGGTCATATCTTTGAAAGCACGATCATACAAATCAAAGAAGATGCATTGTAACATAACAACCAGGTGCAAGAGATTACTAAGTGAAAAAATGCGTTCTTACACTATAATGGGTATCCTAATGGGTACGCGACATACTCCGTGGAGATGACAATCTACTTCAGAGTTTCAGATAAAAACTCATCTAATCTCTCATCAAGTTTATCACAAATCAACAACGAGTACTGAACAATCTACAATACATCAATCTCTGTTCAAGATCGAGCATCAGGGAAGAATATACAGTCAAAATGGAGCCAAAGCATGAAGAACAAGCAACCAAATGCAACTGAAGACAGGCTCCAGACTTAATTCTACAAATCTCAGCAAAAGGTGGTACACAGATTCATTCACATAAACTAAAGGCTGCCAATTTGAGATGCGAAATGATGACACGAGCCAACACTACATCTGCAGCTCCAAAATAATCACTGAGAGAGTCGTCAAACCCGACATGACACCGCGCACCGTCATTCGAACTCAGCACGACATACCCGTGCATCAGAAAAATCAAATTTTGACCATATGGGTCGAGACTTCAGTCACTCTAGCTACGAGACGGTAGCACGGAACACGAATTGCCACCCGCATTGACACGAACAATCACTCAGCACACTGCAACAGCAACAGTAGAGAAGAGAAGCGAATTACTGGTTAAGATCTTCGAGCTGTTGAGCTCGGGTGCGCGGATTGATCCCCTTCCGGAGCACGTTGTCCTGCATGTGCAGCCCGTTCGCCCCGATCTGATCCTTCAACCACTCGATATCCGCATCCGTCGGCTTGATCCTGCCCCCAATCCCGCCTCCTCCGCCGCCGCCGCCGCCGCCGCCGACGGGCACGGCGGCGGGGTAGGGGCCGGGGCAGGAGCAGGAGGAGAGGGAGAAGAAGAGGAAGAAGAGGAAGACGGCGGCGCCGAGGACCGAGAGCACGAGGACGGGGACGGTGACGACCACGCCTCGCTGGGGCGCCATGGATGCGAGCTCGGCGTGCTGATTTGGGAGATTTTTTCTAGGGATTTCGTGGCTCGCGATTCGATTTGGGGGTTTTGAATCGAATCGAAGCGGTGACGAACGGCTTCGTTCGTGTTTTTTGGGGGGCTAACGTTGTTGTTCGATCTCTTCCTTATTTTCGAGGGAAACTACAATAGTCGGTGGAGTCGTGACTAAAAAAAAATTGTGGGGTTAAATTCGTTTCTGTTCTTTTCTTTTTTTCCAGTTTGACCACTGGATTATATTTTCCTTTTCAGATTGATCCTTTTGCTAAGGAAGACTTTATGGGCCATGCTAACATGATGAGAACGTTGCAAAGTGAGGTAATTGCTTTTCTCGAAAAAGCCCATTCGACGGCGACGATAGAGCGAAAAGAAAATCCAACGGGTGATGTTTGGGTGCTCACTGGATTCGAGCAAATGACCTTAGATCTTAGTTGAATTGTACCCACAAACGTGGAAAGACATAAAGAGAGACGGGATGGCTCGATCTTTGCTGTAGATCTGGGGGCGAAAAATCTATGCATTTAAGTAAAGTTACGACGCTTGCCAATGACTCTTGTCGTCGGATCTGAAGCAAGGGGAAGATTCCTTCCATGTGTATCTAATTCTAAGCCAAAAAGGCGGTCACATCCCCCTCCAAAACTCACCCCTTCTCTCTCTCTCAAATTCGCGTTCTTATCTATCTACTATATATTTACTTCATCTCAGCAGTTACGCGCACCTCCGTTCAAATACTCGATGGCAGGATAAATCTAACCCCCGAAATAGAAAAGGACTCAATTGAAACGAAAACAGTTTAGAGTCGGCGTTAAAATAATTCCGAGAAAGTTCATCGCCGAAAAGAGGAAAAGAAGACAAAAATTGGGAATGGTGAAATAGGCGGGTCAGTCCAGGGGAAACGAAAAATCTCTCTTTCAGAATAGGGATTCGCTCTCTCCAATCTCGTTCCGACTCTGCTTCAGTTTCGTGCCCCCTCGCGACCGCGCCGGAACCGCCGTCGCCCGGCGATCGATTCGGCTCCGCCTCCGCGCTTCGGCGTTTTTCATGCGCGGCAGCCCGTGAGTCTTCGATCCCTCGAACTGTTCTCGTCTCTCGATTCCGTTCGCGCGCGCGCTCTTCTTTTGTCGTTAGCTTTTTTTTCCCGGTTGCGATTGGCGGCGTCTGTTTAGGGCACGCGGAGCCTGCGCGAACCTCGCTCGCTCGCTCGCTTGATCGATCGAGCGGAACCGAGGGGAATGAGGCTGAGGACTTCGATCGGCGTGCGGGTTGAGGTTTGAGCTGAGCTGCTGCGGGTGTGGTGTGGGGGTTGTGTGGCTGAATCGCCTGTTTCGTCGTTTCGTGTCTGGTTATGCAGTTCGCTGCGAATTGCGGCGGACGGTTGGGGTTTTCGTTGCGCTCTGTTTTAGCGGTTTAGTGTGGCCCACTGGTTTATCTGGATTGTCATTTCCGGGTGGCATCTCGGTCACGGCCTTAGATTTATTGCGGGCGCTAGATGATGTGTTTACTTACCTCGGGAGGTTACGTTTTGCGCATAGGGAGGACGGCCAATGAGTGAAAGATAGCTTGTCGACCTGAGAGAATGGGGGGACACCGTGGCGATTCATTCAATTTAATTCCTCTTTTGAAAGCTATACTTGACTCCATACTATGATATTCCCGTCTTTCTATGCGATACACTATTTGTTAGCTATTTGGTAGAGTTTCCCTATCTGCTCCGTGGCATTTAGTTTAGGGATGGAAGATGGTTAAAAATATTGTAAATCGAATAAAGAGAGTACGAAGTCATGTGCTTTAAATGTGACTAGAGCGCTCAGTTTTCCGCATCGAGCTCAGTTTTCCGCATCGAAAGACTTATGTGTGCTCAATACGAGCCATGCATTGCTTTGACTATATGATGTGTCTGATTTTAGGGTTTACTTGAATCGTCTGTATCAATTGATTATTGCCTCCCATCTTATGATTTTTTTGAACCATTTCAAATTCCAATTATCTTGAGAAGGAAGTAAGTCCATTTCTCTTTTTCATTTGCATTTTTCCTACGAACATCGGTATTTTAATCTTCCCAGTTTTCCTCTCTTCATTAGCTCTTGGGTGCAATATCTTTATTTTGTCAATGATATTCAGTCTAGGGCTTGAATCTTGTAGCTGCTTGCAATAATCTTGTGAAAAAGGTGTTCACTTGTAAAAGTTTTGAAGGCTTGGGGTTTTTCCCCACTATAAATCTAGTACATAGTATATTTGTTCCTGTCGAACATCATTACTCTCTGGTTGATGGTGTACTTCAGCTTGGGACTTGGTTCAAATTTTAGCATATTTTTTTTTCTAACCTGGGCTCATCTTCTTATTTTGCATGTTTACACCAGTCCCTTACATTATTTGATATGTGGACAATGCACCTTTTATATTCTCTTTGCTTGAATAGTAAAAATCAAGTTTGGTTGGTGGTGTACTTCCTTTCTCAATAGCTTGAACCTATGACATCAGTTTGTTCAAGCTTGAACTTCTAACTGTTATCGATGACTCTTTTGGTGTTCTCAAACAACTAAATCTGGCCACACTTAGAATGTCTGTGGGTTCATGTTTTGCAGGGATAAGTGATGGAGGATGTAAAACATAAATCTCGGAAGGAGGCAGAATCAAAGAAAGCCCATCGAGATCGTGATCATGATCGGGAAAGAGAAAGGGAGAGGAATGGGGAGAGACATCGAGATAAGGAGAGGGAAAAGAAAGAGCGCGACAGTCGACATTCTGAAAGGGAGAAGAGTAGTGATTCTGATGAGAGGTATGAGAGAGAAAGGGAGCGAGAGAAGGATAAGTATAGAGAAAGGGAAAAGGATAGAGTAAGAAGTCGTGACCGTGAGAAGGAGAAATCTAGAGAAAAGAAGAGGGATAAGGAGAGGGAAAGGGAGAGAGAAAGAGAGGATAGAGAGAAGGAGAGGGAGAAGGAGAAGAGAGAGAGGGCAAGGGAGAAGGAGAGGGAGAGAGAGAGGGAGAGGGAGAGGGAGAAAGAAAAGGAGAAGAGGGAACGTGAGAGGGAAGATAGGGAGAGAAGTAGAGAAAGAGAGAAGAGGGAACGTGATAGGGAGAAGGAAAAGGAGAGAGAGAGAGAGAAGGAGAAGGAGAAGGAGAGGGAGAGGGAGAGGGAGAGAAGGATACGAGAAAAGGAAAAGCGTCGGGAAGTTGATAGTGATTATAGTGAAGATGATTCCCAGGAGCACGGCAAGAAGCGTCGAAGGAGAGATGATGATGAGAATTATGAAGAAAGAGATCGTGAAAAGGGTAGGAGCAGGGGAAGCAAGCGCCATGAGAACAATGAAGATAGCCCGAGGAGGAGGACTGACGAGGAGGATTTAGAGAACAAAGACGATAAGCCCACTCGAGAAGAGGAATTAGAGGATGAACAAAAGAAATTGGATGAGGAGATGGAAAAGAGGAGGAGAAGAGTTCAAGAGTGGCAAGAGCTGAGGAGAAAGAAGGAAGAGATGGAGAGGGAAAAGCTCGGTGAAGTGAATGTGGAAGAAGGAAAGTCTGGGAAGGCCTGGACTCTTGAAGGAGAATCTGACGATGAGGAGGCTGCTTCCACAGTGAAACCAGATATGGATGTGGATGAAGATGAAGTTGCTGATAATAAAACTGGGGATGCCATGGTGGTGGATTCTGACAATGAAGAAACTGCTCCAGCTTTAGAAGAAATGGAAAATGGTGCTGGTGGAGATGAGGAAATTGATCCATTGGATGCCTTCATGAATGATTTGGTGTTACCTGAAGTGGAGAAGCTGAATAATGCTGTGCCTACTGCAACTGCAGCCGACGATAATTCAGAAATGAAGAGAAAAGATAAGAAAATTAATATGAGTAATGGAAAACAGGTGAGGAATGGTCCAAGTAAGTCTATGGGAAGAATTATCCAGGGGGAGGATTCGGAACCTGACTATGTAGATCTTGAGAATGAGGGAGATCATACAGAAGATGAAGATGATGACGAGTTCATGAAAAGGGTCAAGAAGACAAAAGCTGAAAAGCTGTCCTTAGTTGACCATTCTAAGATTGATTATGAACCATTTCGCAAGAATTTTTACATTGAAGTAAAGGAGATTTCGAGGATGAGTGCTGAAGAGGTAGCTGCATACAGGAAACAGCTGGAATTGAAGCTTCATGGAAAAGATGTGCCAAGACCAATTAAAACATGGCACCAGACAGGACTCACAAGTAAAATTCTGGAGACTATAAAAAAGCTTAATTATGAGAAGCCAATGCCTATTCAAGCTCAGGCTCTCCCGATAATCATGAGCGGTCGAGACTGCATAGGTATTGCAAAAACTGGTTCTGGCAAAACCCTTGCATTTGTGCTGCCAATGTTGAGGCACATCAAGGACCAGCCACCTGTTGTAGCCGGAGATGGGCCGATCGGTCTGGTGATGGCACCTACGAGAGAGCTTGTCCAGCAGATACACAGTGATATAAAGAAGTTTGCCAAAGGAATTGGTGTCAGATGTGTGCCTGTTTATGGAGGTTCTGGTGTTGCCCAGCAAATTAGTGAGTTAAAGCGGGGTACTGAGATTGTTGTCTGTACTCCAGGTAGGATGATTGACATTCTTTGCACTAGTGGAGGCAAGATAACAAATCTGCGTGGGGTCACATACTTGGTTATGGATGAAGCGGATAGAATGTTTGACATGGGTTTTGAACCTCAGATCACTAGAATTGTCCAAAATATCCGTCCAGACCGTCAAACTGTTCTATTTTCTGCCACTTTTCCTCGTCAGGTTGAGGTTCTGGCCCGTAAGGTCTTGAACAAACCTATAGAAATTCAGGTTGGTGGCAGGAGTGTTGTGAACAAGGACATTACCCAGTTAGTCGAGGTGAGACCGGAAAGTGAAAGGTTCCTGAGACTGTTAGAATTGCTTGGTGAATGGTATGAGAAGGGGAAGATCTTGATATTTGTTCATACTCAGGCAAAATGCGATGATTTGTTTAGAGATATGCTGAGACATGGGTATCCGTGTCTCTCACTTCATGGGGCCAAAGATCAAACAGACAGGGAGTCCACGATACATGATTTTAAGAGCAATGTGTGCAATTTACTGATTGCTACTAGCATTGCTGCCAGGGGACTTGATGTGAAGGAGCTTGAACTGGTGATTAACTTTGATGTTCCTAATCACTATGAAGATTATGTCCACCGAGTTGGTCGGACAGGTCGAGCTGGTCGTAAAGGCTGTGCTATAACATTCATATCAGAGGATGAAGCTAGATATGCGCCAGATCTTGTCAAGGCCTTGGAACTTTCTGAACAAGTAGTTCCTGACGATCTAAAAGCCCTTGCTGATGCTTTCATGGCTAAAGTGAATCAGGGACTTGAGCAAGCTCACGGGACTGGTTACGGAGGGAGTGGTTTTAAGTTCAATGAAGAGGAGGATGAAGTTAGGCGAGCGGCCAAAAAGGCACAGGCCAAAGAATATGGCTTTGATGAAGACAAGTCTGATTCAGATGATGAGGATGAGGGGGTCCGGAAAGCAGGTGGTGACATCTCACAGCAGGCTGCCCTTCAATTAGCTGCCCTTGCTGCGGCTTCCAGAGTCAGCACAGCTTCAAATGTGACTCCTAGCACAGTTGGTCAGATGCCAAATGTACTTCCTTCTGCCCTTCCTGGTGTTCTTGGTTCCACAACTTCTGCGGTTCTACCGGGGACTCTGCCGGTTTTGCCCACTGACGGGGCTGCCCGTGCAGCAGCTATAGCAGCTGCCATCAATCTACAGCATAATCTTGCAAAGATTCAAGCTGATGCCATGCCCGAGCACTATGAGGCTGAGTTGGAGATAAATGATTTTCCCCAGAATGCTCGGTGGAAAGTTACCCACAAGGAAACTTTGGGCCCTATTTCAGAATGGACAGGTGCAGCCATTACCACCAGGGGTCAGTTTTTCCCTCCTGGCAAAATACCAGCTCACGGAGAGCGGAAGCTCTACTTGTTCATTGAAGGTCCTACCGAACAATCTGTCAAGAGAGCTAAAGCAGAATTGAAACGTGTTTTGGAGGATGTCACAAATGCAGCACTATCACTTCCTGGTGGAGCCCCACAAGGCAGATATTCAGTTATTTAAGTGTAAGGACACAATACAGTTATATCTTACTCAATATGTTTTTGGCTATTTTAGTTTACAATGATTATAAAGCTCCTTTGCAAGAAGAGACAGGAAAATGACCTGGTTTTCTCGAACATTATGTCTCCCATTCCTATTAGTTGAATTTCTTACGTTAGGTTATGAGTTGTGCTTAGGGGACTCTTGTGATTCCTTTCCCCTTTTGATTCCCTTTTTGTTTGTTTATCTTGCGGAGCGTGGGATGTAAGTCTGTGATGGTGTGTGCCAGTCCCTGCCAAGCGCAATTCCTGTTGTGACTGAGAGATTGATTAGTTCCATGGTGCGACTTCTTTTTCGACACCTTTTTGATTGAAAGCATTTAGAGCTTGTAATGCAATCTAAGTTTTGTCTCTGTTGTACATGTTTTTGTTCCCCAATACTTTGATTTATCATTACTTAGTTGTGCCTTTGCAGATTTGAGGACGATGGTTGCCTGCTCAAAGGTGTTGTGCATCTCAAATTATGAAGATTTGACTGTGCATGCCAGCCACTCTACCGGTACTAGCGAGGAGAATGGGCATATGCATGTTATTTGTTTGAGGGTTGCACTTCTTGAATGAGTAGGGATGGTGTTTCTTCGTAACCATTGGTTCATACTTTTTTTAAAGGAAAATATCTGTCGCTTCTGTGCCCGGATATGTGTCCCTCTCCTTTTTATGGTGCAGGAATGCTGGAGGTGACTATGAAGAATTCTTCTGCTGTCGCCACTTCTCATTGTGTACTGGCATCATGATTTTTCACATCCTTCCTTGCTCTTTTGAGCTGGAGGAGATTATGACTGTACAGAGGTCGCCCATTGTATGAATTCTCCTTTTTGACATTTCCGTGTGAATCATTAGAACGGTAGCATACTCAAGCTGAGATCGAGCAATAGCAAGATACATTATGAATTACAGTTACGCATCCTTGTCGTTAAGTTCTTTTGCTGATTTGTTTGTCGAGCTTTGACTCGAGAGGTCTGACGATAGAAGATGAAAATCGTACCCCATGCGATGATTTAATAATCCGCACAGGATAAGGGGTGAAAATATATTTATTCAATTCGGGTTGTGCCGCAGATGGCTCGTGGCCCAGCCGGTTGGCCCTGTAATTATTGGTGGCTGGACCCTAAGATGTTGCTTTTTCGTTTGCTGGAAAGGACAGGGCATCAATCTCAGACCTTCTTGCTTTATGTAGTGTTTCTGTGAGGACACGACATGAGAAAGTTTCGAGCGTGGATGGTTCACAATCAGTAACTATTCCGCCTTTGGATCGTGCCGTGGTCATTTCTTTTCTCGGTTATAGTATGCTATCATCATTGTTTGAATAGGTTTTTTTTTTTTTTTTTTTTTCCTGTCCGTCATTATTCTAGTATTGTTCCGATTCTTTCCCTGCTATTCTCGACAAGGTATTGGCTGGTGGTAAGCTTGAGCAGAGCCACATGATTCGAGCCGTCCGGACCTTTATTTAGAGACATGATTGGAACTTGATTGTTGGAGCGACGATGCTCCGGGCGTTATATGGTGATGATTAGCGGCTGTTATCACAATTCGCAAGAGGGTCATTGCTTTGTTTATTGGGTGGCGTTAGTCAATATCAGGCTCATCACAAAAGAGAACTTTCAAGGGTGTGTGCCTGTGTGGGTCTCGCACGTTAGGCAGAAAAATCAGACAGTCTTATCTTGAGAAGCCATCGTGAACTCAATCAAAGGAGCAATTCAAGATACAAGGCTTCATGCTTTCCTGCTCGAAAAAGGCAGGCTTTCCAGCTTCATCTAGCCATGCCAACAAACGGTCCAAGTCAATTCTCAAGATGGACAGTTTCTTAGTCGCAGGACCTCAATCGGTGTTGCCATTCGATCGTACGATCTGCAAAGTCCGACGGACTGGCTTCGGTCGACCCCTAGCTGCACCGGCCTTCGAGGGTGGAGGGGTATCATCTAGGTGGTCTCCGATCTTGGTTATAAAGGACGAGCCATGGAGCGACTCCGGTTTGATGAGGTTCTTGTAACTGAAAATAAATAAATAAATAAAATAAAATAAAAAGTCTAGAAGTTTCTTAGGGAAATTAGTGTATGATGCTAATCCTGTGTAGAAGACACTTCTTTCACGCTGAAACTAACGACGCGCATGAGGCGACATGTCATGGAAAAAGGGACAGCGACAATTCAGTGCCTCTACGCCTCCGGTCTCGAAGAGAAGCCTCCTCTTCTCCTTTCTTTATGAAAACGACAATAGAATCAAAAGTCAAGGGTTGTTAAAGCGTAGCTCCCTTGAATTTTAAGGATGAATTTTTGTTTTTGAAATATAAATACAATTTTGTTTCGACGAGAAAATCCACTTTGAATATCTTGAGTCTCGGTTCCATCGGGCGTTGTATTAATCTTATAGATCGAGCAATACGTCAATTAAGATCCAGATGAGTGGGTCAAGTATATTTTTCTGGAGAGGATATCTAACTTTTCTTATTGTAACCAAGCGTTGTGTGTTAGGCTTTATTCGTTTTACAAAAAATAAATGATCCGAAAAATATTTTTAAAAAAATAATCATTTATATTACTTGAAATAATCAATCAAAGAATATGTTATGTTTAAGTATTTTTATAGATAATTAATTAAAAAAATTCATTCATTTATTTTTATAAACAATGTAAACAATCATTTTTAATAAAATATTTTTAAAATTATGTATTTTTTATGAAAAAACATATCCTTTTTTCTTTGTCTGAAAGTTTGTACTGTAACGGGGTTTGGTTTAAAGTTAGAAAAAGGAACGTAGCCGGCGGCAATTTCCTTCGTACGAGAAAGAATATCCAATAAGAGACAAAGGAACATATTCGCCCCACCCAAATTCTGAAGCAAAAGAGTTGGATAAGCAAAATCCATTAACTGCCCATTCATCCGTCTCTGTCTAAAACAAATCGAAAGAAGATTTTTATTTTTATTTTTATTTTAAAAAGAGTATCAACTAATTTAATTTCTAATTCTTGCCATTGAATAAGACAATCATGTTTTTCCGAGAATATGGAACATTATCCAAAAAATTTTGAACCCATCTTTGGGCAGGTTAAATTCAATACTAAATCTTTTAATTTATCCAATTTAATCTCGAACCTTGTAACGATTTACCGATATAGTCATTTCGCTCAATCTTGATTTGAAATTGCTGATGTGATAATTCAATAAGCGCTGCTGGTCCTACGTGACATAACTGACTTAATAATTTGATTTGTAATTCTTGTATTTAATAAGACAACCATGCTTTTTCAAGAACGGGGAGAATGTCCAAAAAATCTTGAACCCTCAAATTCAATCAAAAACTTTCTACTTTGGCCAAATTAGCTTCGAGTTTTTGACGATTTGTCGATATAGTCCATCCAGCTATTCTCGACCAAAAATTATTGATGAGGTGATTCTATCAGCATTGGCCATCTTACATGGTACAACCAACCTAATAATTTAATCTATAATTCTTGCTATTTAATAAGACAACCATGTCTTCCCGAGAATAGAGTAAATTGTCCAAAAAATCACGCACCTATCATGAGGTAGTTAAATTTGATTATGAACTTCTTAATTTATTCCTATTTAATCCTGAATCTTTTAACGATTTATCGATATAATCCTTCCAATCAATCTCGACCATAAATTGTTGATGTGGTGATCCATAAGCACCGACTAATTTATATGGCATAACCAACCTAAAGATTTCATTCTTAATTCTCGCTAGTTAATAAGATAGCCATGTTTTTTCAAGAATAGGAAAAATCGTCCAAAATTTTTTTAAACCCACGGTGGGATGGTCAAACTCAATCCTAAACTTTTTAATTTATGCCAATTTAGTCTTTAACCTTTCGACGATTTGCTACGATCCTTCCAGCCAATCTCGATCGGAAATTACTAATATGATGATCTAGTCAGAGTTGTCCACCTCACGTGGCACGACTGACATTAATATGGATGATATTTGTAATTTCATTTTTCGTTTTTCTCTCTTCTTTTTTTTTTTTCCTATTTCCCTCCGCCGCCGTTCTTGAGTGGAAATCCTTAGTCAGGACATCAAACGGGAGAGAAGGAAAAATAAAAAAATAAAAAAAATAAAAAAATCGCACGGGCGGGTGCAGGATAACGGAGCCGTACACCCGCGGGCACCGGATCGCCAGCGATCGGCACCGAGGTTCCTCCTCCTCTACGTCGTTAAAACCTCCTCCCCCTCCCCAAACAAAAAAAAATAAAATAAAAAAAGAAGGCCCGAGTCAAAGGGACAAGATCGCCCACGATAAATCCGAAAACACCCCATCGCCACGCCCCTCTCTCTCTCCCTCTCTCTCTCTCTCTTCCTGTGTCAAACTCAGCTGCTTCTCTCTCCTCTCCATCTCTCTCTCCTTCTCTCTCTCTCTCCTCCGCTCGCGCACCATTATCGGAGACGACAACCGCAGCTTCCCCAGCGCGGCGCCAACGGAAACGGTCGCTCCGGGGTGGGGGGAAGAGCGCTCCTACTTCTTCGTCGTCCCCGCCTGAGGTTAGGGTTTCTGCTCCCGCATCCTCTTCTGCTTCTCTCTCTCTTATCTCTCTCTCTCTCTCTCTATACGGCGTCGTCGCGCGGTCGGCAGGAGCCGGAGCCGGCGCGTCTTCTTCCTTTTCTGATCCGATCATCGTCGCGGCCGGACCGGCCGAGCGACGAGGGCTCCGTTTGTAGGATCGGCCTCGTCCTGATTTGTGCGTGTAGATCAGTTGGTCAGTCGACCGGCCGGATTGACCAGGACTTTCCTGGTTTTGGGGATTGGTTCGCTCTCGATTGTGTCGGGAGTTTCGGATGGCGAAATGTGGATTTGACGGCCGCGGCGAGAGTGAGGTCCGGGGATAGGCTGTTGCGGTGCTTTTCTGGTAGATGAGAGAGTTTGGGGGGGGGGGGGATGGTGCGGTTGGAAGTTTAGGTAGGAGAGATTGTGCGTGAGCGGCGGAAGATGTTGAACGGAGGGTAGCGTGATTGTGATTTCGGATTTTGAGTTTGGAGAGTCGAGTCTGTGAGGTAGGCATAGATATTTGTTCTCGTCTCTGGTGTTTTTATGGCTTGGGTCGCCGAGGACGACGAAATTATCGCCTGTCACGGTAAATTCAATGGAGTGGAGCTCTAGTTCGTGTGCGTCTTTGCGTGCTTAATCTGTGGCGAGTGTGGTCTTTTCTGTTCTTGCATGAACCTGTCAAGAGTGCTTAGCATGATTTCAGAAGTTCCTAATCCATGGCTTTATCGTGGAAAATGATGCTCCTGGTCTGTCGTGTGTATGCACGCGTGCGCGTCAATGTTGTCAAAAATTTTAAATTGTTAATTCTTCGATTACATAATTGTGTGATTTCCAACAAGTATAGGAAAAATTCTCTTCCTCTCTTTTTTTTTTTGGATTAGTAGGAAAACTTGTCTTTTGTCCATTTGTGCATGGTACTTTTCCAGAAGTTGCTCCCTTTTCTTATGTTGCTACGATCAGAAAATGTGAAGCTGAGCTGCATGGAGATGAAAATCTTTCCTCACTAATCACCTCGGACGTGTTGCTAAAATAGTACTAAGTCACTGAAATACTCGGGATGCACTTACCCTACGCACCAAATATGTGAAACCTGTATATGCAGCCATGTGCGAATTGAGTTATAGGTGCATGAAGACAACAACTGTCTCTCAACAACTACCTCAAATTCTAAAATGTTGTCCTTCATGCTTGGCTTTAAGCATCTTTGTTTTGTCACACGAATGCCTTTTTTTAAAATTTTTTTTTTTTTAATCTCTTTTGAGTATTCTCCTATTCGTCTCTTTTCAACTTTCTTTGATAAATGTGTGTAGCTTTAAGAAATCTACTTTGGGTCCTGTTTTATTTCAATATTTCAATTCATGCTCATAGTTTAATTCTATATAATCTGCCACAGTTCTGAAAATTACGTTAAACAAATGAGCTAAGTAACATGCAGTGAACTTATTGTGTATGCAAATTAAGATGGTTAATTAATTGTTTATCTTCTTATAAGGACAATTATATTAGTATCGGTGGATGAATCTTTTCCTTTGAAAGCATTTTATACAGCAATGTATGTCCGTAGCCTGCTGGTGCCTACAGAAAAGAACATTCTTGGGTGGTTCTTTTCCATTTGAGGCCTCTCATCTCTATGGCATTATGTATGTTGGAATCTTCTTTGGATAGACTGGAATTCAGTGATAGAATAGCTAGCCTGGATAACTAATTTTTTTTAAGGTCCAGGTTGTTGTGCTCTTCTCAACTCTCTATAAATAATGAATATTCAAGTATGTCAAAGAATACCTAGGTACCAGGCTAGAGGATGTCTGGAAGAAGTCAACTACTGGACATTTTTTAACCAAATTTCTCAAGCATATCTGAGATTCAATTGAGAAAATAGAAGAAAAGCTTACCATAGAAGATACTGTAAAGAAAATTTCCCTTTAACCATTTGTGTATTTCAATTGCAGAGGATCCTGAGATGCACCGCGTGGGTAGTGCAGGAAACACGGCCAGTTCTACCCGCCCTCGCAAAGAGAAGAGGTTTACTTATGTATTGAATTATGCCGATGATGCAAAGGTTAGTAGCATCAGTCCTTTCTTTTATTTGATGTACATTTTAGGGTTTTATTTTATCAAATTTAACAGATTTTGTGCTTTGCTTAGGTTGGACCCATGTTCGTCTAGTTGATGGAATTTCTAATTTATGATTGTAGAAACTTGATTTAAAGGCATCAGCAGGCATCATAATGTAAACATCTTCAGGAGTGTCTTAGGAACTCAAAGAGCTTTGTTTGCTGGATATGAGTTACTAGTAATACCGTTCACTTGATATATTAATTTTAAACTATAGCAAGAAATGTCATGCTGACCACATGCCTAGTTTCAATCTTTGCCTTCCAATGTTACTTTAGAGAACCTTTTTGTGTGCCCCGTACTACTTTTACCATCACAAATGTCGAGTTTGCAGACAACTGTATCTTCTTCCGTTTGATTTGGGTAGTTCTTCCCCCTTAGTAACAAAGAGATGCTTTATGTGATATGTTAAAATCAAACTTCTGTTGGTGATACCAAATAAGTTTTGTTTACTCAGTCATAGCAAACAACTTTAAAACCTTATCATTGTTGTTGTTTCTCTGTATGCAGCATTGTGCAGGTATAAATTGTTTAGCCTTATGGAAGTCAACATCAGATGTGGGTGATTACCTTTTTACCGGGAGCCGTGATGGTACTTTGAAGAGATGGGCATTGGACGAAAGCACAGCTACTTGCTCGGCTACATTTGAGTCACATGTCGATTGGGTGAGGTCTTTTTTGCCCTTTCTTTATTAGTTGTGACAACTTCCTTTGGTTTCACTAGGAATATATGTTTCTAGTTCCTGGGGCGTTCATATTGAGTGTTCCTCAACAGATTCTGCATTAATGGTGGAGAACAATGGCAACAACCTTTGAAGACTTACAAGATGCATGCCAAATAAAGATTTGCTGTTTCTTTCGTAAATAATCAAGAATCTTCTTGAGTGATTTGGGTCTATTAGGATTTTAATAAGTTTCCCTTTCTTAGTTGGACTTGGAAAAATGTTCCTTTTCCTAGTTGGTAGTTGGTATATTTTTCCAAGTTTTATTAGGATATATAAGGTTTCTTATATTGACTTGGAGCAGTACTTTAGAGTCTTTATATATGGTTTTAATTGTCTCCGTCGAATTGAGTTGATGATTGTTTAAATTTGGCAATTTTGTTGCTTTGGAATTGTGTGATACAGTTCCTCTCTTAGTTGTGTGATGCTTAGGAAGCTTTTGGTGTGAAGTTTGAAGATTTATTCTTTGTTGTGGGACTCGTCGTCCTACATTCCTAGCTGGGAAATAAGAAACCTTATATATCCTAATAAAACTAGTAGAACACATATCCACTACCAACTAGGAAAAGGAAACTTATTAAAATCCAAATAGACTCCAATCACTTGAGAAATTTCTGATTAATCCACGAAAAAAAACACCAAATCCTCTTTTGGCACACCTTTTGCAAGTGTTAAATTGTTATTGCCATTGTTCTAGACTTGGGTTTGTTCTTTAGATTTCTTTTATGCAATTGAATTTCTATGTAGTGCTTGGTTATCCTTGTGCCCCGGAATATGAATAGGAGACATTTGAGAATGTATCAGTAAATTTGATGTCATGTTTTTGCAAAACCAATATAACATCAGTAAGTATTGGTTTTGCAGGTTAATGATGCTGTCCTTGCGGGTGATAACACCCTTGTCTCTTGTTCTTCAGACACAACTCTAAAGGTAATATCTAGTTGATTATTGTTATCCCTGTAATATTGATATAATATCGAGGGATTTTTTTAGTTCTTTGATTAGTATTTTCCTTATACATTTTCCTTTGTGATTTTGAAAAAAATAGACCTGGAATTGCTTGTCTGAGGGAGCTTGCACGGGGACTCTTCGTCATCACTCTGACTATGTCACTTGTCTTGCTACAGCAGAAAACAATGTAATTTCCTTGGCAATATCTCTGTGATAACCTACATTCTGAAAGGTTCCCTAACTTGCAGCCCGATAAGTTTTGATGGAATTAGTTCAAATTAAGCATTGGTCCTTACTTCATATATTTTAGGGAAGCCAGTTTCTGATTGTTCTGTAGTGTCATGCATTTTAGAGGAATGTTGTTGCCTCTGGTGGCCTTGGTGGGGAGGTCTTCATCTGGGATCTTGAAGCAGCACTTGCCCCGGCCTCAAAGTCTAGTGATCAGATGGATGATGATTGTTCCAATGGCATCAGTACTAGTGGGAGTTCTCTACCTGTTAGTGGTTTGCGCAGCATTGGTTCAAGCAACAGCATTTCTACTCATCCCAGTCAGTCTCCTGGCTATGTTCCAACTGCGGCTAAAGGTCATAAGGAGTCGGTTTATGCACTTGCTATGAATGGAAGTGGAACGATTCTTGTTTCTGGTGGAACTGAAAAGGTACATTTTTGTCTGTGATGCTCATCGAGAATTTGTCATGATCCTTCACTGGAGGTTTTCAGTTTAGAGTTGATAGTAGTTGGATGTTATAGAAGGCATATTCCAGTGACACTCAAACTTGAGTATCTGCCTTTTGAATTCATTTTCTTAATCACTAAGACTGCTTGTATAATATTATCAATTGCTGCATTTTATTTCCATATACATGATTCTTTTGCTCGTTCTCTTTTTAAGTGCTTGTACTGTATTTCAGCAGAAAGAGAAGTGCTCATTGTGTATAAATACGAAATTTTGCAATGATGGATATCATATGGTTTTCCTTTAGGTCGTGCGTGTTTGGGATCCAAGAAGTGGTTCTAAGACTATGAAGCTTAAAGGGCACACAGATAATATTAGAGCTCTACTTCTTGACTCTTCTGGCCGGTTAGTTTTACGTAGTATTGACTTCTTTATGCAGATGTTGCATGAGATATTATACTTCTTATTTTGCACATTAGGATTTGTGTTAGTTAATCAGGTTATAGGAGAGAAGGTTGTGTTGGAAAGGAGAGTTAGGATTGATGTAGATGCTTTGCTTCACATTTTTGGCAATCCTTATCCTTAAGGGATAATAGGAAGGTCAGGGCACTTATAATCCTTTTTTTTCCCTCTCTCTCTCTCTCTCTCTCTCTCTCTCTCTCTCTCTGCGTGGAGGACTGGCAGTTAGAGCAGTGTTTGTCTATGGTAGTTGTGCACAATACTGAGGCATTCTGT
The DNA here is from genome assembly GCA_014182395.1 of Eucalyptus sp. ANBG9806169. NCBI lineage: Eukaryota > Viridiplantae > Streptophyta > Magnoliopsida > Myrtales > Myrtaceae > Eucalyptus > Eucalyptus sp. ANBG9806169. Next base: position 40,975,800 of record CM024580.1, read on the forward strand.
ATATGAGATGGTCTATAATTTCATCAGTCCTGGATACTTGCAAGTTTGGCCTGTCTTGTTGGATGCAGATGCCTTCTCAAAGTTATATTCTTATTAGAATTGTCTTGGTATTTCCATTTGCAGGTATTGCTTATCAGGATCCTCTGATTCTATGATCAGGTTGGCATGTGATTTCCTTTATTCGTCTTTCATATCATAGCTGTGATATTTTGATTCATGTGGATGTAGGGTGTTGGTGTTATGACAATTTCATGTTTTGGAACTCTAGGATATGCTTCAGAATGTTGCTTTCCCATAGGGGTAGGTAGTAGTGGCATGGCTAGGTAGTTGATGGGAACTCTATTATGTATCCTAACTGGCTATTTTGCGGGCAAGAATGAACCGTATTTTCTTTGTTCCTTGTAGCATCATTTATTTGCATAGCGCAACCTCCTGTCTGTTGTTGAGGAATCGATTCATTTGTTTTATTTGTGTCTGTGTCTGGTGTCATCTTCCCTCTTTCTGATAACAAAAAGACATAGTATTATAAGCAATTCTTCTTATGTGTGCTTTGGAAACATCAATTGGTAGGTGAGTCTATCATATCACTGGGATCATGTCCTGCAGATCAAAGTCTTTCTGTAAATTTTATGCGAGTTGGATCTCCTGAAAGTCTTGTTAATATGAATCTACTGTGAAGTCACTTCTTTTGGACTATGCTCAGTGCATTGGCTCACATTTTCAAACCATGTTAAACAAGTTTTTTTCCATCTGATCCTGGATCAAACACGAAATTTCTTCAAGACATGCTTGTTTTGAGTTTGATTAGCCTTGAAGTTGAAGATACATTTTTATAAAGTATGATTCTCTTGTAATCCAAGAATTACTAGTTGATAGTTTTTCAATCTTCTGGCAGACATGTGCAAAGTAATGCAGTTTTTCTCTGTCAAAACTCAAGATTTGGGGAGATGATGTATCATGGTTTAATTAAAATTGTGTGGAATCAAATCAAAGGGAGGTATAAGGGCGCTAGCTCCCTTCTCTAGTAGCGTTTTTGTTTTGTTGGTAGTATGCTGTTTTTTGGGTTTGGTGTGAAATAGTATAGGCTTTTGTTCAAATTCTCTCTCCCCTTTCCCTCTGAATGAGCTTGCTCACTTGGGTAGAAGCCGATTTGCACAAAAGCGAGCTCATTGAAATGAAATAGAGAGGCACAAGTGCAAGCTCATTGTAGTTGGCAACTCCAATGGTGTATTATAGAGCCCAGTTGACATCTGGTGGCGTCTTGCAGATCTTATACCTGTGACTGTACTGTGTCCCAATATTATTTTGGCGTGAATAGGCATATCTATGTGATACCTTTATCATCAGAAATACTTAATTGCAAACTTTTGTTTCTTTCTTTATGTAAATGGTATGTTGATCTGATTGTTCATTTCTTCTCCTAGACTGTGGGATCTTGGTCAGCAGCGATGTCTTCATTCCTATGCCGTGCATACCGATTCAGTTTGGGCCCTTGCCAGCACTCCGACATTTAGTCACGTCTATAGTGGTGGCCGAGACATGTCGGTGAGTGTAGTTTCTTTGAGCATCTTTGACTGTAAATATGAAATTATCTTTTGTTTTGCATGCACTGCTGGCATTTCTAATAGCGATAGTGATGACTAGATGTCTTTATCCGCAGTTGTACTTGACCGATTTGTCAACAAGAGAGAGTCTTTTACTTTGCACGGAGGAACACCCTGTCTTGCAATTGGCATTGCATGATGATAGTATATGGATTGCGACAACAGATTCTTCCGTACATAAATGGCCTATTGAAGGACGTAACCCACAAAAAGTTCTTCAAAAAGGCGGCTCATTCCTGGCGGGGAATTTGTCCTTCTCAAGAGCAAGAGTATCTCTAGAAGGATCTACCCCTGTAAATGATTCTCCTCCTTTACACCCAAGCTAATTATTCAAAGATTCTGTTCGAGGCTGAGATTGTAAAAACTAGCAATTGCAACCTCGTGATCTCATGGTTCTTATGCATTATTTGCCATTTGCTGGCAAATGTCATAGTCTTAGTTAAGATATGGTTTTGTTGTAGTCATTCTGCATTTGATGCTTTTGAATGTCGACTTTTAGGTTATTTGCACAACTTCTCCATATAGGTGGGTTTAGTTGCAGTGTGACCTTATTAGACTTTAATAATCTGCAACCAGTCCTGATTGAATCTTGATTCATAAGGAGAATTTTTTATTTTTTTTTAAAATTTATTTTGTGCTTCATAGTCATTTTTGGCCATTTTGCTGGTTATTTATATCTCATATCGATATTGAAGAAGCTTATGCAACCTCAGATGTGAAAAACACAGAAAGAAAATTTCTTCCTTACTTTATCCTGTAGTATATGCAATTTTGTTGGTTTTGTTTCCTTCAACAACATTTGAATTTGTTTACATGGTTATGTAGTTTTGTATTAAATTAGCAGGAGTACATTTAATGTAAGACTAGAAGTTGTAAGGTCAAGAAAGGATACTTGCATTTTTCCTCTGAGAAGTTTACATAAATTTATCTCCTTCTGTTGCTTGCATTCTTGTTTCTCTCATTGCTGGCAATTGTTCTGCATCTGATTATCTGGTTTAGGAATTTCTGACAAACAAATGATTACTGGTACAGCTTCCTGTAATTAAAGAACCGAAGCTTACCATCCGGGGTAATCCTGGAATAGTGCAACATGAAATTTTGAATAACAGAAGGCATGTTTTGACTAAGGTGAATATAGTCTGTAATGCCCCATTCTTTTCTTTTTAACAGTCGCTGCGGCTGTTGGGCGCTTGTTTGAATGGGTGGTCCTAATGGGATTTGTTATTTTCCCAATAGGATTCGGTGGGTTCAGTGAAACTATGGGAGATTACAAGAGGCATTGTGGTGGAGGATTATGGAAAGGTCAGATTAGTGACTTTTTTTTCTCTATAGTTTGATTTAGCTTAATTTCTTAATATTTAGTGTGTTATTCTTGTGATTAGCTTTCTATATTCTACTTGCATTTTTTCTGTTTATTTCACACTTTCTATGTGGCAACTTCAGTATAATTCATGGTTTTGATGCTTCTGATATAATATTCTGATGTTAGGTATCCTTTGAGGAGAAAAAAGAAGAATTATTTGAGATGGTAAGAACCGTATAGCTACTACTATGATTTGTAGTTCTGTCATACGATAAGATTGTTTCTACTTACTAGTGTGTGCTGTGTCAGGTAAGCATTCCTCCGTGGTTCACTATTGATACCAGGCTGGGTAGCTTATCTGTCCATTTGGATACTCCACAATGTTTTTCTGCGGAGATGTATTCAGTAGATCTAAACATATCTGGGAAGCCAGAAGATGATAAGGTGAAATATGTGCTGGTTTCCTTATCTCTATTTTGTATGTTAGACGTTATGCTTGTATATTGTTCAGTGATAGTGGCTTCTCTATTATTTTGCTTCTTCTTTGGGCTGAAGATTGTTGATTTACACATATAATATGAGCCCTTTATGGTTTAGTACTGCTGATTCTGTTCTGAGAGAAAAGAGGTAGTGAAAGTGGGGTGCGACGTCTGAAAGTTTTTTAAAACATTTTAATTGTGCAGGTAAATTTAGGTAGAGAAACTCTTAAGGGTCTCTTGGTTCATTGGTTGACCAAGAGACGACAAAAAAGTGGGCCCCAGGTGTCAGCAAATGGCGATATGTTATCTGCGAGGGATGTTGCTGCCAGGAGTCTTAGCCATCCAAGGATAGAAGTCGATGGAAATGCTGAAAATGATTCCTCAGTGTATCCTCCATTCGAATTTTCAACTGTCTCGCCTCCATCCATCATCACTGAAGGTTCTCATGGAGGTCCGTGGAGAAAAAAGATTACTGATCTGGATGGAACTGAAGATGAAAAGGACTTTCCTTGGTGGTGTCTGGACTGTGTCTTGAATAATCGCCTGCCTCCTAGAGAAAATACCAAGTAAATTTTTTTCATCAATCATTACGTGCCGTCCACTAGTATACCAATTCTGCTTGCTTGACAAGATACTATTGATTTACAGTTGTTGCGCTTTTGCATGTGACTTCTATTTTTAGCCATTAGTAAGATTTTACCAATTTACTCACTAGTAGTCATGCATTTGTTAATATAGATTAAATGCAGGCCTTTCTTAGTAATTCTGCCGATGTGAAATCTGTTTACTTGTTTGCTGTTGGTTGTTTTGTTGATTCTTGCTCCTTTTGTTGGATTTAATGGGAAAAGAAAACTTTGGATGAATGTTTACAACCTCAAAACCAAGGGGTTTTTAGTCGATTTAAATGTTTTTAGTGCCACTTGTGCATTTTAAATTTGGTTGGATGATTTTGGCTCCTGCAAGCTTCCTAAACAATCTCCCAGAACTAATAATTTTCTAGAGTTGTGATACCTATTCTAAGGTTCTGCATCTACTTCCCTGGGCTGTCTAGGTTATTTCTGCTATCTAGTTCATTTGTCTATTTATTTCTGATTTTGACAATCTCTTTTGATTTTTTTTTTTTTTTGGGGCAAAAAAGGAAAAAGCAAAGGGGGAAGGGGGGTGGGGGATAACTTTCTATAACTTTATCATGGTACTAATTTCATTAGCTTGAAGGTAGATAAAGAATTTTCTTAGCACTATGCTTAATGGATGTACTCGTGTTCTTTTTTCCCCTTTTGATGTTGAGGTGATGTCAAATGCTTGTCTGATGCTATTTGTACAGGTGTAGCTTTTACCTGCATCCATGTGAAGGTGCAACTGTTCAGATCCTTACACAAGGGAAACTAAGTGCTCCTAGGATACTGAGGATCCATAAAGTAAGTTTATCGAATGGAGCATGATGAACTGAGTTTTGTGTGGCATTAACACTTGTCAGGTCTGACAAATGAGTAATGCTGTGAAGATTTTGTGCCCTTTTGTTACTTAAAAATACAAAACCTGAGGGAATCTTCTGAGCCAGTTGAATCAGTATTCACTGTGGATAACTTGGTATCTTTCTTTTGTGCCTGTCTGCTGCTGGTGTTGCATGTTAGTATGCTTCACCCTGTGAAATATGCTTTACTCATATGTACTGCTCCTACGGATGAACTAGCTGTCGGAGGTGGGTGAGACCTAGCATGGCAGCACTGACCTATGATCTACAATCATAAACTTGGGTCCAGCAGGGCACAACTTGATTTTGGACTCATGCAATGATACTTTCTGGATTGGTTATGTTATGTTTGCCTATCTTCTTTAATGTCTTATACAGAAATGAGATACGATCTACTTATTGTTTATGAAGGTTGTCAATTATGTAATTGAGAAGATGGTTCTTGAGAAACCAGTGGACAATGTGAGCACTGAAGGAACGTTTCCTCCTTTGCCACATTCGTCAGCTGGAGACATACCTTTCCGGTCCGGATTGAAGCCATGGCAGAAGCTTAGGCCTTCTATAGAGATTTTGTGCAATAACCAGGCAAGTGGATATATACATTTGGCAATGAAATCATCCTTTGATCATTTCCATTATGCTTTTAAAGCTTGTTGACTTTGTTAGGAACGCTATTCTAACTTAGGAGGAATTGGTACATTAGAACACTATTCTAACTTAGGTGGAATTGGTAGATTATGCAATCTGATGCCTCATGGGCCTTTTATCTCTTGAAGATTGATTTGTTGTTGGTCACTTCATAGATGTTAGGCATGTTTAAATGGCAGACTCATTTCTTGCCCAATCAAGGGTACCTGAATTTGGGCATCTTCTTGCAATCATGCGTGAGATGATGGAAGAAAGTCCTCTGCTTTGAATTTTGAATGTGTTATATGGATTCAGAATATCATTATTACAATTTATCTTCTGGTGGTGTTCTGTGACCCTAGTTCTGTACATTTGTCCTTAATTTTTGTGCAATTGCTGTTGTTTAACGATAGAATCATGTCAACTTGCTGACATCTAGGCTTTGCAGTAACTTTTGATCCGATTATTGCATTAGTTGCTATTAACATAGCAATTGGGTATTAACTGTTGCCTCAATCTTGGCTCTCTCCAGGTGTTGTCCCCAGACATGAGCCTAGCCACTGTCAGAGCATATATATGGAAGAAACCCGAGGACTTGGTTCTTAACTACAGGGTGGTTCAAGGCAAATGATTTGGTTTGATCGTACAAGAGGGTGAGTTCTGTCCTCATGCTTGGCATCCTATTTGCTCAGACATAGATCTCACTTGTGGTCGTGGTGCCAGTGTTTGAGTCCCGCGGTTCCCAAATATGATAAAATGATTGGCTCTTGCCTGTGTTCAGTTGTCCTTCTTTTGCCGTGACCAATGCTTGATAGTTGAAGTGAAGTCCTGCTATGGTATTAATAAACAGCTTAACTTGTATTTCGACTCAAAACACAGAACATGGACTTTCGGATACTGTACTTTAAATAATCATATATTCAGCATGGGAGGCTAGTTCAGCTGAGAAAGGAGGCGAGGAATACTTGAATGTGCTGTATTCTATAGTTTGATCTACATTTTGAAGTCCCATTTTTGTCCTTGAAGAGAATAGTGACTACTACATGGGGTGGATGAAGTTATCTTATTCTGTTACTTTTTATTAGCTGCAGGGTGGCTATGCATATGCAGTGGAATACGTTCCAGGGTAAAATTTGGTGGAAGGGAGTTGACATTTGTTGCAAACTTGACATGGCCGGGAGTGTGCTGGGTCTTTGTACATTTGTGGACCGATTGATTGCTGACTTTGGCATAGTCCTCTCAACACGCAAGAACTCTGGTCACCGTTTACCCATACTACAATTGTGAACTTCATCTGAGCTTCTCACGAGCATGTGCTATCGTAACTATTGTATTATGGGATGCATCTTCTCGCCTTTACTGAAGGGTTCTCAACTCTGGACAGGGAGGAATATTTCCTTAAGAGGAGCCAAATTAGGGATTGCAAAAGCTTTGCAGATTTGTAGCTAGGTGCAACCCTAGCGATAGAAATTTCTTGTGATTTTGTTAGTTTGTTCCTGAAATAAAACGACTTACATTTATAGAGAAAAGGACATTTCATATAACATATCGCTACTATTCTTTTTTACCTTTCATGATGTATCTGTGCTGCTTTGTGCTGTAAGCATGAATGACAAGATCGAGTGTGAGAGGGTTCCAATGTAATCTATGGATGGGGGAAATTTTGCCTTGTTTTCATGGTGAAGCTCAAGTGATATTGTTGCTGTCCTCTTTTGAAAGTTCATTTTGATCGTGTGGCCTCTTATCGTTGTTGATCTTGCAGCTTAGCAGATCTGCTTCCTGTCATGGTTTAACTTCTCCTTCATCTTCTGTTTTATTCTGTTTTTCCTTTCGACGGTTCAGGATACTATTTGGGACATACTAAATATGTAGGATGGAATGTGTATTAATGTATATATACTCGAACGGGTGTTCTGTAAATTGGTAGATGAGGCAGTGTTGCTGCTAGTGGCATCCGGGGCACCTGTTAAATCTTGATGCTGATATTTCACCGAGTGAAAAGCATAAGACGAGAGGATGTACATATTTTTGGGTTGTGAATGTATTTCTTTGAATTGCTGTTTGACACGGTATTATCTTCCCTTGCATTTTCAGTTTTGGTATGGACTCTCTCTCTCTCTCTGTCTCTCTTTTAATGTGGTGTCTCTTTTCTGTTTGGATTGTGTCGTGATTCCACTTGCATCACATGGCTCTTTGATGTTTGCCCAAACTGGTGTCCAATAAAGTCATACACGGAGTAAGCAACCCGACTCTTTTCTTTAGAAAGACAACCACGTACATTGTAGAGGAAAGAGAGTTGGGTTGCTGGTCTATACCAAAACTGAAAATGCAATAGAAGAAAATATTTTCTTGCATATTTTCTTGCAATAAAAGAGAGTTGGGTTGCTTGTTTTTGAAGTGGTACAATCGATTATTCTTAAGGAAAATGTTTTTTGAATAATTAATTTTTACGAAACAAAAGGAGTCAGTAACTTTAATATGTTGTTTTTTTAATGGGTTTTTGACGGGACAATGACGATCATTTGGTAAAACCTAAAAGAAGTTAGGCTCATCTCAGGAGTCAGATGGTGGCATCTTCAAGCCTAGGAAAAACTGGAAAAAAAGGGAAGAAAAGAGGACATTGGACTTTCCATTTGCTTGCACTATTTCTGTATTCCTCTTTCGGCTTTGACAAGGTTCCTGCCATCTCCTAACATGCATTTGTGGTTTTCCCCGTAAAGGTATGGGCCAAATCAACGTGCAAGAACCTTGGGTGATAAGGGAAAAGCATGACATGAATTTGGCCTTGGATCGATGTGTTCGGGAATTCTTGTTTTGATTGATAGACCAAACCAGTGGTCTTAAATCTTGTTCATGTCTCTAATTTGCCGTTATTTTGTTTAGGCCCTCTTCAGCATCGATGACAAGATAGTTTTTTTTTTTGTTTCAATATGGAAAAGCCAACTTTACTTAATCAGGACTGATAACTTATTGGAGATTCTTGAGATATGGTCTCATTTTCTCCACTTAATTTTGCGAGAAAAAAAAAATGAAAGCAATGCCAAATTCACATAAGAAGTGGGCATTCTTTCCATAAGAGCTTTTAGGAAAGGCCAAACCCTAGCTTAGTCAAGACTCAAATGGCCGATCAAAACATGAGATCGCTTGCATGTGTGGAGAATCAACTCTGCATGTTATATCTAGACCATATAATTTTTGTTGACCTGTCTTTTAAAAGAAATCAAAGTTTGATACAACTGAAAAAGAGACTAGCTGCAATTTGTTTGGGAATTTTATTTGGCTCCTACTTAAATCTTATTCATAATATAAAATCTTTCAGTTACAAGTATTTTTTTTTTCATAGTAGGGGTATATGTTAACTAATGACTGGCGAACTTAATATATTGTGAACTGGAAATGACACTGTCCAAACTCTTCATTTTGCCATGGTGGGCTCTGCTATTTTTTCCATTATCTCTCGGTGTTTTGAATTATGTCTTTAGGAAAAGAACGCCTTACGTGAATACACACCCGCAATGCCATTATCTCCGCGACAAGCACGCCTCGCGCTTCTCATGCAGTAATCAGTTTTGAACCTTTTACCGTATCACCGAAGAGGACGTGACAGAATCTTGGGTCACGGTCCGATTTTTCCCATGTGAATGCGAACTGAAACTTGGAGCTTCACGGTAGTAGAGAGTGAGAGATACAGAAGAGTCGATACAACTAGTCCTTGAGGGTGAGGTCACGCTCCTTGTGCTGCAAACATTTGACGATTATCGTCTAAGAGGATTTTTAAAGGCGAGGGCGGTCTTCTGTTCACAATCTGGTCGGCAGCTAATGATGGACATAGCAGGCCAAAACTTGTGCCGAAGTGATTTGCATGTCTTGCTCAAGGTGATGGATGTCTGAGCTAAATTGAGTGTGTGGTAAAATCAATTACGGGAGGGTGATTCGCCATGCTATCATTGGGAATGATCTAGTGATCGAAGTTCGATGTGGTGATCCGGCTCGTCGGGCACCGCACAGCTTGTCCTCTATCAACAAACCTTCAGCCTGTTAGGCTAGAACTTTACCCGAAAAAATGGACACGCTCCCTCCCTCCCTCTAGAGCTTTACCAGGAAATGTGGAAACGCTCTGTCTGTCTGTATGTCTCTCTCCACGACCATGAGCCAACAAAGAACCACACTCGGCTAACTTGAAAGCAATGGTTTCCCCCTCAATAGTACTTTTCTCTCTCTCTATTTCTCATCGCCCCTTTCAGTTCTCTTGTAGCTGCATTCTGTTTCACATTAATTGTCACTTCATTAGCTCCATTGCTTGTCCACCCTATGATCATAGCATTTCTACAATTCTACCTCAGTATTAAGATACCATTTTGCTTTGAGGGTGCACCTCGAGTTTCATTCTCAGTTTTTCTGTAGTTTCTTTTGGGCCAAGAATGGAATGCGTGATTCTTCTGGTATAGAGTGTTCCAATGAACCTTCTGGCCAAACTCCCCAAGGCCCCTCAGTGACTTCATGGGACTTTTGAGCCCTTTGAAAAGTGTAGTTCTTGGTGGAGTTCAAACTTTCTAGGTTGCTGAGTTTGGAGAAGTGAAAAGAAGGGGTATGATATTTGTATCACTGCCATGACATCATTGGTTACTTTCTGGGTGCCGCCTTATTTGGTGTTGAATTCGGAATTTAAGCCAGTGTGTAGAGTTGTGACTCAACAGTGCCATTATCTCCTGAACTAGTTGTGTTCAATGGAGCTCCTCCTGTCGAGGAGAGAGAGAGAGAGAGAGAGAGAGAGAGAGTGAGAGAGAGAAGATCGATCCTTTGACTGGAGGAAATGGATTTGCAGTTTCTAAGATTTGATGTGGTGAAGAAGAAGCAGAAGATGGAGAAAGAAGCAAAAACTACCTCTGTTTTGGAAAGCTTGGAGGTGTTGTGGGATGATGCGTATAGAACTAATGGTGTGAAGGATTATCATGACTGCTTAAGGGATATGATTAGGCCCGACGGAGGTCCGCCCCGTTGGTTTTTCCCTGTTGAGTGTGCACAGCCTTTGAATAATTCTCCTGTTCTTTTGTTTTTGCCTGGTAATGCCTGGCCTCTCTTTTGAAACAAGTGCAAAACTGCAAATTTTACTGCAGGGCTATAAGGAGATGACTGGAATTCTAGTTTCAACAATATTCTTGTAGCTTTCAAAAAGTGACTAATGTACTCGTGCAACCATTGATACCCCTGTGCTATATCATATCGAAGCCTGATTTTTAGAATCTTAAGCAAAATAATACTAGTGTAGCCGAATTTTTTACTCATAAGTACTGTTACGTGTAGGACTTGATGACACTGGATTGGGCCTCATGCACCATAAAGCATTGGGGAGGTGAGTTTGTATGTGCCATCTTTTCTGGGGTTGTGAATTGCGTTACAAGGGAAAGTAATGCTGCACGAGAAGTGGTATTTTTTTCTGTGATTCTGTTTGTACTTATGACCAAGAATTTTAATGCAGAAACCTTAAAACTGCAGGGCTTTTGAAATTTGGTGCTTGCATATCCCTATTCATGATCGGACTCCATTTGAAGGTGTCTCACTTTCAAATCCTTTTAATTGCAATGCATGATGACGACAACTTATGGTGTGAGTGAAGTGGAATGCTTTTGAGCTGTGTTGTAAAAATGCAAAGGGCGGCAGTGCACTCATGTCATCTTACGATTCTTGCTTTTCACTCCATTTAGTCCTACATGCATGGATTTAACACTTATTACTTGCTTCAAGCTATATATTCAATACTTGATCCCTGCGGTCCCTTCTCAAACTTATCATGTCATTAATGATGCACACATCTAAGTGTGGGTTTACAATCCTTTTAAATGGAGAGAACTTTCTTCTAAAAACTCAACTGATGTTGTAAGAAATTAATAGCATGCAACACTAATTGAGGACTTGACAAAGAGCTTTTGCACTATGTTGTATGTATACATGTTAGATCTGGTGAAATTCGCTGAGAAAACTGTAAAAGCTGAGTATGCCTCATCTCCACATAAGCCCATTTATCTTGTCGGGGATTCCTTTGGAGGTTGCCTGGCACTTGCTGTGGCTGCTTGTAATCCTACCATCGATCTGGTAGTGTTATTAATGTATCCAGGTGAGTTTTCAGATTAGCAAGCAAGTCATAAATTGGGCATATTCTCCTGGCAACAAGTCTTTTTTGAGACACTGAGGAAGTCTGTTTATTCTCCATCATGTTAGCTACATCATTTGGCCATTCACAGCTGCAGCCACTGTTACTTTTATTGGAAGCTATGCCCGACGGACTCCATTTCATGGTCCTCTATCTTCTAAGTTTTGTTATGGGTATGATAAGCTACCTTCAAGTCTTCGTGTAAAATGATGATACGTCACAATGCTCTCAGAGTTATCCATAATAAGATTTTTCTTTTTGAATCAGGTGACCCAGTGAAGATGGTAATTGTCAATATTGATAATATGCTTCCCCTGAGAGTGCACTTGAACAATTGTCTGTCTACCTCGCTTCTTTGCTACCTTGCCTCTCAGTAAGTATCGTTCTCTGCCGGGGATTTGCTTATTCTCTTTCCTCATTTATCTTTATTGCTTGGAATTTTAAAATAGATGTATAGTAGGCTTTCTACTAGGCTTGAATTCGAAACATTTTCTTGGTTTTTGTCCTTTGTTGGGCTCTTTCTTGATTATCTTGTGACCCAATAATCAGTTCCCTGTTTCAGGGTTTGGCTGATATAATACCCAAGGGAACTCTTCTTTGGAAACTGAAGTTGCTTAAATCAGCTGCCTCTTATACTAATTCTCGTCTTAATGCTGTCAATGCTGAAGTGCTTCTCCTTGCCAGGTTTTCGCTCCTCCAACTTTGTCAAGATGATGGCATGATTGTCAGATTGTGTAGCAAATTGCTTTTGATTAGATTTCTTTTTTTTTGGCAGCTTCAATATCTGTGCACTTATTGCCAAATTCTTCTTTTCACTACTCCTGAGGAGTCCTATAGAAGGGGTTTTGATGATATTGTCATTCTGACTTTGCTCAACAGCTGGAAAAAAAATAAGCTGCCTATTTGTCAGCTTATAGATATGAATATACACTGTCTTGTAAGTGACTTCCGGTCATATAAGCAGGTATATGTCTTTTGGCAATATGCAGTGGCACAGGCATTAGTCTGGCTTGTGCGAATACTTTTGAAGTTTCTATCAGCACGTTAGTATATGCTCCATGCATGAGCATCGAAACATACATGTATAAACGAGGCATGGGCATAATTATAGATAAATGCATCAGGCATGCATGCACATGGGTATGGGATTATGAATGGGGAGTAGTTTTCCACTGGAGAGACAAGGGCAATTACAAAATGTTGCATTTTCTGAGAAGTTTCTATTGATTTAGTGGCAAGGATAACATGCTTCCTACTCGAGATGAAGCCCGAAGGCTTCTGAACTCATTGAAGAACTGCAGAGTTCGTTACTTCAAAGACAATGGATATGCACTTCTATTGGTAGGCGAAACTCAATGTTATTTTAATGTTGTAAAGCTTGAGGAGTCACTTGTTTTGAGAAAGTTTAAGCTAAAGGAGCTTTTTGTGAGGGTAGCTCATTTTTAAAATATCGTTTAGCACTTCTATTGGGATATCTTTATGATAGGCTTTGACAGTTCTTGAATAGTGAAACTTAACACAACTTGTTTGCTGAGATGGAAATCGCATGTTTAATCAAGTTATGTGTGTGTATTGCGCATCAGCCCCTTTTATTTAATCAACTAATCTCGAGTTTGGCATATCACAAAATAAACTTATTGTAATAAAATTGCTTACTATTTCTAGTGCTGCTCAAGATAATTTGAGACTTTGAGTCATCTCAATGAACCAATTTGAGTGCGGCATGTATAAGTCCAGAGGCATGCAATATCATCACCTTAGCAAATAGAATTGGAAAGCAGAACATTATTGTGTAATCATAGTAGCTGATGACAGATCTTAAGCTTAGCTCCATTGGAGATTTGGAACGGAGGAAAATTAAGTTTTCTGTTGATTTTGTGCACAATATAAATGCGATCGTGCAATTTCATGAAATCTACAACCTCTCTCATATGTCATCTATTTATTTGGGTTCTTTGAATACATATCATGATGAAATTGCATAGCTCTTCAAAATGTCGCTCTCCCTGAAACTTAGCATTGAGTTTCAGGAGATTTTATCTATATAAGGCTGCTTTATTTCTCTATATTGTGCTGCCAGTATTTTGAATGGTAATTAGACTGAGATTGCAGGAAGATTTTAATTTGCCGACGGTCATCAAAGGTACCAACCCATACCGTCGAATGACGAGGCATGATTATGTCTTGGACTTCCTGCCTCCTAGTATGTCAGAACACAAGGTAGCATTCAATCAAGTCGTTGGGTAATTCTGCAGACAAATGCTTCTGCATGTCTTTTTTTGCTCTTTCCTGATTGGATACGAGCTACTTCTCAATTGACCTCAACCAGATTTTTGTTAATGGCTTTATGTCTCTCTTCTTTCTGAATATAAACTAATACTTTCCTATATCTTCTAAGTCTGTTTATGAAGATCTAACCTATTCCCCAAATATTTGAAGCTAGAAAATAGGGTTGTCATTTTTTTCATATCTAATTATTTGCTTCTTCACTTTCTATTTCCTTTGCTACAGCTCTCTAAAATTTATCCGCAGCATTAGCGAATGATTTTATCACCAGCTGATGCCTGAGATCTCTGGGTGAAGCCATTCTCATCTCGTGATTTGCAAAAGAAGCACCAGTCAGTTGATACCTAAAGTTCAAAATTTGAATGTCATTGGTTAATCGAAACGCATGATTTATTATTACCAATTTTAATGCTATCAGTGGCCTCGTCAAGCCCGGCACAAACATGGATATGTCATACTTTTCCACAAATGCTCATTTTGCATACTGATCCATTAATTGCCACCAGTCAATCACTGTGATACTGTGGTTGGATAAATGCAGAGTATTTTGCAATGCATCTAGTTCGGCATTATTCTCAACTTTAGATGAACGAAAGATAGTGAAAGGCTTTTCAAGGATTCCTTCAGAAGGACCAGTGCTGTTAGTGGGTTATCACATATTGATGGGACTTGAGCTTTTTCACTTGATGAATTCTTGAGAGAGAAGAACATTATTGTGCGTGGGGTAGCTCATGCGGAATTGTTCTCTGGGAAAAAGGGAAAATCCATCTTCTGAATTTCTCACTAATTGGATGAAAGTATTCAGAGCAGTTCCTGCAACGGGAAGGAACCTCTTCAATTTTTTTTGACCAAATCTCATATTCTACTACCCTGGTGGTGTACGCGAGGCTCTCCATTATAAGGTTGTAAGTACCTTACTTTCAGTTTAAGTAGTTCTCTTGTGCGGAGTAGCTACTGTATCTGATCCTGTTTTAACCCAATTGATCTTATTAATAAAGTAACCAAAAAAGAAAACTTGTGAAAGATAATTTTTCAAGTAGAACATATGTCGAGGCTATAAGATAAGAAGGATCTTCCCCAACATAAGTTTTATGAGTGAAGATGTAAAGCCATGCACAGAAGAACATTCAATATGGTCGCCGGGAAGTGGTTGTGGTAGCAATGTCAGATGCTAAAGCCAATTAACTCAGATGGTGGTGGCAACTGCTGGTGGTGGCAGTGGTCTAGCCGATGGTAATGACATGGGGTGGATAAGAAGCTAAGTGAGTCTTAAGTTATAATCATTTTGCGTAGTTGAGTATGCATTTTCTCTTAAGGGCGTTAAATACAAGAGGTCAAGATTATATGTTGACAATTTCATTTCAGAGGCACAAGTATCTAGGAGCACGAGTAACTTGGTCCTGCCACTGCCTCTTAGGGTGTATGTTTCCGCAGGATTCATATGTGACTAAAGAGTTACTCGTAATTACTGCTAAGCTTTTGCTTGTGCATATTTTCAATAAAATTGTGCTTGTAAAGTTCAACTCAGCAGCATCCTGTTTCATTTGTAGGGTGAAGAATACAAGTTATTCTGGCCAGAACAACCAGAATTTGTTAGAATGGCTGCACGGTTTGGCGCCACAGTAGTACCAATTGGAACTGTGGGAGAGAATGACATCACGGAAGTAAGCTCTTCCATTTCTGCACTAAAGTTTGGTATTTCGCTCTTGACTCTGCAAAGGTGGCGAATTCAATACTCGCATAGCATTAATTAGATACATGCATGGTTGATAAATTTGGATGAATCAAATATGTTTTTGATGCATTCTTCTTTCGAACTTTTGCATTGACCATTGCTGTCTAATATTCCTAAGTTAAACGAGTCATAAGGCTAGTCTAGAAATGGACTTGTCTTCAGCATTGCATTCTGATCACGATGTGATTGTTATTTTGAATGGACAGTTGGTACGTGATTACAATGATTTGATGAAGATTCCACTTGTCAATAACTACATCAGTGAATGTAGACGCGCTATACGCACTATACGGCCTTTGAAATTATAAAATCGCTTAACATACTGTGAAATTCTTCTGACACCAACATGAATTATGTCCTGTTTCTTAGGGAGGATGAAGCGCTTTCTACCCCCAGTGGTTTTGCCAAGGTTCCCTGGCCGCTTGTACTATCTGTTTGGGAAACCCATAAAGACAAGTGTGAGATATGAGACATTGGAGGATAGAGAAAATGCAAACGAGTTGTACGTGCAGGTAAAATCCGGAGTTGAAAGCTGCATTGCGTATTTGCTCAAGAAGCAAGAGGAGGACCCTCGTCGAAATATATTTGATAGAACTATACATAGGGCCTTACATTCTCCTTTACATGGAATTCCGGCATTTGAGCCCTAATAATCCGTGATGGCTTTCGAAATAGTTTTGGCCTCATGTATTTCGTTTAGATTGACCGCCTATGTCTAGGCTGAACATGAACATATGTAGATAATTAGATGATTAGCGTTCTTTGGGTTATCTAAAGAAGACAATTTGTGTATTCCTAAATCAACGAACCCGAAATATCCTAAGCATTTTGATAGATGGGTATTGTAATCCTTGAAATCATGGAATTAGATGCTTCAAAATTATCTTCGAATCTAGAAAAAGGAATCTTTATCCGGCAAAGAAATGTGGGTTGAGTATATTAGCACCTCTTACACCAAAGTATTAGAGGGGAATATGGTTCCAGGGTAGAGCCTGGAACCCGAGAACTGGACCGGTGGGAACCTGTTTGGTTTCTAGTTTCAAGGTATGCATGGTAGATTTCGAGTTCTAAAAATTAAGGAACCTATTTTGACGAGTAGGTTCGAGGATCTAAGTTGGAGGAATTTGGAACTTGAAACCAGTAATCTGGATCATGGAACAGGTTTTTGTGCTTTATTCGTCCATGTCTTTGTGCAATCCTGTGATATTTTATGGTGTCCGATAATGAGTGTATAATCTAAAACTACTAATTTGAACTTCCATTTTGTGATTGATACTTTTACTTTGCTAATAGTTATATTTTCTGTGTGTCTAAATATAAGTCATGATGAGTGAATTGTAGTAGCAAGTTGTGGTCATTAAATGTGATAACAAATCTTGAACCTGTCATAGGGTAAGTTTTAGGTTCTAGTGTATGCATGGTAGCTTAAGTTTCAAAAAAATAATGAATTTGTTCTAACGGGTAAGTTCCAAGTTTTAGATAGGATTTGTACAGTACCTGGAACTGCTCAATCATAAGTATCTGCTTAAGGAATTTCATTTTGGCGTATTTCTATTCTCAGTCATTCAACTCTGTGCTACTTACCTCACTGGAAAATTCTTAATTAGGTATCGTCCATCGATCATGGTTAAGATCAACCTGACACTCCTAAAAGGGCAAAAAATCAATTATATGCCGAAGCAGCAAGTCTTGTGGTAAATGAACAAGAGTTTTACATCAGCTTGAACCTGACGAAATTCTGAAAGTGTGATCTTATTTGAGAGTAATTCCTAAGCTGACTTGCTGATTATGATCTTCTCATCTTCATAAATTCCACAAAAGAAGTTTCAGTTTATTTACCAGAAATTTAATTGTCCGAACACGTGGACCTCAATTCCAAGCTTGAGATTTACGTAAGAATCCATGATAGATTCGGAGTTATCAGCTCTGGAAGGCACAAGGTATTAAAGCTGAGGTTCCATCTGCTTTAGCATCTGTACTTTTTTTCTTTTGGGTTGGATAACTATCAGCAGTCACAGGTTGAGGGTAGCATTAGGATTGATAAGAAGTCTTCTGTCTCATCTTTGTTGAAAGTGCGGACTGCTGAATCGTTCAAAGGTGAGTTATCCTGTCTATTTACATATTTTCATCTGGTAGATTTGGCAAGACCATTTAGTCAAACACTCCTATTTTCCATAGCTTGTGTTTGTCAACCATTAAAAGCTGATGGGTTTCATCCTTGTGCTCGAACGAGATTCCACAATTATTCAGTCTTTTGGTGAAAAGAATTCCAAGCATAGATGAAATAGAAGATTCGCAAAACTAGCATATGATACGATTCTTATTCAATCAACAAACTTGAATCAAATGCTCCTGCTGAATGCTAGATGAACATCTATAAAAGGAGAGAATGACATCCCTTGTAAGTAAGAGAGCTCAAGTCGTTTTAGCCCAAGTAGGAAGTCTTCTCAGTCTCCAGTCTAACTTATGGCAGGTTATAGTTACTCCTACCGAAGCCATAACCCCCACTATGGATTCGATCCACAGAAAACCGAAAAGAGCCACAACTTCGAGCAGCCGTGCCGTCCAGCCCTTGATGAATTCGAGGGAAGAAGAGTGATTCCTGGTGACCCTTATCAAAACCCAGGGACCTATGTCATGACAATTGAAACTACCGTTGAACGCGTCCATCCCCCCGTGTTCTCCGAATACTACAAACAATGCTCTCCCCCAGGGTATGAGCACCCCCCAAGTTATGAAGCAGTCAATAAGCCGCGCGGGCCTTCAATCTCGTGCAATGACCGGCCACCTGTGATAGAGGAATTCTTCAACAAGATCCAGAATGAAAGTAGCCAACCATCGGGGTTCAGTGCTCCACGGGCCTCGTATCAGCACAGGATCCCTGTCTCCGCAGGTTGTTATGGCACTACTGGCGACCAGCCGCCAGAAGTAGAGGGATTCCCCAACAAGATCAAGGATAAGGTGAGCCAACCATCTGGATTTGGCGCTCCACGGGCGCCGTACCAGCTCAGGACCCCTGTCTCCACAGGTTATTATGACACTACAGGCGACCGGCGGCCTGTGGTAGAGGAATTCCCCAACAAGAACCAGAATAAAGCGAGCCAACCATCTGGGTTTGGTGCTCCACGGGCCCCATACCCGCTCAGGATCCCTATCTCTGCAGGTTGTCATGGCACTGCCGGCAACGCTGGGGATGGGGACTATGAGAAGGAATGGCACAAGCCCATCACCAATACCATGGAGGACGAGGAACCTGACTGTGCTGACCTTAAAGCTGGCAAAATTCTGAAATCACCGGTGAAAACAGAAGGGGTTTATGGGGCTAGGCCTGGTCATCCAACTGGGTCCGTCCTACCGACTCGCCATATGTCGTCTGAGAGAGAGCAAACCAACCGACCACCACCTATGATCATGGCCAGACGTGGGGAGAGGCATGTTCCCAGTATGGAGCTCAGTGAACCAATGAATGACATAGACACGGCGATGGAGTACTTGAAGAAAGTTTTGGATCTATCCTCTGTCAATACCATCAAGGACGAAGTCCCTGATCATGGTCGCTTTAAAGGTGATAGAATTCCGAAACTGCCCGTGGCCACAGAAGGTGGTCCTGCCGTTAGGCCTGGCCATCCAACAGAGTACGCTTTGCCGAATAATTATGTCTCTTCCGAGAGAGGAGAAAGGACCTTTCAACCACTATCTACGACCATGACAGGAGGTAGAGAGAGGCGTGGTCATGATATGGGGGTTGAACCAATGAATGAAAGAGGCAAGATAATGGAGTTCTCAAAGGAAGCTGCGAAGCCTTCATCAGGTAGTACAGTTCCCAAAAGAGATTCTATCCCTGAAACAATCGACAGCAGGGAAGCCAGAAGGAGATATGCGAATGTCAATTCCTCACCAGAGCTGAATTCGACAGGTTACACCACTACAATCAACAGTCGGGAGGCTGCAAGGAGGTACAGGGGAGAATTGGTGTGAAAGCAAGGTTTGCATTGATCAGCTGTCACCTTTAGCAAGTAACTAGCATATGTGTGCGCTTGATAATGTACTGTGTTGCAATAAGCATTTCGGGAAGCAAAGCTCAGACAAGTAGTTTACAGAACTCTAGTTTATGAGCAGAATATGTAAACCGGGATAGCCAACGCTATTTTAGAGTTCCTTCTAGCCATTTCATTGAGTATTAGGAATCGCTAGTTTACCTGCACCATTGAGTTCAAGCTAAAAGTAATCAAATCGGATCGATTAACTACTAACTAGTAATACAGCTGACCAGATGAATTTGAAAACTATTTAGCATTCTTCAAGAAAGTATGCAATAGCATTCTTGATTTTGTGAAAAAAGTGATCCAATTGCGATGGATTGGTTTCATTTCGGATCGATTAACTACTAACTAGTAATACAATTGTTGCAAGTTTGCAGACGTTAAAACTCGGGTCTCACCTTCGAATTCATGCAACTGTAGAAGAAAAAGAGAACCTATCTGAGCACAATCGAAACCTAACCCTATAAGGAATGACTACATACAAACAAGTCCAAGATCCAAAACTCATCATAAATGCCTTCCATCTCCACCAGCAAGTGACAAACTCAAGGCAACGACTGACCAGAAGTGGGATAGCAGCAATTACAATTCAAAAAATAATAACTCCTTACAAAATAATTCTGAGTTTTTGCATTTGTTGCAACAACCGCACAACATCATAAAAATTGGATATGAGATCATTGAGTTTGTCACTTGAGAAGAAAAAGCAAAGACAAAAGACTGCAGAAATGAAACCTTGAAGTAGGGTATGCAGTTCTCTTCTGTAATAAAAAGAAACTTTCAGCGATTTCGTGTCTTCATCAATGCCCTTGATTGTGGCAATACATAGCTGAGCTCATGACTTTCGCTTCATTGGTTTTGAAATCGAAACTAATTTTTATTCTTCACAGGACTACCTTGCCCATCTTTCTACGATGGGCTTTTATAAGGGATAAACTGTTGATGTTTAGGAGTGGCGGAGTGTAAAATGACTCTTGCTCGCTGTCATAGGTACAAATTGTTTATCTCCATAAAGCGGTGAACAAACATCCTTTGTGCCAATAGCTCTTACAAACACTTGCATGCGTTTCCCTCTGATCTATTTATTTCAATCTCTCAACATGAAGCTCCGTCGGTCGGTGTGTTTCCTTATTTTCTTTCTAACACAGTCGGGTATTACATTACCAACGTGATGATTGGCCTAGTAAATCACAATTTTTCATGAACATCCTCTAAAAGTACATCATAAGTGTTAGAATTTTCGTATGCCATTATTTAACTTTTTTCCAATCACTTAAATATCTTAACTTTTTAAAAACCGTCAATTTGAGTGTCACAATTTTGAATTGATAATTTGAGTATCGTAACTTTTTAAATATTCACTCAAGTGTCGGAAATGTGATGTGGCATAGCACTCAAGATGAATATTATTAAAAAAATTATGGCATTTAGTGATCGCGAAAAAAGAAGTTGTGACACTTAAGTGAACAGTGTATTCGTTTTGCTGCTTAGACAACTACAACTTTGGATGGGACAAGCTCAGCGCAAATAACACCATATGCGGAATATTGGGCTTGGGCTCTGGTAGGGAGGGCTATCCTTACACAATAATCCAGTGAAACCAAACGATGAGTATCGCATTACTCAACTTTGGGGACGATGCGAAAGTAGGCAGCCGTTCAACTGTTCAGACAACACATCTGATTTTCATGTAAGAAGTACATAGTTAAAGTCATGGGCATGAGCGTCAATGGAAACTACCTAAATAGATCCAGCAGCTTTCTGAATGAGATCGGATGGCACAGGGCGGGTTTATCTTCGACTCGGGAACTCATTGTAGTATTCTTATTCAAACTGCCTATAATGCCATCAAAGAAGAAATAACTTAATATTTCTCAAGGAATTACTCTTTGGCACCCTAAGCATCCTCAACCACGCAAGTTGAACTTGTTTTATGAAGTGTCTCGTGGGAATTATACATATCCAACGATGAAGTATCAATGCGTAGAAGCCGATCCTTCCTTGCCAGGCATAATAAGTTCCAAATCCTGTTGGGTTTTTTGCTTGATGCTCGTGCCCCGTATGACGGTGGAGTGAATGTGGTTGGAGAATTTCAAGAGGCAAATTATCGGTTCTTATTTGACTTCGGAGCATTAAGGGCTTCTTGTATACTGGAAGTGCGTGAATCTAATTGAGAAGAAACGGGCAAACTATAATAAAAGGAAATTGTACCATACATTGTTGATATTTTGGAGAAGGAGAGAGTGAACTTGACTCTTGCTTGCTATTATATTAGCTCTCTTCCTTATAGGAATTTGTGACGGCCCGTGAACATCAAAGTGAATCTACCATGAAATTTCTGGTTGTACAAACACCTACACAATGCCTGCATATGTTCAATTCCTTAGCCACGTAAGTGTTGATATTTAGAGTTAGAGAGAAAATAATGAGAAAGTGTAAATGGTGGCTCAATCCCGATTAGGGTTGTATGATATGTATGTATAAGAGTGATTAGTTATAGTTAGGGTACAAATAGAAACTTAATTAATGAAAGACCTCATAAAATACATAAATTACACGTTAATACACAACACATTCTTTTCACTCAGAACCTTCAGGCTTTTTTCGCTAATGTGTCCCATGCACATGTGCCACAATTTAGATTCTCGGATAGATGCATCTCACATCTTTATGAAATTTGTTCACTTAATTGTTGCAAAATCAAGCGATCAAATTATGAAAAATACAATTAGAAAATAAATTGGATAACCAATTAACGTGATTTTGTTGGTACAACATATATCCACGGGGAGAGCAATACAAAATTCACGATGAATAAAATTATACAACAGTGATTACAAATATACTTGAGCCTATCATATACTTTTATTATTTCTCAACTCCAGTTACACTCAATAACTTACACAGTGTTTAGTCTTCCAATTGCTCATGAAATAATCTCTAATCTTACAAAGAAATTCATCAATTTTACAACAAGATCAAGTGGGTTCAACACTTTCGGATCGCTTCACGGTGTGATCCACAAGAAGTTGCCTCTTGGACGCTCTTCACAACGAAGACACTTCTTATATATAGATAATAGTTTGATCCAAAAATAAGAAATTTGTTTTAGGAATCCTATTCCAGCTATGAAACCACTTAACTAAGAAACCTATTTAAATCAGCTACTTAGATTAAGAAAGTTTCCTTTTCGTGATTAAACTTGAAACATATTTTCAACATTAACCACGATAGCATCTCAATGTTCTCTTGTTACTTAGTTTTAGTTCAAAACTCCCAGAGCTTTTGTCCTTTTTTTTTGCGAGGACTTTCTGAAGACATGGGACAATTCCAGAGCGAAAAAAAGGAAGCAAACAGACCCTGAAATTATGTTAAAATCGTGGCAATGACATTCGTGTGCTTAATACATTCGGCCGCCCTACCGACGGTGCTAAGTGTCAACGATTACAGAACAAGATTGGGAATTTGCTACAGTTGACAAAATTTGTTTGCAACTGATATTATTTCTCCTAGTTTTTGTATGTCGTTTCCCCATGGATTTTGGATGGGACAATGACAATTTTTTGACAAAATATAGCCGATGTAACTTTTATTTTAAAAGTCAGATGGCAACATTTTCAAGCCTAGAAAAAACTGAAAAATGAAAAGAAAGAAAACTACAAATGACTTTTGGCACCGTGTGGCTGCTCTTTTCCTATATTCCTCTTTCGGTTTTGACAAAGTTTGATGCCTTTGCCAAGCATGCATTTGTTCGTCACCTTGACGTATGGGCCAAATCAATGTGAGAGACCCTTAGCTGATAGGGAAAGGCATGACATGAACCTGGCATTCTGTCAAAACACAACCAGTTTGTGTTTGGCAATTCTCGTTGGATTGATGGTCCCAATCAGTGGCCTTAATTATTGTTCATATCTCCCATTTTTACTTTTGTTTAGGCCCTCTTTAGTATCGATGATAAAACCTTTTTTTAAGATGGAAAAACCAACTTTAGGTTAGTCAGGTTTTAATGACTCATCGGCAATTCTTGAGATATGCTCCCACAGATTATCATCCTTAATCTCATCTTATTTTCTTTATTGTACTTGATCTCATCTCATTTTTGGTTAGGCCTCTTGGTCACTTATAGGACTCTTGAGTATTTCACAAGTGTAGTTCTTGGTGGAGATCAAACTTTCTAAGTTGCTGAGTTTGGAAAAGGGAAAATGGTGCAGTCCTTGTATCACTGCTATGACATCGTCAGTTACTTTATGGGCATCGCCTTATTTGGTGTTGAATTCGGAATTTAGGCCTCGGTGTAGAGTGCAAGTGAGCAGTTCTGTTGGTGATGACTCAACAGTGTCATCATCTCCTGAATTGTTTTTGTTGAATGGAGCTCCTCCTGTTGAGGTGACACAGAAAATTGGTCCTTTGACTGGAGGAAATGATTATGCAGTTTCAAAGATTGAGGTGGTAAAGAAGATGAAGGTGGAGAAAGATGCAAAAAGTACTGTTGTTTTGGCAAGCTTGAGGGTGTTGTGGGATGATGCATATGGAACTAAGAGTGCGAAGGACTATCTTGACTGCACAAGGGATATGATCAGGCCCGATGGAGGTCCACCCCGTTGGTTTTGCCCTGTTGAGTGTGGACAGCCTTTGAATGATTCTCCAGTTCTTCTTTATTTGCCCAGTAATGCCTGGCTTCTTGCTTGAATGGGTGGAAAACTGGAAATTTTACTGCAGGGTTATTACGAGATGACTAAAATTCCAGTTATAACAATATACTTGTAGATTTTTAAGAAGTGAATATGATGTACTTGTTCATCAATTGATACCCTGGTGCTATATTCTATTAGAGCCTAATTTGGTGGATCTCACATGAAATATGCCGATGTTTTGAAGCATAATTACTGCTTCCTACAGGAATTGATGGCCCTGGATTGGGCCTCATCTTGCACTATAAAGCACAGGGAAGGTGAGTTTGTATGTCCCAGCATTTTGGGGTTGAATTGCATTACAAGGGAAAGTGATAATGCATGAGAAGCCTTTCTGATTCTCTGATTCTTTTTGTACCTATGACCAAGCATCTTAATGCAGATACCTTAAAACTGCAGGGCATTTGAAGTTTGATGCTTGCATATCCCTGTTTATGATCTGACTCCATTTGAAGGTATCTCCCTCTCAAAGCCTATAATTGCCATGCATGCTGACGACAACTGAGGGTGGAGTGGAATGTTGTTGAGCAGTGTCGTAAACATGCAAAGGGCAGTGGTACATTCGTGTCATTTTACAATCATCCTCTTCACTCCATTTAGTCCCTTATGCACAGATATTATCCTTATCTGTTGCTTCCAGCCATATTCAATACTCAATCCCTGCCGTTCCATCTCAAACTTGTGATGTTATTATTTATTGATGCATACTGCTAAACATGGGTTTACAAGCCTTTTAAAGGGTGAAGACTTTCTTCTAAATACTCAACTGATGTTACAACAAATGAAATAGCATTCAATACTAACTGAGAACTTGACAAGGAGGTTTTGTGATCTGTTGTATTTATACTTGTTAGGTCTGTTGAAATTCGTTGAGAAAACCATCAAAGCTGAGTATGCCTCATCTCCACATAAGCCCATTTATCTTCTTGGGGATTCCTTTGGAGGATGCCTTGCACTTGCTGTGGCTGCTTGTAAACCTACCATTGACCTAGTAGTATTATTAGCGAATCCAGGTGAGTTTTTAGATTGACAAGCAAATCATGAATTAGGGTATATTCTTCTTGATTACAAGTCTTCTTTGAGACTCTGAAGAAGTCTGTTGTTTCCTCCGTCATGTTAGCTATGTCATTTGGCCGTTCACAGCTGCAGCCACTGTTACTGTTATTGGAAGCTATGCCCGCCGGACTCCATTTCACACTCCCCTATCTTCTAAGCTTTTTTTGTGGGCATGATATGCTACCTTCAAATCTTTGTGTAAAATAGTGATATGTCACAATACTCTCAGAATTTTCCATAGTAAGATTTGATTTCTTTCTGAATCAGGTTACCCAGTAAAGATTGCAACAGCCAATATTGATAATATGCTTCCCCCAAGAGTGGCAATTGAACAATTGTTCGTCAACCTCTCTTCCTTGCTGCCTCGTCTCTCAGCAAGAGGCATTTTCTCTGCCGGGATTTGCTTATTTTCTTTTCTCGTTTATCTTCATTGCTCAAAACTTTACAATAGATGTATAGCAAGCCTTCTACTAGGCTTCTAGGCTAGACCTTTTCTTCGTTTTTTGTCCCTTCCTGGGCTGTTTCTTGATTATCTCAGGACCCAATAATCAATTCCCCGTTTCAGGGTTTGGGTAATATGATAACCAAGGAAACTCTTCTTTGGAAACTGAAGTTGCTTAAATCAGCTGCCTCTTACACTAATTCTCGTCTTCATGCTGTCAAAGCCGAAGTGCTTCTACATGCCAGGTTTTTGCTTCCCCACGTTTTGTGAAGATGATTACGTGATTGTTAGATTGTGTAGAAAATTGTCACGAAAGTACAATTAAATTTAAAACTTTCAAAAAGTGCAATTAGGTCATAAAATTATCATAAAAATGCAATCAAATTTTAAAATTTTCAAAAGTATAATTGAATCCTAAAACTTTCAAAAAATACATTCAATGGAAGAACTTAATTAGACCAATTTGATATACATTTGGAAATTTTAAGACTCAATTGTACTTTCATGATAAGTTTTAAGATTTAATTACACTTTTTTGAAGTTTTTATTACTCGATTATATTTTCGTGACAAGTTTTAGAATTGTTAATGTATTTATCTTTATATATGAACGATTTATGCCTATGATCTGAGGTACCTCGGAATGGGAAGTAAGGGGCAATTTGGATTGGACAGCTTCATCTTTCAGGACGGTAATAGATTCATTAGGGGATTCCCCAAAACTATGCTCGTTTTGCGGGTTAGACAACTACAACTTAGGATGGAACAAGCTCAGAGCAAACAACACCATATGCGGAATATTGGGCTTGGGCTCTGGGAGTAGGGCTATCCTTACATAATACGCCCGTGAGACTAAAGAGAGAGGATCGGCTAGGTTGCCTTCATGGAATGCCCATTGCGGCAGTCATTACTCAACTTTGGGGACGATGCAACTGTTTAGACGACACATCTTATTTCTACTGTAAGCAAGTACATGGGCATGAGCATCAATAGAAAACGCCTAAATAGATCCTGTAGCTTTCTGAACGAGACTGGGCTGCATAGGGTGGGTTTGTCTTCAACTCATGTAGGGAAAAATTACCAAAAAAATCCTTAACCTATTACAATTGTGCAAATTCAATCATAAACTTATTTTTTTGACCAATTGAGTCTTAAATCTTTTACAATTATTCCCAATCAGTCCATTCAGCCAAAATTGGCTGACTAGTGCTAACATGACAGCCGGTCGGTGTCGACGATCTTTTTAATAATATTTTATTTTTTGAAATATTTTATTATTTTTTTCATTTTTTCTTTTTTTTTTTTTTTTTTTCTTCTCCCTCTCCCTCCTTCCTCCTCCTCTCCTCCTCCCTCCTTTTCCTTTGGCTCGACGACCGACCCGAGGGGAAGGTTGGCCGGTCGCCGAATTGAGGCGGCCGAGCTAGCTCGCCTCGTCGTCGCAGGTGAGGGTGAGCTCACCCAGCCACCGACGAGGCGAGCCCTCACTAGATTCGGCGAGGGGGCCTCGTCGTCACCCTCGCCGGGTCCGGCGAGGGCTTGCCCCGCCGTCGTTGGGCGCAAGCTCGCCGATTGGCGAGGCGAGCCTGCTGGATCGCCTCAATTCGCCGATCGCCAGCCCGGCCGATCGCGAGCCAAAGGAAGGAGGAGGGAGGAGAGAGGAAGAAGGAAGAGGGAGAAGGGAAAAAAAAAAAGATAAAAAAGGAAAAAAAAATAAAAAAATAAAAAATATTTCAAAAAAATATATATTATTAAAAAAAAGGTCGCCGGCGCCGGCCAGCTACCACGTCGACGTCGGCCGGCTAATTTTGGCCAGATGGATTGATCGTGAATAATTTTAAAAGGTTTATGACTCAATTAGTAAAAAAAAATAAGTTTAGGACTAAACTGGCACAATTACAATAGGTTTAGGACTTTTTTAGTAGTTTTCCCACTCAAGAAGTCATCATGGTATTCGGGTTTAAACCGCTTATAATGCCGTGAAAGAAGAAATAACTTAATGTTTCTTGAGGAAGTACTCTTGGCACCCTAAGCCTCCTCAACCGGGCAAGCTGGATCTGTCTTATTTAGTGCCCCGTGAGAGTTATACATATCCAACTATGAAGTACCAATCGCGGAAGCCGATCTTTCTTTGCCAGGCATAGAGAGCTCCAAATCCTATAATTTGGGTTTTTGCGTGATGCTCGTGCCCATGTACGACGGAGGAGGGAGGAGTAAATCTACTTGGAGCATTTCAACACGCAAATTATCAGTTCTTATTTGACTTTCGAGCATTGAGGACTTCTTTTCTACAGGAAGTGTGTGAATCCAATTGAGAAGAAAAGGAGAAACTATTAAAAAATAAATAAAAAAGGAAGAAGAAATCTAAATGTCCTGTATGCAGCTTTTTTCCTTTTTTAATAGGCAATTTAATAAATTAGAAATTTTGGGAAGTTCGTTTATTGAGATCCATTGATATGAAAATGGAATATGTTTGGGCTTCAAGAACAAAGCATTGAGGTAATTCTTCACAATTTAGCAGCAAGTGACCAGTTTATGGCAATAGCTTAGCCGACCAATTTCCTTTGAGTAATTTTGAATTTGAACACACACACACACAATACATAAGTATAAATTATTGATAATTTGGAATAGGAGAGTGTAAAGTTGACTCTGATCCTATGAACATAACTTAGAATGTACTATGAAATCTCTGTGGTTGTACATAACTACACTTTCTACTGGTTGCTTTAGTCATAGCATGTATACATCCAGTTCCTCGACCACAAAACTATTGATGGTTGGAGTCAAAGAGAAAATAATGACAAAGTGTTTATGAGGGCTTAATTCCAATTAAGGTTGTATTTATACGAGCGAGCGATTGGTTACACTCAGGATGCAAATAAAAACATAATTAAATAAAAACCCTATAAAACATCCAAATTACAAATTAATAATAACCACACAATAGATTTAATTTACTTAGAGCCTTTAGGCTTTTTTGTTGATGTGCCATAAACGCATGTCGGATTCAGATTTTCAAATAAATGCATGTGACCTCTTTATGACGAAATTCATCATTATCTCCTCTTGGAGCTCCTATAGGTCATTATACTTGATTCCTCTCATTATCACTAAAAAAGCTTGAATGACCATAAGAACTTCTCTTTTTGAAGTATACCAACACATGGCTAAATCTAGGGCCCTTAAGAAAATCACGGTCTTTTTTAAATCTGGAATATGCTACACTCTAGTCAATATTCTCATGATGCCATCATGTTTTTGATTTTGACATTGCCAACACCCACAATATCGTATTTAGCATTGTTCCCTAATTGCATCTTACCACTATCCATGAATTGATTAGTAGTAAACCAATTCATGTTTAGTGTACCATGAAACAACAACTAAAATCGATTATCCGTCTCTCAAACAACAAATCCTCAGTGACAAACAATAAGTAATCATCACCAGTTGAGTTATTTTGATCTTGTAGCTAAGCAAAATTGTTGCTTGTTACGATTTAGCTTCTCCTTCTTCTTCTGTATTATTTTGTTTTTCCTTTCGATGATGTAGAATGCTATTTGGGACATAGTAAAATTGTAAGATGAAATGTTATTTAACTAAGAAGACTAGAGCGGGTTTTGAATGAAATGGTTAATAAGGTAGTCTAGGGGTGAGCATGGTCGAGGTGGGTGGTTCCCACTCTAGAATCGGGAACTGCCTACTAAGGACCAAGTGGTTCCTGATAGTTTCATGAATCCACTTGAGAACTAGACCGTTAGTTTGGTCCGATTCCCGGATGGGTCCATGGAAGTAGTCCCACCAAGCTTTACACACTCAGTGTAACATTTTCCAGCAAGCCAAAGTAAAGCAAAACAAATAACTTCCCTATTTTTAATTGCAAGATTAGTAAAAAGACTGGGCTTATATTAAAAGTTGAGAGTTGACGAACTGAGTCAATGGGTGTTGAACTCGAGAGTTGAGGCCATAAGTGAGAGATAAAGAGACGACTTAGACAATGTGAGAGTGAGATGAGACAAGCACTTAGTCAATGGGTGTTGAGTTTCAAATTAGTGATTTTAGGGTTTTCATTTTTCTTTAATTGTTTTTTGGTTGGAATTTTTTTTAAAAAAATTATATATATACTACCAATCTGGTTCAATGAGTGGATGGGCGATTCTATACTTAGAATTGGAAATTGGACCGGTACCCATCGATTCTAAATTGTTAAAACCTTATAAGTGAGTAATTGCACTCAAATGTCATAAGGGAGAATCACCAAAAAAATCATAAACTTATTGCAATTGTGCCAATTCAGTCTTAATTTTTTTTGGGCAAAAATTTAGTCATAAACCTTTTACAATTGTACCAATTCAGTCCATCCGGCCAAAATTAGCCGGTCGACGCCGACGTGGACACGACCGTTTGGCAAACACCGACGTGGAATTTTATATTTTATATTTTATTTTATTTTTTCGAATTTTTAATTTTTTTAAAATTTTAAAATTCTTTTATTATTATTATTATTTTTCTCATTTTCTCTTCCCTTGCTTTGGCCGGGAGGCGAGGGCCGACGAGGTCGCCTCGCTCGGCCACTAGCGAGGTCAGCTTCGCCAGCCACTAGCAAGGGCGAGGCCCCGCCAGATCCGGTGAGCTTGGCCCACACCAGATCCGGCAGGGTCTCGCCCAGCCAAGGCGAGGGTCGACCTTGCCAGTGGTTGGCGAGGCTTCTCGCCAGTGGTTGATGAGGCCCCTCGCCAAATCTTGCGATGGCAGCCTGAGGGCTCCAATTTCTTGACTGATCACTGGCTCTGCATAACCATGGGGTCGTTCTGCCACAATAGCTTCGCGATCTCATCGTCGGCCCTAATTGCAGCCGCGGCCTGGGAACAGAATCAGCAAAAACCAGCATTTCCCACGACGTTGGATTCCAACAACGATCCATAGAAAAGGAGAGAGGGAAAACAGACAAGAGACACACTCAAGAGATACATACACGTCAGGCTTGCGGGGGCGGGGGAAGGAAGGGAGGGAGTAGTCGTCGTCCATCTCGAAGTCGGGGACGCAGTGGCTCATCCTCCTATCGTGGCTGCAAGGAATCAACTAGGGACTGCGAGGAACGAATGTGCAGTGTTCATCGGCACACACGCGAGCTCGCCAGATCTGGCGGGGCCTCGCCCTCACCAGCCCTCGCCTCTGGCCGGCGGGGGTGAGCCTTGCCATTGGCCAGCGAGGCTGACCTCGCCAGCCCTCGCCTCTGGCCGGCGCCAGTCGGCCAAGGGAAGATAAGATGGGAAAAAAAAAGAATTTTAAAATTCGAAAAATAAAATAAAATAAAATTTTAAAAATGCCACGTCAGCGTTCGTAGAACAATTGGGGTCCATGTCAGCGCCAGCTGGCCAATTTTGGCCGGATGGACTAAATTGGCACAATTGTAAAAAGTTTAGGATTAAATTGGCAAAAAAAAAAAAAAAAAAAAAAAAAAAATTAGGACTGAATTGGCACAATTGCAATATATTTAGGACTTTTTTGATAATTCTCCCAATGTCCTATTAATCAATAGTAACATCAACAATTTCAAAGTTGGTGGTTTTTCCTAAAACGATTATGAGTTATTATTTTCTAAAATCATTCAACTGCACAATTTTATTTAATTTTTTATAAATTTATCAAACAGTCTAAATTACATAAGGCACTGGTCCGATTAAATTGTTGGCTTGGGCCTGGAGCACAGGATCTCCCATTGTAGCACGGTCCTCTCAAAATTGCAAACTATTAATTGAAGTACTTAGCACTCGTTGCTAAAATTGGAACTGCATCAATCCCAATGAATTTCGAGCTTGTTCCTTAGCCCTCCTCTTAGCATTGGCTTACTCAAAAGAAGCTGGCCTCTCTCTCTTTTTCTCACGGGGAGATGCGGGCATTTGAAGTGTCAAAACTTAGTACGCGAAAACACTTTGTGCCAAAAGTTTTAAAATGTACACTTAAGTACCATAATCAAAGATTGGTCGGTTGTTCACTTCTTCAAATCGTATTTTAGATTGAATAAAGTGGTGCAAAAACAATAGGAGGTTCAAAATTGCAAACTTTTGTGTGTGGAGATTGAAATCCAATTTTGTCTAAATCATATGGTCTAATTGGGTGCTACTTGCTTTCCTTTTTTTACTTTTTATATGGATGATGCAAAAGCATCTAACTTGTTAGTAGCTGTGCTCATACCTGAAAAATGAGTAAAAGAAAATTAAAATTCTTTGTATATGCCATTTCGAAACTATTTTCATTAAATTGTTTTTTATTATGATTGCTAAGCGGGTGTTAGGGAATACATTGCGAGAAAATCATCTTGTAAAGAAAATTGTTTTAAGTGGAATCCCGCTATATATAAAAACAAAGGAATAGATAATAAGATCAAAAGGACCATGACAATGATGTAGTAGATGATTGAGACCAATGGAGGAAATGGCTGGTAGTGAGTTCATGTTATCTCAAATATAAATTAATTATAAAAAAAGAACGCACCTTCCATGACCATGGTCAGAATTATATTGATATTTTCAATCAATCATTGTGGTGTTTATCTTATATGGCTGATTGGTTATGGCATGCGGTTGACTCTTTTAAGGTTGAATCTCAATTGAATGAAGTCTGCTTTTGGCAACCCATGATGGGTTGGGCCAAATATTACTGTCAGCATTAAAAAATAGAGGTGGTCCTTGCAATTTGCTGGGGTTCACCTGCCCAATAATCAAAGCCAAGACCCCTGTTCTTATTTCTAATTTTAAGTGCTATTGGCAAGGAAAATGAGAAAGCAATGTCCATTCCGTATTGCTTGATGTCATATTCATGAGAGAGAATTTGACAGGTTGAGCGGAGGGGACCTAATGCAATTTTTTTGTGAGTTTTTAATTTTTTTAATTTTTTTTTTATGTTTAGTTCCTTTTTCTATGTTATTTTCATTTTGGTATATCCTTTTTTTCCCCCGAGTTAACATGGTTTGAATTATTATTAGGTGAAGGCGCCAACACTTTGTTATAGATTACTAGCTTAAGCAAAAGAAATGCATATTTTGAGACAATAGTCTGACTACAGGTGCATTATTTCAGACAGTATCTCCAGGAAGATCACATATCCATGTAAAAAAATGATTGAGCTCTATTAAAAGTGACATGGATGAGGTGATAGATTTGGAAAAGCTTTCAGCATATAAAATGAATTATTATTGTTGAATTGGACTTACACGGTCACACCATGACGTTTGTAACCAGAGACCATGTTTAAGAAATCAAGTATGGTATAAAGCTCGATAGGCTTTGATAGCGAGTTTCGTCGATCTTATCCTATGACCATAAATGTAGATCGCATTAATTGATCTCATGAAATTCTGTATTAGGGTATTTTTGCTTTTCATCTATCTTCACTAAAAAAAACCACTCGGGTTATCTTGAAGCTTTACACAATAATGCGCTGCTTTTCCTTGCAGTAAGTAGCGGTTTGTCTAAATTCTAATCATGTTGGGTGTTCCCTTTTCAATTCCTTGGGCAGTAACTAGAAGTGAATTAGTCAAAGGCCTAATCATTCAAAAACGGTGATTAGAGCTTTGTTTCCATGTCTTTGCCGGCAAGGACTTATTTTTTCTAATTATTTGTAATTAAAGCAACTTGCCATGTGACTTTCCAACCCCATCTTCTATTTAACACATTAAGGTAATGACAGGGATTTTTTTTTTTTTTTGGGTGCTTTTTGTCAGTTTTATCTTTACAAAAACACAATCAATTAAGTAATTGCCATGCTACTATTAAAAAAAAAAAAAATTGTCAGCCCACTCGAGAATATAATATAAGCTATCAACTATTGACTTATCCCAGTCGATTCTCTTAATCAAGGCTAGCAGCTCTTCCCTCGCATGAGTGGAGCGGTTTTTAATTTATTTTAACGTGGCATTACATAACTCGATGTAATAGAAGCACGATAGATTTATCCTCAACCAAGCAATAATGCAAGATTTGATTTGAATCATATACCAACTTCAATAATATCATTGAAATTACAGTCGCACTATTTTTCCATTTAAGATTTGAGATAACTGAACGATTATAGAAAATTAGAAAAATGGTCATGGCATGCGTGTAATGTATCCACGATATGGTTATGAATTTATAACTAATTACAACAAAAATATAATTAAATATGAGAGAGAGTATTTATATTGTACAACAATCAATGCACGCAAAAAGTGAAGGAAAAATGGGCAGATTCTCGTCAAGAACAGCATCAAACACTTGCTGTTTAACAGCACTAGACCTGTAAAATTAAAAGACACTTTGGGTATGTTTGGCCGGTTGCCAAACAATATCTGATTATATTCTTTTGTTCTCGAGAATAAAAGAAGAATAAAAATCCATTTGATAAATTTTTTTATTAACAAGAATAGATTTGGAACAAAATCAAGGAATATAAAAAAATTGATTCTTTTTTCTTGAAAAAAACTTTAGAATCAAGCTAACTCATATTTTTTTCTTCATCATATTTTTTCTTCTTGTTCTCTTTCCTTCTTTCTTCTTCTTCCTCCCAACCAATGACTGACCATCGCCATCGACTAGCCAAATGAGGGCCAGCGACCTCCTCGGAGCCTCGCCAGCCCTCGGCAAGGCCAAGCCTCCATCGCGGCTGGGTGAGGCTCGGCCTCTCCTAGATTTGGGGAGGCCAAGGGAGGCTGAGCTCACCTAGCCGTTGACGAGGTCTCTGCCTTGCCAAATTTGGGCGAATAGTTCCACGGGTTGACAAGGTTGAACGGGAGGCCGTTGGAGGCAAGGCGAGAGAAAAGGCGATGAGCTATGGCTGTGGAAGTGCCGGTCTGGGAGATGAAGAATAGCTTGCATCTGAGAAGAGAGAGAGAGTGTCGCCACTGCCATCGCCATTAGGTTGAAGGTGACGAGAGGGAGGTTCTTGCGTTGGCGAGATTTGTAGAGGAAGTAGAAGGTGAAGACGGAGAGGAGGGCAAAGAGAGTTATGCGAGCAGAGAGTGATGAAAGGTACATGACAACGGCGATTGTAGAGTGAGCATTCAAGGTTTAGACCAATCAAGTGTGGCGTCGCTCGGCCTCTATGAGGCTGACCTCACGGTGACTCAATGAGGCTGAGTCCCATCGGTGGCTAGGCGAGGGTATGCTGTGAACATCTAAGTGAATCTACTATGAAATCTTTGTAGTCATACATAACTGCACTTTCCGCCATTTGCTTAAGTCATAGCATGTATAAATTCAATTCCTCAGCCACGTAACTGTTGATGCTTAGAGTCAAAGATAAAATAATGACAAAGTGTTTATGGTGGCTCAACTCCAATTAAGGTTATATCATATGTATTTATACAAGCGATTGGTTACACTTAGGGTACAAATAGAAAAATAATTAAATAAAAACCCTATAAAACATATAAATTACAAATTAATAATAACCACACAATAAATTTAGTTCACTTAGAACCTTCAGGCATTTTTCGCTGATGTGTACTAAATGCATGTGTCATAATTTAGATTATCGAATAAATGTATGTGACCTCTTTACAGCAAAATTCATCATTATCTCCTCTTGGAGCTCATATAGGTCACTATACTTGATTCCTCGATCCTTAAGAACTTCACCTTTTGAAGTATATCAACACATGGCCAAATTTAGGGAACTTAAGAAAACTAAGTTCTTTTTCAAATCTGGAACATGCTATAGTCTAGCCAATATTCTCATGATCCCATCATGTATTTTGATTTTGACATTGCCAACACCCACAATATCATACTTAGCATTGTTCTTCAATTGCATCTTACAACCATTCATGAATTGATATGTAGTAAACTAGTTCCTATTTAGTGTACCATGAAACAGCTAAAATCCATCATTCATCCCTCAAACGACAAATCCTCAATGACAAATAATATGTAACCATCACCAGCCAAGTTATGTTGATCTTGTAGCTAAGAAAAATGTTGCTTGTTATGGTTTAGCTTCTCCTTCTTCTATTGTATTATTCTGTTTTTCCTTTTGATGGTGTAGTAATTTTGTAAGATGAAATGTTATTTAACTGAGAAAACTAGAGTGGGTTTTGAATAAAATGGTAAATAAGATAGTGTCGACAATGGGTGAGTATGGTCCAAGTAGGCAGTTCTGAGGATCAATTCCAAAAAATTGGAACGAGGATCCACCCATTGGCTCCATGAATCCAACCGAGAATTGACTGTCGATCCGATCCGGTTCCCGGATGAGTCCATGGAACCAATCCTGCCAAGATTCATGCTCTCAATGCAACGTTTTCCAACAAGACAAAGTAAAACAAAACAAAGAACTTCCCCATTCTTAATTGCAAGAACATTAAAGAGATTGGGCTTAAATTGAAAGTTGAGAATTGAGGCTGTGAATCAATGGACGTTGAACTCGATAGTCGAGGCCGTGGGTAAGAGATAGAGAGACAACTCACACGAGGTGAGAGTGAGAGTGAGATGAGCACTTAATCAGTGGGTGCTAAGTTTCGGATTAGGGATTTTAGGATTTTTGTTTTCTTAATTTTTTTGTTTAGATATTTTTCTTATAAATTATAAATATTATCGGTCCGGTGCAGTTCCACACTTGGAACTAGGAACCGGAACAATACCCACCGATTCCTATTTATTGGAACTCAATCAATGAGTAATTGCAGTCAAATGTCCTAATTATCCTTAATCAATAGTAACATCGACAATTTCCAAAGTTGATGGTTTTTCCTAAAAAGATTATTAGTTGCTATTTTTCTAAAATCATTCGATCGTGCAACCATTTTTTCAAATATATTTTTATCAAACAGTCTAAATTACAAAAGGCATTGTTCCGATTAAATTGTTGGCTTGGGCCTGGAGCACAGAATCTCCCACTGCAGGCCGGTCTTCTCGAAAGCTCAACCCAAAACTTATTATATCATTATTATTTTTTTTGGTCAGAACTTATTATATCATTCTTACATCATATGAAAGTCGCAACCTTATAACATAATTTTGGGACGCATCCATAATAATATTTCGAGGAAGATTCTGATGCCGTGAGATATTCGGAAGCACGCATGTCCACATCTGCTTGAAAGTTGATGATTCGTTTGATGAAAAAGTGATGGTTGCTGTATTGTAAATGTAATCTCTCTCTCTCTCTCTCTCTCTTCCTCACCGGTGAGGGTCATTGAACCTGTTGGGGACGAATAATAAGCACATCGAGTTTTTCTAATTTCGATGTCTTCGACCAGATCTGAATGAAAAGCTATCTGCGCTGGTGAATTAATCAGTGTGCGAACGGCATCCGTGACAGCTTGCTGGCTTGTACTTCTACAAAAGCACTTGCAAATTGATGGATAAATCAACTAAATACTGCATTGTTTAGCTAGTGTGCAATAGATTTACTTATACAAATCATTTTTTTGTCTATCAATGTCACCGCATGCGGTCTTCAAATATTTGAGTTTGGTGAGGAGTCGCTTTTCAATTAAAGTAAATCGCATTTTTCTAAAGTTTCTTCA
This sequence comes from Eucalyptus sp. ANBG9806169, assembly GCA_014182395.1. Classification (NCBI taxonomy): domain Eukaryota; kingdom Viridiplantae; phylum Streptophyta; class Magnoliopsida; order Myrtales; family Myrtaceae; genus Eucalyptus; species Eucalyptus sp. ANBG9806169. The sequence continues at coordinate 41,013,199 of CM024580.1, forward strand.
AGAAATATATAATGCAATCTTATAATTTTGGATTAGATCAATGTCACATCTGCAGTCTATGGCACGCGCAGTCAAATCATTAGAATTTTTTTTATTAAAAAAATAACGTCATCCAAGTTTTAAAGGTTCCATGAACCGTAGCGGCAAATATAATTTCATTTATCTTATGAAAACTTTTATTTTCTTTTGGAAAAAAACGTGTGGAAGGGGGAAGGGGAACCCAGAAGTCCACTGGCCTACGCGTGCCTTCTTCAGACGCTATCATACTAATAACCATTAATCATGCTCACCAAGTTGAGAAAATATTATGACCAGGCAGACATATATCGAGCTCATATATCTAACCTAATTAGGCTTTGCAGTACCATTTCTTACTTGATTGGAAATAGGGCTGTGGTGTGCGATGCCAATTGTTATGAATATCTCTTTTATCAGATCCTTGTAGATCTCATTATATGTATTATGCAAGAGAGCCGAACAAAGGTTCAAAAATATTTGAACTCAATTTATATTGCTCCCTTATCATGAAAGATTCTTGTAGAACTAGAGGTGAGCATGATCTGAATGGGCGATTTCTACCTTAAAATTGGAAACCGCTTACTAAGGACCGATTCCTAAAAATTAGGATCAAGAATCATCCATTGATTCCGTGGATCCACTCAAAAACCGAACCGCCAGTCTAGTCTAATTCTTGGATTGGTCCATAGAACCAGTCCCACCAAGCTTGTTGCACTTAGTGCAACGTTTTCTACTAAGCCAAAGTAAAGCAAAAAAAAAAAAAAAAAAAAAACTTTCATATTCTTAATTGCAAGATTAGTGAAAAGATTGGGCTTATATTTGAAGTTGAGAGTTGAGACCGTAAGTCAATGGGCATTGAGTTTGAGAGTTGAGGCCATGAGTGAGAGATAGAGAGATGACTTAGATGAGGTGAGAGTGAGATGAGATGAACACTTGATCAATGGGTGTTGAGCTTCATATTAGAGATTTTAGAATTTTCATTTTTGTTAAATTTTTTATTGGAAAATTTTCTTAAATTTTATATATATACACACACACTACCGGTTTGATCTGGATGAACGGTTTCACACTTGGAATTGGGGACTAGACCAGTACCCAATTGGAATCGAAATCAGACTAGTTTTCTTGGGAACCATCGATTTTGGTCTAGTACGAGCGATTTTTGGTTTTTTTGCATACCCCTAGTGTCGACGTTAGTCGCATATGATCCATCTTTAAATAACTCTTTTTGGTCCAAGCGTGCATGATAACCATTCAATTTCCGTTCTAGAATTATTTTTCTATTCTAGACTTGTTTCTAGAATAAAAATATGTTTGGCAATGCAATTTTGTTTTCTTAATTTTTGGAACAATTATTTTATTATTATTATTATTTTTAAGAAATAGGTTTGAAACATAAATGATAAGTAAAAACTCTTCTCATGGCTCATCCTCGGTACCAACCGGTTGTCCACCCACCATCGCTTGCTAATTCCACTCATCATTCGTCGTTCGCCACCACCCGCTGTTGATCGCTGCCTGCTGTCAATGGCCTCCCTTCGATGGCTGGTTGCCCCTTGCTAGTCACTGCCACCTGCCACCCACCGCCACTCGAGAGGGAGAAATTTTGTGTTAATATCAAATGAATTTCTATTCCAAGAACATAAATTTTGTATTATTATCAAATGCGTATTTTTGTTTAGAAATTCATTTAGAAATAGAAATAGAAAAATCTATTTTTATTCCAGAAATCAAATTCTGACTAAAATGGTTATTATTCACCTCCTTATTACTACTTTTTTAGTTCTCCACACCAATTCAATACAAAAAATTCTGGCAGGCCTTTGTTTGCTTTTTGGTCTCACTTAGTTTGTATTTTTATAATTCATTCACTTTAATTGTTGCAAAAATCAAATGATTGGACTATAAAATATAAATGATAAGAAAATAATTTAGACAACGAATTTACGTGGTTTAGTTGATACGATCTACATTTGCGGGGAGACCAACATAAAATTTTGTTATAGATAAAACAATGCAACGTAGATTACAACTATATTTGAGTCATTTAAATATTTTCAATAACTCACAATGACAATCTTTTGACAAAATCTAAAAGAAGTTAAAGAGTCAGATGGTGACATCTTCAAGCCTAGAAAAAACTGAAAAATGAAAACAAAGAAAACTACAATGGATTTTTGGCCCCATGTGGCTGCTTCCTATATTCCTTTCGGCTTTGACAAAGTTGATGCCTTTGCATAGATTTATCCTTCACCTTGACGAATGAGCCAAATCAATGTGCCCTTAGCTGATAGGGAAGGCGTGACATGAACTTGGCATTCTATCAAAACCCAACCGGTGTGTGTTCGGCAATTATGGTTCGATTGATAGTCCAAACTAGCGGTCTTAATTCTAGTTGCTATCTCTCATTTACTGTTTGTTTAGGCCCTCTTCGATGATAAGATCTTTTCTTTAGATGGAAAGATCAACCTTAGGTTAGACATGACTCAATGGCTATTGGCAATTCTTGATATATGCTCCCACGGATTATTATCCTTAATATCATCTCATTTTCTTTATTGTACTTAATCTCATTTCATTTTCTGTACCATAACATTTCATGAGTTTCAAATTCTCACAAGAAGTTGACAATCCGCCATTAGAGATTTTTCTAAGACGGAAGGCCAAATCTTAATTTAGTTAATTTAGTTGAGACTCCGATGACCAATCCAAACTTGATATGACTTGCACGTGTAAAGATCAAACTTTCAAAATAGTTTCTACGGTGATGAAAAGGTCTGACTTGATATGAAATTGGAATTCTAGATCAACCGGCCGATTACACTTTTTCTATCAGTACTATGGGTGTGGCCTAGTGCTTCACAAGGAAAAATGGAAGAACTCTCTCTCCTCTGCACCTTCCGATTAGTTACAAGCGCCAACAAAGAACCAGACCCAGCTAACTTCCAGACGATGGTTTCCCACTCAAAGTACTTTTCTTTTTCTCTCTTTCTCAACACTCCTTTCAATTTTTTTTTGTTGCTGCATGGCATTCCACATTAATTTTCACTCACTATTTATTTGCTTCAGTTCTGTTTACCGGATAACCCCAAGATTTCTAGAATTGTACATTCTAGATAGTATCAAAATACCATTTTGCTTTGAGGGTGCACCTCAAATTTCAATTTTATTTTATTTTTTTTCCTTTTGAATGTTTTCTCAGTTTCTCTGTTGCTTTTTTTAGGCTAAGAGTGGATTGCGACTCTTTTTGGTTTAGAGTGCTCCGAGGAACCTTCTGACTAAACTCCCCAAGGCCCCTCAGTGACTTAATAGGACTCTTGAGCTCTTTTACAAGTGTTGTTCTTGGTGGAGATTAAACTTTCTAGGTTGCTGAGTTTGGAAAAAAAAAGAAAAGGGGGCAACCTTTGTATCATTGCTATGACATCATCAGTTACTTTCCGGGTGTCGCCTTATTTGGTGTTGAATTCGCAATTCAGGCCTCGGTGTATAGTGCAAGCTAGCAGTTCAGTTGGTGGAGATTCAACAGTCTCATCATCTCCTGAATTGGTTGCGTTGAATGGAGCTCCTCTTATTGAGGAGAGAGAGCAAATTGGTCCTTTGACTGGGGTAAATGGATATGTAGTTTCGAAGATTGATGTGGTAGAGAAGAAGAAGGAGGTGGAGAAAGCAGCAAAAAGTACCGGTGCTTTGGAAAGCTTGAAGGTGTTGTGGGATGATGCGTATGGAACAAAGAGTGTGAATGACTATCTTGACTGCGCAAGGGATATGATCAGGCCGGACGGAGGTCCACCACGTTGGTTTTGCCCTGTTGAGTGTGGACATCCTTTGAATGATTCTCCAGTTCTTCTTTTTTTGCCAGGTAAAGCCTGGCTTCTCGCCTGATTGGGAATTTTACTGCTGGGGTTTAAGGAGATGACTGGAATTCTAGTTTTGACAATATGCTTGTAGCTTTTACGAAGAGAATATAATGTACTCATGCATTAATTGATACCCAGGAGCTGTATTCTATAGGAGCCTAATTTTGTAGATCTCAAGTAAATTATGCCAATGTTTTAAAACATTATTACTGCTTCCTACAGGACTTGATGGCACTGGATGGGGCCTCATCTTGCACCATAAAGCACTGGGAAGGTGAGTTTGCATGTTCCAGCATTTTGGGTTCGAATTGTATTACAAGGGAAAGTATCAATGCATGAGAAGCATGTTTGTTTCCATGATTATGTTTGTACATATGACCAAGCATCTTAATGCAGATACCTTAAAACTGCAGGGCTTTTGAAGTTCGATGCTTGCATATCCCTGTTTACGATCTGACTCCATTTGAAGGTATTTCCCTTTCAGAGCCTTTTAGATGCCGTGCGGTGAAGTGGAATGTTTTCGAGCGGTGTCTAAACATGCTAAGGGCAGTGGTGCATTCATGTCATCTTACAATCATCCTTTTCACTCCATTTAGTCCCATATACATGGATATTGTCCTTATCTGTTGCTCCCTGCTATATTCAATACTAGATTCCCGCTGTTCCTTCTCAAATTCTTGATGTTATTATGGGTTTACAAGCCTTTTAAAGGGTGAAGATTTTCTTCTTAATACTCAACTGACGTTATAAGAAATGAAATAGCATGCAATACTGAGAACTTGACAAAGAGCCTTTGCAATCTGTTGTATTTATACTTGTTAGGCCTCGTGAAATTCGTTGAGAAAACCGTTAAAGCTGAGTATGCCTCATCTCCACATAAGCCTATTTATCTCGTTGGGGATTCCTTTGGAGGATGCCTTGCACTTGCTGTGGCAGCTCGTAATCCTTCCATCGACTTGGTAGTTCTATTAGTGAATCCAGGTGAGTTTTCAGATCGGCGAGCAAATCATGAATTGGGTATATTCTTCTGGATTACAAGCCTTCTTTGAGACTCTGAGGAGGTCTGTTGTTTTCTCGGTCATGTTAGCTACATCATTTGGCCGTTCACGGCTGCAGCCACTGTTCCCTTTATTGGAAGCTATGTCTGACAATCTCCATTTCACGCTCCCCTATCTTATCAGCTTTTTTGTGGGTATGATATGCTACTTCCAAGTCTTTTTGTAAAATGATGATATGTCACAATGCTCTCAAGAGTTCTCCATAGTAAGATTTGATTTCTTTCTGAATCAGGTGACCCAGTAAAGGTTGCAACAGCCAATATTGATAGTATGCTTCCCTCGAGAGGGGCACTTGAACAGTTGTCTGTCAACCTCGCTTCTTTGCTGCCTCGTCTCTCAGTAAGTGGCGTTTTCTCTGCCGGGATTAGCTTATTTTCTTTTCTCGTTTGTATTTATTGCTCAAAATTTTACAATAGATGTATAGCAGGCCTTCTATTGGGCTTCTATGCTAAACCTTTTCAAGTTTTTTGTCCTTTGCTGGGCTGTTTCTTGATTATCTCGAGGCCCAATAATCAATTCCCTGTTTCAGGGCGTGGCTGATATAATAACCAAGGAAACTCTTCTTTGGAAACTGAAGTTACTTAAATCAGGTGCCTCTTACGCTAATTCTCGTCTTCATGCTGTCAAAGCCGAAGTGCTTCTACTTGCCAGGTTTTTGCTTCTCAAAGCTTTGTCAAGATGGTGACATGTTTGTCAGATTGGTGTAGCAAATTGTTTTAGCTTAGGCTTTCATTTTATTTGGTTGCTCCTATGCATGTGCAACCATTGCCAATATCTTTTTTCACTACGCCTCATGAGTCCCAGGATGAGTTTCGATGAAATTGTCATTCTGACTCTTTCTCAACAGCTCGAGAAACTAAGCTGCCTAATTCTCAGTTTATAGACATGAATATACAGAGTCGTGTGTAGTACTTCTACTTTAGTAATCCAGCATGTCTTTTGGCAATATGTAATGGCACAGGCATTGGTTTGAATTGGTTTCGCTTTGTAGCAGGGGTAGCAGCCATTTTCCTTTTTCTTTGCGTGAATAATTTTGAAGTTTCTTTCAGCACAATAGCATATGTTCCATACATAAGCATCAAAACATACATGTATATAATTATTGATAAACGCATCATGCATGCCTGCACAAGGTATGTGATTATTAATTGAGTTGTTTTCACTGGAGAGACAATAGTTTATCTGATTTAAGCATAGTTAAGAGTAGTTGCATTTTCTCAGAGGCTTCTATTGATTCAGTGGCAAAGATAACATGCTTCCTAGTCGGGATGAAGCTCAAAGGCTTATGAAATCATTGAAGAACTGCAGAAGTCGTTACTTCAAAGACAATGGACATATACTTCTACTGGTAGGTGAAATCTATGCTATTTTAATGTTGTAAAGCTCATGGAGTTAGGCCTGGTTTGGTTTAGCATTTGAAATGGTCTTTTGGGCTCTAAGGGGGTTTGGCCAAGTACAAACGTGTTTGGTTCAATTTTTTGGAGGACTTTGGTAAGATGGAATTACATCTCCAAGTGGCTCTAAAGGTCTTTAGACCAAAGTAGCATTGAAGGTCTTTTGGGAAGTTGCATCTTCGGAGTATAAGTCCCATTATTATTCATGGTTACTATTCATCTTCTTCGAAGAGACAAACGGAGGCCGACGACTATTGGCCAGGGGGCCGCCCGCGCCAACGATTGCCACCTAATGGGTCGCTCGACCTCGGTGACCATCCCCTAAGGTCACATGACTTCAAGCGTCGCCTGGGTTTGCGTGACCCAGGTGACGGTCACTTGAGGTCCAATGACCTCAGGTGAGACTATCCAATAGCCAAATCTTTTTCCAAACGGCATTTAAGTTAAAATTATTTTGCAATGCACTAAAATTACAATTTACTAAACGCTATTTGCATTTTGAAAAACTCCTTTAACTCAAAGGTATTTGCATTGTTTCTAGGACATTTGCCCAAAACTTAACCAAACGGGGTTTTAGTGTTTTCCAATGCCGTGTCTTGTTGAACAGAGCTAAAAGAGCTTTTTACGAAAGTGGCTCATAAAAAAATGTAGTTTGGCGCTTATATTGAGATATCTTTATGATAGGCTACAACGGTGCTTGGATAGTAAAAGTTGACACTGCAACTTTTTTCAAAGATGGAAACGTGTTTAATCAAGTAAAGTAGATATTGTCCATCAGCCTCTCTTATTTAATCACCTAATTTCGAGTCAGTCATATCACTGAATTGAACTGATTGTACTAAAATTATTTACTATTTCTAGTGATGCTCGAGCTATTTTCAGACTTTGAGTCTCAATAAACCAAATTGACTACGCCACTTATAAGTCCAAAGGCATGTGGTTTCATCCACATTCAATGGGCTCTATAGAAGAATCACGGATCGAAATTTCTATTGGTGTAGTTCTAGGGTATGTAGAGTAAATTTCAAGTTCATCAAATTGAGGGACTTGTTCCAATCAGTAACTTGGAACTTAGAACAAATTTTTATGTTGTTCTTTTTCTATATCTCCGCGTGGTCTTGCAGTATTCCATGGTGTTGATGATGAGTATGTAATGTGAAACTACTAGTCCGTGCTTTCATTTCCGACATATTCATGAATAAGACTTTTACTTTGTTAATATTTTATATTCTTCATATATCTAAATATAAGTTATGGTCGGTAAATTATAACAATAAATAATTGTCATTAGAAGTAATAATTCATTGCAATTGTTCAATTAAGAATATAGCTTGAACCTGGACAAATCGTAGAACCTAGGACATGGTAGGTCCGAGGTTCCAAAATATGTAGGGCGGGTTCTAAGTTCAAAATTTGGGAATCTATTCCAATAGATAGGTTCTAAGTTCCAAGTGGAAATAAGATTAACCCGGGAATTGCACAGCCTTAGTTAGGAAAATAGCAAGCGGATCATCATTGTGTAATTCATGTGGCTGATGACCGATCTTAGTCTTAGCTCCTTTGGAAATTTTGGAACATAGGAAAGTTAAATTTCCTGTTGATTATGTGCAAAACATAAATGCTGTCTAGCAATTTCGTGAAATCTACAGTCTCTCTCACAGTTCTATTTATTTATTTGTGAATGCATCTCATGATGAAACTGCATGGTTCTTCAAAATATCAACCCCTGCTTTTCAGGAGATTTTGTCTATAAATGTCTCTTTATGGTGCTCCCTGTTTATCCACCAGTAATTAGATTGAGATTGCAGGAAGATGGTATGAGTTTGCTGAGCGTCATCAAAGGTACCCACACGTACCGTCGAACGAAGAGGCATGATTACGTCTTGGATTTCCTGCCTCCTAGTATGTCAGAATACAAACTATTTTTCTATCAAGGAATGGGGTAATTCTGCAAACAAAGACTTCTGCTTGTCTTTTCTTGCTCTTTCCTGAGTGGAACAGAATGAGATTTTTCTGAATGGAAACTAATATTTCTTCTACGTCTGTTTGAAGACCTAAATTATTCAGCAAATGTTTCAAACCAGATAATTGCGTTGTCAAGTTTTTTTTTATCTGATTATTTGCTACTTCACTTTCTATTTCTTTTGCTACATCTCATTCAGAATTGATCTGCTGCATTAGTGCATGATTTTGATTTCACCACCAGTTGATGCCTGAATCTCAGGGTAAAGCCATTCTCGTCCTGTGATTTTCAAAAGAAACATGTCGTTGACACCTAAAGTTCGGGAAAAGTACCAAAAAAGTCATAAACCTATTGCATTGGTATCACTTCAGTCCTAAACTTTTTAATTGAACCAATTTAGTCTTAAACCTTTTAATATTGGTACCAATTCAGTTCATCCGGGCAATTTTGGCCAGCCGAAGCTGACGTGGACGTGGGTCAGTGGCCAAATGCTAACGTGGCAACTTTTAAGATTATTATTATTATTTTTTTGATTTTTTTTTATTATTTTTTCTTTTTTCTTTTCTTTTCCAGCAATGGCCGACGAGGGCCGCGAAGCCCTCGCCTACTGCCGGCGAGGGTTGCAGCCCTTGCCCGGCCTCTCTCAAGTAGCTGGCGAGGCGGCTTCGCCCGGATTTGGGTGAGGCCGGCCTCGCCCGCGGCTCCGCCTTGGCGATGGTCACCATGGCCTCGCCGGCCATTGGGCGAGGGCCGCAAAGTCCTCGCCTGCCGCTAGTGAGGGTCGCGGCCCTCACCCGGCCTCTCCTAGGTTGCCAGCGAGGTGGCTTCGCCCGGATCTGGGTGAGGCCAGCCTCGCCCAGGCCTTGTCGCGGGCAAGGTGGCGAGGGTCGCAGCCCTCGGCCCTCTCCTCCGCCTTGGTGATGGCCGCCATGGCCTCGCCAGCCGCGGGCGAGGTCCCCTTCCCCCGCGGCAAGGCTTGAGCGAGGCCGGCCTTGCCCAGATCCGAGTGAAGCAGCCTCGCTGGCGGCTTGGGACAAGCCGGGCTAGGACCGCGACCCTTGCCAGCGGTAGGTGAGGGCTTCGCAGCCCTCGCCCAGTTTCCGGCGAGCCTCATTGGAGGCTCGCTGGCCACCGTCGGAAAAGAAAATGAAAAAGAAAAAAAAGAAAAAAAATTAATATAAAAATTCGAAAAAAAATAATATAAAAATCTTAAAATTTGTCACGTTAGCATCCGGCCATCGGCCGACGTCCACGTCATCTCCGACTGACCATAATTAGTCGGATGGATTGAATTGGTACCAATACTAAAAGGTCTAGGACTAAATTGGTCCAATTGAAAATTTTAGAATTGAATTAGTACCAATGCAATAGGTTTATGACTTTTTTGGTACTTTTCCCCCTAAAGTTCTCAACCCGAATGTCATTTGTTTACCGAAAAGTATGATCTCTGATTACCAACTCTAACACTATTAGTGCCCTCCTTGGGCCCAGCACAAACATGGATGGCCATACTCTTTCCACAAGCGCTTATTTTATATGCTGCTTCATTGATTGCAACCAGTCAGCTTTAGTCTGATGCTGTGGTTGAATAAATGCAGAGTGTTTCGCAATGCATCTGGTTCGGTACTATTCTCAACATTGGAAGATGGGAAGATAGTGAGAGGCCTTTCGGGGGTTCCTTCTGAAGGACCGGTGTTGTTGGTCGGTAATCACATGTTGATGGGACTCGAGGTTTTTTCGCTTGTTGAAGAATTCTTGAGAGAGAAGAACATTGCTGTGCGCGGGGTGGCTCACCCAATGTTGTTCTCTAGCAGAACGGAAAATCTATCTTCTGAATTTGGTCTCATTGATTGGATGAAAACATTCGGAGCAGTTCCTGTGTCGGGAAGCAACCTCTTCAAATTGTTTTCGACCAAATCTCACGTTCTACTTTATCCAGGTGGTGCACGCGAGGCTCTTCATCGTAAGGTGTGTAAGTACATTCCTTTCAGTTCAATTAGTTCTCTTTTGCAGCGTAACTGCCGTATTTGCTCTTGTTTTCGCCAAAATGGTCCTAATAAATAATGTAACCATTCGAGAAATCTCTGTGGAAAATAACTTTTCAAATGGAAGTACCATGTCTCGAGGCTATAAGGTAAGAAGGATCTTCCGCAACATAAGTTCCATGAGAGAAGATGTAAAGCCATATGGAGAAGGAGAATTCAAAATGACCAATGTCGGAATCCGTGGCCAATTAGCTCAGATGTTGGTGGTGGTGGTGGTGGTGGCAGCGGTCTAGCCAATGCTTTTGTCGGGGTGGATAAGAACCTTGGCAAGTCTTGAGGAATAATAATGTTTGCATAGTTAAGTACGGCTTTTCTAGTTAAGGGCGTTAAACGTCAATCGACAGCTCCTTTTTCAGAGACAAAAATTCTTAGTTGTACATTATATAGAGTATTTGGGAGCACGACAAGTAATTTGGTCTGGCCATTACCTCTTAGATTATTCGTCATCTGAGGTTTCACATATATTAATTAGAGTTACTCGTAATCACTTCTTAGCTTTTTTGTGCATCTTTTGAATGAAGTAATGCCTTGAGATGCTAACATCAGCGCTATCCGGTTCCATTTGTAGGGTGAAGAATACCAGTTATTCTGGCCAGAACAACCAGAATTTGTTAGAATGGCTGCACGGTTTGGTGCCACAATTATACCATTTGGAGCCGTGGGAGAGGATGATTTCGCAGAAGTAAGATCTCTTTATTTCTGCATTAAAGTTCGTATTTAGCATGATCCTCTGCAAAGATTGGGAATTCAAAACTTGCATAGCATTTTATCTAATGTGGCATTCGTGACTATTGCCCATTGCGCTCTTTTGCTTGTACCTTCGTCGGAGTTCGAGTGTGACCTTTCGACTATTTTCACCTAATTTAGTTAATCACACACATGGTTGTATAAATTAGGCTGAATCAAATACGTTTCGATGCATTTTTTGCGCGAACTTTTGCATTGACCATTGCTGTCTATTATTTTAAGTTAAACGAGTCACAAAGCAAGTTTAAAAAATAAAATGAACTTGCTCGTTTATATAATGTACTTCAGCATTCCATTTTGATAATGATGTGCTTATTTACTTTGAATGGGCAGTTGGTACTTGATTACGATGATTTAATGAAGATTCCAATTGTCAATGACTACATCAGAGACATGAATCGACAAGCTCCACGAGTGAGGTAGCTCCCTACTCACGAATGATCGAAAGATTATGTATATAGATTTTGTATGGATAACCTTTTAAATCAGAAAATCATTTAGCATGCTCTGACCTTTTTTTTTTCTTTTTTATGTTGACATGAACTATGTCCTGCTTGTTAGGGAGGGTAAGAGCGGAGAGGTTGCAAATGAACAAGGTTTTCTTCCAGGGATTTTGCCGAGGATACCCGGCCGCTTGTACTATCTGTTTGGGAAGCCCATAGAGACGAGGGGGAGATATGAATTATTAAAGGACAGAGGAAACGCAAACGAGTTGTACTTGAAAGTAAAATCAAGTGTCGAAAGCTGCATCGCTTATTTGCTCAAGAAGCGGGAGGAGGACCCATGTCGAAGCATATTTGATAGAGCCGTACATAGAGCGTTAAATTCTCCTTCACATAAAATTCCAACATTTGAGCCTTGATAATTTGTGATGATCGCGGAAACTATTTCTACCTTATGTATTTCATTTTAGAGTGACCGGCTTTTGTCTCGACCAAACATGAATATTTGTAAATACATTTGAGTATATCTATTTTTTAGTGAAAATGCAATATATTTTGTCGAGATTCAGATGGTTAGCGCTTTTTGGAATAATCTAGAAGACAATCTGCATTTTCCTAAAGCAACGAGCGAGGAAAATCAGAAAGCATTTTAGTTAATGGGATTAGATTTAGTCCCTTCCTCCATGATCGCATCTCCCACTTTCATCCCTTCTGGCAACTTCCAATCAAAAGAGTGCAAGACATTGCAAGTGCCAACTTGACCACTCTCAAAAGCACTGGGGAGAGCCACAAAAGTCCAGAGACTTATAATTGGCCTTTGCAGTGGTAGAACCTTATCCCCATTGAAATGCCTAGGCATCCCCCTCTGGCCACACTCTGAATGTCAACAGCTTACAATGATTCCCTTGTAATGGATTGGACCATCATTGAACCTCTCAAGCACAAACTCCCAATCGCCAACCTATGGCGAGGCTCGAGCTCGCCTTTGGCCGGTCATTGGCCATGTTGGCTGAGGAAGAAGAAATAAAAAGAAAAAAAAAAAGTCACAATTTAAAATAATTATAAACTTGAAATTTTTTGAAAAATGAAAATATGTTTGGTGAAAGAAAGTGCTTGGTGTAGAAGTGAAAAAAAAAGGGAATGGAAACTTTTTGAAAAATGGAAAAAAATTTCCCCACTTTTCAAGGTGTTTTTTCTATTAGTAGAAAATATTTTCTTTGATTAGTTTATTTTTCATAAACTGAACCCTGAAAAATCTGGAAAACGTATTCCTGTAAGTTATTTTCTATGAAACAAGCGAAGCCTAAATCTTATAATATTCGTAAAATCTTTTTTTAAGATGAGACTGCCAAACCTTTATTTTGTCAAGGCTCAAATTACTATGGAAAGTTACCAAAAAAAATCTTAAATCTATTACATTTGTGCCAATTCAATTTTAGACCTTTCATTTGTGTCAATTAATACTTAAACCTTTTTATATTTGGTAATTGAGTTTATTCAATCAATTTTAGCTAGAATCACTGAAGTGAATATCGATAGTGCCATGTAGGACAATCACATTGACATTTTGACAAATTTTTTTATAATTTATTTAAAAAATTGAACTTTTAAATATTTTTATTATTTTCGTTCTTTCTTTTTCTTTTTTTCTCTACCAAGTTCAGTATGGGAGGTGAGGGTTCCAAAGCTCTGGTTGGTCCCAAGCAACGGTCAACTGACCCTCGCCTATGATCGATGAGGATTAGCCAGCAACCCTCTTAGGGGAAAGGAAAAAAGGGTGAGAAAAGAAAAAAAAGAATACAAAATTCAGAAATATAAAAAAAAAAAATTATAAAAACTGCTCACATCAACGTCGGCACGTCACGTAGGAGAGACAAGGTCCACGTCAGTGATTTTTTTTTTTTTTCCGGCTAAAAGGTCGAATGGACTCAATTGACAAAATGTAAAAATGTTTAAAATTCAATTAACATAATTGAAAAATTTACAATCAAATTGACACAAATACAACATGTATGATTTTTTTTTTTTAAATTTTCCCAAAGGACTAACTAAACATGAGATATCTTGCACACTTGGAGAATTAAATCTATATAGTTGGTCTGGACCATATGTCTGCTCCTTATTTGCTAAGCTGATATCGGGAGATTGAAAGAGAATTGTTTTTTCCCCTTGTTGGTCGGTAATCACATGTTGATGGGACTCGAGATTGTTTCGCTTGTTGAAGAATTCTTGAGAGAGAAGAACATTGCTGTGCGCGGGGTGGCTCACCCAATGTTGTTCTCTAGCAGAACGGAAAATCTATCTTCTGAATTTGGTCTCATTGATTGGATGAAAACATTCGGAGCAGTTCCTGTGTCGGGAAGCAACCTCTTCAAATTGTTTTCGACCAAATCTCACGTTCTACTTTATCCAGGTGGTGCACGCGAGGCTCTTCATCGTAAGGTGTGTAAGTACATTCCTTTCAGTTCAATTAGTTCTCTTTTGCAGCGTAACTGCCGTATTTGCTCTTGTTTTCGCCAAAATGGTCCTAATAAATAATGTAACCATTCGAGAAATCTCTGTGGAAAATAACTTTTCAAATGGAAGTACCATGTCTCGAGGCTATAAGGTAAGAAGGATCTTCCGCAACATAAGTTCCATGAGAGAAGATGTAAAGCCATGTGGAGAAGGAGAATTCAAAATGACCAATGTCGGAATCCGTGGCCAATTAGCTCAGATGTTGGTGGTGGTGGTGGTGGTGGTGGCAGCGGTCTAGCCAATGCTGTTGTTGGGGTGGATAGGAACCTTAGCAAGTCTTGAGGAATAATAATGTTTGCATAGTTAAGTACGGCTTTTCTAGTTAAGGGCGTTAAACGTCAATTGATAGGAGACAAAAATTCTTAGTTGTACATTATATAGAGTATTTGGGAGCATGACAAGTAATTTGGTCTGGCCATTACCTCTTAGATTATTTGTCATCCGAGGTTTCGCATATATTAATTAGAGTTACTCGTAATCACTTCTTAGCTTTTTTGTGCATCTTTTCAATGAAGTAATGCCTTGAAATGTTAACATCAGCGCTATCCGGTTCCATTTGTAGGGTGAAGAATACAAGTTATTCTGGCCAGAACAACCAGAATTTGTTAGAATGGCTGCACGGTTTGGTGCCACAATTATACCATTTGGAGCCGTGGGAGAGGATGATTTCACAGAAGTAAGATCTCTCTATTTCTGCATTAAAGTTCGTATTTAGCATGATCCTCTGCAAAGATTGGGAATTCAAAACTTGCGGAGCATATCTATTCTTGTGGCATTCGTGACTATTGCCAATCGCGCTCTTTTGCTTATATCTTCGTTGGAGTTCGAGTGTGATCTTTCGACTATTTTCACCTAATTTAGTTAATCACACACATGGTTGTATAAATTAGGCTGAATCAAATACGTTTCGATGCATTTTTTGCGCGAACTTTTGCATTGACCATTGCTGTCTATTATTTTAAGTTAAACGAGTCACAAAGCAAGTTTAAAAATTAAAATGAACCTGCTCATTTATATGATGTACTTCAGCATTCTATTCAGATAATGATGTGATTATTTACTTTGAACGGGCAGTTGGTACTTGATTACAATGATTTAATGAAGATTCCAATTGTCAATGACTACATCAGAGACATGAATCGACAAGCTCCACGAGTAAGGTAGCTCCCTACTCACGAATGATCGAAAGATTCTGTATATAGATTTTGTATGGATAACCTTTTAAATCAGAAAATCATTTAGCATGCTTTGACCTTTTTTTTTTTCTTTTTTATGTTGACATGAACTATGTCCTGCTTGTTAGGGAGGGTCAGAGCGGAGAGGTTGCAAATGAACAAGGTTTTCTTCCAGGGATTTTGCCGAGGATACCCGGCCGCTTGTACTATCTGTTTGGGAAGCCCATAGAGACGAGGGGGAGATATGAATTATTAAAGGACAGAGGAAACGCAAACGAGTTGTACTTGAAAGTAAAATCAAGTGTCGAAAGCTGCATCGCTTATTTGCTCAAGAAGCGGGAGGAGGACCCATGTCGAAGCATATTTGATAGAGCCGTACATAGAGCGTTAAATTCTCCTTCACATAAAATTCCAACATTTGAGCCTTGATAATTTGTGATGATCGGGGAAACTATTTCTACCTTATGTATTTCATTTTAGAGTGACCGGCTTTTGTCTCGACCAAACATGAATATTTGTAAATACATTTGAGTATATCTATTTTTTTAGTGAAAATGCAATATATTTTGTCGAGATTCAGATGGTTAGCGCTTTTGGAATAATCTAGAAGACAATCTGCATTTTCCTAAAGCAACGAGCGAGGAAAATCAGAAAGCATTTTAGTTAATGGGATTAGATTTAGTCCCTTCCTCCATGATCGCATCTCCCACTTTCATCCCTTCTGGCAACTTCCAATCAAAAGAGTGCAAGACATTGCAAGTGCCAACTTGACCACTCTCAAAAGCACTGGGGAGAGCCACAAAAGTCCAGAGACTTATAATTGGCCTTTGCAGTGGTAGAACCTTATCCCCATTGAAATGCCTAGGCATCCCCCTCTGGCCACACTCTGAATGTCAACAGCTTAAAATGATTCCCTTGTAATGGATTGGACCATCATTGAACCTCTCAAGCACAAACTCCCCATCGCCAACCTATGGCGAGGCTCGAGCTCGCCTTTGGCCGGTCATTGGCCATGTTGGCTGAGGAAGAAGAAATAAAAAGAAAAAAAAATGTCACAATTTAAAATAATTAAAAACTTGAAATTTTTTGAAAAAATGAAAATACGCTTGGTGAAAGAAAGTGCTTGGTGTAGAAGTGAAAAAAAAAGGGAATGGAAACTTTTTGAAAAATGGAAAAAAAGTTCCCCACTTTTCAAGGTGTTTTTTCTATTAGTAGAAAATATTTTCTTCGATTAGTTTATTTTTCATAAACTGAACCCTGAAAAATCTGGAAAACGTATTCCTGTAAGTTATTTTCTATGAAACAAGCGAAGCCTAAATCTTATAATATTCGTAAAATCTTTTTTTAAGATGAGAATGCCAAACCTTTATTTTGTCAAGGCTCAAATTACTATGGAAAGTTACCAAAAAAATCTTAAATCTATTACATTTGTGCCAATTCAATTTTAGACCTTTCATTTGTGTCAATTAATACTTAAACCTTTTTATATTTGCTAATTGAGTTTATTCAATCAATTTTAGCTAGAATCATTGAAGTGAATATCGATAGTGCCATGTAGGACAATCACATTGACATTTTGACAATTTTTTTTATAATTTATTTAAAAAATTGAACTTTTTAATTTTTTTTTTTAATTTTTATTTTCGTTCTTTCTTTTTTCTTTTTTTCGCTACCAAGTTCAGTATGGGAGGTGAGGGTTCCAAAGCTCTGGTTGGTCCCAAGCAACAGTCAACCGACCCTCACCTATGATCGATGAGGATTAGCCAGCAACCCTCTTAGGGGAAAGGATAAAAGGGTGAGAAAGGAAAAAAAAAGAATACAAAATTCAGAAATATAAAAAAAAAAAATTATAAAAACTGCTCACATCAACGTCGGCACGTCACGTAGGAGAGACAAGGTCCACGTCAGTGATTTTTTTTTTCCGGCTAAAAGGTCGAACGGACTCAATTGACAAAATGTAAAAATGTTTAAAATTCAATTAACATAATTGAAAAATTTTCGATCAAATTGACACAAATACAACATGTATGATTTTTTTTTTTAAAATTTTCCCAAAGGACTAACTAAACATGAGATATCTTGCACACTTGGAGAATTAAATCTATATAGTTGGTCTGGACCATATGTCTGCTCCTTATTTGCTAAGCTGATATCGGGAGATTGAAAGAGAATTGTTTTTTCCCCTTGATGGAGCTATCTTCTCTGAGAAAGAAATTATATTAGACTCAAGTACGATTTAAGAAGAGGCCCCTTGCCATTTGCTTGGGGGGTTCTTTCTGGCTGCTATACTCATGCAGTAAATTCTATTCATAATATGAAATCTTTCAGCTACAACTATATTTTTCGTATCATGAGTATATGTCATGTCAATTAGCGCAAGCAAACGTAAATATATATTTTTTTTTTTGGTAAAAAGCAAACGTAAATATTGATTTTGGGTAAACTTGAAACTGAAAATTATTAAAAAAAAATTAGGTGTATCTATCTTGTCACGTCCCTTTATTCATTACTGAACACGTGTCTATAATGGGCTCACTCGTCACATTTGTTCCTGATCTTTTCGTCACTGTCTCCACCTTCTCCTCTGCTGCAGCGTCCCTCTCAGTCGAGAATCCAAGAAGACGAAGTGAGGATCCAGAATATTTGAAGATCCGAGAGGGGACCCGAGAGAGAGTGACGATGCGGGAAATCCGCGAGAGTTTCTGGAGGTAAAAATGGGGCCCCTCTGAATAGAATCCGGACCGAGAGAAAGAAGATGAAGGAGAGCGATAGGGAGAGCTGGTTCGGTCCAGGTAAATCTGGAAGGTGGCCCCGGCAGCGGGATCAAGACTGAAGAAGAGATGGAGAGGGAGAGGGGCTTGGCTCGGGTGGTCAGTAAAATCTGGGGAAAACCTCAGCTGATGGGGAGGGAGTGATGGTGGCCGGAAACGAAGAAGAAAATGGAGGTGGGAAAGAACCCGAATGATGGAGGGAAGAGGAGGGAGAGGGCGATGCTCGGCCCCAGTCGGAGACGCTGGAAAGCTTGGCTTCGGTGCTGGAGACATTGAGAGAGAGAGAGAGAGCTTCCGCCGAAGTCCGAACAGGGGCAGAGCATCAGCATCGGTGAAGGGGCAGAGAGTGAACTGGAGCAGAGGAGAAGGTTCGAAGGTTCAGAGGGGGGAGAGGAAAGGGTCAAAGGTGGGCCCCCACTTTGGACACGTGGCGAAGCCGAAGTGGAGGTCCAGGACAATGAGATATTTTTTCTTCTGGAAAAAGGAGATGACAATGACGTTGTCCAACCTTTGCACTTTTGCCAGGGTGGGCGCCATTTTCTCTCTTTCTTCACTTCATTATCTCCGGAGCAAGCGCGGCTTTGCGGCTGCTTATTCAGGAATCAGTCTTGAAGGTTTTACTCGTGCAGCCGCAGAGGTCAAGACGGACACTCTGTCGACACTCTGGAGTGTGTGGCTGGAGCTTTACCAGGGAAAGTGGAAACTCTCTCTCTCTCTCTGTGCCCCTTCCACGACCATCCGATTGCATGTGCCAACAAAGAACCAAACCCAGCTAACTTCCAAACGATGGTTTTCCACTCCGAGGTACTTCTCTTCCTCTCTCTCTTTCTCATTACCCTCTTTCAGTTTCCTTGTTGCTGCATCCTTGACCACATTAATTTTTGGTCTCTCTCTCTCTCTCTCTCTCTCTCTCTCTCTCTTTCTCATTACCCTCTTTCAGTTTCCTTGTTGCTACATCCTTGACCACATTAATTTTCGGTCACTATTGCTGAGTCGTTGTCCGTCGTATAGCCACAAGATTTCTGGAATCGAGATAGTATCAAGATACCATTTTGCTTTGAGGGGGCACCTCAAGTTTCAATTTTTTCTTTTTCCCTTATAGATGCTTTCTCAGTGTCTCTGTTGTTTATTTTGGGCCAAGAATGGAGTGTGTGATTCTTTTAGTTTAGAATGTTCCGAGCAACCTTCTGAATGAACCCCCCAAGGTTTCGTGAGCTCGTTTACAAGTGTAGTTCTTGGTGGAGTTCAAATTTTCTAAGTTGCTGAGTTTGGAAAAGGGAAAATAAGAGGGTGCAACCTTTGTATCACTGCTATGACATCATCGGTTACTTTCTGGGTTTCGCCTTATTTGGCATTGAATTCACATCTAAGGCCTCGGTGTAGAGTGCAAGCGAGCAGTTCAGTTGGTGGTGACTCAACAGTGTCATCATCTCCTGAATTGGCTGTGTCGAATGGAGCTCCTTCTGTTGAGGAAAGAGAGAAACTTGGTCCTTTGAGTGGAGGAAATGGACATGCAGTTTCGAAGATTGAGGTGGTAGAGAAGAAGAAGAAGAAGGTAGAGAAAGAAGCAAAGGAGAGCTTGGAAGTGTTGTGGGACGATGCGTATGGAACTACGAGTGTGAAGGATTATCTTGAGTGTGCGAGGGATATGATTAGGCCTGACGGAGGTCCGCCCCGTTGGTTTTGCCCTGTTGAGTGTGGACAGCCTTTAAATGATTCTCCAGTTCTCTTGTTTTTGCCCGGTAATGCTTATCTTCTCACTTGAATAGGTGCACAACTGGAATTTTTACTCCAGATTATAAGGAGATGAATGGAACTCTAAGTTCAACAATATGCTTGTAGCTTTTAAGAAGTGATAATAATATAATTGTGCATCAATTGATAACTTTGTGCTATATGTTGTAGGAGCCTCATTTGCTAGTAAAATAAGACAAGTATTGCCAAATTATTGATGCATAAGTACTGTTTCCTGCAGGACTTGATGGCACTGGATTAGGCCTCATCTTGCACCATAAAGCACTGGGGAGGTGAGTTTGTATGTTCCATCATTTCAGGGTTGTGAGTTGCGTTACAAGGGAAAGTAATGACAGATGAGAAGCAATTTTGTTTCTACTTGTACTTATGACCAAGCATTTTAACGCAGAAAACTTAAAACTGCAGGGCTTTTGAAGTTCGATGCTTGCATATCCCTGTTTATGATCGGACTCCATTTGAAGGTGTGGCCCTTTCAAAGCTTTTTAATTGCTTGCATGAGACAACTTAGGGTTGAGTAAAATGTTTTTGAGCTGTGTTGTCAACATGCAAAGGGCTGCGGTGCATTCGTGTCATTTTATGATTCCCACTTTTCTCTCCACTTAGCCCCATATGCATGGATATTACCTTATCAAGCTATACACAAAAATCGATTCCTTCCATTCCATCTCAATGTTATGATGTTATTGATGATGTACACTTCTAAATGTGGGTTTACAAGCCTTTTAAATGGTGAAGTCTTTCTTCTAAATACTGAAGTAATGTTATAAGAAATGAAATAACATGCAATCCTGACTGAGAACTTGATGAAGAGATTTTGAAATCTCATGTACCTGTACATGTTAGATCTGGTGAAATTCGTCGAAAAAACTGTCAAAGCTGAGTATGCCTCATCTCCAAGTAAGCCCATTTATCTTGTTGGAGATTCCTTTGGAGGATGCCTGGCACTTGCTGTGGCTGCTCGTAATTCTACCATCGACCTGGTAGTCTTATTAGCGAATCCAGGTGAGTTTTCAGATGGGAAAGCAAGTTATGAATTGGGTCTATTTTTCTGGATTACAAGCCTTCTTTGAGACTCTGAGGAAGTCTGTCGTTTTCTCTGTCATGTTAGCTACGTCATTTGGCCGTTCACAGCTGCAGCCGCTGTTACCTTTATTGGAAGCTATGCCTGATGGACTCCATTTCACAGTCCCCTATCTTCTAAGCTTTGTTATGGGTATGATATGCTACTTTCAAGTTATATGTGGAAAATGATGATATGTCAGAGTTGTCCATAACAAGGTGTGATTTTTCTTTCTGAATCAGGTGACCCAATGAAGATGGCAACAGTCAATATTGATAATATGCTTCCCCCAAGAGTGGCACTTGAACAATTGTCTGTCAACCTCACTTCTTTGCTGCCTCGTCTCTCAGTAAGTAGCATATTCTCTGCCAGATATTCGCTTATTTTCTTTCTCATTTAACCTTAATGCTCGGAAAATTACAATAGATGTATAGCATGCATCTACTAGGCTTGTATTCTAAACTTTTTTTCTTGGTTAATGTCATTTGCTGGGCTCTTTTTTGATTATTTGAGACCCGCTATCAATTCCCTGTTTCAGGGTTTGGCTGATATAGTACCCAGGGAAACACTTCTTTGGAAACTGAAGTTACTTAAATCAGCTGCCTCTTATACTAATTCTCGTCTTCATGCCGTCAAAGCTGAAGTACTACTTCTTGCCAGGTTTTTGCTCCTCCATACTTTGTCAAGATGATGACATGATTTTCAGATGTGCACCAATGATTTTTTATTTGCTTTCCGCTTTATTTGGTAGGTCTTATATATGTGCAACCATTTCCAATATCTTCTCTTCTCAATTTTAATATAGTATGGGTTTGATGCTATTGTCATTCTGACTCTTGCTCAACAGCTGGACAAAATAAGCAACCTAATTCTGAGGGTAAAAGCCACCAAAAACCCCAAAACATTCCAACTGCGACACATTTACCCCAACTCTTTTTTGTGATATTGAAAACCTCAAACTTGAACTCATGTGACATATTTACCCCAAATTTGTACCAATGTAGCACATTTAGCTAATCCTAGGTTTGTATCCGTGTGATACATTTATCCAAAACTTTTTTTTTGACACCAAAATTCCGAAACTTAGACCTGTGCCACATTATTCTCTGTCAAGTTTTTTCTCCTTCTTCTTTCCTTCTCCTTCATCTTCACCACTGCCCTTGCGGCCGCCGCCTTGATTGTCGCCATCACCACCATGCTCACTGTCGCCAAACCAAGGAAGAAAAAGGAGTAAATTTACAAAAAAAAAGGAAAAGTAAAACAAGAAAAAAAATACAGCAAGTTGACATATTTTTGCCGTGTAAGTGCCATGTCAGCACCGTTTGCTATCCATCTTTCATGTAGGCAGCCACATAAGATTTTTAGTAGCGTTCAGCACCGTTTGCTATCCATCTTTCATGTAGGCAGCCACATAAGATTTTTAGTAGCGTTCGTTAATGGAATTTTGATGAAGAGTAAATGTGTTACAAGGGTATGATTTTGGAATAAATGTGTCACATGGATACAATTTGGGCCTTTTGCTATCATGGAAAAAAGTTTGGGATACATGTGTCACACAAGTGCAAGTTTAGGGTTTACAATGCCACAAAAAAGAAGTTTGGGGTAAATATGTTATTGTGTGCATAGTTTGAGATTTTTAATGGCCTTTTTTCCCTAATTCTGATCTTGTATTGTGAATATACACTGTCATGTAAAGTACTTCTAGTTTAGAAAGCAGGTATATGTCCTTTGGCAAGTAGTAGTGGCACACTCGTTCATTTGGCTTGGTATTGCTTCATTGTATGGGTAGTAGCCATTGCCTGTTTCTATCCAAGAAATAGTTTTGAGGTGTCTATCAACAGATTAGTATATGCTACCATGCACAAGCATCACAACATGCATCTATTTATAAATGCGTGCACATAATTGTAGATGATGCTGCATCCACTGGAGAGACAATAGTGAATCAGATTTAAGCATAGTTACAAATTGTTGTGTTTTCTCAAAGGTTTCTATTGATTTAGTGGCAAGGATAACATGCTTCCTAGTCCAGATGAAGCCCAAAGGCTTACAAACTCACTGAAGAACTGCAGAGTTCGTTACTTTAAAGACAATGGGCATACACTTCTATTGGTAGGTGAAATCTATGTTATTTCAATGTTGTAAAGCTTTAGGAGTTACTTGTTCTAAAAGACTTTAAGCTAAGGGAGCTTTTTATGAAGATAGCTCATTGTGAAATATGGTTAAGCACTTAAATTGAGATATCCTTATCATAGGCTTTGACAGTGCTTGTAGTGTAAAAATTAACGCTACAAACTTGTTTGTTGAAATGCATGTTTAATCAAGTTAAGTGTGTATTGTGCATCAGCCCCTCTAATTTAATCAACTAATTTCGAGTTTGTCATATCACTGAATAAACTGATTATAATAAAATTACATTATTTCTAGTGTTGCTAAAATATTTTGAGACTTTGAGTCATCACAATGAACCAATATGACTGTGGCTTTTATAAGTCCAGAGGCATGCAATATCATCATCTTTCATTGGTCTACTAAGCAAATAGAATTGGCAAGCAGAACATCATAGTGTAATTCTAGTGGCTAATAATGGATTTGAAGCTTAGCTCCTTTTGTAATTTGGAAAGGAGGAAGATGTAAATGCGATTTTGCAATTTTATTTAAGTGAGGTAGTGCTCTTTTTGAATGCTTATCATGATGAAAGTACATCTCTTCAAAATGTCATTCTCCCCGATCATAAACCTAGTATTGGGTTTCAGGAGATTTCATCTATAAAAGACTGCCTTAATTCTCTATATTGTGCTGCCTGTTTGTTGACCAGTAATTAGACTGAGATTGCAGGAAGATGGTATTAATTTGCTGACCGTCATCAAAGGTACCCACACATACCGTCGAAGGAGGAGGCATGATTATGTCTTGGATTTCCTGCCTCCCAGTATGTCAGAATACAAAATAGCATTCAATCAAGTAGTTGGGTAATTTTGCAAACATATGCTTCTGCATGTCTCTTATTGCTCTTTCCTGATTGGAGTAGAATGAGTTGTTTCTAGATATGACCTCAACCAGATTCTTTTTAAGCTAGCTGTGACGGCTTAATGTTTCCGTGCTTTCTGAATTGAAACTAATGTTTTCCTATTTCTTTTAAGTCTTTCAATGAAGATCTAAGTTATTCAGCAGATTGTTTCAAACTAGCTAATTGTATTGTGATGTTTTTCTTAGCTGATTCTTGCTACTTCACTTTCTATTTCTCTTGCAACACCTCACTGAATATTGATCTGCAGTATTAGTGCATTATTTTATCACCAGCTGATGCCTGAAATCTAAGGACAAGGCCATTCTCGTCCTGTGATTTGCCAAAGAAGCAGCGGTCATTGATACCAAAAGTTCTTACTTTTGAACGTCATTTGTTGATCGTAAAACATGATCTATTATTACCAATTCTAGTGCTATCAGTGGCCTGATTGAGCCCAGCCCATAATGGATGGATCATACATTTCCACAAACGCTGATTCATTAATTGCAACCAGTCAATTTTATTCTGATGCTGTGGTTGTATAATTGCAGACTACTTCGCAATGCATCTAGTTCAGTATTATTCTCAACTTTGGAAGATGGGAAGATAGTGAGAGGTCTTTCAGGGGTTCCTTCTGAAGGACCTGTGTTGTTAGTTGGTTATCACATGTTGATGGGACTTGAGCTGTATCCACTTGTTGAAGAATTCTTGAGAGAGAAGAACGTTATTGTGCGCGGGATAGCTCATCCATTGTTGTTCTCTGAAAAAATGGAAAATTCATCTTCTGAATTTAATCTAAATGATTGGCTAAAAGTATTTGGAGCAGTTCCTGTATCCGGAAGCAACCTCTTTAAATTGCTTTCAACCAAATCTCATGTTCTACTTTATCCTGGTGGTGGACGCGAGGCTCTCCATAATAAGGTGTGTAAGTACCCTACATTCAGTTAAAATATTTCTCTTGTGCAGTGTGACTACTGGATCCGATCTTGTTTTAACCCAATTGGTCTTATTGTAATTAGACAAATATTCTGAAACATAATTTTCCAAAAAGAATTTCCATGTGTGGTGGCTATAAGGTAAGATGTTCTTTCACAGCATAAGTTTTACAAGCGAAGATGTAAAGCCAGCTAGACCATCGCCGGGCAGTGGTTGTGGTGGCGATGTCAGATACTGTAGCCAATTAGCTCATATGGTGGGGGTAGTGGTGGCAATTGCAGTTGGTGGCAACGGTCTAGCTGATGGTGGTGATTGGGGAGAGGGTGGTTGAGAACGCATTTTTTGTTAAGGGAGTTAAGCACTAAATGAGTGTAATATGTGGATATTGACAATTTCTCTTCAGAGGCAAATTTTCAGTTGAACATAGTAAGGAGCATGAGTAATTTGGTCTTGCATTGCCTCTTGGAGGGTTCGTTTCCAGAGGTTTCATAAGAAGTGATTAAAGAGTTACTCGTGATCACTTATAATCTGTTGTTTGTGCATCTTTACAATAATATAATTTATGCCTCGTAAAGTTTGCCTCACCTCTATCATCTTCCATTTGCAGGGTGAAGAATACAAGTTGTTCTGGCCTGACCAACCAGAATTTGTGAAAATGGCTGCACGGTTTGGCGCCACAATAGTACCATTCGGAACCGTGGGAGAGGATGACATCACAAATGTAAACTAGCTCTATTTCTGCACTAAAGTTTGGTATTTAGCTCTTGACTCTCTGCAGAGGTTTGGAATTTAAAACTTGCAAAGCATTTTATTTCAACTTCTGGGGGTTTGACACTATCGTACATACCAGTCACTCCCCCTATTCCTTCTGCTTTACACCTTCTGCGGAGTTCGAGTTAATCTTTCAACTATTTTCAGCTAATTTAGTTAATTCCATGCATGGTTGTATAAATTTGGCTGAATCATATGCAGTTTTGATGCATCTGTCTTGGCGAACTTTTGCATTGACCATTGCTGTCTATTATTTTTAATTAAATATGTCATAATGCAACTGAAAACAAGCCTCCCTGTTTATATGATGTACTTCTGCATTCCATTCTGACAATTTGTTTTTATCACTTTGAATGGGCAGTTGGTACTTGATTACAATGATCTGATGAAGATTCCATTTGTCAATGACTACATCAGAGAATCCAGTCGCGACACTATACGAGTGAGGTAGCTCCCTTACCCATGACCTTCAAAAGATTTTGTGTGCAGATTTTCTATGGATGGCCTTGGAAATCAGAAAATCTCTTAGCATATTGTGAAATTCTTCTGACATTGATATGGAATTCTGTCCTGTTTTTTAGGGAGGGTATGAGTGGAGAGGTCGCCAATGAAGCACTTTATATTCCAGGGATTTTGCCAAGGATACCTGGCCGCTTCTACTATCTGTTTGGGAAGCCCATAGAGACGAGGGGGAGATATGAATCACTGAAGGACAGAGAAAACGCGAACGAGTTGTACTTGCAGGTAAAATCTGGAGTGGAAAGCTGCATCGCGTATTTGCTCAAGAAGCGAGAAGAGGACCCTTACCGAAATATATTCGATAGAACCGTACATAAAGCGTTACATTCTCCTTTACACGAAATTCCGGCATTTGAGCCATAATAATGGGTGGTGGTTATCCAAATAATTTGGGCATTATGTATTTCATTTAGAGTGACATAAAAATTTGTGGACACCGGTTCTGTTCTTATTTTAGAGTAACTCCTGAGCTGAGTTGCTGAATATAATCTGCTCATCCTTACAAATTTTGCCACAGAAATTTTAGTTCATTGGGGCAGAAATTTAATTGCTTCTAACTTGTGGACCTTAATTCCAATTTTGAAAGATACATATGAATCTATGATAGGTTTAGAGTTATCCACTCTTGAAGGCACTGGCATTAAAGCTCAGTTTCCAACTGCTTTAGCATCTGTTCTTCCCTTCTTTCTGGTTGAATGAATGTCAGCATTCACAGGTGAGAGTAGCATTAGGATTAATAAGAAGTCTTATGTCTCGCCTTGTCAAAAGTGCGGACTGTTGAATTATGCACATGACTATCCTGTCACGTACTCCCATTTTCATTTAGCAGAACGTGTTTGGGGACCTTTGAAATAGGTGTACTCCTCCCTTAATCGAGCGCTCGAACAAGATTCCTCAATTATCTTTTCCTTTGGCGAAAAAAATTCCAAGATAGATGAGAAAGAAGATTCCAAGAAGTAGCACGTGATGCGATATTTTTTCAGACAACATACTTGAATCTTATTGCTTCTGCCGAATGCTAGAAGAACTTCTATAAAAGAAGAGGATGACATTTCTTTTCTTTTCCATTTTTGTCAAAAGAAAATTTCACATTTATCTAGATCAAACATGAGAGGAAAATAAAAACTTCAAAACAAAGTAAATTCCAAAATGCTGCAAAATAAAACAATACCCAGAAAACAACATAGTACAATTTGTAGTTATAGAACGCTCTAATTCCAAAAAAACCAATCTGTCTTAGCATAAAAAAACAATCAGCAGACAATCATTAGAACCCTTAGTGATGGGCACACTTCAAAACATATCCCCTAAAACACTATGGGTTGTAGTGCGCGCCTAAGTTCGGTATTCTCAACACCATTACCATATGGAGACGACGACAACATATTGAACCACCACAAATGAGACATCTTTAAGGAACTTGCAAATTTAGATCTAGATTGGGAGAAAAAAAATCCCAGATTTTTAGATCTGGATGTAAATCGTGAAAATACAGCTTCCACTGAATTTCTGAGAAATCATACAATCATATCTTGAGAATCCTACTGGCTAAACGGGTGACGATGTTCTCACAAAATTTTGCAAATAAATTTATTCATCACAACGAGCAAAGAAAAGCAGCAACAAGAGGCGAAAGAAGTCACCAAACGAGGCCAAAACAAGACTCCTAAATTAGATCGGGAGAGAAAAAGCCAGAAAAATCAAACGCTAGAAAAGAAAGACAGGTTCTTAGCTTCAGAAATTAAAGTTGAGAGCCAGTAGGTGAAGTTTGTTTGAGGGAGAGTTCTTTGGGACAGTGAGAGGGTCGATCTCTTTCTTCACAAATTCCTTTAACTCAAGTGAGCTAAGCCACACGCACTTTGCATTAGGATGACACTCCTTAAAGTGAGAGTTCTAGTAGTTTTGGCCCAGGTAAGAATCCTTCTAAGACTCTAGTCTAACTTATGGCGGGCTTTGGTTACTCTTATAGAATCTATCACCCCTATGATGGATTCAATCCATGGAAAACTGGAAGAGCCACTACTCCGAGCAGCTGCACGGTCCAGCCTTCGATGATGCGGAGGGAAGAAGATTTATTGCTGGTGACCTTTGTCGAAACACGGGGACCTATGTCATGAAAATAGAAACAACCGTTAAAGGCGTGGCGTCCATCCATCTACATCTCTGAAAATTACAAGCAATGCTCTCCACTGCATGGGCCTTTGATCTTGAGCAATGATCGGCTGCCTGTGTTCGGGGGCTTTCTTCAAGGAGATCCAAAATGAAACGAGCCAACCTTCTGGGTTCTGCGCTCCACGGACCCCGTACCAGCTCAGGCTACCTGTCCCTGCCCGTTATAATGATAGTGACCATGAGAACGAAAGGCACAAGCTCGTTACCAATACAATTAAGGGCAAAGAACGTGATCGTGGTGACCTTAAAGCTGATAAAATTCTGAAACCACTGGTGACAACAGAAGCTAGTAATGGCGCTAGGCGTGTTCATCCAACCGGGTCGATGCTACCGAGTCACCATAACTCGTCTGAGAGAGGGTGAACCATTTAACCCCATCAATGATTGATGGTTTTATTGGGCTTGAGTTAGCCCATTAGGACCCGGCCCGTGAGTTGAGGGCCCATGGAGGAAAAGGTGCAA
The DNA here is from genome assembly GCA_014182395.1 of Eucalyptus sp. ANBG9806169. NCBI lineage: Eukaryota > Viridiplantae > Streptophyta > Magnoliopsida > Myrtales > Myrtaceae > Eucalyptus > Eucalyptus sp. ANBG9806169. Next base: position 41,041,872 of record CM024580.1, read on the forward strand.
AGTGAAAGGTTATGTCTTTTGGAAGAGGTGTTACGTTTGAGGAGTCGCGTCGTTTGGAGGAGACGCTTCGAGGGAAAATATAAAAGAAAAAGGAACATAATTTTTTGGGGTTATGTACGTTATTTCTTTTTCTACCCTCACTCTCCTCAAAAAAACAAACGAAATAATATTCCTTGAAGAATAACGTCGCTTGCACATCGCTTCCCTCCCTAAGCGAAGATCAAGAATTCTCCTTTTGAAGAACAGTATCCGGTTTCCTCCTCGAATCGCAACGTCGGTGTTTAGTCCGTGGATACAAGCGTACGCTCGATTTCGTGGCGTGCTTTTGATCGGTGATTCATGACTGTTTTGTTTCTGGGCTCGCTTCCGCTTCGTCTATTTAAGGGGATCGATTTAGTGTCGAAAACCTTTTCTGGGAATCGTTTTTACCCAACAATGATCATGACCGGAAGTTGGGAGAGTCATGGTCCTAGTATGGGGCTCAGCCCACCAATGAACCACATAGGCGCGGGATCCTCCTTCTGTGGCCACGGGTGGCTCCAAAACTTTATCACCCTTAAGGTCACCGCGAAGGGGAACTTCGGGTGCGTTTGGGAACCACTTCCCAAAGCCCCTTGGAGGTCTAAAGATACTTGGGCAAATGCTAGCCCGTTCGGCATGCCCACGCGGGCATTATTTATATTTTTTTTTTCCGAAATTGTCCTCATCAATTTTTTGTTTTTCCGGTTCTTGCCCTTACGCGACACTGTTCATCTTCTCCGGGAGGTTCGGTTGTCTGACGGTGTGGGGGCCGGCGACTGAGGGACGCTGGCGACCGTCGGGGGGTGGCGCGACCGACGCCGGAGGTGGCGCGACCGACGCCTGTGTCACGGGGGCGGCAGGCCGTCTTCTTCTTCTTCTTCGCGCGACGCCGCCGCCCCCGATCTGGGTCGCGCGACCTCGCTGTCCCCGGATCTGGGTCGCGGCGGCGTCGCGCGACCTCGCCGCCCCAGATCCGGGGCCGGCGAGGTCGCGCGACCCCGCCGCGACCCAGATCCGGGGCGGCGAGGTCCTCCCTCGACCTCGACGCCGCGGATCGAGGTCGCCGGAGGTCGAGGGGTCGTCGCGCGACCTCGCGCCCCCGGATCTGGGTCGCGGCGGCGTCGCGCAACCTCCCGCGACCTCGCCGCCCCAGATCCGGGGCGGCGAGGTCGCGCGACCCCGCCGCGACCCAGATCCGTGGCGGCGAGGTCCTCCCTCGACCTCGACGCCGCGGATCGAGGTCGCCGGAGGTCGAGGAGTCGTCGCGCGCCCCAGATCCGGGGTCGCCGGAGGTCGCGACGGCGTCAGGCGACCTCGCTGCCCCAGATCCGGGGTCGCCGGAGGTCGCCGGAGGTCGCCGGCAGCCACTGCCCTTGGTGGTCAATTTTTTTTATTTTTCTTTTAATAATTTTTTTTTACCACAAACATCTTTTGTAAATGTAATTTCCAAACGCCATTTTACTCAAAATACTTTACAAAGAGCTTTGAAAGTCTAATTTACCAAACACATTTCAGTTTTAAAACATCTTTAATTTCAAAGGTATTTCGATTTCAAAGCGACTTTCCCCAAAAATGATTCCCAAACCCATCCTTAATGGCATTGATAGAGGGTGGTTCTGTAGCTGGGCGTGGCCATCCAACAGGTCCATGCTACCGAATTATTATAACTTGTTTGAGAGAGGAGAGAGGACCATTCAAGGCGTGGTCATGGTCATGATATGGGGCTCGAACCTGTGAGTGAAATAGGCAAGAAAACGGAGGATCAATACCAACTGTTCTATAAACTTAAACTTTTAGAGGAATGTATAATTCAATATTTAATCATTCCATCAGTTTTCTTCCCACTTGGTCCGGTCTTCTTGCCTAGTATCAAGCGTGTAAATATTTCATTGGGAAAGTAAGGACCTGAAAACATTCGAACTTAGAACATTCTGCTTTGATATCATATAAGATTTTATAAGAGTATAGTTAATTATTCTAAAAGTTTAATTTTTTTGAGAAAAATGTGGTTTAATATCATATTAATACAATCCCCAAAAGATACTCGATTCCCGCAACAATCCACTGCAAGGAAGCCGGAAGGCGATTTGAGAATGTCAACCCTTCACCACCAGAGCCGGTTGCGACAGGTTTCACAGCCACTGTCGACAGTCGGGAGGCGGCGGTGAGGTACAAGGGACAGTTTGCGTGAACTGGATACCGAGGAGAACAAGCAGATCAGTGTGCGCGGGAGGGAGCTGATTGTACTGCAAATTCTATTTCCATGGAGAAGTTTTTACAGACTGGACTCGCATTATGGGGCATCGTTTCTCCAAACCACAGCTGGGATATTACTTCTAGCTTCTCCTGGTTTTTTTGTTTTTTGTTTTTTTTTCTGAGGTCAGATTCGTGGTGAATTTTGGCCGGCCAATTGGCTCGGGTCTTATTTAAGGCTAAGTTTGCTACTTTAATGCCTTGCTCGATACACAATTTTCTCTTTAACTCTCTTTCGAGAAAGCGACCCCGCTTTACGCCGTTAAAGGAAATATTCAAATTCCCTTGCATTAATGACTTTCATGTGCGTACTACATATGGCCACATTATGAATGGTGCTACATGTTAACAATTACAGGACAAGATTGTTAATTTGTAATAGGTGACAAATTTCCAACCCATTAATGTGTCTCTCTTAAATTTTAGTATGTCATTTTGTTAATGTGTTTGGATGGGACAATGACAATCTTTCGGCAAAATCTTGAGGAAGTCGCGGTTATTCCAAGAGCTAGATGGTGACATCTTCAAGCCTAGGAAATACCGAGAAAATAAAGAAAAAGGGAACTTACGTTGGATTTTTGGCTCCATGTATTCAGCTGGATAGGGAAAGACGTGACATGAATTTGGCATTCAATCAAAACAGAACCATTTTGTGTTCGGCAATTCTTGTTTTATTGAAAGTCCAAACAAGTGGCCTTAAAAACTTTGTTCGTTTCTCTTCTACTGTCATTTTGTATAGGCCCACTCTAGCATCGATGACAATGTATATTTTTTCTAAGATGGAAAAGCCAACGCCAGATTGGCCAAGACTCGATGAGTCGTTGGCAATTCTAGAGATATGGTCCCACGGATATTATTCAAATTTTCGTCTCAATGTCTGATTGAACATGACGTCACTTGCATATGTGGAGAATAAATTGGTATGATTTCTCTAAACTATATATATCTACTTATTTTTTTTTTTGTCAGTTCCACTCTACTCCTATTCTAATTCTCATTTTCAGACTTTTGCTCTACCACTTTGTAGAGCGTGGAAGTCGAAACCCATATTTGAAACTAAATCGTTTACATCATAACCCTCACTGAGAAGGTGGAATTCGAATCCCCCACCTCTCCCTTCCATATTAGAATGATGAATCTGCTCTTTATTTGCTAAGCTGAAATCGAGAAATTTAAAGAGAGTTCTCTTTTTCTTGTCAGAGCTATATTGTTAAAAAAATAATAATTAAATAAAACTCAAATATGATTTTATAAAGGCCGCTCGCAAAAAAAAATTCTCGAAAATTCTTTTCAGCTCCTATCCTTATGCAGTAAATTTTATTCATAATATGAAATCTTTGGATTACAAGTATACTTTTTATAATGACCTAGTCCGATGATGTGGTCATTAGGGTTAGTTGGCCTAGACAAAGAGGAGAGAATGTACGAAATAGTACACTGAACATATGGAGAAAAATTATGATATATAATATAATATAATTATAATATAAATGTGAAGATTAGAATTAATTCACTTACGTCTTTTGATATAATATTTAGCTTTCGAAATTTAAAATTAAGCGTGCTTAGATGGAAGTCTCCTACCAAGCCCCATGGATTCGTCAATTAATGACAAGCGGACTTTTGATCTTTGGATAACCTCAAACCGGTCGCCTTTTTGCCACGGTGGTCTCCATCTTCCCACTGTTTTCATTATCTCCGGAGCAAGCGCGCCTTCCAAGCACGCCTTCCACTTCTTTTACAGGAATCAGTTTTGAACCTTTTACAGAGTACCACGGAAGGGGACAAGACGGGATCTTGTCAGTCGGTACTCTGAAGCGTGTGGTGTGGGTAGAGCTTAACCAGGAAAAATGGGAACACAGTCACACACCTAACAGCTCTAGAGCTCTCTGTTCCATCCGCGACCATCCGATTTGTTGCTAGTGCCAACGAAGAGCCAGACCCAGCTAGCTTCCAAACAATGGTTTCCCTCTCAAATACTTTTCTCTCTCTCTCTCTCTCTCTCTCTGTCGTCACCCCCTTACAGTTTCCTCGTTGCTGCATTCTTTTCCACATTAATTTTCACTCATAATTTATTTGCTCCATTTGTTGTCCATGGTATAACCACAAGATTTCTGGAATCTTGATAGTATTAGGATACCATTTTTCATTTTAGATGCTTTCTCAGTGTCCCTGTTATTTATTTTGGGCCAAGAATGGAATGTGTGATTGTTGTGGTTTGGAGTGCTCAATAAACCTTCTCACTGAACTCCTCAAGGCCCCTCGGTGACTTAAATAGGAGCTCTTTTACGAGTGAAGTTCTTGGTGGAGATCAAATTTTCTAAGTTGCTGAATTTGGAAAAGGGAAAAAAAGGGTGCAATCTTTGTATCATTGCTATGACATCATCAGTTACTTTCCGGGTGTCGCCTTATTTGGCATTGAATTCGCAATTTAGGCCTCGGTGTAGATTGCAAGCGAAGAGTTCAGTTGGTGGTGACTCAACAGTGTCGTCATCCCCTGAATCGGTTGTGTTGAATGGAGCTCCTCCTATGGAGGAGAGAGAGAAAGTTGGTCCTTTGACTGGAGGAAATGAATATGCAGTTTCAAAGATTGAGGTGGTTGAGAAGAAGAAGAAGGTGGAAAAAGAAGCCAAGGAAAGCTTGGCGGTGTTGTGGGATGATGCATATGGAACAAAGAGTGTGAAGGATTATCTTGAGTTCGCAAGGTTTATGATTAGGCCTGATGGAGGTCCGCCCCGTTGGTTTTGCCCTGTTGAGTGTGGACGTCCCTTAAATGATTCTCCAGTTCTTTTGTTTTTGCCCGGTAATGCCTTTCTTCTCACTTGAATGGGTGCAAAGCTGGAAATTTTACTCCAGATTCTAAGGAGATGACTGGAATTCTAGTTTCAACAATATGCTTTTAGCTTTTAAGAAGTGATTATGATGTAATCGTGCATCGTATGATAACCATGTGCTATATGATATAGGAGCCTTATTAGTGAATTGCAAGTGAAATAAGACTAGTATTGCCAAATTATTGATGCATAAGTACTGTTTCCTGCAGGACTTGATGGCACTGGATTGGGCCTCATCTTGCACCATGAAGCACTGGGGAGGTGAGATTGTATGTTCCATCATTTTGGGGTTGTGAATTGCATTACAAGGGAAAGTAATGATGCACAAGTAACAATGTTTGTTTCTGTATGCCATTTGCACTTATGACCAAGCATTTTAACGCAGAAAACTAAAATCTGTAGGGCTTTTGAAGTTCGAAGCTTGCATATCCCTGTTTATGATCGGACTCCATTCGAAGGTATCACCCTGCCCCTTTCATAGCCTTTTAATTGCTGTGCATGAGACGACAACTTTGGGTTGAGGGGAATGTTTTTGAGCTGTACTGTGAACACGCAAATATCTGTGGTGCATTTATGTCATTTTACAATTCTTGCTTTTCACTCCATTAAGTCCCATATGCATAGATATTACCTCGTACAACAGTCCAGCCCTGCTGTTCCATCTCAAACTTATGATGTTATTGATGATGCATGCATCTTAATGTGGGTTTACAAGGCTTTTAAATGCTGAAGCCTTTCTTCTAACGTTATAAGAAATGAAATAGCACGCAATACTAACTGAGAACTTGACGAAGAGATTTTGAAATCTCTTGTATTTATACATGCTAGATCTGGTGACTTTTGTCGAGAAAACCGTTAAAGCTGAGTATGACTCATCCCCACATAAGCCCATTTATCTTGTTGGAGATTCCTTTGGAGGATGCCTGGCACTTGCTGTGGCTGCTCGTAATCCTACCATTGATCTGGTAGTCTTATTAGTGAATCCAGGTGAGTTTTCAGATCAGAAAGCAAGTCATGAGTCGAGTCTATTTTTCTGGATTGCAAGCCTTCTTTGAGACTCTGAGGAAGTATGTTGTTTTCTCCGTCATGCTAGCTACGTCATTTGGCCGTTCACAGCTGCAGCCAGTGTTACCTTTACTGGAAGCTATGCCCGATGGACTCCATTTCACAGTCCCCTATCTTCTAAGCTTCATTATGGGTATGATATGCTACTTTCAAGTCTACGTGGAAAATGATGATATGTCATACTTCTCTCTGAATTGTCGATAATAAGATTTGATTTTTCTTTCTGAATCAGGTGACCCAGTGAAGATGGCAACGATCAATATTGATAATATGCTTCCCCCAAGGGTGGCACTTGAACAATTGTCTACCAACCTCACTTCTTTGCTGCCTCGTCTCTCAGTAAGTAGCATTTTCTCTGCTGGAGATTTGCTTATTTTCTTTCTCGGTTATCTTTACTGCTAAAAAATTTACAATAGATGTATAGCAGGCTTCTACTAGGCTTATATTCTAATCCTTTTTCTTGGTTTACGTTCTTTGCTGGGCTCTTCCTTGATTATCTTGAGCCCTGATAATCAATTCCCTGTTTCAGGGTTTGGCTGATATAATACCCAGGGAAACTCTTCTTTGGAAACTGAAGTTGCTTAAATCAGCTGCCTCTTATGCTAATTCTCGTCTTCATGCTGTCAAAGCCGAAGTGCTAGTCCTTGCCAGGTCTCTACTCATCCACACTTTGTCAAGATGATGACATGATTGTCAGATTGCATACCACATGATTTTTTATTTGCTTTCCGCTTTATTTGGTTGCTCCTATATATCTATGCAACCATTGCCAATATATTCTTTTCTTTACTCTTACTATAGTATGGGTTTTGATGCTATTGTCATTCCAACTCTCGCTCGACAGCTGGACAAATTAAGCTGCCTAATTCTAATCCTATAGTATGAGAATCCACTGTCATGTAAAGTATTTCAGGTTTAGATGAGCAGGTATATGTCCTTTGGCAATTAGTAGTGGCATAGGCATTTATTTGGCTTGGTATCTCTTCATTGTATGGGTAATGGCCATTTTCCTGTTCCTGTACATGCATAGTTTTGAAGTTTCTATGAGCACATTAGAACATGATACCATGCATGAGCATCACAACATGCATGTAACTACACAAGTATGTTGATAATTGTAGATATATAAATGCATTTGCACACCTGGATATGTGATCATCAATTGGGTGTTGTTTTTCCACTGGAGACACAATAGTGAATCAGATCTAAGCATACTTACAAATTGTTGCATTTTCTCAAAAGTTTCTATTGATTTAGCGGCAAGGATAACATGCTTCCTAGTCATGATGAAGCCCGAAGGCTTACAAACTCATTGAAGAACTGCAGAGTTCGTTACTTCAAAGATAATGGACATACACTTCTATTGGTAGGTGAAATCTATGTTATTTCAATGTTGTAAAGCTTCAAGAGTTACTTGTTCTAAGATACTTTAAGCTAAGAGAGCTTTTCATGAAGATACCTTATTTAAAATATTTTAGGCACTTAAATTGAGATATCCTTATGATAGGCTTTGACAGTGCTTGGACAGCAAAAATTAACACTACAAACTTGTTTGCTGCGATGGAAATCTCATGTTCAATCAAGTTATGTGTGTATTGTGCATCAGCCCCTCTTATTTCATCTACTAATTTCGAGTTGGTCATATCACTGAATAAAATAATTATAATAAATTTACTTACTATTTCTAGTACTGCTCAAAATATTTTGTGACTTCTAGTCATCACAATGAACCAATTTGACTGCGGCACTTATAAGTCCAAAGCAGGCAATGTCATCATCTTTCATTGGTCTACTTAGCAAATAAAATTTGCAAGCAGAACATCATTGTGTAATTCTAGCGGCCAATGACAGACCCTTAGCTTAGCTCCATTGAAGATATGGAAAGGAGGAAAATATAATGCGTTCTTGCAATTTCATGAAATCTATAATCCCTCTCATGGTGTTAGCTTTTTTATTTGGGTGAGGTAGTGTTTTTTTAATACTTATCCTGATGACAGTGTGTGGTTCTTCAAAATGTCACTTTCCCGCATCATAAACTCAGCATTGAGTTTCAGGAGATTTCATCTATAAAAGACTGCTTTATTTCTCTATATTGTGCTGCCTGTTTGTTGAGCAGTAATCAGACTGAGATTGCAGGAAGATGGTATTAATTTGCTGACCATCATCAAAGGTACCCACACATACCGTCGAAGGAGGAGGCATGATTATGTCTTGGATTTCCTGCCTCCCAGTATGTCAGAATACAAAATAGCATTCAATCAAGTAGTTGGGTAATTTTGCAAACATAAGCTTCTGCATGTCTCTTATTGCTCTTTCCTGATTGGAGTAGTATGAGTTGTTTCTAGATCTGACCTCAACCAGATTTATTTTAAGCTAGCCATGACGGCTTAATGTTTCTGTGCTTTCTGAATTGAAACTAATGTTTTCCTGTTTCTCTTAAGTCTGTTTATGAAGATCTAAATTATTCAGCAAACGTTTCAAACTAGATAATTGGGTTGTAATATTTTTGGTATCTGATTGTTTGGTACTTCACTTTCTATTTCTTTTGCAACATCTCCTTGAAAATTGATCTGCAGTATCAGTGCATGATTTTATCACCCGTGATGCCAGAAGATATCAGGGTGAGGCCATTCTTGTCCTGTGATTTGCCAAAGAGGCATCAGTGGTTGATACCTAAAGTTCTTAATTTTGAACGTCATTTGTTGATTGTAAAACATGATCTGTTATTACCAATTCTACTGCTATCATTGGCCTGATCGAGCCCAACACAAAATGGAATTGATTATACCTTTTCACAAAGGCCGATTCATTAATTGCAACCAGTCAATCTTAGTCTGATGCTGTGGTCGGATATATGCAGACTACTTCGCAACGCATCTAGTTCGGTATTATTCTCAACTTTGGACGATGGGAAGATCGTGAGAGGTCTTTCAGGGGTTCCTTCTGAAGGACCTGTGTTGTTAGTGGGTTATCACATGTTGATGGGCCTTGAGCTGTATCCACTTGTTGAAGAATTCTTGAGAGAGAAGAACATTATTGTGCGGGGGATAGCTCATCCAATGTTGTTCTCTAGCAAAGTTGAAGATTTATCTTATGAATTTGGTCTAATTGATTGGGTAAAAGTATTTGGAGCAGTTCCTGTAGCCGGAAGCAACCTCTTTAAGTTGTTGTCAACCAAATCTCATGTTGTACTTTATCCTGGTGGTGCACGCGAGGCTAATCATAACAAGGTAAGTACCTTACATTCAGTTCAATTAGTTCTCTTGTGCAGTGTAACTACTGCATCAGATCTTGTTTTAACCCAACTGGTCCTATTAATAATGTAATCAGAAAATCTTTTGAAAAATAATTTTCAAATAAAGTTTCCGTGTGTCGAGGCTATAAGGTTAGAAGGATCTTCCACAGCTTAAGCCTTCTGAGTGAAAATGTAAAGCCATGTGGAGAAGGAGAATTCATAATGGCTGCGGGGCAGTGGTTGGGGTAGCAATGTCAAATACTGTAGCCAATTAGCTCATATGGTGGTGGTGGTGGTAGTGGTGGCAACTGCAGTTGGTGGCAGCGGTCTAGCCGATGGTGGTAACGGAGGGTGGATAAGGAGCTAAGCTTTATATGTATTAAGGAGCACCAGTAATCAGGTCTTGCCATTGCCTCCTAGAGTGTTCGTTTTCAGAGGTTTCATGTGTGTTTCATTATAGGGTTACTTGACTTCACTGCTAAGCTTTTGCTCGTGCATTCATACAATAAAATTATGTCTTGTAAAGTTCACCTCAGGTCTATCTTGTTCCATTTGAAGGGTGAAGAATACAAGTTGTTCTGGCCAGACCAACCGGAATTTGTGAGAATGGCTGCACGGTTTGGCGCCACTATAGTACCATTTGGAACCGTGGGAGAGGATGACATCACAAATGTAAGCTAGATCTATTTCTACATCAAAGTTTGGTATTTAGCTCTTGACTCTCTGCAAAGGTTTGGAATTCGAAACTTACAGAGCATTTTATTTCTACTTATGGGGGTTTGTCACTATTTTGCAACCCAGTCACCCCCTCTATTCCTTCTGCTTTTACACCTTCGGAGTTCAAGTTTAATCTTGCAGCTATTTTCAGCTAATTTAGTTATTTACGTGCATTGTTGTATAAATTTGGCTGAAACGTGTACAGTTTTGATGCATCTCTCTTGCAAACTTTTGCATTTACTATTGTTGTCTATTATTTTTAATTAAATGAGCCATGAGCGAGTCTGAAAATTGAAAATGAGCCTCCCCATCTATATGATGTACTTCCGCATTCCATTTTGACAATATGTGATCATTACTTTGAATGGACAGTTGATACTCGATAATAATGAAGTGATGAAGATTCCATTTGTCGGCGACTACATCAAAAGATATAGTCGTGACACCATACGAGTGAGGTAGCTCCCTTACCCATGACCTTCAAAAGATTATGTGTATAGATTTAATATGGATGGCCTTTGAAATTATAAAATTGCTTGGCATACTGTGAAACTCTTCTGACATTGACATGAATTATGTCCTGTTTCTTAGGGAGAATGAAGCAGTTTCTATTCCAGTGCTTTTGCCAAGGATACCTGGCCGCTTTTACTATCTGTTTGGGAAGCCCATAGAGACAAAGGGGAGATATGAATCACTGAAGGACAGAGAAAATGCAAACGAGTTGTACTTGCAAGTAAAATCTGGAGTGGAAAACTGCATCGCATATTTGCTCAAGAAGCGAGAGGAGGATCCTTATCGAAATATATTCGATAGAACCGTACATAGAGCATTACATTCTCCTTTACACGAAATTCCAACATTTGAGCCCTGATAATGTTTGGTGGTTGTCCAAATATTCTTGGCCTTACATAGTTTATTTAGAGTGACAAACATTTGTAAACACCATTCCTGTGTATCCAATTTCCAATTCTGTTCTTATTTGAGAGTAACTCCTGAGCTGAGTTGCTGATTATATAATCTACTCGTCTTTATAAATTGCACCAAAGAAATTTTAGTTCATTGGGGGCAGAAATTTAATTACTTCTGACCTGTGGATCTTAATTCCAAGCTTAAGCTTAAGAGAAATATATGAATCTATGATAGATTTAGAGTTATCCACTCTTAAAGGCACAGACATTAAAGCTCAGTTTCCAACTACTTTAGCACTTGTTCTTCCTTTCTTTCTGGTTGAATGAATATCAGCATTCACATGTGAGAGTGACATTAGGATTAATAAGAAGTCTTCTGTCTCACCCTAAACAGATCTTAAGTAGACATCATCGTGGCAAACCAATTTTCTTTTCAAAATATGAAGGAGACAACACCATGGCGACAACCAGACAATTTCCTTTTTCGTCGTTAAGATTTTTTAAATACTTTTTTAATTCCAAAACATAAAGCAAATTCCATATTTCGTTCACCAAAACAGTCTCGTTGAATTTAGTCTTACAAAACTTTTATAAACATGTACCATTGATTCTAATGAAGGAGTTGAGGCAGGTTATTTAAGTGGGTATGGATTTTGAGGAGCTAGGTTGAATATTTGTCAGTACAAATGTAAATAGATTCCTATGGGTTAAATGGGTTAAAATGGATCGATTTCCTTTCAAGCTGAACCTATCACATGAAATCCTAGCTCACGACCCAACTCGAGCACCCAATGTCCCTCACTGACTCAGCAAGTTTATCCATGGAGTTGGTATTTTTTAAAAGGCAACAGTCTCAGAGAAAAAATTTCTAAGAATTGGGGTTGAGGGTGATTGGGGTGGTTGGGGTATGGGTTTCTAAAAAGCATTGCATGAAAACTAGTCAATACGATTCAAATGGTCAATTTGAGTTGAATCATTTTCCATATGATCCAAACACAATCCAACTATCCATTTGACTGGCCTAGGAATGACTTCCTCAAGATGTGGGAAATTTCTAGAGCCAAAAAGGAAAGGAAAACAACCCATCATGAGAAGTTGTCAATGACCTTCAGGTGCATGATGCATTGGGCCGCCCTAACAATGGTGCTAAGTGTTAACGATTACAGGACAAGGCTGTTAATTTGGGATAGGCGACATAGTTTGAACCCATAATATCATTCCTCTTACTTTAAAATGTCAATGGGAGAATGACATTCTTCTGACAAAATCTACAAGAATTAACGGTGATTTCAATGATCGGATTGTGACATCTTCAATGTGCAAGAACCTAGGTGATAGCGAAATGCATGACATGAATTTGGCATTCAATCAAACACAACCGGTTTGCGTTAGGCAATTCGTATGTATTAGATCTTGCTCATATGTCTCACGTACTGTCATTTTTTGTTCAGATCCTCTTCAGCATTGATGACAATATTGTGTTTTTAAGATGGAAAGTCAACTATAGGTTAGCCAAGAATTGATGACTCATCGGCAACTCTTGAGATATGCTCCCACATATGATCGTCCTTGATCTCATCTCATTGTCTTTAATCGAAAAATTCAACGAGACAAAAATGGAAATAGTTCCAAATTTTCGTAAGAAGTGGATATTCTATTCCTAAAAGCTCTTTTTAAGACAAATATGCCAAATCTTGACACGGTCTAGACTAATATGTTGATCAAACCCCCAAGGTCGCATGCATGTGTGCAAATCTGCATGGTGCATGTCGACCATATAATACTATCCTCACCGTTAAGTCAATATTAAAACGCAGCTGAACGACTTTAAAAAGGAGGCCTCTCGCCATTTATTTGAGAAATTCTTTTGGGCTCCTCTTTTTTTTTTTTTTTGGGCAGTAAATGCTATTTGTAGTTAGAATTCTTTTGGTTAGAATGAAGAAGTAAATTTTTCGCATCAGGGGTATATGTTAATTAATGACAAGCGAGCTTAAATAGTGTGGACATGGAATGAACGGTGCCAATGGAATCCGTTGGTTAGAACTTAGACATTGGTCTTTGGGTAAACTGGATGCTGAAAATGACACTGTCCAATCGACCTATTTTCTTTCTCTTTTCATTTTCCCTCGATATTTTGAATTCCATCTTTAGGAAAACAGCACCTGGAAAATGGCATCTGCGGCAACGAAATCAGAAAAACAATCTCTCCGGAAAAGCAAGCCTTGCACTTCACATGAAGTAATCAGTTTTGAACTGTTTACTGTACAACCGCAGAGAACGAGACAGACCCTTGTCTGGCTGCACTATGGAGTGCGTGGCTAGAGCTTTACCGGCAAAAATGGAAACGCTCCAACCCCTCCTCCACCCCCCCCAAAAACCCAAAACGACCACCCAGTTAGTTGCAACTGCCAACGAAAACAATGGGTTCCCTCTCGAAGTACCTCACTCTCTATCTCATCGCCCCTTTCAGTTTTCTCGTTGATGCATTCTGTTCCACGTTAATTGCCACTCGCTATTTATTTGCTTTATCTCTTATGTAACCACAAGAGTTGTGGAATTGCATGTTAGATACCATTTTGCTTTGAGAGTGCGCCTCAAGTTTCAATTTTCTTTTTCCCTTTCGGATTCTTTCTCAGTATCTCTGTTGCTTATTTTGAGCCAAGAATGGAATGTGTGTTCTTTTGGTTTGGAGTGTTCCGAGGAACCTTCTGACTGAACTCCCCAAGGCCCCTCGGTGACTTAATAGGAGCTCATTTACAAGTGGAGTTCTTAGTGGAGTTCAAATTTTCTCAGTTGCTGAGTTTGGAAGGAAAATAAAAGGGTGCAATCTTTGTATGTCTGCCATGACATCATCAGTTACTATCTGGATGTCGCCTTATTTGGTGTTCAATTCGGAATTTAGGCTTCGGTGTAGGTTGCAAGCGAAGAGTTCAGTTGGTGGTGACTCAAGGGTGTCATCATCTCCTGAATTGTTTGTATTGAATGGAGCTCCTCCTATGGTGGAGAGAGAGAAAGTTGGTCCTTTGACTGGAGGAAATGAATATGGAGTTTCAATGATTGAGATGGTGGAGAAAGAAGCTTAAAGTACCGCTGTTTTGGAAAGCTTGTAGGTGTTGTGGGATGGTGCGTATGGAACTAAGAGTATGAAGGATTATCTTGACTGCTCGAGGGATATGATTAGGCCTGACAGAGGTCCGCCCCATTGGTTTTGCCTTGTCGAGTGTGGACAGCCTTTGAATGATTCTCCAGTTCTTTTGTTTTTGCCTGGTAATGCCTAGCTTCTCGTTTGAATGGGTGCAAAACTGGAAATTTTACTGCAGGGGTGTGCGGAGATGACAATTATTCTGGTTTCAACAGTATGCCTGTAGCTTTTAAGAAGTGGCTATACAGTACTCATGCATCAACCGACACCCATGTGCTATACTGTATAGAAGCCTAATTTTATGAAATATTAAGTAAAATAATACTTGTATTGCTGCATTTTTAGTGCGCAAGTGCTGTTTCCTGCAGGACTTGATGGCACTGGATTGGGCCTCATCTTGCACCATAAAGCACTGGGGAGGGGAGTTTGTATGCCCCGTTTTGGGATTGTAAATTGCATTACAAGGGATAGTAATGATGCACGAGAAGCCATGTTTGTTTCTGTTACTCTATTATGACCCAGCATTTTGATGCAGAAACCTTAAAACTGCAGGGCTTTTGAAGTTCGATGCTTGCATATCCCTGTTTATGATCAGACTCCATTTGAAGGTATCTACCTTTTAAAGCCTTTAATTGCTGTTCATGATGACAACAAGTTTGGGAGAAGTGGAATTTTTTTGAGCTGTGTCATAAACCAGCGAATTTGTGGCAGTGCATTCATGTCCTTCTACAATCCTACCTTTTCACTCCATTTAGTCCCATATGCACATATATTATCCATCTGTGGCTTCAAGCTATATTGAATACTCGATCCTTACCATTCCTTCTCAAACTTGTGATTTTCTTGATGATACACACTTCTCAATGTGGGTTTACAAGCCTTTTAAATGCAGAAGACTTTATTCTAAATATTCAACAAATTTTACAAGAAATAAAATAGCATGCAATAATAACTGAGAACTTGACAAAGCACTTTTGTAATCTGTTGTATCTATACATGTTGGATCTGGTGAAATTCGTCGAGAAAACTGTTAAAGCTGAGTATGCCTCGGCTCCACATAAGCCCATTTATCTTGTTGGGGATTCCTTTCAAGGATGTCTGGCACTTGCAGTGGTTGCTCGTAATCCTAGCATCGACCTGTTAGTTTTATTAGCGAATCCAGGTGACTCTTCAGATGGGCAAGCAAATCTAAAATTGGGTATATTCTTCTGGATTACAAGCCTTCTTTGATACTCTGAGGAAGTCTGTTGTTTTCTCTGTGATGTTAGCTACATCATTTGGCCATTCGCAGCTGCAGCCACTGTTACCTTTATTGGAAGCTATGCCTGACGAACTCCATTTCACCGTCCCGTCTTCTGAGCTTTGTTATGGGTATGATATGCTAGTTTCAATTCTCTATTAAAATAATGATCACGATGCTCTCACAGTTGTCCATAAGATTTGATTTTTCTTTCTAAGTCAGGTGACCCAACGAAGGTGGTAATAGTCAATATCGATAATATCCTTCCCCCGAGAGTGGCACTTGGACAATTGTACATCAACCTCACTTCTTAGCTGCCTTGCCTCTCAGTAAGTAGCATTTTCTCTGATGGGATTTGCTTATTCTCTTTTCTCATTTATCTTTATTGCTCGAAATTTTACAATAGATGTATAGCGGGCTTTCTAGTAGGCTTATATCTAAACATATTCTTAGTTTTCGTCCTTTGTTGGGATCTTTCTTGATTATCTTGAGACCCAATAATAAATTCCCTCTTTCAGGGTTTGGCGGATATAATACCCAAGGAAACTCTTCTTTGGAAACTGAAGTTGCTTAAATCAGCTGCCTCTTATACTAATTCTCGTCTTCATGCTGTCAATGCCGAAGTGCTTCTCCTTGCCAGGTTTTCGCTCTTCCAACTTTGCCAATTTCTTCTTTTCAGTAGTCTTGGTGAGTCCTATTGAAGGGATTCTTTTGCTCACAGCTAGAAAAAATAAGCTGCCTTATTCTCAGCTTATAAGTATGAATATACACTGTCTTTAAATTACTTCTACTTTATATTAGCAGGTATATGTCCTTTGGCAATATGTAGGGGCACAGGCATTATTTTGGCTTGATAATGCTTCATGGTATGGGTAACAGCGATTTCCTGTTTCCATGTGTGATTAGTTTCGAAGCTTCTATCAGTACATTAGTATATGTTACCGTGCATGAGTGCATGAGTAACGCGACATGTATGCATTTACACATGCATGCACATAATTATAGATTAATGCATCATGCATGCATGCGCATGGGTATGTCATTATGAATGGGAGTTCTTTCTCCATTGGAGAGACAACAGCAAATCAGATTAAAGCATAGTTACAATATGTCACATTTCCGCAAAAGTTTCTATTGATTCAGTGGCAAGGATAACATGCTTCCTAGTCGAGATGAAGCCAAAAGGCTTGCAAACTCATTGGGGAACTGCAGAGTTCGTTACTCCAAAGACAATGGACACATACTTCTATTGATAGGCAAAATTTATATTATTTCAATGTGGTAAAGCTGGAGGAGTGACTTGTTTGAGGAGACTTCAAGCTAAAAGAGCATTTGGTGAAGATAGCTCATATTTAAAATATTGTTTGGCACTTATATTTAGATATGCTAATGAATATGCTAATGATAGGCATTGACAGTTCGATAGTAAAAATTAACACTACAATTTGTTTGTTGAGATGGTAATTGCATGTTTAATCAAGTTAAGCGTTTGTATCGTGCATCAGCCCCAATAAATTAATCAACTAATGTTGAGTTTCGCATATCACTGAATGAACTTATTGTAATAAATTCACTTAATATTTCTAGTGCTGCTCAAGATAGTCTGAGACTTCGAGTCATCAAAATGAACCAATTTGACTACGGCATTTATAAGTCCAAAGCCAAGCAATATCATTACCTTTTATTGGTCTTCTTAGCAAATAGAATAGGAAAGCAGAACACTACTGTGTAATTCTAGTGGCTGATTACAGATCTTAAGCTTAGCTCCTTTGCATATTGGAATGCGGAAAGTTAAGTTCCCTGTTGATTTTATGGAAAATATAAATGTAATCTTGCAATTTTTTGAAATCTACAATCTCTCTCACAGTGTTATCTACTTATTTGGGTGAAGTAGTGCTTTTTTTTTTTTCTTTTTTTTTAAATACATATCATGTTGAAACTGCATGTCTCTTTAAAATGTCACTTTCCCTGAAACTTACCATTGAGTTTTAGGAGATTTTATCTATAAAAGACTGCTTTATTTCTCTATATCGTGCTGCCAGTATTTTGAACAGTAATTAGACTGAGATTGCAGGAAAATGGTATTAATTTGCTGACCGTCATCGAAGGTACCCACACATATCGTTGAACAAGGAGGCATGAGTACATCTTGGATTTCTTACCTCCTAGTATGTCAGAATACAAAGTAGCAATCAATCAAGTTGTCGGGTAATTCTGCAAACAAATGCTTCTGTGTGCCTTTTTTTGCTCTTTCCTGAAATCTCTGGGTGAAACCATTCTCGTCCTGTGATTTGCAAAAGAAACACCAGTTGATTGATTGATTTGAATGTCAATTGTTAATGGGAAAATATGATCCATTATTACCAATTCTAACGTTATCAATGGCTTTGTCGAGCCCAGCACAAACTTAGATGGGTCATACTTTTCCACAAACACTCATTTTACATGATGATATATTAATTGCAACCAGTCAATCTTAGTCTGATGCTGTGGTCGGATAAATGCAGGCTATTTCGCAATGCATCTAGTTCAGTATTATTCTCAACTTTAGATGATGGGAAGATGGTGAGAGGCCTTTAAGGGTTTCCTTCTGAAGGACCGGTGTTGTTAGTGGGTTATCACATGTTAATGGGACTTGAGCTGTTTGAACTTGTTGAAGAATTCTTGAGAGAGAAGAAAATTATTGCGCGTGGGTTAGCTCATCAGGTGTTGTTCTGCAGCAAAACGGAAAATCAATCATCTGAATTTGGTCTAATGGATTGGCTAAAAGTGTTTGGAGCAGTTCCTGTAACGGGAAGCAACCTCTTCAAATTGTTGTTGACCAGATCTCATGTTCTACTTTATCCTTGTCGGCTTTCCATTATAAGGAGTAAGTACCTAACTTTGAGTTCAATCAGTTCTCTTGTGCAGCGTAACTATGGTATGTGATCTTGTTTTATTGCAATTGGCATTATTAATAGTGTAATCATCAGATAAATCTTGTGAAAGATAATACTTCAAATTGAATTTGCGAGTGTTGAGGCTATAAGAAGAAGGATCTTCAGCAACATAAGTTTTATGAGTGATGATGTAAAGCCTCATGGAGGAGAATTCAAAATGGCCGCCTGGCAGTGGTTGTGGTAGCGATGTCAGATACTGTAGCCAATTAGCTCAGATAGCGGTGGTAGTGGTGGCAATTGGTGGTGGTGGCGGCGGCGATCTAGTTGGTGGTGATGAAGGGGGTTGGATGAGAAGCTAAGTGACTCTTGAGTGCCAATCATTTTGCATAGTTAAATACACATTTTCTATTAAGGGCGTTAAAAGCCAGATGAGAGGGACGATTTCTTATCAAAGACATTTACTTGTTCATTAGATAAAATATTTAGGAGCACTAGTAATTTGGTCTTGCCATTGATTCTTAGAGTGCTCTTTCCCAGATGATTCATATGCATTGACTAACGAGTCACTTGGAATCACTACTAAGCTTTTGCCTATCAAGTTCCATTTGTAGGGTGAAGAATACAAGTTATTCTGGCCAGACCAGCCAGGATTTGTGAGAATGGCTGCACGATTTGGTGCCACAATAGTACCAATTTGAACCGTGGGAGAGGATGACATGACATAAGTAAGCTCTCTGTATTTCTGCATAAAATGTTTTCATAATTAGCTTGACCTTCTGCGCAGGTTGGGAGTGCAAAACTTGCATAGCATTTTAGTTCTATTTCTGGGGGTTTGTCACTATTGTGCATGCCGCTCACCCCCCCCCCCCATTACTCCTTTTGCTTTACACCTTCATCGGGAGCTCCGGTTTAATCTTTCAACAGCTAATTTAGTTAACTACTTACGTGGTTGCATAAATTTGGCAGAATCAAATAAATTGGTGATGCATTTTTCTTGCGAACTTTTGCATTGACCCAGTGCTGTCTATCATTTTTAAGTTGAACGAGTCATAAAGCAAGTCTAAAAAATGAAAATGATCCTCCCCGTCTATATTATGTAATTCAGCATCCCTTTCTGATGATGATGTGACTTACTTTGAACGGGCAATTGGTCCTTGATCACAATGATCTGATGAGGATTTCATTTGTCAATGACTACATCAGAGAAACTAGTGCTGTACAAGTGAGGTAGCTCCCCACGTATGACCTTCAAAAGATTGTTTACAGATTTTGCATGGATGATATTTGAAATCATAAAATCGCTTAGCATACTCTGAATTCTTTTTTGAGATTGACATGGATTGTATCCTGTTTGTTAGGGAGGGTATGAGCAAAGGGTCCGGAACGAAGCCGTTTGTACCATCTGTTCAGGAAGCCCATAGACACAAGGGGGATATCCGAATCACTGAAGGACGAGAAAATGCAAACGAGATGTACTTGCAGGTAAAATCAAGCGTCGAAAGCTGCATTGCCTATCTGCTCAAGAAGCGAGAGGAGGATTCATATCGAAGTTTATTCGATAGAACCGTACATAAAGCATTACATTCTCCTCTACACGAAATTCCGGCATTTGAGGCCTGATAATTAGTGGCAGTTGTCAAACTAGTTTGGGCCTTATGCATTACATTTAGAGTGAATGGCCTTTGTCTCGGCCAAACATAATCATTTGTAAATAGCATTCTTGTGTATCTAATTTCCAGTTCTTGGAAAATGCAATTTCTTCGTTTGTGGATATTTTTTAATGCTTAGCGCTCTCTGGAGTAAACTGAACAAGACAATTCATATATTCCTAAAACAAGAGGGAAAAATCTGAAAGCATTTTACTCGGTGGGAATCGTATTCTTGAAATCATGGAATTAGAATTTTCTAACTTTTCTTCCCACCTGGAAAAAGAAATATTCATCAGGCAAAGAAATGTGGGTCGGGTATATCAGCGCCTCTGAAGCCAAGTATCTGCTTAAGCGATCTTATTCTGGCAGATTTTTTTCTCTGTCATTCAACTTTGTGCTACTTTTTGTACTCCTCTTTAACTGAGGAGGGGAGGTAAAAAGCTTGATTCCTCACCTCATGGGTAAGGATGTTTAGTTTCAAGTGTGGAGTTTGACTCTCAAGCTCTAAAAAAAAAAAAAAAAAAGGATAAAAGTTCGAGAATAAGTTGAGAGTTAAAGTAGGACAGAGAAAAAAATTCATTTGGAAAATTCTTGGTTAGGTTTTGTACATTGTCGAGTTTTATGTAACCTCTCCCCATAGAACGTTTCATGGATGGATGACTTGAGACATTTTCTTGAAGTCGGATTTCTTTTAGAGAAATTCCTAAGCTGACATGTTGACTATAATCTTCTCATCTTTATATATTCCAGTTCCACCAAAGTAATTTCAGCTTTTTTGGCAGATATTTACTTGTGCTAACCTGTGGACCTCAATTCCAAGCTTGAGCGTTACATATGAACCCATGATTGATTCAAAGTTATCCACTATGAAAGGCACACGCACTTAAGCTTAAGTTTCCATCTACTTTAGCATCCATTCTTCCCTTTTTTTTGGGCCAGATAATAGTTTGAATAATGGTAGAGTAACAGCGCCGTTATTGCTTGAAGATGACGGTGTAATTTCAGCCACCACTTTCACTTCAAACGGAACCATCTATTGGATTTGTGTAAATAAGAAAAAAGGGAAGGTTGCTCAATGGGTTGCACCAGAGAGGAAAATTAGAATTTTCTTCTTTTCATCCTTGCCTCACATGTTCTCTTGAGAATATTACAAAGTTAAGAGCACATTAGAAACATAGTAAATCAAATCACATTTTACCGCATTAACTTTAAGTTTACCTTTAGTACGCTTCTTTAGAATTTGTTTGTATTTTTCAATTTGAGGATATGCTTGTTCAGGAGAACCACTGCGACAGAGTAACTCACCATGGTCGATCACCTAGATTTCCCTCTCCCAATTTTTTTGTACAATTACCCCTTCTTGGCACGCCTCAAATTGAAGTATAGTCAAAATCGGCTACCACCATCATAGTGGTTACCCCAAACAAGCTTTTTCTCATATTGAAAAATACAAACATATTCTAAAGAAGTGCACTAAAGGGAGATATAGAATTTAACGTTTTAAAATGTGATTTAATTTAGTTTAGTGTATTTCTAATGTTCCCTTAACTTTGTAACTCTCCGGCTTTTCATAGAATTAAGCGCTAAATTTTGTAAAATGAGAAAGAAAGATTTATACCCGACAATAAAAGATCCCACGGAGAACGTTGCGCTGGAGATTAAGCGAACATGTGAGGTGAGGATGAAAGAAAAAGGAAAATTTTCTAATTATCTTTTCACCTTGAATAACCTTCCCTTCTTTCTTATTTAAACAAATCCACTACTCGTTCCTCTTGAAGTGAAAGTGATGGTTGAAATTGCACCGTCATCGTCAAGCAATAACAGCATGGATGCTAGCATTACTTTAGTTAAAAATATGTTTCGAGTTTGAGCACAAAAATAAAACTATCCTTATTTAAGTTGTTTCTAACTTAAGTAGTTTCCTAGTTTAAGTAGATTTCGTAATTTGGGGTTTCGAATTTCGAATCTATTTCTTTTCTATATAAGAAATAAGTTTTCCTTGTGAAGAGCATTCAAAGAGGCCGATCCTTCGTGAATTAGTGAATTACACCCTGAAGCAATTTCAGAAGCAATTCCTAATTTAACCTTTCCATGTAGAACCTTTCGTGGATGGATGACTAAGTCGAATTTCTTTTAGAGAAATTCCTTAGCTGACTCGTTGACTTTAATCTTCTTATCTTTATATATTCCAAATCCACAGAGGAAATTTCAGCTTATTTGGCGGAAATTTAATTATCCTAACACGTGGACCTCAATTCCAAGCTTGAGCGTTACATATGAATCCAAATCATAGATTCAGAGTTGTCCACTCTGAAAGGCACAGGCATCAAAGCTCAAGTTTCGTCTGCTTTGGCATCCATTCTTCTTTTCTTCTAGTTGGATAATGGTTGAATATATGTCTGGAGTTTGAGCTCGATAATGAGACTTTTATCATCTAAGTTGCTTCTAATTTAAGTGGTTTCCTACTTTTAGTAGATTTCCTAAGTTAGGATAGCCTATTTTGAATCTATTATTTTCTATATAAGAAGTGAGTCTACTTTGTAGTATCCAAGAGGCTACTCCTTCGTAAATTACACTTTGTAGCAATTTGAGAAGCAATTTGAGAGTGGTGAAATAAGATTTGTTAATTTATTCATGACATGAAATATTATTACGTGAGAAATTGCGAGGGCTAAATATTGTATGAATTATTAGATGTAATTGAGAGTTAGGAAACACCGAAAGTCTTTTAAGTAACTCGAGGGTAGTTGTAAACTTTGTTATATGGCTTCATCTATAGTAAATTCATGTGATGTTTATCCTGTGGACATAGTCGCACCAACCGAACCTCATAAATTTAATATTCGGTTTATTTTCTTGTTTTGTTTATTTTATTGTTTGATCGCTTGGTACTTCCATAACAATGAAACGAGGATAGCATTGCGGTTGATGAAAAGTATGTCCCAACTTGTCGAAAGTGCGGACTGCTGAATCGTTCAAGGTGAGTTGTCTATTTACATATTCATTTCTGGTAGATTTGGCAAGACTATCCGGTCAAAGGACTCCTGTTTTCTTTAACAGGAAGTGTTCGATGACCTTTAAAAGCTGATGGACTTTCACCCTTTATGGAGTGCACGAACAAGATTCCCAATTATTTCATCTTTCGATGAAAAGAATTCCAAGAATAGATGAGACGGAAGATTAAAAAAAAGTAGCATATGATACGATACTTTTTCAATGGTTAAAGTACATCACAAGCGTCAAAACTTGGCACAGGTAGATACTTTAAGTATCATTTTTTTTTTAAAAAAAAAAATGGGACAAGTAAGTGTCAACTCCAATGAGAGTAGTTGGAAATCCGATATGACTTATTTTAAGAATAAAGTGGTCTACATGGCTTGCCGGCGTTGTCTACTCAACAATTAATGTACAAAATGACATCATTTTGCCCAAAAAATTAATTTTTAATAGAAATATTAATTGAAGTAAATTTAAAAAAGAGGGGGCAACATTCAATGAGGCCCTATGCTGTTGCCCCACCATCACCGAAAAGGGCCGACGATGGTGGGGTGAGGATTGGTCGGGGTCACCAAGCCCCCTCTTTTTTTTTTCTATCATCGCCCCACTAGCTGACTTGCTAGTTGCTACCCCCTCTATTTTTTAAATTTATTTTATTAATTTAATTTAATTAATATTTATATTAAAAATCAATTTCGGTGGCAAAACGACATCGTTTTAGGATAAGTTAGCCACATCAGCATCACGTAGATAATTTTCTTAAATAATTGCCACCTCAACAAACAAAAAAAAAAAAATCATCAAAGAGTATCATGTCAGCATTTTGACCGGAAGTTTTTGTCTTGGTATTTAAGTGCCCATTTCTTATTTGATTTTGGCATTTAAGTATATCTTTTGGAAGTTTTGGCACTTAAGTGTCCATCCATATCAAGTTTTGGCACTTGGGAGAGCATTCCTTTTTCAATCCATGCACTAGATTCTTACGCTTATACTGAATGCTAGATGAACTTCTATAAAATGTAAGAATAACATCGCTTGTAAGTAAGAGAGCTTTAGTAGTTTCATTGCAAGCAGGGAGTCTTCCAAGACTCTAGTCTTACTCATGGCAAATTATGGTTACTCTTACAGAAGCCAAAGACCCTATGATGGCTTCGATCCATGGAAAGCTGAAAGGAGCTACTACAACTCCGAGCAGCTGTGCTATCCACCCCTTGAGGAATGTGAGGGAAGAATGATTGCTGTCGACCCTTATCAAAACCCGGGTACCTATGTCATGAAAGTCGAAACAACTATTGAACGCGTCCATCCACCCATGTTCTCTGAATTCTACCGACAATGCTCCCCCCCGTGGTACGAGCACCGCCCGAGCCGTGTAGTAGTCAACAACAAGCTGCACGGGCCTTCGATCCCAAGCAATGACTGGCCACCTCTGGTCGAGGAATTCTTCAACAAGATCCAGAATGAAGTGAGCCAACCATCTGGGTTCGGTGCTCCACGGGGCCCATGCACGCTCAGGATCCCTATCTCCGCAGGTTCTTGTGGCACTACCGGCAACGCTGGGGATAGTGACCATGAGAAGGAAAGGCAAAAGCTCATCACCAAAACCTTTAAGGACGAAGACCTTAAAGATGAGAGAATTCAGGGGCCGCCCGTGACAACAGAAGGTGGTTATGGGCCTAGGCTTGGTCATCCAGCAGGGTCCATGCTCCCAAGTCACCATCTCTCATCTGAGAGACAGCGAACCGTCCAACCGGCGTCTATGATCATGACCGGACATCGGGAGAAGCGTGGTCCTAATATGGAGCTCAGCGAACCAGAAGATGTCGTAGGCATGGCCAAGGAGTACTCGAAGACAGTTGCGGATCCATCCTGTGTCAATACTACCGAGGACGAAGCTCCCGATCGCAGTCACTTTAGAGGTGATAAAATACCGAAACCACGGGTGGCCACAAATGGTGGTCCTGCCGCTAGGCCTGGCAATCCAACAGGGTCCATGCTGCCGAATCATGATATCTCATCCAAGAGAGGAGAGAGGACCACTCAGCCGCCATCTATGACCATGACAGGAGGTTGGGAGAGGCGAGGTCATGATACGGGGCCCCAACCGATGAATGAAATGGCCAAGACAATGGAGTACTCGAAGGAAGCTGTGAAGCCTCCGTCAGTCAGTACAGTTCCCAAAAGAGAATCGATCCCCAAAACAATCGACAGCAAGGAAGCCGGAAGGCGATATGGGAATGCCAACCCCACACCAGAGCCGTATGCAGCAGGTTACACCAGCACTATTGACAGTCGGGAGGCTGCGAGGAAGTACAATGGACAGTTCGTGTGAAAGCAAGATTCTGATCGATCAGCGATCCCCTTTAGCAAGTAGCATATGCGCGCACTTGATAACGTGCTTGGTCTTTATGTACTATATTGCAATAAGCATTCGGAAGCACAGCCCCGACAAGTGGCTTGCATAACTCTAGTTTGTCGGCTGAATATGTCAAACAGTGATAGCCGAGGCTGTTTAAGTGTTCCATTCTGGCCATTTCGTTGTTTCATAAGGAACACACTACTTTACGCGTGCCTTTGAGTTCTAGCAAGAAGTAATGAAATCTGAACAATTATCTACTAACTAGTGATGCAATTGACTAGATATGAATTTGATGTTGGAGGTTATGAGTTTGATAGAAAAGAAGCGGTTGCTTGAAATATTACACCAAGAGACGTCAAGTTTGGAACGCTCAACAGTGTTACCTCCAGCGTAGGAAACCCTAGAGTTTATATATGTAAGCTATTGGGCTCCGGCCCATATGGACCCAAATAACCATGCTTTTACCTATTTGGCTTGTATGTGAACATATTATTTTTAGATTATATTAACAATATATCCAACAATCTCCTCATATGTTCACCATACAGCACAATCCAATAAGATAGTCAGTGTGATGTTCAATCAAACATGAATCATCCACATTCAGTACAAGACAATTAACTCGGATCTGTCAAATCCCCACATGCTTAAAATGATATATATTCATTCATCAAGTAGGTCATCTTAGTAAGGATCCCACTCATTAAGCTCTCCTCCATCTCTACCATCCCTTGTAGAATGTCAAATATGAATTTCATATTATCATGAATTCAATCATTTGAATAAAACTTAGCAACATTCCATCAGGTAGAGAAGAACATATATTGATGTCATAAATCATCATAATATCATGTCATAAGCATCAATTCAGTTTCATATATTATGAACAAGACTTAAACAATGTGATTTACAAAGAGCCATCAACTTAAGTTTATTTGTAGGAGAATAACTATTGTCTAGTTTCAAAGAACATGACCAATAGTCAAGTCACCTACAATAACCTAGTCATGTAACATCAAGTTTCAATTAAGAACAAGACCCGCAGGCTTCTTAAGTAAACAATTGTTTCTATGTTTCAATTTGGAATGTCACAGTTACTGATTCCTTAAAGTCAAATAATCTAACATCAAATAATCTAACATCAAGTTTGGAATGAGATCATTTAACCAAAAAGGATAGTCCAACTTAGTTGAATTGTATCATCAAGTTTGGAATGACACAATTTTCCCCGATAGAACATTTGAATTGGGTTAAAGTCATCTTCATCAAGTTTGGAATGAGACAACTCACCCTTTTCAAATTAGTCAAAGAATCGTGAACATCAATGAAACATATATACTGTGCTTATCATTGTAGCCACTAAAGGAAGATTCGATAATTCAAAACACACACTTAGAAGGTAAGTAAATGGTAGTTAAGACTTGCCTATATAGTCTTTAACCCCAATTCCCCCACTGTTTTGAATAATCGATCTTTAGGCATACCTTTGGTGAGAGTATCGGCTATGTTATCCTTCGATCTCACATCGATCAAAGTGATAACCCCTTGTTCTCTCGATAATTCAACAACGTATGTCTCGAGTCTCACATGTCTTCTCTTTGAATTAAAGAGAGTATTACCGACGACTTGGACAGCCGCTTGATTATCACGAGAATAGGCTTAAAGAATTAATCTTTAGTCGAGTCAAAGGAATATCCATAATCAGATTCTTTATCCACTCTGCCTCTTCGCCGGCTGAGGCTAAAGCAAAAAGTTCTGATTTCATAGACGACAATGCAATACAAGTCTGTCGTTTGGATTTCCATGTAATAGCAGCTCCACCCAAAGTGAATACATATCCACTAGTGGACTTACTACTTCCAATATCTGAACACCATGAGGCATCAGAATATCCATCCACAATTGGAGGATAACCAGAATAATAGAGAGCATAATCTTTAGTACGTTTAAGGTATCTCATCAGCCTATCAAGGGCATCCCAATGCTCTTTACTAGGATTACTAGTAAAACGACTCAGCATACCAACTGTAAAGGCTATGTCAGGTCTAGTGCAACTCATAGCATACATGAGACTACCAAGCAGTTTCGAGTATTTTAACTGATCAATGCTGGTCCCTTCATTAGGACTCAGTCTGTTATTATAATCCCATGGTGTCTCACTCGGTTTACACTTATCGTATCCCCAAGTAGAAAGTAGCTGCTCAATATAATGAGTCTGGCTAAGGGAGATAACTTGCCGTTTAAAGCTTACTTTCATACCAAGAATGGTATTAGCAATACCAAGATCTTTCATGTCAAATTCTTTAGCTAAAGTAGCTTTCACGTCACTCACTACAGAATGATCGGAACCAAGAATTAACATGTCATCAACATACAAGCAAATGATGACTATCTTATTTGACATAGAACGATGGTAAAGGCATTTATTTGAATAACTAGACTGAAAGCCATAACTCTTTACCACTTTGTCAAATTTAAGATGCCACATCTTAGGTGCTTGTTTAAGACCATACAATGATTTATTCAATTTACAAACTTTGTCCTCAAGACCTTTCATAACATATCCTTCCGGTTGTTCCATGTAAATTTCCTCATTTAACTCCCCATTTAAGAAAGCTGTTTTTACATCCATTTGATGCACTACAAAGTGTTCAATAGATGCTAAGGCAAGAAGAATTCTTATAATTGATAGATGATACACAAGTGAATAAACATCAAAATAGTCTATTCCACTCTGTTGTTTATAGCCTTTAGCTACTAAACGTGCTTTGTATCTAGCTATTGATCCATCACTATTTAGTTTCTTCTTCAACACCCATTTACAGCCTATAACTTTAGCCCCTTTTGGCAAATTTACTAGCTACTGTGGTTCTGCAGTAGAGAGCTCATTTCATCATCTATGGCTTCTACCCACAGTAGATATTCCCTAGATCTCATTGCTTCCTGATAGGAGAATGGATCATCTTCAAGATGGTAAGCAACAAAATCATCACCAAAACTTTTGGGAATTCTCTCTCTTGTAGATACTCTTACTGGAATTGGTTCAATAGCCAATTGTGTGGAATTAGCATCAGAAGGGTCTGCTTCAGATTCTACAGGAGATTCTGAAATCATATCTGTAGATCCAGAAACATTCAAGCCTTGATCTTTGAGAAACTTGTTTTCGAAGAACATTGCATCTCTAGATTCTATCACTGTGTTAGTAGATAGATCTAAAAACCTATTTGCAGCACTATCTTCTGCACTACCTAGATATACACAAAATAGAAATAACAAGTTAATCCATAATAATAACAAGTTAATCCTAATATCATTTTTCAACTTGTTCCTCATGTTCTCAAATTCAACTAATCGAGAGGTGATGCTTGAATTCATAGTGAATTTAAAATCAAAGAATTTCTCTGCTAAGAGAGTTTTAGATAGCCCCTCTTGTTTTTGGAACTGAGCGTTCAAGTGATCCTATATCTCTTTTGCCGTCTTATACTCACTATAAGTCATAGACAGATTAGGATTTAGAGAGTTCAACAAATAATCTCTACAAAAATCCTCATCTTTGTTCCATCGATATTCATCAACATCTTCTATGGTAGATGCAAAATCGCTCAATACAGTATAGAATATGTCACGTTCTTTCATGCCAAATTGAACATGTAATTTTCAGCCATGAAATTCAGTAACATCAAACGATTGAAGCTTCATAATATCATAGGAACTACGTTTTGCCATTTTAATCAGAGCAAAGTGTTAGAAAGAGTGCACCTTGGAGTCCGAGCCACAAAGTTGAATAACTCCCCTAACATTGATCAAACTGCTCTGTAAAGATGGAATTTGCCAAAACAAACCTTAAAAACAGATCTGGAGCACCCAAAAACTTTAAGATGGACTGCCCTTGTCGCTGAAACTCGCTAGAAATTTCCGCCCCCGAAATTTGCTAGAAATCCCGAAATTCGCTAGAAATTCAGATGGAATTGCCGTAACTTCTCCGTCTGACCTCCGATCGACGCGAGTGACCACTCAAAACGTTCGTATCGACGAGTAAAACAAAGCCCAAGTGGTTTCACCCTCTAAAATTGGCTATAATTTTTGGGTTTTTGAATCAAAGATTTCGGTCACCCGAATCTTTAAACTCAAATCTCGGCCAATACCACCGTCGAAATCGAAAGTAAAATACACCCGTGAGTTCGTCTTGACGAAATATTCAAGAAGACACCTTTCTCGCTCAAATCCAACACACGATAATAATACTTCAAGATTGTTGGAGGTTATGGGTTTGATAGAAAAGAAGCGGTTGCTTGAAATATTACACCAAGAGACGTCAAGTTTGGAACGCTCAACAGTACCGCTTCTTTTCTATAAAACCCATAACCTCCAACATTTGAAACTTTCTCTTATTCTTCGAAAGATATGGACTAGCATTATTAGTACTGCGAAAGGGTAAAACCAACAAATCAGTCATATACCTATTATTTATCACAGTGCAATCATAAACATTTCAATATTACCAAATAATACTAAACCTTTATATAAAATTTCATTATAGTTATTCCTATCAATTTTCACTTAAAAATTGCTAACATGATATCCTTTTATCTCCAGCCGTCTCATATGACATAACCTGCAATGTGACATGGACGACTTTAGATGAAATATTACTGTTTTGCTTCGTTTTCTTTTTTTTAAGTTTTCTTTCCTGGGACTGTTCATCTTCATCTTCTTTTGATAAGCAGTACCACCATGTTTGCATGACAAAAAGTAGAGCACGACCAACCCACTCTCGGTCACAGCCTTCACCACAATGAATGCCACGCCACCACTGTCGGACCCGCTCTCAGCGTGCTCAACACTCCTCCATGCTCATCAATCTCATGGTCGTCGATATCTCAGCAAGCTCAATGGCCATGGCCAAGCCACCCGGTCTCAACAATCTTGGCAACTCCTCCTTCATGGCCATCGAGAGCGAGAGCGAGACAACTTGGGCGGCCCTGATCTGGCTCGTCTGAGCAGAAAAGAAAGACAAACGCCCAGCTTTAGAGGAAGAGAACACCCCACTCATCGAACCAATCACGTGAAGCACATTTGGTTCAGATTTGGCTCATGAGCCTTTGCGACTAGCCCTTCGTCACGTGCCCAATCCCACCTATGCAAATTAGAATTGCACAACCACTACTTGAATTCCATCTTGCGAAGCAACTATTACGAACGAGCACATTTAGAGAAGCTGTGTTCGTAAAATTCTAAACGCAAGTGAACGTGTCGAACAAGTAATATAATAATGAAAAAAAGTATCGTCCCACGGAGATCGATGATTAATAAACTAATTAACTACTAAAATAGATTAATTCTAAAATTTATCTAACAGATCAAAATCTAATTGAGAATAAATTAAAAACAAAATTTGTAGACTAAATGCAATAAATCGATCAGATAAATATGTTAGAGCATCCGATTTCACCGTAACCACTAGATATGAATTTCAAATTGTTGTAAATACAATAACGATATCAAACATGTGATAGCGAAATTTCCTAACCTATTTACTATCATATCTCTAGGTATAGTAAACTTACTCAGTTTATTAATCAACTATATCTCTATGTGAATTAAAATAAACATGAGTGCATTAAAAACTATGAATATTCCCGGCTTACAATAAGTCTTTTGGATCACTTTATCACCGAAAGCTACACAAATAACGCGGTATATCTCTATCCACGTTTAATTCATAGTTATATATTATAATGAGCAATTGCATATTATCACTTCTCAGTCTCAAACATGCACATCAAATCATTCAAGTGGTGGCCAGTCACTCAAAAGCATTATGCACAATAATATATAACTCACATGAATGAAATCAATTGTAAAACATAAAAATCATGAAATTCACATCATCATAGTTAGGCTACATTGTAGCCTTAACAAAAGAAAATTAGAACATAGTTGAAGAATAAATAAAAATATAAATCAAACTCAGTATCTTGAATCAAAGAACAAGAATTTTATCACCACTTTTGTCTTATCTTCAAAATACTTGAAAAACTCTCAGAAGAATGAAAAAAAAAAAAAAAAAAAAAAAAAAAAAAAAAAAAAAAACTAGCAGAAAAACTAGCTTCTCTCTCTCTATTCTCCTCTTCATAGGATATATCCAAGATATCTATCTCCCAACGCTTGCAGATAACATTAAGAAACAAAATCAATAATTTCCTGATTTGATATCCATCTTCCACTGCTGCTTTTATTTGAATTCCTGATAGTTGCCATTCTTTTCCTTATCCTCTCCATATTTTATTATTCTACATAAACAAGGAAAATTCAAATAATCAAAATGAAATCCAAATATTTTCTAATAGATATTGCATTAATCGTTGCCTAAAATAGGTAAAATAACTCTATTTTTATGGAGTTATCATACCCCCAAACTTAACCTTTTGCTAGTCCTCGAGCAAAATCAAGACATAACACATAGTCAAGCTAACAACCTCCTCCATGAAATCTTTCCATAATTGCTCAAATTCACAATTCAAAGAAAAACACAAATTTCATCCAAACATTGAAATTGATTTATAAGTTAAGACCAATTCTAACTATGTGATCCAAGTGTGTGTGTGTGAGAGTCCTCATCTTTTTCGAATTATATGCAATCTAGATAAATTCACATTGATATGCAATCTCTCAAAAATTCTCAATAATTATGACCAAATCTCATAGGTTTGCTTTTCATTCCTCTCTCCACTAATGTAAGCTAATTATCCAACCAAAAATCAATAAAACTTTTCTCGGGTTGTAATGTAAGGTTGGGCTAAATGTGAGATAACGGGAATTTTAAGCTCAAATCACCTATCAACACATTGATTTTTAGGATCTAATTAGAGCCAATGTCATTGTCCAATTTCACTCATTCAAAATAATTTTTCTGCCACCATATATCATCGTTCCTTTTTTTTTCTTCTCATTTTTCTTTTCTCTTTTTTTTTTTCTTTCTCTCTTTTTTTTTTATTCTTTTGAATTGCTTTATAGTGGAGTTTCTCCCAAAGTCCCTCCTAATATAACATGAAAATTTCCAACCTATTGAGTATCCAAAAGGCTCACTCAATTGAAAGTTGAATAGGGAACCATAAAAGCAATTTTTTTTTTTGACAATACACCCCAAACAACCATAGCAATCACTTCCTTTTTTTTTTTTTCTTCTTTTTTTTTTCATACTCCATCATTCCTCCCAAATTTCTATCAAGCTCAAATAATTTTTTATCCCAAAAGAAAATCAACGTGTTCATAGGGCATGGGACAATGATATAATTCGAAAACGGCTAGGCTAAATATATATGGGTGCCAATGAAAAATTGGGTAGTAATTAAGGCTCAACGGGGTGACTAGGGATAAATAAACAGGGTTAGCTTGAAAGGCTCAATCGATCCAAAAACCGCCTAAATCATTTTCTCAGTTAGATTTAGCTTAGGATTTCGCCTCAAGAGAAAATCAAACAAATTCTAAGATTTGGGTGAAATTTAAGAAAATCACATACTTCACATAAATGTTCTCTAGATTTACACACAATTCAAAAATTAAGAACTTTTAGTGCTCGGTAAGTGGATCAACATAATCAGAATTAAGATTAACTCACACATCAATTGCAAGTTTAAATAAAATTTAAATTTTCCTAAGAATCGCAAAAATTCACAACCAAGAATGCAATCATGATAAAAAAAATTATCCAAAAAAAAAAAAAAATTGTCTCCCCCCCAAACTTGAATGAAGCAATGTCCTCAATACAAAAAATAGAATAGGAAGAAGGAAAACTTCCCTGGTTGTAGGATAAGTCCATAGATGACCTTGATGATTAAACTCTTGAAAGATGCTCTATAAAAAATTAACCTGGATAAAACAAAGAAAAGTTAAGCTTTTTTTTTTTTTTTTTTTTTTTTGCAAAACATAATAAACTTAACAATAATAATGAAAAAAAATCATAATTAAAATGCTTGGGTTGCCTCCCAAGAAGCGCTTGCTTTATAGTTTTCAGCCAAACTATCTCAGATGTCGCTAATCTAGAGGATGAAGTTCAAAGGTGGTCTTCTGCTTGTTGTAACCACCTAACCACCTTCAAAGTAGGGCTTCAAACGTTGACCATTCACTACTTCTTGCATCTTCAGGTTCAAACGCCTCTGAGGTTGGATAGTGGGTTTATATTGTTCCTCCATCAAATCTGTCAAATAAGAAGATATAATTACCGGTAAAGAAGAAACTCCATCTAAATAAGCATATTTCAAATGAGAATATAAGGGTTTGAGTTCAAGAATTAGAGGCTCTTCAATTGATGGTTTAGGCTTTGTAATGTGTTGTCCCAACTCCTCAAATTTAATTGCCTTTTTTCCTGAATATGATGGAATTGCCTCCATGAAATTTGCGTACTCATTTATCTCTTCATTCTGAATATATTTGTCCCTTGGTTGAATTAGACATGCTTCAAGTGAATCTTTAAAAATATTTTCCTGAAAAACCTTATTTACCAACTTGTCAACTGTCTCAATTCTAAAACAAGAATTATCATCAGATGGATATTTCATTACTTTAAAAACATTAAATGAAACAAGATCATCTTGAACTCTAAGGATCAACTTCCCCTGTTGTACATCAATAAGAGCTCTTCCTGTTGCTAGAAAATGTCGACCTAAGATAAGTGGTACCTCAAAATCTTCCTCCATGTCAAGAACTATGAAATCTGCAGGAAAGATAAATTTGTCAACTTTTACCAAAACATCTTCCACAATACCTCTCGGATATTTAATTGATCAATCAGCAAGTTGAAGTGACATTGTGGTTGCTTTTACCTCGCCCAATCCTAATTTCTTGAAAACTGAATAAGGCATCAAATTAATACATGCACCTAAATCACATAATGCTTTTTCAAAGTAAGAATCCCCAATAGTGCAAGGAATAGTAAAACTCCCTGGATCTTTAAATTTCTGAGGTAATTTGTTTTGTAGGATGGCCGAACACTCCTCGTTTAACTTCACAGTCTCATAATCCTTCAATTTCCTTTTGTTTGCCAAAATCTCCTTCAAAATTTTTGCATAACTAGGCATTTGCGTTAAAGCATCTGCAAAAGGAATGTTAATGTGCAATTTTTTAAATACATCAAGAAATTTAGAAAATTGCTTATCTATTTTGTGCTACTGGAGTCATTGAGGGAATGGAATTGGCGGCACATATGGCTTGGGATTATCTGCAAAAAGTTTACTCTTGCTTGTCTCCTTTGATTGTTTATTGACCATCTCTTCTTTGTCTCTGAAAATCTCTTCTTCTCCCACTTGTTTACCACTTCTCAGGGTAATAGCCTTTATGTTTTCAATTGGATTTTTCTCTACGTTGCTCGGCAAAGAACCTTGTTGTCTTCTTGACATCATGCTTGCTAACTAACCCACTTGCATCTCCAGATTTCTGATTGAAGCCTGTTGGTTTTGAAATCTTATATCTATGCTTTTGATGAAGTCATGAGTCGTGTTAGCAAGTTTGGTGACTATATCTTCCAAATTTGACTTTGTCTCTTCTGATTGTTTGAATCCCGATGGTCTCATCACATTCTGATTATTCCATGAAAAATTTGGATGATTGCGCCATCCCGGATTGTACGTGTTGGAGTAGGGATTATTTTGTGATCTGTTAAAATTCCCAACAAAGTTAGAATTTTCATGAGATTGTTTAAAAGTATTACCTACCTGACACTCTGTGCTAACATGTCCTCCACCACAGAAATCACATGTTAAATTCTGAATTTTCATGACCGAAACACTCATATTATCTACCTTTTTGTTAAGTGCTTCAAATTGTGCAGCAATTGCAGCAAAAGCATCCACTTCGTGAACTCTGCTAACTTTTCGCATTGGTAGTCTCTCAGTAGGCCATTGATAACTATTGGACACCATCTCCTCTAATAGATTGTAGGCTTCTTCTGGTGTTTTATTATTTAGAGTTCCTCCTGCAGCTGCATCAATCATAGAACGAGGATTTGTACTATAGCCATTATAAAAAGTTTGTACCTGCATCCATACGGGTAGTCCATGATGTGGGCATCTCCTAAGAAATTCTTTGAATCTTTCCCATGCTTCATATAATGATTCATTATCCATCTGCATAAAATTAGTAATATCGTTACGCATCTTCGCAAACTTTGCAGGTGGAAAGAACTTACCAAGAAATTTTTTAACCATATCATTCCATGTAGTAATTGATCCTGCAGGAAGAGAAGAAAGCCAACTCTTAGCTTTGTCTCTAAGAGAGAATGGAAATAATCTCAATCTAATAGCATCATCTGTACTCCATTATATTTAATGGGGTCACAGATTTCAAGAAAAGCATCGATGTGAGCGTTTGGATCATCGCTTGGTAGCCCACTAAATTGCACTGATTGTTAAAGATTCTGAATAAGTGACGATTTGATCTCAAAGTTGTTTGTTTGAATTGCAGGTCTTCTGATACTTGATGCGGCGCCTTGAACTGTTGGCGTAGCATAATCTCTTAAGAGTCTACGTGGATTTCATTATCACCGTCTGCCATCCTCTTATCATAATTTCTCTGTTCTCTCAGTCGCTTTTTGAATGTACGCTCGATTTCTAGATCAAGCTCAACAAGTTTCCCTTGTTGGCTACGTGTCATAAACCGATGTACACCCTGAAAAATAAAACAAATAAAAGCTAGATTAAACTTAGAATTATCTTGTATCAATATTAATTAGTATTAAACAAATGATCCTCAGCAACGGCGCCAAGCTGCTATGCCGCTTGCACATGCACACTCATTCACGCACAAGCAACATGCACACGCACAAGCACTTCCAGCTTCGGCCTTTAGCTTAAGAAATTGAAGCAGCTCTTTTCCCGTGCCAAGGACAATCAGAGAAGCTGGAAGTTCAGCTGGAAGAAGATGAACAATGACAAAGAAAGAGAAAAGAAAAGAAAATCTGAAATCATGGTGGTTCTGTTCATCCAAGACGAAGATGAATAGTAATCGGACAAAAAAGTAAAAATAAAATGAAAAAATAAAGTAAAGAGAAAACTCAAAATATCATGATCTTTTTGTTTGAAAGTTTCCACATCAAACTGCCAATAATGCTACATAAGACGATAAGATAGACACGGCCACATTAATAATTTCAAGCCATAATTAGTTAGAAGAATTACATTACAATTTCATAATAAGATTTAGAACTACATTAATAAAATTGAAAAATTAAGGATTGAATTGGCATTTAACCATAGATTAGGACTCACTCGTAATTTTCCCATTGTGAAAGAAATTATCAAAATTGTGACGAATTGGCTTAATTTAGGAACAAGTTCAAGATCCATAACTCATCATAAATGCCTTCCATTTCCAACAGCAAGTAACAAAATTTAGCAAGAATTGACTGGAAATTTGATTTTTCTATACAATATACTTTAGAGTTTTGCATTTGTTGCAATAACCATACAACATCATAAATCATGGACATCCAAATGGGATAAATGGTTTCCAAAAGCTAATATAATCTTGGCTATTGTCTTCCAATTCATGTCACCATATGTGGAATTTTAAAGAACAAATCACGTACTCAAGTCCATATATCTCGGCTGTTGTCTTCAAGCTAACATATATATGTTTCGCTAGTTTCAAATCCCGGAACAAAATATCTTTCACCAAGTATTATGTTTTGTTTTGTTTTTTTTTTTTTTTAAGGGGACTTACATTATGTGCTAGTTTTGGACAGAGAGGGTCAAATGCTAATAGAGATATGTATATATTATATAGTCTCGAATCTAATGGAGTCGTTCAGTACAAGCTTGGAATCGATGACAACAAATGTCGAAATCTAATCAATAGCTTAATTCAAACTCACTTCAATACACTAATGAAAGCCCCATTAAGATCAAGTGGCTTATACAATATCGAGACTAGTTCGACAACACCATATGATGAAGACAATACCGAGAAGACACTACTCCTAGATGGGTTCATAGACACGTCGGAATCTAATCAATGACACTGGATTGTGGAAACAATACCGGGTGGTAACTACTCCCAGATGAGTTTGAGGACATAACATTGGAACCGGATAGTGGAAAAATACTGAGTAGGTGCTACTCCTAGATGGATATGAGGACACAACGTCGGAATCTAATCGATGCCGCCGGACGGTGGAAACAACACCGGGTAGGTACTGCTCCTAGATGGATATGAGGACATAATATCATAATCTAATAGACAATGTTGTACGATAGGATAGTACTAGAATCTAATCAACAGCACTACCTAGAATATAGACACTAGCCAGAATTGAATTAATAATGGGAATTCGGAAGTACAACTAAACTAGGCTAGGCTAAGATAACTAAATTATAAGATAAAGGATTTTGGTGTGTTGTTTGGGGGGCTTCTTCATTGATTTGTCTGCGGTATTTATAGGATAATCTAGTAACCGTCGTCAATTAATCCTTCCTTGAAAGTTGCTCCTAACTTCTCCCACATTCTTTGCTTAACGGTTTTATCCACATCTTGTTGTTTCCTGACTTGTCGATGACGCTCACATGACTTGTCCACCAAGTAATAACTGCTCCTTTGATTTTGTGTGTCCTTTTGAGCATTAATTGTTCCTGTTTAAATCTCGACGCCAATTCTATCTGAATTTATGTCTTCAATAGTATCTCTTGGCCTAGACACGTGGCAATCAATTGCTTTACCATCAAATCACACATCTCCACTTATAGGCCCATCGAAATCTAGTCCAAGGGCTCTTGAAAACCTTGGTCATTCTTCATTTCTATGACTAACACGGGCTAGGTTGATGTTAATCATAACCCGCATGTGACAGCGAAGGTAATTTTGAATGTCAATAACCCTCGTGACTAACATCCGATAGTAAGGATAATTTTGGGTGTCAACAATATATGTAAGTTGACTTTCGAAAAGGAAACCATACAATAAGTGCATATTAATTATCTTTTATTATGTAGTGCATTAACTAGAGGAAAATCGGATACTTCTTTGCCAAGTCTGCAAAAGCTGTTTTTTTTTTTTTTTTGTTAGTCCTACTCTATTCCTATGCTACACTCACTCTCAAACTTTTGTCCTGCCTCTTGCAGGGCGTGGGAGTCGAAACCCACTCTTGAAACTTACACGTCCCCACCCCATCCCCCCTGAAAAGGTGAGGATTTGAACCCCTCACCTCCCCCTTCCATGTTAGAAGGGTGGCCACTATTGTGAATCCTAGTTTCATTCAATTATGTTGAACCTAGTTTATTATGGGATATATATGTGTGATCCATTTTGGAGTACATTACACACCAAGCAACTAGAAAACTCAACAAGAATGACAACACCGCGTCTAAATCTAATGCGGTTCCTCATTTGCTCTCTCATTATCGCCAACCCCTTGGGAACCTATGGCTTCAGCATCAAACTCTTCCTAGTAGACCAATTTGACAAAATGCTTTTTCCTGACAATCTCACCTTAGAAGAAAGATACCTAAGAATCTCCGATATATCTAGAGCTCTTGTGCACCATCTTGAATTATCAATGGTTTCTCCAAGTTCAGTGGAGTGGAAGAAGTCATCTAAACATGGCCGCAATACACTGAAACCTACAGTTACTAAGCATTCCATTATTGCCTATTACATAACCAGCTTGATGGATGGCACGCCGTCATATTTTCCCAATTTGATTGTGGATGCATGCAGTAATGACCCATGAATGCAATGCGAATGCGAAGAATGCACTATTTGTTTCCCCTTAAGGCAAGGTAACTTCGACAGAAGTAAATCGCTAACTTATCAGCCTTTACCTTGTGAAGATCCCTTTGTGCTCCTCACAGATGTATAAATGGTAGTTGTGCCTATGATATAAGTTATCTCGGAACAAGAAGCCATGCGTCTTATATCAAGGGGCAGGTCGGATCAGATGCCTTTATCTTTCAGGATGGTTATAGATTTGTCAAAAGATTTCCTAAAACCGTGTTCGGTTGCGGCCTAGACAACAACGTCATGTATTGGGTAGGCTCGGAGAACTTAATACCGTAGCTGGAGTATTAGGCTTGGGAGGGGGGAAGAGGTCTATTTTGACGCACTGCGCCAATAAAACTAAAAAACACATCTCGTATTGCTTGCCCTCACGGAATGCCCGTGGCGGTTCTTACACATTACTCAATTTTGGGGATGACGAACGAATTGGTGACCGTCATGGATCAATTGTTCAAACGACAGCTTTGATTTCTAATGTGACCGAGTACAGGGTTAACGTCATTGG
Organism: Eucalyptus sp. ANBG9806169; assembly: GCA_014182395.1. Classification (NCBI taxonomy): domain Eukaryota; kingdom Viridiplantae; phylum Streptophyta; class Magnoliopsida; order Myrtales; family Myrtaceae; genus Eucalyptus; species Eucalyptus sp. ANBG9806169. The sequence continues at coordinate 41,081,443 of CM024580.1, forward strand.
CATTAGGCATTAGCATCAATGGAAAGCGCCTTAATATAGAACCTGCTGCTTTCTGAATAAGACCAGGCCACACAGGCCGGCTTGTTCTCGACTCGGGAACTCCTCATAGTGTTCTTGTTCAAATTACCTACGATGCCGTGAAAGAAGAAATAAGCCAATATTTCTTGAGCAAATACTCTAGGCACCCTGAGCCTCTCAGCCAGGCAATTCTAACCTGTGTTATCCGGTGCCTCGTGGGAATTATACATATCCAACGATGACATATCATTTCTCAGGAGCCAATCTTTCCCTTGCCCCAGAAAATGTATTCACATTCTTTGAGCGTGGCTTTTGCTTGATGATCCTCCCTATAGGTAACGGAGGAGTGAATGTGCGAGGAGCGTTTCAACAGGCGAATTATCGGTTCTTATTTGACTTCGAAAGATTAACAGCTTCTTTCGTTCCAGAAAAGTGTGAAGCAATTGAGGTTGTAGCCAAGGTGATGAAGTGTGATTCGAGGTTGTAAGGCGGAAGGCTCATATCCAACCGTTTGCTTTTGTTTTGTCGAACTCAAATAAGTGACAGAGTCAAGTTGGCGAACATGAGGTCTAGATATTGCAGAAATTCCTTGGTATCTATCCCGACAATATTACTACAGCTGAGATTGAGGAGATGGAAGAGAGGACGAATAACACCGTCCAATTGTCATTGTTTGACAAGGTGCTTCGAGAGGTTGCCGATGAAATAATAGCTTCAGGATTGTGGAATAAGCTTAACAACTTCTACATGAAGAAATCTCTTACGACATGATTATTCTTAAAGTAGCATCTTTACATGCTAAAGATGAAAAAAGGTGCTCCTATCCAAGATCATATATATGAATTTAATAAGATTGCAAAAGATATGAAAAATATAGATTTGAAGTTAAGTGATGAAGATCAAGCCCTGATTATGTTATGCTCATTACCAAGTTCGTATGAGGATTTTGCGAACTCTACGCTATGGAAGGGAAACCATAACTCTTGAAGATGTAGAGGGCTCTTTAAATTCTGCGAAGATGCGTACAAAATCGAATGCTAGTGGTAGTGGAGGTAAAATCGATGGCTTAGTTGTTAGGGAAAGGACAAATCATCGTGACAAGCACAGTACTAATAGAGGGCATTCGAAGTCTAGGTCGAGCCAGAATAATAGTTAGGTGGAGTGTTGCTATTGTCACAAATTCGAACACTACAAAAATGAGTATCATGTTCTCAAAACTAAGGGAAAGAAGTTGATGGAGAGTTTCGATTCGGCTAGTCTAGTAAAAAATAAAGAGTCAACTGATGTAGATAATATTCTTACTATTTTGTCTCTAGATTGTCGTGTCGATGACGAATGAATTTTGGATTCAGTAGGTTCATGCCACATGTGTCCACATAGAGATTGATTCCACATATATGAGAAAGTCAACAGTGATTCGATCTTGATGGAAACAATGTAGTTTATAGGATTGTAAGTATTGGTTACGGTGCATTTCAAACGTCATGCTAAGGTAGTAAGAAATTTGACAAACGTTAGGCGTATCCAAAATTCGAAAAAGAACCTTATTTCGTTGAGTAGTTTGGATTCCATCAAATGCTTATGGTGATGAATTTTGAAAATTTCAAAAGGCTTGGGCAATATGGTGATGAATTGCAACTGGTCCAAACCTTCGACCAACGACTAATTATGACCTGCCAGGAATGCCCATACATACTAAGACCTTATTTACACAACAAAAAAAAGGCCACAATGGAAATGGGCAATCAAGAGAGCATAGTACGATGAAAGTTAGTTACTGTAGAGACCATCTATGATAGAAGAAGAAAGCGCAAGACGAGAATCTTCCAACAGTAAGGGAAGAATAGTTTTTTATAAACAGTTATAAATTAAGGGAAGTTTAAGAGCATCAAATCCTTCTTTTTGAGAAGGAAGTAAGGCATTAGAACTTGATTGTGATGAGAGGTAACAAGAAGAACAATCTTTACATCCTACAAGGAAGTACCATTGTGGGTTCTTCAAATATATCATCATCATCTTCAAATTATGAGAAATAAGGTTGTGGCATATAGTTGGGACACATGAGCAAAAAATGAGTGACGATATTGAGTAAGCTTAGTTTACTTTGCAAGGATCATATGGTCTCATTTTACTTTTGCAAACATTGTGTTTTCAAGAACCAATGCAAAGTTAATTTCAATATTGGGTTGTACTCAACGAATGGCACAATTGACTATATTCACTCCAATTTATGGTGGACACTAGTTACGTCTAAGGATGGTGTAGTTTATCTTCTAACATTTATTAATAACTTTTTCTAGGAGAGTCTAGATTTATTTCTTGATGCCTAAAAGTGATGTTTTTAATAAGTTCAAGAAGTGGAAGATGTTGATAGAAAATCAAATTGGGAAGAAGATAAAACGTCTCAAAACGGACTATGGTCTTGAGCTTTACAAATGTGATTTCAACAAGTACTATAAAGATTCAAGGATTGTTCAACATTAAATAGTTGTCAGGTACACATCTCAATAGAATGGGGGTGGTGGAGCGCATGAACTAGACACTTTTAGAGAAAGTTAAGTGTATACTCTCTAATGCTGGACTTAGAAAAGAATAAGTTGAAGCCGTGAACACGGAATATTATTTGGTGAATCTTTCTCCTTCTATTGGAATTGAATGTAAGACTCCAAATGAGGAATGGTCAAGCAAATTTTCTGATTATTCTAGTTTGAAAGAATTTGGACGTCCCACTTATTATCATGTAAAAGAGGATTAGCTTGAATCTAGGGTTAAGAAATATATTTTTGTTGGTTATGCATATGAGGTTAAAGAATATAGGTTATGGTGTTCCAACCCTCAGTCATCAAAGTTTATAATTAATATGGATATTACTTTTGATGAAAATTCCATGCTTGAACAAAAAAAGGATGTTACTAAGTCTACAAGTATTTAGGAGGAGAATATTAGGAACGAGGTGGACCTTCATGTGGAGCATCCACGTAGAACATTTAAAGATATTCTTATTCACCAGAAAGTGACAATAAGCAACAAGACTTAGATTCGTTCAAAGACAATGTAAAAGAAATTGAGCAACCTTAGAGTTTGGTTGCAAGTAGGGTTAAATGACAAATTAAGTCTTCCTAAAAGTATGGATTCCCTAATTTAGTAGCATATGCTCTTATAGTTACTGAAAAACTTGATATTGAAGAACCTTCTACATTTCATGAAGTTACAATTTGTTCTAAATCTAAGAAATGGCTTGTTACGATGAATGAAGAGATGAAGTCTTTTCATTAGAACCAAACTTGGGAAATTGTGAAATTGCATAAGGGTAAAAGAGCCGTTGGTTGCAAGTGGGTCTTTAAGAGAAATGATGGAATTCTTGGGGTTGAAAATGAAATATTCAAGGCATGTCTGATAGTAAAGGGTATTAGTCAGAATGAGGGAATCGACTTCTATGAATTATTCTCTCTAGTTGTGAAACATAATTCCATTCGTGTGTTGCTTGCATTAGTGACCCTTTATCATCTAGAACTTAAGCAACTTGATGCCAAGGCTTTTTGGCATGGTGAGCTTAAGTAGACAATCTATATGTCACAACTCAAGGGATTGGTTGTTGAGGGTTAAAAAAGTCACATTTGCAAGTTGAAACGCTTCTTTTATGCTCTCAAGCAATCACCATGACAACGGTACAAGAGGTTTAATAGCTTTATGCTGAGTCATGACAACTCACACAGTGTGCATGAAAGTTGTGTCTATTATAAAAAGATAGCATGATGGCTCTTTTGTTTATATGTTATTTTATGTGGATGACATACTTATTGCAACAAAGAATATCTTAGAAATACGGCAATATTGACGGGTTATGTTTTCACACTTGATACTTATGCAATTAGTTGAAAAACAATCTTGCAGGACATAATTGCTTTGTCTACCACCGAAGCAAAGTAAATGGCAGCAACAGAAGCAGCAAAGGAAGTTCTTTGATTGAAGTGTTTAGTTACAGAACTTGGAATGAAGCAAAAGGGAACCTCCATTATCTTTTGCGATAACCAAAATGCAATCCACTTGCGCAAATACGCAACAAATCACAAGAGGACAATACATATCAACATTCAGCATTACTTTATGCATGATGAGATTGCTAAGGGTACAACTATGATTTAAAAAGTATCTACGACATATAAATCCGGCAAATAAATTGACCAAATCAGTTCCTTAGACTAAATTCAAGCGTCGAATGCACTTGATTGGCATTTTCACCATTTGAGTTGCCTAGGTGAAGTTGGTAACTTTCATCTCTTGTTTCCTACACCAACTATACTTAAAGGCATAGGGGTGTGCATCGTTAATTCCACCATTTTGGGGTTGGTCTTGTGTGGTCACTTTTGATGGTGAAGGATAGAGGTCTTGTGGCATTTGACATAATGCCCTTATAGAGAATTGAAGTCAATGTAGAGATTTGTTGAGTTTTTCACTTTCAAATTAGTGATAAAGCATATTTGTTTTAGGGTTTTTTTAATGGAGATTATAAAAAGGATGCATTGAACGACACATTTCTAACCCTAGCCTCTACATTATCTCCCTCATTTGGTCTTCTTATCTTCTTATAAGATCATTAGATCTTGTGGCTCACCAAGTGGTTTTTCAGCTTTTGGATTGTACTCTTGTACTCGTTGTTGAAGATAGTGAAGCCCCTCTTTTTCCCCATGATTTTTCCTATATTTGGTTTCCACGTATATATTTTATCTCACGTGATTTCAATTTTGTTTTCATCCCTTACTATTTGAATTTTGATTGGTGCATTCTTTCATAAAAGATCAAAAACCAAGCATACTTAGAGCACTTCAACAGGCTGAATATCATTTCCTATGCGATTTTAAAGTATTTGCAGCTACTTCTAAAACCGAAGTGTGCCAATTCGATTGAGAATCAAATGATCAAATAGGAAAATATTTAGAGATAGCAACTTTAGATGCTCTATATAAGAATTTCTTAGGATTGCTATTGACAAGAGACTAAATAAAGACGAATCTTAAGTAAGTTCTTTTCTCCATATACTCAGCACGACAGAGTATTCTCCTCAAACATGGTAACATTCATTTATCACAAGTCCCACTTACCAATGTCTCTACAATTGAACAATTGCTTGTTAGTTTGCATATTTACTATAGCTAGGCATTGACAGTTAACTTTTGGCGATCTAGTCATTAATTTATTATATAAAAAATTATGGATTAAATCTTTAACCCCTAAATAAAAGGTTAGAATTAAATTGCATAACATGTAGTTTTAGGAACATTTATTAAATAGTTTATATCAATTGTATTAATTGAGACGGCGGTGGACGGTTTTGAGCTTAAAATTTGATTGATTGAGCCCATGTAGTGAGACAAAATCCAGCCAAGCTAGGGGCATGGTGGCCGAGAATTGCATAGGAAAGGCGGGCTAAATTGAGCTTAATTTGATCTAATTTCAGCCCAAGGGAGTTAATTAATAATAGATTTTGAGCTTAATTTAACCCATTATCTTTGATAAGGCCTAAAATAAGCCCATGAGACTGAGGTTAAACCTAGGTTTACATTATAAATAGCAGTGCCTGATAATTCGGGATCGGCAAATCAGAATTTGAGAGTCGTGAGAAAAGAGAGAAGAGGGAGAGGAGACCCACGGCCAAGCAGCTCCACGCCCTGTTGTCCACCGCCGGTGTCTTGCTTGCCGCCACCCTCCCATAGCCACAAGACCAACACTGTGGTCGCTCTCTGCCATTGCCTCCAGATCAGCATCGTCTATTCTCTTGCCGGAACACATCAAATCTCGGTCCCTCGACAATCCATGGGGAAGCATCCAATCGTAGATATTATATAAAAGGAGAAGACTTAGCATTTTGGATGAAAAGGCATCGAAAATGGTGCAAAATTCGAGACAAAGGGCACACTGGGTCAATTGGGAGAAAGGAGACCCACTCTGTCAGAGAGTATTTACTCACAATCACGTTCACCACGAGGCTTCAAGAGATCCACTCGTTACTTCCACATCTCATCTTGAAACCTCACGGTCATCAGGTATGTAATATTTTCTCGGCGGTCCACGATCGCACCAGTAGATCTACGTGGTCTTCTGGTCAAAATTTTGTAGTCAAGCGTACCAGTGAGCAGCTCCAGGTAGTTTTCAGCGTTTCAAGCCTTCTCGACGATTATTATTTTCCCTGTTCTCTTCACAGGTTTCCCGGTGCTCGAGAAAACCCGACGTTGCTGCTGATCCGAAACCGTGGCCAGTGCCACCCTCACCGTGAAGCCGCCCGAAGTTCCAGCCGCCATCCTGAGCCGCGTAAACCCAACCCAGGTCGCACCACCCATGACCTGCGACGGCCTGTTGTTGCGTCGCACTGAGCCGCCCGTGACATCCATGAAGTCTCCCCGCCGCGCTCGAGCTGCTCCCGTCCCGAGATATTCGTTTTTATTTTGCAGGTTCTCGTTGAGAACAATTTATCGTGACAAGCCACCTGCTGCCATTGCCGCTGCCGTCGCCGGCTGCCAATGTTGAGCCCGTGATCACAACTCCGGTCAGATTACACGAGTCCAAATTTGGGAAGTCAATCTACAAATTAGGTAATTTTCTTATTTTTGATCGGTTTGGAACATTTACTTGCCTCTTTGTTCGATTGATATATTCTGTTAAATATTTGATTAAATAATGCACATCCACGTCAAGTTTCCTAACTTAACAACACACTTGAACAGCCATCCAATATGAGATATCTTCTTATCTATCAATAACCATTTAACTACAATCGTTGATTTACCCTTTCCAAATTTAATGGATAACCTTCAATTAATATTCATAACTATTTGAATATGATCGCCGGTTTATTTCGTTTCTGAATTTAAATAAGATTATCTTTGTGGGCTGCAATATTTAATTGAATAATCATCCTTTTGTTGGATTGTTTCCATAAATAGGAAAAAAAAATTAAATGAAGTTTGATTTGATTTTTATTGTTGATATTGCTTGTTTAAGCTTAGATTGCATGTTTAAATTAGATAGTTAATTTATTCCGAATTTTTGAAATTAAAAAAAAAAATACAAAAGCACTGCTTAGAATAAATTAGGTTTCCTTTTTTAAAATTAGATTGCATGTTTAATTCCGAATTTTAATTAAAACTACAAAAGAATACCATGCACGTAGAATTACTCCATCTATTGCACGTCATTTAGTAGTCGCATGTTTAGGGTCATTTAAATTAAAATGTGTGTCATGTTAAAATAGTTACATTAATATTTGTCCATCATTAGAATTAGGTCATTTAATTAAAATATATGTGACATAATTTGCACGTTAAGTTGCATGCCGTATGTCATTTTAGTATAAACATTACGTCATTGCATTATACGTAGATTAGATTTAATTAAATAAGTGAAAATCCCAAAATTGAGTGATTGCATGTTAATTATAAAACGTATCTGGTACTATTGATGTGATTTTTAAGTTAACATTGCATATGCCTTCGTTACTTTGAAGTAAATCCTATAATTTATTTACTATTTTATCGAGGTGTGAACACCTCAAGTGTCAAAACTTGACATGGGTGAACACATAAGTGCCAAAACTTTCAAAAGATACACTTAAATGCGAAAATCGGAGAAAAAACTAAAAACCCAAGTGCCTGTAGTGAGAATTTCCAGTCAAACAGCGAATGTGGCATTTTCCGACAAAGATTTTAAATGATGTGGCACGTGGCATTGACATGGCTAGATAAGTCCAAGATGACGTCGTTTTGATTTAAATTTGATTTTTAATATAAATATTAATTAAATTAAATTTAGAAACTAAATTTAAAAAAAAAAAAAAAAAATCAATAAGGGCCTCCACGGCCCCCGCCGCCGCTCCACGTTCGCCGAAAAGGGCTAAGGACGGTGCCGGTGGGACAAGGGTCAGCTGGGGTCGTCGGGCCTTGGCCAATTGCAACGGTCATGGAGGCCCTCACTAATTTCCCTTTTTAAAAAAAAAATTAGTCTTTTATATTTAATTTAATTAATTTAAAAATCAAATTTGGGGGCAAAACGACGTCATTTTGGGATAAGAATTGTGGTGTAGACATTCCGACAAGCCACGTAAATGGCTCCACATCAGATTTCCAACAAGTCTAAATTGATGTGGTAGAACCGGCTAAGGAAAGAAAAGGGGAAAGAAAAAATCTCTAAATGAGAAGTCAGACCAAATGATGATATCCAATCCGTTGGAATCATTCTTGAGAAGTATCCAATTTTCAAAAAAAAAAGTGACACGTACCTTTTGGAAGTTTTGGTATTTACGTGTCCTCCCATACTAAGTTTTAACACTTAGAATGTATTTCTTTCTCACTTTATTGGGTGTTGATTTAGTGGTTTGTGCACTTGTATGATCACCACACATGTAATAAAATGAATCTAAGCAGCCTATTAATATATATAATTGATTGAGAAAATGAATGAAATGAAAGGAAAAGTCGGTTCCTTATATTCCAATCAATTTTCGGCCCTTTCATTTCCTCCTTTTGGCCCACTTTTTCCCCCAACTTCGTTGAACCCATCTCTTTTAATGTTTTCATGGCCCATTAAAGTTTAAAAAAACAAAGCCCAGCCCAAAGTCATTTCTTTCTCTTTGCTTACATGGGCCAACGCCCGAGGAAAAGAAAAATCATGTTCACGCTCTAATCGATTACTGTTTTTGACGAAATCTTTGATGAAACAAAGCCATTTTTCTGCTAGTAATGGTGTTATAAGTCTATGTGCATCGTTTTTAGACAAGGATTCGTTTAGAAACTGAATTGGAATGCTATTGTAAAGTCTGCATATCACATGTTCAACAAAATACGCGAGAGAGAGTCGAATCAAGTTCTTCGTTGAATCTCGAGAACGACTTCTTTTTCTCTCCTATTGTTTGAATCTCGTCTAATTTTCAGGGTTTTCTATGTGTTTTCATGCGATTTCGTGGAAAGGATCAGTCGTCGTCGAGTTGGCCGTGAGTCCTCCTCTCTATCAAAAGCTTTCCCCTCACCGGTGCACCCTGTGGTTCAAGGCCAACCCGGTTAGGCTATTCTTTCCTCATATTAGCATTTCCGTGCTTGTTTGTTTGATGAATAGTTGGTTTTAGAATTTTAGGATCCGTACGTTTTTATTTCATTAAATATTTGAGGTCGCCGAAATGAGCGGCCGGAGTTGGTGGACGTCGGTCTAGGTAGATGACCGATTGATGGTGGAGGTCTGGCAACGGCTTGAGCAACGGTGGCGGCATACTTCAATGGTGGTTGCTGGTTAGGGTCAAAGAGTTGCAGGAAGGAAAACGCTTCGGGAAAGAAGGAAGTTGAAGGGAGAAGATGAGCCAGAAAAGGAAGACATAGGGAAAAGACAAAAGAAAGATAAAAAAGGAAAAAGGAAAAAAAAATTAAAAAAATGATATGAAAATATTAAAAATCGATTTTAATCCGTTGCAGGTCAAATCTGATTTAGGTCGGGTCAATGGGCTGGATAGGGTAAAACCAGGCCGAGCCCGTTCCCTGAATATAATGATAATAAATTAATTAATAAAAAATTAATTGAAAAATTTTCGGAAAATATTTAAAAATTTAGAACTTTAGAAAATCATTATTTTTTTAAATCCAAAAAAGTCATTAAAAATAAAAATAAAAAATTCGAAAAAATATTTAAAAATTGGAAAAGAAAATTCATAAAAATCTAGAAAATCCGAAAAATCATTAAAATTTTCAGAAAAATTAGAAAAATCATTCTAAAATTCGAATTTTTAAGAAAAAAATGAACAATAAAAAATAATAAAAATTTTCATAAAAATTGGAAAACCCTTTAAAGAATTATAAACCTAAAATTGGATAAGCCTAAGGGCTCTACACTAGGGATTTTTGTTTTGACTTTGTCTTGTTTTCTTTTTTAGGGATAATTTAGGAAGCTTGCATATTTTTTGTTATGATTATAATCGACCGCGCTTTTCAATATTTGGATGCTATTTCCTTGTTTTAGAATTGTTAGGACAAACCTTAGACTTTTCTTGTTAGGTAGCTATGATGTTAGTAAATACATGATTAAGTTAGGTATCAAAAGGGCGTCAGCCTTAGGATTAACCTAATTAAGTCCCTGAGTTCAAAATCTCTAATTACGTAATTAACAAGATATCCTCCCATATCTTATCAATTCCTAGCCAAACCCAAAAAAACTAGTAGCGACTCCTAAGTTAAAATTTATATATGGTTAATTGATTAAAAATTTGAACATTCGATGTTGCACAGAAAATGAGCTTAAGAGAGCTTGAGTTAAGGGAAGGTTGTTAGCTCGAAGTTGACGATACCACTAAACCTAACACAAGCTTTCTGCTCCCGTGAGAGGGGTTAGGTCGTAATAGCTTGGTGACTTCATTGGGGATATGAGGATTTCGGCCTAATTGACTTGACTGTGTGTTATCTAATGTGTTTTCGTGGCAACGAATTGGAAAATGTGACGTAAGTCAACTAACCTCGTGTTAAACGTTAGTCTAAGTTGGAGTAATAAGAGGTAGAGTCTTTGTTGACACTTTATTTTGTAGGTTAGTGTAAGGAATGCATGATTATGTGGATGACTTTTAAGTGTCATTTGAATATAAATTGTTGCGCTTGCTTTTACACATACTCCAACACTACATCTATGCACACACAACCTGTAGTCAAACCTCGGCTACACCCTCATGGAACCTTTAGGAGTTGTCTAAGATTGATTGTACAATACGTAGTTTGCATCAATGGGACAATCATCCTTGATCTTGCTCATTTCCTAAAAAAAAATAGGTCTGACCCACTCGTAGTTTGTAACATAGAAAAGGGCTTACTATTTCATTGAGAGGGGAACCTCAAGCCTATAATACACCATACTCGTTTAGCCATTGAAACCTCACAAAGTCATGTGCATGTCTATATGATTGAAACTCCGTCTCGCCAACCCACTGTTTTTGTCTTTCCTTTTTAACTTCTTGCAATTCTTATTCTTTTACATTATTGCCATTTATTTTTTCATGATCCATGGCAACTAATTAAAACATCATCTACTAGTCTAGATATAATGGGAAGGTCGGATATCTAAATCATTCCTATCCCTTTGGGTAGGGTTTTGTAGGATAACTCCACAATTCCAAAAGTACGTGCAAGAAAGGTTGGGTAACCTCATGAGGCTCTTGGAGGTCAATTATTAAGTCAGCATGGTCCAAGCCCTAGCGCATTAATAGTAACATACAACTTCAACATTCATCTTCGGTTGATATGAATTAGCCCCAACTTATAAGGAGTACAAAACCGCCATTGGTATCTACTTCTCTAACAGATTAGTTGAGCCATCGTTAGGATCAAAACCTGCAAGCGTATTAGCAGATTTTTTATGAATCAATAGGGTCGAAATTGAGAAAGTTTTAAAAGAAACACCAATCTTTGCCCCTTATCATTTTTTATTGACAAATTTTCAAACCTTCCTCGAGATTTAGGTTCCCAATCTGCTAAGACATTCGTTCTAGTGGTTTTATTATAGTCCCAACTTCATGGACAGCTTTAAACCCTTTGTTGGTTCACATAGTCAGACAGGTGGCAATCAAATGAAATTTTACCAACATGATTTTATTTGAGACATTCTTATCATTTAATCGATTTAAGATCAACAAAAAAGAAAAACTTCATATGCATCTATCGGTCTTTTATATATGTGGTTTATGTCTTACCTCAAAGATCTGGGCCCTCTCATGCACATACTCAGAGTGATCCGATATACTCACATACTCAAGAAATTCATTCCAAAGCAAGGCTACGTACCTAAACAACCTTTCACCTATGGATGCGTTAGTCTTTCCATAGAACAAATCCAATGGTGGCTTGGATAAGTCAAATTCCTTGAAGTGCACCTTAACTGTGAAGTGGACTATCCTGTCTTGTTATTGAGATTTTATAGAGGGATTTCATATTACCCTTTGATGATAGTCTGACAATACGACACCCTTCAAAAGATGCCGCCACCCCACAAATTTGGGCTATTTAGATTTGACATCCTGGGCAGAGATCTAAGGGAAGATCAAGTAGCTAAGTTGCGAGAGGAGTTTGATCATATCAAATGTGCTTGGAAACGTTGCCCACAACAGACCATCATGCGACCTACAAGTTTGGAAGGGCGATGCATATACTCCTCGATTGTGTGGTGGATATTCATCTCCCATTCCAAACCTGTAGGTCGCGTGATGGTCTGTTGTGGGCACCATTTCCAAGCATATTTGATGTGATCAAACTCTTGTTGTAATTTACCTACCTGATCTTCCCTCAGATTTTCGCGCAGGACCTCGAATTTGAATAGCCCCAATTTATAAGGTCTTGAAAGGCGCTGTACTGTCGAACTATTCTCAAGGGGTAATATGAAGTCCCTCTGGAAAATCTCAATAACGAGATATGATCGTCCACTTCACAGCTAAGGCGCACTTCATGGGATTTGGCCCATTCTAGCCACCATTGGATTTCTTTTATGGAAAGACACTTGAGGTAACACATCCATAGGCAAAAGAGTTGTTTAGGTATGCAACCTTACTTTGGAATGAATTTCTCGAGTGGGTGAGTATACTGGGTCATTTTGAGTATGCGCATGGGAGGGCCCAAATCTTTGAGGTGAGACAAAAACTACATGTGTAAAAGACCGACATGTGCATGAAGATCTCCTTTTTTGTTGATCTTAAATCGGTAAAGTGATAAAAAGTTCTAAGCTAAAATCATGTTGGTAAAATTCCATTTGATGCGCACCTGTCTAACCATGTGAACTAGCAAAGGGTTTAAAGTTATGCTTGAAGTTTGGAATATAACAAAATTGCTAGAACAAACGCCTTAGCAGATTCGGAATCTAATTCTCGACGAAGATTTGAAAATTTGTCAATCAAAAATGATAAAAGGCAAAGATTGGCGTTACTTTTTTAAACCTTCCCAATTTCGACTCTATTGATTCCTAAAAAATCGTTGTTACAATCCTCACCGCGTAATAGTGCGCCTACACGTCTTCATCGACGTTGTTTTTCGACCGGAAGACCGAGAGCTAACTATCGAGACTTTGGGCTTTCCAGACACATACTTCGGGAAATGGTTCATGCATGTTTGTTGCCAGGGCAACAAGATCAAGTTGGTAAGGATTAAAAAATTCCTTAAGGCGCTTGCAGTTTCAATCTTAACAGTGGCTCAACTAATTGGTTAGAGAAGTGGATACCGATAGTGGCTTTGAACTCCTCATAAGTTGGGCTAGTTCATATCGACCGAAGATGAATGTTGAAGTTGTATGATTCCAAAAATACGATAGGGCTTGGATCAGCTGACTTGATAATTTATCTTGAAGAGCCTCCTGAGGTTATCTAGCCTTTCTTGCATGTACTCTTGAAATTGTGGCGTCCTCTATAGAACCATGCTTGAAGAGCCTCATCATGGACAAGAATGATTTGAATATCCAACATTCCCATTATATCTAGATTAATAGAGGATGCTTTGATTAATTGCCATGGATCATGAAAAAATAAATGGCAGTAATGTAAAAGAATAAGAATTGCGAGAAGTTAAAAAGGAAAGACAGAAACAATGGGTTGGCGAGATGGAGTTTCAATCACATAGATATGCGCATGATTTTGTGAGGTTTCGACGCCTAAGTGAGTAGGGTGTAATATAGGCTTAAGGCTCCCACCTCAATGAAATAGTAAGCCCTTCCCAATGTCGCAAATTGCAGGTGGGTTGGACCTATTTCTTTCGAGGAAATGAGTATGATCAAGAATGATTGTCTCATTGGCATAAACTGCGTATGGTCCAATCAATCCTCGACACCTCTTAAGAGTTCCTTGAGTGTGCAGCCAGGGTTTGATTGTAGGTTGTGTGTGTATAGGTGTAGTGTTGGAGCATATATAAAAGCAAACACAACAATTTATATCCAAACAACACTTCAAAGTTATACACATAATTATTCATTCCTTACACCAACTTACAAAACAAAGTGTCAACAAAGACTCTATGTCTTATTACTCCAACTTACACCAACATTTAACACAAGATTAGTGAACTAACCTCACTTCTTGAATGCGTTGCTATGAAAACATATGAGATAACACACAATCAAGTTAATTAGGCCTAAGTCCTCATCTTTCTAGTGGAGTCGCTAAGCTGTTGCAACCGAACTTCTCTCGTGGGAGAGGGAGCTTTTGTTAGGTTTAGAGGTATTATCAACTTCGGGCCGATGACTTTCCATTAACTCGAACTCTCACAAGCCCATATCCTGCGCAATATTGAATGTTTCAAATTTTCAATCAATTAAGCCTATTTTTTTACTAAGGAGTTGCCATTGGCCTTTTTGGGATATGTAGGGAAACATAATCCCAAAATGCGATTTGATACTCAGTCAAACACCGAAAACATATGCGAAAAACGAGCCCAGAAAACATGTTACACCGATCAAAAAGTATATCACGTAGTCGAACATACCTTATTGTTCACAGATTAAACACTGTTGTCGCAGTTTGATGAGGAATTCTGATACTGTTCTTGAAGAGGAGCGTACTGTCTCTTTTTGGGGAAAAACTAAAAGAGCGTAGAGTAGAGAAAAACGTATTCTCTCTTTATCTCAGATTACGTAACTTCACCGATAACCAACTTATCAGATATCTTAACTGTCAAGATTTTCCTTTTTTATTTTTATTTTACAATAATAGCAATCTTCTATGAGCCCTTCACTTACAGGCCGGGTTTTGGCCCAACATGGGCGAATGGGCTTAAATAAGCCCATCAAACATAAAAACCCATCATCTCCCACTCGCACATGGTGTGCCAAACAGATCTCTCTTTACCTCTCTACAATATTCATATCAGTGAATAATCCGTGCGATCAACATACTTTGAGAACTCATTGCCATACATCTGTTAGGAATATATAGCGGCTCATAATGGACATCACAATTTTGAGTAGATTTAGTATGCAGAGTACCCTAGATCAATCGATCACATTTATATTTCTCTTGATCTCTTTTTAAACAATAATATATTGTATTCGCAATTATAATTATCCTAAAAATAATCATAATTGATCGACCAGTAAATACAAAACTAGAATGTGATTCTCCAAATTCAATCTTCCTCTTTTCTTGAAACTCTCAATTTCAGTTCAACTTGCTTTTCTAGAAATGTCCCATTAGATCAAATCAATTTATGATCATTGGCAACATTCTAAAATAGTAAACACTGAATAGAAATTTTGAGAATAAGTAAGAGTCATGATGGCACTTAATTGAGGAACTCTTTTCCTCAAGAATCTTACATGGCATAAAAGTTGAGATCAAAACTTTCGACACTCTTATTGGTCGTCTCATGCATACGTAGTATGAAATACGTATTACGGTATTAACTCATTTCCCATGGAGCGTATGTCTACACCTTTAATACGGTACAAATGATAGTTCAGACATACCCAATATCTAACTTGAGTTCACGTATCTACTCTTTCACGGAATTCATCAGAACTCATATATGGCATCATAGACAGATAAAGTAAAATATGTGGGTTATTTTACTTTCGAATATAGTAAATATTATGTCATCATCTTAATACTCAGTTAAGGCGACATATATTTTAAGCATTGAGCTCTTAATTATCACATAGATAATAAGCTTAAAAATCGTTAAATAGAGGCGGTTACCCGTATGAATGGGCCAATCTTTTATCTGTCCGACATACTTTCTTAATTTTATATAATGCACTAAGCATTAAGATGCATAAACGTCAACAAAGACTTATAGGCATTAATAATGAAAACATAAATTCATTAAATGTGAACATTTCAGGAAAATTACAATATTCGGTACATCAGCCTCTACGCAATCCTAGAGATTTCACATGGCCACAAAACACATCTCTAGATATTGGCTTCATCATAGGATCTGCTACCATTCTATGCATAGATATGTACTGTAAGTTCGCATCTTTTCGTGCAACCATATCTTTGATAAACTTATACTTTGTATCTATATATTTGGTATTGCCATGATATTTTGGATCTTTGATGTACGCTATTGCTGCTTGGCTATAATAGTTAACCAATAATGAGTTTGCAGCATTCTCAATAATACCTAAATGATCCAAAAATCTCTTAAGCCAAACACCTTCTTATACTGCTGCTGATAATGCCACGAACTCAGCTTTCATCGTAGACAATACTATTCACGTTTATTTCTTACTACTCCAAGAAATGGCGCTATTATTCAGTAAGAAAATATATCCAAAGGTAGATTTCTTTTCATCTAAATCTCCTCCCCAATTAGCATTTGAATAGCCTTCAAGTTGCAGATCATTTCCTTGGTAACTCAGCGTATAATCAGCAGTCCCTTCAAATATCTCAGTATTCTTTTAACGGCTTTCCAATGTGCTTGACTTGGATTGGAATATACTCACTATTCCAACTACAAAAACATGTCAGGTCTTGTACACATCATAGCGTACATTAAGTTTCCAACTGCACTAGCATAAAGAACATGTTGCATTTGTTTATTCTCTTGTGGAGTCTTTGGACACATTCTATGGCTTAATCATACACCTTTTGCAATAGAATTATCTATGGATTTACAATCTTGCATACGAAATCGTTCAAAAACCTATTGGCCTCGCCGGCCCCTAGCAAGGCGAGGTTGCCGACCCTTGTCAGCCGGTCTCCGGCCACAGCCGAGGCCGACGACCGGCCAAAAGAAAAGATAAAGAAAAATAAAAAATAAAAATAAAAGGAAAAATAAAATAAAAATATTAAAAAATTAAAAGAACACAAATTTACCAAACGTGTTTCTGTTCTTTTTTATTCCCAAAACAAGTTTACCAAATGTGTTTTTCTAGTCAAAAATTATTCCCCAGAATAGAAATAGTTTTTTCTATTTCTATTCCCCGGAACAAAAAAAAAACACAAACACAAACAAACGCACCCGTATCACTTTTTGGAATGATGCTTTATTAACTGCTGCCTATATACTTAACTGTGTGCCTTCCTAATCAGTTACTTAAACCAGATTTAAGTTTTCTTAAACCATCGGGTTGTGCTGCCTATACTCATTAGCCCTCTCATAAGTATGGGAAATTGGGTCCCAGAGATAAGAAGAGTATTTTCATAAGATACTCAGAACACTTGAAAGGGTATGTGTTTATAGGTGAGCAGGAAAGTAAAAGTATAATTGAATTCGAATCATGGGATGTCACATTCTTAGAGAATGAATTTTCTAAGAATGGCGAAATAGGTGAGGATTATTCCATATTTGAAACTTTAGATCAAGATAATGAACTTAGTGAAGTTCATCCAAGTTGGAGTAACATGAGAAGTGATGAATTAAATTCAACTCACTTTCAATTACAACCACATAATGAGACGATATCGTCATTATATAATCTGAGTGGTTGCTATGTAATCCGAAAATAAGAGAAAACACGTTCTCTTTATTTTCTACGCTCTCTCAGTTTTTCCCCAAAAACACAGTACGCTCCTCTTCAAGAACAATATCATAATTCCTCATCAAACTGCGACAACAGTATTTAATTTGTGAAAGACAATGTATGTTTGACTCCGTAATGTACCTTATGATCAGTGTAACATATTTTCCGGGTACGTTTTCCGCATTTGTTTTTTAGCGTTCGATTGAGTATCAGATCATTTTTGGGAATATGTTTTTGGCTAGAAACCCAATAAGATATAGGAGAATACCTTACTACTTACGCAACTAGAGATTTTGGACTCATGAACTTGATTACGTTAGCCCCCTTTCTATATCTAACCTAACCATATGCTAACACTCACCACAACAGTCTATCAAGAAAAATCTAAGGATTGTTCTAACCATTCTAGAACAAGGAAATAACATTCAAATATTGGAAAGTGCAATAAATTAGCATCCTAAATTGTCCTTAAAAAAGAAAACAAGACAAAACAAAATAAGAATCCCATTGCAAAGCTGAAACAAGAGTCCTTATTATGAAGCCCTAAAGGCTTATCCAATTTTAGGTGTTAACATTTTTAAAGGGTTTTCCAATTTTTCAAGAATTTTTTTTTTTTTTAGAATTTTCTCAATTTTTAACATTTTTCTAGTTTTTATTATTTTCTGGATTTTTCTATTTTTAATTATTTTCTTAACTTTCCAAAAATTTAATGATTTTTTCTGAATTTTCTAGATTTTTATGAATTTTGTGATTTTTCCAAAATTTTTAAATATTTTTTTCGAATTTTTTTAATGACATTTTCTGATTTTCCCAATTTTTTAAATATTTTCTAAAGTTATTTTTTATTATTTTTGAATTTTCTAAACTTTTTATGAAATCCTAAGTTTTACAAAAATTATCATTTTCTAAATTTTTAATTTTTATTTTTTAAGATATTTTTTCAAAATTTTTAATTTATTCATTATTATTCTCGGGAAATGAGCTCGGACCAGGTTATCTAATCTGGCCCATTGACCCAATCCAAACCCGAATACAAGCCACATCGGATTAAAACCGATTTTTTATACTCTCATATTATTATTTGCTTTAAATTTTTTATTTTCAATTTTTTTTCTTCTCACCCTTTTGTCCTTTTCCCCATTTCGTCTTTTTTTTCCTGCACTCCTTCCTTGCGTTCCTCCTCGCCAACTACTCTCTTTGCCTGCAACTTTACCGAACTAAGAACCCCCCTCCTATGCACCGCCAATGCTTCGGCCAGCGACCGTCCGCCAAGCCACCGTCATCCACCCACCGTCCATCCCAACCGGCAACGACCAATGCCAGCCGCCCACTCCAGCCACCATGAATTTCACAGAAAAACCCCACCTGAATTACGATTTTTTTTTTCTTTTTTGGTAAAGGTAAGATATATATTGACTTTTAACCAAGAAACTATATAGCAAGAGAGACTCGGCACCAACAAAACTTACACTCACAAAGACAAACAAGTCAAAACGAGTGGAAAAATGCCGAGCAGAAAAGGAAAAAAGAGGAGAAGGCAAAACAAAAATGACAGGAAAGACGTGCAGCCTTAGCCTGACACCCCTAAGGCTGCACGTCTTCCTCTAGAGAACAGAAACAGACGGGGCAGCCAGCAACGGCAACTTCATCCAAAAGAAAGGCAAAATCAGGGCACGCCAAAGCTCAAGCCGAAAAGATATACAAAAAATGGGGAGAGACGTTGACTTGAACGGCCCTGAACAGTAGGGCTCGCCGACGTGGGGAGGATAGCTCTAGCGAAAGGGCGTATGCAAGACCAGCTCGGACGATGCAAAGTCACATTAAGGCACGTCAAAACATGAAGAAATCAGACAAAATTCGACAATATATGAACAATCAAACGTTAAACCAAGCTTCAAACGTCGATTGAACAAAATATATTTCAAGGTTTCATTGAGGCATCTTATCGAACATATGTAATGCGTTTCAAAAAATAAGCTCCCGATTTATATTTCATGGCAAAACGAGCCTCGATTTCAACATACAAATCTTGAGTCAACATTATCGATCACGGATCATTCTTATTTCTATGTGAGGTGCTCAGGATCTTGCAAGGAAAAAGGAGTTTCACATCTTGGGTCCAGTGGGGAGTCCAAAAATGGGGTGTTTGTGTGACGGGCTCCTACTTGGTTCGGGAATGGAGCTTCTACTATTGAATGGTCACTGATGAAGCTTCGACAGACGACGGGCAATATCCTTTCTCCTCCAAGAACTACGACTAAAGCTTCCACTCGGCTATGGGCAGAATGGTGGCCGGCGATCACTCGGGGGGGTTGGGTGTCCTCCATTGCGCGAGCAGCCTTCCTCCTCTATCCTTCCTCTTTCCTCTCGGTTTCTCTGGTTTCTTTCAGCAGCAACCTCTCTACAATCTCGTCTTATCGTTGTCTAGGTATCAGTGTTTGGGTAGAAAAAAGAATGCTCTGGTTCAATTTGGAATACTTCGAGCTTCAATAAGAATTCACGTGAAGTTACCGCAAAAAAAATTGATGCAAATGAGAGCAAAAACGTCTCTCTCCTCCTTATTCTCCAAATATTGTCAACTAAAATCAACCATAATTGCCCAATTGCAGGGTGGTTCTTGGAGGGGTATTTTTGTAGAAAATTCTCTACATTAAAAGGCTCAAATAGACTGATTATGGTCACTTATTGGATAGAGGAAAGAAATGTCTCTTTTCATTTTGATCCATATACCACTCGTGAATGAATCTCGTGTCCTTAGACATCATGGCTCTTTTTTCACTCAACTCTCAAAGAGTTAAAATGACGTGTTTGGGAATGGCCCACCTTTCTTCATTGTAAGTATTTCTCCTTTAGCATAATTAACATCTCAGTTTCATTTGGTCGAGATCATCTAAGTAAATTAATCTCCATTGGGAATTTTGACTCAAAATGAATGATCCACCAAGTCAAAAAACAATTGCTAAGAATATTGGCACTCGGCGACTTTTCCTTTTAATGAAAAATAACATCTACCCTCAATGTGGCGGTTAAGTGACTTCGACGGCGTATTAAATAAACGTACCATAGGGAGTAATAGTCGAAAAAGATACAATGGTGTCCCCCTTCTTTCACCTTGGTTTCTTTCGTGTGAATATCTCTATTTTCGTGAGGTCGCTCAACCATAGTTCAGTGATTTTTTGAAAAGTCATTTAGCACTTGCAAGTTAATAATACATATACATGTGTGCAAGATGTGCATGATATGCATGGTGGGAACAATATGGGGAGAAGTGCCAAAAAAGTCCTAAACCTTTTGCCTTTGTGCCAAATTAGTCCTAAACCTTTTTTTGGTGCCGATTTAGTCCTAAACCTTTTTATGTGATGCCGATTCAGTCCTTTCCGGCCAATTTGGCCGGATTTTGCTGACTGGACGCCGGGCGGCTGACGTGGCGATCGGCGTTGAGCGTGGACAACTTTTAATTTATTTTTATTTTTATTTTTATTTTTTTGTCTTTTTCCTTCGGCCGGTCACCGAGGTCCGGCGACCGCCGAGCCGAAGGCCGGCGGGCGAGGCCGACCTTGCCGGCCACCTCGCGGGCAAGGCCGACCTCGCCGGCCATGGGCGAGGGAGGTCCTCGCCCATGGCCGGCGAGGTCGGCCTTGCCCGCGAGGTGGCCGGCAAGGTCGGCCTCGCCCTCGCCGGCCTTCGGCTCTGGCCGGTCGCCGGACCTCGGTGACCGGCCGAAGGAAAAAGACAAAAAAAAATAAAAATATTAAAATATTAAAATATTATTAAAAGTTGTCCACGTCAGCCGGCCGGCGTCCAGTCAGCAAAATCCGGCCAAAATTGGCCGGAAAGGACTGAATTGGCACAACATAAAAAGGTTTAGGACTGAATCGGCACCAAAAAAAGGTTTAGGACTGAATCGGCACCAAAAAAAGGTTTAGGACTAATTTGGCACAAAGACAAAAGGTTTAGGACTTTTTTGGCACTTCTCCCGAACAATATGAATGACCTAAATGACTCGGATTGCATCAAGAATGGCTCTTAAGCCCCCTAATTTCATTTATGGAAAGTATTTCTTCACTGAATCAAAATTTACAGGCTTTAGCAACTCTCGGCCATCCATTTCTATAAGAATTAGAGCACCATCGGGCAATATCTTCTTGATGACATACGAGCCTTCGTAGTTTGGAGTGAACTTCTCGCACGAGTTCAATATGATAGAGAACACTTTTTTCAACACAAGGTTGTCCACTTGAAAATGCTTGGGTTGAACCTTGCAATTAAAGGACCTCGCAATTCGCTTCTAATAGCATTGACCATGGCATAATGCATTGAGTTTCTTCTCGTCAATCATATTCAGCTGTTCATATCTCTGCAACATCCATTCAGCTTCAGAAAGTTTAACTTGTGAGAGAATTCTCCATGAAGGGATTTCCACCTCTACCAACAAGACTATCTCCACACCATAAACCAGTGATAAAAGTGTTGCCCCAGTCGATGTGAGTATTGAGGTCCGATATGCGATCAACGCATATGGCAATCCCTCATGCCAATCATGGTAATTATTTGCCGTCTTAGATAGGATCTTCTTTATGTTCTTGTTACCCGCCTCTACAGCCCCCTTCATCTGTGGGCGATAAGGTGACGAATTCAAATAGCGAATTTGGAATTCACAAAGCAATTCATCCACAAGTTTGTTATTCAGGTTTGTGTTGTTGTCAATAATGATGGCTTTAGGTACGCCACAGCAAGCAATGATGTCGCAGCAAATAAATTTGGCCACATTCTCGCAGTGACATTGGCATATGAATTCTCTTCAATCCACTTTGTGAAGTAATCAATAGCTACCAAAATGAAGTGATGCCCATTGGAGGCTTGATGGTTAATTGGACCGATTATATCAATTCCTCACATGGGAAATGGCCACGGCTAAGACATTAAATGCAATCTATTTGGTAGCACATTAATCTTGTCTCCATAAACCTAGCAGCAATGATAATAACAGACGTGCTTAATACAATCGGTTTCCACGCTTAACCAAAAATACTCTAGTCTCATGATTTTTCTTGCTAACATGTGGTCATTCATAATTTCACGGCTCCAAGTATAACATACCATTTTAGAAGAGCTAATCTTTTTCTCCCTAGTAAAAATGTCTTTATGATCTTCAATACGAGCTTCTGCTGGACGGTGATACGCATAAATGATCGAGGACGCAGCATACTTGGAGCACTTCAACTGGCGAATCTTCGTTTTTTCTTCGATTTTAGAGCATTGACCGTTTCTTTTGTGCCCAAATTGCGTCGGTGACGGATGATGTCAATGTGTACTATCGTTAAGGATCCAATAAAGACAACTTTTCATTAAGTTCGTTTCTTTATACGCAAGATGTTTTATTCTCTGCCCTCTTGAGGGGACACTAAGCCTACCTCTTTGTTGCGGGTTATGGCAGGAGACTAGTACAGGCTCCGCCAAATAGCAGTTGAAAACAGTCGATGAGTGGGGGCATTTCTTCTTGGTACGTAGGTTTGTTTCTCCAAGGTCAGCTGTTATGTAACCGTGACATGGAGAATTGGGAAAAAAGCATGAAGCTCTTGGAAAGGTTGTCCCTTGAAGCAAGTTGAATGAAGCTGATCAGACATTTGTGACCATGTACGTGGCTCAAATCCTTAGACACGAGTGTAGCAGATTTCATGTTAAATGCTGTTGTCACGAGACTCCACCTTCCCTGAAGCTGCTGAGCGTAGTTAAACAAGGATGCATAAATTAACCAATATGTAAGGCTGGATTAGAATAAAAAGTCATCCATGTAATTGGGAGAGACCGTTGATGAAGAAGAATAAAAGGAAAGAAGTTATAAGCCAAACAAGTGCAACAAATACTAGTTTTATCACTTGAAAACCTCTTATGGATGATGTCCTATTTGAAGTGACTTTTATATTTTGCGTTTATTTTTTTTGAAAATCTTGGGATGCAAGTACTTTGATTTTTTGAAACGCTCAAATCATGCGATTGGTCGAGTTACCTTATCACGAGTCTGCATAATATATAGGTCCCAATTTCAAATCAAGTTCAGTCAGCCCAAGCAACGAGCCGGGCCCGACCTAGTGAAACTCGAAATTGCCCATCTCTGGCACGAATCCACACTAGTCCATTGTCACCTCTATGGACTATAGTCAAGTGCATTTGACCACACATCGCATAAACCTTGCATGATTCATTGAACCCTTGTAGTGTTGGACTTTAGCTTATGAAAATATTAAAATAAATACCTTTGCCTTTTCCAATTCTACATTTTCTGAAAAAGAAAATATGTAAATGCGAGTGCGAGAGTGTCGTGGAATGGCGTGAAAAATCAAAAATTGCTCGCTCGATTCCGCTGCCAACTTTCTCCCATTTTTCTCTGTCGTTTTCTCGCGGAAGGTTGTGATCCGGCTTCGGACTCGCCTCTCCATCGGGAAATTTTCCGTCTGCTTTCTCGGGAAAATCTCCAGAGGACTGATCGGACGAGGCGAAGACGGTGAAGGCAGCTTTAGGCGAGTTCCTCTTTCTCCGCTGAGTTCGGATCTTTTCGTTCGTTCGTTCCTCTTCTCTTTCGTTTCAATCTGCCGTAGCTTCGATGCGATTCGTTCTGCTACTGAGGTGGTGGACCTGGTTTCGCTTTCCTTCGTTTGCGGTTGTGTTTCGCTGGATAGTGGCGTTGCTGTTGCGCCGGCTTGAGCCGTGTTGCGGCGGGTTGCTGGTGAAATGCATTGGAAAGCCCTGCGATGCGCTTAATTTCACGCTCCAGCCGAGAAATGTTGAACAGATATAAAGGCGATGGATGTGGGTTTGTTCAGATGAGGAGTGGTGATCCCATTTGTAGTTCCTTCAATGGTTTCCAAATTCTCTTCCTTTTTCCGGTTTTCTTAAGTTTTCTAGGCATCAAGATGGGGTAATGCGGGAAATTTATGTTTATGGAGCTGACTATTCTGAAAATTAGATCAAAGCCGTGGTTTGGGGACTAGAGGGAGATGGTGCTATAGCTGGTTGTCTTTGTTCATGTATTTAGTGAAGTGTCGGTAGTACAAGTTAGTAATTGTCGGTTGCTGGCTGGAAGTAATGCTACTAGTATTTGCTTTCTTGTTGTTCCAAGTTTGTTTACCTATGACAATTAGGGAGTACTTCTGGGATGCTGTCTGATTGTTCATGAAGAATTTATGCATGCCAATGGGCTTATTCAAATTCCTTGCATATATAGAGTAGTGTGTACTGTTAAACCATTTTTCATTTTACGTGTAGTTTCTCCAGTAGTCAGAGTTTAACTTTGCACGACATGGTAATCTTTAGGAAGTGGTTAGTTAGTATGAGTTGGTCAGATGCCGCAACTTGCCGTCTCACTTTTTAGCTCTGCACAATTGGCTGAGATCTTTTTCTAAACAAGCAATGCATGATGTTTGTTTCCTTTTTTCCATTTTTCGTTGTGTTAAGATAGGAAATTTGATCACACAGTATCTGCTGACAATGACAAGTAGTTGAAATGCAGTTTTTT
This sequence comes from Eucalyptus sp. ANBG9806169, assembly GCA_014182395.1. Lineage (NCBI taxonomy): Eukaryota > Viridiplantae > Streptophyta > Magnoliopsida > Myrtales > Myrtaceae > Eucalyptus > Eucalyptus sp. ANBG9806169. Next base: position 41,106,434 of record CM024580.1, read on the forward strand.
CGACAGCCAGTTTCTGCAATGAATTTAGCAAGGTTACAATAGTAAGAACGAGACAATAAGATCCACCAAATCTTCATTGATTTTGAGAATGATCGATGTATTTTTTTTCTGTGTCTGGATGACTCTTATGTTCTTGCCAATATTACTGTTTGCAGCGGACTTAGATATCTAAAAATCAGTAATTTGAACTCACTGTCCTTGTATATGCCTTCTTTAATATCAGCTTTACTTTGTCTAACTCTTAATGAATAACAGTGTACAACTCCTGCTAAATGCATAAATTACATCATACACATAGGTATGTATAAAACCAAGCTGCAAGAATTGGCTCAGCGAAGCTGCTTCAACTTGCCATCTTATTCTTGCATCCGGGAAGGACCTGATCATGCCCCTCGATTTAAAGCTATAGTCAACTTCAATGGAGAGACTTTTGAAAGCCCTACTTTCTGCTCTACACTAAGGCAAGCAGAACATTCAGCAGCTGAGGTAGCTCTAACCACACTTGCTACAAAGGGTCCATCTAGAGCATTGGCTGCAAAAGTTTTGGTAGGGATTAAACGACGATTGTTTCTCTGTCTTCTGTTACATCATTTTACTTTCTTCATCTGAAACCTTAATCAAATGAACTACTTCGATTTGGCTATTCCTCAAACACTCCATGCTGTTAAATAGACTGAATACACTAATAAAGTGTTTGCTCCAGATATGCTTTTATCGTTATCATATGGGTTTGCTGCGCAGGATAAACCTGCAGTTTACAAGAATTTGCTTCAGGAGACAGCTCACAGAGCTGGTTTGAACCGGCCTGCTTATGCCACTGTTCAATCTGGACCGGGCCAACTTCCTGGTTTCTTATGTACGGTTGAGCTTGCTGGAAAGAGCTTTACTGGGCAACCAGCTAGAACGAAGAAACAAGCTCAGAAAAATGCTGCCATGGCTGCTTGGTCTGCCTTGAGAAAAAGTATGCAATTCTTCTCACGTACCCTTTTTTCTCCCTTAGTGTCTTCCTTCCCTTTTGTCTGTCTATTCTTGCTTTTGGAGTAGAAGTTGGGATTTAGCCTGTCATAAGCTCAATTTTCAGAGATCTCCAACGATGAGCATTAGTAGAGTGTCTATGGAATATTGCGAAATATCTAACTTTTATAACCCATTGCAGTGTCTCAGGAATCAATGTCTTCCTGTTCTTCATCTAGTCCACTGGATTCTAAAGCTAGTGAAGAACAGGAGAAGGTTATCGTCGCTCATTTCCTTTCAAGTTTACCGCCATCAGAGTCAGAGTCAATAGAAGTGCAAAAAAGACAAATAAGATCAGTCAAATCCAATGTACACAGCCTATATTCAAGAAGCTTGTGTCCTTTGCAGTATCAAAATTGGGCATACCCAAGTTTTCCACATGAGATGGTAATGTATCCAATGTGGGAGCAAGAAAAGCTACTACAACAGCAGCTTCACTTAGTGAGGCTTCCCATTCCTTCTACTATACCATCACCTCAGATTCTTCCCGTCATGCAATCTGTGGTTAGCCCAGACGGCTGCCAGTATTTTACAGCAAGGCAGCTTTGTTCTCCTGTCTTAGGGCCCAAAATTGCAACTGCCACCTCGGTCCCATTTTCTAGTTTCCCAAACCAAGTATTTCCTGATTCGATGAGCAGCAGACTCAGAGTGACCAATATTCAAGAGACACAGGAGGAGCAAGTTGAAGAATCATCAGGCTTTCTGACAACTGTTACTTCAGATTCACTTGTTCCTAGAAGCAGCGGAAGTGAATTAAGAATATCGGGACAGGATCCTTGGAATGTCAAAGAGAAAGCTCAGTTACAAACTACGGATAGATTTAATTCTTAACCCTACTTCACAGACCTCGGTATCCTCCAAGAGCAAGTTTAATTAGATGCTTGAGCCGGCCTTCTGCAGTGGAATCCAGAATGAGTCGATCAAGTTGCGGTGTGCCTGTAGTACAGTAGAGACCACAAAATATGGCTCCCCATATGCATGCTCCCCCAAGAATGAGAACAGGAGCTAATTCATATTCGGCTAGGCCAAAGCCCGAAGGATGTGATGTTGAAGGATTGCGTCCTCGTTTCTTGGCACTCGCTGTTCGAATCCGTTCTGTTGTACCAGTGTGTTCAGCTCCACCATCAGGAAGAACACCGATTTCCCAGCCAGACGACCAGTCAAATGTCTCCGGAAATAGAACGGCAGAGCCAGAAGTGGTGGTAAGTTTGGAGCTAGGCAAACTCCAATTATGAGAAGGAGACAGATTTTACAGTGAAGTAGATTCTTCCTTCTAATAGCCTTTCTCTTAGGAGCATTCATGGTTGTTGGAAGTTGGAAGTTGTCTAAATAGATCTTGTAATACTGTCTCCTCGATGGGAATGCAAAAACTTTATAACTGCAAAGTCTGAGGAAATTATCCATCTTTCCTTCCATTATCAGCAAATGTCTACCGTATCTAATTACGAATTTCTAAATGCAAAAGGTGCAAAGTCGACAAAAATGTTTGAATACAAGCCATTTAAATTAGAGGACTGGATTTCGACCTAAAAAAAAAAAAAAAAAATTAGAGGACTGATTTAGGTACCAACGGGAATCTGATAGATTACTTTGTTAAAACAATTCCGTGTATCAATTTTAACATCTCTAATATTACCAAGTTCCTTATGCCCTGAATTCTTCAAGCATGGTAGATGCCTAGTTTCTCATTGGTACATGACATTGCTGCATTTAGAATTTATGAATCGCAATTCTTTGCACTTTATCGCAAATCATCCAATAATCTCTAGAGCTCAATTTGCGACTTGTGACTACAATTATTAATGCCAATCATATGTTTTAGATAGTCATTTTGAATGGAAGCAGGAGGTTTCGGAGAGATCACGACGATAAAAATTAGTACGCAGCATATCGGCAAGGCATGTCGTATCTGACAAATTGTGTCCTAGAGCTAATCATTTGATGATTATACTCATGCATTCGGATATGAGATGCATTATATTCGCAAAAAATGACAGATTCAATAATATGTTTGGTTCAACAAAGAAACTTTAAGTATCATGACTATCTATTCTATGGGCCTGGTATACAATGTACAAAAAGCACATGCTGATCTAGGGGCTTGGAATAACCACTCCTTGTATTTTCCTCTGAAATGTTCTTGGTTAACCTCTCACTACTTAAAAAAAAAAAAAAAAAAAACCTTTTAGAGAGACAAAAAAGAATAGAATCCGAAGAAAAAGTTATGCTGCGAATCGAGTAACATTACAGTTTTGGACCATTCCCTGCCTGTAAATTTAATTGTCTCCCCTAAAGCATACACACTAGATGTCTCACAATTGTTTTGTACTTGTTAAAAGTATCATCTGTTATTGTAAAACATACATGTCCTTTCTCTACACTCTAGAACAATCTGTTCGAGTGCATAATGCACATCTTTGGGATTTCCTTTAAATTTTGGTGGTTTGGTTTTGAGCTTATAAAATATAAAACCCACCATTAAAGATACACTAAAATGTATTTGGCTTGCTTAAATTTGATTTGATTTTACATTTTTTTTTCTCTTTTCCCCGTTTTCTTCTCCCTTTAATTTTGTGGGACATCCCTAGCTTGCTTAGGGATAGAAGCGAGATAAGTTCCGGACAACAAACCTCGTCCTTAAATCGTCCTGTCAATTTCATTTTTTTTATCATTCCTCGATCACATTTCATTCCCATTACAAATTTTTACATACAATCTCAACTTACTCTCAAACTTTTGTCCTACTTCTTTGAAAGATGTAGAAGACAAAACTCATACCTGAAGTTAATTGTCCCAATCCTAATTTTCGAAAGCCTATAGGTTTGTTTAATGGAAAATAAATGACTCGAAATATATTTTGTTAAAAATAATTACTTGTATTACTTAGAAAAACGAACGAAGGAATAAAAAAATTTCATCGCCCACAAAGATATTTAAACATTAATTGTTATCTATAATAAGAAATATTTCATTAACTAATATCTTTTAGCATTATACATAACATTTTTTAGAAAATATTTTTGGAAATATTCAATTTTCACGAAAAAAAAAACGACAGACCTTAAGGTTTTCAATTTACTTGTAAAGTAAATCTAAAAAAAAAAAAAAATGTTCCAAAATCTGATGATTTGTGGCTAAAAAAAAAAAAAAAAAAAAAAAAAGATCATGCACACTTGCTAAATAACCTAATTGTAAAAAAGGCTGAACGAAGCGAGGCCACAAACTGAAGAGAAAACGGTGAGTCGTTCGTCTATAAATAATTGCGCACGCCCCGCTTAAACCCTAGACCCTCCTCGGCCACCTCCACCTCCTCCCGCTGGCCTTCTGCTCTTCCTCCTTCTAGACACCGCAGCTCCGGGTACTCTCCACCTTCTCTGCGTCTCCGCGAAACCCTGAAAAGCTCTCTCTTTTGCGCCGCGTTCTCGCCCATTTGCGCGCTCGGGCTCGACTCCTTAGCAGTACCGTCGGTGTACGTTAGGATTTTTATGTGGGCAAACTTGGGATGTGTGTTTTTCCGGCTCTCGAGCGGCAAAAGATTCGATTTTGAGCTTCTGTTGTTGACCGGGGCGGCAGCTTCTGAATCGCTAGCTAGTGTGTGCGCGTGGGGATGGGGCGTGCATGTGTTGGGGAGCGAATGCGTTGTGTGATCGCTTGCGGGTCGGTCGAGCGGTTGCTGTTGAGGGCGATTTGTTGTGTCCGTTCTGTGGAGTCTTGTTTTTGATGAGTTGCCTGAGCAGATTGATGGGTTTGGGTTTTCAGGTGGGTTCGGGTCCGGCGCTCGGTTCGAAATGCTCGTGTTGTTCGAGACGCCGGCAGGGTTCGCCCTGTTTAAGGTGTTGGATGAAGGGAAGCTCTCGAAGGTCGAGGTGATTTGTTTCTTCATATTGCTCGGTTGCTGTGTTTTCGGGCATGAGCTCGGATCGAGGATTTGGGGTTTGTGATAATTTCGATAGTCATGCATGACTCGAGGCTACGAGTTAATGTCCTTTTTTTTTTCCTGTTGACAGGACTTGTGGCAGGATTTCTCATCCGCTGAATCTGCTAAAAAGGTGACTTGTCTGTTTCCCTTGTCACTTTGCCAGGAACATAAATGATTTTCTTAGTTATTGTGTTTATTTTCATTGATGGTCTGTTGATTGCGAACGAGTATTTGATCACTAGGGCTTTCAGGGTCTGATTAATTTGATTGTTAGTCTTGCCAAAATTGTTGCGTTGCGTCATTGCAGTCTTTCACAATGGACCTGACAGTTGTTCTCTATGTGGATATCAGGTTGTTAAGTTGAAAGCTTTTTCAAAGTTTGAAAATACGGCAGAAGCTCTGTCAGCTGCAACCTGTTTGATTGAGAGCAAACCTTACAAAGGTCTCCGTAAATTCTTACGCGCTCACTGTGATGGGGAAAATTTGGCTGTGGCTGATTCAAAGCTTGGAAATGCTATCAAAGAGAAGTTGGTATGCATATGCTTTGATGCTTAGTGTGATCCTGATGCTGTTGTTAGCATGTTTCCTTCTGTTTTTCCTAAAACCCAAGAGATTATTTCCTTGCAGCAAATCGATTGTGTCCACAATAATGCTGTTATGGAGTTGATGCGAGGTGTGAGGAGTCAGCTCACTGAACTCATTTCGGGTCTAGCTGTCCAGGATCTGGCTCCAATGAGTCTGGGTTTATCTCATAGCCTGTCTAGATACAAGCTGAAATTTAGTGCCGATAAGGTGTGTGTTTTTGCCTAATTCTTTTACATGTGTTGGATAACTATGGTTCTTGATGTTTCTTGATCTGTGACAAACTCATCAATTGACCATCATTGTCGCATGGTCTTTGCTTTATCTGGTTATGGCTGGTCTTGACTTATGAAAAAATTGTAGTAAGAATAATGAAGATTTCAATTTTTTTATTTCAATTTTTTCGGTTATGGCTGGCCTATTTATGATCAAATTGTTTGTAAGGATATTGAAAAATTTAATTGATTTTTTAGCTGAATTACTTAATAGATGGTCTTTAATGAAATAGGAATTGGCAGTATTCGTTAGGTGGTCATATATTTTTATTTGAGGTCCTATATACTGCCATTGAACGATCCGAGAAGTGCACCTAATCGCAATCTTTCTAAACTTATTTGTTTAATCTGCTGTTTGGGAAAGATGTTGAACTCAGAGCTATGATCTATCAGTGGTCCCGCTTTTGTCCTTTTAACTGAAGCAGATTTTTTTGCCGGAGTTCTCTAATTACATAGGTTGTCTTGTTTAGGTGGACACTATGATCATTCAGGCCATTGGTTTACTTGACGATCTTGATAAAGAGCTGAATACTTATGCAATGAGGGTCCGAGAGTGGTATGGATGGCATTTTCCAGAGCTCGCAAAGATTATCCAGGATAACATACTGTACGCCAAGACTGTGAAGCTGATGGGCAACCGCACTAATGCTTCAAAGTTCGACTTTTCTGGGGTATGGCTTTCTATGAAATGATTATGGTGATTTTTATTGGCATATAAGTCTGAGGACAAGATATTCAAGTATATATAGATCCACAGGATTCTCCTTTCATGTTACAGGGAGTTAGCTCATGGAAATTCCAGACTAGTAGAAGCTTGTGTTCGTGATAAATTTGTGTCTTTTATTTTTTGGCGTCAATCGGGACTCATGTTCCACCAGATGTATATGAATAGGAATTAAAATGGAGGCTGTCAAATGAATAAGCTGGAACTGTGAGTCATATTTATGATATTCTGACCAGGGAATGTGCTTACCATTTTGCTTGATATTCTGCAGGTATTGCCTGAAGAGGTTGAGGCAGAGTTAAAGGCAGCATCTGAGATTTCGATGGGCACTGAAGTCAGTGACCTTGATTTGTTAAACATTAGAGAACTTTGTGAGCAAGTCTTGTCTCTCTCTGAGTATAGGGGTCAGCTCTATGATTACTTAAAGAGTAGAATGAACACCATTGCGCCCAATTTGACTGCCCTTGTCGGAGAGCTCGTGGGGGCCCGGCTGATCGCGCATGGCGGCAGCTTGTTAAACCTTGCAAAGCAGCCTGGTAGCACCGTCCAAATCTTGGGTGCTGAAAAGGCTCTCTTCAGAGCATTGAAGACAAAACATGCTACTCCTAAATATGGGCTGATTTACCATGCATCATTGATTGGCCAGGCAGCACCGAAATTGAAGGGAAAAATTTCTCGTTCACTTGCTGCCAAAACTGCCTTGGCTATTAGATACGATGCTCTTGGAGACACTGAAGATAACTCAATGGGACTTGAAAATCGGGCCAAGGTACTTTGTTCAATTTCTCTACTTGGTACTTTTTGTCACATGGGAAATATGCTTTTATTGTTCAATCACTCAAAAACCACCCAGACACACGAGTAGATGCCCACGCACAAGCGCACGCGCGCACGAAGAGTTGAATGGAGAGAATTTGCTGATGCATTGCTGCTTGTAGCTTGAAGCAAGGTTGAGAAATCTTGAGGGCAGAGAATTGGGTCATTCGGCTGGCTCTGCGAAAGGCAAGCCTAAGATAGAAGTCTATGACAAGGACAAAAAGAAGGGCGCTGGGGCTTTGATAACTGCAGCCAAGGTACGGTTACATTTTATACCCTTTTTTTGTCTTAAGGGTAGATTTATTTGACTCAATAGTGACTGTCAATGGGGGACGCACCTATAATGTAAAGCTGAATGTCGGTGTCAGCTTGCCGTCATTAAGTGAAGCCTCTGTTTTTCATAATGTTGTATCTCACTTCTGCTCTTCCTTTTGTTGCAAATGGATAATGATACCTGTATTTTTTTTCTTTTGTAGACATACAATCCTTCCGCTGATTCTACTCTTGGGCAAACTTTGAATAATGCCGCTGGGAATGGTGAAGAAGGGGAGAAAAAGAAGAGAAAGACCGATAGTGTACCATCTCAGATGGCAGAAGTGACTGAAGAGCCTCCAACTGCGGAGGGGAAGAAAGAGAAAAAGAAAAAGAAGAAGAAAGCTGATGAGGAAGAGATGGCGGTGCTAGTGGGCGCAAATGGTTCTGCAGAAGCTGATGGCGATGCCCCTGCGAAAAAAGACAAGAAAAAGAAAAAGAAGAAGGAGGCAGCCGAGGACGCCGAGTTGCAGTCTGATGAGAATGCTGGAGAAGAAGAGACGAAGAAGAAGAAGAAAAAGAGAAAGCATGCTGAACAAGATGAAGAAGATAGTGAACAACCTAGCAAAAAGAAAGAAAAAAAGAAGAAAAAGCGAAGCGAGGACTGAGAAGAATCTGTACGTGTAGTTGCTGCGGCTACCCAAGAACGAATTTTGAATTCATTTCTGCACTGAAACGACTGCTTATTGTAAAATGTGGTTTTGTTAGGCCCACTTTCCATGTGTTTTTTGGTAGTAAATTTCTTTATCGCCGATGAGAAATGGTCGCCCCTTTTTTCCATCAGCGTGTATTGAGGTATTGATGAGTCTCAACTTCATGTCTGGCTATCAATCATCGGTCGGATTAGTTTGTTATTGGGACTTTGGAAGGCCAACAGGGGAACAGAGATGCTTCTAACAATGCCTTTATGCTTTTGTCTATATTAGTAGCGCATTCCTTCCATTCGCTTATGCAAAGTCATATCTCGGGCAAGCCATGCTGAACATGGTTTGACGTAATCTTTGGTTCCAAGTGACCATTACCAGTTCAAATGGAAGCTTCTACTGGCTTCTGCATTCTGACGTGGACGTATAAAATTGGGTGTCCAAATTCTCGGCAACTGGGGTTCCTGAATCACGACCACCATATTTTACAATTCAACTGATAAAGAACGGAATGATTAAGAAATCGACGCACCAAGAAATGGTTTGAGTTGCATTACAGATTGCTGGCGGTAATTGGTAAAACGTCCGTGTCCTTCACCGTTGATTCCACTTCCTTCCCCCATGAAACCATCTGAAAGGGACCTCAAAAAAGAATGACCATCCATCTCCTCAAACGAAATTTCTCCCCGTCTGTCTCGATGCGTTCTAGAAAAGTTGGTGCTCAGCAAAATATAAAAAATAAAAGAACAGAACGTCATGCGACTCCGATTCCACCATGGTTTCCACATGATTTTTTTTTTGGTAAAGTGGTTTCCACATGATTTGTAGCCTAAAAAATTCCAAATTAATACATTTGTGATAAATTTACCCTAAATTAATTTTTTTATCATCAAAAATCCTAAACTGATATACTTTTAATAAATTTACTTAAAACCGGTACACTTATTATAAATTTATCTTTTATTAATTTCTGTTAAATTATTTGTGTATAATAGTCGGTCGGTACATTAGTTTGGGATTTTACTTTTCATTTGTCATTTTTGTGATATTAATTCAGTTTAACAGAAAGTATAAAGATTTTTAGTGGTCGGTGACTTTGTCAAAAATGTGCCTATCAAGTTTACTAATTTAGGATTTTTTTTCATGATCAAAAAATTAATTTATAATCACCGAAGACACAGCAGCAACGTATCAAAAGGGAAAAACAGGAAAAAAGGGGAAGGGGAGAAAAAAAAAAAAGGGGAGGAGGAAGAAAGAAAGGGTCCTCCTCCCGTTAATTTAGGAAATAGAAATATGTCCCACCTTTGTCCTCTACAAAAAGAACAGCGGCGAGGAGGTGCGGAGGTTTGACTTGCGAAAAACTAAAGACAGCATATAATCAAGAACCAAGAGGTACGATCTGCTGTTGCTAGTTTCCTGTTCCTGTTCTTCTCTGTTGCCCTTTTTTGCCTTGAACAACGTCCCCGAAATACCGAGCAATCGCATACCCAGCAAAAATTCTTGCTTCTCCCACCCCAGTTCCTTCTTTTTCCGGAGCAAGATTGAGTGGGGAGGACACGTTTAGCGCCTCGCTGAAGGAGCTTGCACCCTGACCGGAGCAAGGTCGGTGCTGTCTTGGGCAGACCCAGATTCGGTCCTGGTCGGTGCCTCTTCCTTGCTCTTTGTTTCTGGGTTCAATCTGGTTTTTTTTCTTTGGTGGGTCGTGCTGAAATCTGGACACCCGCGATGGGTTTTTTTGCTTTTGAGGGATTAGCTGGTTTAGGGTTCTTGTCTTGCGCAGCATCTGGTGACTTGTGTTGCTTCGTTGAGTGGATTGACCAGTTCCGGTAGCGGGTGTCTGAGCTCTGGTGTGACTTGCAGGTGGGTAGATTTTGACTTGCCGATGCGGAGATTGAGCTGCTTGTGCTTGGGAGTCGACTTGTTCTTGCGGTGAGTGATCCGTGGGAGGATATTGGTGGGTGGTGGCTGGTGGGTTAAGTGGCCGTACACGAGCTGTATGGGATATGTTCAGAGATGAAAATTAGAAGCGAGACATGGGGTGCGTGCTTGGTCGAGAGGTGTCGTCCGGCATAGTCACAGAGTCCAAAGGGCGGGATAGTTCGGACGTCGAGACCAGCAAGAGGGATGATTCGGTCGCTGTGAAGGTAGAGGGAGAGGGTAAAGCCGAGGAGGTGCAGACCGAGGAGACCCAGAAGAGGGAGAAGGTTGAAGATGATCAGCAGTTGCGGGAGCTAAGGAGACGGTCGAAGCCAAGCACGAGGCTAGGCAACCTGCCAAAGCATACTCGAGGAGAGCAGGTTGCTGCTGGATGGCCCTCGTGGCTCTCAGACATATGCGGGGAGGCTCTCAGTGGCTGGATTCCTCGAAAAGCAAACACGTTTGAGAAAATTGACAAGGTTGGATGTGACTTATAACTTTTGTCGCTTACAGTTCATCACTGGTGTTTCGATTATAGCAGCTTTTGATTGTGGCAATGAAAAACTTTGAAGTGCCTTGGACTCATGATCAGTTGCATGGTGTACAATAAGGACTCACGACTTATAGCTCTGCTCTTGTTTTGTTTGGTTTCATTTTGGATAATTGCTATTATATTAAATCCATGCTTTTACTTTTTCCCCCATTATTTTCTAATTCCTTAGTGTTATTTTACTGTCAGATTGGACAAGGGACATATAGCAATGTGTACAAAGCCAAGGATCTGTTGACTAGTAAAATCGTTGCACTAAAAAAGGTCCGGTTTGACAACTTGGAACCCGAAAGCGTGAGGTTTATGGCACGAGAAATTCTCATTCTACGGCATCTGGATCATCCCAATGTTGTGAAGTTGGAGGGTTTAGTTACCTCACGAATGTCCTGCAGCTTGTATCTGGTATTTGAGTACATGGAGCATGATTTGGCTGGATTAGCAGCAAGTCCTGCAATCAAATTCACTGAGCCACAGGTTTGTACAAGTTTGTAACTTAAAATTGGTGATTGATTGTGAGGCCTCCATGCCCCTTTTTGGTATACCGTACTTGTTTTCCCCTTCTTTCAAACGTATATCTATATATTTTGTAGGTCAAGTGTTACATGCATCAGCTGCTCTCTGGACTAGAGCACTGTCACAATCGCCGTGTGCTTCACCGTGATATTAAGGGCTCAAATCTACTGATTGACAATGGAGGAGTTCTTAAAATTGGTGATTTTGGACTGGCTTCGTTCTATGATCCAGACCACAAGCATCGGATGACAAGTCGGGTGGTCACTCTGTGGTATCGTCCCCCTGAACTTCTACTCGGGGCCAATGATTATGGTGTGGGTATAGATTTGTGGAGTGCTGGTTGTATACTAGCCGAGTTGTTGGCGGGGAAGCCCATTATGCCTGGTCGAACAGAGGTATGTGTGGACCTTCTTCTCATGAATTTTTTATTTTTTATTTTTGGATTCAAAGAACGTTTCTTGGCTGCAACTTTTGTAATTTGCAGTTTGAGGCAACTTTTGTAATTTGCGGTTTATGTGCTTCCATGGGGATTGGTCAAGTTGAAGGTTTGGATAATCTATGTATGCCATGTGCATTATGGACAATCTGTATAATATACTAACTCCATGTGCTGGTAAATGATCATATTCATCCTTGGTTTTGGTGATATGAAATTAATTTGGCATAAGTGGATTTATATGCTAGATCATATTGGCCTAGATCTAGTTTGACATTTCGGTACTTCATTGCTGTTGACTAGCTTTCAGCCATTTAGTTTTTTATCTGATTGATTGTTCCATCCTTGTCTGTGGAACCATCCTTCTTTTTCAGGAAGATACAACTGCCTTCCTCTCATATCTGAAACTCGAATTGCTGTTATATTTGTGTACATAGGTAGAGCAACTCCACAAGATATACAAATTATGCGGCTCACCTTCTGAAGAGTATTGGAAGAAATATAAGTTGCCGAATGCAACATTGTTCAAGCCTCGAGAACCTTATAGAAGATGCATCAGGGAAACATTTAAGGACTTCCCGCCATCATCTTTGCCACTTATTGAAACTCTTCTGGCAATTGATCCAGCGGAACGTGGGACAGCCACTGATGCTTTGCAAAGCGAAGTCAGTTTAACATTAGTGCATTATATTTGAAATGCTTCCATGTGCTTGTTGCTCTTTTTCCCTCGACAGTAAAGTTTTTTACTATTATGGCTTCTTTTTTTCCTGTTGATATCTCTACACAAAGACTGTAATTTGCAATTGCAACTTTTTTTTTTCCTTTGTTTGTCTTTGATAATTGATTTGCTTAAATGGAGACAATTTCCCCTGGCTAGGTTCAAACCACAAATTTTTGCAATCCTATTCTTGCAACCTGCATCAACTTAAACTCGAGTTGCTTAAATTTGGCCAGCTCTGATTGTGCTCGTCTGTTCATTATCTGTTCTACGAGATTATAATTTCCCAGGATGATTAAGTTTTACTTCCTGTATAATTTCATGCTTATGATCTGGATAAGCACTTGAAGACACAATCTATATGGGAATTGTCCGGACCTTGGATGGAGCTTTTACAGTCCATTAACTTACCATTCTGAACTTGGATGAAACTTGATGGATCCTTGGCTGCATAATGTAATGATGGCTTGTCATAAACTATTTTAGGACTAACTAATAAGGTTAATATTTTTAGTGAGATCTGGCTGTACACATGCTATTTGAAGCTCTGCAACTGTGCTTCCTTTTCTTTTCACTTTTCCTTTTCCCTTTCCTTTTAATTTACTACTTTGCCCCTGCCTTTGCACACAGTTCTTCAGGACGGAGCCATATGCTTGTGAACCGTCTAGCCTCCCACAGTATCCCCCCAGTAAGGAAATGGATGCTAAAAAACGTGATGACGAAGCTCGACGGTTGGTCCCAAAAGCTAGATTGGCCTTTTTCTTTTCTTTTTTTGGTTCCTTCCATTCCTCGTACTTTTTCCTGTGGTCTAACTAGAGTGGCTAATAAGGATTCTGGCTCATGTTTTCTTGACTGTTCATCTCTATTAAAACTGCTACCTGATTTATCATGCCTTTCTCTGGTTTATTATCAATATAGAACTAGCATTTCATGAAATTTCAGTGCGAATCTAGTTAGACAAATTACACATTTCTAGGTTAAAGCATTTGATATAAAAAATGTGGTTACATACCATGCATAGCAACATAAGTACTGAAAATGCAACATCTCAGTTCTAACAGTAGCATCCTTGGATTGTTCAGTGCGAAAAGTAGCATCTTTGGTACCCAAAATGAAGCATATGGCAGTTTTCACGTCAGTGTTTGGTGAACTTTTCTAATTAGCATTTTCTTGTATTTCTGCAGGTTGAGAGCAGCTAGTAAAGGACAAGCAGATGGTTCAAAGAAAGAACGGACACGTGATCGACGTGTCAGGGCTGTCCCTGCTCCGGAAGCCAATGCCGAGCTTCAGCATAACATTGACGTATGTGAAACTATTTCTCTTTCCTTCTTCCTCTGTTCAATTTCGTTATTACATGGTAGCCAAAGGATTCCAGTGTTCTGTTACTTTTTTTGGTGACGATGCTCCTTAAACCTAATCATCAAAAGCATTACCAACTAGTGACAAAGAATTGGGCAGGCAGATTAGGCGAACAGGCACACTCATTCACATTACTAGACTTGGTTTAATTTTCATAACAATATTACTGGTTTTTCTATATATCAGAGAAGACGACTCATTTCCCATGCAAATGCAAAGAGCAAAAGCGAAAAGTTCCCTCCGCCACATCAGGATGGAGCGCTCGGTTTCCCATTGGGAGCTTCTCATCGTTTTGATCCAGCCGTTGTCCCTCCCGATGTCCCATTTACCTCTGCCTCATTTACTTCTTCGAAAGAGCATGATCAAACATGGTCAGGCCCACTGGTCGACCCTCCCGGTGCTCCAAGGCGAAAGAAGCACAGTGTAGGTGGACAACGAGAGTCTTCAAAATTATCTATGGGGACCAATAAAGGGAGAAGAGCGGATTCTCATTTGAAAGTATATGAAAGCAAAAGCATAGCTTAAACGATCTACCGGAGGGAAGGCCATTTGTTTTACAAACACGGAAAAAGTTAATTCGAGGGTAAACTTCACTCGGTATTTATCATCCATGTCAATGTTTATTTTTTTGTCCCATGGAGGATTTAAATTTTTGCCGTTACCGTTTTTTGGTTTGTTGGGATGGTCAGTCAATGTTGGTGCTGTAAATTTTTGCTTCAGTGGCTTCTTGGTACCAAGTATTCCATATTTTTTACACTGTGAAGAATGGAAATAAGTATTGACAGCCTGAGTTCTCTACTCTTCTCAATGCTGAAGTGCCGTCATCCTCGAGACAATTCATCTTCGGTCACTTGATTTGGCGAGTTTTGTACACGAGCGAGCCGCCGGTAGGTCTCTCTCATCGTGATTGCTCGGCCAGACGACTTTCGTCCGGTAGATTCGAGTGCATTTGGTGAGTGTTGGAAGTCAGTCAAGATGGATTTGCAGGGGCGGAAAGACAGTGGTGGCTTTTGATCCTGTTGAGACCTTTGCAATGCAAGAATAGCGTTTGATATGGAGGCATCGTGTACTCCGTTTATTCACACGTTTGACGAGTTTAAATTTGTACCAAAATTATTTCAACTGCATGAGTTTAAGTCTGTTTTTAAGGTTTATATAACCAAAAGTTCCTAAGCCATTCACGCTGCAAAGCATAATATTTCAATTTTTTTTCTATTATGTCAATAAAAATCTTAAATTATGTCAACCGCAACATAAATACTCCAAAAGATTTTGGGTATTGATATTACAGTTTGTAATAGACAATGAGCATTTTTGCCACATAAGTTTAAGCTTGGGATTTTGAATGGAATATTGATATCATTGTGCACATGATTTGTGGCATTTTCTTTTAATATAATGAAAAATTTAAACTGATATATTAGTAACAAATTTACCGTAAATTAATTTTTTTTATCACGACAAATCCTAAGCTATTATACACATACAAATTTAGGGAAGATTATTTTTTTGATAATCAAAAATCTAAATCGGTGCGTTCGTCACAAAAATTTACTCTCTATTAATTTATTTGTCATAAAATTAAGGTAAAATCTTTAGCTGATATATTTATTAATTGTCACGTATCACTTTATTAAAATTAATGAAAAATAAATGTATCATAAATATATCGATTCGAAATTTATCGTGATATTTAATTTAAATAAATAAATAGATAAAGACTCAATCCTGCTTCCGGATGACTTTGACTTGACTTATATTGGACGTTTGAACGAACGCCTTGCGCCCCAATTTTCAGCGAAATCACGTAGCGTCTCTCTCTCTCTCTCTCTCTCTCCTGCAACACGCTATAAACGAAAAAGATCCGAACTTTGCAAGAGCACCGCCAAGCGAAAAAGAGCTCTCTTCACTACCAGCGAAGCCGGAAGCGCAGCGCAGCGCAAAGCTCGGATTTTTCCATCCCGCGAAGCGAACCCGCAAAAACCCATTCCTCCTCTCTCTCTCGCGCCTCCGCCGATCCCACCATCTCCCGCAGAAGCTTCGGGAAACGGCGGAAAGCCCCGATCGAATCCAGAGGACTTCCCCCCTTCTTCTTGTCGCCGCGGATTGGAGGAGAGCGCGGTGGTGGTTGCTTGATCGGGGGGGGGGAAGCGATGGCGGACGCGAACGCCGTGGCCGGCCACCTGGCCCGCGCCATCGCCGCCGCCTTGGACTGGAGCTCCGCTCCCGACGCCCGCCGCGCCGCCTTCTATTTCCTCGAATCCGTACGCCCTCTCTCCCCCTCGCTTTCCCTCCCCCCCTCTCTGTGTTTCGAGGCGTCTTCCCGGGGTCGATGACACGTGGGTTTCGGTTCGATGCCGCGTTGGTCGGCAATGGCCAGCGTTATCGGCTTTTGACTGCATGTTCGTAGTGCCTGGATAAGTCTCCGCATCGAATTTGTGAAAATGATGTCGCCGTCGAGCCCCGGGATGGAAATACTGGACCTGAGGTTTTGTAATGTTCGGGGAAGTGATGAGATGACTCTGAAGTGTCTTAAGCTTGAGCTTCCTCCATAAGTGAAAGAGGCCGTTTTGTGATTGGGTGGGAAAGAGTGATCGCATTGTGTGTGGTCCCTGAGTTCTTGTAGTAATTTCGAAAGTTGGTAATGGGGGAAATTGAAAAATCGGCGGCTTGCCGGATTTATAGATGTCATTGCTGCGGGTTTGGCCATCCGTCTTTCTTATTTCAGTAGGCGTGGTAATAGTTTGGTATTTGAGGGTTCTGGAGGTTTAAGGTCATCGACGAGCTCATACTTGTTGGTGACGTAAGGAAGGTGAGAGGGTGTTTAATGCCAGACAGCTTTTGAGCTTTTTGTCAGTGTAGTTTCTTGTAAATCACTGCCATATTTTGTTGGAACTGGGTTCCGATATCATATGGTGTTAATGTCGGGATATGGATCGCGTAATTGGGGTAAGGTAATCAACCATTCTTTCCGGTCCAGAGTAAGGGGAATTTTTGCTTGTGGACTTTGATGGGTAAGCTGGGAAATGGCACTGCATGAAACATTTCTGGGAACTTTGTCTGGCCATGATTTCTACCTTTGAAGATGTAATCTGAACTTGTTTGAAGTTACTTTTCTTTATCAAGTTGTTTCGTAATAAATGCTCCCCAAAAGAGCATTTCGGCACGTGCGTTTTTTTTTTTTTCTTTGGCAATTACACTAGAGTGATAAGCCATGGTCTGTCCCCCATTCGCATATTTCCTTGGTTAAGTCACACGTACTTAATACGTAATTGGCAGCATTTTCTAGGAGCTAGAACTATCGGAGTCGATTTTGTGTGGTTTATGCACTAGCAATTTTGGGACTTTTAGAGTCTCTTTTGGTACCATTATACAGCATAGACAAAGTTAATATATAGCCGTTCAGGATGCTTGCTGCTTTGTGTTCTTCATTTTTGGTCTATTAAGATTTACTGAAGGGATTATTTGGTACTTAAAAGGAAGTTTGTTACCCTCTGTTTCTTGATGGTCTTCATTTTGAAGAATTATGGAAATCTGATATCAAAGGAACGAATGGATGTTACAATCAAGGTGCTGGACCAACAGTATTAATTGCAATTGCAACTGCTATTTTTCGTTTGGCTAAAAATCACAAATGCTATTAACTTAATAATTAAGTTGTGCCTGTAGTAAATTTCACATTCCAATTCAGATTCTACGAGACAATTTTGCCAAACCTAGATATGAAAATTTTGGTCGGCTCTAGCCATATGGGTGGAAAGAATTTTGTGAGACAAGTAGCTATTCCCAGCCAACAATAAAGAGGGCCTTCAAAATAAACTAAACTGTCAGGTTGCTTTGAGAAATTTTGTTTGATTCACATGGGTGCAAATCAAAATTATTCTGCTAAATTAGTTGTCTACCTGTGTAATGCATAGGTTGCTAGTTTCCTAGGAAAACAAATGGTTTAGTCTTTCCTAATAAATGTTTCTTAGTCGAGGAATGTGTAAGTTTGGTTAAAGAAGTTTACTGTCCAAGCTTGCTTAATATTTCCCTAGCTGGTTGGGTACTTGTGTAACTTATTGTTGTAATTTTCCAAGTATTTGTAGCTTTGAACTTGCCTGGGAGAAGGTTTTTCCGCAATGCTGATGTTTGTGGGAGAATTAGTTTGTGAGTGGTTTATTTATTCATTTGAGTGATCTTCTCTATCGATAGATCCCAAGATTATACAATATATGCTATATGATTTTTGTGCTTCTACTCAATAGGTTGTGCCATTTGTTGTTTTGGTAGTGCTTATTTTTTTCTGCTTTCTCAACAGATCAAGACTGGAGATGTAAGAGTATTAGCAAGCTCGTCATTCCTTCTAGTAAAGAAGGATTGGTCTTCTGAAATTAGATTGCAAGCCTTCAAAATGCTTCAGGTTCATCCCTTTTGTAGTTTCCGGTTTATGTGCTTTGTTTGTGTTGGATTTTCCTGTGCCTTTGGAGATATAATTTGTTGATGCTTCCCATCTCTGCTGATGTGCTTATAGTACTTCAATAATGAAGCAGAGTTTTCTTTTAAGCTTAGATTTGTGACTGTGAAGTACATGGGCGTTTATATGGCTTCACTTAACATTAGCATTCTGTTGCAGCATTTGGTTAGATTGCGATGGGAAGAATTGAACCCCACAGAACGTAGGAATTTTGCAAATGTTGCTGTAGAATTGATGTCTGAGAGTGCATATTCTTCTGAAGAATGGGCTTTGAAGAGTCAAACAGCTGCCCTTGTTGCTGAGGTCTTAACTACATTCTTTTTGAGTTTGAAGCTTAAAGGGATTTTCTCAGACGCAATGCTAATGTGATTTTGTACAAATTTAGATAGTTAGAAGAGAAGAACTGAGTTTATGGCAGGAGCTACTTCCCTCTCTAGTTTCCTTCTCCAGCAAGGGTCCCATACAAGTAAATCTATATATTTCCTCACCTTGGCTATTTCAACTATTATATTAAACATCTATTGATCACTATGTCCACCCTTGGTTAATAAGGCGGAGCTGGTTTCGATGACGCTGAGGTGGCTTCCGGAAGATATTACTGTTCATAATGAAGACTTGGAAGGTTAGTTTATTAATTTACCTTTCATTTGATTTGACTTCTAGTGCCTGTTCTGCCACCCAGTCTGCAGAGTATTGTAACTCTAATAGGGTAGATGTGTGAGAAATTTAGCAGTAGTATTTGGTTGATTTTCTGAAAGTTGAAAGTCAGTGCCAGATATCTTCTAGTACTAGAATATTTTCCAACTCGTTTCATTCAATTAATCAATATTCCATAATGCTTTGGTTTCATGGATATTATCTAATCTTTTTAGCTTCCAAATTTTCCCTCAGCCAACTCCAATTCTTCTTTCTGCTTCTTAATTCAGGTGACAGGCGCAGGCTGTTGTTACGAGGACTTACACAATCTTTGCCTGATATTTTACCTTTACTGTACACTGTATGATTCTGACCACGCCTTGTGTTATTGTGCTTATCTGGTACCATTATAACACTGCCATTCTTGGTTCAGTTGCTAGAGAAGCATTTTGGAGCTGCCTTGAATGAAGCTGGTAGGCAACAATTTGAAATTGCAAAACAACATGCAGCCACAGTAATTGCTACCTTAAATGCCATCAATGCATATGCTGAGTGGGCTCCAGTGTCAGACCTTGCCAAATCTGGCATTATTCATGGGTATTTAATCTTTTATGTACAAAACTTGTTTATAAAATTTTGGTATGCAGTAATTCCTTCCTTTGTCACTTCACCTCCTTCCCCCCTTCTCTTTTTCTTATGATAGGTGTGGCATTTTACTCTCCTCTCCTGATTTCCGTCTTCATGCCTGTGAATTTTTCAAACTAGTCTCCCCAAGGTATGGGCAGTTGTCAACAATTGATCTGAGTAATTGTTCACTCATCTGACCATGATCTGCTCATATGTTCACTTGTGATTGCAGAAAGAGACCAGTTGACTCCTCTGCTCCAGAATTTGATGCTGCAATGGGTAGTATCTTTCAGATCTTAATGAATGTTTCTGGAGAATTTCTGCATAGATCTACATCAAATCCAGGCATCATCGAGGAAAATGAATTTGAGTTTTCTGAGTATATATGTGAGAGCATGGTCTCTTTGGGTTCTTCCAACTTGCCATGCATTGCTGGTGATAGCACTGTGCTTTCTGTTTATTTGCAGCAGGTGATTACTTATGTAGATTCTCTTCAGTTTGTTAAAACTCGTAATGACGTGATTTAGAGGAATTAGTGATCAAATTACTTTCAAGGAAGTCTTGATATACTAGATCCAATCTTATGTTTATGCCGCATGGATGCTGGGAAGAGTCTGCTCTCAATTCCTTCATTCCAGCCTATGCCCACACTGTTTTTGCTTGCTGGAGTAAAATTAGGTGGTTTTTATTTTCTGGTCATGAAAACATGGCTGTTAAGTGACCTGTGGTTTTTTGGCTGCTAATGCGGGAAGTATTGCTAATTTATTGATATATAGGACTCTATTCACCTGGCTGAGCCAAATGAGTCCTTGAATTGAGTGACTTGCCTTTCATGGTTCAAATCATAGGATCTACGTGGCGCAAAGTGGCATCAAAGCAGTTGCTTTCTTCATTTGGCATCTTGAAAAGAACTTGTTTATTCCTGACAACCTCTTTAGTTCATTTTTGTTTGTCTTCTGTGTGGCAGTTTTTTTCCCTCCACTGCTGGTGTTGGGAATTGTGATTTATCGTTTATTGTTTCTAGTTTTAACGTAATCTTTGTTGATCGGTTGAGGCATGGACATCTGTAGGATAGCTGGTTTAAGCATTAAAATTGTATCTTTTAAGTTGAGAAGCAGGTGTCTCTTTGCTCTCAAGTTCTGAGAGTCTAGAACTGTGCCTGTGGCTTTGTGAAATAATTTTCCCAGTCACGATGATTATAAGTTCTATAGTAGTGTGATTACTAGGGTGTCTGTATGCTAATCATTGTCACGTTAATGCAGATGCTTGGCTTCTTTCAACATTTCAAATTTGCTCTTCATTTCCAATCTCTGCACTTTTGGTTGGTAAGAAGTTCTTTTATTGATCATTTGATGTCGTGGTCAGATCTCGAATTCTTTGTATTTAATTGAAGTGTACTTGACAGTTCTTTGCAATTATAGGCACTGATGAGAGATTTAATGTCAAAGGCTAAGGTGCCTCTAAATGTTGGTGGAGAAACCCCAGCCACTGGTAGTCTAGATTCTAGCGTTGGACAGGTTGATAAGGAGAAGAAAAGGCTCTTGGATTTTGTAAATGATGATACATGCAGTGTCATTCTAGAGACATCTTTCCTAAGGCTGCTCAAGAAAGAAAAAGCTCTTCCTGAGACAGTAGTATCTTTGGGAACTCTGGAGCTGTGGAGTGATGATTTCGAGGGCAAGGGTGAATTTAGCCAGTATCGGTCGAGGCTGGTATGTAGATGAGATACTTTCTTTTCCCGTTTAGAAGTTGCTTCAAATGTTAACTAGGATGCTACATGACTTTTCCCTTGACAGTTGGAGCTGGTTAGGTTTGTTGCTGCAAACAAGCCCATAATAGCTGGTAGGAAAGTATCTGAAAGAATCATCTCAATGATCAAGAATCCCTTGCCTCCTCCAATGCCTGTTCAGGTTTGGTTTGTAGATTCTTCATGGAGTTTCTTTCCTAGCAATTTGGCTATTTGGAAATGCAATAGTGTCAAGAGCCTGTTTCAAGTACATTGTTCATTTAACATACTTGGCTTTTATTATAGGAGTTTATGGGAATTGGGGTCATAATCTTTTATTGATGCTGAAGTGGGCCTTAAGTTAATGGTTAATATCTAGGTTCTACCATTTTCGTACTACCCATTTGTTATATTGCTGGTTATTGGAGATGACATAATACGCAATAGCTTAGCTCCAAAACCCAGCTTACAGTTTTAATCAAAAAAACAAAACAAGGCCAATAAATAATTATTTGAACTCTTGGATTAAACTATTATTCTTTAAATCTCTGTCAAGCTGCAGGATGGGGACTGGGTTTTTGGATTTTTTGGTGGGCTCATAATTGGAAAATCTATTCGTACTAAGATCTTACATCTCTAACTAAAAGCTAAATTTGTCTTAGGTGGGAGGAGGAAGAGAAATTGGGTTTTCCCCTTTCCTTGTTTTTCATTTGTCCTTGCTTTATTCTATCATTAGATCCTAAAGTTTGTATCGCCTTATTCCAGGATTTGGCTTTGATGGAAAGTATGCAGTTGGCTTTAGAAAATGTTGTGAACACAGTTTTTGATGGATTAAGCGAATTTGGAGGTGGTAATTCTGAAGTTCATACCATATTCGAAGGTAACCTGCGCCTTTTTCTTCTGTTAGAGACGTGATATTCTACTATCACTAAACAACGTTTTGCTTCAAAACTGAGATTGCAGGGTTACTTCAGCAACTTCTTGCTTTGAAATGGAGTGAACCAGTTCTTGTGGAAGTTCTTGGGCGCTATTTAGATGCATTCGGCCCTTTTATGAAGTATTTTCCAAATGCTGCTGGCAGTGTCATCACCAAATTGTTTGAGCTTTTAACATCGCTTCCCTTTGCCGTTAAGGTCTCTTTAATCATTCTAAGATGGGATACATTTAAGAAATCTGTACAGGATATGCCTTTATGTAAATGCTTGCTTGGCAGGATCCCTCAACAAATAGTGCTAGGCATGCAAGGCTGCACATATGTTCCTCATTTATTCGGATAGCCAAAGCTGCTGATAAAAGCATTCTGCCACACATGAAGGTGTCTTCCTATATATTTAAACTTGGCCTCTGGGTTTTCGGTTTGGCTGAAACAGTTGTTATTTCATTTTGATAAGTAAGATACTAGCTAGAGAAACAGTTCTAGGTATCAAAAAAATACATGAGCAGGAAGAAGAATATGAAAAGAAAAATGTGCAGAACAATACCGAGACATGGGCAGAATAGAGGTGGTATTGTATATGAGCACGAGTATAGAATGGGCTTAAGTTTATGATGCATTTGGACCTGGTTTTCTCTATGCTGCGAGATTTAGTGTTAACATCGTAATTATTCATACCATTTACCTTGCCTCGAGAAAGAATGTTCATTTCTTTGGTCTCTCTGAATGTCTACGCTGGCTTTTGTCGGGAGAAGAGGAGTGACTAAGAGAATATCCACTTGTACAAATCTGGCATTCATAGGATTAAATACTTAGCCAAATAGGATATCTCTTTCCAAGAAGTTGGAACCGAATTGCTTTTTTTGTAAAAGAGGACACTGCTTAAATGGATGGTTACTTACAGCTACCGTTGGCTGAAATGTCAAATACTAGTATAGTGCCTATCTGTATCTCATTCTAGCTCTTCTGACATTAATTGTCTCTGCTTCCTTTCTTTGTTCTTTTCTTTAAAGTGGATTGCTGACACAATGGCCTATCTTCAAAGAGAAGGTCGTCTTCTGCGTGGTGAACATAATATTCTTGGAGAAGCATTTCTTGTAATGGCTTCTGCTGCTGGGTAATCACTTATGTTTGGTTTCCTGAACTTGTCTCCTTTCTACACTAGAAAATGTTCGAATTCTTAATCCAAACTTGCTACAGGATTCAACAGCAGCAAGAAGTTTTGCTTTGGTTGTTGGAACCACTGAGCCAACAATGGATCCAGGCAGAATGGCAAAACAATTATTTATCTGAACCTTTAGGCTTGGTTCGCTTGTGCACTGAGACATCCTTTATGTGGTCAATTTTCCATACGGTTACATTTTTTGAGAAGGCGCTCAAGAGAAGTAAATACAGAAAAGGGAATTTGAATTTGCAGAGTTGCTCCATAGGAAATTCAGCTTCTTTGCATCCAATGGCTTCACATTTGTCATGGATGCTGCCTCCCCTTCTAAAAGTATGCAAGTATTCTTTTTGTAGATGTGTTTAATCAATGATATCCTGCCTTTACCATCACTGCACGAATTTGAGCTCTTCATTGTGTTTGTCATGCAGTTACTTCGTGCCATACACTCCCTTTGGTCTCCTCCTGTTTTCTGTATGTTACCCAGTGAGCTGAAGGCTGCAATGACCATAAGTAATGTGGAGCAGACCGGCCTTCTTGGAGAGGGGGTTCCTAAATCTTCAAAATCCACATTGAATTCAGCAGATGGATCTCAAACTGATTTGAGCAAGGAAGGAAATACGGAGCCAAATGAAAATGATATTCGGAACTGGTTGAAAGGTGTCAGAGACAGTGGGTAAGTGTGAATATTTACTAACCTAGATGAGTATTTCCCCATTTCCTTCTCATCCTTCAAGTTGAAGGAGAAAAGTGGGGGATTGGAGCACGTGATGTGGATCCGATAAGAAAAGAATAGGGGTCACCAAAAATTTGTAAACGTTTCCTGGACATCAGGAGAAGGTTTTTGTTTTGCTAAAATTTCTGTTCTTAAAGATTGTCAGACCTAAGTCTTTTGGGGTTTAAACAGACTAAAGCAGGAGGTAAAACTTTTACCGGTAACACTTGAGGTGGGGCCTTGAAAACAATTTTATATGAGGCATTCTCTAATGGTACTAACCACAAACTAAAGTGTCCTGAAATGGTGCTATTTTATTGAACTGTACTCTGTTTAGAGTGATGTTGGGTGAAAAATAGTATCTGTCAAATGAGGCATCTAGTTTAACTGTACTGTTTTTTTTCTCTTAATGAATTTAGGTTCAAAAGTTTCAGAATAATTTGACTGGCGTATGTAGGAAGTTTCCTCTAGTTTCCTACTATCTTTTCAAACCTAGTAACCTAGATTAGTACACTAGACTAGTGTTCCCTCATGGGTCTCTAGGCAGGAAACTCATGATAGCTTTGCTTTAAGGATGCTTGGTTTTGTTTTCTAACAGATTGCCGTTACTTTTTTCTTCCATGAGAACTTTCTTTTACAAGGTTCAGACCACTGTTTCAATTTTTCAGGTATAATGTGCTAGGCTTATCAACTACTGTTGGTGATGCATTTTTCAAATGTTTGGATATTCATTCTGTCGCTGTAGCACTGATGGAAAATATCCAATCCATGGAATTCCGGCATATAAGGCAGCTTGTTCATTTAGTTGTAATCCCATTGATTAAATCTTGTCCAGTAGACTTGTGGGAAACCTGGCTGGAGACACTCCTCCAACCATTGTTCATCCACTCTCAACAAGCTCTTAGCAGCTCATGGTCCAGTCTGCTGCATCAAGGTAGAGCAAAGGTTCCGGATACTACTGGCATGGTTGCTAGTTCAGATTTGAAAGTTGAGGTTATGGAGGAGAAGTTACTTCGAGATTTAACTCGTGAAATATGTGCACTCCTCTCTGCGATAGCTTCCCCGGCATTAAATACAGGGCTTCCTTCACTAGAACAATCAGGGCATGCCAACCGCATTGACACGTCTTCTCTGCAAGAGTTGGACGTCTACTCACAAAGCTCTATGGTTAGGTATAAATGATGAGCAGATTTTTCTTATTCCCTGTTCTTTGTGTGAATTGGTATACTCATATTTGACTCTTTTCACTCTTCTAATCCATCTACAGTTTCCTTCTGAAGCACAAAGGTCTGGCTCTTCCTGTATTACAGATGTGTTTAGAAGTTTTCACATGGACAGATGGCGATGCGGTGACCAAAGTTTCTTCTTTTTGTGCTACTGTGATTCTTCTAGCTATATCAACCAATAATGTGGAACTTCGTCAATTTGTCGCTAAAGATCTTTTTTCAGCGGTAATCCGCGGTTTGACTTTAGAATCAAATGCCATCATCAGTGCTGATTTGGTTAGCCTCTGTCGTGAAATATTTGTCTATCTTTGTGATAGAGACCCAGCTCCCAGGCAGGTAAGGACAATACTTAATCAGTAATACTACCTTTAGAAGTTGATATAAGATGTAACTGAATGGATTGCTAAATAGTAGCCCACTTTCTGGAAATACCCAGGTTCTGCTTTCCCTCCCTGCTATTACACCCCAAGATCTTCAAGCTTTTGAAGAAGCATTGACAAAGACCTCAAGCCCAAAGGAACAGAAGCAGCATATGAAGAGTCTACTTTTGTTGGCTACAGGAAATAAGTTAAAAGCACTTGCTGCTCAAAAGAGTGTCAATGTTATCACGAACATGTCAGGTGAGAACTTCCAGAATTACAAGCAAATAGATCTGGAATTTACTTTCGGGACAATGAATGGTTTAGCATTTCGGTTTCATGGGTAATTGGGCTTACCGATTTAACTGGGGGCATGCAGCATGGTTCGCTTGCTCTTGGCCTGTCGTGAAATCAAAAGTTGAGACCTTGCATTGAGAGCAAGTACTCTGCATTACAGATTGTGACTACTAATGACTCTCGCTGCATCAATGCACCTGAATCAAAACTTGTTCTGTAGAAACCAACAATACAAGATTAGGATCTTCAGCTTGATCTTTCATTGTTTAATATTTGTGTAACAACACATACCATACTTCCACTGCTGTTTGCAAGAAGTTCAGTTTCTTGACGACCAGTGTACCAACATATGGAATCTCTCTTGTGCTAAAGCATTGTCTTTCTATATTCAGCGAGGCCTCGCAGCTCAGTCAGTGCTCTGGGATCAACGATTGAGGAGGGGGATACTCTAGGATTGGCAGCAATTTTGTGAGCTATAGGAAAATTCTTTTGTACAGATATGAAGTTGACTTGTGAGAAGCATCAACATCTTACTAGAAGCTGGTGCGTGGAGGCCTTTTCAATCTCTCTCACCAAAATTCTAAGAGTTTGCCTGTCTCGGTCCATCTCTTCAGGTTTTGCATAATGCGAGTTTGTACAAAATCCCTTGTCTTGAGCTCATAGATATCCCTGAGGAATGTATTATTTACTCTTGGATCAAGATGAATCGGCTTTCAGATTCTGGAGTTTATGCAAGTTTTTCAGTATTGAGCTTACATGGCAAGATGTAGCTCTTGAGGCTTTCATCCCGAATACTTAAAAACAGTCCTGACACTCAGAAATATGATGGGTAATTGACATGATAGATTCATGGTTCCCAAAAATCTGTCCTCTTTTCATTTTCCCTTGTTTGCATCTTAGTTCGAAAAGATGGCTACATTTGTTCGTTTTGTTCAGTGAAGTAAAATTCATTGTTTCTTTACTTGAAATTTGAAGATTTTACGACCAAGAAAAGAATCCAAGTTTCATGGGTATTGATATCTAGAGCTTGTTTAAATTTGCAATGTCAAGCACACATTTTGTGTGAAAACCATTAGAGGCCCAGATGTGATCATTTGGTGACTTGGTTGGAATTGGACTCAGGTGATTGTTTTCCCCTTTTCTTCCAATACAAGGAACCGGATTTCACATGTCAACAATTCATATTTCAATTGCTAACATGAATTAAATGGCTTTTCTATGGGGGAAGTGAAACGGGCAAGCAAAGTCCAACTCAACCTCTGAATATAGAGCTTGGTTTCTTCCCTTTTTGTCTCCCGAAGAGACAGCCGTTTCATATTCTGTGCTAATTTATTTCACACTACATCGAGAGAGGCATCTAGGGAAGTGCTTCCTTACGGGCGAAGCAATGCATAAACAAACACCATCTCGACTTTTGTTCTACGTAAGGCAGTCCTCGCCGTGCAAGAAACATCCAATCAGAGACACGTGTGGTGAGGTGAAGTGGCAAGAAAAGCGGATAAAGCATGTAGAAGATGAGGCTCGGATGGGAGGGAAAAAAGAAATGCAATTTGGTCTTTTTAAGTTAGATGATGGGCGGTGTGGCATGGTCTTCTGACTGGTAGGTTGAAGAACAGCAGTTGAGCATGGGGCAAATCGAGGAGGGATCTCTCTGCATTCCGGTAGCTACAAGAGGCTTCTAGCATAGCCCAACGCTCTCCTTATAAACCCCTCAAAACCTTCTGTACGGCTTCCCAGGACTTCTGCAGTCTGTTTTACATCAAGAGAGGATTTGAGAGAAGATCCATCTGAATTTCTTGTTTCTCTAGTTGGAGGTGTGGTTTTGAAGTGTAGAAAGGGAGGGGAAGCTTATGGGACCAGGAGGACCGGGAGGACCGGGAGGACCGGGAGGACCTGGAGGACCGGGAGGACCGCCAGGTTGGGGTCCTCCGGGAGGACCTGGAGGGCCATTCGGTGGCTTTTGTGACGTTATAGGTTCTTGGTGAGTGCGTTTTCACTACATAGGTCGATGCATATGCACCCGCATTTGCATTACCATTTTGGATTACATCATATTACAATCGCCATGAGATCAATGCGTTTAGCTCATTATTTGTCGTAGCACGGTGTTGCTCAGTGCGTAGGATCATGGAATTAGCAATGCTACCAACTTTTGCTCAAGTCTATAGCTCCGGCACGTGCATTGAGTGTTCTATTCGTTTGGTCAATCCTTTTCTTTTTGTCGTTAAGGTGGGAAGTTCTTTATGGACGATCCATTCTGCTAATCAAATTCATTTGTCACTTGACAGCTTCAACTTTCTATGCTGCTGCTGGTTGCTGCGAGATTGCTTTGGTGGTCCTCCCGGGCCGCCGGGACCTCCTGGGTTTGGACCGCCTCCGCCTTAAAGTCCTCGTTGGCCCATTCATTAGGATACCGTGTCTGAATGCGGGCGTTTGGTCTATGTTTTCGTTTCATCTTATGTTCATGTAATAAGTTAGTTGTGGGAAACCAGCGAGAAAAAACATTCAGTGTCGCTACTCTTTCTGCGTTACAATGAGATTTTGACGCCCGCTACAGAATATTCCTGTCTATTTCAATTCATACTGTATGTCTAGAGGTTCATTTATCTTTTCAATTGCCATAATATCAGCTGGGTTCCGAACTTAAAACTGTTTCGATCCGAGACGGAGGAGGTTGTCAATGGGCCAAACAGAGATTTCCCACCCGGGAGGTTGTCAATGGGCCAAACCAGTTCAATTTTGTGCAAAAAGTATAAACCAACCCGACAACTAAATTCATATCTAGAAAACTTGACTGAACCGCGGCCGGCTATCATGATCCTATTATAATTTAAAGTTTATGAAGATTCCAATCTTTTCAATCAAATTATTTTCATATGAGCTAGAAATGTATTTGTTACTAGACAGTTGAGTTTATATCCAATGAGATATACATCGGAAATGACATAATTCATTTCGGTTCGGAATGACCTGAACAGAACTGAAAATCCATACTTGAAAGCTTTACCAGAACTGGACTTAGACCTCATACCAAGTGAAGAACCTGTTCATTTTGCCATGTTTTCGGCCCTGATTTGTGTCTCCCTTTCTTCAGTATAATGCCCCCCTACTTTGTCGTAATTAACTTGCAAATTCTCCCAAAAGACCAAAAGAAGTGCGAAAATTTGCGATTACATGTAGTTATTAGGCTGGTAGAGCTCATCGATCTCATCATCCGACTTCCAATTGCAATAAAATTACGCTAAGTATAAAGTCATCATCTGCTAGCAACGACATCACCATCTTTGCTTTGAGCCAATAGTTGTTAGAACAACACTGATCATAACGCATAACCTCTCTTTCAGTCAGCAATTGTCATGCCGAAACCTATTTACCAGGTTTCTCTTGTACATGCATGAGCATTGGAGATTGTCGAAGCTTTCATGTCATACGAAACCAATTCCTCATCACTGAATCAGGGACATGTTTCGGTCAACGTCTTGGAGTGCACGACATAGGCAGTTGCAACAAGTAGTAATAAACACTACTCTCCCCCTACACTCCACCAACATTGCTTGAGACAAAGGCAGTTGCAACGAGTTGTAATAAACAATACTCTCCCCCTACATTTCCACCACCATTGCTTCACTATCTCCACCGTAGTGCACATCGTCCTAAATACATTTTTAATCACTTCTAAGTCAAGGAAAAAATGAAACAAATCAACCATTGATATTTAACTGCAAGTATCTACAATCACATGTATCAGAGAAATAATTTGGAGCACAGTAAAGAGTGGGACAGCAAAAATTATCAACAGCATGGTTACAATACGAGGAGCTTCCATTGTTGGTTACCGTAGCTCTAGCTACATAGATCCACTGCAAACCAAAGTTCTAACTTTACTAGATTGATACTTCCTTTATGTCCTGTGTAGATCCAAAGGAAATGAATGACGACTATTCATCCTCTACCCAAGATTATTCATGATGAATAATAGAGTATTCAAACAAAAAGGCGATAATCTAACTCTCATATCATATGCAACTTCAAGACCACATGCACCAACTAGTGCTTGTCCTCCTTGGGGACATCCTTCTTAGAGACTTTTGATTCCAGCTCCTTGGCTCCCTTCTCAACTTCCCTGAGAGAAGGGAGATAAACCATCAGAATATTTATACCAGCATAATTGGTCGATAACCAACAAACTGCTTCAAGTTAGTAATGCTCTATCTGTATCAATTGTTGTAGATATTTCAAACATGTGGCAGACAAAGCAAGCCAACGGAAGAAGGCAGAAAGAATTATTCAAATCAGGAAGTCTTAACTAGGCATAAGTGGAAAAGATATCAATATTAGAATCCTCATTTCAACAAAATAATTCATCAAAGAATACAATCGGAAACAGAAAGACTGCCCCAAACACGAGTTTCAGTGATCGATATCTGAGTATCCCATCAGCCTCCACTCACAAGAAAAAGATCAAAGATGAGAGAACGTCTTGACATTAACAATACTCAACAGAGAATGGCCAGGATTGAAAATCACCGGGCCCTTAACGTATCTTACTATAGAGAAGTTCCAATGCAAAATCATCAGAATATAGCACCGTCGAGAGAACTACAACTCTCGTCACAAACAAGTGAACATACATGCCTGGTGAGATTCCAAGCAGAATAGGTTCTCAAACTTCAAAACTTTAATCTTCAACTCTAATACTAAGTGAACATTCAACAAATTATGGTAGCCGTAGTCAAAGAAAAAATAGCCGAACACAAATGGAGCAGCTGGACATGTAAAACCAACGATAATGCTTCAATCAGCATCTCCAATGCGGTTTTGTTCGATTCGCACAAACTCAAATTACTCAATCCACGACTGCTATTTCAACAATCGCCATTGCAGACTGCACTAAGTGCTACCCCCCCACTGCTGCTGCGCATCCGATTCGCCCGCAATTACCATGGAATTGCACTCACTGCACAACAGCAGCAGAAAGGCGGACTGCAAGAAAGCAGCTATATAATCACTTCCGCCACCCCCGCCATCGAAACAAAAAGCAGCCCCCCAAGAAAACATCAAGCAGAGACCTTTCGCCTCCGGAAAAGACGAACCACGCCCTAATCGCACTACCTCTAGACCACACCAGTCCACAAACCCCGTCCATCAAAACCAAAATCCAAGACATCCAGCTACTAACTCGGCCTACGCCATCGCGATTCCCCTTCGTCTCGACCGCGAAGGTCGAATCCGGTACAAAAATCTCGCCCAAAAATGCAAGGCCGGCGGAGCTTCCGAACGGCGCGCGGGTAAAAAAAACCTAACCTGGAAGCGGCGGTCGATTCTTCCTCCAGCCAGTTCCGGATCTGCTTGACGTTGCGCCGGAAGATCACCGCCGACTGCTTGACGTCGCTCCTCAACAGCAGGATCACGGCGCTGACGCCGGCCACCGTGAGGATGAAGTTGGTCAATCCCATCTCCCTTAGACCTCACATAAACCTCCGACGATCGTGCACAGCCGCCGTCGCCAGCGGTTTTGATTTCGCTGGTTTTATGGGTCGGGCCCCGCTTGGGACGACGACGATCCGGCCCAGGAAATATGGGCCTGAGGGCATCTCGAGGCCCAACGACGTGGTGGGCCGGAAGTGGGCCTTGTCGGCATATCGAGAGCAAGAGATTTGTCATTCTTCCAACTCGTTCGAATTTGATCCGTTGTCTGAAGAGGGGGATTCAAAACACGTCGAGTCTCGTCCGTTTGTGGAATTAACGGAATGTTCGTGTCGTGTCGGATTCGGATTTTAAACTCGGATATTGTATTAGTACTCCTCCTCATCTCCATTCTCTTTCGTTCCGTTCTCGTCCCAAATTATAACCTCGTTGATATTCCCGAACAACTATATATATATATATATATATGCCTAATAAAACGAAAAATCACGCATTGCAATCAATAGTCGTGGCCTAGATTACAAGAGAATTAAAGTTATCAAGGCAGAACTATGGTGTTTTGGTTTGGTGTTGCCCTGAATCATAACTAATTGGAAATGGAAAAACCTAACAGACTCACGAAACAAAAATCACAACCACGGTCACTCTCGCTTTTTGGGCATGACCTCGCGTT
Organism: Eucalyptus sp. ANBG9806169; assembly: GCA_014182395.1. Classification (NCBI taxonomy): domain Eukaryota; kingdom Viridiplantae; phylum Streptophyta; class Magnoliopsida; order Myrtales; family Myrtaceae; genus Eucalyptus; species Eucalyptus sp. ANBG9806169. Next base: position 41,138,451 of record CM024580.1, read on the forward strand.
AGGTACCAACATCATAAACCACCACATGGATTGACCGTCCATAGTGTTTGGTGGTCATTAATATATCTCGACCAACTTATACTCATTGCCCATTTTTTTCCAATCATAGGGCTCACCGGCCCTTACCTAGCGAGGGTCGTTAGGCTTCAATCGATGGCCCGCAAGGGTTACCAACCCTTAACAATAAAAAGAAAAGTGAAAAAAAAAAAAAAAAAAAAAAAGAATAGATTAGCAAAAGTATAATATAAAAATATATTATTAAAAGTCATCCATGTCATCATCATCAATTATGACACATAGAATAGTCAACGTTTAAAAAAAAAATTTCCAACTAAAATTGGTCAAATAAATTCAATTGACAAAACATTAAAAAACAACATTACAACTAGCACAATTAAAATGTCGAATACTGAATGACAAAAATATAATAAATTTAGAATTTTTTTGTACAACTTTTCCCTCATTTCTTGACCTCTTGATTTTCTTTTCCATCCTCAGCCGTCGTCAACATCATGAGAGAGAGAAATCAAAGGGGTGGTTGATTCGAAGGGCAATGATGGATCATGAGGTAATTTGATTGGTGAGGAGTCGAGAGAGAGAGAGAGAGATCTGTGATTCCATAATGTACAAACTAATCACGGAAATCGATAATTTGAAGATTAGGTTGGGCTGCTGTAATAGAACGTCACGTGGCTCTCAATCAAATATAAACCCCACTGGCCCAAGCACATGTCACTCTCTCACTCGCTGGTCCATGGCACTTTCTAGTGGCCTAGCACAGTGTGATCGCTATTGGCCGCCGCTAAATTAATCATCCACGTCTCTGCTTTCTGCCTTCTTCCATCTCTCTACATCCTGCCATACCCCATTTGCACAGAGAGCTCCAATTCCACCACCTCTGGTTCGGTTTCCATCTGGCTCGGACCACGGTATCACAAGACTCGCGCAGATGGCAGGCTGGGGACCGCCGCCAGGAGGGCCTCCCGGGCCGCCGGGGCCGTGCGGTTGCTTGTACTTTTGCTGCGACGGAATCGGCCGGGCGATATCTTCATGGTGAGTTCGCATCTCTGAACGCGGAACGCTTGCGCTGAGTTCTGAAATTCTAGGAACGTCAGTTTAGCACTGCCAATCCAACGTTGGAACACAATTTGTTGCATGACATCACACACATAACATGTTGCTTTCTTGCTGAGACTTCTGGGATTATACCATTTGAGCTTTACTTTGTTTGGTAAGATGAGGCCTTTCTTAACTTTTGCTTGCTTTCCGAATCGTTCTAACATATTCTTGGCGCCGTTGCCAGTTTCTATGTCCTCTGCTGCTGCTGTATCTTCGAGAGCTGCTGCGGGCCGGTGTTCGGTGGCCGACCAGGGCCTCCAGGCCCTTTTGGTGGTCCACCGGGTCCCCATGGTGGTCCGCACGGTCCATTTGGAGGCCCCCACGGCGGGCCTCCCGGGCCATTCGGTGGCCCACCAGGCCCTCCCGGCGGACCTCCACGCTTCTGATCAGCCTGCAGTATAAATCTTGTACTCGACGACCGGTGGACAGACATGTATTACTAGATGTTTGATGTCTAAATTCATGTTGCTGTGGAACTCTGAATTGCCATTGCACAACGTTCCAGCACAATATACCAAATTGTCTGTGGAATATGTCTTAGCTAATGACCTCCTAATGCAAGGCTTGTCAAGGAAATGCTTTCCCTGGTGTCGCCTATGGTGCCAATCCTGAGTGGAACCTTGTTTGGCCACTTGGTATAATTTTGGTATTATTCGAGGTTCAGACGGCGAAAGGATTACGCATACTTACATCCTCTGTCTCCTTCATAGAGAAAAGGAAAGCACAGTGGCAAGCGAGCACTGATAATTTCTGTTCACAGCATGATTCATAGTTTGTCACTTGTCACCGAAGAACGGGATAGTATATCGAAAAGAGTTCTCGTTCTCAATACGTATATGTTGCATGAGACACCTTAGAATCATGTCTTTGCAGTTTTCAACCCTCTAACATTCAAAAATCAACTATGTAACCTCAGTGAATATTATTAGTACATCAAATTGGAAGAATTCAGACGAAACCCTTCCCCTACCCTTCCCCTACCCTTCCCCTACCAAAATTTGTCATCCTGAAATATTTTACATGGATTTAATGTTTCCATTTGCTCGGTGTGCCCACAAGAAAGGATATAACAGAAGTTGATGTTCCGCATCATTCGCCGTCCTCTTCATCGTCCTCTTCTGCCTCTCTCAACCACTACACCAAACAAAAGAACTTGCAATTATTATGAGTGCAGTACCATGAAACAAATGTTCATAAAACGGTTATAACAAAAGCATGCCGCTGAATTCTCTCTCCCTAGGCATACAAGAATTACATTAGACTGCCTCGAAAGGAAGGTCAAGAAGTAAAATGACATGAAGAGTTGAGCCTGTGGATCAGCACACTTTATTCACAATGAATCCTTTACTGATTTCATTCATTATGGTACAGAATATGAGATAAAACCTCAAAACTTCCGAAAACATCTTTTGTTTGACATAATTGCAGTGGACCCATTAGAACCCGGTATAATCATGGATTGCTCAGGACCCAAATATTTGATGGTGCTATAGAATGCCTTCAACTTCATCAAGTGGCATATTGTCTGGTAATCAAATGAAGCCACAACACAAAGCTATGCACCTTCACACGGACTCAATGAAAATTTAAACAAGAACTTCGATGAATTTTAATTGCTAGAAATTGTTATCACTTTATGCTTTCTACAGGTTACTGTAAAAGCCAGAAAGAAATGACCGTTTCGCAAACTTCATAATAACAGAGGAACCACAGAAGTTGCTGGCAGTCTAGGAGAGAATCAAGACTTCAGACTCAACTAAATTACCAATCAATTTTCAAAAGTGAATACCATTGCCCAAGATAATCTTCCACAATCTCAACACTAACAAGCTAGCTTGTGATGCGCAGTTCTAGCTACTGCAGCATTAACAACTAAAGCGCTAGAAAAGAAATGCAATTGGAAGAAGCATCACATTTATTGAGTGAAAGGTAAATGCGAATACATACTTTAAGGAATATCTCGGCTTGCTTAACAAAGACTCTGTCTGCTTCATCAGCTTCTTTCTTCTCAGATTCCCAATCTTCGATAGCCTCTTCTGTTATGATGTCCTTCTCATATAGAAGGTGCAAAATCTGTAAAACAATGCAGTAGCTATTAGATCGTCTGAGAAAATAACCAGCATTTTGCTTAGCTTGATAAGAAGAGATCAAGTTACAAAATGTTGGAAATAACAAATTGAAATGCTGACAAAAGCCATTGAAAGCCAGCGATAGCTGGTTCTGTGAAAGTAACGAAAAAGCAAGCGATCTCATTCCACGCTACTATCCTAGTACAAAAGCTTGAAGAAAGCTCAAGAGTAGGAACTAATCAACAGGGTAAGGTGAATCAGTGACAAATCACCAGCCAGTCAAGATCATGACCAACACAACCACGTTCCTCTGCTTAAAAAGCCACCAGTTCCATCACAATGAAAGCAATGGGAGATGAAGAAAAATAACCTGTGTAAACAATGGAGATAGCTCCCTCACAGATTCCAGACATATCTCTTCAAACTTCAGTATCACTTCAATCTGTGGATCAAAACTTCGTTATGGAGGACATGTATACACTTTCTTGAAGCACTAACCACAGGCACTTGGAAATGTACAACACATAACAATCACCATCACAGGACGTTTAAATGGCAAAAACTACTACCCCAGCTCAGAAATCCATTTGCAAATGTTAATATGCATACTACAACTAAAAAGCATGGCATGTGAGGCTTCTCTCTTAAGTAGTTTAGTGGGTATAAACAGTCAGGAAATTTTAAGTGCATGTGGCACACAAACAACAGAGAAACGCCAGACAACCGTGAGCAGCTACCGTGAGCAACTTTTCAGAGACTTCATTTCAAAATGTGAAGAATATGAAATTACCAACACTGGATAAATGAAGTTTTGACCAAATGCCAATATATACAAACCTCCTCATCTTTGCCTGGCAGGTAGGACTTCAATAGTTTTTGCCAAGTGTTGACCGTCTCGTGGACATTACGCAATAACTCATCTGAAGAAAGAAACTTCAATTAGTTGTTCTATACAGATGTAAAGAAACGAATACACAATCTATAGGCCCCAAAAAATCCATCAACGGCACCAAATCATGCCTATGGTAAGGTACAGGAGCCCAAGAATGCTTGTTATACCCCTGCAATAGATATAGAATGTATATCTAGAATGCAGGATTGCTGTTGTTAGGAGCACATGCATGGATAAACCCATCTTTAAGAAGAATAAGCCACGGCATTAAACTGACAAATATGAAAACTTGTGCTCCAAACCGTCAAAAGATTTTCTGGAAACTTGCAATCCAGGGATAAACATTCAAAACTGTCTTCTTCCATGTAAGTACTATTTGAAGTGCACACAAACTAAAACTAACAAGCTTTCAAGAGGAGATCTTTTGAAGCATGAATATCAAAAGCACTTGCAACAGAAAATTATAAAGTACTCATCTGGAACTTATAAGTACTTTGATTTAAAAATGAAATATCAGAAAGAACTGGCCAATGGTCTAAATATGGCAGCAAATGAGCACATTACTGCTGTTTGTTATTGCAATAATGAATGAGCAATAATGCTTAAACTTTATAAGGTCGACAAGAAAGCAGTGGTGCTAAAAATGACAGGTAATTAAAAGAACATATGACTTTTTTTTTTTTTTTGGTCAGAAAGAACATATGACTTTAGCAAGTATAAAATCAGTCCAACTGGACCCATAGAAATTGACATTGCATATTGGTGCATGAGACAAGACACCTGAATAAGGTTGACTCATTTGTAACTTATGGACCGTTTTCCCAAAAATATCATTGCATAAAACCAGTGTCAGCAATGATCTATATGCGATGTAACAGAACCTCCGATTTTCTTTTCCATTAAGTTCAATACAAGTTTCCACAGGATGTTGTCTACAGCTATTCTATTTGCCAGATATGGATGAATACCCTCTTTTCTGCTTCAAAATCACCTGTATCTTTTCTGTTTCAGTTTTCAACCAGCTAAATTAATTCGTTCTTACTTGGGTACCTTCATATTTTGTAGCCATGCTGACCATTTACAGACATGGTAACTGAACTTGGATACAACTAAAAAGACAAAAAGCTGTCAAGGAATAAAGTCACGCATGACCCTTTACTCACTCTTAGGGCCCGTTTGGTTCGGCTTTGGGAAAATGCCATTGGGGGAATGCAAATACCTTTGAGGTAAAGGGACTTTCGGAAATGTGAGACCGTTTGGTAAATTATAGCATTGAAATGCAACTTAACATAAACACCGTTTGGCAAAATTCACATTTGTAATTAGCTTTTGTTATTTTTTATTTTTTTTTTAAGTCTGAAATCAAATTCCGGTAGCCAGCCACCGCCGGCCAACCGCCGGCCAACCGCCGGCCACCGCCGGACGGCCAGATCTGGCCGTCGCCGGACCGCCAGATCTAGCCGCCGGAGGTCGCAGAGGCGGCTCGCGCGAGACCAGGTGACGCCGGCTGAGGTCACGCGGACCTCAGCCGGCATCACCTGGCTCGCGTGCGCCAGGCAACGCCGCCTGAGGTCGCCCGACCTCAGGCCACCTCGCCTGAGGTTGTGCGACCTCAGGTGAGGCTTCCCAGCGGCCAGATCTGGCCGCTCGCGGCTGAGCGCCACCGAAGAAGACGAACGACGAAGAAGGCGAACGGCGGAGGAGACGATGAACAGTGACTGGTGAACAGTAAAATCGCATCTCCGGAATGCCCAATGCTCAAAGCTGGTCCCCCGGCATTCGGCTTTCGGCATTTAAAATGCCCGCATTTCGCAAATGGGCATTCAAAAGCCCTTGCCAAACACCCAAAATTTCCCCCAAGGGACTTTGGGGGCTCAAGGGGCTTTGGGAATGCCCAACCAAACGCCCCCAGTCTATTTGACAAGCGTCCACTTGAATTGATTTGTCACTGCTACCCCAAGGCTGCATAGACTAAGTAGCAAGAAAGTTAAGGGTTGCCGTAGACAAAACTTACTCTGCGAACTATGTGTAGTATCCAAAGCCAATTTCATCATGGAGTGAAATATGGCACCAGCACAGTCAGAAGCTTGCATATTGTATGACAACCTGATATGACAAATAAGCAAGCAAAACATGAAATACGTTACTAAGAAACTGATCAAATAAGCATCTGCACACAAAAGCGGACACAGGTTCACAACAATTCCTTGGAACAGGAAGGGCCATCAAAAGAAAGAAATGGGCAATAGTTTCTTTAAATATGTACTATTCTCAGATTCCAGGGGAAAGAGGGTACTTTGACAAATAATTCAATGAAAAACCACACTTTGTAGGGCACTATTAGAATTAGAGGCTACAACTAAATAGAAGATATCACATACCGCAGAGAGTTCACTTCTAAAATTACATGGTCTACTTCAACATTTTCATTTACAGCCCTCAGGAAAGTTGCCTCAACCTACACATACAAGTGTTATCTTAAAGAGGATCCACTCAGCAAAAAACTTGAATATTATCAATATCTGAACTTGCAACTTCTCTACCTCCTTCTCAAAGTAAACTGCGTCGTCTTCAGCATTAATTTGAGTGTCAGGTTTCAGTTCTCCAGATGCTGGAGCATTGCTATCTTGACTAACAAGCTCCAGATCATCTTCTATCACTTGAGTAATCTCTGCAACTTTCTCAGCAGGAATAGGAGCAACTGAATGTCTCCATTCTTCTTCATGAGATCCTTCACATATGGACCAAATGTAACCCACACCACCATAGCCAAGCTGATTAACCATAGATGTTAGCACAAATGCCAAACTGAACTAGCACCATATGTTTATCCCCCAACAAATCCCAAAAAAGGAAAGATAAACTCTATCTTCTGCTCTGTACTAAACAAAGTGGAGAATTCTGTCATATTTCACACAAAGACAACTTTGCATCAACGTTTCAAGCCAAAAAATTGGAGTCTAATAACAAAACGCAAGGTGCAAATTGAAGATTTTATATGCAGGGATGCAAAGTCCTATGTGGAGATAAGTTGGGAACAGGTATATTTATTAAAAGGACTGATGTTGTGATCCATGGATGCTGGAAAATAACCTTTCGCAACCAATTGCACTGACTATTTACTTCTCATTCAAGCGTTGACTTTTTCCTTTGCCAGATAAAATAAAAAAAATCAAAGCTGTGACTGTTGGGCAAACTGTTTCAGGCTTAAATTGCACTATAACATTTCTTTTAAATTAGATGGAGACATGAGCTTAGCAAAGTAATACAATCTGCACGTATAAATGAAACTAACTCTTTTAGTTCGAATTGCCAATACAATACAAGAGTAACAACATGAAAATTCACAAATCAAGAGAGGATCGTGAGGCCAACAAAATCTTATAGTGATAAAAGCGATCATAACATTTTCAATTAATTCTTCCATCAGCTTTGATGTATGTGAAGTCTAGATATGTAGAAAAGCCAAACATCTAAAAACATCATTTTGTAACTTTGAGCCTAAATTCATTTTGGTGGCAAAGAGCAAACATGGCAATCTGTTAGTTGAATTAAACCACAATTTGCACAGAATAATTCTGTGCTTAGACATGTAACATGGTATATCTTTAAGTAATAAATTTCAGCAAGAATCATCAGCTAACCAAAAATAGCTAACCTCTGACGAAACATGGTCTTGCATCTCAGAAAAGTCCAACGATGAATCTCCATTTAGCTTGTCCATCGTACCAGTAGCTGCTGCAGTTCAAAATCTTCAAGTCATAAACCATATGGCAACTAAAATTCAGGAGAAAGAAAACAAACTCAAGGCAGTTAGAAATTTGTAATCACATAGTCTCTACGAGGAATAGAGTAACAAGAGTCCAAATGAGACCACCGATCTTAAAGTCTCAGTCTGACATTCATTAGCCCAGATATGTGACCCACTAACTATTTAGAGCTCGTTGGGAAGTTAGAGTCTCTGCTACTGAAGCTCTAACTTTGCTAGGCAAATAGCCAGTGAATCCCACTGATCCGCTTTTGAAAAGTGGTATAGGTCTTTTCAATTCAGTATGAGGACTCTTAACTATCAAAAAAATTAACTATAGCTCTAACTTTCCTGCTTGGTGGAGAGATATTTGCCATCCTTGTCACTTCTAGATGGAAGACAAACACAAGCATTAGTCAAAAGCTTGTATTCTGTTTAGCAATTAGATGTTTCTTTGTTTGTCAAGCTTCTATATCAAGTTATTTACTCCAAGAAGAAATAGTAGAAATTTAGCAAGAGATCTCAACAAAAGCTTCAGGGTAAAGCACTTCCGAAGCTTTCCGAAGATTCCGTACTTTTACATGGCGTGCTACCACAAGAAGTTCACTGAACTTATAGGCAGCAGTCTTACAAGATAAAACTGCTCCAGCTCAATAGTCCTTTCAAATCAAAACAAGCATCTAAGAAGCCAGCCCAGATGCACGCTGATTGCTAGATACACCAAAAGTCAATGAAAGAAATATTAAGTTAATAGCACACACCAGGATCCAGAGTGTCACCGTCGTTGTCAGCATATTCCAGTTCTTCATCGCTATCTTGCTTGGTTGGTTGCTTAAGTAAAGATACCTTTGAATATGGTGGAACAACAAAATTTTGTCCAATGACAACCTGAGAAGTAAGATATATTAACAATATAAAGGTCTATAAGGATTTTCCAAATGTATAAAATGTGATTAAGCAGTATAAAAGCTGGTCACACTAAGACAGGCTAGGATATATAGCAAGTTTATCAGAAATTATTATCTCCTTAGCTTATCTGGATGTGTTCTCCTTGTATAAGAGGACTTTAATCTTCAAATAGGAAAATAATATCTTGAGTCTCATGAAATTCAGTAGTATCATTCTACTAAAACCATCTAAAATGATCTAAAGAAAAAGCAGAACAACAATTTAAGCAAGGTTCTTAACTGAGCTAAGTGATAAGTACCTTAAAAGACAATACTACACCAGGTTTCAAAACTGACCCCGACTTCATTATTACTCCATCGCACACTATCGCATGCCTTAGCTCACATCCATCTTCAATAGTGACATTGTCCCATACGTAAGAACCTTCTATTAAGACATTTGATCCAATCACACAATTCTTTCCAACTACTGAATTTGTAATCTTGGCGTTGCTTCCAATTGTGGTGTTAGTACCAATAACTGTATGTGGCCCAATTTGTGCAGACCTGGATTGCCCTATTTCTGAGTAAACAGAATCCATCAGACCAAGTGAGAATTTACATCCCAAAGTAAAATTGAGCAATGGCACCTTGCTCCAAATTCAAGCACTTCATGCATAAAGTGCCTACAGTGTTCCACCCATATAAAGGAGAAAACAAAGAAATGGTAATTAATCATGTCATCAGAGTTTGGCCCTCCTCACTATTCACCATGAAGACAGATTTTTAATAGGAAAAGCAAGGGATAAAGAAAAATACAACCATAGCAGAAAATGAATCACATCTAAAAGTTTTACTTCAGTGAAGAAGCATGTCAATTCCAACAACTTATCCAACAATGACCTTATGATGTATCAGTCCTAAATATAGCGAGATTTAGCACTTAAATTGCATTATCGTACTCTGCCATGCAATTTCAGCATGCCTTGTTCTTTCAAAATCTCTAATGGACAGAGGTATAGCCACATGATAGGAAGTAAATAAGACAAGGCCTTGTAAGATTGAAAATCATTAAAATTATATTATTCCACAGGACAATTTTTAAGATGCATTGCTCAAATTGCAGGAACACCTTCTGAAGTTCAGTGGTCAAAGGGTCATTGACTTGCAGAACAAGATACCGCAATTTTTTTTTTTTTTTTTTTTTTTTTTGGGGGGAGAGGGAATAGATGCTACTTTGCTACTTTCATCTAGCGTGGTATTCTCAACTGAAAGTAAAGTACCTACAAAAATTAAACAAAAGACCCATACCAAATGCTCGATACATTCCCTGTCTTTCAAGATTAGTAGCAGAATTCCCCAAAGACAGCACATCAGGAACCAGTGGGTATGTCCACCTCTGAATTATGTCCTTACTGATGGTGTCATAACCTCGGTAATTGTCAACTCTAGCGGCATAGCTTGAGTGAATTTCATGAGTGAAAATTTTGTAACCCATAATCTGAAACCATAAGCACTTAGCTCTGTGAAAATGCATTCATAGCAAAAAGGAATAACTAAAACAGGAGTTTCTTTCGCTTATAAAATGGGGATACACAAGAATGCACTAGTACAGATATCCACCATTGCATGCGACCACAAAGTTCTATGAAACAAAATCGAGTATATTTGCATAAGATAGAGGTCAAGAGCACAGACTAGAACACATTCTCATAGGGAGAGAACTTTAGTAGCGCACAGGTTATGAGAAATAAGTACATCATCAACAAGCAGTCCTTTCACGAAATGCCGACGAAGATGTTGATAGTCAAAATTATCAGTGAAGAGACTGAGTACTTCAGGAGAGCAGATGTCTATATAGCAATCCTGCAAAGAAGACCATCACGTATTAATAAATATTAATCAACTATGCCATAGACTCAGAAAAGCAAAAGTGTGCAAATGCAAGGAGAACATAGAAGAGGCAATTTTCACAGGAGAAACCTCGATATCATTACGAAGAGTGATTGAGCTATTATCAACCAGCAGCATCTTATCAATAGACAAAGTCCCTTTTAAATGGTTTGTGTTCTCCTCATAATAGAGCAGCTGCTTTGTAGTAGGATCTATAGCCATAAACAGCCCATCTGTTCCAAGACGAGATTGTTGAGTGATTGGAGACGGCTTTGATCGTTGAATGACCATGGTCATCACAGCATTACTATCCTTTTTCTTTCTCTCCTTATGTTCTTGGAGTGCCCTCGTCAATGACATATTGCTTAGTGTATCTCCACTGATAAGGACAAAATCCCCATGTATCTTAAGAGGCAAAAGTGGCGTAGATCAGAGTCGCTACATATTTGAAATACAGAAGAAGGAATTTACCAGTGGCAGCAATTAAAAGGCTCCAAAATAATGAAAGAATCACAAAAAGGCTTATAGATTATAAAGCCAATTTACAAAAATCCCACCTTTCTATGGGAAAGTCTTCATCCATCTAAATGCAGTCAAAAACACAAATCTTAGGTTTCCACTTTCACTTTAAATAAGACTTCATCAACTCTCATATGGCAACAACACAAATCACTCAGCATCCTATAAAAGCACTCAGACATGCTGTAAATCACTGCAAGAAGTTCCAAGGAGAAGCAGACAACCACCAAAGTTGCACATGCACGTTAGTACCCTTCATTTACTGATAAAATTTGGTTGTTTTCCCCTCAATACATGAATGAAAGATGTCAATATGGGGACATGTTATATATTTGAAATGTGAAAGAAATAGCACTCTTCAAAGTCAATGCAGTAACAGGTTGAACTGCTGCTTTGACTCTGAGAAGGGAGACTTTTATTGGATCAAGCAATGCACTTTTGTCTAGAAGTGCAGAAAAAAGAACTACAATTGAAAATGAAAAGGACAAACAGTGTAAAGAAAGTTTACCACATTACGCTCGTAAATCAATCGAAGAGCATCTCCTGCACTAACAGAATTGTGCGACTCAATTGTTGTGACAGTAAACTTTGGTTGCGCAAACCACTGAGAATTCTCCAAGTAGCTTATCACTTGCTTGGCGTGAGCACAGCAGAATAAAAAAACTTCTTCAACACCAGCAGATTCAAGCCATGCTAGTGTATACTCTATCATCGGGAGATTTACCAATGGCAGCAGCACCTTCAATAACAAAAGGCTTAGTTACACCAAAAAATAAAAATGCACATAATTGATCTGATAATTTAGGAGCAATTTGAAGGATCCAACAGTTAAGAGTATTCCAGTAAAACAACCAAAAGATGTTCAACTTTTTCAGAGATATCATTTATTCATGAACAGCGACAACAGGAAACAGGATCGAGGCGGGATACAAGTCTAAACAAAACACAATCCACAGAATAAACATCGACAGTTCAAAAACAATCGAATCTTCCTTCGACCCTGCTGAACTAATTCTTTGGACATCCCAAGATACACCAATCTCCGCAACAACATAAATCCTCTCCGTTCCCTAAAAAACGCCCCGTAATTGCTCCGGCGAGTCATCGCTCGCGCTCGGAAAGGCCATCAATCACCTCCATTCCTTAACTGCCGTAAGTTCCATCGGTCGGTAAATCATGTTTCTAAACTCTTTCACAAGTAGCGAGCCAAAGACATAGACAACACATTTCCGAGTGCGCTAGAGTTCTGCCAAAAATCAAGCAAGCGAAAACTCCGCCCGACATCATCACCAATCAATCCCCCGAAATTCACCGCTACAATCAATTCGGCACTACTCAAACGAACCACACACCAAGCTCGCTCGCCCCTAAATCGCACACGCGACATCGCCCCGCCCCGCCCCGCCCCGCGCGGCGTTACGCGAATACGCACACGCTACGCAGAATATAGCGCGGAACCTCCCTCCGCGCGCAACCGAAGCGGGACGAGAAGAGGGCGGCGGGGGAGAAGGAGAAGGAGAAGGAGAAGGAGAACGAACGGACGGCAGAGGCGGCGGCGGTACCTTGGGGCGCTCGAGGGTGATGGGGCGGAACCTGGTGGCGAAGCTGTCGGCCAGCAGCACCGCCTGGAGCGGCACGCGCGCCAGGTCCTCGGGATCGTCCGAGACCGCCCTGGCCGGGGCCTTCTTCGGCGCGCCCATGTCTTCCTTCTTCTTCCTTCCGCCGCCGCCGCGATAAGCTCGAGAGAGAGAGAGAGAGTAGCAAGCTCGATGAGTGGGAGTTTTTTCCTGCTCTTATGTTTGGCCGTCCGCCGGCGGTGCACCGAAAAGGAAAAATGTTCGGGTTCTCCAGTTAGCCCGAATGAGAACGGATCCGAGTGAAGCTCATTTTTAACCCGGTCAACAAAGTTTCTCCTCTTGGACCCCCAAAAAAAAGAAAAAACACAAAATTTCTCCTTGTTCAACAAAAAAAAAAAAATAATAATAATATCTAACCCACGAGAGATGCTTTTGCTATTGTTATTATTAGTTTGTCGTGATTGATTAGGTTCCGTGATCCAAGCAATCCGAGGTATTCCCTTGAACAGGCCGATTTAGTCTTGTTTTGTCCAAACTGGACCTGATGCTCACCCCCTCTAACAATCGCCCATGAGGCCTCGAACCACAAGCATGCCAACACAAACCCACGTGCGATTGTAGGAGGCGAAAGAGAAAAGTTAGTCCAATAGCTCTTTACAACCAATATAATTATATAAATGATCCATGAACTTTGGCGAGATATATAACGTGATTCATAAACTTTTAATTTATTCAATATAATTCATGAACTTTATTTTAATATGTAATATAATTTTTAAACTTTTAATCTGTTCAATAGAATTCCTAATCTTTTGGTAAATGTTCAATTCAATCCCTATATTATATGAAAATATCTATTGTTGTCATTCTATTATTAATTTAAATTCTAGATAATATTGAATATTTTTATATAGTCTAAAGATTAAATTAAATATATACAAAAAATTCAAGGACCACATTAAATAGATCAAACGTTCTATATTGCACATTGAACTAAAGTTCTAGAATCATATTATATAAATTAAAAGTTTAATAACCCCATTACACATTTCATTAAAGTTAAAAGTGGCATAAGTCAAATATCTTGACGTTGCAAGAGAGTTCTTTTGTTCTGATTCTTCCGGGACCATTTGCGTTTAGTCATCCAACGTACTAAACGACAGCGACCGTAAAGCTTATGCTCGACTCAAAGTCCAAGGCCTTTGATGTTCATTGAATCGAGTCGCGTAGAAACTCAATGTCTTACGTCTGTTTACAGCTGTTACCAATCACAGAAAACTTGTCATCGATTCACATATCACTGAAAAAAACCCGAGTTCATAGCGGATACATTTGACTTGCCACCATTCCGTTCTCAGGATCCATCACCACCGCTGACCGTCCATCCAGCAGCCTCAGAATGAGACCACTCCCAACATTGCACTCGTGAGCCAATGCTTCTCCAGCGTAGAGGGCACTTACGAATATGCCGTGCTAGAAGCACAAGAAAGTGCACCGAAGGTCGGGATATGAATTTCTACCCCTATCAAATGCACGATTATCATTCTTGTGGTCATCGAATAGCTATCCAGAATCTCTTGCCAGAATAAATTTAGCTTCCAAGCAATTCTGTTCGTATAAAATTCACATTTACAGCCACAGCTACTACAACAAGCAAACTATACCGGATAAGAAGTGTTGATGCTACCACTACCTCTCTGTGCCTTCGACAACCAATTGAAGACCAGAGTAAAGCAATCTGACAAGTGACGACCTACCTTTTTATCTCCTATCACACTAAGTATGAGCCTGCCTCACTTTGTATAAGAGGGGTGCTGATTCAAAAATGTAAAAGGTATCCGAGAGTGGCACTGATCATAGCCACCATAATGACAAACAGAAGCGGATATTCTGCTTGTCCTCTTTGTTTGCTTTTCCTACTCAAAGTTGCCTGTGAAAAAGCGAGACGACAACAAAAGGTAAGAGTTGTCATTATGGTAGTGGCGGTTCGTGAAAGTGAGACGAATTAAGAAAGAAGAAAAAAGGAAAAAAAAGATTGGGAATCTGCAATTGAGAAACTTACTAGTTTCTCTCTCAAAAATACTATGTCTCGAGTGTTCGATCTCGTGTCTTCCGTAAGCTTTGCAATGGTAGCTTGAGCCTACAAAGGATCCACATGAAAACTTCATTAATCTGTCCCTGGAATTTAGGCAATGAAAGTATACCAAACGCCCGTGGTTCTATATTGACAACAAGCAACAGCATTCTATTAAAATGATTACCGAATTGCCAAAATCAAAATAGCAATGCCCGTGATTCAATATTGACAACAAGCGACAACATTCTATTAAAATGATTAACGAATTGCCAAAATCAATATAGCAGTAGGACCAGGTCATATTAAAAAAAAACCAAATCAGCCAATTTAAAGTTATAGCGACTCTATTCCATGCAGTAGTCAAATGGTAAGTACAGGAACACACGAACATACATGGACAACTCCGCGCTGATGCAGACATGAGTAAACACTGCCATGAACATATTCGTTCAATCATGGAGAAGTAAACTCCACCAAACAAGACGAATGAAACCCGAATTTCTAGACTAACCTCGCTGAGTCTTGATTCAACTTCATTTAGTTTTGACTTTAGCTCCACCACATCTCTGGATAAACTCACTTCCTCCATATTTGTGGTCACAAACGGCTGCGACGCTACATCCTTTGCCTTCTCCACCACAATCTCC
Source organism: Eucalyptus sp. ANBG9806169 (assembly GCA_014182395.1). Taxonomy (NCBI): domain Eukaryota; kingdom Viridiplantae; phylum Streptophyta; class Magnoliopsida; order Myrtales; family Myrtaceae; genus Eucalyptus; species Eucalyptus sp. ANBG9806169. The sequence goes on from CM024580.1 coordinate 41,153,879, forward strand.
TCTGCCAAGTTGTTTTTATCGTCTGACTTCACATCCTTTGCTGCCTTAATCACAATCTCCTCTGCCAAGCTTTCTCTCTCTTCTGATTTCACATCCCTGGCTGCTTTCATCACAGTCTCCTCTGCCAAGCTTTCTCTCTCTTCTGATTTCACATCCCTGGCTGCTTTCATCACAGTCTCCTCTGGTAAGTTCTTTTCCTCCTCTAACTTCACATCCTTTGCTGTCTTTACAACAATCTCCTCCTCTAAGTTCTTTTTCTCCTCTGACTTTACATCTTTTGCCGCTTTCATCACAATCGCCTCTGCTAGGTTCTTTTTCTCCTGTGACTTTACATCCTTTTCCACATGCAAGTCCCCATTGTTTAATATCTTGATGAAGTCAACAGACTTAGCCACCTGATGAAAATTTAACCTCAATAGCAGTTCAAATGGTATACCTCAAAAAGGAGGAGGGGAAGACCCAAACCCAGTAAACCAGCTTTTTCATGTTTAATGATGGAAAATAATGAAAAAAATAATGACGGCTTTTCTTCCTAATCTTACCATGGGATCTGGATAGAAGAAGTCAACTCCACTCAATTCTTCCTCTTTTTTAACTGAAGCTTCATTTAGACCCAGCGTAAATGTCCCATTGATCGGTGACAAGTCTGGTGAATGAGGTGGACTGATGAGGGACACCCGGAGTTTGTTCTCTTCTACGTACCTGCCTTCATCCCTTGCAAACTGATAGACACACAAATGAGAAAGCAACAAAATAATAAAATTCGGGCTCTGCGGAAAGAATTACCCGTACCATGGCAGATGTGATGTCCTCGTCTGTTGTACCAGGAGGAACAACAGTTCCTTGGATTAAGAACTTGTCTTTGCATATCATATCTGCGGGAGCAGTACGTTGAGCTTGCATTTTAACTACAATTGACACGACATACACGGTAAGAAACTCGGCATTACGACTGAAATGCCAAATATCAATCTCAGTGGTCTAATATGGTCTTGGTTTTATTTACTGACCAGTACAGCATGATAATCCTCACCAAAACAAAAAGGAGCCAAAGAACTGAACATGTCCGATATGCTACGTCACTAACATATTCTGCTCATTTCTGTTCCGCAAGAATGCAAAATATTTGTATGTATGATTTGAATTTCTAAGCAATGTGAAAAGAAACAGGTGAAATGAAAATTAGCATCAATGAAAATCCTGTTGATATATCTGTGATTTTAATACTCAATCCTCTCCACCGTCCAACTCACAATTTCTATTGGAGGAGAGAACCCCACATCTTTAATCATAGATCAAATGTTTCAAATAGTAAACATTTGATTATTCGTTCTCCATAATCATGGCATTTCAACAATTAAAATCGTAAACTTGGAAACTCCTAATAACTTCTTGTGTGTGCTTGACTCAGAGACCAATATACCCATCCTTACCTAAAACTCAGGCATTACAGCAAGACGACCAGACATATACACCGGTTTCACAGTAAATGTCAATAAGATGGCATACCATTGAAATTGCATGAAGATTCCGGGGCAATAACTCCAGCATTTGGTTGAACACAGTATTTCTTTGGAGATGTAGTTTTGACCTGCCACAGTAGTAGTTTCCAGTTTCAGATTACTTGATATTCATATTTTGAATCCTGGCAATATTAAGCTACCAAAACACTGTCAAATGATAGGTTATTTTACCTTAAAAGCGACATATTGGTGAGAATGATTCACGAGTCGGATGGTACACGTGCTTTGCCTCTTCAGCTCAACTAGCAACGACAGAAATAGATAAGCAGTAATTAGTTCACGTTCCTCGACTTTGTGCAGGTTAACTTCAAAAAGCATGAGAAGAAAAAGAAGAGGCAAAGCAGTGACCAAATAATCTCGATGCAAAAATCACGATAGAGGATACCAAACATCGACAATTTCAGAAGCATACGTGTGGAATAAAAGGTTTGCTACTTTTGGCGAAATCCTTCAATATTACAAGTACTGTTCCCACTGTATATTCCCCCCTAAGCAGATTTATAGGAAGAAGCTAGCGTCGTGTATCTAATTCCCAGAGCCTTACATATAAATTTGAGTTCACGAGGCTGAATGTCCAGAAGCTGCTTCTCCATGTGCTCTCAGAGAATCCAGATTCACAACAACTCTTCTTAGCATCAAGAGCCACCAATGGATTCCCCCGATCTCCTCCTCTGCAAATCGAGAATTTAAAATTGCGAATAAGATCCCGCCATGGATTAAACAATGGAAAACTCGAAAAGGCCATCGACAAATGAAAACATCAGATAATCACGCATGAGAACCGAGATCAGAACAGCGCAGATAGAAGGACAGGTTCATCTCTTTTCGACTGCCTAATCCGTAGGAACAAAAAGGAGCTCCGTTATTCCTCGATCATTTCCAGAACCGAGATCACCATGGACGCAACAAAAGGCTATAAAACAAAAAGGTCGCGACTTCAGTAACGAATCGATCCTAACTCAGAACAACCGTCCCAGGCATGCCATCAGCGCTGTCGTCAACTTCCACGGTTAAAAATCTACAATCCAGAAAACTCAAGAAACAAAATACACAGTCCCCATGCGAATTCGAAAAGCACAATCGGAGGACGACGAGCACCAGTACCGACAAACCGCGAAGCAAATAAAGCGAGCTCAAATAAAGAGCCCGGCAGTCAACGCTCAAAGAAGACTCCGTACAAACGACTAAAGGCGAAGAAAACGCGTTCACCAGCGAGAAGAATCGGAACAGCCCGAACTCGAAGTCGACCGCTTCGAAAACCGAGCCGAGACAGAATCGCCGCACGAATCTCGGATCAAGCCGCGTCCAACTCGGATTCCGACTCGCCTCGAACTCAGCCGGCTCGACAGAGCTCCCGATCCCCGCGCGATCACGAGCCGGGGAAAAAAAGAAAAAAATTTCCAAACGGAAACCCGGCGGATTACGGGGCCATCCGGCTCGAACTCGCGGCGAGGCGCGGGAAAGACGACCGGCGGCCGGCCGACGGACGGAGGCGTTGCCTCGCGCTGCCTCGCGTTGCAGCGGCGACGAGGCGGCGGAAGAAGGACTCGAGAAACGCGGACGTGGGAGCGGACGAGAGGGAGGGAGGGAGGGAGGGCGTGGGATTTAAGGCGAGAGGGAGGAGGAGTAGCGTGAGCTTGCCGTTTTCTCTTCTTCCGCCGCGGGGGTGGGGGGAGGAGGATGACGTCAGGCTTCGGTTGGTGCGAGCCGCTGCGCAGGGAGCGAGGAAACCGAGAAAATCCACAGGTGCGAGCCTCGACGGAGAGAGAGAGAGAGAGAGAGAGAAGTTGGTGATCGCTGACGTTGAAGAGAGGAGAGAGAAAGGGGAGACTGCGGGAAATGGGAAGTGGAAGGCAAGTAATGAAGACGGGGCAGATTTTTTTTTTTTTTTTTTTTTCCGGTCCGATTTGCTGAGGGCGGTTGTACCGGTCGCCGGCCGGTCGGTGGGTTTAGATCCGATTTATGTTGTGTTTGACCACTAAGAAACCAATAAATATTCTCATTTCTTGGATTTTTCAAGAGGGGGCAAATCGACGCAAATGGCTCGCGGAGCTCAATATACAATATAGTTCTTTAAACTTTAAGCTCAACGTGCAACGCTGTTCTTAAACTTTTGATCTGCACGACGTGGTCCTTGAACTTTTTATATACGTTCGATGTTGTACCTGGACGGCATGAAAATGCACGAATTTGTCATTGCATTAAATCAAGTCAAGCATTTTCAATATCGCTCAAATAACTGACCAAAGGTTCTTGAATTACATTTAATAAATCGAAAGTTCAAAGACATTATTACATACTAAGATAGAGTTCCGGAACCGTATTAAACAGATTAAAAGTTCATGACCGATGTTGTGATCGGGAGTCAAAGTCAAGATGCTTGATTTCTAGTTGAGAGAGCAAAATTCGAAATGCCATCCTCCATTGCGACTCTATGTTTCCGTTTATTTCAGTTATATATTTTTCTTTGATATTAATTTGTTGAGGGCGGGACGACACACGTTCCCTTTTGTTTTTCTGGGGACCAAAATCGGATGCGACGTTTGGGTGATGAGCGGGACCGTCGCTTCTAGAATTCGCGATTTGGGACACGCCGGAATTGAAATGGAGGGAGGGATTTTTCTCGGCAATTTTTCTCGAGATGATCTTCTTTGAAATTAACGTCTTTGAAGATGAATAGACCGGACGCGATGAACAGGAGTGTGTACGGGAAAAATCGAATTTTCGTTCTCTTCTGGAAACCGCCCGAATTTGACCATATCCCATCTCCCACGTTCTTCGTTTTGTCAAAGGCGTCACATCGGTGGAGTCTCGATTTTGGATAGCTTTAAGTTTTTTCTTTTTCTTTTTTAAGTAAAAATTATAATACCATTAAAGCCATCTCAAATTTAGTCCAAATTCTGGGACATAAAATTTCGAGAGTATATTCACCCGAGTAGGGAAGAAAAACATTTATCTAAGAATTAAGGGGACCATTGAGGAGAGATATATTCCCCGTCACTTTTTTAGAAGTGATTATCGTTGGGTAAAAAAGTATAATAGCCTCTCACACCTGAAGTGAGATGATGAAACATTTCGATACTTGTGTGCGTCGCATAATGTCTTATACCCAACTGGTCGACTAGTCAATTATATGATACTATGTAGAGGATCATAATACCATTAAAGATATCTCGAATTAATACCTCACGGTGCATTAGTCAAAAAATTAATTTTCATCTCATAAAAAATCCCAAACCAGAACTAGATATACCATTTTGCTGAAATGTATACGCATTGACATGTATGGATTTTTTATGTGTTATTCTTTGCAATGGACTCTTTGCCACTTCATGTCAATTTGGTTTTTTTGCAAGACTAAGGCGAATGTGCTGTGGGCATTGATTTAGGATTTTAATGTTATTACTTCGGAAAATAATCATCGCATCTAATCTCGAGCTTGATCTCGATAATTAAAAATATTTAAAGCCAATTGGGAGGTCATTGTATGACTCTAATTCGTGTCATTAGGCAGAAAATCACCTCTCATTTTAGGTCACCGTGCAATAAAGAACCATATCATACGTGCTGAATAAACAATATGCGAGAGACCTCATTTATAGACTTTTTGGATCATAATGACATGAAGGGTTAACGAGTTTTGATAGAATCCCTTTTCATACGGAATATCAAATGTGACCACGATAGACATGATTAAGAATAACTGAGACTTGACTCTTTGTTCCTTAAAGCGACTGCAATTAATGGGAATTGATCGATCTCTTGATAGACCCGTAAAGGGACTGCAATCAATTTGAAGGTCAAAAGATCATTGGACCATGGAAGAATGGAAGCTTCCTTTTTATGCATGAAGGTGCCCACCTATATATAAATGTTTATTTATTTATTTTGGAGGATCTGATTGAATGAGATAACAACTCGACTGTATTCACGAAATCTCCATTTATTTCGTGAAAATTGAATGACGTGAAAAGCATTTTCTAAAGAGTGATCACTTACATTGTCTATAGATAATTGAATGATATTTTCACCGTTAATTTATATGATAATAAGTATATTTTTATCGACTAATTATTTCATATAATAAAAGTGAATAATTTTTAAAAAAAATATATATATATATTTTTCTAAATATTTATTATTCCTAAAACAAATGGAACGTGACGGCACTTTCGAGCTCGAAGCCCACTTTGGATGATTATCAATTATTGGGAAAATAATTAGGAACACGTGCACAGTGCCCTGCTGCTACATTTCCCGCGGGACTAAAGCTTTTAAAAAATAACAATATATTTTTTTATTTGTTTTATTGATTATAGACGTGTCCCACTCATTTGAAATCTTTATTATTATTATTTCGTGAATATGCGGTCGTGCGTTGTCCCCCAGTAAATGTCACTTTTTACGAATGTGGCCCCCAACTTTTTTAATTTTTTGTTCTCTTGCGCTTGGCAAATCACCTTTTTGGCGAGGCTCTTTTTCTTAAACAATGTCGTGAAGATCGACTTTTCTCTTCCCACGATGAGGACGGTGGAAAGACCCCTTTGTTCCGATTTCGGAATTTTCCTTCTCCCGAAAAAAGTGAGATCAAATAGGACAACTTTTGGCCGTTTACTAAAATATAATTAATTTATTGTATTTATAGCGTGAAACTCACTCTTCGAAAATACCATTAAAGAACAATTACATGCAGATTAAGAGAAAATACACTGCAATTTCAATGGATTATATATATAATTACAAGAGAGAGAGAGAGTCTAATGGATAATGTAGATTGGTCATTGCCACGGTATCATATGCCATTGTTTTAGTCAATAATATAATGCAATGCTGATTTTGACGAGTCTAACGTATTATGTGGATCGGTTATTATCGCGGTATCATACGGTTGTTTTCATTTGTCTTTTTCTAGTGCAATGTCGATTGTGACGAGTTTAAAGCATGCGTGTCGGTTAATAAATTAGTGCGATCCCGGTTTTGATGCGAGATCAAGGCACGTCCCGACAAAAAAAAAAAAAAACAAAAACAAAAACAAAGAAGACATAACGTGTGGAATCCACGAAAAGGACGCGAAACCAACCATTTGTTAATGCGGACGAGTTGGGAGGGAGGCAGGAGGAAGCAAGCAAGCAAAATCGAAGAGAAATGGGCCATCCGTTCCGGGAAAAAAACCCACCTTCCCAAGCTATCATCATCCCAGCTCAACTGCCGTTCTCGCCTAATCAATGGCGGCATGGCTTAGGCCTTCTCTGGCCACAAATCTTTCCCCGCTCGAAAGCGACATGCCATCCAAAAGGCACACCTCCCTCTATCTCGACCCCGACCTCGACCTCGACCTCGGCCTCGTGCTGCTGAGGAATAGAGGTCCGAGGTTATGCTCGTTCTCACTTTCGGTAATGAAATGTTGGTCGGGAATTTGAATGTATGCTCGAGATGCGGATGCGTATACATGGTTGCAAGTAAGTTAGTGACCTACCACGGTTCGTTGCTCGACTCCTTTCGACATGACGACTCTCATGTTCGATGGGCTTGTCTAGGAAGCACATCCGGGGTGAGGTGATGCGACGGGGTCGACGGTAATTGTTCGTTTTTCCAGACACGACCGCTGCTGTACCTTTCGATGCCGGCAAGAAGAGAACAAAGCAAGACTTGATTACCTCGGCGACAGCGTGCATCATCGATGCCGCGTCAAAATTGACCTAGGATGTCGTTGGTGCGCTAAAGAACACTTCTTTGGTGAGCTCCATTTCTTTCCACCGCATGTGTAGGCCCGTGACGTCGGCTTTTGGTTACTTCTTTCGTGGGCTTTTTGCGGCCCATGAAATGGAATGGCCGGCTACTCGTGGGCCCACGTACTCCCAAGGCCCGCTCATCAATAGTGGGCCAGCGGCCCAATCAAACCAACTATGACATGCTGGCTCCCGTCAACTTCATCACTTTGGGTTTGGTTTAAGCCCCGGGTCGCTATAAATGATATTAGAGTACGGACGTCAAATGAAATATTACACGATTTGATCGAATGATGACTAGGGATGATTTTTACAATGATTCAGCATAGCCATCCAATTTGTTTGTATTCGATGGGGGTGAATATCGAATCTGTGTTGTATGCTTAATCCCTAGAATCGAGCACATAATTATGACATGAGAGTATAGTCATCACATATGAAATTGGCACATTTTTTCCATCTAACCATGCCCCTGACTAAAAAAGGTACTCATATGATGTTTTTCATTTTTGCCAATGCTCGCTGTGACAAAAGAAAAATCGATACATGATAGACACTGGTATTTGGCGCAATTTTTATTTTTGGAAAAAGGATATGATGTGGTATATGATGTTTCCACTCAAAGTCTTGTCTTGTCGTAATATGGAGGATAAATGATACAAATGGCCGGTAAATTCTATCCCAAGAAAAATGTAGCCTTTGAAATTTAGATTGATATATAGCGTTGTCCCTGAACTTTTAATTTATTCAATGTGGTCTTTAAACTTTTGATAGGTATTCAATTTATTTGCTCGATTACATGAATTTACGGACCAAATGTTTAACAACATTCAACATTTTAAGGACAGTGTACCAAATTAAACAAATACCAAAAGTCTATAATTACATAGAATAATTAAAAGTTTAAGGATGGTATAATTAAAGTTGATGGGTCGTGTCATTGTCCTTGATATGGAAAAGCGTCGGACACACACGTCAATCAAATACGTCCCGGGCCCTCGAAATCAGGGAATGTCCCACGCGGGACCCGTCAATATCAAGGGCCCCGATGCGTCAGGGGCTCACGTGGCACCGCATCGCTCCGCCAAATTTTCTCCTCCAGCACAAATGGCGCCATCCGCGGCGGGGCGGGAGGGAAACCGCTGGGCCCCATCTTCGCGCCCGTTAAAACGGCTCGTCGCCACGCCACGGCCTTCTTCGTCTTCGTCTTCCATTTCAGTTCAGCTTTTTTCCCCCCCTCGACGATAGGATCTTCGTTTTCCGATCCCGCTTTAACCGGGCGAAACCCGGCGGATTCTCAGACGATCGAGATGATTAGGATCGTCGTTCTGCCGATCGCGTCCTCGTCGAAATCGGCATTCTCGCCGCCGCGTTCGCGGATTGCGTAAGCGAGAAGGTGGCTTCCCGCTCTGTTTTGGCCGTCGGTTCCGAGCGTTTCCTGACGATTTCTTGCTATTTCGCGACGTTCGCGAGCGAGAACTGCGTGCATGATCCGCTGTTCGAGTCATTCGATGCGTAATTGAGTCGAGTTTTCCTTCTGTGTGACCGATTCGTTCGATCTAGATGGACCGGATGAGGCCTATGTACGTCAGGCAGCAGAGCAACCCCGGGACGCCGCCGGGAGGGTCGGCGTCCCCGACCAGGTCGCCGCTCCACCGGCACGCGCGGTCGGGCTCCACGGGGTACATGAAGAAGGCGCAGACGAAAGCCGCCGCCCAGAGGCTGGCCCAGGTGATGGCGCATCAGCTCGGCGACGACGAGGATGACGAGGATGACGACCTCTCGTATGAGTACACTCCGGCCAGCGGCGCTGGAAGCATCGGGCTGGCCGGCGGACGTGCTCCACGGGGTCGCTCGCCGATGGTATTCACTTGGCTGGACTATTTATGTCGATTGGAATTCGATATTCGTTGTAGTTTTCCAGCTGTTCGAGCGCAGTTCTTAACTTTTCTTCAAATGGTACTTAGATCATGAAATTAATCTTCGAAGAAGTCGAGTAATGGGTCGGTTAGTATATTGAATGAGTTCATCACAGAAAATGAAGGTGCATTGAATTAGCATAGTTTGGAGGTCAAGCATACTAACTGCAGTAAGGGATGTGCTGGCTCGGCTCGCTTATCTGGATTATATGTTTCGATATCTCGTTTTTGTGTTGCGTATTTTCGGTGTCGTTGCTCACTTTCGACTGTTTGTGATTGGTGTCAGTCAGTTCGTCCCCATGTAGAGCAACCACATTCAGCACGCTCATCAGCAATTGGGCGACCGTCGCCTCCCGTGAACTCTGTCGTTCAACCGTCATTGGCTCGGATATCGACTCCTACTCGGTCGGCTCAATCTGCTGCTGCTGCTGAACAATCTCAACCGAGCCGCACAGTGGTGGTTGGCAGGTCCCCTCAGTCCGCTAACGCAGAGCAACCATCATTGGCTCGTATATCAACTCCAACTCAATCATTTCATTCTGCCGCTGCTGCCGAACAATCTCAAACTACTCGGGCCGTGGTGGCGGGCAGGTTGCCCCAGTCAGCTAACACAGAACAACCATCATTGTTTCATATATCGACTCCCTCTCAATCATTTCATTCTGCTGCCGCCGAACAATCTCTTCCCGCTCGTTCGGTGGTGGTGACGAGCAGGCCATCTCAGTCAACTAATCCAGAACAACCTCCATCCGCTCGTTCAACATCAGGTAGCCGTCCATTTTTAGGAGTTAAAACAGTGACTATGGTGCCTGCTAGTGTCCCGATATCTTTAAAGCCATCCTCCTCTGCCATTCCAACTGAGACTCCAGTTGAACATCGCAGAGACAAAAGGTATTACTCCAATCCTCGCTAGCAAATTTAGCCACTTAGAAAGCTTTGTTACCGTTTCCTTCCTCATTAATCAGAGATCAAACTTGAGGTCAACACGAGTTTTCTCAAATGTTTCATTGACGAAAGAACTTTTATTTGTTCGGGGTACCCTTGTTTGGCTTTTGGAAGCACAGGCATTGCGATGTAAGCAACCGCACATTGGGATTGGGAAACTGGAAACAACTGTGCATTGAAATATTTCTCGCCGTCAACTGAGAACAATTTTTGACATGTGAACAAAAAGAATACCTTAACTACTTGTTGCCCAATTTGCTGTGTTGCTGTGATATTGTTGCTCTATGTTTGTGCTTCTATTAATTGAAAGTTCTTGTGGTACTTTTATTAGTGGGTTTTAGGGACTATTAAGAAGATATTTGTTCTTCATTGTTTATGTTGTTTTATATAGTTCATAAGCCAAATGGCTGATTTCTTTTGATTTCATCCTATCAGCAGATTGTCTGTGGATTGGGATAACATGAGCACAAAAGAGACTAGCAATCAGCGATCTGCTTCTGCTTTACAAGATGAGGTAAGGACGTATTATGGGTTGCACATAAACCAAGGCAGAATGCAATTGTTTAACACATCCCGGCTATACTAGAATATCAATATGCTTGTCTCGTTTGTTTCTCCAGCTTGATATGCTACAAGAAGAGAATGACAGCTTACTTGAAAAGGTAATGTTGCTTCTTCCTTTTCCCCCTATCGACTTATCATTTTAGGACTGAGTAAATTAAGGTAATTTAGAGAGTAAAGTTAATGGAAACAATACTAGTTATCAGGCATAATTTCAAGATGCTGCAGTGCCATTAAGTTCGAAATATTAAAATGGTAGATCTATTCATGCAGTATCTTTAAGTACAATTTCAGCCATCATCAAGTTGTAAGTACTTTAGGACTACAATAAATATCCATGTGGTCGTAGTTCTATTCTTTATTTATTTCTACTAGCTCCATCTTGATAGTAGATACTTGCTCTTGCCAGCTTCAACTTGCAGAAGAGAGGTGTGACGAAGCAGAGGCTAAAGCTTGGCAGCTTGAGAAGCAGGTGGGGTACTTTGTTCACTCTATTTTGTGTATTGTCAATGACCTCTCGTATATATCTTATGGGATCTCTTTTCTCAGATTTCTTCTCTAGGTGAAGGGGTAAATTTGGAAGCTCGTCTTTTGAGCAGGCAAGCTTGTCATTGTCTTCAGAGTTGTTCTTGATGATGCCAAGTTTTGTGCTCTCTAACATTTTATTCTTGATAGCTCTTCAGAAAGGAAGCAGCCTTGCGGCAAAGGGAGGTCTGTTTTCTACCTTGCTTAGCTTTTCAAGTACTTATATATGGGACCTTTTCTTTGTTTTAGGGGCACCACTCCTGAAGATGGATAATATTGCATGTTGCCACGTGGATCAATATAGATTGTCCCAGGCATGATTATGCTTCCTAAAGCAGAGTTTGCGCCATTTCATTATTTTAGAGACTCTTTGTCTATGGGGAAGACATGTCAGGACATACAGACGAATAATATCAATGCAGAAACGTAAACGAAGCAAGCGAAAGGAAGCTAAGAAGATGGAGAGATATTCTAGACCAAGATTACTAAGATAATTGAATCTTCAATTTTGCTTCATTTTATACGAGTGTCACTTTGCCATGAAGAAATCCAGGCTGGGGGGCAGGGGGTGCAAGAACAAAAAGATCTACTTATGGAACATTAAGAGGTACTCTGACAATATGTAGGGCAACCCTGTATAGAATGTTCTAACTCTGCTGTGTGAACTCTCCGCCAGGTAAATAGAGGAAGAGCAATTGTAGGGATTAGATCGTAATAGTCAGACATAGGCATTTGTTTACTCAACGCTAGAACTAGAAACTACATGCCGATCCTTCGCTTGATCAACAACACTTAGAATTTTATGGCTTGGCATGTGGATGAATGCGGATGCAGCACTTGTTATTTTTTGTTTAGTTTTCAAAATCTTGCAAAATATTATCTCAGTAATGAATCATTCAGTTTGTACATGAGGGGGCTTCTTCTTTTTTTTTTTGGGAGGGGGACGGGGAGGACCAGAGCCTTCATTAACCAGTACTGAAATTTTTGTAGGCTGCTCTAAGAGATGCAGGACAGACTCAAGGAGGGAAAACAGAAGAGATTGCTGCTCTTCAAATTGAAGCTGAGGTATTCTCAACTTCCAATATACATGCTACATGTTAGTTACTCCTAGTTCTTGGAGTAAAGTGATGAACTTACTGACATTGTTATGTGATGAATCGTGAGTAGATAGCAAGGGATGAGGCAACATCTGCATGGGAGAAGCTTCATGACGTTCATACAATTTCTCAAAGGACCATACTGACCCAAGAAGAAATGGTTGTTAAATCAAGCATTTTTCATGTGTTTTATATTATTCATCCAACTAAAATATCCCGCTAATTGTCATCTTAGGAGGAAGTGGTCCTAAAGAGATGTTGGCTTGCTCGGTACTGGAGTCTATGTATTAAATACGGTAAGTCATTCTCGTAACTCGAGAACATACCACTTTTTACATTATAATTGGATAGTTTGAATCATTTATACTTATTTGTAGCAGAGGTGCAACTACTCATATTTGTCAAGTCATGTAAAACACTCTGTTAAATGGAATTTCTGGACTCCTTGCATGTGTGTGTGTGTTCTGAACCGCTTCATCCTGCTAGGATTAGGGGTGATCGGGTCCAGGGTGGGTAGGGTCTAGACCTGGACCCTGTACCCGACCCTGTTATAACCGGTTCCTCTTTTCTGGACCCTATACCCGACCCTGTTTGTATTTGACCCTGTACCCGACCCACCCTGTTTTTCCGATCTGGTTCCAGGGTCAACCCTGTTTCCATTGGAACCTGTTTTGCAATCTTCTGATATCCTATACGACTTTGAATTTTATATTAATAAGCAAGAAAATAACGTAATCCTCCTAATTTATATTGAAACATTAAGCACTGGTAATAAATTAATATATGAACATTTGGAATAAACGAAAAATTAAAGATCCACAGGGCTAATTATATTAAATAAAATCATAAGGCAAAGAATTAAAATCAAACATGGGTCTAATATTAGTCTTATTCCCACAACTACTACATGAAGCTACTCATTTATTCAAGCATAACTCTTTATACAAAAGAGAAATTAGGCGAGCCAATCCATGTGATACACAAGAATTTGGTGGCGACAAACACCGTCCGTCCATCAGACGGTGCGAGAGGGAGCCGGTGAGGGAGGGAAGCAAGTGAGGAAGATGAATGACAAAGGAGAAGTTCCATGCATGTTTGAGAGAGCCAAGAGGAAAAATATCATGTGATTGCGAGAGTAAAAATAGAAATCAGAAGAAAAAAAAAATGTTTCGAACCTCTACTTACAAAACCGGTCCAGGAACCGGTTTCCGGGTGGGTAATCACTCGGACCCTGTTCCCGGACCGGTTTAAACCGGTTCCGAATTTTGGGAACCTGTTCCCGAACCAGTTTCAATGGGAACCGGTTCCCGACCCTGTTTTCCAGGTGGGCCGGTCCGAGAACAGGGTATACCCGGTCCGGTTGCACACCCCTAGCCTAGGATGATTGATGAAGCTATGAGTCTATGACACTCTCTGTGAGCATGCCAGAGGCAACTCTGCTAAAAGGGAACACAAATACTACTCATAAAATAAAAGAGAGCTTATCAGTCTGATTATCTCATGCCTTCCATGGAGAAGGCACATAGAAACACCAAAAATGTGACAAGTACACGAGGAGAGGATACTGCTTTTGCGTTCCTCGTAGGTGTGCGAAGTACTTTTCTATCCATATCGTTGAACCAGGAGCTATCAATATATTTCGGTTAGTGCCTACATACGATGGAAGCTGTTGCTTCCATTGTTCTTTCTAGTAGAGAACATGATCTTATTATCTGATTAGAGTTCTTTGATGTCCAACAGTGAGAGTTTGAGAATAATTTTTTTACGGATTGTGTATATTTTTGTGCAGATAGAAATATTCTCTGACGATCTTATTAATGACCAAAGAAAAGATTGACACTGGAAAAGTCTGATTGTTTGTTAAAGTGTCTATAACATTATTATAGTTGCCTTCGCATGGCTTTCACAGACTTGCCCTAGAAAGACGGCAGAAATTCCTAAAAGCTTCAATGTCTCCTTAAAATCTTATGGCAGGTATCCATGCAGAAATCGCTGAAGCAAAGCACGAACACTGGTCATCCCTTGCCCCTTCTCCAATGGAAGTTGTACTAGCTGCAGGGCAAAAAGCTAAAGAAGAGAATACATATAGTAAACCCTTTTTTTTTCTCAGTACTAGTTCTTTTTACCCCTCACTATACTGAGAAAGTCACATATAATGGATTGACTTTCTTGCTGACATGGTATCAACTTGTGCTTTTAATTGAGCAGTTTATGACAATATGAATGAAAGAGACAGATTTCCACGAGATAAAAACGAGCACTCTGGAGAGCTGAATATTGAGAGCATGCTTTTAGTTGAGAAAGGTTTGCGGGAACTAGCTTCATTGAAGGTTTCTATCATATCCTCTTCATGTCATCCGATTTCTTTTAAATGAAGAGTGAAGTCATGCATTCAGCTGGATGGCATGAATTGTTCTATCCGTTGGAACTTTTTTTAATGCATATCTGCATGCAATGTTGGAATACAGTGTCACTGCAGTTCTATCGGATAACTTCACCTGAGGTGAATATGCTATCTTTGAACAATGAACAAAAAAATCAAAAGCGATTCACTTTCTTACTTATTAAGTATGTGAATACCTCCGGGCTCAAACTTTTTCACGGGTTACTGTTGTAACACAGGACACAATTTAAGCTTCAACCATGGTTAAATGATGCTAATGAGATTTCACATGTAGCACCCAAGACAAAGGACACTAAAAGTCCAACTATATTATTTTATAATCTCAAGAAAAAGGTGAATGAGTTGGAACTGCCGCTAATGATGTCTTGGCTTGTAAGATGCACATAGAGGTAGATGAGGTCCTCACATTAAAAAATAAAAAAAAGTTTCATCAGTGCTACTTCTATTGGTTTGCATAGAGGTGATAGATATGGGTATGGGCCTAGTTCCTTTTCAACATTGTTGGGAATTAAGATGCACATACTGTTAGTTATGGACTAAACTTTTTAGTGATTAACAGGCTAGTCATTGATGACAAAGTGAAATCCCTGTTAAAATTTCTCCTCAATTCCTTCATATCACTGTTAAAATTTAAAATAAATGAAAGATTTGCGGCCACATGTGGACATTTTCTAAGGAAAATGAGGAAGTACTCTAATTACGACAAAGGGAATTGTTGTTAAAAGTTGTTGACAGATAAGCTCTTGTTTCTTGTTTAGTGACTCTAAATGGAAAATCAGTTTCTGGAGAAAAGAAGGAAGAAAAGAAGATTTTTCCAACTTTTCAACTAGCTCTATAGGTTGGTTATTGTGCATGTTGCCCATATTTTATGTCTTGCAAATAGGCAACTTATCCTTCATTGGACCTTCCATGAGACTTTGTTGAGTTGTTCCTCAAGATGCACAAGCAAATAGCAACAAATCTTCACTGACAAGTAAATGTTTGTCAAAGTTCTAATTAAGAGAAGACAATCTATCTATGATCTATAGCCTCAAGGTAACAGGATTCAAACATCGAATTGAGTTTCTTTGTTCTTGATAGCATATGAGTAAAATGATCCGTATATCTAGATGACATCTCGATTGTTATTTTTCATCATGGCTATATGCAAGATCATCAGTGTGGATTTGCTCTTTTATAAGTTTCAAAAGGAATGTATTCCACATGTTGATATGTTTCAGCGAGGAACATGACCTTTCAGATCTTTGTTTCATTTTATAAATTCATGTAAAATGTAATCCTTCCACTATGCATTGGAGCTAAAGCTATTCTTTCGAAAGGTGGAGGATGCAATTTTGCTTGCAATGGCTCAGCAGCGACGTAAAAGCATTCTCAAATCTGGTGATGCAGGTATGAGGTTACAGTTCAATTACCCAGATTTCCATCTTGCTCGTAGACTTTTGTGTACTTACCAATTCACTTAGTTCACGAGTTAATTTGCTTGGAGTCCCAATAAGCTGGGGATCATATTCTTGGACTGAAATCATTCCTTTTGAGCTCTGAAAGCAATTTTTGCTCTTCTCGTCTTTCCATGTTGCTAAATGTTTAGGGTTATGGCTATTCATATATCCTTTCTTTCTCTAATTAGGTGTATATGACTTGAAGTTGCCAATTGAGGGACAGACAGAAGTATTTGGTAAGTATTGTATCCTACAAAATATTAAATATGACATTGCTTCTCAGCATACTAACAGCCATGTGAATGTGGAATGATTTGTAAGCTTTACCACTGTGTTATATGCTTGGTTTCTGAGAATAGACGGATGGTAAATACGATAGGTGTCTTGAGTAAAAGTTAAAACGCAAGTGAAAGTTGGAGCTTTTGCGTTGACTTGGAATGAATGCTTAAACAACTAAATAATCCAGTGAACTTATATATCCTCTCTCTCTCCTCCTCCACCCCCTCCCCCACATCTGTGGTCAAACCAATTTAGGACAACTTTGGGTAATACTTCACCTAATTCCTTTCCCTCCTTATGGAAAAGCAATTGACCATATGAAAGTTCGCTACAACTCTCTTTCCTTGAATGGTTTTGTATCTTGTTTCAGAATAAATGTTTGATCATGATATAGATTAATTCCAGAAGAGAAAAACATTAAGGCACAGTACTTTGCAGATTTAAATAGCCTCTGGAATTTCATGCTCACTTGACATGAAATTTTGTCCCAATGCTCAATATGTTGTTTCAATCTTAATCCTTAAACTTTGGGTATCAAGTGTTTGCTAAAGTTCAAATACTCAAGATCTTCCCCTTTAAGTTTTCGTCTAGGTCTCTCTCCTTCCCTTTCCTCTATTCCAATAAATTTTTGTCGCAATCACAGAAATCGAATGAGCCCACTTCACATTGTGGGTAATAGGTTGTTTGTTGTTTCTTTTTCGCAGCATAAAAATTATTTATGGAAATGAATTTCTAACTTTAGGTTTGACGGAATATGCTTGATTGAAATATCAAAAACGTATCAGATGTCTCATCCATGCTGCGGGAATATTTGACGATACCTATTTCCATTATCATCAGTTCCATTTTTCCATATTCATTTTATCTTCTTTTCCTAATTTCTCTTCTTTCCGGATGATATGTGTTGTTTGTAAGTTCTTGGATTTATAGCACTCTCTGACATGTGGGCAAATTTCTAACGAAGCAACCATACATGCAGAACTGAGCAAAGAGGAATCTGAAGATGTGCTTTTCAAGCAGGTAGGTTCGGAGTTGTTTTTGCGGTAAGCTTAGAAGCTAATCAATAAATAGGCATTCCCTTCTCCATGGATGAAGATAATGGACAGACTTCCTTTCTATTTCTTTCTCTGGCTGTTTGGCCGTCTATGACTCTATATTGGAAGAGACACCCTTGGCATTTCTTGAGGGCCCTCCTAGTGCTTTGTGTGTACAAGTGTGCTGATGGAGAGGAGTGAACCGTAGGGACCAAATATGCTTGTAGGATGATATGATCATTAATTGTTAAAAATCAATCTGCACTACCTATTCGATGAATAGTAGAACTGGAATTCAAAATAGTTTATTTGGTCATATCAATGCTCAAACATCATAAAATGAAAATTCGTGAGTAGTTGCCTTACTAGGTGGATGCATGTTCACAATCTGAACTTCCTACACAAACTTAGAGAGCAAAAGTAAGATCATTCGTCGGCATTTTGAGCATTACTTATTGTAGTCTATATGCTTTTAACATCGCTATACCAAAGTTGCACCCACCACAACACTTCTTATATATCTGACCGTGTGGCGGGCCTGTGGCAGGCATGGCTGACATACTTCTGGAGACGAGCAAAAAACCATGGGCTGGAAATAGATGTAGCAGATGAGAGACTGCAATTCCTTATCAACCAAAGCACTCGGTCACCTACGTCACAAGACTCGGTCGAAGGTACTTCCTCTCACTCCCTCTCTCCATGAGAATCCCACCAAAAGAAGGTCAAGAAATGAAAAGAGTCTAGTTTTAGCTTAATAAATTGCATCATGGCAATTCCCCTTGTAAGGTTTAGTCTCGCACCAATAAATTGCCATTGCGTTGGATCCACCTTGAATTTAAGTTGCATTTTAATCTTTCGGGAAAGGATCCTTTGGTTTCTTCACAGCTTCGCCTTTTTGCTGCAATGCTGACACTACTCTGTCAATGCTCCAGATTGGATATGTCATTCATTAAATTAAAGCCGATGTTGGAAAATTGTCTTGCGGATGAGCATTTTCTTTCAATTTCTACCAACCCTCCTGAACAAGCTTTGAAATAGAAACCGATGCTAGGTTGTTCCGGGTCAGGCTAGCTTTTACCATTCAGGGTACTGATGAAACAAATATCGTCTGCACATATGAAGTTGTGGGAGACTTTATGTTACCGTCGTGCCGGACTTGATTTGCTCCTTGTGTTTGCTTGCTCTCTCATTTCTTTATGTTACACACTGATTCATCTCCATTTTGCTTTAATATTTCAGTCGAGCGAGGTCTCATTGAGCTAAGGAAGCTCGGCATCGAGGACCAGCTGTGGGAAGATTCGCACAAAGGATCCGCGCTGGACAACGGCAGTGTCAGAGCAGAAAATGACGCCTGACGTTCTACCGCCGACAAATTCACTCTTTTCAGTCGCATCCCCCATCAGAGATATTCAAGGAAAGCCATCGATCAAACCACATGGATTCTCGAGAAAGAATCCGGATCTCCTCCATTTTCCTTGTGTAGATTCGCGCCATGTACCAAGGACGATCCCGAGCGAGCTTACTATAAAATTATCGAACAACACATTAATTGCCGTGCGTCAAAGCTAGACGTGCATTTCCAATGTCTTTTTCAATTTCCCCCGGTGCGCGTTTTACCTCGGATGGAGTCATCTCGAAAGCTTGTGCGATCATGTCCGAGTCGGAATTTTTGATCCCGCTGCCGCACAAAGTTCGAACAAAGCTGTCGATTTGCGTTCGGTCCCCTTTCAGAGGAACCGGAGGAATTGCCAAGTGTCGGTCCACTTGCCTCCAATAATTGAGCCGTCGGGGTTCCGGTGACATTTACTAACTAACAGGGTACAGGAGAGCGTTCGGTTAGTAGAACTTGACATTTAAGTCAGCTCTCCTGTAGCAAGGTTTTACCCTTGCCTCCATATGGTCCCTGACTAACCAGGGTACAGGAGAGCGTTCGGTTAGTAGAACTTGACATTTAAGTCAGCTCTCCTGCAGCAAGGTTTTACCCTTGCCTCCATATGGTCCCTGAGTAGCCTCACAACTTAATGTGATTAGCATCCCGACCACCACTTGTTTCCAAGCCCAATGTTACCCCACTAGCTATGGAGCCTCCAATTCCCTCCCATATCTTTTACCAGCTAGGAGAGAGGCTGAGGGCAAGTATGGGGTCACCCACCCCAGGGCGGTTCTCCCGCCTTTACTCCATGAGCAGTTTAAAGACTTGCTTAGGTCCAGTCTCCAATAATTGAGTCGGGGTTCCGGTATGGTCTCGAGGGGGTATCGCGTGTCTTTCGAACCTCTTTCCCATCGGATCGAAAAGCGACAAAACACAACGGCCCCAGTTCTCCGTTCAATGGTTGAGATCTGTCGCGTTACAATAAAACGGTGGAAAAAGTTAGTAGGGGCAAGGGGGCTTATCTAAACTCGTGGGGCAGGGGCTTATCTAAACTCGAGCCAATCAAACGGTTGCAAGATCCCATTTTTTTATTATAAAAAATCTTATATTATGCTCATTGTCATATTTATCTCAATTTTTTTTTTATGATAACAAAACTCTAAATTTTTACCTCAATGACATATTTATCTTAAATTTGTGCAATGTGACATATTTTATGACACCAAAAAGTTTAAAATTTTCTTTTGTGATACAAAAAATTTCAAATTTTTCTTTATGACAAAATTTTGATATTAATGTGTCATGTGAATATAATTTTAGGGTTAGTGGTGTTATAAAATAAAAATTTAGAGCTTTTGATTGTCACATAAGTATAAATTTGAATTTTTTGGTGTCATAAAAAAATTTCAGATAAATATATCGTACGAATATAAATTCGAAATTTTTAATATCACAAAAAGTTGAGGTTTGATGTGTGACTGTCGATAAAGTTAATGATTTTTCTTTTTGACTTTTTCCCTTTACTGTTTCGCCAGATAAAAAGTTCCCCTGGCAGATGAGGAGGCGACAAGTGGAAGTGCGCGGTTCGTTGGGAGAAAACTCTAGAACCTCGCGCCCCTCTCTCTCTCTCTCTCTCTCACTCTATACACTTAAAGAGTGAACTGAACCACGCCGGCTCGCATTCATCGCCTCCCTCCGCCTGCGTGCTCTGCTTCTCCCGGTCTCTCTCTCTCTTTCTCTCTCTATCTCCCAAGGGGTGCTCTGAGGTAGGTCGAATCTCTCCTCTCCTCTTCTCGATGCTTCGAAACTGTGCAAGAATCCTGGTTCGCGACGCGAGACTAGCCCGTTGCTGCTCTGTCGTTTTCGCGTGATCTGAAACCGCTCGATCGGAGATGGAGCTGTTGATCTCCCGCCGGAGCCGGGTTGCCGACGGGAGCGCGATTGTCGGATCGTTCGTTCTTTCGGACCTTTCCTGTTTCGGCTTTGTTCTGTGGACATCGTCGATCCTCTAGAGAGAGAGAGAGAGAGAGAGAGAGAGAGAGAGCTCTGTGCAAGATGATCTCTGTTGTGCAGCTTGTTCATGATTCTTTAGTGTTTTCCGAAGCGAATGCGGTAAAGCACTTGACAGACACCGTCACCGCGAGGGGCGATCGAGTTACGCTTGTGCTCGATGTGTTTCGTTTACCACTGTATCGATCGCGTCGGGTTTTTTTCGAAGTGCGACTCGGCCGGTGAGAGCGTCGCCGACGCCGACCGCGGACTTGGTTTCTCGTTCGTCGCCTTTTGTGGTCGTGTTCAATGCAAAGTCTTGTTTCGCAATCTCTTGCTGATATTGTGTTCCGTGACTTGATTAATGATCTGAAGTGCTATTATTGGCTTCAGATCACAAAAGGAAAAAAAAAAAATGGTGAAGGCCGTTGCCGTACTCGGAAGCAGCGAGGGTGTCACTGGTACCGTCCACTTCGTCCAAGAAGGAGATGGTAAGCTTAGCGTGATCTGCTGAACGGTCTTGGTCTTTTGCTTATTGATGCGGTTAACCGTGATCATCTCGGTTTATCGGTTGCGATGATGTGCAGGCCCGACCACGGTGACCGGAAGTGTTTGTGGCCTCAAGCCCGGGCTTCATGGTTTCCATGTTCATGCCCTCGGGGACACCACAAATGGCTGCATGTCAACTGGTACTGAGTGGAAGAAATTTCTCATTTTGGTTTTTGAGAAAAAGGGAAAAAGAATTATTTCCGCTTTTCTGATGGTTGTGCACATTTAAACATTCCTTTTTCCGTACATAGTGCAAGATAAAGGATGCATTTGAACCATAATTCTCTGTGATTACTTTGTTTCAGGACCACATTTCAATCCTGCTGGTAAGGAGCATGGTGCCCCTGCAGACGAGAATCGTCATGCTGGTGATTTGGGAAATGTGACTGCTGGTGATGATGGTATGTCTATTATTGTCTAATTACTCCATTTGTTGTGGCAATAGTTGTTGCAGCACGAGCGGTTTCACAGATTATCGTCATGACATCCCTTCATTGTATATCTGTGTTGGCTCTTGATTGGTTTATTATTGTTACATGTCCTAATAAAAGGCTTTTGAAAGTCAGGATTGACCTGTATGTGATTACTGTTTTAGTTTGTGGTGCTATGTAAGGGTTGATATATTTTTGCCTTCTTTTCCAGGTACTGCTACTTTCACCATTACTGACAAGCAGGTCTGTCTTTGCCCCTGCATCATTTCCTTGTCTTCCTTCTCTGTTTTCATCTTCTCATTCTTAATTTCGGGTGCATCTGGCTTGAGTGTCGTACAGTTTCCTAATGGACATGTCTGCTTTTTCAGATTCCTCTCACTGGACCTAATTCAATTGTTGGAAGGGCTGTGGTTGTCCATTCAGATCCTGATGATCTTGGCAAGGGTAATTTTTGAAATTTTCTCTGTAAAATCTTTATGCTGACTAGATAATCTTCTTACATGAGAAATATGAACTTTCTACGTACTATTCTTTATGTATGTTATCTGATCTGGTTACTTGATTGAAAGCCTGATAGGAGATCTAGGTGGAATCTTGAGGAACTTAAGCAGAGGATTAATTTGTGTTTGTGGCAAACCGATTGGTTGTTGATTTGACGATTTTTGTTTGCCTCTGTTGTGGTTAGTTCAAACTTATGCTTGTCATACTGATATTTGGAAATTGGAACTATGAAACGATTGACCGTTGTGTTTGATGCTTTAATGAGCGTTGTTTTGTTTTTGCAGGTGGACATGAGCTTAGCAAAACAACTGGAAATGCTGGTGGCAGAGTTGCTTGCGGTGAGTAGATTTGTTTGATCATCTGACATAATGATGTGTGTTGATGCATGCAATGCGGATAAGTGTCCTTGTTTCTCCATTGAAAGGCCTTTCCTGTAGCATGGGGATGATTAGTGTACGACCTCGTTTTCTCCTGTTCCAATTCGTTATCTTTTTCTTGGGTGGGGATTTTTGGAATCTTTACGTTCCTCTAAGAAGGTTACTTAGGTGTATGCTTATTTAGCCCTCCCCCCCCTCTTTCTCTCTCGTCCATCGTACACATGATTCTGTGTGATGTGCAGTATGTTTTCGCGGGGGCATGCTCTATAAGTTGATGTGTTGAATGGAGTAAAAAGATATACTTCTATCGTAGCCGTAGGACCTGTCCTTATAAATTATAATGTATTTTATAACCAACTCAGAAGATAAGTATTGTTATGTGGTTTATTTCTCTCAATTGCAGGTATCATAGGTCTTCAGGGATGAGCTGCCTCAATCGACCACATAAGTATCTAACGCATGCCATGCATGAGGAGCCTGTTGGGGGTTGGAATCTTGAGTAAAAGCATATTTTCAGAGTGTCTATTTTTCGTTAAAACTCTTTCAGTTGATGTGCTTTTTGGTATTGGCCGTTATCTCTGATACTGCGAACCTGTAGAGGCTATCAACTATAATGTCACCTGGATTTGGGTTTGTCTATATTTCGGTCATCTGCTATTTCAACATGGCTTCTCTAGCAAAGTTTTCGTCTCTAGCTCTTCCATTATGGGCCGATGGCTTCATTGTTCATGTTCTGTAAGGCGGGGCACATATCACTTGATTTGTTCTGTAGGAAACCAAAAAGGAGCTCCCATTGGTGCCCTAGCGCCATGAACTGATGATAGCCAAGCACCCAGTCCTGGCGAGTTTCCATATACGCTATGCATGGGTGCTTGCATCTATTAAGTGATTTGGCATACGATCGACTGGATAATTTTCTGAGTTAACTACACAATCTCAGGTTCTTTTTTCTCAAGCATATGCCGGCGGGTGAAAAATTGCTCGGAAAATTTAACACTCACGATTATGAAAGCCATGTTGCGAGCATGTGATTTTACTCGTATGGACCACCAAGCTTATGTTCATACCACCGGGTGTCTCATGAAGCGCCCGCATGCATGTGGACCGTGTTTTGGAATCTTCAATTTGCACGCAGGAGATCATTGGGAAGAAAACCGAAGTTGAGCTTAATTCTGGGACAAGCTTCGTGCGAGCATTCATCGCCCACTTAACCTCAGTGGATGATGAAATACGAATGGAATTAGGGAAGAAAGCTTCCGGGAGGATGAATTCGAATGGAATTAGAATGGAGTTGGGGAAAAAAGCTTCTAGGAGGAGCTTTGCTGGAGGAGGCGGCTGATTTGTCGCTGATGGTAAGCATCGAGTCTGGCCGGAACGTGATGCAAAGTGATCCTTTGTAGGAGCTAAACAGGATCGTTTTGCCAGTTCTATGGATTGGGATTAACCTATCTCGTGTCTAATCAATTAAATTAGCATGATACAGCAGGTAATCTTTGCTTGATTGCCCATGGCTGATGCTGATTAGGGCAAGTGGGGGCATTGTAATCATGGAATTGCCATTTCAGATGGATTAGGGCATTGTGTCGCAAAAGATTTGATGCTACGGGCCCAAGCGAGGGCAGCGCCCAAGTGACTTGCGTGGACAGGTTGCCAGCCAAGTCGTTGGGTGCGAGGACGGCTGCCGTGAACGTGGATGTGCGCGAGCGTGGCCCACGAGGCCAGGCCGTCGAATCGAACGAACTCCAACCCTCAACTTGGCATAAGCGTGACCAAGTTATTCTTGAGGAATGTGGCGCATAGCAAGGTCCGTGTATCGATTTTCTAGCGGAATACTAGGCACTTAGGTGCTGGAGAACATTTCTCATTCTCACGATTTCTATTCTTTTGTTCTCCGGAACAAAAAAAGAATAATGAACCCGTTTAGTAGCGCAAAGTTGATTCCTATTTAGAAATAGAAAAGTTAGCGGGAATAGAAATGAAAGAAAAAAAAAATTCTTTGTCCTAAAGGAACAATTTTACAGAAATAAGTTAATTTTTTTTTTTTTGTTTTATTTTCTCTCTTGCCGTGGCCACCTCCAACTGTCCGGAGGCACCGCCGCCGGCCCGCCGCCGCGCCAAACCGTGAGCAAGAATAAAAAAAATAAAAAATAAAAAAAAACAAATAAATACAAATAAATACAAAAAAACAAATAAATACAAAAAAATAAATAAATAAACAAATAAAAAACAAACGCAAGAAAATAAAAAATACAAAAAAACAAAAATAAATAAATACAAAAAAACAAATACAAAACAAAAATACAAAACAAATAAATACAAAAAAAACAAAAAAAACAAATAAATACAAATAAATACAAATAAAAAACAAACGCAAGAAAATAAAAAAAAACAAATAAAAAAATAAATACAAACAAACAAATAAAAAACAAAAATAAAAACAAAAAAATACAAAAAAAGGAATAAAAAACAAATAAAAACAAATAAATACAAAAAATAATAAAAAAAAAATAACAAAAAATAACAAAAAAAGAATAAAAAAATTAAAAAACAAATAAATACAAAAAAGAATAAAAAAGAACAAATAAATACAAAAAAAAAAAAAAAAAAATCGTTGATTACCAAATGCATTTCTATTCTTTTTCTATTCCAAGAATAGAAATTTTGTGCATTAGCTTATCAAACGGGTTCTTTTGCTCAAAAATATTTCTGGAAAAAAACTCTTCCCCAGCCAAAAAACTTTACCATGTGCACCCTTAGATGCGCATTTTAATCATGCTTTCATCGTGTCAAAAGCTCATCGCCCTCTTAATTATCAATTGGATTGTATGCTTTACACTTCTATAAAAAACGAATAGTTAATAGTACGAAAAACTCCAAATTATTATATTCGTGATAAATTTATTTCAAATTAATTTTTAAAGTACCAAAATTTCAAAATTAATATATCTGTGATAAATTTGCCTCATGTTATTTTTCATTAAATTTGATTAAGCTCACGAGAAATCAACAACTGATACACTAATGACAAACAGGAGTAAAAACTTTAAATTGGTATGTCTGTCGATTGTTGCATATCACCCGATTTAATAATTTGACGATAAATTCGTTACAATTTATCAATTTTGGATAATTTTATCACGAGCTTATCAGTTTTGGACTTTTCATAATATTAATCCTAAAAAAAAAAAAAATTGGTTTACGTGTTATGCACACGCGCGAGAACACAGTACAGACGTGAGGGTTCCGCACGTGTGGCAGAATTGTGCACAATAAAAGGTTGCAAAAAAAAACAAGAAACAGAGAGAGGATCAGTAGCCCACGTGCTTACCAACCGCTCGTGGCCCATTTAATAACAATTCGTACATCCTAGGCTTCTGGCTGCGTTACTAAAAACTTGTGGACTCATCACGTGCCATGTGGATTGAGTTTTTTCCATTTTTTTCGAGGAAAAAGAATGAAATGAAGTTAATGCCATAAAAAAGTAAAAATCTCATAATAAATCACGCCCGCCGGCAGCAATATCGCTGAGCCTTTTCTTTTATACCGTTGAAAATCCTAAATTATGATTATCTCGATGCTTACGTATGAATATTTCTTTCTTTCGGTCTCTAAAACCCCTAAAGTATGCTCATTGTAACACCGACACCCTCAATATAGGCACAAGTTTAGAGTATCGGCGTGATGGCGACATAGAAAGAAAAAGGTTCAAAGTATTTAATTGATTTTTTCTTAATCGGATGGTTGAAATATTGGGAATAGGCAAAGTTTAAGATTTTTTTGGAATAGAAGGAGAAGGGTACTCTCATCGTATTATTCGTACCGATACAAGCGTGGGGTTTAGGTCATACATGATATAATACAAAATTTGGAGTTTCTTACAGTATTCTTCGTTCTGATTATATAATTATAGGAATAAATGCATTAAAAGTCCTTAAACTTGTTATGTAAATACGATTGAGTTCTAAAACTGTCAAGAAGTACAATTAAATCCTAAAATTTATTATGAAAGTGTAATCAAGTCCGAAAACTTTTAAAAAGTGCAATCAAGTTCGAAAACTTATTGCGAAAGTGCAATTAAGTTCAAAGTGTAATTAACGGAAAGATTTAATTGAACTGATTTGACAAATTTTAGAGTTTGATTATATTTTTTGAAAATTTTACGACTCAATCATATTTTCATAACAAAATTTAGACTTAATTATTTTTTTGAAAATTTAAGAACTCGTATATTAATATGACAAGTTTTAAGACTTTTACTATATTTATATATTAGGTGATGGCAGTTTCGTGGCGGCATTTCAATTCATGGACGATTAATTTGAAGGAACCCAGAAATTTAGGTGGGCGCAGCAAGACACCCCGTGGGCCCCACGACTACGTATTATTTCCCCCAATTTTATATAACGAGTCACTTTCATTTTCTAGTTTTCAACTATCAATGTCCTCCTCATCCTCAAAATAGATAAATAAATATATTTTAAAAAAAAAAGGTCAATTGTTATTTCCTCATGTTGCATGATACCACATTCAATTCATCTCGAATCAGTTGGGGCCCTTGAAATCGATGATTTGATTCGAAAGAATGTCATACACACTCATCCCATAAATTGATACGGTGGGTAGAGCTAATATTAATGCTCGAACCATATCAGAAGTTGATGAATTACATTGTTCTTTCTACATATAATTGGCTCAATCCAGTCAAACGAGTCTCGGTAATATCTGCATGTTCGGTTTAATCGCAAGTGCAATCAAGTTCCAAAAACTCGTTAATATTTTCCGTTTATTAAGTTGGACGGAATTAATCGAATGACCCGGTTGCATCAGTTCGACAGTCGTAAATTTAATTGTATTTTTCTTTTAATCAAACGTTGTTTGTTGACGAATTTTAGGACTTCCACCCTCATTGAATTTTGTCAACATATATGCAGAGAGAGAGAGAGAGAGAGAGACCAGTTACACCTAAGGTTCTAATGAAGCATGAAGAGAAGCTGTTACCTAATTCGGCTGATGCCTCTGGTCACAAGGCATTCTCTGCCACCCAACTTTCAAACTCTCAGACTGCTGCTCCTACCTTTCTTCTCATGCAAAAAGCAAAGGACAAAAAAATCAATTCTTGCACAAATGGACTCGACATCAATGAACTCAGTGCGAGTCCCATTTAAGCATGCAACTATATAAGCTGTTAGACTCGAACCCTTCACTCACTTTTCCTTGCATAGCATACACGACCTCGAGCACCTGAACAAATCTCACCACCGCACTCCGACCTTTGATCTCCGACAATGGGCAGCCTTCCGGTACGTTTCCTTTCCTCTCGGTTCCCGTTCTGTCTGGCCGGATGCGGTAGCTTGTCGAGTTCGTTCTCCTGGTTCTGATTCCGGGTCTTGCTCCTTTTTTATGTTGTGTGTGTGTGTGCGCGTGTGTTTCTTATGGCGGGTGATGGCGATGCAGTTCACTACTTCGGACCTCCAGACGAGCACGAGCGGAGTCCGGAGCAGCCCCACGCTGCTGTGCACGCCGCTGATGGGCACCACGGTCGACCAGATGCTGATCGAGATGAGGAAGGCCAAGGAGATCGGAGCCGACCTCGTGGAGATCCGCCTCGACTGCCTGAGGAACTTCAACCCTCACCAGGACCTCGAGATCCTCATCAAGCAGTCCCCTCTCCCCACTCTCGTCACTTACAGGTGACTCCTGAAAGCTCTCGAATCTCTCGGGAATTCTGTCGTGTCTTTTTTTTTTTGTTTTTTTTCCCCGACGCTAGAGACGGTCTCTTTAGCGCGGCGGTAAAGCCGCGTCCGTGTCTTCTCTTCGTCGGAGTCCTCTAGGATGCGTGCAAGTTCTCTGCAGAAGGAAGCTAGAACAAGGGCATTTGCTAGTTAGGTGGAGTGAGGGAGAGATGAGCAGTTGGTTGTCTGAAGGAGTTTACCGGTAACCTAGTCCTGTAGACGCTATTGTATCCTAGGATTAGTCTTATTCCTTAGGAGGGTCGTTGGAATGGTAGCTCAGATTAGAGAAGAAGACATGGTCGATCAGAGCTCATGAGCGTCTTTTCCAGGTTCATTTTGGCCCCGTTGCATCCTGGCAGTTCGTGACACTATCGATCATCTCATGTAGCTTCGAGTTCTTGCTGAGTCTGAAATGAAACTTTTTTTAAACAGCAGTTTGATCGAAAAAGAAAAACCAAATCGTCGTTACAACAAGATGATATGTCGGTTTTTAGACTAATTCCGCTGGAGATAGGCTCGTTTGTAATGGAAGTTTCCCCTTTTTACGGCACTGGGTGTGTTAATGACTCGTTTATTAGCAACCTCCGTTGCGTGAGATTCTTCTTCATGTGTCTGCTTTGGCGTACCATTACAGGCCGGTCTGGGAAGGCGGCCAGTACGAAGGCGATGAAAGCAAGAGACAGGATGCTCTTCGGTCGGCGATGCAGCTCGGAGCTCATTACATAGATGTTGAGCTTGAGGTAATTACCAACCAACTGCTTTTTCCTGGAGTAACTCGAAATACCTGTAGAAACTGTATGATGTCACAGTTGGATTCCAATCATTGCCACGCTGGTCACTAAGTACTTTAGGAAAGTCTACTATCTTTAACATCTCCAAAGAAGTATGGAAGCTGACAGTGCTGTAAAAACTCCTCCTGCAGGTTGCTCATGACTTCAACAATTCCATTCTTGGAAAGAAGCCCGACAACTTTAAGATCATCGTGTCTTCGCACAACTTTCACAACACTCCATCGGCCGAGGCCATTGGCAATCTCGTGGCGAGAATCCAAGCTACCGGTGCTGACATAGCCAAAATTGCGACGACCGCACTAGACATTACAGATTGTGCAAGGATTTTCCAGATAACCGTCCATTCTCAAGTAAGATACATTCCCTCCCCTTCCTTGCGGATTGCTTCATGATTTAACGATGTTGCTTCTCTTCTAATGAGTAACTGCTATTTTGCAGATTCCGATCATAGGAATTGTTATGGGCGAGAGGGGTTTGATTTCAAGAATACTTAGCCCCAAATTCGGTGGATATCTCACTTATGGTGCGCTTGAGGCCGGTGCCATATCCGCTCCAGGGCAACCAACAGCTAAGGACTTGTTGGACTTATACAACTTTAGGCTCATCAGGCCCGACACCAAGGTGTATGGTATCATCGGCAAGCCAGTCGGTCACAGCAAGAGTCCTCTCCTGTTCAATGCCTCGTACAAGTCTGTCGGCCTCAATGCAGTCTACTTGCATTTTCTGGTAGACGATGTCGAGAAGTTCTTCAACACCTATTCAGCTGTCGACTTTGCTTCTGGATGCAGGTACAGAACTAGATCTTTTTATTCACGAGCTTTGCAGTTCAACTGGAGGAACAAATTTTGGATTCTTATGTTTAACAACTACTGACCAAGAGTCTGTAATTGCTTTGTCCAAAACACAGCTGCACAATTCCTCACAAGGAGGCTGCACTGAAGTGCATGGACGAAATCGACCCGATTGCGAAGGTACCCCAAAATCTTTGAGAAACATTCACAAAATCGATCTGTGACAAATTGCAGTACTAATTCCGTCTGTCAATTTCATCAGAAAATTGGGGCAATCAACAACATTGTGAGAAGGCCTGATGGGACATTGACTGCTTTTAATACTGATTACATCGGTGCCATTTCTGCCATCGAGGATGGATTGAGAGGTTTGTTATCTATTCTACGAGCAAAATGCGACTGTTAATCAGATTCAAGATGGTGCATTGACATCGTGTTTCCGTTAATACAGAGTTAAACGGGGTGAGCCCAGGAGCCTCACCATTAGCTGGTAAACTGTTTGTCGTCCTCGGAGCTGGTGGTGCTGGCAAGTCGCTCGCTTATGGAGCTGCACAGAAGGGAGCTCGAGTCGTGGTGGCCAATAGGACATTCGGTAACACACCTTCACCGTTCTTTCACTGTCGAAAGAGAACTGAGATCATGGACTTCAGAGCGACTTGTAGGACCTTATCGGGTCCTGTAGGAGTTGATGATCCTAGGAGAAATATAGGAGCTTCCATTTTTGATAGAAAGCTAGCGAGACATCGTTGCGCTGCCTATCGTTTGTGATGATCACTTCACAACGTTCATATCATCAGCTAAAATTGTACAGATTGCGGAGCAAACGACCATCTAAATTTACACGTCGTTCGACATCTGTCTCTATAGAGCAACGAAATGCCGGTTCCTAAGTAATGACAATGCGCATTCTTTGTACTGCAGAACGGGCCAAAGAACTTGCTGACAAGGTTGGAGGACAAGCTATGACTCTTGCTGAGGTCGAGAACTTCCACCCCGAAGACGGCATGGTTCTGGCAAACACGACATCCGTCGGCATGAAACCTAAGATTGATGAGACCCCCTTGGCCAAGGTTCGCTTTCCGCTTCCTCTCTCTCTAAATATGTATTTGCGAGGATCGACTTTTACAAGGCGAAGTGAATCTACTTCTACAAAGAAAGCTCGAAAAGTCCCAGGCGATCTCCTGCAAATTCAAGCGCTTGAATAGTACATGAATTAACAGGACTAAACAGACTACTGAATGAAACGAAATTTACTGGGGTGGAAATGATAGAAGTGCATGAAGTGGCTTTCTGGACATTGATGCATTGCGTTATTCTATTCCTTGCAGCACGCTTTGAAACGTTATTGCCTGGTGTTCGACG
This sequence comes from Eucalyptus sp. ANBG9806169, assembly GCA_014182395.1. Classification (NCBI taxonomy): domain Eukaryota; kingdom Viridiplantae; phylum Streptophyta; class Magnoliopsida; order Myrtales; family Myrtaceae; genus Eucalyptus; species Eucalyptus sp. ANBG9806169. The sequence continues at coordinate 41,185,229 of CM024580.1, forward strand.
CCATTTACACACCAAAGGACACCCGACTCTTGCGCGAAGCGAGAGAGACCGGAGCCATTATCGTGTACGGAACTGAAATGTTGATCCGTCAAGGCTTCGAGCAGTATAAAAATTTCACCGGCTTGCCTGGTAAGACAATCCACGCCAAGCTCTTGTACCTCAGCTTACTGTCATCTATTCAGAACCCCAAATTCTAAGCTGACTCGTTTTCGTTGTCCTATTTCAGCCCCGGAGGAACTGTTCAGGACACTCATGGAGAAACACGCATAGACGGGCGGCGTCCATCCGAGGAATTTCCGATTTTCAGCTGAACCGAACATCTCCGACCGGAAAAATCATCTCTTTTGTTAAGGCCTTGGGTTCGAATTTTTGCATATTCCGATAAGCTGTTTTGAGCACTGTGTACCGAATTCATCGTTAGCCAGTGAAGTTGTCACCAATAATTTCTACAGAATTTCTTCTCGGCCATCACAGTGTAAACACTGAATCTGGATTTTGAAATATTTCGTATTTCCATCCTGTGTGTGTCGTGCCTATGTTTACTTGAGCCAGCTTGATCCGTGCCGACAACAAATGTCGTTCCATCAGATGATCTTCTTAGAACACTTCATTTCGTACGGTTTCCTTTGCCTCACCATCAACTGCAGCACACCGTCGATTAATTTTGTCCATAGTAAACGACAACAATGCAAAGAACAGAAGCATGCGGAACGAAAGTTACTTCTCAGTAACAGTTAAACCGTTAGTGATTGTCCCTTTTTCTCATCGAACTCGTCATACACACTGAAAACATCTTTCCTTCCAAAGATGATGTTTGGACACATTGTCAATAAAAACCACATGGAGGACTACAATAAGAGTTTTGCTTGCATTGCGCTCATGCAGATAAATCGGTAAAAGTACTAAAAAAGTTCTAAACCTATTATATTTGTATCAATTCAGTCATAAACTTTTCAATTGAACCAATTCAGTCCTAAACATTTTTACATCAATGCCAATTCAGTCCATCGATCAATTTTGACCTGCCACTTGATGTGGAAATCGGCCGGTGACCGGACCCGATGTGGTAATTTTTATTATTTTTTTCATTTTTCTTTTCTTTTCTTCCATCTTCCTCCTTGGACTGTTTCGACGGTGGCCGGTGAGCCTCCGGAGGCTCACTGGCCACTGGGTGAGGGCCTTGAAGCCCTCGCCTGCCGTTGGCGAGGGTCGCGGCCCCTGCTTGGCCTCTCTCAAGGCTATCGGCGAGGCGGCTTCGCCGGATTTGGGCGAGGCAAATCCAGGCGAAGCCGCCTCACCGACGGCCTTGGGAGAGGTTGGGCGAGAGCTGCAACCCTCGCCGACGGCAGGCAAGGGCTTCGAGGCTACTGCCGAAATAGTCCAAGAGGAACAAGGAAGAAAAGAAAAGAAAAAAAAAAAAAAAAGAAAAAGAAATATTTAAAAACATTTAAAAATGCCACGTCAGAGTCTAGTCACCGGCCGATGACTACGTCAGCGCTGGCAAGCCAAAATTGGCCGATGGACTGAATTGGTACCGATGTAAAAGGGTTTAAGATTAAATCGGTCAAATTGAAAAGTTTATGATTGAATTGGTATTAATGCAATAGATTTATAACTTTTTTGGTGCTTTTCCCCGGATAAACCCTAATGCGCATGAGTTGCAGCCTGATCACTCTTGTTCCAACCATCACAACATGTTTCCAACCCGACATTTTCAAGATCAGCTTGGTGGGTCTTCACTACTTCACTACTTAATTTTTTTTTTTTTTTTAAAGATGTTTTATCGATAGCAACCGTAGGGTTAAAGAAATAAAAAAAAAGTGAAAACGAATGGAGAGAAAAAGAAATGGAGATGCGGGGTATCGAACCCCGTACCTCTCGCATGCAAAGCGAGCGCTCTACCGTTTGAGCTACATCCCCAAGCTGGGACACCCCCCTCCTTGAGATCCCCATAATTTGCTTGCAGTTCTCGTGGCAGAATCTAACGCACCGAATCCAATCCGCATTGACCGAAGCAGCACGTGCGCAGAAGAACAAATCGTGAGATCTCGGAAGTCTGGTTGCGCCCGCCGTTCAGCAGCTTCCCGCTCAGCGGGCAGTCGGATGGCCGAACGACGGCGCAGTTCCCGCATCCGGCTTTCTCGACAGAGAAGTTGCTGGTCTCGAACGCTGGCCTCTCTTCAAGAAGAGGACAGAGAAAGTCACAGTTTAGGACATTAAGGTCCGCCATGGGACCCGACGGAATCCAATGCGCGTCCCGAACGTCAGATGCGGTCGAAAAATATGGTGCGTCCTTGTGTCGTGCGGAATTCTTCGCCTTTTGCCTCGTTCCTCGCGGGCCAGGTCGCTAGGAGGAAGAATATTCAGCCGTCCATTGTTTACGGGGAAGCTTCACCTATGAATAACATCACGGGTCCCGTTTCGACAGTGATCCTAAAAAAAGAAAGGACCCTATTCGAAATTACTCGATACGAACGTTTGAAAAGAGCATTGCCTTAAGTTCGTGCCTCTAATCACTTTTCGTTGTTACCGGGAGAGGTAATACGGCCAATCATGAAGACCATTCAAGTAACTAGATGCCGTAACCCCTTTTCAATAATGAAACCGGAAAAAGAAAGGACCCCTTTTTGAAACTAGTCGATACGAACATTTGAAGCTGGCAAGAATCAACGTTGTGACCTTTTTTGTGTTTTGTTCACGTTTTGAGGAGCTTATGTCATGCCTCTAATCACTTTTCGATGTTACTAAGAGAGCTAATCCCATCAATCATGAAGACCGTTCAAATAACTAGATGTCATAATCATTTGTGACGACAATTAAAACCAATCGAATATCATGTTTTCTATCCATGATATTTCGAGAGAACAAAGCCTACCTCGTCTGATGATATTGATTTTTTTTTTTTTTTGCCTAATACGTAGTGTAAAAATACTTAATTAGGGAGACAAATAGAGGTCTCTCTAGAAAAATTTGAAGTTGGACTTCTTACTCTGATATCATGTAAAATTTTGTGAGATCACCAATGGTTCTGAAATCTTAAACTATTAGATTAAAAATGAGATTTAATATTTAAATATTCTATTCCTATCTTTCAGCGGTTTCTCTCTCCCGTCGAGGCCGATTTGAAGGACCATAACTCATTAAGAATGGATTAGCAAAAGATGGGGTGATGAATTTTGCAACTCAAAGAGAACCTGCAAAACTTAAAAAGCACAAACGAACCAAACCAAACCAGGGCTTTACAGTACCACCCGTAGGTCCTGATGGTCCAGTGTCTAACGGAGGACGATGAACGGCAACTCCCCCACGAACTCAATACCGACTAGGACTCTCTCTCTCTCTCTCTCTCTTAAAGCTCAACCAACCTCTAGAGAGAGAGAGAGAGAGTTTGGTGGAGAGGTTGCTGACACCTACCCGAGACGAGTCAGCGAGACAGACAGAAGAAGAAGAAGAGGAGAGGAAGAGAGGGAGGGGGACCTCCTTACCTAAGTAATTAGGAGACAGACAGGATCTAACGAAGGCGCTTCTGGTTCCATGACTCGGCGGTCTTCTTCCCCACGTTATACCTAACCCTCCCCCCGACGAACTGCCGATCTCATCGAATCCGAAGGAAGCATTTAGCGAAAAACAAAAAGGAAATTGAATGGCTGACTGAATGAATAAAGAAATGTGTGGCACGTCGGGCGCCTTCTCTTCATTTTTAATGGTCCAGAGGAAAATAGATAATATCGGGAATAATATGTGGAAATTCGCTTTCGAAGATGATACGTCATGTAATATTTGTATCTCAAGAATTGTACGAGGACACGGAGATGCTGGCGAGCTCGAGATGTAGGAGCATGGGTTTACACTTTACCCTCGTGGCTTATAGAGTTCAAAACGATGACAACACTTCCGGGTCCGCCCTGTCCAACGTCGCATCATCCTAGCCGGTCCTCCCGCCGGAGAGCGCGGATTGGTCTTTAGAAAGCGGACTAGGCCATCCCATCATCATGAACCCTTTTCTTAATTGCGGTACCACCCTCGTAGTGTCTCGCGATGGCTACATATTAATTACATATTGGAAAGTCAATCGGCGCTCTGAATTGACACTGAAACTAGGCACGCACTATTGTTGGAATTCTTGGCGTACGCTCGTTATTGAAAACGAATTCGATCATCAGCCAATGATTTTGATTTGGAGAAGTCACAGATCTGCTCTTTGAGCATGTGGTCCTTAACCTTATACTAAAGATTCATATTGTAATCCGAAACTTAGTTTAATTTTGAAGTTAACTGGGATTTGTCTTTTGGACTGAAAATTGTCTCTCTTTTACATTTACGTAGAAATGATTAAAATATCATCTTGACAAGAAATAGAAAAAAACTGACACCCCGTATTATTAATCACATCTTCACAATTTAATTAAGTGAAATCATCGACATTTATAATAACCCCATAACTCATTAAGACGAAGGACAATCGAAATAATTGTTGTCTAAATCAATGCAACTCCCACGAACCATTTGGGTCGGCGCATGTACTAAGAGCGAGGAGTGAGGTCACCTCGACCTCGGCTTACGATATGTTGTAAATTATGATGCAAAAAACAAAATATCCATCATTTCACAACGAAGCGACGACGCATCACGATGTTTAAGGAACAGAAATCTCCGCCAGGTCATCGGGAAGGCTCCGAACTCCAATCGGCGGCGGCGCAAGACTGCTTTCTGTCGGCCACCTAAATTTTGTTCATGATGAAGCTGAAATGCAGACATGGTCAACGCAAAATGCACCTCTCTGTCTTTGACCAACCGGCGGCGTCTTTTTTTTTTTTGGTGGTATTTTTCAGAATTTTTTTTTGGAATCAAAATGCAACCAAAAAAATGAAAAAATAAAAAAAAATGGAAATAAGAGAGAGAAAGAGAGAGAACGAATTTTCGAACCAACGTCATCTAACGTTCTTCTTCTTCTTCTTCTTCTTCGTCTTCTTCATAAGGCAAGCGAGCGAACCAAGCGCCACCTGCTCTGCTCTCTCTATATATATATATATATATACACACACACACCTACCTCGCTACTGGGTCTCTCTCTCTACAACTGAACATCATCACTTCTTCTCTCTCTCTCTCTCTACATCTCAGTGGAGGTAGCTTTACTCTCTCTCTACACCCTCGATCGTCGCCGCCGCCGCCATGACTCTCAGCAGCATCCCGGTAACATCCCTCTCCCTCTCTCCCCGTGCCGGGTTCGATGTTTCGTGGTCCCGCTTGTCTTCTCGAATTGTGCCTAGTTCAGCCACCGGAGTTTGGACCGACCCGCGGAAATTTCCGGCGTCTGTCTTGTCCGGAATTGCTGTCGTTGTTGAATGAAAAACTGTGTGATGATTGGCTGAATTGTAGTAGAACAACATCGAGTTGATGGTACTCTGTCGGAACTAGTCCGAATGCGGAGACGGTGCCGAGTCGAATGCCTCGTGTTCTGATTGAGTCTGCCGTTTGTTTGTTGGAAACTGTGTGGACAGTTGACTGCCGCGGACCTCCAAGTTGCCGCCGGAGGAAGGAGGAACTCCACGCTGCTGTGCGCGCCGGTGATGGCGGAGTCGGTCGATCAGATGCTGGGCCAGATAAGGACGGCGAAGGAGCAGGGCGCCGACCTCGTCGAAGTTCGCTTGGATTTCTTGAAGAGCTTCAGCCCGAAGCAGGATCTCGAGGTCCTGCTCAAACAGAGCGCCTTGCCCACTCTAGTGACTTACAGGTGATTTAGTTATCCACCATCTGGTTTTTTGTTTATGTGGCGTAAGATGTCAATGGGTGATTTTGCTGCTTGGTCCCTGGAGCAGAATAGCCAAGAAGTTGAGATATAGGAAGAACTTTTCATTGAGGGATGCAGTTTTGAGTGAAAATTATCGATTTTATGTGCATTTCCGCCGATACTGTTTAGTTTACAGCATGATGTCGAGTTCGGGTTACATGTCTTCCTTCGTTTGAGTTTTTCTCATGGTTATGAATGCTGTTCCTCTATCAGACCCAAATGGGAAGGTGGTCAGTATGAGGGTGACGACAGCCGGAGATTGGACGCATTGCGATTGGCGCTGGAATTGGGAGCCGACTATGTAGACGTTGAGCTTCAGGTCAGATTTTAACTCTATCCTATGTGTTTGTTTTGGATATACTTACCATCTGCAGCAAATGTGAACCAGACTTAGTACCAGAGTTAATAATGAGATATCATCCTTGTCAGTTTATGTTTCCATAAGCTCGGTTTTTCAAATGCAGAAAATGCCACCAATTGTCTTTTAAATCCATGTTTGATTTAGGATAGACTTGTTGAGTAAAGTGCATATGAAAAGAGCTTCCGCCAGTAGTGCTTGGCAGCCGGTTGCAGAATGACGGTCAACTATTTGAACTGAATGGTAGTGATGATTACATTTCTTCCTCCAAAACTCTTGAAAATATGGATTTGTTCGCGAAGTTTGAAGCTTCTTATGATGAGTTTCTAGTGAATTACCAATTGCATCTGTCACCTAATTTACGCCGATAGATGTTCTTCAGCTTCTATTTTCTGTATAGTGCTGACTATCAACAATTTGCTCTTTTCCAAGTCTTTGATTCTGTGGAAGGGTCATATTTATGCCACTGAGAGTTTTGCTCATCTGATTGAAGGTTGCTCAAGAGTTCTTCAGTTCCATTCAAGGGAAGAAGCCTGAAAAGGCCAAAATCATAGTTTCTTCTCACAACTATCAGAATACGCCATCATCCGAGGAACTGGGCAACCTTGTAGCAAGAATCCAGGCTACTGGCGCTGACATTGTCAAGATTGCAACTACTGCCCTCGATATTAGTGACTGCCCACGTATCTTTGAAGTTCTAGCACATTCTCAAGTGAGTACTTTGCTGCACCAAAAGAAAATGTTAGGGCAGGGCTTTTGAAATTCTGGGTTGATATGCTTCGTGGCTATTTTAAAAAATCAAATAAGAGGCTTAAGTAGTAGCTCTCTCAAGCTTTGACAATGATAGTCAGTACGGATGATGATGAGTGACAGCATGCGTCATTGAAAACGAATACCGACTTGATTTTGTAGGCCGAAAAAGAATTCTAACATCTGGTAGATATTTCAAGTTCCAAAGGTGTCCTGCCCACGGAAATAGGAAGACATCATTCTCTATGCTTATTCACTTTTTATAGGCCATTTACCTCTCTGCAAAGTTTCAATAGAGCATGATATGCCACTGCAGGTTCCAACCATCGCAATTGCTATGGGCGAGAGGGGTTTGATTTCACGGATACTTGCTGCAAAGTATGGTGGATATCTCACATTCGGTGCAATTGAAGCTGGAGTAGTTTCAGCTCCTGGACAGCCATCCATAAAAGATCTGTTGGATTTATATAATCTAAGACAATTAGGGCCTGATACCAAAGTACATGGTGTTATTGGAAAGCCCATTGGTCACAGCAAGAGTCCTCATCTGTACAATGCAGCATTTAAATCAGTCAATTTCAATGGAATCTATCTTCCCCTGTTGGTTGACAGTGTGGCAAATTTCATCAACGCCTACTCATCTCCAGACTTTGTTGGATACAGGTAAAATATCCCCCTCCAAGTAGTGCAGATTTGCTTAGTTTTCTTTTTGTTGATTTTACAGGTCCTTTGTTGGGTTCACCTCAGCAGAGCGACTAAATGGGCTTTATTTAATTCCTCTTATTCACAAAATGAAAATCCGAATTTTCAACTTGAAATGCAGTTATACAATTCCTCACAAGGAGGATGGACTTAGATGCTGTGATGAGGTTGACCCAATAGCCAAGGTATAAATGTTGTTCCTTACTTCTTAGATTCTTCTGTTGATGGGATGCTGTCTAAATAAGTAGGCGTTTTTGCTGATAGAGTTACTGTCTAGGCTCCTGACAAGCTTCTGCATCATTGTGTATGCCTGTTTTGATGTCTGGATGGTGATTATTACAGGCCATAGGAGCTATCAGTCAGATGATTAGAAGACCAACCGACGGGAAGTTGATTGGATACAATGTTGACTATCTCGGAGCTATTGCTGCTATTGAGGAGGCCCTCCGAGGTTTTAAATGCACTTAGTAACTTGCTGTTTGCTACTCTCAACTTTGAACCCCTCCGAGGATCTTACATGGTTTCTCTCTGATGCAGCTTCAAATGGAGCAAGCCCCACTTCCACTTCCCCCTTGGCTGGAAAGCTATTTGTTGTCATTGGAGCTGGTGGTGCTGGAAAAGCACTTGCATATGGTGCTATGGAGAAGGGAGCAAGAGTTGTAGTTGCCAACAGGACTTATGGTAAGATTTTCTTCCTATGGGCATCTCTTGTTTCAATATAGTTTTCATGACAACAAACTCGACATGATGTTTCTCCTGACTTGTAGAAAAAGCAAAAGAACTAGCCAGTAAAGTTGGAGGGCAAGCGATTACTCTGGCTGAACTGGAGAATTTTCATCCGGAAGATGGAATGGTTCTTGCAAATACCACATCAGTTGGGATGAAGCCAAACGTTGACCTGACACCCTTATCTAAGGTCTGGTATCTTGACACTCATCCTCTGTAGGACTCATTCATGATGTCATTAATTTAATAGGAACCTTGCATAATGCTCAACACTGGACCTATTGACCTTGATGAATGACAAGCTAACATGAAAATGCTTTTTTCATGGCAGAATGCTTTGAGTCGCTATTGTCTGGTTTTCGATGCCATCTACACGCCAAAATTGACTAGACTTCTCCGAGAAGCTCAAGAGCTTGGAGCTATCCCTGTCTATGGAACGGAGATGTTCATCAATCAGGCCTTTGTACAGTTTGAAAGGTTCACAGGGTATCCTGGTAAGATGACTTCTAAAGCCTCGATGAATTATAGATTTCTGCTCGTCAAGCTGGCATCGTATTTGCAGCCCAGCCTGACACATTTGCCTTTACTAAACATGAACTTTCCTTTTTCCCTGCAGCACCAAAGCAACTGATTAGGGATACATTGGTGAAGAACAGTTGAAAAGTTTAGTCAGGTCAAGCTCTAGTTGCAGCCGAATCCGAGCCCATCTTCTGGGACAAATTCCTTTCGAGTTCTGGATTGTGCTATCATCTGTCAATCTATTTTGTTGTAATAATAAAAATTTCCCCCCTTTGTTGGAGCAAGGACTTGTCAAAAGTTCCGAGCTAGATACTTTATTAGCATCAGAGAAAATCGGTATGAAGCATCAGATTGGTAAAAAGGAAGAGTGCGTCATTTTATGCCTATCAGGGAACAGAAGTTCAGTGTCCAGGAGAAATTGCTTTGTGAAGATATCCTTTAATTTTAAGATTTCGTGTGGCTATATAGCATGACTCTGCTTGGGTCAGTCTGGATACTCCAGAAAGACATACTAAGCATTGAACTTCCAGTAAAGAGGCTGATTCACTGTCGGTAACATCACAGATGTTGGATCCACGCATAGTCGAGTTTGGTTCCGGCAAACGTGGAATCAAGTGAAACGGATCTTTGTCTTCTGCTTTGCACGTCTTGATTCCTGAACCGACCGGCAAGGCCGGTCCCGAACCCGGATAATACACGTTGCCTAGAAAAGAAAAGATAAAGGGAGTGAAATGACAGTTGTTTGGTTCCAGAGTAAAGCAACACCGCCCGAAACCAGGAGTAATATCTGTGAGATTGTATGGACCAAGTTGCAATGCATAGGTGCCAAGACTGATAGGCATTTGGAGTTGAATTATGCGGCAAACTTTGTTCCGGCCATAACTGAAAAACTATAATTGACTTGAGTCGCGCCATACTCAGTCCATGAAATTAGTCGGGTATTTCATGATCTCGAAGTTAATTGAATCGAGGCAAAGTTTCACATCAAGAAGAAGAGAGATAGAGGAAGAAGTTCTAATTCATGCTCGTGGTTGGGGGGCATCAAATACTAATATACCAGTCAGGCTCAAGTTCAATGAGTGTCCATGAAACCAGTTGGGTTTCTACTTCAGGATCAGACTAAAAGACCGGTGAAAAATAATGTAGCCATGTTCGCCTTTAATTTGGCAGCGAATGAAGGGTTTAAAGAAGATGAAAATACTAAAACTATCAATGTGGGAGATCTAAGGTTTTAAAGAGGGGAAGATATGCGTGGTCGAAACTAGGGGTGTGCAAAAGAACCGGGACCTGCCCGGACCGCCCGGAACCGGACCGGAACCACCTAGAATTGGTGGTTCCCGGTCCGGTTCTGCATTCCATGGACGGATCCGCCCACCCGCCCACCCGGACCGGACCGATTATATTAAAATAATATATTAATTTTTAATATTAAAAATTATGTCTCGAGCAACTTACACCTAAAACAACGGATGGTAAAGTGCGAACATGAAAGACAATTCCAACAAAAGATAACAACACATAATTGTACGCTTCTACACTAGATAATGAACTTTCCAAAGCACATTCCATGTAATCACATGCAACTCAACCATGTATAGGATGGCCAGGACTAGAACACTCGAGATTCATTCCGGATGTATTTTTCGATGCCTGAAAGAACGGGATAATGAATCCTGCGCACTCCTCAACTGTATCACACTAGCCTAAGACCAGATTCCGATCTTGATTCTATCACTTCGGACACTGAACCAAAAAGAAATTCACTCAATTGCCCTAGGAGGCCGTAACGGGAAGAAACCCAAATTGTGACCACAAAAGACGAACGGAACAGTACCCGAAGTCGGAGCAAGAACGAAGCCAAAAACAATGCGGGGAAATGGACCCAGAAAGCGAATCGCAAGAGCGAGAGCAAAAGACGGCATACCCATTAGAGCATAGCAGAAACGGAGGCGACCCAGAAGGGAGGGAGGAGTCGAGGGGCAGGGGAACGCCGGCGAGCTTCGCCGCCGCGATGTCGGAGAGAGGAGGGTGTTGGAAGATATGCTGAAGATCTGCCGGATTTGGATTTGATCTAAATTGATCATCCGCTGGATTTGATCTAAATTGATCTAATTGGATCAATTAATATTAGATAGAAATATAGATTTGATTTGTAGAATATTTGAAGTATATTTTATTTTCTTTCTTCATGTACACTCTGTATTATAATTACAGAACATTGTATATTGAATTCATACAATTGAAGTAATAGAAAAACTTCTCTCAATCCCTTCGCCTCTTGATCTTGCTTCCTCTACGCATTCTGTCAGAGGGGAACCGGTGGGTACTAGTCCGGTTCCCAGTTCCATGGTTTGGCCCTCCGGTGTTGATATTATTATTATTGTGAGACCGGTTCCATGAATTCATCTAGGAACCGGACCGGACTGGATCGACGGTCCAGTTCCTAGGTGGATCCATGCAACTAACGGATGGATTCCGGTTCAAATATTTCGGAACTGGTCTTTAGCGGGCGGTTTCTAGTTTTAAGTCGGGAACTGTCTGCCCGAACTATGTACACCCTTAGTCGAAACAAGAAATTTTTGAATATTCGAGGAAAGAACTGATTTCTTTTTTTTTTTTGGGTAAAAGAGTTCGCCCCACGATCTTAAATGACGAAAATAAAGTATTACGGAATTTGTAAGCTTAACGGTTAAAGTTTGAAATGCAAACCAATACCGAATTTTCCATATATAGAGGATATCAAGCAGGCAGGAAGTATATATGCATGGCCAGTGGAGATTAACATGTACCATAACCGGATTTATGGCAATCAAATTTCACTCATTCCTTTAATGTGAGACTTGGCATTCTCTAGTCAGGGAAATGCAATGCCCAAAAAGGGCACTGTCTTTTGGAGTTTAGCCAAAAGGAAGAAAAAAATTTGTCATGGGTGCTGCCTTTTAAATGCCTAAAAGATCCTCATTAGATCCCGACCAAAAAGCATCCAAAGTGCCAAAGTTAAGTGCTCGTTCCGGGCTCTCTATCGAAACTAAAACTCACGACTAACAATTCATCCGTTCGCTCCTCCGGTTATTGTCCAATCGACTAATCTTTTGTCTGATTTGACAGTAACCAAAAAAAAATCCCAACAACTTTCTTTTTGTTTATACAAAAATTTCTCTTCTCCAGGGCTTATACAAAAAACCATCTTTTTTTTTTTTTTTTTTTTTTTTTCACGTGGGAAAAGAAATAATGAATTACGAAATGAAATTTGATGGGAAAAATAAAAAATAAAAAATGGTAAAAATCCCACAGATTTTGGTAACTCCTCGTCGTTGTCCTCTCCAATATCGAACAAAACCTTCCTCATCTGCAACTGCAAGCACTAAAACAGTGCTCTCTCTCTCTCTCTCTCTCTCTCTCTCTATGAAGCACTCCTTCGCCGTCGAGCTACGGGCCGCTCCTCGACTCCAGAATCCCTAATTCCATCCTGGTAATGTCGCGGTCTCGTCTCCCCCCTCCTCTCTCTCTCTCTGTGATGATTGTTCTTTCATTGTGCGGATCGATCGGGGCGTGCGATCGCGCGACGGAGCCGTCCGGGCTCGTCTAGGTCAATCTGGCGTGTTGGGTCTTGTTAGATTGCTCGGAAGATCTGTTGTGCAAGTCTTAAGAGCCTCTCAGTAGCTGTTTGAGTGTCGATGATACCGATTCAGGCGGGCAAGGTGCCGCCTTGCGCCGTCGGGATTTTAGGTTTCGGAATTTTTGGAGTGATTGTTCCTTGGTGCCCTCCGATGCATAGGTTGTTTGCGGTCTTGGGTTGGTTTTTCTTTTTCTTTTTGAAGTGTAAGGGAGGTGATTTTTTTGCGTCGGAGATGATGCTTCTTTCCGTAATCTTGAATGGTTTCTCGTTGATTGTGGTTTCTTTTGTTCACCATATTGAGCTATTGAGCGCATTTTCGTAAAAGTACTGATTTTTAACTCTCTCTCTCAACTTACATGTGTGGGTTTCTGCTGAACTGCGCGGGGAAAAAGCCTAGAAGTGATGCTATTTCTTTTTTCTGATGTAGCTGGACATGGTGCTCTTGAAACAGATAGAATTTCATCTTTATCTTCAGTGCTTCGGGTAGGACCAGGTAGTCTTTTTAGGTTAGAGTGTAGCACCTTTGTTTGAAGTTCCTAGAGGAAAACTCTACAGGGGAAAAGAAACAGGATAAGTGTAATGTAAACAGATAACTGATCATCCAATTTCAACCAATCTCATCTGTCTTTTGTATCTGACACAGTAGTGCAAAGTTCCTAGTCTTTATGACGGGTTGTGCTTTGTTAGTCAAAGTCTTTCGTCATGCCCTTACATAGTTTATGGTCACTAGCCTTGGTGGTCAGGCTTATTGTTTGAATCGCAAATTAGGAGAATCTTATTAGAATCGTGGATAGCATTTATTGAACCGTAACATTTATTAAGCAGCTTCAGAAAAACACGGGTGATGTATCAATTAGTTTCTGAAAGACGCAATATTGTAAAAAACTAAGGACATTTTGCATGTGTAATAATTACAGTATAATTGCTAAGGTCGCTATAACAAGGAACATGGGTATTTTGTTTAAGCAATCTATTTTACGTCACAAATGACACAAGATTCCCAAATATGATATTAGTGATGCTAGAAGAGTACTTTTGCAGAAGTGGCAATACTCATTCATATCTCCTTTTAGTTTAATAGGCAAGGTTGAGGATGCTGACAGTTTTATTACTTGGATCTCTTACAATGTTATTGTAAATATTTGGAGTTGTCATTTCATTCTTTTAAGCTCTTAAGATATGAGGAATGAGATTGTCTGAGAATTCCTTTAATAATAACTATGTTATAAAATTACGCTATTCGGCAACTCTATTAATGCATTTTTGGCATTAACCAAGTTATTCTGGCCACGTTGATTGCTGAATACCCTGGGAGATTAACCGATGTAATTCTCAGTCTCTTGAGAACATTAGACATTGGACTACCCATCTATCCTAAAATTGCTCAAGACCTTTTATCAGACTAAATGAATCTGTAAATCATGTCAGAACTGTGAGTTTAATTGAATTATAAACAAATGTTGTCAGGAATTTCAACCTTGATTCTCACCTTGAAGTTGAATCTTTTTGTATATGAACTGAGTTGAACCATTGATATGAATCTTGATCTGTCCTAGTGACATTGATTATTGTGCCTAGATGATCGATTTGATGTAGGTTGAGTGTGGTAGATTTGAGGTTGGAAACAAGAAAAGGGTTGGGTAGAAGGGAAAATAAAAGAACAAGCAATAGAAATCAGATAGGTTGAACTGGAATTGGAAAAGAAGTGCCACAAATGCATTCAGAATCACAAGTCATGTGAGTAATGACAAGAACGTGAAGTTTGATGCTAATAAGGCTTTTGTACCATTTCACAAATACAAATTGTTTAGATATGAAATGCTTGTTAGGATTTATTATCTTACATTAAAAAAGCTATGCAATCCCTATCTCCCACATTCTGCATTGTTTCGAAATACACAATATAAGGACCTCATGTTTGAAGTAATGGTTTTGTCTCACAGCATGTTCTTGTTGATTTAAGTTTTTCAGCATATGAGCATTTTAGTAAATTCTTGGGTGTCTTTTAAAATATTTTATAGACCATTTCGTTTTCTTTGGATTGGAATGGTCTATATGTGTATCATGCTCTTGGGAATGCTTTGGTTATAAGAGGTTTTGTGATACTACTATTATAAAGACGTCTTCAGTTGAAGAAATCATTTTAGTGGAAATTTATTAAAACTTACATGTGGAAAAGTAGTAATTCTATTATTCTGTTTAGCTGTGAAGTGAGAAGACGTGCATGCATATGTTAGGAATGCTGTGGAAGCAGTCTGAATCGCATTAAGTACCGTTTCCTACGGAGCATCTGATGTTCTGTAGATGTTTGCAGCTGAATTTTGCTAGGTAATAGTTGTTTTGGGACTAAAGTTGGCTTGGAACACTGGGTGAAACTATATAGCAAGATAGAAAGATGGAAGCTGAAGCACCTCCAGATGTGTACGTTGAATCACACACATTGGAGCAGGAAACCAAGGAGGAAGTCGAAATGCCGCCTCGCCGACGCCCGGCGAGGCTCGATTTTCTCTCCACTAAGTTGCGCCGTGTGAAAGAGGAAAACAAGGAAGCTAAAACAATTGTGGACACAACTCAGAAGGTGCAGAAAATAAAGGAGAAAAATGAGGCTCCTGCAGATGCCTCTGAGCCACACTCAACAGAGCTGGAAGGCAAGAGCAAAGCTGCAGAGATTTCCAATGATTTGCAGGCTCCTGAAAAGAAAACTAGGACGGTTTTGAAACCCAGATCAAAAATTGCCAAGAAATCTCCTGCCAGTAATTCCTTGAATAAGAAAAAGGCCAAAGTAACTGTGGCAGAACTTGAGGGGGAAGAAGAAATAAAGAAGAAAGGAGTATTGCTGATTAATAGTGGAAATAGCAGCAAAGAAGAGGACACCATGGAGGCCCTATGTATGGAGCACGGAAATGAGGGAACTAAATCAGCTGCAGATGTCTCCACCGAGCCACATTCTATGGAGATGGAAAATAAGAACAAAGTAGCGGAAACGTCCAAGGAGTCGTCGGCTCAGCCTAAAAATGGGGAGAAAATTCAAGCAGCTCCAGTTGTCTCCACTGAGCCACACTCTGTGGAGCTGAAAAATAAGAGTGAACCTGCGTGGGCCTCTGAAAAGGTGCAGGGCTCTAAAAAGAGAACTATTGAAGTTTTGAAAGCCAGATCAAAAATTGTCAAGAAATCTCCTGCCATTACTTCATCGATGAAGAAAAATGTCGAAGCTACCATACCAAAAGTTGAGGTGAAAAAAGCGACGAAGGAGAAAGATGTGTTGTCAGTTAAGAATGGAAATGGCAGCAAAGAAGACTTCTTGAAGCAATCTACTTCTGGTGATAAGATGCAACGAAATGCAGATGATTTCAGGAGTGAAGAAAAGGGTGATGGCAACTTGAAAGGTAAAAATAGCTGCAGTCATGTAGAGAAGATTTCAAAGGAACTAGCTGCAGATCATAGTGAGGAAAAAAGAGCTGAAGTGCTTGGAAAAAGCAAAAGGAAATTGAAGGAAACAGTAAGACAAAAGTCGAACAAGAGTTTGAACAATTTTAAGGACATTGAGAAACTTGACAATTTGGAAATGAAACCGAGAAAAGAAAATAAAGAAAAACTTGGTGGTTTGATTTTTATGTGTAACTCAAAGACCAAACCAGATTGTTTAAGGTATGGTGTCATGGGCGTCTCCTTGAATAAAAAGGATCTCGTGTTGGGTGTCAGACCTGGTCTCAAGCTTTTTTTGTACGATTATGATCTTAAGCTTATGCATGGAATTTACAAGGCCACCTCTCCCGGGGGCATGAGACTTGAGCCTAGAGCTTTTGATGGGGCTTTTCCAGTTCAGGTCAGTTTTTTATTAGCTGGGTTTTCTTACTAGTCGATGATTTTGTTTGCTAAGGCTGATCAGGTTTGAAATTCTAGGTGCGATTTAAAGTTCATCTCGACTGTTATCCGCTACCGGAGAGTATCTTCAAATTGGGTATTTTCTTTACAACTAAACACAAATTCAAAACGGAACTTTCTATTAAACAGGTGAGGATGCATGCTACTTGTTTGTGAAGTTTCAGCAGTATTTTTCCTGAAGAATTCTTGGAGACGATAACACTTGAATTTCTTTCAGGTAAGTAGGCTTGCAGAACTTTTTCGACCAATAGAGCTCCATCCGAAAGAATTGCCTGCTTATTCCCCGAGATTGACTGAAAGCAGAATGGGGGATTCTCATGTCAGAGCTCGAGAATCACGACATCTATCACGTGGGGAAACATCGGCGAGGGATCCTTATGCTGATCATCAATCTCGAAGACTTCCGGTATTAGCTCATGAAAGGGACCGGCTAGTTGTGGACCGTGAGCTGGCACCTAGGCCAAGAGCAGAACCTCGAGAAATGTATCTTACGGAGCAGGAGTATCGAGCATTTGGTCTTCGAGGAGAGAGGAGAAACTCAGGTCTCCCAAGACATGTTTCTCCTACCTTAAGACCATACCGGGATGATCATGAGAGAGAGCGCCTTCGAAGACTGCCGGAAGAGAGACATAGGGAAGCTGCTCCGGCATCAATTGGACGTAGTTATGGGAATGACAGGGAATTCAGAACTTATTCTCTTCGTCCGAGGCAGGAATTGCACTACCAAGTTCCTCCTTCTAGGGCAGGTACTTCTGCTACTGCTACTTTTGATTCCTACCGCGAGGATCCTTATGATGCATATCGGCATGGTGCTGCATCTGGGGACTCATATGCACATTCTTCGAGAAGGGAGGATGTACCCTCGGGCCCCTTTGGTAGTAGGCGGGAAAGTTACTTTAGTGAGAAGGACCGTCCACGAAGGAGAGGAGTCGATCGGGATGAAGCACGTCCAAGGTATAATGATGATCTAATGGGACGTGATCGAGCACACCATTACAGGATTAATGAGAAAAATGATGCTAGCTTGCCAGTTTCATCTCGATACTCTTTCGCAGGTCCGAGGATCTGAAATCAGCAACTTTTTCCCCTCATTTTCTCGCATATGAATGTTTATCTGTGGCTTGACCTGTTCCAATATGTATCTTCCTATTATTTGTCTGAGTGTGTCCCAGTGCCATTCCCCTGCATCGTTGGATAACTTGGGTACGCAAGAGTGTCAACGGAGTTTGGTAAATAAGCCTTCCATAGTTCACGGATTATGTGCATAGTGATTTCCTTCATAAGGAGCTGCCGGATTCTCATTTAGCTCGAGATTTTTTTTTTCGAGGCTGGACTATTTCGTTTTAGAATGAGTTCAGGGTGTGATAGACTTGGTTTCTTTCGTTACAGCCTACAATTCTAAGAAAGAATATGAATTGGCTTTTTTATTACATGACAGACGTCGTTCCATAATTTTGTTTTTGGTCGAAATTCCATAAATTATTAATGAGACATTCGCCGGTTATTTTTCTTTAACGTAGTAAATCACATGTGAACCTGTGGACCAAAAGAAAATCAGTTGGGATCCTACGTTTCTCATGGTGAAAATGAAATTCATGCTGTAGCCTTTTAACAGGGCATTAGATGCTTTCGAGGCCCCGAAGCAAACGGTTGCATTTCAGTTGAATGGTATCACGACTTCACGTTGGAGAGCTCTGCCCTGTTGAAACTCCTACACATAAGCTAAGATCCCGAGATTTTATATTTTGTATGTACAGAATGAATCTTGGATTCAATCACCGGACGGGTCACCAAAGAGAGGACACCAAAGGTAAGACACAGACATCCAAGCGGATGACTGGATTGCGCCGTGGCCATGCAAAGGAAACGAGAAACATTACGTATTGCCCGGGAAGTTGAAAAAAAATGCTAAAGTATTTTAGTAACTAATGTTCATATATCGTCATCGAAACAACAGAGATAAACTCAAGATTAACTCATGAAGGCAACTAAATTCACAGGAAACATGCCCCCCTGTATAGACAGTTTGGTAAGTCAGTTGCACAAAACTGAAAGCACGAAATTTCTCTTATGTTACAAGATCTGGATTGAGCCACTGGAATATCCTACTGCATTGTGGCAGGTGGCAACTGCTTCAAGCATATTAATGATGTCTGTGCCTTTCCTTGTCCCTGGAAGAATATGAGGAACTGCGGTATTCCCGATCTGAAAAGCAAGACAATTGTTCAATGTAACTAAGTATTGAACAAAGAAAGACACACAGAGACCAGATAAACATAAGGTTAAATGGACAGCTTGCCTCGTGAAGAGTGGTGTCTTGATTTATCCGAATGTCCTGCAATTCGAAGTGTAAAATACCCGAGTCAAAGAAGCAGCAGTTAAAATTCAAGGATAGTATATGTTGTCACAGATAGAATGTTTCAATTGATTGATTCAAACCAAACGTAAGACTGAGATAATAGATTCACAAACAAACCTGAATCCTTGCCCCCGTCTTTTGAGCGGTGACGTCTTTCTCTAGTCTTATCTCTGTCGGAGTCTTCCCGTTCTCTTTCCCTGTCAGAGTCCCTTCCTCTATCACGATCTCTGGACTTAATTCTCTCCCTCTCCCTATCCCTATCCCTATCCCTATCCCTATCCCTATCCCTCTCTCTGTCCCTATCCCTCTCCCTCTCTCTGTCCTTCTCTCTCTCCTTGTTCCTTTCCCCACTAGCCTCATTTCTGTGCTCAGACTTTGGCTTAGGGAAAGAATCATCTTTTACCCCGCCCTCAGCTGGCACAGTAATGGATTCATCATCGCTCTTTCTAGATTCCTTCCCATTTGAATCTACTAATTCGCCCTTGGATCCACCGGATTCCAGATTGCCGGATAATGGGGCAGTCTTGGCAGCATTAGAGTCAGTATTAACCAGGGGGCTACTCGGTGGAACCTCCTGAAATTAATCAAGAAACGTTGCCAGTTCAGAAGTTTGTTGGCGCACACTTAAGACAATTCCTTTTCAGCTATATGTGCAGAAACTTTGAATTGGTAGTCCTGAATATGGTAAACAGAGCCCGTAATGGCAGCATAGCTATTCTATTTGCCCAAAAAAGGCAGCAAACACTACTACCTCCCAATCTGGATTTCCAAAGGGACAGAGCAGCAAATGGAGAAAAAAAAAAAAAAAAACAATTACCTTCGAAGCTGGCTTAGATTGTAGATCCAAGGACTTCATGGAGAAAGAAAAGGAGTCTCCATCCTTACATACTGGAATATATTCTGCTTTGGGCAGGCTGTATAAATGAGCCAAAACCCTACAAACTTCATCGATTCCATCTTTGTCCGCATCAAACACCTTCCACCATGGCGGATTTTCAGGAAGTGGCACTTGGAACCTCCGAGCAGCAGCATATACAACTCCACACGCCACAACCTCACTCTTGAAACGAACGCACAAAGTAGTACGCAAACTGCTCGGCAAGCAAAGAAACTTAATGTATAAGACCATATCGCACCATGATAGAATGCAAATTTGAGACTGAACAAATTAATGTATTCATAGATAAAGAGTCCAGTCAATTTGCTTCCACCTGCCAACATGAAAATGCACCCCCACACCCAGACAACTCAACCCCCCCCAAAAAAAAAAAAAAAAAAAGGGCCTGACACATGCTTGTCTCTCCACACCTAACTCAGAAAAGTACTAGTGACACCAAGATTGAAGTGCATAAATTGATCCACTAATCAAAATTGAGACATCGTATATATAATTACCTATCATTTGCCAGATTCCAGGCTTCCTGTCTCAATTCTGGAGGTGTTCCCAATGTTGCAAGGTAGTTTGAAATAAATTTGTGAGGATGCTCGACATGACAGATGAAACCCATCTCTTTCAAAATATGCCTTTCTGTTCTGCTTAGCTCTATCTTCAGCTCTGCATACTTCTTTTTAAAATATGCAAAATCAAATGCCTATAGTGGTGATCAGAAGAGCAAATTATTATATTAAGAATCCAATTCTGACCTTTGAACCCAGTTCCAGATGCTCTATTGGCAAGTTTTCCCTCCTACATTCCATGCGATGGAAAACAATGAGGACTTGCCTAGCCTTCCTAGGGCTTTCCTCAAGCTTTGATGCTAGCCAAACACAGCTTGCGGCGACTTTCTGCAAGGTTATTATGACCAAATCAACTCCTGGATAAGCATTTTGCAAGAAGAAGATAAAGAATAAAAATTTCATCTCAAGTCAAGACAAAAAAGATTGCTCGAAACTTTGTCCCAAGAGATGCGTGACCAAAGATAAAAGAATGGACTGCAATAGGAAATTAAGAGACCAGGCTACAGTGGAACAAGAATATTGAACTTCTGCACCAATGTCACAGTTTCAAAGTTTCCTTTCGCGCAATCACAGAGGATGAGATGGAAATAAAACAAAAGCTGGTGTAGAGAAGTTAACCTTAACATGAAAACGGGTGAATGACTTCTTGCAATAAAAACGATGAAAGAGAACCTGGCCCGTGGCCATCACAGCTTGTGGTCTGCGTTGCAGATTAAGGAAATGATCCGAACAACAGAATGCAGTTCAAATGATTTACGCATTAATACTAAGGCCTCAAATCATCTAGACATCAGATGAGGATACAGTTTGAGTAGTATGCCACTTTCTTGAATCAAGTCACAGCCATAAATTCTTAGAGTTGTTTCTGTTGCTTCATCAATTCCATCTTTCCTGGAAGGCGAGTTCTTCGACTGCTCATCCGTCAGGTAGAAGTTGTCGATTGCAGTGTAAATCATTGCTGACTGAAGAGCTGCAATGATCAAGATATTTAATATCGGGCATATTTGGCATCCAAAAAGAAAACAAGTTATCTCAAAATTTGAGTGTTTTTTTTTTTTTTTTGTGGTTAAGGTAATATGTATTGACTTAAAACCAAGAGCTATACAGCAGAGACTCGGTACCAAAAAACTTGCACTCCAGAAGCCATGCAAGGCTTCACGAGTGGAAGGGTGCCGAGGAGAAGAGGAGGGAATGGCAAAGCTTCACAAGGGTGCACTCCAGAAGCCATGCAAGCCATGCAAGCCATGCAAGGCTTCAAAATTTGAAAGTTAACAAAATCAAGCATGAAAGTATAATCTTTATACACTAATTCAACCATGACTCTACTACAAACTACTTTAAACATCCTCACGTTCTCTCAATGCTATAAGCTTTCGTTGCCTTATTCATGTAGCACAAGTCGCAGATGCCTCACGTGAATCAAGCTAAACTGCACAATTCACACGGCTCGCACATCTAGCCTCAAATATCAGTGAATCTGCATAGCCAGGCTTTTGAAATTTAGACGTACTACAGTCCTTAATTGCAAATATAAATTCACATCTCTGTCGGAGACTAGGGCAGATTCACGGCACCACCCCACTCACTCCACATTTTATACCAAAGAAGCAGAACTGAACACTTCCAGAGACACACCGAGTCCAACCCAACGTCCGCGCGGGCGCACATAGAGAAAGCTCACGAAAAGTGAGCTGCCTAGGAAGAATGACCAAGAGCCTTTTTTCTCGCTTTCTCGATTTCACTTCCCGGTCGCCGTCGCCTCTCTCACTCAACGAAAACATCAAATCCCCAGAGTCTATCGAAACCTAATTTCACATCACCGCAACCGTTCAACCCCATCAGCGCTCCACCGGGTCAATCTCAATCCGCACGCAGAGGCCCCAAATCGCGCCCCCATTTCACAACCCAACACATCAGAACGCGCCAAGATCAAAACTTTCCGCGCCCAAATCGGCGCCCGACAAGCACAAGCACCGCCCGCTGAGCCGGAACCCATCAACGACTAGCGATACGCGAACTACCGAATATTATCGGACCAAAAACAAAGCACAAACGCAGAACAACATAGGGAGAAAAACAGCAGGCGAATTGAAGGGTACCCTCGAGCTCGCGAGATCGCCGGAGAAGGAGGAGCGAGTCGGAGTCACCTTCGGCGATCGAAGGAATTCCGATGAATGAAGCTCCGGAGAGACGCCGTCGTTCCCGAGCAGAAGCCAGAAGAAGAGAGAGCGGAAGCACTAGAAAGAACGCTCTCTTTACTTTACCATCGAAACGCCATGAAGAATTTGTTAATGGGAAGAAATCTGGACATCATAGCACTTCAAATCCTTATAGAAAATTTTCCCAATTACTAGAAAAGGTATAAATTGACAAGGTTAAGGTACAAGGAAAATGTGTAAATTCACTTTTGAATTTTGAATTTTGAATTTTTATAATTTTTTTCATTAATGACATTAATTAACCCTTCGATTTTTGTTTCATGCCGATCCGGGCTATCCCTTCATTTTTCACTTTAGGTTTGTAATATTTAACTTTGTTATTTCTATACCAAAGTTTATTTAGCTGAATTAATTTCTCACTTGGTATTTCGTGTGTCTTATAATGATCAAGGGAATATAGACATTGTACATAAACAAGTATATTTCAAATAAAAATTAAATTTATTATAATTATATCAATTCAATTATATATTTTTTTTTGTCAATTCAATTCTAGACATTTTGCATTTGTACTAATTTAGTCCATTCGATTAATTTTAATCGACTGACTACTGAAACTGGTATTGACAATTTTAAAAGTATTTTATTTTTTTGAATTTTTCCTCCTTCCTTCTTTCTCTAACCATTGACTAATGGCGAGGGCCGAGTGAAAGAAGGAAGTGAAAAAAAAAGTCAATAAAAAATAAAATATTATTTAAAAAATTGCTCACGTTAATGTCAATGACATAAGCTAGTGTTCCTATCAATGCCGGTCGGCCAAAACTATTTGGATTGACTGAATTGATATAAATACAAAATGTTTAAAATCGAATTGATCAAAATATATATATACGATTGAATTGATATAATGATAATAGGTTTACATTTTTTTTAGTAATTCTCCCTATATAAATGTATACATATATATCTTATTTCTTTCAATCTGAATGAAGAATCTGCATGATTATCTAAAAAATAAATAGTGAAAACTTGAAATTACGAGAATGCAAGGAATAAGTTCTTATTAAGATGATATTTATGTGGGACAGTGTGATTAGGATGAGGAATTAACATAAGATCTATAGCTCATGAAGTGCAACAACACTGTCTGTGTTGCCGGATGAAAATGTCGTCTTAGACATGCCTTCGAGATAAATTAAAAAGTACATTTAAAAATTTGAAAAATACGCGATGTTAAAAGAAAAGAAAATAGTCATTTTAGGAAATCATCTAAAATAACCTATCAAAAAACAAATAGCACCACAGTAAAAAAAACACAATGAAGCAAGAGATTGCAGGGGAAAAAGATGAGGATAATTGGGAAGCTTTTACAAATATCCACAATGGAAATGAAATTCCAAAGAACTGCTCTAGAACTTGAAGCAACCACATGTTTAATCTGACTATGTTACACGGATCGAATTCAGGATTTAAAATTCATACTAGTTGTTTGCAATGAAGTCACTCAAGATTATCATGATTCTGATATGTACATGACAGGACTTAAGATCTCAGTAACTGTGTTGCCGACCCAAGAAAGAAGAATGGATGATGATTCGCAATCAGATCTAGATGTCGGCATTGCCAATGGCGCCTTCCATGACATCGATGCAATATCCGACAGACTTCCCCTCAGACATTGCCTCTGCTAACTTCCCCCGTGCAGCTTCGTGGCGGCGCAGTAGCAGGACCGTGTTCAGCACCGCCCATCTGACTTGAGAATCTGCCTTCTTCTGGGTGAACCCCAAGCCATTGAGCAATGAATCCAACTGTTCGACCGACGCAAGAATTCCACTTGAGGGCGTTAAAAGTTCGCATCATTTTCGCTCGCAAATGATCAAGGCTTGATTCAGCAAAATGGTGGGACCAAAAGCACTGTGGCTTACCTGGTTTATGTCTGCGAGACCTCCCTCAGCGCATCCAAAGAGAAGATATTCAGTCGCCACGCCGGCAAGTGCTATGCAGGAGAATTTGTTGAGCGTCTAAAAGAAATAGCTCAAGTCCCTTAGTGCGGCAATGTCACATATGCATGTAAATGGGATCATGGGCATGTTGGAGAACACGTACCGTTGCCGATACTTTTCCTGCATTTACCTGCATGTTGAAGAGAGTCTACTTAATAAACACTGGTATTTCAGAACACCAGTCTACAACTATCATATCAACATTGTGAAACTTGTTTTCCTTTTTCCTGGGCCTACCAGGCAACAAGTAATCGATGCTGCCATAAGTTAAACGTTTATTATGCATCCACCACTCTATAAACTGATGGATTCACATCTTAGTTCTCTCACAGCTCGCTTTGCCCTTAACAGTTTGCTCGGGAGTAGGAGTAGCAGGATTGAAGAATGCAGCTATTGTAGACAGGATATCTTAATGAAGGCATGACAGTCTCTTCATGACTGATGAGCAGTCGGATTGGATATTAAAGGGGATAAGGCACAATAATTTGCGACACACATCAGCTGACGAAGAAAGTAAAGTAATAGATAAGTACCGAAGAGGCAGAGTTTTAGAAATTTACTTCTTCAAGAAATTCAAAATCCACGAAAGAAGTCCCCGCTTGGACATTGAGAGAGCCTTCCTTCTTTAAAGCATCCAAACTGGAGATTGTATATCCCCTAGGAAGGATTCCGATGAGGTAAGCAATCAAGAAATGTCCAGCTTCATGCTGCGCAACATTTGAGCCTTTCAATCAATACAGGGAAGCTCTCATCACTAGGAAAATGCTCAGACAGAAGAAGTCATTTCCAAAGTTTAAAAAGACCATAGTGAGAAATTCGTATCAGGGCATTAAGATGCAGCAATAATTTAGTTGTTGAATATAAATGAAAATAGACGACTTTCAGGATGCCATGAATAGAGAGGGACAATAAATATCTCAGTAGGGTAGTGACTGAGAGAGAGAGAGAGAGAGAGAGAGAGATTGGTCTCACTTGAAGAACCCTATTGTGATACTTCTGACTAAAAGTATGGCCAATTGTATCAAGAACCAAGCTGCCAACTCCTCCATTGAAAGATACCTACATGAACAAGCAAATGGTTGCATTTTAAAGACAGTAAGATTTGCACATTTGCTTGAAAAGACATAAAAATGACTCAAATGACCAAAACAAGTGTAAGAAGTGAAGGAAATCTACAAAAACTGCCGCACTCTTCTACTGCTTGTGTAGCAGACTTCGTGACAATCCAGGTCGTCACCTTTACTTTACACCTTTACTTTACGTTGTCTTACTCTTCTAATTACAATTTTTTGCCTCTTTTGTGTAGGGGAAAAGCAGTGGGGGATGTTTCTGACCGACCTCAAACTTCAACCTAGATGTCACACACAAATAAAAGAAAAAGGAACAAGACAGAAGTGACAGACTTTTTGAAGAGTCTAATGCTGTCCCAAAACAATATCTATTTCGGTCATCTAATCGGGACCAGAATGATCAGCTTGCGAGTTTCAATACATAGTTCAAGCAAATTACCGAGTCAAAAGTCCACAGAAACAAAAGGCCCAAAGAAATATAGAAGATTTGCTGGGGACTGAGACCCAACAAGTTCCAAGCGGAAAGCCCTCCAGCGACAGCAGCAAACTGCAGGTTTCTCTCTATAGCACCAAGAGTTGCATCTACTGGAGACAGGAGCAACGCTGTCTCGATTCCATTCAATTTCAGTTCATCTAAAGTGTAAAGCCGCTGCGGTACCTGCAATCGAAGCCTAATTAATGAGTACATGGCATAGTCAATTCACGACTTTGAGACATTCCCTTCCAAGAACAACTCCACATATGTCAACAGCTTCGTGATACTGAAGAATTGAATACAAAACTGGCAAGATTCTTATTCAAGATTACACATCGTTCAGTCGCATAACAGTATCTCCATTCCTTGTCTGTCCCACGAACCGTCTTCTCAAGTCATCCCAAAACTTTCAATCGGGCGTGTGCTTTATAACAATCAACGAAAAATGAAGATGGGAAAGATAACTAGAATCACTGAAAAACCTACGTCATCAAGTCATCATTGCCCACAAAAACAGGACTTTCCTCCACACGTTTGCTACAATAACCCATCAATGAAGAACGAATAGGAGATAGATTACAAGAATCATTGGAAAAACCTCGCACAACCCAAGTCTGCATTGCCCGCATAGCCACAGAGATGAAACAAGGTCCAAATTTTGCGTTTGCTCCAACAATGTGAAGGCGTCCATTCATATCCGAGTAACAAACACTCCTCCCAAACAAAAACTTCAGAAATGAACCGAGCGCTCTGATTCAAACACAGAAACGTACGCATACAAAGAAAAAGTAACGCAATCCGCGAACCTGCCTCGCGGAACCGAAGCAACGGAGACCGCCGGGCTTCCCCTGCGAGTCCTTCACGAGACCCAGCGCTGCCCTCTCGTTCCCTTTAGCCAGCTCCTCGTCCACTCGCTCAAGAACTTGCCTTCTCGAAAATTCGACTCGCGGCGGCGACGACGACGCTCTGACGATGATCGTCCTCAAGAGCGGAACTTTCAATCGAGGGTCGCGCGATAAGCTCCCGTAGAAGCCGAAAGTCCCCATCTTTGGAAGAATTTGCTGCAGCAGAGGGCAACGCTGCGAGCAGCTTCTTCTGCATGAGTTCAGTGCAGCTCTTGGTGGTGGTGGTGTTGCTCGGAGCAATTCCCGTTTCGTTCATTTCCGACCACACAAAGCTGACAGCCGGAATTTGCTCAAAAAAAAAAAAAAAAAAAAAAAAAGCTGACAGCCGGAATAAGTATTAAGGTGGCCTAACGAGGTTAAGCAAGAACCCAAAAATTTAAATAAAAAAACATTTTTGTGATATAAAAAGATATAAATATATGAAATTTATTTATTACACAAAATTTACTGAAGTGGGATCATGATGATGCTGATGATGATGATGATGCAGATTCTGTGGCCATTTTGCCGGCTGCGGGAGCTGAGCTGAGGAGAATGCATGCGTTGGCGCGCCACGACTCCGCCGGCGTCTCCGGCCACCGGGAGTGCGTCTCCGCGGCGGACCGCGGTCGACGCTCCGACCCTTCCGAGCGACGCCGCCGATCTCTCCTGCGGCTGGACCGGGAGCTCGGGAAGCGTAATTACCGCAGCGCCTTGGCCATCGCGAGGCAGCTGCAGGGTAAGCCCGGTGGTCTCGCCGGCTTCGGCTCCGTCAAGCAGGTACCCCTCTCTCTCTCTCTCTCTCTCTCTCTCTCTCTCTCTCACTGCGGTGATGCGATATTCTCGTTGTTGTATGGATCTTCAGGTTCCGAAAAGGGTATGGTTGCCTGATGATTTGAAGCTGAATGGCATGGACCTGTCGTATCTTAGTCCACTGGTGGACTCGATTCTGGATTCTATACAGAGTTGCCTTGATTTTGCTCGAACGGAAGACTCTGTATGCACGTTCGCCGGCTCTTTCTTTTTTAAGAACTGATGCCATCATATGCAGAGATTGTGCGAATTGGGTTCGTAGTGGAGAATGAAATCTGCAATCAAACCTGTTTGCCTGCTGTCTTCTGTTGCAGGTGTCGGGAAGTGGAAGGCAAAGTGTAGTGCTTGAAGAAGGAATTGATCAGCCTCTCGGGGAAGAAGACATCTTTATGTGTACACAGGTAAGGGCTATCCTGTTGGGTCTCTAGTTAGTGACTCGGCTGCTTTAGCACTGAGCTCCGATGCTTCGTCGAGCAAAGAAGCAGTCGACATTGGAAGATTTTAGCTTTTGTTTTTTGAATGCAAGACCCGTGATGCATTGTTCAAGTTGAGGTGTGTAACATCATTCAAGGATCAAAATTTTGCTCATTTGTAGCTTGGTAGTTGAACATGACTGAGCTTGATTTTGTCATCCATATGATTTTTGTGCCGCTCTCAACATTCATGTCCCCTTCACATGAGGGATTTGTTTGAGCAATGTGAAATGCATTTTTGCAGCACGAAGCGGGTCATTTCCTAGTTGCTTATCTACTCGGGGTCCTCCCAAAAGAATATAAAGTGCTGAAGAGAGGGAATTCGAACCAGGATGAATTTGCTGTAGGGACTGTGAAGTTTGTGGGCTTTGAATTTCTTAGAGAGGTAAGGGGGCTCTGACTGTTTAACAGGTTAGTTTGATCTGGTCATGGTTTTCTTGTGATTGAAATTTCAACCGGTAAATCGAGGGTTAGGCTGTTCAATAGGTCGATCTGTAAGGTCAAGATTGTTTAAGCTTTTGAACCTTACTCTGAAATGGTGTGAGCTTATGCAGCTTATATGTCAATTCCTCTCTTAATATACGTCCTTTCCTGATTGTCCTGAAACACAGGTTCCTGACTTGGATACATTAAATGAATCCATCGGCAGCACAGAATCAAGTTACAAAGTGAGATTATTTTCTTCTCCTCTGTTTGTCTTGATAGTATTAATTCAGCATTTGAAACCTTCACAACACCCCAATCCACTTCTCACAGGACCTTCCCCAATTCCCCTGTATGTCACTATGCCACACTTAGCTTGCAAGGGACAAGCTACAGTTAATTTAAGCACAATAAGACTTGTCCAGAAGCTTTTAAAGATGTTCATGAGGTTTTGAGTCTCTACATTTTGGAAATCTGCTGTTAGGGGACAGAGAAGGAAATTCACTGCAGTCGCTATATCTTTGGATGAAATCTGAGAGCCTGAGTTTCGGTTCTGGTCTGCTGCTACTATGATTTATGCTAATTCTCATATCCCATAAATGCAGGTTAATAAGAGATGCATATCCTCCAAGGTAGTGTTTTCTTACTTGATCCTTCTTATGATCATGTCTTATTGTTGGATAAAAGAAAACAAAACATGGTTTTTTTGTCCTGCTAATATTCGAAGGCCTTAGGGTGGTCTCTGCTGATACGATGGGGCTTGTATAGTCTGAATTAGTGAAAAGTGCTCCTTCAAAGCGCTTCAATGCTTATAAATTGCTCTAAACCTGCAGACTTTCAACAATTTTTCCTGTGTCATACTAGGAGGCTTAGTGGCAGAGCTGCTTTCTTTTGGCTTCTCTGAAGGATTGAATTCAGATGTTGATAAGGTCATTTCAACAATCTCACACCCTGAGATTTGAAGAATATTCACTTAAGTTGTTCTTACTGCCTAACATTTTGATCTTATGCAATTCAACAGCTGGAGAGAGTGATGAGATGGTTGGGCTTAACAGAATCTGCAGTGAAACCTCATGTTAAATGGGCATCTCTGAACACTGCCTTCATGCTGCACCACCATCACGAGACTAGGCTACAATTAGCCAAGGCCATGGGTTCAGGAAAATCAATAGGATCCTGCATCGATATAATTGAGAACTCTCTACATCAGAAATAAAACCAGGTAACCCATCCTTTTTCATTCCCCTGTATGAGTTTGAAAAGTGATGATGTTGATGACAAACAGGTTCAATGGCTTTCCGAGTACTAAGAAAAGAGAAGCGATTCTTCTTGAAAGGCTGCTTCAGCGTTTGAAGAATGAGAAAATACACAGCCATAGACTGTTTCAAGGTCTATCCAGATGGTCCAAAGAGCTCTCTACCCTCTCCAACTAGACTGAATTTGGGCATTCTTAATCAATACCTGGAGCAACAAATTGCACTGTCTCAAACTCAAGATGTTCACCCTCTTTTGGTCTCAATTTAGTGTACATTCACATCAAGCAGTGAAGATACCACTTGTCCAATTTCAATATCAATAGATCCATTCATCTGAAATCATGAATAAAGAAAAACCCTTTTGATTTGATTTGATTCAAACATGATCCTAATATGATATCAGAATTCCCAGCCAGAGAAACCCCGCAAGACCCATATTCAAACATATACACTAGAAATCATCCCATGACAAAATCTCTGATATAAGATCCCAAGCTACAAACGAGAAAAACTCCCTAAAACTCCTGAGAAGCAGATCCAATGTCCCCCTTCCCTTTGCCCATCTTCTTCGGCAACAGGGTCTGGTGAATGTTGGGCAACACTCCTCCATTAGCAATGGTCACGGAACCCAGGAGTTTGCTCAACTCCTCATCGTTCCTCAC
Source organism: Eucalyptus sp. ANBG9806169 (assembly GCA_014182395.1). Lineage (NCBI taxonomy): Eukaryota > Viridiplantae > Streptophyta > Magnoliopsida > Myrtales > Myrtaceae > Eucalyptus > Eucalyptus sp. ANBG9806169. The sequence goes on from CM024580.1 coordinate 41,215,617, forward strand.
CGCGAGCTGGATGTGCCTCGGGACGATCCTGTTCTTCTTGTTGTCTCTGGCAGCATTTCCAGCAAGTTCCAACACCTGAAACCCACCCAAAAAAGCTTCTTTAGAATAAAGCACGAAACCAAACTTAACAAACAAGTTCAAGGGCTTGAACGAGCGTCCATAAACAAAATCAAAACAATCCACAAATTCCCAGACGACAGAACGAAAAAAAAATCATTTCTGTTTTCTATGCTGGAGAATCGATTCTTATCGCATGCAAACGGACACTGACAATCAAGCGACGAAGAGCAAGGCCCGAACGATCATTTGCAAAGATAACCAGAACGAAAAAGTTGAAAACTTTCTATCGGCAAACACCAATTCATGAAAAATCAACCCATCACCAAAGCCCGTTCCAGAGCCGAGCGACGACTTCATCAAACCCTAATACTTCACCTACCCATTCAAGGAACCTCAAAAGGCAACCCAACACCAATCTAGCCGAAACAAAAAACTAAATCGAACCTCAGCGGCGAGGTACTCCAGGACGGCGGAGAGGTAGACCGGGGCTCCGGCGCCGACGCGCTCGGCGTACTTCCCGGCCTTGAGGAACCGGGCGATCCTGCCGACGGGGAACTGCAGGCCGGCCTTCTGCGACCGGGACACCGACTTGGAGGACTTGGGCTTGCCCCTCCCTCCCTTGCCGCCGCCGCCTTCCTTCGAGCTCATCGTTTCCGATTCGAGAGGAGAAACTGGAACAGCGACGACAGCGAAACCCTAGAAAAACGCCGTACGATTTGGTAGGCGATCGCAAACGGAGACCGGAAGCGCCGATTGGAGAGAGAGAGATCGGTGGAGAAGCGATGGTGGGTGCGGAAGAATATATATAGGGCGCGTGATGGCGAGGCGATTGGTCGGATCCGGGGTCGCGCGGATCGCCAGCGTGGCGGGGGCGAGGGCCGTCGGATCCGATTCTCGCGGGAAAAGGAAGCGAGCGCGAGCTCTTTCGAGGGGGCTTTTTCGCGAACTTCGACTCGATGCTTCTTTCGCGCGCGGCGTCGTATAGGGTGGGCCCCCCGTGCCGGTGTGGCCCATGGGCTGGCTTGCGGGATTGGGGTGTTCTGGGCTCGGGTGTTCGGCCCATTTTTTTGGATTTATGGGTGGGCTAAAGAAAATGATGGGGAGGTTAGCGGCGGAAACCACACCCCAAAGGGTGGTTGTGGCGGAGGTACTGGCCAGTTGTGGCGGTCGTCGGCGGTCGACATCAGGGGGGCCCACGGCGACCTTGATATCGAGATAACTGGGGCTGGAGATTTTGTGGCAAGATCAACTAGAGAGAGGACAGTGAGAGCATGGCTTGCCATTGGATTGGGTGAGAAAATCGACTGTTTCGGTGGGAAAATTTTTCAAAAAGTGCTAAACTTATTGCACGTTTGTCAATTTAGTTATAAACATTTCAATTTATTAATTAAGTTTTAAACATCTTCACAGTTTATCAATTGACTCCATTCGACCAATTTTGGTTGAAATTTGCTAAGGAGAATGACAGCAGTCCTGTATGACATGACTAATACTAACATGGATACATGTTAATAATATCTTAATAATTTTTTTGATTTTTGATTTTTGCAAATTTTTTTTATTTTTTCTTTATTGTTCCTTTTGCTAATGACTAGCCAAGGGCCAAAGGTGATGGGTAGCCTCACCTAGGTGAGGGTCGCCATTGCTCGCCATAGGTGAGGGTCCAAAAAGTTTAGCCATTACTCGATTAATTTCATGTGTCACTTAAAGCTCAAACTACTGGCTCAAACATTAGAAGGTCCAAAAAATGTAGCCATTACTTAAAGCTCACACCGGCTCGAGCATCAAAGAGTCCAAAAAATATTCCTCGACTTTCTTATTTACCAAGTGTAAAACGCTCGGTTCACAAGATGATTGAAATTCGTGCGAGGATGGTTGAGTTGCGGCCCAACCCAAATCTATGTTAACAAAATCCGACACTAGATTTTTTTTTTTTTTTAAAATCAGGCAGGACCAAATGTCGGGATGCTTGGAGAGCCAATGTAACGAGAAATGCCACTCAAAGGGGAGCCCCAGCTGTACGGGAAGCCTTGAGGTGTTGGACCGAGAACTCAAAACTACTATACGAAAGTACAAAAACAGAAATGTGCATGCAAGATAGCAAATGGCTGTTTGTTAACCATCCAAATAGTGTCTAATTCTGATTTTTTGTTTTCGGGAGCAGTTTTGGAACAGAATCATGTTTGGTAAAAATTTTATTCCTGCGAACAAATTTCTAATTTTTTGTTCCCGAAAGTAGATTTGGAACGGAATCAAGAATAAAAAGAAAAAAATTTGATTCTTGTTCCCAGGAACAAATCTAAGAATCAAGCCATTTCCTTTTTCTTCTTCCCTTTCTCTTCTTCTTCATCTACCGCCACCACCACGGTTGCTGTTTACCGCCGTCCGCCGCCCACTACCGCCGGTCGCCGGCAATTGGTCCGGTGAGCTCTCCAGGCTAGGGTGAGGTCCAGCGAGCTCGTCGGGGGCAAGCCCAACCACTAGCGAGGCTCCCCCAGCCCCGGCGAGGCCGAGCCTGAGTAGGGCTAGGCAAGCCTCGTTCACCTGCCTTGGGAGAGGAAGAAGAGGAAAGAAAAAAAAAGAGTAAAAAAGTAAAAAAATTATTTAAAAATTAAAATAAATTAATTTGAAATAAAATCAATGAGCATGGTACCAAACGTAATTTTATTCCGTAATCGAAATATTAGACAGTTACCAAACGGCTTAAAAATTGTTCTTGGGAACATAATAAAAAAGAATCATTTATAATCATAAATTGTTTCCGAAACAAAATCGTTATCAAACGCGCCCCAAGTCAATTGTGGAGAGAAATCCTCTCAAACAACATTTCCCGCCCATGGGCCATTCAACACTTAATTGAGGATTGCAGAAATTTCTTGGCCCAGCTGGATAGCGTGGTGTGGCGGTCCATCGTCCACGACAAGAAAACTATTGTGCAATGCTTCATCGAAATTGCCCCATGATGAAATGTCTTTTATCAAAAGTTGTTCTTCGGTTTTTTTTTAGAGGGGGACGGGGATTTTGTGCCAACTCCGAACAAAGGACATCTCATGCAATAAGTAATTGAATTTCTTTGGAATTCTTGGCCCCAACCCATTTACCACCTCTCAATACAATCTTAGGCAGAGTCGGAATTTAGTCAACGACAATGCCCAGAAGTTACAAAACCAATCTCGACTTATGCCAAAATTTAATCAATAACACAAGCTGAGGATAATAAGAGACAACGTCGGAATTTAATCAATGGCACTATATCGTGATAGTAAGATGTAACGCTAGAATTTAATCAACGATGATGCACCAGAATAGAGAAACACACTGGAATCCAATCAACAAGGAGAACCTGAAAAGCTATAACTAAGGAAATTGAAGTGCAATACAGGAAAAATAAAGATAAAAAAAAAAAAACATTTTTATTGATTTATCGGAGGTTCTCGTTGGATGATTGGTGGTGTTTATAATGAAGATATGATAATCATTCAGCATTTACGAATTCTCTAGTAATTGCCACTAGCTTTATCCATGTTCCTTTAGACTTGTAGATCATGTTGTCCATATTTCATATAAACGTCCTAGTCATGTTTTGACGATTGTGCAATTAAAAATGGCTCTTCCATGACTAGATCTCCAAATAGCGACTGCTCTTTTTACAACGTGCGTCTTCGATGCTAACTATCTTGGTGACTAGAGTACTATTCAAAGTGTCTCTATTGGGAAAGTTGCCACCAAGTTTCATAGGGGTGGTCACCAATTGTCAGTCGTTATGTTTCAACAATTGGACACGTGGTATTCCTTTATTTCATTGTCACTCACCGTATATTTGCCCCAATGTCCGTCGATAGTCCAACATGCATTAGACATTACCCGTGCATTATGCGCGTGAGTGTAAATCAATCATGAGTATCAATAGTAGAGTAGATTGCTGAATTCCCCATCGAATAGGCTCGGCTTCCTTCTTTCTAAGCCCCCAAACCCCTTTGGGACTTGTTACGTTTGGATGTTAACTTCCGTTGTAATTCGAGTTTTGCTATTTAAATGAAGTTGCTTCGCTTTGGAAGAAAAAGAAAAGAAAAGGAGAGAGGAGCATGTCCTTGATTTGCTCCCCGATAAAGTACGGATTTGATGTGTTTTTAGACTGTCCTTGGCGTCTTGGGCAAAAAAGAAGAAGTGCTTCACGCCAAATTACTTACAATGCACATCATAAATCACACATAATTGACCTTACAAACCCTCCGCACAGGAAAAAAAAAAGAGGACACGAAAACAAGGCAATTCCCACATGAGGAAAGATGAGGGGCCATTCTTGGAACATTTGACTGCACAAATTTAACCCAACAAACTCTCACTCTCAGCCACGGCTGAATGACTAAACGACAAGGAGTCTTAGGAAGGCTCGAGCCGTGACAACGAAAGGGCACTCGTGTTGTGCCTGAAAAAGAGTCGTCTCCACCGATTGACCAAAACCCTTGAACATTCACCCGGAAAAGTAGAGATAAAAGTGGGAGACAAATGGTCCACTTTCATTCCTACACCAACTTTACATGGTAAATCGCGATAGGCTTTAGACCCACACTTGCCTTTTGTGCTCCATTCATTAATTGGCCTTTCCAAAAGTACTCATCATCTCATTCCCAGATTTTCCCCACCATCCTACCAATCTATATTGACCTTCTTCCGTGTGTCTCATGGACACACAGGGAACCTGTCCCCTCTTTCTCCCTCAGAACCGATAGATTTTCCATGATCAGCACTACCATACAAAACCACCTCCCTGGTTTGGCATCCCTAATAAATAGCTCACCTTATGAACGTGGATTGATGTTGATTCATATTTCCATGAGTTCCACGATAAGATGAAAGGAAGAAATGTTTTCCCATTCGAAAGAAAATTTATGAGAGTCTGAATAGAGTTTTCCAACAAACAAGGATTCTCTAGGGACTCTTTATTATCAGGTAATCGTTGGGTTTTCTTTTGTTGCTTTCTTCACGGTTCTCTTAGGGAGAATTTCTCTAGATGATATCAGATTGTTTACTTGCCAGAAAGTATGTAGGCCATAGCAGAAAACTTGTCTTGCAGGGAATGTCAACAGAGGGAGGGTGTCGGTATAGACAAGCGATCCCGCTGGGTCTAAGGGGACGGTTGGATATCAACACAAACTACGGCTTAAGAAAGGGGTTTCTTCCGAAGGTAGCCAAATTTAATGCGGTCAATAACATCGAGCATCCCCATGTACTGTCATTAATGCAGATTTTCTGTGTTTACTATGATCTAGTGCTTGATGTATGCCTCTTACAACTTCATTTTTTTTTTCAGATAGGAGTAATATGTTGTTGCGCTGGACGGTCAAAGGCCATATTTGCCATGATGCATTTAGTTAGTTGCTACAGATTGTTTCATGCTCATTTTTCGTAGACAGAAACGGCTTCACCATGTCCCTTAATTCTAAGCCAAATATATTTAGACTTTTACCTTATGGGATAGCTGTTGCCTTCATCTTCTGTTCTCAAGTGTTGAGGTCGGTTTGCCACTGCGACGTATTATTTTTCCTCTGAATTAAATATTTATATTCTAGATCTGGCTCTAGCAACTTGATATTATCAGGGTCACAGGAAATATATTCCTCTCAAGCAAGCTAGTGCGCAGCAAGTGATGAAAGATGCGATAGCTTCAGGTCCTATCACGGTATTTCTGATGGGAACACATACCAATTTTGCGCTTTTTCTCATGACCAATCCTCATCTGAAGAGAAATGTCGAGCACATATATGCCATGGTTGACTAGTAGTCTCACCTAGGTGAGGGCCGCCATTGCTCGCCATAGGTGAGGGTCCAAAAAATTTAGCCATTACTCGATTAATTTCATGTGTCACTTAAAGCTCAAACTGGCTCAAGCATTAGAAGGTCCAAAAAATGTAGCCATTACTTAAAGCTCACACTAGCTCGAGCATCAAAGAGTCCAAAAAATATTCCTCGGCTTTCTTATTTGCCGAGTGTAGAATGCCCGGGTCATGAGATGATTGGAATTCATGCGAGGAAGGTTGACTTGCGGCCCAACCCGAATCTATGTTAACAATACCTAACACTAGATTTTTTTTTTTTTTTTAAATCAAGCAAGACCAAATGCCGGGATGCTTGGAGAGCCAATGTAACGAGAAATGCCACTCAAAGGGGAGCCCTAGGGGTGTGCAACTGGACTAGGTATACCCAGGAACCAAACCAACCCACCTGGAAAACAGGGTCAGAAATCGGTTCCCATTGAAATCGGTCTAGGAATCGGTTCCCAAAATTCAGAACCGGTTTAAACCGGTCCGGGAATCGGTTCCATGCTAGTTTGAGTCATTTAAAGATCAAATCTTACAACCATGTCTCCTTGATGATTGAATCGCATGTTACAAGGTTTGCATATGTATTTAGATCATGTCATTTGAGTTTCATCTTGCACATTAAATTGTCTCATAAAAAGTGCTTATCACACTTAGAATTCCCAAGCATATCATTAGAAATCATGAATCATTTCATAATGTCATTTAAATTGTATGACATTTTGCATGCCGACTTAGGATTAGATGACTATTCAAACTTTTCGTCGCATCTAATCTTAAGTCCTGTGTGATTTCTTCATGCCATTTGGGCATTCTTTGAATGATTTTAAAGTTTTCTAATTAATACTTATGTTCTATTTTCTTAATTACTGTTACGCACACTTTTAAAGATCTCGATCTTAAGATACCAAATTGACCTAGTTTGTGCTCGAGCTCTTCTAGGACGATATAAGGCACGCTTAAAAGTTTCTAATGCCACCGATTTCATGCCAATCACTCATTGTTTGGACAAATTTTCCATTTTTTCAAAGTTAGACTACAATTTGGATAAATGATCAAATTCGGATTTCTATTATAACCCCTGTTTGGACAGACCTCTGATATTTTTGTTCCATTTTTTCTATTTGGAATCTGAACTCGGTCTTTGAATGAAACTTTCTTGTCATCATGTTGGCTGTGTTGTGTGTAAATTTGATGATTTTTAGACAAATTTTGATAGGAAAAATTCTCGTGACATTAGCTAAATATCCTGTTATCTTGACAAATTTCTGATATGTTTTTTCTTGTTTTTTGATTTTTGTAAAATCATGTGTACTTTTTTGAGAAAACTTTCTTCATGAAAATTGTTCATCATCATGTCATGCATGTTAGAAAATTTTTTCATTGCTAAATTATCATTAGGTATTTCCCAATTTTGCTGTCCTTACATGCTTCTTCTGAAATTTCCTAATATAAATATGATTGTGATTGTTTATTTATATATTTTAGGTTAGTTTGTGCATGAAATTAGGCTATGTCATCTCTATGAAAATTATTCTAAATGTTTTGATCTTTGTCGTTAAACAATTGGCCTTTCCAGATTGCATCTTTTAAAAAAATGCTTTGGTACGTGTGATATTTCCCAAAAAATAACGATTTCTAAAAAAATTTTTCTCCAAAACTCGATTTGGCTTAAGGAAAAATCGTGGTTTAGACCATATTCAAAATGTTTGCGATGCTTATGAGTGCATTTATGCGAGTCTCGGCCTAGCTTTGGCAATCGAATGTGTTCCATAACCTAGTTATTCCTTAATCCTAAATATTTTCAAACATTTTTAAAATCCTATTTTAACATCGTGAAAGTCACGGTTTGAATTGTATTCAAAATGCCTGCAATGCTTGTAAGTGCATTTATGTGAGCCCCGGGCTAGCTTTGGCAATTGAATGCATTTCATAGCTGAGACATCACTTTATCTCAAAACTTTTGATGAATGATTCCAACATATATTTTTGAAATTTCACATGTACTCCTCATACATATAATCCCGCCATGCATTAGAAATTGCCTGTGTTTGTGATTGGCGCATGACCTTGGTAATAAGTGACTCGCCGACAGTTCACTTTCTTGTTTGATTGGTTAAGAAATAAGGTTCAAAAGACCTGCATGCGTGTTTACATTTTTGCAATGCATGTGACTTTTAGATGAATGACATGGTCAATGCATGATATTGAGGGAAAACCCCTAGGATCACATAGATTGCTTGATTATGAGACTTATAAGCATTATTGGCCATGTGAGAATACAATTGGTAAACAATTGCTATAAGTTATAAAAAAAATTGGATTGGGTAGATGTCTTAGTGGGACCCCCGCATGAAAGACAAAGGCCGACCTCAAGACCCCAAAATTTGACTTTCGTATTGCACTTCCTTTAAATGATTGATCTCAACATGATGTCTTGTTTTTTATTGTTTTGATGTGTATGCTTGTTTCTTTCCATTGTATGCACCTAGTTATAAGTTTCTTAGATTATGTATAAATTATGACCCCGAAGATGGAGAAAGACAGTGGAGGTCGATGTCCATTCCGACCATTATCATGTACTATTCATTTCCCCGACATATGTCTCGGTCCCATTTGTTGTATAAAACCCAACGAGTTGTGGGTTTTCTTTCTTTCTCTCAGATTTTTCAATTGTGTTTCTCTTTTATATTTTCTAGGATTGCATGGTAGAATTATTACTTTCTTTGATTGTTTACTTACTGTCTCGTATTTTCAATTTCTTTAATTGTTTTCTTTTCTTGTTATTTCTAGAAATAGAATAGAATGAAAATGACCAAACACGCATGATCGCTTAGTTTAGGATTAATGATCCCAAAAATGTAAAAAGAAATGTATGGACATGTTAGGAAAATACAACATACTGTTTAGGTACCGAAAAGACGCTAATAGAAATATTATTGTAACCCAAGTCCCTGAACCTAAATATTTGGTTGCGTAGGAATCGATGGAACACTCCCGACCCCCAAAATGGGGATAGTGGCGACTCCCGTTTTATTTTTAAGTTGTCATAAACAATTAGACCGTATAAATAAACTCGTCGCGCGAGGTATGAGTTTCGATGAAACTCATTATGGTTTAACATACTCGATATGGGAGTAACCCAAATGATGAAATGATGCCATCCTTATGGGGCGAGACGTATTGTCGAGAGGGCTATCATGGTAAGGGTACCCTTAAATCCGATATCCACACCCGACCCCTTCTTCTAAGGTGTGCCGCTTGTATGGGTATGGATCGCGACACTCTACTGTCACATGGGGTACAAGCTTAGGAGAGCTCATGATCTTGTGGAGGGAACTCACAAGAGGCTTGATCCAAAAGGCGAGGTGATGACGTCTTTTGGAACGAGAGCTGTGAGGGAACTCTCGTGATCAAGTACCCCTAAACCCGACATTTCCCCCTTTTCTCTGCTCGCGATTGATGAGGAATTCGAGGGTAGCAAGATCGGGTCGCGACAGGTAGTAAGTGCAACTGATTCTGAGGAACCCCGAATTTCTGCAAGAAATTACCAGTATAAGGTGAAGAGCAGAATGGATCAATTAGAAGACTACATTATGGAAAGGATAACTTCATGAAGATCAGAAGTCTTGAGTATTGTGCTTGACCAACATGTCCAAAACCTTGACAAACCAATACTTCTTGCAAGAGGATATTGATAGCAAGTTTCTCCATAGCATGGACGGGTTAAATGTTTTATTTATTTATTTTTTAGTAATAAGGGAATGGTGGATGAATAGCAAATTAGCATATTTCTCCATAATTTTTACAAGCAGTGTAACGAAATCATGCACGAGCAAGTATGGTTTGCAAAGAATAAACATATACTTAAGGCTGGCCATCAAAGTGACACCATCCTTAGGGATAAAAAATAACGTGACTCCTGCAACTGCTTAGGGGCAGCAGATGAAAATGTATGTTCTCGTCCAATAAGCCAACAAAGCGATGTCATCAACTCTAGGAAAGAAAGTAGCATACTATCATCATTTGGAAGCACTGTTTCATATAACAACTTGTGTCGACTGAGTTACTTCCAGTTGGATCTCCATCGACGAGCGCCCAACCCATGAAACAGCTCCCGATATTTGCAAGTCAGTGTCAATATGGATTGGCCTCTTGAGAACCATCCTGTCTACAGAAGCATACTATCATACATCTTCCACCAGCTTCCCCATCCTGATCTCATTCCAAGGATTACTATACTGATCTGCGAGCACATAATCACTCGAAAACTGGTAGAAAATGCTCGTCCTGCTCCTAGACGGACTCCTTGGAATCAATTTGCTCTCTGGCAACGCAGCACTCTCCGTCGCACTGGCATCGCCAACCTCCTCGAATATCTCGGATCTCGCTTCCCACGAGGCATTGGTGACGGGCGTAAGTTGCCACAAGCTGATCGGCTTCCGAATCGACGATCCGGTGTCTGTGGGCAGAGCGGCGGCGGGGGCCACTAGAATCGCGCCCGCAGTGGAAGCAGATGCTCCGTCATCCGTCGTGGTGGAGGATCGAAGAGATGCGAGTCCCATGGCTCCAGCACAATGTGAGGAGACCACGATTTGACAAACAAGTAAAAATTATTAATTTAAGAAATATGTTGATAAATCATATATAGTAAAAGAAAAGATCAATGAATTTTAATTTTCATTCTCTCGAACAAACCAGTCTGCACAACAATGACAACATCGTATAAATAAAGTTATTTGTCGAGAGAGAAAAAAAAAGTTGAAAAGGGAAATTAAAGAAATAAGAAAGGGAAAAAGCAATTAGAGTGAATTTTTTTTAACATTCTAAAAAAAATTAAATCAAGACTGTTGAAAATCTGTATAATTGGACATGAATCTCTGATTCCTCATCATCATTATCACTGTCCACTATTCGATTTACTTCACATACAAGATAACAATGCATTATTCCAGGAAATAATTTAAAACAAGGGTAGGAGAACAAATTTCGGAAAAGCAGATTAACCACCAAATATGTCATGAGCCATTTCTCGGAGTAAATCGGTTGGCGATTTTGGGTTTCTTTTCAGCTTGATTGAATTACGATTATCAATCTTCCTTATTTTGGGTAGAGGAAGCACCGATCGAGGATCCAGGAGGATGAGCGGAGGAGGAGAGAAAGGCGGCCACCACAAAAAAAACCCACGGATTTCCTGAAATTCATTCGTGGGAGACCTGAGACCTAAAGACATGAATGATAACTATTCTGTTTCTTTATTTTTTTATTTTTTATTCCTCGAAATAGGTTTGAAATAGAGATCTATTTAGTAACGTAATTTCAATTTTCTATTTTTAGAATATATTTATACTCAAATAATAAATTTGTATCGAAATCGAAGTTAATATTTTTAACTTTTCTATTTCTAGAATAAAAATGAGAAATGAAAACTCTTCTCATCGTTTACATTTATCACCACCCGTCGCACACTTGTTGTCAATGGGACGCCAAATGCCCACCGCTGATTGTCGGACGCTGGTCACCCGCCAGGTTGCTTGTCACCCGCTGCCTTCATCCAGTCACCGATCACCCGTCGCTAGTCACCGGATGTCGAAAGCTTACTGCCGACTGCTGGCCGCCAAATGATGGGCACCCATCACTGAACGACAGCCACCAGCTGCCAATCTCCAAACACTAGACGCCCATCACCGATCGCTAGATACTAGATGCCCATCATCAATTGCCGATTCCTAGTCACCGCTCGCTAGCCATCCCCCTCTTTGCCGGTAGTCGAATGCGGCCCACCCACCTCCTGTCGTCGATTGTCGGTCGTCGGATGCCAAATGTTGACTGCTCGCTGCCAGTCGCCTGCCAGCCCCCAACCGCCAAACGCCTTCCACCACCACTTGGGAGAGAGAAATTTTGTGTCGTCATCAAACGAATTTCTATTTCAAGAACATAAATTTTATAAGGTTATCAAACGCGTATTTTTTGCTTAGAAATTTGTTTAAGGAATAGAAATAGAAAAATCAATTTTTAGCCATAAATTGATTTCTAGAACAAAATGATTATCATTCGTGCCCTATTATCCTGTCGTCAAATTGGACTGTGGCATCCATAGGGAGAATACTTCAAAAGAAAAATTTGCTCGGTGTAGCTCGATAATGCTGAATTTTCTATTTTTCCATTCTCGTATTTATTGATCGTACTAAATCCTATGTGCCTTCACCTACTTGTCTCAAACTTTAACTGATCAGGGGTGATCTATGGGTTGAGTTTTCGGCAGCTCGAATGAGCGAAAATACTTTGCAGATTAAATGATAATCACACCATATGTTCGTTTTGTTTTCTAGAAATAAATAAATAAATAAAAGGATCTCCCACATGCATTCTTCTATTTAATTACAAGGTACCAAAAAGTTTTCTTTGATGGCATGAGAATATATATATATATATATATATATATGTATATGTATATGTATATGATATGAATATAAATAACTGGCTTTCAAACTTCATTTTTTTTTTCTTTTGTGCGTTGAGAGAGGGGGAGGGAGAACGAGAAGGGAAGAAGCAGGGTCTTTGAAAATAAATCAGTGGACTTATATGGAATTAAGATTGGGTTGCTGGGAAGCCATTTGATCCATGATGGCCTTAACATGAAAATGAGAGGATTCTAGGTAAACGCCCGCTATGTGGGCTTCGTGCCGTCATTTTTCCGATTGAATCTTCTCAATTTTCGGTTTGTAGGAACTCCTAATAGAGAAAAAGTCGGTGCCTTTCTCTTGTCACCTTGTAGTAGTTTTGTAAACCTTAAATGTGTTTGTGGCCTAAGACCAGAAGAAGATGTGAGTTGGGTGATGACTAAATTGGTTGATCTGCAACGTTCCTAGCAAGCGTGTTCTCCCTTTCTTCCCATGGCTATATGCGGGCTATGCTGACAATTCAGCTTGGAACCACAATCTTGTGCCGCCTGAAGTTGTGTGGCGTTCTTATATGTTCTGATGGTCGTAGATTTTATTCGGGTATACTAGCCCTGCCTAAATAGATATACGTACGTAGCAATGGAACAAACGGAAGAGTACGTGATGAAAAACAAGTATGGCGATGCTTTTTTTTTAGGGAATAACGATAATGATGTATTCATAAATTCTGATGTTTTAGTCATATCTTTTCTGACTTGGACCTTTCCTGACCGATATGACTACTAGCAGTTCTGTACATTGGCACTTCATATCGGAATCCGAGCAGATGGGGGATTAGCCATGTACTGTAGCATGGTGGAAGTTATGCTATCATAACTTTTGATGGGTACATTCTAAACTTTTTGAGCCGATTTGTAATTCTTACCGATAATCCTCCATCTTGTGAAATCGTATTGTGAATTGTTTGATGGGAACTCCCAATGCCCAAGCTCTTCCTAATATAAAATGTCGTCATAAGTATCTAGTTCTCTGTCTGTGTATTGCCAATTGACTTGACGCTGTCCTGTTTATGATGAAGGCGAATTGCATTTAAGCATCGACCGTGGATGCCATCTAAATATGTCTGTATAGTTGATTCTATTGCAAAAGCTCACGAGGATAATAAATTTCATGTCCGTTGTCAGAACAGAATACGTGAAGTCATATTTTCTGTTAGCAACCAAGAAGAGTCAAATTAGAACAAATCGAGTGAAATTACGCCACCTGAAAATTTATGTGCCCTCGCATGAAAATTGGAACTTTATTTTGTAAGAAAGTCTTATTCCATTCACATCTATTTCCTACAAAACAATTATTCGTTGTTTGGTAAAAATAAAAAAAAATAAAAAAAAAAATTGGTCGTCTTCTTTTTGAGAATAACAATGACCGTTAGTTGGTCCGAATTGCTCAAACATAACAGGATGCTTTTAACATTAATACCTTCAAATTAGAATACAAAACGTGATATTCCTAAATTTACAGCTCGTCTATGGAAAAATTACTATTACCTTTGTAAATTTACAATCTGTCATTTTACCTTAAGAAGCATAACTTACTGGGAAATTTTTTTTATTGATTTATCAGTATAAACTCATTATTTACTCTTAGTACAAGGTGACAGATGCAAGGCTAAGTGAGAATCCATCAACTCTTGGGCTATATAAACTCACTATTTACTCTAAGCGATGGTAATCCGCAAAAATGCCCCATTCTGGTCTGTAGAAACAACCGAAATGAGCCATCAATAGCCAAACAAAGGCAAGAAGCTCTCCACCTCTGCACAGCACTTGCACATGTGTCTCTCCCTGAATATGACTTGCTGTATATGACAGCATCTCAACCCACACTCCGCTCATCACCTCCCACTTCTTTTCCCAGAGCGAATCCATCTCATGGGCCAATTTGATCCCCTCACGAAGCGTGGATATGTTAGTGGAAGTGGAGTGTTCGAGAGGAATCTTATACAAATAATTGCATAGCGTCTTCACATTCACGATCCCAGGACATTTTTCTTTCATCTCTTCGAGCGTCGTCCCTGACCTAATTTGGGCAATGCCTGACACAGTGGACACCAGATTAGGCCGATTAAGTAAAAGAAACATCATGTAGTCAGAGATGATCTTGCTGAATTCCCTTTGATCATTTTTGGCCATGGGTTTATCTATGTTGTACCACATTTCAGTAGCAATATGCCACATTATAATACTGGCGTCGAAATTAGGCTGGGTGACATACACTAAGAACTTGCTGCAATCGACACCCCACCTCTGGAGGAACAAATCACCTTTAGCATCAAATATCTCCCTCGCCTCTTTTGCTTTGTCCACGTTCATGGATTTACATTTCACCTCCATAAAGATAAAGATCCACAGCTCCTTAATAAAGGGATTCTTGGATGCGTGCTCCGTGTTCGCAATCCTAGCTAGTCTACTAATAACAGCGCTTGTTATTGTCCTAGGTATCTCATAAACGAAATGAACATTGAAAGTACCAGAATAGGACCAAATATTGCAGCATTGAGGGCGCTTCCGCATATGTCTTGGTCTCTCCTTCACAAACACGGATAAAAGGTTGCAAGCAAAGATTGATTCTGACCACCTTCAAAATATAAACAGTGTATTTAAGGCCGTGTAAGTAACATCAGCATTAAGAAGTGCTTCACATGTGGCAAATCGGGGCTTCCTCAGGTCAGTCATGGTGCATACCAACTTGTTGAGAAATGGAACTTGCTTCATTTCCGCAATAGTCCAATCGGAGAAAACAAGCATCAACAGAGCTATCACATCAAGAGCAATCCCTCCAAAAAGAAGGAAATAAGTGATTTCCACATCGAGTTTAGGGAGTTGATGCTTCTTCAAGTGATTGAACTGAACGAAAGCCGTTGCAACATTAGTGAAGGCTATGAAGCGGAAAATGTAGCTCACCTTGGATCGTATTACCAGCGTTTTTGTGTGGAGCACCTCGTACATGAGCTAGAGTTCGATTGATATCACCCTGAATGCATCCATCGCGGAAACATTTTGGAAATATTCGCGGCTAACTTTCCGTTCCTCAAATGTGAACATAAGATCTCCAAGAAGGACCTTAAACATTTGAAAGAAGTAGTAAGCATGCTCCACCACAATGCTCTCGGCAAGCTTTACTTCTTCTTCGTCAGAAGGCTTTAGCTGTGGGACTATCCAGTTTCTAGCTAACTTGGCCACATCTTGAGGATACTTGTGCTGTGAGAACACCCATTCCCTAAGCTTTGGGAGGCTCGAGAAAAAAAGTGCCGCCGTCCTCTCCGCATTTTTTATAAGCCCGGCAAGAAACACCAGTATTGTTGGGATCATTAGAGACTTGTCTCTGGGAAAGATCTCCACAAAGACATAAATGGCGGAATTGACTTGGAAGACGAGACTGAGCAAGTGTCGTCGCCAAAGCGAACTATCCTCTAAAGAGAAGGCAGTGATGGTGTCCGGGCCGCCAAGATGTAACAAGAGAAATGAAGCCCAAAATGCCCGAAGTGCTCCATCTACTCTAGCGACACAAACAGACGAATTGCTGCTATGAGAGATGAGCCCGACCGTGAAAGCAACTACCCAGTCAGCCATCAAATAGGCCAACCACAAGAGGGAAATGATGAAGCGATTTGTTGTTTTCTTTCTAAGGGGTGCAAATAGAATAAAAAAGACTTGAAGCCAGAGGCTCAGCACGACGAAGCCTCGAATGTTCCATCTACCCCATAGAACCAAAATGAAGCCAAATGCCATATTTTCACTTAGCTTGAATTTGATCTCTCCTCACTGATAAAATTTCGGTTACAAGAAAACTGCCCTCTCAACAATCCATCAAGAGGGTTTATATGCATCAAGAAAACGCTGCTTTAGAGGCTTTATACGGAAGCCTTGAAGTAGAAATATACGGTGCAGACAGTGATAACAGAAAAGGGTATATTCGGAAGCTTATTTGTCTCTTGCCTGCGACTCTGGGACGAGGGAGGATAAAGCAGCACGTGCAGATGGACAAGAATCAATATTCACGGCCCCGAACTTTAGTTTTGCTTTGTCCTAGGTTAAATTAGATAAAATCATCATTCTACCGCCGTCATATGAGCAAAGATATTTGCACATCATTTTTATTGATTGAAGCTTGAATTTTAAATCTTATGCAGATGGAGATTTAAAGTCATCGAAAGTCCATTGTATTTCCTTCTTGTTTTTAAAAAAAAGTTAGAAGTAGTATTGTACGTGGGACAATTTAATCTACTTATTTGAAGTCACCCCAAATCAAATATAATTACTACTCGATGCTAAACATATCGAATCCTTAGAAAAGTTCATCTAAACAATCAAAAAATTCATCTTGAAAAGGATAACCTTAAATAGGTAAATTCCAAGTTCATATACACCTTACTAATACCATGATTCCAATTAAGATGCAAGCCAAATCATAGATATTTTGGGAGCCAAAGCATAAAAAAAAACCTGAAACAACAGACTTTGCGGGATGAAATCTCAAATGTTCCATTTGTTCTAGGAATCTGAAACGGAGGTAAATATTAAAACCCATCCATTATCATGTACTTCATGAGATGACGGCAATGTCCTTCCACTCAACTCAATTACGATCTAAATTCAACAAATGACAAAATTCCATCAAAGCCAAATTGGAGTCAACATAAGTGGGACGCTCCAAAAGGGCATGTCTTTCTCCCACCAAAGCAACTGGCAACAGTTTTTCCGCAGAACCAGGCAATCGGGGTCCAGCAGGGCCAAAAACAGGAAAAGTACATCTGAACAATTCAGAGAACTCTGTCGGGAGAAGGCCTGCCTCGGAAAAGGAAAATCCGAGCCCTCGTATGCCCCAAGCGGTGCCCCATAAAGGCATGTCTACGTCCGACGGAAGGTAATCTATGTCAAGAAGTGACCGTCCGACAAAGCGATGCTGCTACAACCCTTAAGCCTGACTCATTTTCTCCTTTCGTTCTTTTTCCTCGAGGTCCCCACACAATGTTCTTAGCTTGCACGAAATCACGTAGTTTTAAAAGTTAATAATAGATGTTGAGAGTCACCTTGGGGTTCTTTACTTGATGCACGGCTCTCGTCTCTTCATTCAAAATTGGTTGATTATGTCTGTTGGTGGGTTCCTTTACATTGGTCAATTATTCTACCGACAGTAGAAAAATTAACTTATGGAAGAGTTATATTAATAGCTTATTTGATTGAGCTCAACAGGGATTACCATTTTCCTAGCAAAATTTGAAATAAAGTAGTTGTTTTAAGCTTCGAAAAATGGTGGAAGCTTGCATAGGACATTCTAGCTTTGAAGATCTCGGATGTCTAATATTAAATATTCTTAAATTGCGAGAGTTGTAAGAAAATGAACACAAATAATATTAAGTACCGTCATTTTCTTCCTCAAACCTTCATTCAAGACCATTTTATATATATAAAAAAAGGATAAAGTATATTTTTCATTTAAATTTCTATGAAAATAATTCTGAAATTGATGAGGTAATGAGCTTGCAACATTAATTTTTTGAGACCGGTGTCCATATTAGCAAATTTCATTATTGAAATGATGACGCTGAACGTTTAGCTCGAGTGACTCATCAAATTGATTATTCTGCAAACCTTAGGTGATTTAATGGGATTACAACAAGATGCGTATATTTACATATTGAGATAGTTCCTTAGTTGTTTGTCAAAAGACCGTGTTTGTTCAAAAACCATTCGGCAAATAAATTGAAGCTCGAGATAGATCTAACTTGAGAGTTAGTTTAACTACTGGTGGGTAAATTTAAATGTTTACAATGCATCATGTGTCCACAAAAGTGGAAGATGCCATTAGATTGTTAATTGTTAAACCCGACCATTATTATGTACTTGGCAAGATATGACAATGTCCTTTCACTCGGTCATGACCTTGATTCAACCAAGGACAAGATTCCACCAGTAAGTTTAATTTAGCCAAAGAAATGGAAAAAGATTACTTGCCCTTTCATGTGGATGATTGATATAAGCCAAAGCCAAATTGGAGTTAATGTTAGTGGGATGATCCAAGAAGGCATCTCCCACCAAAAGCAAGTGGCGACAAGCTTTCACAATCCAGGAATCTCTTTATCTTTCTTTCTGTCTCTTGATTATTGATTTCTTCCACCTGAAGTGGTTCCTCACTTTCTTTTCTTTTTTACTAAACAAGTTTGACTATCATAAAATAGAATTTATAGAAATATAAAATCTGTCCAATAAGCTAGGGCAGAATATTCTTTTCTTCCCTTCCATCACCCTTTGCCTTTTGTCCATGTAGGGAAAAATATTCTTTTCTTCTTTGCTCTCACCGTTTTCCCTCTTTATATGTAAATTTATTATTGAAGAGAATTGAAAATTTCTGCTAAAGGTTATTGCTTATTGCTAATCTACAAGCATCCCATGCATTAAATAGCAGAAAAAAAAATATTTTATACATGGATGATACTTATTACTTTGTGCCAATTCAATTATCACCAAACTGATCCTATCTCCAAACTACTTGCAAATCCTTATATATATATATAGACACACACCGTTCAATTACCACCAAACTGTTCCTATCTCCAAACTACTTGCAAATCCTCACACACACACACACACATGAATGTCAAACTATCAGACTTTTTGTTAAAATATGTCTCGAGTTTGAGTCCAATATGAAATTCCAAATATTCCGAATTGGATATATTGCGGACGTTAGAAATTGAGCAAAAAAAAACCGAAAATCAACTTCCCAAAGTTTGAACCTGCATTGGAGAAATTGGCCGTTGAAATAGGAAAATTCAACTTTGACTTGGATTTGGATTATGTTTAAAACATATAGAGATATGTTTTGGATAAAATCGTTTAAGATAGGAAACAGAATCCTATGAGAAGTTGGCAAAAGAATAAGGGTTTCACTTATATATAGACTTGTGGCCGTGGGTGGTAGAGGTGGATCACAAATTATCTTGAAGCACTGCGTGAGTGCTTGGTGTTCCACCATTGATCATGAAGAGTTGGTCTTGAAGCGCCGTCTAGTCGTCGAGTGCTTGGAAAGGATTTTTCTTTGTCCTTCTTGTCCATGAATTACATCCAAGAAGATTTAGAGTTCAAGCTGATTAAATCTTGTGGTAAGATTTGCATGTAATTTCTTCATGAGATTGAGAGATTATTTCTTGAAGAATTTCGGGGCTAAACACTGCGTGCGTTATTGGGTGTAATTGGGGCTTGGGAAACACCGAGAGAATGTTTGAGTGACTTGAGTGTGTAATCTCCTTGTATCGCTTGATCTATAGTGAAATTCGCTACTGCTCTCCCCGTGGACATAGGTCTTTACGACTGAACCACGTAAATCCTATGTCCAATATATTTTCTTTTTCTATCTATATTATTGTTCGATCGCTAGCCTTTTCGCAACAAGTGGTATCAGAGCCAGGCTTGGCTAAGTTGAAGCGAATCGATGGCGACAGAAGAAGTAACAGTGAGAATCGACAAATTTGATGGGAATGATTTTAGTTTCTAGAAGATGCAGATTGAAGATTATATTTACCAGATGAAACTGCACTTACCCTTATCTAGGGAGAAACCAAAGACGATGAAGCAAGCTGATTGGGATTTGCTAGATAGATGAGCTATGAGTGTTATTCGGCTGACGTTGGCTCGTAACGTCGCGTTTAACATCTTGAAGGAGAAGACCACTGCTGATTTGATGCAAGCCCCGTCGGATATGTACGAGAAGTCCTCTGCGATCAACAAGGTCTATTTGATGCGACATCTGTTTAATTTGAAGATGAGCGAAGGTGCATTAGTTGCAGATCATATCAATGAATTCAATGTGATTGTTAGTCAATTGAGTTTAGTTGAAATTGACTTTGAAGATGAGATACGTGCTTTGATTCTATTATCCTCATTGCCTGATAGTTGGAATACTACTGTTACTGCTGTTAGTAATTCCTCTAGGTCAACAAGTTTGACGTTTGATGGGGTTCGAGATTTGATTTTGAGCGAGAACATCCGTAGAACAGAATCTAGCAAACCTGTATATGCTGCTTTAGTAGGTGAAAATAGAGGAAGATCTAGAACATGTGTGGGTAAGAGTAGTATTGATATGAACATGCGTAGTCAATCTAGGATTGGTGATGTTGTCTATTGGAGTTGTGACAAGAGGGGGCATCTTAGAAGGAATTGTCTTAAACTGAAGAATGAGAAGGGTAAGGGAATTATAAATGATTCTGCAGATAATGTTGTAGCTGTAGTAGATAATGCCGATTATGTTTTGTCTGTCACTGATTATTCATCGTTTGATGGATGGATTATGGATTCTGGTTGTTCTTTTCATGTCACACCAAATAAAAACTGGTTTATCACTTATCAATGCACGGGTAGTGGTAAAGACCAGTTAGGGAACAACGTTGAGTGCGATGTTGTGGGTGTTGGTGATGTTAAAATCATAATGCATGATGGTATTGTGAGGACATTGACTGGAGTAAGGCATGTTTTAGAGTTGAAAAAGAACTTAATTTCCTTAGGTGCCCTAGATTCAGCTGGTTGCAGGTATTCTTCAGAATGTGGAGTTTTGAAGGTTGTTCGAGGTGCCTTGGTGATAATGAAAGGAATCAAGTACGGAGGCCTGTATAAACTTCAAGGTGAGACGGTGACAAATTTTGATGCGAAGACGTCGGATGCATCTGTTCAAGAGTCTATAAACTGCTCGAGGAAGACCTGGGTGTTTGTGATAATGCACAAGTTTGATGCTGGTGTTAGGATCACACGGTTGAGAGCTTTGATTGAGACGGAGACTAGTAAGTCGATCAAGCATGTGCGGACTGACAATAGCATGGAGTTTTGCTCGGAGCTAGCAAATAAATTCTGCATGAAAGAGGGCATAGTGAAACACCGCACTAGTGCCAATAAATCATAACAATTTGCAGAATTGATGAGCAGAACATTACTAGAGACGACTCAAAAAATTATCTCTAGTGCTGGTATTGTTAGGAGAATCCTAGCTGATGTGCTTAATACGGTAAGCTGCCTGGTGAATAGATCCCCATCAACTACTATTGAATGGCGGACTCTTGAAGAAGTGTGGCCACGTAACGTTGCTGGTTATTCGATTAAAATGTTTGGTTGCTCGTGTTATTTTCGAGTGAGTGATGGTAAGCTCGATTGGAGGGCAATGTGCATATTCCATGGCTATGCGCAAGGTGAGCGGGGCGATCGATTATGGTGCCCAGATATAAATTCACCTGTTAACAGCAGAGAAGTTACCCTTGATGAGTCTCCAGTACTTCTGGCTAGGAGTGATTATAGCAGTGTTCAAACAGATTTGAACGGTGTTCGGCTTGAGGTGGAGTTGCGACCAGAAACTCCTGAGATAGCGTATACGGGTACTAGTAAAGTAATCGACACAGATGGTGCTTGTAGCAAGGTGGAGCCTATAGAGCCAATGGTTGCTGTAACTGCTGATATTGACAAGGTACGTATTCGATCTCCTGATAGATATTGATGCAATAATGGTTTTCCTTTATTTGCGATTAAGGAGGTTGTGTTAGAAAATCCTTGTGGAGTAGTTAAAGGTGCATGTGAAATTGGTATTCTGATGAGGTCATCGGTTAAGGCAAAGTTCAAGCGAGACTTGGACTTGGATAATATCTGTGGTGGTTGAGCCCATTGGAAGCTATGAGAAAGTAGTAGTAGAGTTTGAATTTTTGCGAAATGATTGCAATTTGGTTCAAACGTCGAGCCAAGGTGGAGATTGTTAAAATATGTCTCGAGTTTGAGTCCAATGTGAAATTCCAAATATTCCAAATTGGATATATTGCGGACGTTAGAAATTGAGCAAAGAAAATCCGAAAATCAACTTCCCAAAGTTTGAATCTGCGTTGGAGAAATTGGCCGCTAAAATAGGAAAGTTCAACTTTGACTTGGATTTGGATTATGTTTAAAACGTATAGAGATATATTTTGGATAAAATCGTTTTAGATAGGAAACAGAATCCTATGAGAAGTTGGCAAAAGAATAAGGGTTTCACTTATATATGGACTTGTGGCTGTGGGTGGTAGAGGTGGATCACAAATTGTCTTGAAGCGCCACGTGAGTGCTTGGTGTTCCGCCATTGATCATGAAGAGTTGGTCTTGAAGCACCGTCTAGTCGTCGAGTGCTTGGAAGGGATTTTTCTTTGCTGTTCTTGTCCATGAATTACATCCAAGAAGATTTAGTGTTCAAGTCGATTAAATCTTGTGGTAAGATTTGCATGTAATTTCTTTATGAGATTGAGAGATTATTTCTTGAAGAATTTCGGGGCTAAACACTGCGTGCGTTATTGGGTGTAATTGGGGCTTGGGAAACACCGAGAGAATGTTTGAGTGACTTGAGTGTGTAATCTTCTTGTATCGCTTGATCTATAGTGAAATTCGTTGCTGCTCTCCCTGTGGACGTAGGTCTTTACGACTGAATCACGTAAATCTTGTGTCCGATATATTTTCTTTTTCTGTCTATATTATTGTTCGATCGCTCGCTTTTTCACAACACTTTTAATATGTAGTTTCGTGACGTTTGGTGATTCCACATCTAACAAGACGCTTGATATTATTGATGGTCTAGATACAATTTAAGAAGTCATATAAGTGCGCTTGTGAAGGATAAGTAGGTGTTGTAATCCTTGTAAAGTGAACCTAAAGAAGTTTGACATATACCCAAGTGGGCATGGCCAACCCTTTTGCGTGGTGGCACTTGCTCTCAGTGCAGGATCCCAATTACAACTTGCTTTTCTCAATTTAATTATGGCATTTTGTTTTTCTTTAGGAGCTGCCACAATCTTTATGGGCCAATCAGAGGACAAGCAAAATGCTGGAGTTTGTTTCACTTTTGCAAATCAAAGATTTGGATATAGGGATTTGATTACACTAGAAATTGTCTAACGCCCAAGATAAGTGCACTCTCTTTAATGGAGAAAATATTTCATGTGATCTTTTCTTCATTTCTATATTTTCTAAAACACATAAACCTAAGTTATCATTCGAGGAGAACTCACATGACAAAAGCTAAACAAAGTGATAATCAAACAAATCATGACAATATAAGGGAGAATTACCAAAAAAGTCCTAGACCTATTACAATTATATTAGTTCAGTCATAACATTTTCTTTTTTGCCTATTTAGTTATAAACCTTTTGTGTTTGTGGCAACTCAGTCCATTTGGCCAATTTTGGCCGGCCGACAGTAACATTGACAATTTTAGGTAATATTTTATCTATTTTCAATTTTTTTTTTTCAATTCTTTTTCCTTTTTATTTTTCCCTTTTTCTCTATTTTTTACTCCTTTCTTCTTTCTCTAGTCGATTGTCGCGAGGCTCAATGCTGGCCACTAGTAAGGTTGAGCCTCGCCAAATCTACTTGACCTTTTCAAGCCACATTGAAGTCAAGCTCGCCAAATGATGGCAAGGCTGGCCTCGCCCAGCCATGGCAAGGTTGGGGCCCCACTGTCGCTGGGCAAGCTCGGCCTTGCTAAAGGCCAACAAGGGTGAGCCTCACCATTGGTTGACAAGGTCAAGTCTCGCTAACCCTCACCTGACGATTGGCTAGAGGAAGAAGGAATGAGGAGTAAAAAACAAAGAAAAAAAAAGGAAAAAGAACTGGAAAAATAAAAAATAAAATATTATTAGAAATTGTCCACATTAGTATCGGTTGAACAACTGGCATCTACATTTGCGTCTACTAGCCAAAATTGGCCAGATGGATTGAATTGGCATAAATACAAAATTTTGGACTGAATTGGCAAAATAAAATATTTAAAACTAAATTGATACAATTACAATAGGTTTAAGAGTTATTTGGTAATTTTCCCACAATATAATCACAAATAGCATGCAAAGTAGAACTAGAGCCATACCGGACAAAAATATAACAATGCCTTGGCATTAAGCCTCGGATAGGACTCCCGTAAGCTAATGTATAAAATTAGCTATGTAATCAACCTAGTTTAAGAAATGTAAATTTTCTAAGCTAGGTGATAATGTTGCACTTAGCCCTAAAAATGCTATTTCTAACCAAATGCCTCTCCAATTTTTTATCCTTTTTTATTTGTTTTTCTTCTTTTTCCTTTTTATTATTGTTAAACATGATTAAAAGTTTAGCTATACTAAATGTGTCACGCCCCAATCCTCCGAGTGCGCGCACATCCCTCTGCGGTCGATAGAAAAACGACTTCCCAGGACACGTCGCCGACCCATTTATTTTAATTACATATGCGGAAGCGGATAAATAATCCCCAGACAAAACTCAATTGGGATAGAAAAGCAGGATCACATTTTCAAAACCAACCACATACTTTTTATACATATCAAACCAGTTCGATTACAGGACTAGTCTATTAACAAAAGATCTATAGAAGATCAGTCCTCAAAATTTAAACTGTCCTAAGACCAGCTAGATAGGTCCATTCGCCAGCTCTTCAGTCGGGATCGGCAAAGTCAAAAATCCTCTCAGCAACCTTCACTAGTCTACAAAAAAAAGCTCTGGAGGATCCGCCATCTAGGGACCTGAAATATTTTCCCCAAACCGGGATGAGACAATGTCTCAGCGAGTCCTACCCCCTAAAACTTGATTAGGAAGAAAATAAGCCCCAGGGTGCTCTAGCCACACAAAGTGGATGGAGGACTTACTTCACCTCAGTCCATTCCTGTACGTCAGTACAATTCGAACATTTCTCAAATCAAACAATTGATCCAACGATTCAATTCAATCATACCATCAATCTTTCCATTCCACTCCATACTATCTATCATTTAATACCGTCTATCAAACCAGTCGTTAATACGACATATGCTCTCCAAAGCTGTAATATATAGACGGTAGCTCGTTCAAGCTGTATAGATAGATAGCTCACCAAAGCTGTAACTGATATAGTAGCTCTCAAAAGCTGATAATTCAATAATAAACTAATCCATACTTCAATTAAATCAATCAATCAATCCAATCGATTCAAACTAGTCATACAAACCAATCATGGTGTTAGAAGCTAACACCGGGTATTTTCAAGTTAAATACCAAAACTTCTCCAATTTCATTCAATTCCTCACTTTTGGAATAATTAACCATAATAATCATTTCTACTCAATTTCTCAATTAAACAAGCAATTGGCACAACCGACCGCACTACTGCGATCAGTGCGAAATTCTAACGACCTAGCCATCCGGCAAAATTTTCAAAATTATTAAATAATTAAATTTAATTTTCGGAATTAAATTTAATTATTATATTATAATAATATAAAATAATAAAATAATATTTAAAAATTCGAAATAATTAATTAATTTAAAAATAATTAATTAGGGCTTAAACTAGATTACACTAATTTAAATATACAATTAGCCCTAATTAAACATCCATTAAACTAATCATACAACTAATCTAATTTACATTAAAATAATCTAATCTAACCACCTAAACCTAATTAGACTAATCTAAACACCCCTTAAGCATGATTAACTTGCTAAGCGAGGTTTAGAGGATAAACTCACCAGGTTTTGCGCGCCGGTGAGTTCACGGCGACCACGACGCCAAGGGGATCGATAAACCCCAAAGCAGCGACACCAACGGAGGCGGGAAGGGCTTGAAAACGGGCCACGAAGTCTCTAAAACCTTGCTGTCTTTCGCTTCGATCCTGGCTGAACTGCAGAGAGAAGAAACCAAAGCAACTTCAACGGCGAAAACGGGCCAATCGGAGCTCGGCGAGCGGGTGGTTAACAACCGGCGGCTCCGGGGGTCAAGGAAATCTTATTGGAGGTTGGGATGGGCAAAGAAAGGGTCGGAAAGGGGCGAAACAGCAAGAAAACATGAAACAGGCGGAGCAGGGTGGAACCAGGCGGTCCGGCGGGCCGTTCCTTCGCGCCCAATTTCGGGAGGCTACAGGCTCCTTTCGGGGAACCGTTAGGTCCTCCTGAACGGTTTGGATGTGCTCTTCGCGACAGTGGGTGGAGCGTTGGCTGATTCTCATGGAAAGATAACTTTTAACTCGAATCTTTGGCGAAAGGTGTTGGAGCGTAAACCGGAACGAGGGGAAAACGAGAGGAGAAAAACGACGGGCTTGGCTGGTCCGGTGGGTGTGCGACGGTGGGGCTGGCTCAGCTGGTTTCCTCTGGTTCTCTTGAGCTTCTAAACTCTCTCAACCATGGAGAAAGCCATGAAATAAGGAAGAAGAAGGTCTGCTGAAGAGGGGGCTCCCCTTGGGCTCACAAGCCTTCAACACTTGTCCAACTCTCCTCACTCATGCCCCCACCACTCTTGGCCCTCACCCTCAACCATTTTCCTCACCTTAGCTTCCTCAAGAAGCTTGCCAAATGGTCCAACAAGTTGTGTACCATGGGGGCTACGAATTTTGGACATTTCTCCCTCAAATCCTCTTTAATTCCAATCAATTCTCAATCAATTCAAATCAATTGAAGCTCAATTAAATCCGCCCATGTGTCCTTCTCTCTCTTACGACTTTTTCCCATCAAATGATCCAACTTGCATTCCGAAGATTCGATTAAAAACGGCCCTCGACAATCCCGAACAAAAACGGCCTTACTTTGCTTTTCCGCCAAAAATCTCGGTTTGCAGAAAAAATCTTCTGAGGATGAGTCGACGTTCCTAAAATGAATTGTGACATGGCAAAACTTTCAATTTCTAAATTTAGGTTTAAAATCACGGTTAATTTCAATTTGGCGCGATTTGAGCGCGTCCTAATCTATCAGGTAGCTTTTAGAAATTTTCAGTGCAATCGACCCGTGGTTGATTATTTTCAAGCCACGACATAATCTTCGACACATTGGCGACTCTCGGTTGTCGTGAAAATCTCAAGGTTTCAAATACGAACACAGGGTACCCAAAACGATAGAATAATCAGTTCAGTGCCGGTCGACGAAGATATTGAAATTAGGTGGAATCACCCATACTCTAATCACATATCTCAGTCGAATCGAACTATTACTGATATCTGTTCGATTCTGACAGTGTCGTAATGATCATTGCAGATTAATACGGTCGAGCAGCCGATTCATGGTCAGATTCTCAAGCCTATTGCATTTAAATTCCTTAACGGCTTCACCTAATAGATTAGTTATCTCGTGAGTGATCAGTTCGGAGAATTGAACCATAAGCGCGTCGATGAAAAGTCTGTCTCATTTAATTGAAAACAGAATTAGAAATTTGGGATGTCACAAAATGTATCTTAAGAAATAACAAACTAGATACAAGGTTAGGAATTGAACTAATATATGATGTAAATATGTGATTATGACATATAAATGATGTAAACATGTAAATGGGACAACCCGAGATAGGTCAAGACACCTTGGCGAGGCCAAATCGAAGCTCTAAGCTGGTTGCCTAGCATAAAAAAACAAGTTTAAACATCTATTCACCAGCTAGACAACCCGAACAAATAGGGAAATATCTCGACGAACCTACAGGCCTTCGGGGCTGACAAAGACCGACCCAAAACATGTCGAATGAACACTAAGGGTGCGTATGGTAACGTTTCTGTTCCTGAGAACAGTTTCTTTTCGGAAATTTTTTTTGTATTTCTGTTCCCAGGAATAGTTTCTGAACAAAAGAACGCGATTGGTAACTGTACAATATTTCTATTCCAAGAACAAAAAAAGAACACTAATGCGTTTGGTATGACCAAAAAAATTTCTACTCCCAAAAAAAAAAATTTATTCCCAATTTTTTCATTTAATTTATAAAAAGTCAGTTCTAGTTGATTTTAAAAAATTTTTGAAAGAGGAAGGTGGAATTGAAATCATAAACTCGTGCTTTTTAATTGTTTTTTTAAACACATCATTGGCTAATTATTATAGAGTAGCATGGCCTAAGAATTAGAATCACAATATATGATGATATAGAATTAGATGACCTTGATACGATTAATAGAAATGTTGCCGAGTACTTATAAATAACATTACAAAAGTCGGAAATACAAAGTCAGGGAATTTCAGGCATATTAAGATGTCTTGCCATTTTATTTGCAATATTTTTCCTGAGTGTGTTGATCTCAGCCGCCTCCTCATGCGATGTATCATCTAGAACCTCCACTTGTCTAGGTCCAAACGGGTACTCTGGATCTCCATATAGAGAAAAGCTTTTGTCCATCCTATCTTGGTCATGACTGTAATTATGAAGTGCACAACATGCAATTACAATAAGTGCTTACTTCTGAATTGTAAATGCAGGCATATATTTCAAAATGAAAAAGCGATTATTTAATGTCCCAAATAACCTCTCAATGACATTCCTTAGTGAAAAGTGCCTATGGTTGAACAATTCCCTTGCAGTTCTTGGCCGTCTCTCTCTACCCTTGTAATCATTCAGATGATACCGCTCACATTTAAATGGAAGTATAAATCCCGGAAGTGCTGCATAACCAGAATTGACAACGTAATATTTGCCTATAATAAGGTATATTTAAATTTTTTATGATATGCAACTGTAACACAATTATAAAGAAAATTATTCCTTATAGACAAAGCAAATACCGAGTGGTGGTCGAGGAAATTGTAGTTGAGGAATCTCGAGTGCTGCCGAGAGCACCCGACAATCATTGGCAGATCCTTCCCACCCAACATACACAAAAATAAATTTCATATCAAACGAACAAACACACAACACATTCTGGGTGATTTTCTCTTTCCCGCCTCTAAATGGGATCTACTACGATGCAGGCACGGAAGCATTAATGTGGGTGCCATCAATAGCACCTATGCAGCCTTGTGATTTTATGAAAGTTTACTATTATACAAGATTATTAACTATATATATATATATATATATATATATATATATATATATATATATATATATATATATTTGATTATGTAAAATTCATATGAAAATCATACTTTGAAGTAACGTTTATGGTTAGGATCCATAAGAATTTCATCTGGAATGACATCAAAGGAAGGTGGCTTCATAATCTCTTTTGACAGTTTAAGAAATGCTTTCAACACTATAGTGAAATACTTGCTAATTGTTTCTCCAGAACGTTGAAATCTCTCACATATATCTCTGATGGGGGTTTTTGTGACCAACCAAAGAAAAGAATATCCCAACTTGTTCATCTATCCTAACATACCTACTATCTTTTAACCAACCTCTTGTCTTCATTAAATCACATAGGTTCAGAAAAAACATGTCTTTCAATTCTGAATGCTTTATATATTCTATCTGAATGTCCATAAATTATCTCTCTTACCCATTCGGCTCCGGAGAATTTACTGTCCCTAATAGGTTCTCATGTATGCAAAGACCTCTCCATGGGTGTTGGACCGAGAACTCAAAACTACTGTACGAAAGTACGGAAACAGAAACGTGCGTGCAAGACAGCAAGTCAATCGTGGAGAGAGATCCTCTCGGACAACGTTTCCAGCCCATGGGCCATTCAACACTTAATTGAGGATTGCAGAATTTTCTTGGCCCAGCTGGATAGCGTGGTGTGGTAGTCCATCGTCCACGAGAAGAAAACTATTGTGCAGATGCTTCATCGGAATTGCCCCCGCGACGAAATGTCTTTTTATCAAAAGTCGTTCTTCGGTTTTTTTAGAGGGGATGGGGATTCTGTGCCAACTCGGCAGTCTCGTGCGATAAGGAATTGAATTTTTTTGGTCCAATCGACACAATACAATCTTAGGCAAGAATTTAGTCAATGACAACGCCCAAAAGTTACAAAACCAGTCTCAACTTATGCCAAAATTTAATCAATAACACGAGTTGAGGATAATAAGATACAACGCCGGAATTTAATTGACAACACTATACCGTGAAGTAAGGTGTAACGCTAGAATTTAATCAACAACGATCCACCATGATAGAGAAACACACTGGAATCCAATCAACAACGAGAATCTGAAAGCTATAACAAAGGAAATTGAAGTGCAATACAGGAAAAGTAAAGATAAACAAAATAACATTTTGATTAATTTATCTGGGGTTCTCGCTAGATGATTGGTGGTATTTATAACGAATATATGATAATCATTTTGCAAATTCTCTAGTAATTGCCACCGGCTTTATCCATGTTCCTTTATTCTTGTAGATCATGTTGTCCATATTTCATATAAACGCCCTAGTCATGTTTTGACGATTGTGCAATTAAAAATGGCTCTTCCGTGACTAGATTCCCAAATAGCGATTGCTCATTTTACAACTTGCGTCTTCGATGCTGACTATCTTGGCGCCTCGAGTACTATTCAGAGTGTCTCTATTGGACACGAAGGTTCATAGGCGTGGCTACCAACTGTTCGTTGTCGTGTTTCAACAATTGGACACGTTGTATTCCTTTATTTCATTGTCACTCACCGTATATCTGCCCCAATGTCCGTTGATAGAGTCCGACATGCATTAGATATCACCTATGCGTTATGCGCGTGAGTGTAGCTTATTTCTATATAAATATTATATATTTCTTGCCCCTGACAAGCATGTGCCAACCAAACCAATTATAAGTATCAATAATAGAGTAGATTGCTGAATTCCCCATCGAATAGACTAGGAGTGCACATGACAAAATTTTTGGAACATAAATTGGAAGTTAAAAATTCTAGCTTTTGATTTCTTTTTCAAATCCATTTCTAGAATAGAAATCTATACCAGAAATAGAAAAATCAAATTGCGTTACCAAATGAATTTTTGTTCCAAACCTGTTCAGGGAAACAGAGAAACAAAAAAATAGAGAAGTAGAAATTTTATTATGCATGCCCTAGACTTCCTTCTTTCTAAGCCCCCAAACCCCTTTGGGACTTGTTACGTTTGGATGTTAACTTCTGTTGTAATTCTAGTTTTGCTATTTAAATGAAGTTGCTTCGCTTTGGAGATAAAAAAAAGGAGAGAGGAGCATGTCCTTGATTTGCTCCCCGATAAAGTATGGATTTGATGTGTTTTTAGACGGTCCTTCTTAGCGTTTTGGGCAAAAAAAAAAAAAAGTGCTTTAAGCCAAATTACTTACAATGCACATCATAAATCACACATAATTGACCTTACAAACCCTCTGCCCCTGGAAAAAAAAGTGAGAAGTGCCAAAAAAGTCATAAACCTTTTGTCTTTGTACCAATTTAGTCATAAACTTTTTTTGTGCTGATTTAGTTCTAAACATTTTTACCTTGTGCCAATTCAATCATTTCCGGCCAATTTTGGCCGGATTTTGCTGACTGGACGCTGGCCGGTTGACGTGACTTGATCGGCGCTGACGTGGACAACTTTTAATATTATTTTAATATTTTAATATTTTAATATATATATATATATATATATATATATATATTTTTTTTTTTTTTTCTTCCTCCGGCCGATCGCCGGAGCTCGCCGACCGCCGAGGCGACGGTTGGATTTGGCGAGGGTCCTCGCCTCGCCCATGGCCGGTGAGGCTCAACCTCGCCGATAAGCCGAGGGTCGAGCCTTGCCCATGGCTGGCGAGGCACGACCTCACCAGATCCAGCGAGGGCGAGCCTCGCTCGCCCGGCGCGAGGCCGCCTCAAGGCTTGGGCTGTGAGGGCGAGGGCGAGGGCGAGGGCGAGGAGGTGGCCTCACCTTTGCGGTCGTGCCGTCCCCTACTCGCATGCCCGTTCGCCGTCTTCGCCTCTCGCACTCGTCACTCGCGCCCGCTCGCCGTTCGCCGGAGCTAATCCAGCCGCCTACCGTCGCCCGTCAAGCCGGCCTCACGCCAGCCGGGTGGGGCTCACCCTCGCCACCTAGGCCTCGAGGCGGCCTTGCGCGGGCGGACAAGCCTTGTCGCCCGCGCGAGGCCTCCCTCACGGCCCGGCGAGGTGGCCGGCGAGGTCGACCTTGACCTCGCCGGCCGTCGCCTCTGGCCAGTCGCCGAGCTCCGCCGAACGGCTGGAGGAAGAAAAAAAGAAAAAGAAAAACATAAAAATAAAATAGAAAAAAAATATATTAAAATATTATTAAAAGTTGTCAACTTCGGCGATCGATCGATCACATCGGTCACAAGGCCCGTCATCAAGAAAATCCAGCCAAAATTGGCCGGAAATGACCGAATTGGTATAATGTAAAAATGTTTAGGACTAAATCAGCACCACAAAAATATTTAGGACTAAATTGGTACAAAGACAAAAGGTTTAGGACTTTTTTGGTACTTCTCTCGGAAAAAAAAAAAAAAAGACACAAAAACGAGGCAATTCCCACATGAGGAAAGATGAGGGGCCATTCTTGGAACATTTGACTGCACAAATTTAACCCAACGAACTCTCACTCTCAGCCACGGCTGAATGACTAAACGACAAGGAGTCTTAGGAAGGCTTGAGCCATGACAACGAAAGGGCACTCGTGTTGTGCCTGAAAAAGAGTCGCCTCCACCAATAATTGACCAAAACCCTTGAACATTCACCCAGAAAAGTAGAGATAAAAGTGGGAGACAAATGGTCCACTTTCATTCCTACACCAACTTTACATGGTAAATCGCGATAGGCTTTAGACCCACATTTGCCTTTTGTGCTCCATTCATTCATTGGCCTTTCCAAAAGTACTCATCATCTCATTCCCAGATTTTCCCCACCATCCTACCAATCTATATTGACCTTCTTCCGTGTGTCTCATGGACACACAGGGAACCTGTCCCCTCTTTCTCCCTCAGAGCGGATAGATTTTCCATGATCAGCACTACCATACAAAATTACCTCCCTGGTGTGGCATCCCTAATAAATAGCTCACCTTATGAAGGTGGATTGATGTTGATTCATATTTCCATGAGTTCCACGATAAGATGAAAGGAAGAAATGTTTTCCCATTCGAAAGAAAATTTATGAGAGTCTGAATAGAGTTTTCCAACAAACAAGGATTCTCTAGGAACTCTTTATTATCAGGTAACCGTTGAGTTTTCTTTTGTTGCTTTGTTTACGGTTCTCTTATGGAGAATTTCTCTAGATGATATCAGATTGTTTACTTGCCAGAAAGTATGTAGGCCATAGCAGAAAATTTGTCTTGCTTTTGGATGGAAAAGAATTTCCAGCTGATGTGCATTCATTATTGTATCAATCCTTTGAAGTGAAAAGTTCCTTCTTTTTTTCTGTTTAATTTCAAAAATGATTCATTGGCAAGCTATGACAAGAGTGTTGAAAACTGTACCTCAGTCAACCAGTACCGAATACATGCTTCGCATTTTCTCCATGACATTTTGGTTTTCATGATTGGATGAAATTTTCTTTCCATCTGGGATTGGACCACAGAACCATGGTGTCGATTGGAATTCTTCGAATGATGGTGTTGATCGGATGTGGCGGATTTATGATGAACATTTTGGACGCTAGGCCTCGCCAGATTCTTGTCGATACTGATCTCGACATCGACGACATTTTCGCTCTCTTTTATCTGTTGAAACAGAACAGGAGTGAATTTGACTTACAGGTCATATCTTTTCTTTGAAGTTTGAGCAGCTCTTTTAAATTCAACCAGGGTAGAAACTTGCATTTAAGCCTGAATGATGCTAACAAATCACTGCAGGCGATTACTATTAATGCAAATGGATGGAGTGATGCTGGGCATGCAGTCAATCATTTATATGATATCCTTTTCATGATGAATCGCGACGATATTCCAGTCGGGGTGGGTGGTGAAGGCGGTATTTCGCCAGATGGGGTTATCATGCCAGAAGTTGGCGGTTATCTTCCTATTATTGACCAGGTGTTTCTATAAAGCTCATTTCAATTCTTAAATTCTAGTTTCTATTTCTTAATCACATCATTCTCTCACAGGGAATGTCAACAGAGGGAGGGTGTCGGTATAGACAAGCGATCCCGCTGGGTCTAAGGGGACGGTTGGATATCAACACAAACTACGGCTTAAGAAAGGGGTTTCTTCCGAAGGTAGCCAAATTTAATGCGGTCAATCACATCGAGCATCCCCATGTACTGTCATTAATGCAGATTTTCTGTGTTTACTATGATCTAGTGCTTGATGTATGCCTCTTACAACTTCATTTTTTTTCAGATAGGAGTAATATGTTGTTGTGCTGGACGGTCAAAGGCCATATTTGCCATGATGCATTTAGTTAGTTGCTACAGATTGTTTCATGCTCATTTTTCGTAGACAGAAACGGCTTCACCATGTCCCTTAATTCTAAGCCAAATATATTTAGACTTTTACCTTATGGGATAGCTGTTGCCTTCATCTTCTGTTCTCAAGTGTTGAGGTCGGTTTGCCACTGCGACGTATTATTTTCCTCTGAATTAAATATTTATATCCTAGATCTGGCTCTAGCAACTTGATATTATCAGGGTCACAGGAAATATATTCCTCTCAAGCAAGCTAGTGCACAGCAAGTGATGAAAGATGCGATAGCTTCAGGTCCTATCACGGTATTTCTGATGGGAACACATACCAATTTTGCGCTTTTTCTCATGACCAATCCTCATCTGAAGAGAAATGTCGAGCACATATATGCCATGGGTGGTGCTATTAGGTCCACTTGCTCGAAAGTCAGTGACCCTTCTCAACCAGCTGTCTGTGCTAACATTGGCAACTTGTTTCCTCAAGATAGCAACCCATATGCGGAGTTCAACTTTTTTGGAGATCCTTTTGCTGCATATGAGGTAAATTTGTAATCTTGATGCTCTCTTAGTTTGTAAATGATGATACATTGCATTGGGATAAGAAAGTCGTAAGCATTCAAGGTCTTGTCTATCCTAAGAGTGTTTTGCAGTCCAGGTACTTCATTCAGGAATCCCAGTCACACTTGTTCCTCTGGACGCAACGAGAACCATTCCTGTTGATAAGAACTTCTTCCAGGCATTCGAAAGGAGGCAAGATACGTATGAGGCGCGATATTGTTTCCAATCATTGAAAATGGTTCACGATACTTGGTTCAATGATGGTTTTCATGAGGTACGTCCTGACACATTTCTATTTTCCAGAACTATTGAGAATAGTGCTGTAGTTGCCTAGACAAGATTGGTCATTCATGAAATGATCGCTTCCCAGAACTATTGCATGTGGGACTCGTTTATGGCTGGAGTGGCAATATCTAAAATGCGAAATCAGCAAAACTTGGAAGAGGAAAATGCATTTGCTGAGATGGAGTACATGAACATCACAGTTGTTACTTCGAACAAACCTTACGGAGTTTCAGATGGCTCCAATCCCTTCTTTGATGGGCTTCCTGTCCCAAAGTTCAGACTAAGGAATAATGGAGTGCATAGTGGTCATGTTCAGATGGGAATGCGAGATCCATTTTGCGAAGCAGAGGATAAAGGGACGTGTCAGGTAGTTACTTTTACCTGTCCCAGTAGAATTATAAGGCTTTGTGGTAATAATACATGTGCCTAGGCCATTAATGTTTCATGCTTTCCGATAAGTCAGTATTAGTTGATAAGTTACTTTTACTTTACCATTAGAATTATATGAATTTTTCGACCAAAAAAAAGAATTATATGAATTTGTGGTGATAATATCCGTGCCTTGCGCCTCAATATTTCTACTTTCTATGAGTTAGTATTTTATTCACAGCAAAACTCAGGCGAGCAAGACCTGCTACATGCTTGAGAAAGTGCTTACAAACCCTACAAGTAAAGCCCATCTTCCACTTCCAGGGCATGAATGTTTTGCAAGCAATATCTTGTACTGCTGCATTTAATGGTTGATTAGGCCATCGCTATTTTCATTTACTACCCATAAAGATGAAGCGCATGATTATATATTATAAGCTATGCTGATGTCATCAATTAAGCTTTATTGTAGGATGGTTACACACAGGAGGTAACTGGTCCAGAAGCAGTGCGTGTTCTTGTCGCAACAAAAGCCAAGCCAAGTCAAGACTTCAAAAGCTCACTGACCAAAGAGTTCTATGAAAGCTTCTTGAATGTAAACTATCGTGAGATCTTTTGTCTGAAGCGCAATATGTTCTGTTTTCACTATTTGAAATGAAGAAGGTTATCTTTCTTTTATATGTCTATGAAAACGAATTTTGAGTGGCTTGACGGCACTAGGAAGGATAATGCCATGCAGATAGATAGCTTCGTAGTCCATTTTTTAAGCTGATGTTATTTACCTTAGCACAATTGACGAGATTCTTGGTGATGTTTCAGGTTTTAAACAATCCCGAACAAAGTGGAAGGTTCAACATCACCACACAGTTTCCTCAGTACAAGGAAATTGTGCTTAAGCCAGACAGTGATATTAAGTCCACTGGAAAACCAGTTGTCTTCGACATGGATATGAGTGCTGGAGATTTTCTGTCTCTTTTGTATCTTTTGAAAGTACCGAGGGAAATAATCGAACTTAAGGTAGGAATTGCGACTGTGCACCCCTCATTGACAAATCAGACTCAGGAAACAATTGATAATTGTTGGAGCCCTTTTACACTTTATGATGTGTAGCTCAAATTCTCCCTAAACCATTTCTAAGAACTGCTGCTAATGTGCTTATGGACAAATAGGGCATAATAGCTGGTTCAACTGGCTGGGCTACCGCTGCAACAGTTGACATTGTTTATGATGTGTTACACATGATGGGTCGGGATGATATTCCGGTTGGTCTTGGAGATGCATTTGCACATGAACAGACAGATCCAACTTTTCCTGCTATAGGGGACTGCAAGTACAGAAAGGCCATTCCTCATGGTGGCGGCGGCTTCTTAGATTCCGACACGCTCTATGGATTATCTCGTGATTTGCCTAGTAGTCCTAGAAGGTTTTGCATCTCTCATTTTTACTTCTCTCTTTTGCACAAGTTGATTATTCTTCTGTCCCACTATGCATGCTGTCTGCCTCAATAAGAGACATCAGATAGCTTATGGTTGCACGTATGATAGGCCATCTTGCTTTTTATTCACTCGACACTTTCTAGCTTAGCATATTTAGTAATTCGTTTCTGTAACTTAGGGGAGGAAAAATAACTAATGCATTTGCGTCTTTCAGAACATGCTGATCTCGGCTCTAAACTTCTGTGTCAGATACACGGCTGAAAATTCCATGAGGTATGGAGCTCCTCGAAATACTGATCACCCTGAATTTAGACAGCCTCTTGCCGTTGATGTCTGGAAATCTGTCATCAAATCACTAGACCCAGCAACCAAAATTACCATATTGAGCAATGGACCCTTAACAAACTTGGCCTCAATCATTCATTTGACAAACTCAAGCTCGATGATCCAGGTAAATCCAGTGACAAGGATAAATTTGTCATCACAGGTTCAAGTATAAATCATCTGTTAATATTAGTGATCGCGCTTGAATTTCAGAGTTATTAGTTTTAGAATGTCAGAAACTGAGAATTTTTTTTATAGGTTATTTTGCACATGTTTGAAATCACATTATGAATGTCGTGACAATTCTATTTTATCTGCTTCCTTGCAAAAAAATAAAGAAAAAAAAGGCCTATACGATGAAATTTTCCACTACCTCGATTCGATTTTGCAGGATATATATGTTGTTGGGGGACATGTTAGCGATGGCAATGAAAGAGGAAATCTCTTTACTGTACCCTGCAACAAATTCGCAGAATTCAACATGTTTCTTGATCCTCTAGCTGCGAAGGCCGTTTTTGCCTCGGGACTTAACATAACACTCATTCCTCTCAATATGCAAAGGAGGGTCAGTTCCTTCCCGATGATATTAAACAAATTACAAATTGCAAACAGGACTCCTGAAGCTTCGTTGGCCCATCATTTGCTTACGACTCTGTGGAACTTGCAGCGGAAACATAACAGATATCGTCACATGGTAAGAGAGCTTAATCATCACATCCTTGGATTAGCTGAAGGTCGTGCACATGTGAATTTTTACTCTCTGAATAATACCACAGTTAAAGCAATTTGCTTTGTCAAAGATGATTGATCACAGAGCAGTAGTACTGCATTAATCCAAGTATTTAGGGAAGAAAACTCCGAGGACATATGGCAATGATTGCACATTTTTCTGTTTTGAGAATTGACACATCGACAAGATCTACTTTACAATATATCACTATGCAGGATTTATTTTTGGGGGAAATTCTGGGAGCAGTGATATTGGCCAGCAATATTTCTCACTTAAACGGGACTTTCCAGTTCAAGCCTCTCAAAATCTTGGCAGATGGAGATGAATCGAAAATCGGACAAATTATCATTGATGAAAAGCGAGGAAAACCAGTGAAGATTTTGAGAAGCATTAATGAGGAGGCCTACTACGAGCATTTTGCGGAAGTACTGGGTAATGAAAGACAGTCCGCTGTATTGGGGACCTACGGTGAGTCACAAAGAGTAAATACAGAACTCCATGCCGGAGTGACGGTAGTCATGACGGAAACCAGTAATCTCTTGCCCTTGGAATTCGGACTGATTCTGTTTTTGCTTTGTTTACACTTGATGGTCTGCATAAGAACTAGAAAACGGTAGAAAACATGGACGGCGTGTGCGCCACTATTTACTAATAAGAAGCGCAAGAATTTTAAGAGTTGTTGCACTTGCTCAGCGAAAAGCCATGTGGTGAAGATTAGTTTAGGTTTTGGAGATATGGAAGCTTTAATTATAAAATTGTCAACATAGGATGAAACGAAGTCCTTCAAGAGGTATATGTTCACTCCAGATCTCTACATGCGTGCATCAGCACCAGAAATGATAGTAGAGCTTGTGACACAGTGAAAAGGACATAAGAGCATCTATCTTCTTGTTTTTGGCATAGTTTGACCGCGTTAAAATACCAGAAGCATGGAAGGGAATCAGTTTAGGACCTCCAAAACAACCTCTTTTTAACCTTTTTAAGGTTTGTCCTATGTCTCAGTGGAAACACTACTATTATCTGTTGCTCAGTTGCAGTTCTTGATGCATTTCACGTGTCTCGAATCTCATCACCGGGTGTGGCGCGCACTATTCACAAAACAGTGATAAACAATTTGAAACTACTCTGTCAAATGATGAGAACGACAATTGTCAGTTGTTATCAAAAGTGACCTTAGACAGAGAGCGGAATAAAGAGGAAAACAAACAACATATCCATGCCCGTTCAGACATGTGATGGATGGAGCTGATGAAGAGTCGAATGAGTTGGTGCAAGTTCTTGGAGAGTGATGATTGGTTTGGCCACAATAAGCCGAAGAAGAGAAATAAGAAAAGTAGAGAGAGGATAATGATGGAGCTAATTTGATTGGAGGTTGGCACAGCAATTTGATCTTCTTGGAAGTTGAACAACAAGATATAATATATCGAACCCTTTCGGCCACTACAAGAGTCCTTTCGGCCTCTTGTGCGGCCTTGTGACGTTAAATTAAAGGTCCTTCGGTCATATTCGCACTTAATCTTCAGACAAGGAGACATCAACCAACCATGGGTGACAACAGTTGACCTCAGAAAAGTCCATCAGTTCAATTCATGTGCAATTGACATCAAGATTTGGTGATCAAAGAAACAAAAAAGATAATGCTATTGAAACAGGAAACTCTGAACTTATTCCACAAAAAAATAAAAAAAATAAAATAGAAGATACTTTACAAAAATGTGGACAGCACGTCAAAGTTAAATAACATTGCCAGCCAATGTTCAGCTTCAGCTCCCCATAAAATTTATATTGCCAGGTTTTGGCTGGCCAACCATACTGGCCGGTCGCTTCACATTTTTCTGTTTGTTGGGTCAATAGAAGAATAACGCATGGCCCTGGTGCAAGACGAAGAAAATCGATATTTCGAATTTTATTCCTCGAGTATAGGTGGACGTTCACTTCACTTGTATATGATAAATCTGGTAAGAGGGTCTGATAGAACTGGAAGAAAGACTTAAAAGACTCTGAATATTAACATCTGAGAGAGGATAATCATGGCCATTGTCTAAAAGGAGGTCAAAACATTACATTGCTGTCCTAGAAACCATGAAATCATCTTCTGGAGATCAGCTCCTTTTCCCCTTCCTCTTTGTAAACATACAAACTTCACTTTCACGTAGGCTTTTGGTGACTGGGTAATACGCAAAATGTTACCTTGTGCAACCGAAACGAGTAGGAAACAAGATGGGGTAAATTTTATTGCCAAAACAATACATAGACAAGCTGATGAAGAGTTTATTCACATTGATCTTTTCTGACTGTTCATTGATTTGGATTTTGCCACGAGAGAAGACCAAAAGCTGATGCAAGTTGCAACCACCCAAGCTCTTGCTGAAAATGGGTTAAGAGGAAAAACAAATAAAGGACCATCTTCGCCTCAAATAAAAGCAAAAAATAAATGGACTCATAGTCACATTTCTTCAATCTTGTAAAATCTGCTAAATCCACTCGCACTTCATTACATAGGAGCTGATCCACCAGCTGCCAGAATCTGCTTCTCCAGCTGATTAACCAAACAGAACATTAGGACTTCTGAGTAATCAAAGAAATAACAGAAATAATTTGGAATAGTAGGATCTTCTACTTGATGCTTACATTGAACAGAGTCTCAAGCTTATTCTTAAGCAGGGAATACTCTTGCTTTACTTGTTGCAGACATTTCAGGCACCTACACAACAAGGAAAAATAAGCGGCCACTTCAAGTAAGACCGTTTTAAAATGGATCATCATTATCAAAAACTTAGACTTTGTTGCCTGGTGAGACTGTGAAGTAAATTCTTTTCTTTGATTTTCCCCACAAAAATCATGTTGGAGATGGGGAGGGACTCACTCACCCTTCGACATTCTTGTCCTGGCAGTAGTTGCGGAAGGCAATGCAGACTCTTTGAACTCTCTGTGCGCCGATGCTGTAATTCCAAACAACAATTCATCTTGCTCAGGATTTGGAAATTGAAAGAGCCATCATTCCTGAACATTGCTCGGCTTGTATGCATGACCACGAGTTTCTACTTTTACTATTTTTTTTTTCCGTTCATTCTTTTTCCAAGGGAGTGTGATCTTCTGTTCGGACCAGAGAAGGCCTTGAACAAACATTTAATGGAACATGTTCATTATACAAGAATTGCCTCGACTACTAATGGGAAAGGGCGACCGTTGCTCAAACTGCTTATGATTTTGCTGTTATAAGCAAATAGTTTAATATGCTAAAAGAAAGGAACAATCCCTTGAAAATGGCAAGTACCTGGAGCTGCTTCCTTTCAGCTGATGCACATGAGCATCCACCTTCTTGAAATCGATATTCTGCTGATCACTAAAAACACAAAAAAGGAATAAATAAGAAATGCAATAGTTCTTCCGATTTATTCGGGGAGATATCATGTTAAAAAGGGTATTGGAAAATTGGAACACATTTGGATGATGAAAATAAATCTCACAGTGCTTTGGCCAGCTCATTGAGAAGCCTCTCAGAGTCATCAAAGAACAGTGACACCACCTCCACAACAAAGTCTGGGTTGTTCTCATCTTGCAGTTGCTGAAGCTGAGTGAACTGCTCATCTAGAAATCCCTTCTCACCAGCAAAATAAAGAAGGAGAGAAACTCTTTCTTTGAGGGTACTCTTTGAGAAAAAGAACAAGAAGAAAAAGAAAAAAGAGAAAACATTTGCTGTTATCACCTCGTGAAATAGTAGAGTGGTGTACTCAAATAACTGCCGCTTCAACTGAGCTACATCCATCGTTATGGTTTCAGAGATTCTTCATTCATTCAAAAGCTGTGGACACCCAGAAAAAGGTTTTTTCGAGTTGGTTTTATAATGGCACTGAACTGAAAGTTTGAGGTTGGGTGTGCATGTAAGTAAAGATTCCAAAGGAATGGCTTGTCTCATACAGTGTATGCAGTCACTCTTGTCTGGCAGTGTCTGGTTTTGTTTTTTTTTTAACTATCTCACACTCATAATAACATCAACTCTTATAGAAACAGTCCAAAACAAGAGCCATCAGAAGATCCAAAGCTTGATACCATGACCATCCAGTCATTCACCTTATCATCTTTCTCTTTCAGTAATTATGAGGACTCTCTCTCTCTCTCTCTCTCTCTTTATTCTGCTTTATTTCTTGTTCTCTCTATTTGGATTGGTTCGAGTCTTTTCAGCCGTCAAATGCATTACACAGTTACTGATGTACATTTACCAAAAGAAGAGACAATTACTAATGTACCCAAAAAATATTAGACCAACATACTTTTATGAGTTCAGAACATGTGGTGATCAACTTATGGACTGAACTAAAAATTGTCCAAGTGGCAAGAAATTAGAAACCAAATGCTTCCCTTAAGGGCAAAGAGAGAACAAAGTGGCATCTGTAAACATGACCCAGAAGCTAAAATTTCCATTTGTCGCCTTTCACTATGCATGTGAGAATTTTTTTGGAGGTTTTCGTTTCTTTATCAGGGGAAAAGAATGGAGGAAAGAAAATCCTACAGCAAACAACAAACTGTGAACTCTGACATCTCCTCCTGCATTGGTAACTCTCCCAGTGGACAGCGAGGAAGCAATTAATAGAGAAAATAAAAAGCATTTGGACCTGCAGCTGGAGATGGGCAAAGCAAAGATCGTTTTCAGTATCTACCTACTACTCTCCCTTAGCTTTTTGCTCCCCCTTGTCCCTTGATTTCACGCCTATGCTTTCAGTCTTTTCGAGATTCTCTCTCATCAAAATTGCTGCCTTCTTTCTTTTTTTTTTCCTTATCTTCTCCGGATCTCCTGTCGTTTTGTGGCGCCGGTGTTGTCTTATCGGAAGAAGATGGTGCAGTCAATGAGCTTAGGGAACTACAAAATCTTGAATTTTCTCGATCTCCATGCAGTCAAGAAGGAATTTAAATAGGTTTCATTTGCCTGGGAATGGGGGCTGCTTTTGTTTTGACCAGAAACATGAAATTTTTACGGAGAATTTCACACGTTTTTTTTTTTTTAACTAAGTGGCTAAAGTTTCCCCAGTTTGAGGAAAAAAATTGTAAGTGAAACGGCTTCGTTAACATGCATTTGATAATCATTATACTTTTGAGAATAATTTTCATTTAGAAATAATTTTTTTCGATTCTGTTC
The DNA here is from genome assembly GCA_014182395.1 of Eucalyptus sp. ANBG9806169. Taxonomy (NCBI): domain Eukaryota; kingdom Viridiplantae; phylum Streptophyta; class Magnoliopsida; order Myrtales; family Myrtaceae; genus Eucalyptus; species Eucalyptus sp. ANBG9806169. Next base: position 41,258,819 of record CM024580.1, read on the forward strand.
TCTTAACGTATTTCTAAGCATTTGAATGCTTTTAATAACTACTCAAAAGTTCTATTTTCAAAATAAAAAAAAAGAATAGAAATGCATTTAGTAAAATTCTTAATTTTCTTACTAAGAATTTCTTTTAATTTTTTAAATAACCTTAGGAGATTTTTTCTTTTTTTCTTTTTTTCCTTTTCTCTTCTTCTTCCTCTTGGTCTAGATAGTAGCTAGACCTCATTTCTGATTGGTCATGAAGTGAGCTTAGCAACCAGCTAGAGGAGGAAGGGAAAAAAAGGAAAAGAAGAAAAAAGAAAAAGAGAAAAAAGTAATTTGATTCTAGAATTATTCCGAAAACAAATAAATAATATATTTTTTATTCTTTTATTCTGTTCCAAATTTATTCTTAGGAACAAATCTACTTTCGGGAGTAGAAAAATTAGTTAACGTTATCAAATGGATTTTTTTTTTTCTCCGAGATAACAAAAGAAAAAAATAGCCAAGAATTAATCAATAACCAAACAAGCCCTTGGTATTGTGAATGGTGTGGAAAAGTCTCACGTTAAAGAATTAATATATCTTAATTGGCCTATAAATTCATTAAATTAAATTATCAAGTGAGATAGATCCAACTGAATGAATTGACTGATTCGAGATCGGATTTCCTATTAGCGATCTGATATTGTGTCAAAAAAATTCCACATTAAATAATTGGTATCGGCGATCTCCTCACGATCTCCATCCAGAAAAGCCTCAAGATTAAATCAGATCGAGCCCGAAGGCATCGAATTTTTTTTTTTTATGTGTGTGCATTGCAGGGTAGCCACTTGTCGCGAGGTGAGGACATCATGTAAGGTGGGGCTCTTTGCTGCATTTTTAATGGCGAAACCAGTATTGCAACAACTGTTGAGAGGAGGGTACTTCGAAGAGGGACCTTATATTGGGCATCTGATTCGGTTCCACTTCGACATTATTACATTTCTGAAAGTACTCTTCTGTGACGTGCCAAATTGAACCTCTCTAGCATGACGAAGAATTACTTTCTTGAGACATTAAATCTCTATAGATCCATTTAGAAATTGATCTTGAAATTTCGTATTTATCGAGACATAAGGTCATGGTCACTTTATACTTAGGCTAACTCTTTTGAGATTTTACCAATACAAAACGAAACCTGTTCATTTTAAGGGCACGTTTAATACTCGTGAGTCGAGAGTGGACTTAAACAGAATTGCGGTTCTTTTGCTCGTCCTTTTACCTGTGTTTGGATCTTGTCTTTCTCATTAAAAAATCTCATTTTCCAATTTCACTCTTTGTATTTCCCTTTGCCTTTTCACATCTTTTGTTAGAAAAAATATGCGCTATTTGACATATAAACTTTTTTCCATCAGGAAGTATGGTCCTCGTACTCGCGTGAAAAATTGGAAAAGTTAAAAGCTCCATTTATTTCACAAAATATAAATGATTTAAAAATATCTTCCTAAAAAATAATCATTTGTCTTAATTGAAGTAATTAGCCATTAAATTTTTTTTATTATCAATAATAATTTATGTTTAAATATTTTCACAGATAATGAAAAATTTATTCATTTATTTTTTGTTTGAGATATAAGTAATCATTTTTATAAAAACGAAATTTTGGTTGAAATTCGTTTTGTAAAATTTAATATTTTTAGGGAAAATTCCAAATAATGATATGGAGTGCCTTTATTTTCTCAATCAAAGGTTTGATGTAGATTTTGTTCCAAATAAGGGTATAAAATGTTCTCATTTCCTCAAACAAGAGCTTGAGGTGGATTTTATTTCAAACAAAGGCATTAAGTAACTATATCGGTTTCAAATAAGGGTTTATTTTGTAACTTGGTCAAGCGCATTTTTGTTCTTTATCTTTTTTGAAATTTTTTGTTTCCTTTCTTTCCTCTGGTTTTCTCTTTCTTCTCTGTTGATGGATAGCTAGAGAGGGTTGGGTAAGAGTCTCCCTCACTCAATCTTGAGAGGGCCACCCTTGCCTTAGGTCAGACCACCCTTGTTGGCCATAGGTGAGGCTAGCCCTTGGGGTTGCATTGCTAATGCCTAGCTATGTAGAAGACCGACGGGACACGCGACACGACACGCCGACACGTCATTTCTTAAAAATAGAGAATTTCGACACGTTCCGACACTTTATATATTAAATATATTTTTATATATAAATACATAAATAAATAATAATAATAATAATAGCCTAGAATTAATTTACACGAAAAATATTAAATAATATCATTCATTATTTTAATTTGTTACAATAATACATAAAACTTAGAGGAAAAATACATTGTTTAAAGAAAAATGCTGAAATGATATTTTTAAATTTATTTATTTATCATATAGCATTTTTTATTACTTCTTTCATAGTAAAAGACTTTTTAAAAAACTAAAACAATTCTAAAAAAAAAACAAAACTGAAAAAAAAAAATTCACCCCGTGCGCGTATATGTATATCATTTTTATTACTTCTTTTGTGTATATTTATATTTTGACTCCAAAAATATTAGAAATTTTTAAAATTGACCCTGTGCGTGTCGGAATCGAGTGTCGAAATTCTGGACTCGCGTGTCGGAGAGAGTTAACCACGTGTCGAATTTTTCGACACTTATTAACCGCGTGTCGGGACGTGTCGGAGCGTGTTGGACACGTGTCGGAGTGTCGGACACGACACAAAGGCTTCCGAAGAGTGTCCGTGCTACATAGACGCCTGGCGAGGGCTTGGGCAAGGCAACCCTCATTTGCTACTGGTGAAGACTTGCAAGCCCTTGTCTAACGATCGGTGAGGGTTGTCGAGCCCTCGTTGGCACTTCTTAGAAAGAGAAAGTAAAAAATAAAAAAAATGAAAATTAATTTTTCTTTTAACGAAAAATTTTCTTGATTAGTTGGAACATCTAGCCAGTCAATGATCGATGAAGTCAAGCTGCGAGAATTGCCAAGAACCGAATAAGCATAACAACTAGGCCTCTCCCAAGAGCTCTTATTTGAAATGATATAATCACTTTAGATCTTTATTTGACACGTTATGGCTGTTATTTAAGAAAATTGAGACACTCTTTATTTGAAATTTTATTGTGTTTTTATATAAGAGGAGGAGAAAGAATTTAAAACTCTTGTTTGCACTTTATTCTTTTTACGTCATTTTCCAAGAAACAGCGGTAGTCGATTCCGAGGCCACCGAAACGCATTATCTAGCGAAAAGATGGCACCAATAATTCTGTAAATAAGATACGTTGTGGTACGACACCTAGGGCTAGAGCTCTAGGGCTGGTTCTTTTTTCACATCAAGAATGACTCCTGTCGTCAACCTTTCCCAAAATCTTTTCAAATCAACCAACTCGGACAAAGCAACAGAAAATAGGTAATATTGTTGTTACTGCTTCCCTCGTGTTAATCTTCCTTAGTACTCCGAAACTAGCAGCATTGAAATCCCATGTTCTTAAGACCATCCATAACATAATTAACATTATTGTTTTGCAGGCTAATTCCTCTTGAAAAAAAAAAGTCCCAACTTTAAGTTTAAATCCTAATTTTGTGATAATTTTTTGTATGAAAAAAATCCAAAATTCACTCTACTCCCAAATTTGTTAATGTGTCTAGAAACCGTCATTGGTTTCCTTAAGATTATCAATCTCCATATTGTTTCATATGAAAGTAATGGTGTTGATGAAAATATAGGTTTTGATGATAATTATCTAATTAGCTCTAATGTAGATAAATTTGAAGAAACTAATGGTGATTTTTTAACACGTGAGCATATTTAGGATTAGAGTAAAAGTCGAGGAATCTTTTAAAACTCGAGGTAGACTTGGGAGGTGGACCTAAAGCCGGGATATTTTTTTTTATGGGAATTACGTCATAAAATACCAGAACCAATTGAGTTTTCGTAATACAAATTTTCGAAATGTTTCGCGAACGAAAGATAGATGGATGAAGGTATCTCAAGGACGGTTTTCTCTACAAGTTCCTACGTTGAATTCCCCCATCGACGATAACCTACACGAGACTGCTCGAGCGCAAAGCATGTTCTTCTCGTTCAAGACGTGAACACGAATTCCTCAACTCGTGCATTGCCACGATGTCGGTTTGCAGGACTGGTCAGGCCATATACATCGAGAACCACCATTCCATTCCGCACATCTAAAGAGTAACTAGATTAATCGAGTGCTCAAAAAGCTCATTTATCCATTTGCTGTGGGGGGATATTCCTCAGCAAATGGAAGCGTGCCTGGCAAACCCTAGCATGAGGGCTTGTCGTTTACTTGCACACCTTGGGCTGATGTGTGGGGGGACCCCAAAACCATCAAAACCCTGCTTCGGATCACGACACTGTAAGCTGTTAAACGACAAAGGCCTTTGCCTTCTGTCCGTCTCTCCCCACTTAAATTCGTGATCCTCAGGCCCAACGTGATCTTTGAAAAGTCTCCAATGTTGTAGCCAGACAGGACTGCTCGGGCACGCCTAAGACCCCATGCAGTACCGCGTGTTTGGAAATTTGTAAGGGAATATATTGTCTCGATCCGATCCGATCCAAGCGTCACATCATCTGAGGTTGCGGTACATGGTCCATGACGCTTCCAGCCCGTGTAAGAAGTTAAATTCCTGCTCTGGCAGCCTCTCCGATCTGAACAACTCGCCAGTGACCTGACCTGAAGTGAATTTCACCTCGCGCGTGATGGTTCGGTAAAGGATGCCACCTAACAATATCGACACAAGGACCACTTCAGGAGTAGGACCGTTCTTCCGAATAATTGAGCAGACATGTTCTCTGGTAATGGTCACAGCTTTCTTATGTTTTCCAGTACTTATTATCGAGATTGCTATTGGATGAACATGCTGGGAATGAAGTCTGGTTTGGTTCTTTGTTTGTATGGGACAACATATCAATTGGGTCCGGTATTAGATTCCCAGATTCATCAGCATTTATAGTTCACGGAGATTTGTTGCAAGGAGTATCCAAAGGAAATGGATAAACAGAGCAGCAGCAACACTAGTGGCTAACACAAGTTTCTTCTGCAATTGCGGCGTGTCGCCGATAAGAACTTTTTATCCTCCTGACATATGCAGCTTTCCGTGGTAAGTTCACGACACATGTTAGTCACCAAAGCTATATAGAAATCGCCAAATTTTCAAATTTTAGCTCCTGCAAGTGCAATGCAGAAAAGGGATAAGGCAAGGACTTGCCATAAAGAAAAACAAAGGAAGCTCAAAATCCGTTAGTTCTAATGAGTTCCACCACAGCATCACATTACAATATCCCGCATGTACTAATTCAGACATATATATACAGGAGACAAAAAAAGTCTGTAAGAGCCTAGGGAGAGTTTTAAGTGTCCACAAGAAATAGTTTCATCTCATGTATATTCAGGGATTTGACAGGAGAGAATCATGTCGCCGCATCAAAACTGAATGACGAATTTGGATTCACTATAATCTGGGATCTCATCCAGGGAATGTGTCTTGGAGATCATTTATAGGCTCATATGCCATGAAATAACAGCACACAATCCATCGCACTACCAGGGGACTCCTGAACTCTCTCCGGCTCAGAAAAAAGGCTCTATCTAACTACTGCTAACTGGTGGAACATGTAATGTGGTGTGGACGGCTGGTGTCAAGAACTCAAAGCCACCTCCTTGTGGCGTTTCAGATCGCTCAAGTACCTTGTCGAGTTGTATTCTTGTGCGTCCAGGAGCTCTTCGGAGTAGGTTCTCTGGAGGGAACGCCTCTGACCTTCTTCTGTACACTCCGAGAAGAAACTTTCTCCTCGCAGCAATATGGCCACCTGCATTCCAGCAGAATGACACATGAAGTTACCACATGCGATCACAGAGAGAGAGAGAGAGAGAGAGAGAGAGAGAGAATATAGAAAAGAGAGCAACGGCTTCATTGAGAACTGAAATCTTGAAAGTTAACATCTCCCTAGTAAGGAATGATATAAATGCCGTCATCCGTCGAAACATGCCCAAACCGTGAGAAAGGATGCATCAGAGGACTAGATTTTGAACTGGAAAATCTTTCTCATCCTTTTTAATGACAGAGACATTGACAAATAATAAATCTCTGAGCTTATTACTCTGGCTGAAACACCCAAGATACCCTTTAAAAGAAAAGCAACCAACAACGATGAATAACAAGGAAAGAAAGGAAATGTGCAACACAACTAATCCATGGCTCATCCTTTGGCCTGCATTCATGGGCAAATGAAGTGCAGAAATTCACCATAGTGTGAAGATCATAGAAATAATTGAAAACCCTATCCTCTAATAGTCTGATGTTTCACAAGACTTAATGCCTAGACATCATATCCAGAGAACCCGATTGGTTTTCTCCCACAAAACTATCACCAACACATTCGGATAATGATCTTTCCCTCTCAGGAGATAATCATAGAATTTGAGTAATCATGTTTGATAGGGACCATAAAGATGATACACTTTCCTTATCGAGTACATTAGATAAATCCTAGTAGCGTTCTTTATACATTTAAAGTTTATAGGGTAATTCATATGTTATTAATCTTTTCCCACTTCTGTATTTCATCTATCTGCAGTTGAAAAAAGTATGAGTACCGTGCATCTTACAAATGGCAAAGGTAATCACATGCATAAAGATTCTCAGCAGATGGTTGCTAATTACTTTTGCCAGTTTAAAGATACGTTTGAGATGTGAGAGTCTCAGGACATAGGCTTGCCTGATTCATTCGAGGACGTAGAATAGGAGACTGCTCGATGCACAACGAAGCAGTCATTATCACACAATCCATTTCATCGGCATTGTAATCATCACCGAGGGAAGGATCAACGAGATCTTCAATAACGTTGTCATTCAGAAGAGGTTTTGCCTGCAATAATGAACGAAATTATACTAACTTTATAAGGACATCATCAAATGTGACCACCTGACAGAAAATGGATTTACCCAAAGAACTAGGCTTCTGCCTAAATGATCCAATGCTTTTTGCCCAGTAATGAGCTCCAAAAGAAGAACCCCAAAGGCATATACATCAGTCTTCTCATCCACTATCCCATGCATGAAGTACTCGGGGGCGAAGTAGCTGTCAGTATATATCTGAATGAGGATCCAATGGCGACACTAGTTGAAAATAACAAGCTTAAGGCTTACAGACCCAAATGTTCCTTCAAATTTGGACACATTGTGGTGAGTCCACTGTTTTGGTAGCCATTTGGCAAGCCCAAAGTCACATATCTGTAAACAGTAACAGTAATTAGTAAATCAATGACCATGAGAATAGGATGAGTGCAAAACAACTTCACATAGACAAAAGAACAATAAAAATTAGACTTGCAAAAGAGCAAACTGGGTTTTTATAAGGGATAGAATAGACAAAGTCATCTGTGTTGATGGCCCAAAAAAAGAAAGTCAATCTGCCGTTGCAACTCACGGCCGATTTGCAGATGATTATGAAAGCGACATTGACCTATTTTCATTTTATCCGTTTCAAATGCCAAAAGCATTTAAAAGACAAGAATGAAACTGAAGATCGACAGCTGAAGCGTTACACACTAGGGGCGTTGATATCTATCTAGGATGTGAATTTGTCCGTACCTCATCAAATTAACGGCATAAATCATTGAGATATGCAATTGGCTTACCAAAGAAAAAGCTAGTTAACTGTTCCTACATGCTTAAGCTGAAATGCAGCTTTTTGCCACCTACAGAGTAAAGGCTTTGCACTGCAAAGTTGGAAACTGAAGGCAATCTATTCTGCAAAAGTCGAATGCTTCCTAAAATTTTTCCTCGAAGTAATATGTAAGACTATGGAGGCAGAATGAGATAGTATATATAATGTAAGCTTATTTTCTGATAAGTACATGGCATTTAAAACAGCGAGCATGCCAACTCTAGCAGACTAGTTCGTTTTTGAAGTCACAGACCCAGGGTTATAGGATCTAATTTGCTTTAATTATCAAGAAAAGTACACATTATATAATCTAAGTTTGAATACTTTGTCGATTAGTAGTATTTTTCTGCATGCATAGTTGCTAATCAATTGGAATATCAATAAGAAACCAAGAGTGCGACCAGTCCAAAAATTAGCTTTGTAAGTGAAATTGCTAATTCTGAAGAGCTCAAGTTCAACTAGTTATGGTAATTTCACGTGGCTATCTTCCCCGGTGGATTCCTTATGATGGACCATTTATCGTACATTAAGACACTGATGCAGCTGGCAGTCCTCTTCCAGCTATTTAATTTGCATACATGTACACGCATGCATGTAGTATAGACAAATATATACATGAATACATGCATGCACATGTGCGGATGTAAAAATTTATTGCCTCCAAGTTGTCAATTGCTTATAAGAAAGAATTTACACTGAGAAACATCTTTCAGGACTAAATAAATTATCGATGCACCACCAAGTATGTGCTTTTTGAAAATGAATGCAGCCTATGAACCTGACAATATAGGCCATTAAAACAATGCCTATGTCGGCCAAAACATCGAAACCATATTGTCCACTCTATTCAATATATACCTGAGGTTCGAAATCCTCGGCAAGAAGGATGTTATCAGCCTTGATATCTCTATGGATGATTCGCCTGTGACAACTTTCATGAAGATAAAGAAGACCATCCGCTGTCCCTAGAGCAATTTTATACCTTTTATCCCATCCTAGATTTGCCTTTGTTCCTGGAAAGCGTAATACAAGGGCAAAGAAAAATTTACAAAACTGTATACGAAAATGGAAGAAAACTTGAGAGCTTCATTGCATAAGGCATGAACCGACCATGAAGAACAGATCCTAAACTTCCTAGAGCAGATAATTGAAAAACGATGTGCATTCCTCCCTCAACTCCACACCCAATCAACTTAGCGATGTTAGGGTGATTTACATGGGCAATGGTGCCCAATTCAGAGAGAAAACTTGCGATCCTTTCATCTGCTGTTCCTTTGTTCAGCCGCTTCACCGCAACCAACTGTCCATTCTGCAGACACCCCTTGTATACTTCAGCATATCCACCCTTGCCAATTAAGTTTTCTGCATATAAGTTAGGCAACTCATACATTTAATGATCGTATAGAGAAAAACGCATTGAGTTCATTGATTTAAACTACATACCAGGGCTAAAGTTGTTGGTTGCCATCTGTAGTTCAGAAAAGGTGAAATGCACCAAAGAGGCCTTGAAGTTGTATATATCACTCAACACGGGAGTTATGTTCTCTCTAGTGCTTCTGCTCTTTCTCTTGGATAGTTTCGGCATGGCAAGGGGAGGAAAAGAGGCCAACCGTTTGATTGATTTTCTCTTCCATAAAGTGAAAAATTTTCTCCAATGAGAAAGTGCCCCTGAATGTGAGCAGTGTGTTTCCTGCTCATCGCGTTTGTCCTCGGGAGATTCCGCTTCTGGTTCCAGAAGCTTGATGGAGGCTTCTATTACTCCTCTTGGGGATGACTCATCGTGTTTTTTCTTTTCCATGTCTAAAAGTCTCAAATCTAACAAACAAATAGCAGAAGCATGACACTGAGACACAGAAAATGCAGAGATGCTGATGAAGCAATAATCAAGCAAGGACAAACTTTACAATTTCTGATACCTTGTGCAGAAGCAGAGGAAGATAGTGCAGCACCTCGCTTTTTATGCTTTAATGGATCTATCAGTATCTTCACAGGCCTTGTGCCATTATCCACATCATGATGCCTAACAATATTACAACTGCAAGGTCAACCGAAGAGCTGGCAAAATATAAAAACTTGGGGAAAATAGAATCTGCTAATTTGTTTCTCTGAAATGCATGTGTGAGAGGGGGATGGAGGCGGGTGTGTGCCAAATAGCAACAAAAGACATCATTTCCTTTCAACAATTGTGCATTTTTACAGTTGAAGTTCATATTGATTGAAAAATGCTGCAAAATTCATCTCGGATGCACATTGAAAGAACCCAGTAGCCTGTTACTGGATACCAGCAGCAGTTCTTTATGAAAGCTTGAAGAATTAAAAGCGACATAAAGCTGCTATTGGAATGAACAACCACAAGCAAAAATTCAACAACATATGCCTAGAGCAGATGGATAGTATAAATAAGGAGCTTCCCTTTTCGAGATTATAATACAGAGACATAGACTATACTGCATCCATATGAAAAGAAGTTCCTAAATTCAAAATGCAAATGCAAAATGTCCTTTTATACGCATAGACAGTCCTACATTCAAAAACTAAATCTGAGAGGATAATCACAAAGAGAACAAGAATCAGATGACTATCATCCACATGGTAACTGGGGATAATCCAAAGGAAAATTCCTAAAGCATCGATATCCAACAATCAGAAAACTGATTCCATAAAATGGGATTTAAGAAAAAAACGACAAATGATAAAAAAATTATCCCCGACCAAAACAACAAACTGAACCTCACAACGTCATATTTCTTTCTGGGTCCCAACTTCTAGACCTCATAACAAGTAGCATCAACCCAACAACCGAGGTTGAATTAGCCACAAAAGGGAAAACAAAAATATAAAACACGAAATGTAGCAACTAAAATCCAAGAAAATACTATAGCTCGGTATAGAGAAGGATCGATTATTCAGAAAAGAGAAACGACGAACTCATGCTTCCTCATCAAGGGATCATCTAAAAGAGCAACAAAAAAATGGTGAACCCAGAAGCTAACAAGGCATAATCCAAATGATGGAACAGGAAGAAGAAGAAGAAGAAGAAGACAAAGCATACCATAGATGACCAGAAAAAAAGAAAGTAGGAGGTGCCATTCTTGCTGCAACCTCCGCCATTAACAAACGCGCAACTCGTCAGAAAAAGAAGGGATAAACGGAAAAAAGGAAGGGAAAAAAAGAAGAAGATCGAAAGCCCAAAAGACATTAAGAGAAAATTACCCAAAAATAAAAAAAAAAAGAAGAATAAGAACAGAGATAGAAAGAGATATAGCAGAGTTTACCATAGTTAGACCAATGTGAAGCTCTGAGCCTCTGAAGCCAATCATCCTGAGCTGAAAAACCGGGACATATCAACCCACAAACAGAGACATGGATATTATTAAAACACACAAGCGGACGCACACACTCACTAAGCTCTACCTATGGCAGAGAATTCACTATCGTTAACTCTTATACAAGACGGTCTCTCTCTCTCTCTCTCTCTCTCTCTCTCTCTCTGCTGGTTGTTGACACGTGGTGAATGCTTCCTTGCGACTTCTGCTCTCCACCTTTAAAACCGCTTCCAAACGCAATGAAAGAACGTACTGGTTCTCTCCTCTTTCTTGTCTGTTTTGTCTTTCTTTTCCTTTATTTAATTTTTTTTCTCTTTTTGCCTTCTCTGTGTCCTTCAGTTTTTGGGTTTCGATTTCGAAGAGAGAACGTCGAAAGAAGGAGACGGGCGACCGTTCAAGCGTGGGAACGTGTTGTCCCTTTTGGAGGGTAAACATCAAAAACAAAACTTTCGGGTCTCTTTCAGACAAAATTCTTTTTTTTTTTTTGAACAGATCTTTCAGACAAAATTCGTGCAGTTCTTTTTCAGTGTTTTATCTGTACTTTCCCCACGTTTTGAGCTTTGACTGACCTCACTCTCTCCTCTTTTGGTATGCCATAAATTTTCCTCCTCAGATTTAGCTGCTGCTTCTTTTCTTTCAGTGGTAGTCCTCAAACATTTATCATTTTACGTTCTCTGAGTTCTCTCACTACCTAAAATTAAAATCAAATAATTTTCCAGGAAAAAGAAGGATGGTAATTCTTATGGTTTGATGACCAAAAGGTGGTTGTTTAATGTGCGAGTTCCCTCGTGAGCTGTTTTTACCCGGAGGGACGAAGAACAAATAAATCTTATGCTGAGACCAGAATCCGAGGATATTAATGCAGAATCTGCAAATTTTTATTAGCAAGGAGATGTCATGTCTTGAATGATTGAATCTGCAATTTCTGGGCGAGCTCAACCTAGCCACCGGCGGGGCTGGGCAAGCCTCGCCGGTGGTCAGGCGAGGCCGACCTGGCCACCGGTGGGGCGGACGAGGCTCGCCCGGCCACCGGCGAGGCTCGCCCAGCCCCGCCGCCGGGCCGGGCCGGCCCGGCCATCGGTGAGGCTTGGCCTCGCCGGTGGTCGGGCTTGCCTCCGGCGAGCTCGCGGACCTCGCCCGGCCTAGCGAGCCTCCAGTGAGTTCGCCAGACCGACGGCCGGCGGCGGCAGGCGGTGGCAGACGGCGGGCGGACGGCAGTGGGTGGTGGTGGACGACAATCGTGGGATGACGGAAGGGAAAAATGAAAGTTTCACTGTTTTGATTTTTTTTTTTGATTCTCGGACGAAGAATCATATTTTTTTTTATTCTCAATTCTTTTCCCAATCTGTTGCCGAGAACAATTTTGTTCTTTAGAACAAAAATTTTACCAAACGCGATTCTCGTCCCAAGCTGATTCTGGGAACAAAAAATCAGAATCAGGTACTGTTCGGCACGTTACCAAACAGCACCTTAATGTGCGAGTTCCCTCGTGAGCTGTTTTTACCCGGACGGACAAAGAACAAATAAATCTTATGCAGAGACACCAGAATCCGAGGATATTAATGCAGAATCTGCAAATTTTTATTGGCAAGGAGATGTCATGTCTTGAATTATCGAATCTGTAGCCTTCTCATCTTTAGCTTTTCCCACCTCAAGCAAAGTCATCTCTTGCCATATATGAGATCTTAACTCAGCAACTTAGGAAAGAAAATTATGAATCTGAACGGATGGAAGCAGTGAAGGAATAGAAGAAAATAAATGGGTCAGCTAGCGCTCTCCATCTTCATTTGGAAAACCTACAAATTGAATAGGACTGTGATAGATGTCGAAGCTCTTGCTGTTCCTTGGCTGTCCCATTAAACATTGTTAGCTAAATCATTTAAGGCAGCGAAGGTCCTTTGGTGATAAGCAGTGACTGAAATCAATCGCCAAGTCCAAGAACCGTGTTTCCTCTTCTTGCTTCGGATTTTTCCTTGGCCACGTTAGGTAAGAAAGTTAAAAGTGCATTAAATTTGGCAGCAACCCGTATTTCAAAACAACTCACCCTTTTCCGGGATAAGTGCTTAATTCTCTAAACTTTTCAGAAACAGCTTCAGAAAAAAAGGGCTTTCCATGGCAAAGTTCATTATGGCCCCAGTGCTGATGTCATGAATAAAGTCAATATTGAAACAAGATATATCGATAATTATGTCCTGAAAAGTACATGTGCCGTATATGATATATACCTAGTAAACAATAGATCAGGGCGTGGCGAGAGTCTTTCAAGTATATATCACCTACCCATAATTTCTAATTCTGCCTAAAATAATGGACCAATATTTAAAGATATCTATAGTTTCCCATGTGCCAAATTAAATAAAGAAATACTAAATTCTCTCCTACACCCAAGAAATCACCTTAAATGGCCAGTACCGAATGGACAGCCTTTTCTAACTGCTATATGAAAAAGACTTCAAAAGTTTTTTAAGTTCCTCACTGGAATTTAAGTACATTATCGAGTACAGAAATCCATCTCTCCTTCTTCTTGAATCATGCAAGTAGGATGGAAGAGTCCACTGGTTTCTAAAGGTCAATCTCTTATAGATTGATCACTCATCTTAGGACCTTGGTCGAGTGTCACTGTCCCGATCTACCTTGTCAAAAGAGACGGGCGCATGCATTCGGTCCATGCAAGAGTCCTTGTATACGCAGACGTGGACGCTCTTCGGCTATGCGAATACTCAAGAAAGTGATCAATCTATAAGAAATTGAGAAGAATCAAGGGAGTATCCTACTGCCAAGTCCCTTTTTTTAAGCCTGCAAGCATTAAACTACAACGGTGACATGAGACACACGAACCACTGAACATATATCACATCTATGGGCGCTTTATTCAATCAAGGACGCAAGGCGAGAAACTGACGGATAAAGGGAAAAGATAGAGAAGAATTGTTTGCAACCAAAAAATGACCAACTTCTAATTGTTGTCGACATGTGATAGACTCTGTCGATAAAAGTAGAGTTTGGTCATTTATAAACAGAATTATTGACAATTTGATGAATTGATAGCTTGAAGAAATCAACAAAAAATTGAAGTCAACAATCTCGGATACAACTATCAAATAAGTAATTGCCAAACATAATGGAATAAAGCAAACATTGAAGTAAAGTTATTAATTTCCATATTTATCTAGTTATTGCTTGTCTAGAGTTGTCACATAATCTGTCTCCTTTAATTGAAAGTCGAAGCGGATAGCAATGTGTCATTTCACATAGCAGGCATCACAGCCAAGGCAAGAACTGAGTTTAGATTACGGTTTGGCCCTTGACTTGCATGCCCGGAGTTTAGCGACTCTTTTATTGTCCGGACTTGGTGACTTTGCAATATATTTATATCCGTAAAATAGGGGAAAATGGGTGGGGGGAACTAAACTAATATAGAGATTTTGCATTACTTTTATCTAGGTTCTATCATGAAATAACACAGGAGTTAACGGATCTTGCAATTTAAGTGTAATGCAAGAAGAAGCAATTAAGAGAGAAATCAATGATAAATAATAAAGAACATTAGAGATATATGAGAAAAATTATCCAAAAAGTCATAAATCTATTACACTTTTGCTAATTCAGTTTAAATTATATCAATTTTGTTAATTTAGTCGTACATCTTATCACGTTTTACAAATTGAGTTTCCCCAATCAATTTTAGCTGGAATTGCTGACATGGATGTTAATTGTCTTACGTGACACGACCGGTATTGACATAGATAATTTTTATAATTTTTAAATAAATTTCCAAACATTTTATTATTCTTTTCTTGTATTTTCTTTTCCCTCTTTCCCTTTTTAACAAAATTATAAAAAAAATTGTTCACGTCTCAGTGCTGCTTGTCCTTATTTGGCATTGTCGACGTCCATTTCGGTGACTTTTGGTTAAGATTAGTTAGATTGACTTAATTGGTAAAGTGCGAAAAAAGTGTAGGACTCAATTGGTGCAATTGAAAACGTTTAAGACTAATTTGATAAAAATGTAATAGATTTAGGATTTTTTTTTGACAATTTTTTTAAAAATTTACGTGGTTTAGTCTGAGTATCAGTATCTATTTGATGGGAAGAGTCAGCCACCAATAAATCCACTATGAATTCGAAGAATGTAAAGTTATAGTCGATCGCTCAACTCTCTATGGTCCTAAATTACACCCAAAACAAAACCCTCAATTATTATTTCATAATCTCTCGTGAAGAACTCACTAAAAAACCTCAAAGAAAAAACCTTCTTATATATAATATATGTGTGTAAAATAGAAAACCCCTTTTAACCAACTCAAACTAAGTATCCAACTCAAACAAGCATTTGCTTTTGCTTTATATGTTTGGTCAACCACAAGTCTAATTAAGACTTTCCTAATTTATATCGCTAAGTTTTGGATCAACTTTCGTTTGTTGTTCAAACTTGAGACATAATTTTACATGTGTAGTAATAGATATTAGCTATGAATTTGAGAATCCTACGTGGTTTTGCCCAAAAAAATCACCTTAAATGGCCAGTACCATATGGACAGCCTTTCTTAACTGCCATATTAAATGGACTTCAAATTTTTTTGAAGTTCCTCAATTTGGGACCCTTCTTGCACACTCTTTGATTTCTGGAATTAAAGTGCCTTGTCGACTGCAGATATCGATCTCTTCTTTTTCTTGAATCATGCAGGTTGGACGGAAGAGTTCACTGGTTTCTAAAGGTCAGTCAATTTCATATAGATTGATCACTCATCTTGGACTCCTCTTTAGTCTTTCTTTAACATTCAACAGATTGAGTATCGACATGGTCGAAAGTGGGAATCGACATATGCTATGGAAAAATTCTTGCACGGGCCGAACGCATGCCAGTGAAGATAGATGAGAACAGTGAATGAAGAATATCCTCCGGCCGATCCTTTATTTTAGGCCTGCAAGCATTCAACTACAATGGTGACATGTGACACTCAACCCGCTGAACATATATTATGTATATAGGTCTGTCATTAAATTAAGGACACAATTGCAAGAAACAAGGGATCGAGTGTAAAGTTCAAGAAATAGAGAAGAATGTCATTCGGTTGTGCTAGCAAGTGGATCAAGGGATCAAGTGCTGGACAGCAAGCAATGTTATAACTTTAGATTAGGGTTTGGTCCTTTGTCTTGCACGCCCGGAGTTTAAGGGCTCCTGTTCTGTCACAACTCAGCCAATCCGCAACATGAAATTTCTTTTGTTTTGAATATGTAGATATTATAGTATTTACAAGGTGTGTGCATGGAGACTCTTGTCCAATATCTTTTCAGCATATTTTGAGGAAATGGTGGCTAAGAAGGGGGGAAAAGGAAATTAAAAAGAAAAATGATTGTGTGACAGTTTTTAAATGTACTGTGAGAGTAACCGTCTATTCTGGACCACAAAAAATCAAATCGAAAATAATTATAAATTATTCTGGAATCCACTTAATTAAGAATTTGTGACTTATGCTAGATTGTTATTATCACAGTATCTCTATAACTGTTATGCTAGCAATTTTCGCTATGTAGTTGTACTAGTAGCAATGTATTTGATAATCCACAATGCCAAGTTTATTTTTATATGTTTAATAAATGAAATGTACATGACAATTTGGGTTCAACGGATAGGTCAAATTGAAATGTAACCAACGAACAAAAAAAAAAAAAAAAAATTTTGTAAGTGTTAGTAAAACTTAGGAAAATAAAGGTGGACCTAAATAACGTAGATTTTGCCGGGAAAATTATTTAATCAATTCTAAATTTATTACACGAATGTCAATTCAATATTAAAATTTCAAATTTTGTCAATTTAATTATAATATTATGTGTAAAATTCCAATGTAATCATTTTAGCCAATTTTCGCCGAAAATCATTAACATGATAGTGTACCACGCAAAATGGTCGGCCATGATAGGATTGCCACGTTAGCGATTTCCCATTAATATTAACTGAAATGACTATATTTGAATTTTGCACAAAAGTTTAGTATTAAATTTAAAAAAAATGGAAAATTTTATGACTGAATCGGTACATGTATAATAAATATAGGATTGATCGGGTATATTTCTCAACTTCTACCTAGGTATGTGTGATCATCCTTTGGCGATTCTATTTTCCCATATAGTTTATACACGTGCTCGCTCTCTCTCTTTTACCGGTTTATTTGCGATAGCATAATTCATGGAAAAAGCCATGCCCACTTATAAATTTCTTTAAATTTGCGATCGACATTTCGCATACATACACACGCACGTGGCACAAACATATGCAAGTGCAGTGCAAAGCCCACGTTAGTATGACCGATTCAACACATAATTGGTCCCGACCAAGTACAAAAAGATTGTGTCATGTTGTGTCTGATGTGCGAAGTAAGTATTGTGCATTGCATTTGCGCGGCCGACATATATAACGACAAAGGAGGCGCGTCAATTTTTGCTACATTCACCGTTCAAAGTTAAGAGCTGATAACGATATTGCAGCAAACGTATTCCGTCCATCGTCGATGAAAACACTTTTTTTATTAAATTATGTGAAGCATGATATCATAGGAGGCATTTGTAGTCAAGCGATTGATATTGGCGATTCCTTTTAATGAAAATACAAAAAATCATATATGACATACCGCTAATAGCAATTGACGTTATAATTGTAGGATTTGTAATGATAGTAGTGTTTTTTTTTTTTTTTTTTTGGTCAGTCCTACTTTAATCCTAGTCTAACACTCATTCTCACTTTCACTTTTCTTCTCGCCTCGTGCGGGCGAGAGTCGAAACCCACTCTTGAAATGAAATCGTCCCCACCCCAAGCCCCCCTGAGAAGGTAGGGATATGAACCACACACCTCCCCCTTCCAAGTTAGAAAGGTGGCCACTGGGGCGAACTCCTAGTGGTCGATAGTAGTGTTACATGGAGAATAAAGATTATGTTGGGAACATTTATATTTTATATTTTTTGTTGCCAGCTGAGTTTGGGTTGCCCATGTTATGGGACTGAGCGAGAAGCATGCGCAGCAGCAAAAATTATGCAAGTTAGGTATGTGAACCGTCCCCGTCCTGCGAAAATCAGAGTCAGGATGTTTATAGCTTTTTATGGGCCCAACTTGCCGGTTGGTCTTGTTGATCTATCTTTCTTTTCATTTGTCATTTTGTTGATGTGAACAAGTCATGAGTAAGAAGGCAGCTGAACATTTCTATTCCCCATTCAACCTTTTCCACAACGTCGGGCACGGTACTTCCTGAGAATCATAGAAACGCCTCATTTAGACAGCACGCATTGCGCAGTAAATGCTCGACCCTCCATATTCTCGAGTGTAAGTGATTTCTTGAATATTGAGGCTGGCTTTTAAACTGATCCATAAGATTAAAATAAGTAACGAACTTAGTTACATTAGAATTTCTTGTGAGAAATATAAGTGCATATGGTTTACAAATTGGGTTTTTGATTCATGTCTAATCTCGTAAGTGATCAGGGTAGTTCTTTTTTTAGCCCCGTATCATGTCTACTCAATTTATAGTTTATATAGATCGAAGCGGAATTTTCAACCTTCAGATTTGAAAATTAAGGTATTTCTCAATATGATTTAAGTCGATTAGAGAGGAAAATCTTCTCTTTTTTTTTTTTTTTTTCCTTGGGTGATCAATTAAATTGGAATTTTGGTTTTGCCTCTGCTTTATTTATTTCTTTTATGTTATGTTCTTATTGATAAGTGGGGTTGGGTTGAGTTGAGGTTTCATATCTGAATTTCCCTTTCGGCTCATTCTCAGGCCCACCCATTTCATGTTTGTTATGGATCTGACCCGATCCAGCTTGATGGGCCAAGCAAGTATTTTATTCTTCATCTGTTTTTCCCACAAAGGAGATTTTTACAATAATGAATAGCAAAACATACTCATTCAATCTTTTTTTTTACTGATAAAAGAATGCATAAATGAAACTGATGAAATGAAATTGCTGACTTGTCCAAAAAGAAATTAAAATAAATATGCGTAAGATATTTCGTTCTATGACGTCATTGTAGCGTGTCTATTTTGAAACTAACTTATACAATCTTAAATGAAAAAAGAAACATTAAATCGAGAAGCGATAGGTATATTTTATGAGAAATGTAATGCTCATTGTTTTGGTTATATTTGTCTATTACCGTTGACTTTTCCTGATGAAGACCCGATCAAGCTCTTGAACATTTGATTGGTCAGAGTAAAAAATTCTTTCAATTTTGCTGAAACCCAATAAAAAAATGGAAGAAGAAAATCACGGTGTTAATTTTTCTTTGAAAGGATCTTTCTAGTTCAGCACCCATTAGTAGACTTCCAAATTTTTGACAGCAAAATGACGTCTTTCGATCTTTTTTTTTATTTGATAAATTGGGCGTCCTTAGTTCTTAAGAAGACTAATTTATTTTTTTTGAGTCACTAAGATCTTTCCACTTCTAGGCCTTGAATTAGTCTCTCAAGTACAAAGAGAGATTAAAAATAAAGATCGAAAGATGTCATTTTGCCGTAAAACATTTGGAAAAAATGAAAGAAGAAAGAACATTTATACCCAACTCACGTCTCATCTTAACCTCCGGTCCGTTGACACAGTGACAAGTCATCTTGGCCATATTTGTTACGCGACAGATCTTGAATTTTAATGTTTCCATTTTGGCGTGACTTCACCCACTTGCGCCGAGCATGGTCAGGCCGTGTCATCGAGAAAATAACATAGATAGTCTTTGAATTTTGTCTCAACGTGTAATATGATTCATGAACTTTTAATTTATTCAATATGATCCATGAACTTTTAGTTTGTTCAACGTGATACTTAAACTTTTAATATGTGTTCAATTTAGTCACTGTATTATTTAGTCCAGAGAAATAATAATTTAAGAACTATATTGAATATTTAGGACCATGTTAAACAAATTAAAAGTTTAAGAACCAAATTGCATATTGAGGCAAAGTTCAAGGATCATTTGTGTAGTTATCCTTATATCATTCGACCATAGCACAAGGATGTTTAGGCCTAGTTATCATACCTCTCATTGGCCAATTCTATTGGTCGATTATGCTAAGCGTGCGTTGGATAAAGTTTTTGC
The DNA here is from genome assembly GCA_014182395.1 of Eucalyptus sp. ANBG9806169. Classification (NCBI taxonomy): domain Eukaryota; kingdom Viridiplantae; phylum Streptophyta; class Magnoliopsida; order Myrtales; family Myrtaceae; genus Eucalyptus; species Eucalyptus sp. ANBG9806169. The sequence goes on from CM024580.1 coordinate 41,278,878, forward strand.
TCTCGAGAATAATTTCTATTCTTGAAAATAAAGAAGTAGTTTTTTTTTTTTAATTTCTTATTTCTATTCCAAATTTATTATTTGGCCACTTTTTTATTCGGGGAAATAGAAAAATTAGTTGACATTATCAACTGAATTTTCTATTCTTTTATTGTTTTGGAGAATAGATGAACCAAAAAAGAAGAAGAAAAATCAGGATGGTTACCTAATATGCCCTAAATTACCAATTCTTCAAGCAAACCCAAAAAGCTACAGATCTGAGCATTTCATGATCGTTCGGGCCGATCGGGGATGAAGAAATTTCCTTACGCGCCTGACGGGAAATCAGTCGGCTGTCGGCTAATGTCGGAGATCCCCAAGATACGAAAAAGAGGGAAGGGAAAACAAGCTTTATCACGTCATCTTTGCGTCCGAAGTCCCAAGCGAAGAAGGCAAAAAGAGAAGTCGATGCCAGGAAAGTCCGAGAGCTTTTCCTGGAAATGGACGCACCACCCCGGCAGGCAAGGCAATTAGGCTGTCAACGTTCGGTAAACACGAGCGAGTCATGACAATTCGGAGACGGAAGTCGACGGACGCAGCCGAGCGATATTATCTTGACTCGGTATGATGTCGAATGAATAGGCGCCGGGGTCTTCGGTTCGATTCAACGATGAGCCAAGAGGAAGTTCCTAGAATGTCAACCGAGAGCGACCCCTCTTGATTTCGTTGACTTACTGATGATCTGCCGTGGCTACTGGTTAGTGCTTTCCCCGCTGGCGACAGGAGCAATAATTTATACCGGGGAAATCGCTGCTGGTGATTGGAGAGAGTTGCGGTCTCCCTAATCCGGCTTGACTTTTCCAGCCACTTCCATTATGGAGGCCGGTGTTTGTATTATAGCCAGCCGCCGCACACTGGCCGCACGCATTCTAGTTTCCGGACGTTTAAGGATGTTTAGGGTGCGCATAACAAAATTTCTGGAACAGAAATTGATTTCTGGCCAGAAATTGATTTCTATTTCAGAAACTAAGAAATTAAAAATTTTAGCTTCGGATTTCTTTTTCAAATCCAATTAGGGAATAGAAATAGAAAATCAAATTGCATTACCAAATGGATTTCTATTCCAAACATGTTCCGGGGAACAGAGAAATAGAGAAATAAAGAAGTAGAAATTTTATTATGTGCGCCCTTAGCTTTCGAGATCATGGCTGAGGGAGAATTACTAAAAAACTCCTAAACCTATTGCAATTGTGCCAATTCAGTCATAAACTTTTTTTTTGACCAATTTAGTCCTAAACCTTTTATAATTGTGCTAATTCAGTCCATTTGGCTAAAATTAGTGAATGCTGATGTGGCAATTTTTAAATATTTTTTTGAATTTTTGAATTTTTGAATTTTTTTTTCCCACCTTCTTCTTCCTTTGGTCGACCCTGGCCAGAGGCAAGGGTCGGCGAGGCTCGAGCCTCGCCAGATCTGGCTCGCTAGCCGCTAGTGAGGACCGTCACCAGATTTGGTGACATCTCGCGCTTTTGGTCGTTGGTGACCTGGGCCAGGGCCCTACCGCCCCCTTCAGACTCGTTCGCCGTTCGCACCCTCTCTGGGGACGCCCTCGAGATCTGGTGATGGTCCTCGCTGGTGGCCAATGAGGCTGTTGTCGCTTGACGAGGCTCACCTTCGCTAGTGGCTGGCGGGGGCAAGCCTCGCCAGTGGCCAGCCGGAGGAAGAAAAAGGTGGGAAAAAAAAAAAAAAAAAAAAGAAAAAAAGTTCAAATATATTTTTAAAATTCAAAAAAATATTTAAAAATTGCCACATCAGCGTTCGCTGGCTAGCTGTCCCCAACTGGCGTCCACGTCAGCGCCGGCTGGCCAATTTTGACCGGATATACTGAATTGGCACAATTGTAAAAGGTTTAGGACTAAATTGGCAAAAAAAAAAAAGTTTATAATTGAATTGGCACAATTGCAATAGATTTATGACTTTTTTTATAATTCTACCTCATGGCTGACGAGGACTGTTCGAACACAAAAGAATTGTCAATCTTTGCTTAGCAGGCAAGGACCTCGCTCGAACTTCCGTGATTCAAGGGGGCGAGTTTGTTGATTCTTCGATGCTTCCGGAGTCGCTCCAAGTTACAGATTCTAAATTAGAACAAAGAAGGGGACAATGTCTCACCTTGGGCATGTGGTTGAGAATGGGACGCGAGGTGTCGTCCCTAAAGTCATGGAAGGTTTTAATCTTTTAAGGCTCGTTTCAATTTAGGTTGGCGATTTGTCTTCAACTCCATGGTGTCGTGTTGCGATGTCTCCGCTAGTGGCAAAAAAACTGACCTTTGGAATATAACGGAGAAGTTTGAGTCGTTCAAGCACGTAAAACTTTGCTCCAACTTGGTCTGGTTTCTGTACAGTCCATATATTGGATTTTCAGATCACGCGGCTGGTTTTAGAGGGACGAAAGGGCAGGTTTAGGAGTAGACTTGGGGAACATGGGTCAACTGCATTCTTTGACCTCATCCCTCTTGTGCTCTAACCCTCAAAATAAAATTTACAAGTATGTCCTAACGGTGGATAAGCTTACACCGAGGCAAAAAATTATTTACAAGTACATTCAAGGCGCGCATGATAAAATTTCTATTTATCTATTTCTCTGTTTTTTTGTTCTTCGGAATAGATTTGGAACAGAAATCCGTTTAGTAATGCAATTTCATTTTTCTATTTCTAGAACAGATTTCTATTTCAGAAATATATTTGGAGCAGAAATTAGAAGTTAAAATTTTTAGCTTTTCTATTTTTTGGACAGAAATGAGAAATAAAAAATTTTCTCATCGTTTACTCTCGTCACTGCATGTCATCCACTTGTCGCCCTTGGGATGCCGAACACCCGCTGCTCGCCATCGGCCCCGGCCACTAGTTGCCGACCGTCGGCCTCCGCACTTCGGCCGCCTGTTGCCAACCGCCGGTTGCCAGATGCTGGACGCCCACCGGTCGTTGGCTGCTCATCGCCGATCATTGGATGCCAGAGGCTCACCACCAACCACCGAATGTTCATCGGCGACTGTCCATCGCTTGCCACCAGCCGCCGAATGTCGGCCGCCCGCCACCCGCCGCTAGACTTTTTCCATTGGCCACTCGCCGCCAGCCTCTCGTTGTTGGACTCCAGATGTCAAACGTTAGATGTCGAACTTCGGATGTTGGACGCTGGTTGCCGATCATCAGACTTCGGTGTCGGACTTTGGACTTGGCGTTGAACGCCAAATGTTGGACATCATACTTCGGCCGTTCGCTGCGAGTCACCGGATGCCAGTCGTTCCTACTCCTAGAAATAGAAATTTTATTATGTTATCAAACGAATTTTTATTTTTGAAATAGAAATTTTGAATTGTTATCAAACGCGTTTCTTTATTCAGAAACTTATCCATGGAATAGAAATTGAGAAATCAATTTCTGGTCAAAAATTGATTTCTGTTCTAGAAATTGTCACGTGCAACTGACTAATCAGATGAGGACTTTGATTAATATACGCTAACTGGAAGCTACAAGATGGCATTTATTGTGGACCCTCCCCGAGTATTTGCTGAAACCATCTTCTTTGAGTATTGACCCTGCAAAAGGTCAACAAATGCTCCTCTTAAACATTCACCAATCAGTTAGGAGTCTGATATAATGATGACAATCCGACTTGGTGGGGTATTCATAACTTTGCGTTCACTCTCTATCCTAAAAATCAGGAAACCAAGCTCTCAAATGCTCATCTTTCTCTTTATTGTTCTGGTGCTGAGCTCGAGTCTGTCCTCTGTCGATTCTTCAGGACACACAGAATATGAAGTTACAAGGAGAGAATTGGAAGCTGCTGATTCTTCTGCTTCTCCTTCCTGTCCGCTGAACTTTGATTATCTCAGCAGGCTCATTAATGGGAGCTCCCAGCGACTCCAGCTGCTAGATGTCCCGACTGAGTGTGGCTACATGCTCCAGGCGCTCCGGCTGGTCCGCTCGGAGTATCTCCACACCACCGGGTACTTCTTCCCGCCTCCCAACTCATCCGAGGCATGTTGGGACGTGTACCAGAGCATAGTCAGTTCCAAGATTGTCGGGTTCGATGTCCAGTCCACCTGTGGGTTCAAGACCAGCCTCATGTCTGAGACGTGCGCAAATGTCACGACGCGATCGGATTTCGAGAGGCTCGTGTCAGGAACCGAGCTGAGCGATGTCCAGAAGTTCTGCAATCAGCCCCTGGATGACGAGTCTGCCTGCACGTCGTGTACGGACGTCTTGGCCCGCGTGCAAGGGTTGTATTTTGGGGTTCCTAACAACGGGAATGAGTCAGACTGCAATGGGTATCCGTTCATCTACGCGGCTGCATATGCCGATCAGTTCAGACCGACCGATGAGGGGGACCTCAAGTGCTTGTTTTCGCTCAATTTCAGCGCAGACAAGAAGAAGAAAAAGAAGTACGGGGTCGTTTTCTGGGGAATCGTCACGGGTTGCAGCAATGGCTTCTTCGGTGCGGTGATTGTGATTTGGCTGTGTTGGACATGGCATTGGAGGAAGAAACGGATGAGAAAGAGTTTGGCCCAGATGGAATCAGGCAATGCTGGTTCAGGAATGGAGATGAATCAGATGATGACCGCAAGTGCCAGAGCCATCAGGTTCACCCTTGAGGAAATCAGGAAGGCCACGAACAACTTCTCTAGGGACAACATAATTGGGAGGGGTGGATATGGGATTGTGTACAAAGGAATTTTGACAGATGGGTCAGAGGTTGCCCTCAAGAGGTTCAAGAACTGCGTGGCCGCTGGCGACGGGGCGTTCGCACATGAGGTAGAGGTCATTGCCAGCGTCCGGCATGTCAATCTCGTGGAACTGAAGGGCTACTGCACTGAGACCGGGCCCATGGAAGGCCACCAGCGGATCCTTGTGTGCGAAATGGTCCGCAGTGGGAGCCTCTTCGATCACCTCTTCGGGCAGGAACAGAAGCCTCTGAGTTGGCCTGCCCGTCGGAAGATTGCCCTCGGGACAGCACGCGGGTTGGCTTACTTGCACTATGGTGCGCAGCCCACCATAATCCACCGGGATGTGAAAGCGAGCAACATACTCCTGGACGAGGCTTTTGACGCGAAGCTCGCCGATTTTGGCCTCGCCAAATTTACCCCCGAGGGCCAGTCACACGTGAGCACCAAAGTGGCCGGTACCCTCGGGTACGTGGCCCCTGAGTACGCCTTGTATGGGCAGTTGTCGGAAAGGAGCGATGTGTACAGCTTTGGAGTCGTGCTCCTGGAGCTACTGAGCGGGAAGAAGGCGGTTATTTCAGTCGAAAAAGGCGAGGCCTCGCTCCTGGTGGATTGGGCTTGGTCCGTAGTGAGGGGAAACAGACCTTTGGACGTCATCGACGAGGGGATACCGAATTTGGGTGCGCCGGAGGAGATGGAGAAGCATGTTCTGTTGGCAGTGCTATGCTCTCATCCAGTGGTGTATGCTAGGCCCACCATGGAGCATGTCGTGAAGATCCTGGAAAGCGATTCACCGGTACCTCCGATACCCGACCGCCCTATCTCCATAGTAGCAGAGATCGAGAACGTGAAGCAATCAGCAAGCTCGAGTGGCTCATACAGCTTCATGACGAGCCCCGGCGAGTTTCGGCCATTCATGTCCGGAGGTCACTCATTGAATTCTGAAACAGGGTGAGATCCTGAACAATGAATGTCCGGTTTGATGGTAGGAAACTCTGTAGATGTCACCGGGAGGCTCCATTTAACACCAAATTGCTTATTCTCTTCTGGGGTTTTTGTAGTACGATGTTCTGGGATTAGGATGATTCTTTCAATTAAAATCATGTAAAGATGATGTGTAAATGATTTTACGGATTTGTTGCCTGTTGTCTTGAAAGGACTCCACTCCACGAGGTTTTGTGTTCATCCTTAATTGGGCTTATTGCCAGGTCAAGCAAGGGAAGAAAACTTGCAATATGAATTACTTATCACTAAAAGAATGAAACCGATCAAATAAGATATGTAAATAACAGTGATTTAATCATTTTATGTAGTCAATTTGATATGCGGTTAGGAAAACAAATGGAGTCTTGTATTTTGATATTGTTTCCAAGAAGGAGATGGTTACTTGACTAGTATGAAGCAAATTGTCATGCAATTTGTCCCTTTTTTCCTCCTCTGAGGAGCTGCTTAATGTGAACACATTTCATAAAACCAAACACGATTCTCCATTTGACAATCTGAATATAAATTTTTGCGTTTGCTGCTATTAATATTTATGTATGTTAAAGCCTAAAAAGAAGAGACAAAGAAGAATGCACTTCGAGAAGATTGATCTTGCGAATCAAGATCAAGAAAAAGATCGAATGCTTTATGATCATATCAATTTAAAATGGTTTAAATGATTTAATTTTTGCTTTTCCAAAAATAGATACATCTATTATATGAAAAGCTTGAAGATTTATTAGATTAGATGTTATGTCCGTGATTCAAGCATCTCTGCAATGCCTTTTTATCATATATATTGATGAAAAGCCTACGCCTTGCGGCGGGTTTTATTTTTCCCGTCTCGATGCATTATAATGATCTCAACCTTATTGTATAGTTCATAAGTATATATTTTATATGTGTTGATGATTCAAAAAGACAATTAGCAGTATTCTCATGATGAATTTTTCGATTAGTTCTACTAGATTTAAGATTACGATTTATTTCTCTTTTTCTTATACTTTGAATCATTACGATGACCTCATTACTATGCCATGACTAGATAAGATACATATGAACATGAATAAGCCAGAATTAGCTAGAGAATTGATTTCATGTATGTCATTAAGCAATATAAAAGAATATTAAATAACATAATCATGACATTTCCTCCAAGTGACGAAGTTTGTCTAATCGTCTATGGCAAAGTGGGACCTTGTCGTAGAATAAATCATAAATTTGAAAAACGTTCTTTTAGATGGAAAAGAAATAAATGATAATCCAAAGATTAAGTAAACAAAATGAAATAACAGATACAAAAATAAATAAATGAATAAGGAAGTAAGAATTCCATTCTTCACCAAACCTAACTGAAGCAGACAGGTGTCAAAATAGTATTACTTTAAAACCCCACTTTATATAATAGTAAAATGAGTACACATTTGTCAGCTCTAGAATTGAATAATTCCATATTTCCTCCTTCTTTTTTCATTGTTCTATTATTCAAAATATGTACAACACGTCCAAGCTCAAGTTCAACCGCACACCAAACATCACACGGGTACAACGTGGGAACAAGATGGTAGAAAATAACATGAAGAGTACAAGAAGACATATTATTTCATACAGTAAATTATGAGAAAATTAATATTGCAAAACTCATTTGAGACCGACGTCATTTCGTTTGTCCAAAAGCTATGGGATGTCAAACTTGCAACGTGTCAAGCATTCCTGGCTATAAATTGATCTACACACGTAAATTCCAAGTGCAAAGCCCGTGAACCGCGTTCGGCCCAAACGAGGACAATGAACTAAATCCACTCATGAGCGGAAGTGTGGGACTGAAATTCGAGAAAATTATTTAAAAAGTTTTAAATTTATTATATTTGTACTAATTTAATCTTAAACTTTTCAGTTATATTAATTAATTCCTAAACCTTCTGATGATTTGCCAAAATAAATTATTGGCCAGTTTTGATTGAAAATAGCTGATATGAACGGATGGCGTTTTATGTGACGCAACTGACGTTGACATGAAATTTTTTTAAAATTTTTATGTTTTTATTTTATTTTTTTCTTTTAAAACTTCCGCGACAAGGGCTAGGTCTAGGCAAGGGCATTGGACCCTCACCCATGGCCAATGAGGGTTGCGACACCCTTGCCCAAATTGGGTGAGGGTTGGCCAATGACTTCATCAGCCCACAATTGAGGGGAAAATAAAGAGAGGAAAGAAAAGAAGAAAAAGAAATAGACAACAAAAGTAACAAAAAAATTCAAAAAAAAATTTCCGCGTTAGTGCTAGTCCTGCCATGTAGAATGCTCGGTGTTCATGTTAGTGAATTTTAGTTAAAATTGGCCAGATGGTATATATTAACAAATCATTAAAAAGGTTTAGGACTTAGTTGGCATAATCGAAATGTTTAAGACTCAATCAGTAGAGATATAATAGATTAAGGATTTTGTTGGTACCTTTCTCGCTGAAATTCATCGGTTCTCTATAGACCGAGCTCCATCTACGAACACAACCATATCAACACAGGCAACCTTGCGTAGACTAATAACGAGACCAAAGGTTAAAAATCTGAACTCGGAGCTCCAACTATTGAAGAGCGGGTTTACAGGTGCATAACCAGAATATTCCTTTAACTTTCAGACACGGTGTCGATGACTTGTAGCTGGGAGGAGAAGCTGAAACATCGCGAAGCGTTGAAGACCAGTTCCAACGTTCCTCGTCCGCATCCGGGTGTATCCGAGGTTTAGTCATTGCCAGTGCTCATTATCTCGGGGACAATAAGATAATCTGACTTGACTCATGTCCCTGGTGGATTTGCCAAAACAAAATCATGGCCCATAGCGAAGGCATAAATTGACAGCCCAATCTTTTCAATTGCATAAAGTATAATTAGTTGGGGCAAAGAAAGTGTTTGGTCCTACGGTCGTGACGCATGATCGTGCCATGTGGCCATGTTCATCCAACTAGCATTATTTCGGTGATTTGTTGTCCTCAAGCATTTATCACTTATTGTAGTTTAAGTTTAGGAATCGACGAAAAGAAAGTATCTTATTTTTTTGAATGTATTCGACCGATAAAAATAGATAACAATAAAGATTAAATATCTCGAAATATATTTATATCATACTTCCAGACAAATATATATTAGAAAATTGTGGAATTGTTTTTTTCTTTTTGTAGACCACATATGAATGCGAAGCAAGGCCGACCACCATCTTTGACTTGAGAGAGCAAGCCGTCGAGGCTTTCAAGTTTAACGAAGAGGACCAGAAGTTCATGAGGTTTAATTTTGAGATTAAGCCGTGTCCCGAAGTCAGATTCAATTCGCGAAGAGGATCCAAGACTCGTTATCTCCAATTTGAGAAGTCATCGAGGCTCTCGAATCATCCATGGAAGAAAGGGTTACAAAGTTTTATCCATTTAATATCATAATAAGAGAACATACTCACAAACCACTGGGGGTTTGCCCCAGTGGCCATCATTCCAATTTGTAAGGGGGAGGTGGGGGTTCAAATCCCCACATTCTTAGGGGGATTTGGGTGAGGGCAATTTCATTTCTTTGCAGCACCGCATTTGTACAATTTAAAGTACACCGTCGGATATAAATTCGGATCAGCAAACTTTATAGGTGCACGAGCACATCTATCCGCACGTAATGTCCTCGGGATTTACTCTCCATCTCGTCTCCACCTTGCAGTCATCCCTCTTTTCCACCAGAAGATCAACAAGCTCGAACGTAAAATCTGGTCCTTCGAGAGCTCGGGAATCTCTCCTCTCGCTGTCCGAGAATGCAAAGAAAGTGTTCGGTCCTACGGTCGTGACACATGTGATCGTCAAGGGATAAACAATAGGACATGATCGTGCCACGTGGCCATGTTCATCCAACTAGCATTATTTCGGTGATTTGTTATCCTCAAGCCAGATCAGTGAAGACAAACCACAAAAGAATAGTTCCTCACGAATTTGATTTTCTTGGTGCCTGACGTAAAGGATTTGAATTTGAGAGGATAGAGTGGGGGCATATAAGATGGAATACTCCACAGCAGAGAAAGAAGCCATAGTTCTTTCTAGTTGTCTCTGCACGTTCCGTGGGCTCTGTTTCACACTGTGTCTCGCTCTGGAAAACTGCGTACGTGAGCTGAAGAGAAGAGGAAGACAAAACCCATTTGGCAGAGACGTCCATGGAAGGGGCGGGGTCAGCAAACCAGCCGCTGCTTTCGAGAGCATCGAGGCCCGATGAAGATGAAGAGTCCGGGGCTTGCCATAACGGCGGATCAGTCGGTGCGATCGTTCCTTCTTCTTCTTCTTCTTCTTCTTCTTCTTCTTGTTCTTCGGGGAATTCGGTGGTTCTTTTCAGCTCCTTGGTCGCTGTCTGCGGCTCCTATGTCTTTGGAAATGCAGTGAGTCTCGATCGTTTTCTTCTTGTTTCTGTGCTGTCGGTTCAAGAAAAATTGCTTCACTTTTCGTTCTTTCTTTTTTGCTGAATGGAGTACCAGTCAATATGGTGATTTTCCTATCTAGGGAGATGATAAGCTTGGGCATTTCTTTCTTCCTGTTCCAGGATTCTGCAGAAAGTTATGATCAACTGGGCTGTCCTGTGTTAAAGGGGAACATAAATTAGAATCCTCATGCGATTGCTAGCATCTCTTTTTTTCTTGAACTTCCCAGCTTGAAGAATACAAATGCTATGTTGGTGTTTCCTCTGTTTTATTTTCCTCTGTTTTCATTCTGGAAGATCTCTCTCTCTCTCTCTCATGAAAATGGCATAACCGGGCATTTTTTTGCCAACTCCGTTTCGAAAGAGAATTCTCATTTTCGTATGCTCAACATGCTTTCGAGAAGATAGAAACATGGACTTCTGACACTTTTTTCACTTTCATTTCCAAACTGCACAGTTCTCGAAACCAAACTTGTCCTCTGTCCGGCTTTGATGGCTTAGCAGGACAGTGGGATCAACGGAGATTTTACCTCTTCTATCATTCGTGTTTCGGTTTTGGCATTGGGGTTTGATTACAAGATCCTCGTTTCTTCAGGGAAGAAATTAGGGAAAACCATTGCTTATCAACGTAAAAAGCTTTAGGTGGAAGATAGAAGCATGGTTTATCATTTACAACTCATTCAGATCTTAAGCTGGTAAACTGAAAGTATGGTTAATTATTAAAGTTCCCAACTGCTATCTTGGTGCTTACGGGGCTAGACATTTCTTATCATTGGATTTTTCTCGTCCATAGCTTGTACAAGGACGATCGTTGCAATTCGCAAAGGTCTTTACTGATTCACCTAACATTCAATCAACCCCTTTTCCTTCACCTAGAAGTATATTGTGAAGGTGAATCCCTTTAGTATGTTATCATCTCAGGAAAGATTCTTTCGGAATTTGCAGGCCTGATTCTATTATTTGTTTGAAGCTTTGTCCACTCCTGTTTTTTTTTTTTTTTATGTTTGAATCCATAGGTGTGTTATGCAGTCATGTTTTATATAATCACCTTTTTGGGCTTCTATTATACATGAAAACGATGCGCAATATACAAATGAATATGGACAATCAAGTTCGGGACAGCCCCTTTTGACTGAGGATATTAGAGATTCCAGATGGTGCATGATGACAAGTTTAATATGTCATATGCCGCTTCAAGGGCCTGGATTTGAAGGGATCTTTTTTCTAAAAGAAAATCCAAAATCGGGTGGCATGAAGAACATCTTTTAGTTTCTTATTCTCATAACCTCCCCAGATATCTGTTTACTTTTATATCACGATCAGTAGCTTTCCTGATCTGTCATCTAGCTGTGTTTTTTCGTCTCCTTAAGACTTTAGTACCATGGAAGTTTGCGTACTGCTGTCCTCGCACCTTGCACCCGAGTTCATTTAATTCTCATGGCACCATGAGCTTTAAAATATTTGATGAGGTGTTTTTCTTATTTCTTTTGTAGGTTGGATATTCATCACCTGCCGAGACAGGAATCATGGACGATCTAGGCCTTTCATCAGCAGAAGTAAGCCCAACACAGAACTCTTTGCTCTCAGCATTGCCATCTCTAATCCAAGTTAAGTTGAAAGATTTTGTCGCCCAGGATCGACGCGGAGATGCATTTCTTCTGCTATGAGTAGTTCATAGCAGACATTGATACTTGAGCAACATAAAGAAAAATCTTAACCATAATTACGGTGAAGATTTTTATGTGGCTCAAGAAGTCAGGAGCCAAGTACGCTCCTGTAATTCAATGGTTAATAGATTACCCTGGTGGACCAGGATTAATGGGAAATATGCTTTTACCTAACATCCAGACTATCTGCAAGTCGGGCGATTCGCGGGCATCAGACAGTCGGGCATCACCATGCATAGGCGCCGGAAAATGGCGAGGCGTTGCTATCTGCCCCTGCTCTTGCTACCAAGAAATCCTAGCCCGGAAACTTAAGGGGAGCACACCTAGCAAGTACCGCCCCGCTCCACTTTATGAAAAGGACCCCTACGGAAGGTCAAATCAAGGCCCTACAAAATATTTTAAGGAAAATAATTGCATGATAATATTTAATTTATTATGAGAGTAATATTTTATTTTAAATCATAATTTTTAAAGAAAAAAAAAAAATTTCTGTTCGGAGCAGCACTCTTGCTACCTCTCATCCTGGTACGAAGCTTCTGTCCTTTCAGGCTTTGTTAAACGAGGACTAAACTAAGAAAACTTACGTAGGAATTCTTTTTCATAGCTTCAATAAGAGCCCAATCCTTTGTCTAGCCGGAAGTTTCTTGGTTCCGGGACGAACTCCACCGCATCTTTCCCATGCCGGTTCTTCTTCTCGACTCCATCTTCCCCCCCCAGTGTCGTTCCTTCTGGGGATGGGATTGGGTTTCTGACCACCTACCTGTAATGTTGATTCTTTCAGCCTCTCTGAAAGGTTCGCCCAGAACTTCTTGATACTTAGTGTCAAATACTCCTCTCGAGGTGAAATGCCTCTAAAAAGGACAAGTCGTGATAGATTGATGACTGTAACGTTTCTAAATTTGCTTATCGCTGTCGGGTGCGAAGCAATTACCCCCCTTTTGTGAAGTACCGCTCTTCACATTTGGGGGGTTGAGACTCAGACATCTCTCCCAACGGAAGGAGGAAAAGAATCCGCAATGGTGGGAAGTCCAAACCTTCCCCAGGAGTTCACGTCACAAGGGTCACAGGATGTCGGAAAGTTCGTGCCGCTTCAGTAAATTGTCAGCTTTGGTTTCTTGCCCTCCATCGTCATCTTCCCTTTGGCCGGAAATCAACTTGAAATAGTTGAGTTCAACCGGGGTATTGCTTCTTTCTTTTTGCTTCTGGCCAAATAGAAAAGATAGGGGTATCTGGATCAGTAAGTCAGCAAGTCTCTCCCAGGATGTTGCCAAATCAAGATTTAGAGCATACTGAATGGGACTGATGGGCCCTAATTTGAGGGTCCCCTTCGGTTTTCATTTTCAGAATCTTGTTTGGTCGTATTTAATGTACGAATCAGATGGCTACGTACTTTATGATACCTCGATAGTATGGTGGGCCTATATCATAAAACCAGCTAGAATCCTTGAATTTGGCCGTGCTGACTTGTTCACATCAAGAAATCTTCTTGGACTAAGATTATCTGTGTCCATTCTATATTCAGAAACATATTTGCAGTTTTATTTGGAAAGACACAGCAAATATGCAAGCAGAAGCCTCGAATGCCGAGTTGTCTACGGATTGAGGAAGTGAATCTTTGTTGATTGCTTGTGTCGATAAGGTCTGCCCACTCTGTTAGGATTATGACTTAGAGAGATGGCCTTTGATCATACAACATTGCCGAGGACCTTAAAGGTTCACAGCAGTTTCCTCGTTCTGGCATCATCTAGATCATGCTGAAGCATTTAAAAGTCTCAATGAAAACTCCTGAATAAACTGAACTTAATCCAGGAAAAGGCTGCTAATTGGGTAATCAAGGGCATAGAACTAAATCAGTCAATTTTCTTCTTCTTATTAGTTCTCTAATAAATATTGTCAACATTTCAGAAACTTGTCTGAGGAATCCTATTCATATAGGTTCTAACCATGTCATGTCTTTGATTACGTAGTATTCTGTTTTTGGGTCAACATTGACAATTGGAGCAATGGTTGGAGCAGTACCGAGTGGGAGGGTTGCAGATCTACTGGGTCGAAGGGGTGTAAGTATCTTTTGTATTTTTCTCACCACCGCGTCTTGATGGTGAACAACCTTATTGAGTACTTACACTGTTGAATCTGGCAAAGCAGGCTATGTGGTTATCAGAACTGTTCTGCATCACGGGGTGGCTTGCGATATTGTTTGCAAAGGTTTCTTGTATTTTCCTCCTCTTTGAAGCATGTTCCATGGCACCTGTATAACTTAGCAGTAATTTCAATCATTATGAGCCATTTTATCCCAAGCAAAGTCTGAAGAAAATGAATGTTGAAGTGTGTTAACATGCCATTGGGAGGGTTTTCTACTACACTTGCCCCATCTTCACAAGGTCCAGGATGAAACTTATTGATAAGATCCTTAATCTATCCCAGAAAAGAAATTTACTGACAGACTATACCATCTCTTAAGCATATTGAAATGCTATGTGCGAGTGACATCTTGAAGCTGTCACCCATTTACATCCAAGAGAAATCTCTTGAATTTGTGCTCCAAAATGATGGGTGTTTTCAATATTTAATGCTTAGCCAAGAGATCTGTGTTGACAGTTTAGTTAGCTCAACTTGCTATGCATAGTTATTTGTTCAATTCGATTCAGAGTATCTGTACTAAATGAGGTGCCATATTATTAAAAGGGTGCCTGGTGGCTTGACGCGGGAAGACTACTTATGGGCTGTGGAATTGGGCTTCTCTCTTATGTGGTAACAATCATTGCAAACTATATCTATTTAGCAGATTAACCTAATTGATCCACCAATCTAATGATCCGCATCTGCACAGGTACCTGTATATGTTGCAGAAATAGCCCCCAAGAATGTTAGAGGAGTATACACATCTCTTAATCAGGTACCTTTGATATTCTTATCTTGCATATCAGGATCATCTGAAGTCCATATGATTTTGCTTAATCATTTTAACAGTTGATGATAGGTCTTGGGAAAGCATTCATGTTTTTCATTGGTTCTCTTGTCAGCTGGCGCGTTCTAGCTTTGATAGGTAATTTTTCAGTCTCCCATGTTGCGATTACTTAAGTGTGTATGGCACAGTTTCATGAAATCTACTATGATGTGATTCATCACAGGAACTCTTCCATGTCTGCTACAGCTTCTTGGTTTATTTTTCATTCCTGAATCTCCTAGGTGGCTGGTGAGTGTACATATCGAGTCTGGCATGCTCTCTGAATCTTATTTTGGCTGTTCACAATTAGAGAAAGTTATTTAAGCTTGCACAGATCTAGCGGAGCACTGAACTAGTATTCCTAATGGTCTACAGGCAAAAGTTGGTAGAGAAAAAGAATTTGAAGTAGCTCTTCAGCGTCTGAGAGGCAAGAATGCAAATATCTCTCAAGAGGCATCGGATATTAAAGTACGAATCTGATGCTAAGTTATTTATTAACCGTGCATCAGTTGAAATGAGAAGATTCATGACCACTTAAATGAGCATTGCATGTTTTTCTGTTTGCACTTTAGGCCTATATGGAACACCTCCATCGCATGTCTGAGGATGGAATTACAGAACTTATCAAGGGGAAATATGCTTATCCATTAATTGTGAGCATCCCTATTTCTGCGCAAGCCGCCCGCTTCATGACAAAATTATGCCCTTTTTACGTCTATCCCTGACTGAAGATTCCTCTAGGTTGGAGTAGGGCTGATGATATTTCAGCAATGTGGAGGTCTGAATGGTTTTGTGTTCTATACAAGTGCCATCTTTGGAGCAGCTGGTAATTATACCTATAAGCGGCTAATTTCATTTCAAATTGAAAAGAAGGAACACTTTTATTAAAATTAACTCCTTTTATAGGTTTTTCAACAACAATAGGAACCATTATAGCAGCTGTTGTGCAGGTCTTGACTCTGATCTTGGATTTTAAATTAATTGCCAATGTGATTGTTGTTACATTCCTAAGACTTCTATGCAGATTCTAAGTACAACGTTGGGAGTACTACTGATAGACAAGTCTGGAAGACGCCCACTTCTACTGGTTAGCATAAGTCAAAGACCCATGTTGTTTTCCTCCTTTTTCCCCGCCATTTGTGTTTCATAAATTGGCGTACTGAATAGCTACTTATCTTTGTAGGTATCTGCAGCTGGAGGGTGCTTGGGATGTGTCTTCACAGGATTGTCGTTCTTCTTGCAGGTTCATTCTTCGTATCTAAATGGAGTTTTAAGTTTATCCACTGGCAATTGACATGAAAGAAGTTTCACAGACAGGGTTAGTTTTAATATCACGCTTTAGCTAATGGTAAGTAGATTTTTCTGAAGCATAGTGTATTCCCTCAGGACCTTCACAGTGGAGCGGAGCTCGTTTCCAGTTTGGTGCTTGTTGGGGTTTTGGTAACGCCACTTAACAACCTCTTTTGTTCTTAGTCCTTCCTTATCTCTCCAAATTGAATAAAATGCATCAATTGCTCATTTCTCTCTTGTTCTTCACTCAGGTATTTCTAGGCTCTTTTGAACTCGGGATGGGAGGAATTCCTTGGGTTATAATGTCGGAGGTATAGTCCTCAGACTTGCAATTGATTTATTGTGACTGAAATTTTCTAACAACAATGCAAACGGTATACGCAATGTGGTTCCTCATCGGCAGATATTCCCGATAAATGTAAAGGGCTCAGCTGGAAGCCTTGTTAACTTGGTCAGCTGGGGAGGATCTTGGTTTATCTCATATACTTTCAATTACTTGTTTGAATGGAGCTCAGCAGGTGCGTCTTTTCAAAATCTCTCTCAGAACGTTTCTTTTTTATGCTCCTTTGTTGCTTAAATTCAGACTTCTCTGCTATTGCTTCAGGGACGTTCTTTATATATGCGGGCATTTGTGCGGTCGGTGTTATATTTATCGCAAAACTTGTGCCTGAGACTAAGGGGCGGACGCTGGAAGAAATACATGCCTCCATCACCGATAAGAATGACAATAATTTGTCATGAAAATAGGAGCTTTGTGTGGGGTATACTTTGTGTAATCATATCCAAATACGGAACATCCTGGCAAGTTTTGATGAGAAGATCCCTGAGTTGGGGGAGTGAATCAGTGAGTCAAAGGATGAGCTTTTAGAGAGTACGGTAGATAAAATATGAGAGAGACATGGTTGAATCAAGGAGGGTAAATACAAAAGGAGAGCTGCAATTGTCTGTAAAATCTATAGACTATTTCATCCCTTTGCTTTAAGCATTATCTGGTTTGGCATTAATCTGAATCATAGACAAATCGAAACAGCTGCATGATTTTAGTTTCTGAAGAATCCTGGGCAACTTAAATACTGGCCTATCTGATGGTAACTAAAGGAAGGGAAAAATTTGAACCAATTCACGATCAACACATGATTTACGTACTTATGATAAACTTCTTAGTGAGTCCAAAGCAGTTCATCTGGACATTGTCAATGACAATGACAATGGATGCAGATAAAACTACAATGGCAGCAGAGGCATAAATAAATCATTCTTCAAGACTCCACACAAGATGACCAAATGACCAATGCATGAGAAGTCCCATTACCTACTGACCCTCAAGACTTCCATAGAAAACGAAGAAGAGAAGAACCTGCAGTCTGAATTCTGAGCCATCAAGACTCATTGAAGAATTCTATAAATTGCAAAAACTCAGTGTAACTCAGTCAGAAACCTTCAATGACAAGGTGAGTGATATTCTTTCCCAGAAAACACATCTTGTCATAATATATAGGGGCTCAGAGAAGATTCATCATCAGGATAGTTATAAAGGCTCAAAGAATGGGGTTGTCTTTACCGAGTTTCCTTACTGAATATCAACTGATATTATGGATTAGGTAACTGTGAGTTTAAACTCGAGCTGGTTGCTCGCATTTGATAATATAAATCGAACCCATACCATATGCATCATCAGTAATATTTTTTACACAATTGATGACAATGCATAATTAAAATCGAAAGGCTCATTCTTGTGGCCAAATGTCCCTTTCCTAATTTTTATTGTAGGTCCACTTTTTGGTGTGAAGTGTTGTGAACCGGGCTTGGCATCTTAGGCCTGCTGTCTGTTCATTTTCACATTGTTGTGACCTGAGCTTACTACATGATGCACACAACTCATTACGAAGGTTTTATCACTGTGTTGAGCGTTTAATACAGTGCCATAGATTCATACGAAAACTGAACTCTCAATCAGACGAGCTTTCTTATAATGCAGATGAGACATGACGAGTTTTCTTTACAAGGTAGATAAAACATGGGAAAGAGGTGGTTCAATCAAGAAATGCAAACAAAAGAAGACCAACCATAATTATTTGTAAAATCTATAATCTATTTGCTATAAGCAGTTTCTCCAATAGCATTCATCCTAGTTCTTTCTTTATTTTTGTTATTTTTTATTTCTGGTGCAGTAAGTCTCCGCATTGAGCACAAAATCAATGTGAATGAACTCCGTCCAGTACAAGCTCACGTTTTTCATATCAACCCTACAGCTGTGTTTAAAAAGAAACACTCTGAACCTGAAGCAACGTATGTGCCAAAGCATACATCACGACCTCACAACCACGGGCACCGTCCCAAGATGTCCCAAAGACTCAAGTGCCTCAAAGGATGCAACCGGATTGCTCCAAGACCAGAATCATGTGCCTAATACGCACCTCCTCTGCATCTTGTAAAAAACAGAGCAACTTCAATAATCAGAGACCAATTGAAACAACAGCGGGACTTCAGTTTCAGGAAAATCCGGGACAGCTCGAAAAAATCTGTTTCGCTCTCATATTATAATTTTATGCTGAGAATGCATGTTACAGCAGAAGACAGATCATTGAAGGTTACAGCAATAAATTTGATAAATCCGAAATTGTTCTGTTTTGTAAGGAACTGATGATCCAAAACATCGATTTGCTTCATCGTGTAGGTCGCCAAAGCTGCTTCATGACTGCTTTCAACCACTAAAGAAATCAAAAGAACTCGCCCAAGAGCTGAAGCGTGAAGCATGTAGGTGAAATGAGATAATCAGGGGGTGTCATATTCCCACTTTTAGCTGAGAACTCTTACATTAGCCTATCTCTCTAAATCCTCTCAAACGCGCGCGGCCAACCACTACAACCACTTTTACAGGCAACAACTGAAAGTCAAACCCTGCTTAGTGCAACAGCAAACGTATCCCCTTTGCAAGAAAGAAAAGTAGGTAGACATAGATGCACATTGTAAAAAATATAGTGATGCATCGAATGAGGGTGATATGCGAAATAAGTCTGATGCGGTGTAAAGTGAAGCCATTAGTATATCCTAATTGGTTTATAATTCATCTGTGTAAGCTTTTTGAGTGAATATGAGTCAAATTGGACATATAGATGGAGTCGGACTTGGACTCCCTTTTTAATGATCTTGGAGTGAAGGTATCGGGCTTTTACTGCATCAACCTAACAAGTGTATTAGAGACGATGATTTGGATGGGTTAGGCAGGTTTGGCAATTTATGAGTATCTCAAGGAAAGGAATCTCAGATGTCAGATGTGACCCCCGATGATGTGGTAGATTGTGTGACCTTATTAAGCTTGGCAGGACTAAGGCGATTGAGGAGTCGTCAAGGCAGTATTGTGTCCTTGCTGAGCTTGGCTGGGCTAAGGTAGAGATTTGAGTTAAAATGATGTTGGTGCGATGGGATATCTAGACCACGGGGAGTGGGACTAAATATTTGTTGTGAAATATAATTTGAAGAATGGGGATGTGGTGTAAAGTGGAGCAATAATGTATCCTAATTAGTTCATAACTCTTCCATTATTGTTTTAAGTAAAGATGGGTTTAACTAGCTCGGATCCAGAAATCCTTTGGATGATCTCCCTGATCGAAGCTCTATTTTCCAGTTCAAATCAGTAAAAAGGTGAGAGTCAAATATGGAGAATACATCACCCCATGATATCATGTTATCCCTGAATTTCATTGCTCTTGCCTCGTTGGCTAGTTCTGCTATTAGTGCGCACGCAAAAATGATGACACTGTTTGAAAGAGAAAGATGCTTCCTACTTTTCTTCAGCTTTACTCATATGAACTGTTGAGTTCTCAGATGTCTCTCTTTCTCACTCTCTGCGCGTGAGTGAATGAGTGAGCAAGCGTTTCAGGAGGAAGAATTAAACGAGGAAGACATGGGGACACCAGGAGGAGAAATGAGGATCCCTCTTATTGAAGAACAAGAAGAGGTGGTTCCTGACAGAATCACATTCGTGCTCGTTCTCAGTGCATTTTTCGCTGTCTGCGGCTCCTACGTCTTCGGAAATGCTGTAATAACTTTGTTTATCTTAAAGCTTCGCTACTAGCAGGAATTATCTGTCCTTTTATTGCTTATTTTTTCATCCCTTCTCATGCATGTTTCTTTGTTCGGTTTCTGTCATCTGAAAAAACAAACTCTGAATGACTTATCAAACTTGCCTTTTGTCTTGGAGTCAGCGTGACAACGGTTTCTTGATTTGCGATATTGGCTTGATTAGGTAGAACAAGACTTGGCGTATCTCCCCGTGTTGATTCGAAATAAATATTTTGAAGACTGTGAGCACAGTGTAGTTCTCACTCCTAGATCTAGTTACTGTCTAATTGGCTGAAAGATGATTTTTCAGGCGTCTTACTCATCTCCTGCTGAATCAGGAATTATGGATGAACTAGGCCTTTCTTTGGCAGAGGTCAGTGACCATCACTAGCTGCTCTTTCACCGTTTTGTGTAATCCATCTAAAATTATAAACTAAGTGAATGGAAGCATTGCTTAAATTGACTTAAAACATTTTGCAGTGTGAGTGAGATTTCACATGTTGGTTCGACCGATCATGTCTATGGTGTTTACTTTGAATGTTTCATTTCTTACTAAACAAGCTCTACATATTGCGTCAATTTTCTAGGCATAAGAATACTAGAAGTGTTAAAAGTTATATAAGAGCTCATTTTAGTGCCAAAAGTTTTTGCCGGGTCACTTAAGTGTTAAATAGGAGAAAAAACGGTAACTTATATGCCAACAGCAAGAAATTCTGGCAAAAATAATACGTGTAAAATTGATTATGACTTGGCATATTATTTGAAAAAATCTAGTCCATGTGGCATGCAGCACCGAAGTGATTGATTTTTAACTACGACCAATACTGAAGTGATCACTTCAAACAAAATTTGGCATTTAAACGATCACCATTTACAACTTTTAGACGACTTTGTTTAGGGGTTATAAAATTATAAAACATGGCAATGTCGGATTTCCGACGACCCAAATTCAAGTTGGTACTTAAGTGATCGTTTCTTAAAAAGGTGGCACTTAAGTAACTCGAAAAAAACTTTTGATACTAAAATAAGCGTCGTAAACAACTTTTGGCACTTCTAGTATCCTTCTCCTGCATTTCCTTTGACCAAAATCTAAAAGACGCGAGAAAATGTTACCCAAATGTGTGAATCTGTTGCGCCAATTAGTCTGTACACCAAAATTCTCTTTGGTTAACTGAATTGAAGTGCTGGTGAGATGCAGTATTCGGTTTTTGGCTCAATCTTGACGGTTGGAGGACTTCTAGGCGCACTATGCAGTGGTAAAATAGCTGACCTAATCGGCCGGAGAGGCGTAAGTTTCTAGCTGATACCTTTTAAATGTTGTTTTACCACTGCGTTATCTCAAATTTGAGGGTCACAAATTGTTTGAGACTTTTAATTCAACTTTTGCTGATAATGCTGCACAGGCTATGTGGGTTACCGATGTATCAGGCATCATCGGATGGTGCGCCATATTCCTTTCGGAGGTACCATGTTTATGTGCCGATTGGTCCATTTTTAGTTTTCATTAACCATTTTACTTATTGCCTTGGCTTGCTTGACTTGCTCCGCTGGCAAAATGCTTCAAAATTTTGATGTCTGGCCTTGGGTTTTATAAAGCAAATAGAAATTAATGTCCAAGGGAGAACCTGGTTCTTTTTTGTGAGCATAGTTTACCATCTGCTCTAGATAATACTTACACACTTTAACTTCTTGAAGAGTGTTTGGTCTCTTGACCTTGGAAGATTATTACTGGGATTTGGAGTTGGTCTTGCCTCATACGTGGTAACAAATGCAATTTCTTCAGATCATACAGCATTGTAAGTCCAACGATTCAATGTTGATTGATTATGCATTTAATCGTACAGGTTCCGGTGTACGTTGCTGAGGTAACGCCTAAGAATTTACGGGGAGGATTTGTTTCGCTCTGTATGGTAATTAGAAGCTTCATAAGTTGTTGCTTTGGCTTTAGTCTTTACCTGAGGTCGAATTACATTGATCCTCTTTATGATCCACAAGCTCAGGCTGAATCTTTACTGCTTTTATCGATGTAATTTTAGGCATTCCACACATCTTTCCCGACTTGTTCTCGCATCATACAAATCACATCTTCTCACTGGAGGATCTCATGGTCATCCTTTCGTATTTTGAATATAACTTCCTTTTTTTTACATGGTGGACGATATACAGTTGATGATAGCCTGTGGCATGTCAATGACGTACATCATCGGTTCGGTACTAAACTGGCGAATCTTGGCTTGTTTAGGTACTCCCCATTAGACTATAAATAATTATTGGTTCGTATGCCTCGAATATGATTTTTAAGCTTTCTCATGCAACGTGTTTCAGGAATTATTCCATGTCTATTGCAGCTTGTGGGTCTTTTCCTTATTCCAGAATCGCCTAGATGGCTGGTGAGTTTCTTGAAGGGAAATTCAAGATGCTGATGCTGGAAAGTAGATGCCATGTTAATTAGAATCTAGAACCTTTCATGCAAATTTTGCCCACACCTCGTTGCTTGCATGAGTAAGATTGGCAGAAGCGTCAGTCGGGACTGACATATAAAATGATGATCGCCTTGTGCAGGCCAAGGTTGGTCGAGAAAAAGACATGAAAGCTGCGCTGCAGCGTCTCAGGGGAAAGAATGCAGATATCTCCAAAGAAACATCTGAAATCGAAGTATGAAATCTCACTGCAGCAAAATGTTTTCATTTTAAACTCATGGCTTAATTTTGTCCAAATGGCTTACTTTCGAGAAAGGTAGTGTGGTTTAGCATGAGGTAGCGCTTCGTTTTCTGCAGGTTTACATCGAAACTCTTCAGCAAGTATCAGAACATAGTATATTCCACATATTTCAGCGAAAATATGCCCAAGCACTCACCGTGAGCCCCGTAACTGAATTCTTACTATTCATCTCGAGCTTTGCCCATCTCATGTTATCGATGAATCAAGCATGTGAATTCGATCTAGGTTGGACTTGGCCTAATGATTTTTCAACAGTTGGGAGGATTAAGTGCATATGGATTTTATATGAGTTCAGTTCTCGAAAAAGCCGGTAACTTTATCTATGCTGAATCATCATTCAATGAGAACTTTCCATCTCAAGATGAATAATACACTGACAACAATTGGCTTCCGAGACAGGTGCTTCAAGTACTGCCGGGTCCATCACCACGGCCATTGTCAAGGTTTGTATTCCTGTGTAAATAGTGAGCCTTTTTTCTCCTCTCCTCCCTTAGCCTATGAATAATTCTTTCGTATCCATGACACGCAGTTGGCAGCAAATGTTGTAGCCGTGTTCTTGATGGATAAATTCGGAAGACGACCGTTACTGCTGGTAGTAACTGAGCCAAAGCATTGCAGATCATTCTTATGCTCATCATATTTACCCAAAACAAATATTGCTTCAAAATGGCTGATAGATAAAATGCTTCTGAATGTAGTTGAAACTTTGCTGTTCCTCAAACCAACTAGCTAATATGCAGGTTTCAGCATCCGGAGCTTGCTTGGCTGGCTTCCTTATTGGATTATCATTTCTCCTACAGGTTCCTTACCACACATGCTTCCTGTTTATCCTCATATGAATTTAGTACGGTATGCTCTTGATGGAAAACTGTCTAAGATTCAATGTGCAGGACTATCATCAATCAACCGATGTCGTATCCACCTTGACCTTTGTGGGGATTGTGGTGATTTTTTTCCCCTTGATATGTTAAATGCTCTATTTGTTGCTTCAAAATGCAAAGAAAAATGCAGCAGCAGCATTGTTATGAACTTTGCTCCTCTTAGATGGATTAATGAGGTGCGCATTATACAACTTCAGGTTTTTAGCGGGTTTTTTTCGATTGGCTTAGGAGGGATACCGTGGATCATAATGGCTGAAGTCAGTGAGAAATCTGGTGCTCTAACTACTTTTCTCAAGTCCTGTATGCTCATTGAGTTCACGGGGCTTGACGTGATTGCTAATCGTCTCAACGTCTCATCTTATTATGACGGTTTCTGCTGTGCCAGATTTTCCCACTAAACGTGAAGGGATCGGCAGGGAGCCTCGTGAATTTGGTCAGCTGGTTCGGTTGCTGGCTTGTGGCCTACACATTCAACTATTTCTTTGAATGGAGCTCAGCAGGTGAAGCTTCTTCACTTCTCGTCCTTGCCACTTTTTCTAGTGCCAAATTCAGGCACGAATTAATATATTCATCAGTCTGCCCAACGTGTCAGGCGTGTTTTTTGCGTTCTCGGGCATCTGCTGTTCTGCAGTACTCTTCATAGCGAAGATGGTGCCGGAAACCAAGGGGCGCACCCTCGAGGAAATAGAGGCATCGATGACCTCATAGGTCACCCTGGAAACAAGGTCCTCAACGAAGCATATTTGTCTACTCAATCTCTATGATCGTGAGAACGGAGTTAGCTTGCTCTTATGCTTAGCCGAGTGTGGATCGAATGCTTAACCCTGGTCTGATGCCACTCCTTTGAACTTTTCGAATTTGGGATGGCCTGCAGAGAAGATAGAAATCAACTAATGCCGTTTCATATGCATTAGTGATGTGTAATATGGGAAGCTTGTCATTTATATGCTCAGGTAGAAATATTGGTAGAAATATTGCAAGAGTTAAATACTGCATAAGTTTGTGAGATTACCGGGTATGATTGACGGTGGGGGAAGTAGTGAGGGTTTTTGAGGAACTCTATTTTCTGCTATATCGCTTGTTTAATACTGAAATCCAATGCTAGTCTCCTCGTGGAGTAGGTCCTACCAATCGAATTATGTGAATTTAGTAGTTGATTTATTTCCTCATTCTATCGATTATTTATTTTCTGCAACATAATGGTAGAAAAGAGTCATTGTCCACGTGCGAGTCCTACAGATTTACAGTCTCATAATAAATATGGGCATGGTGCATACCTATAGAGATCTACGTAGAGTTGGGCTTCATGAATTTGAAATTAATTTTAAGGGTTGAAAAAGCGCCAACTCTATGTACTTCTGTTTTTTTTTAATATCCCAACAATCTTCCATTTTCTAGTTTACTGAAGTACAAATATTAGGACTAAAAGTACTTACGGGAAATGAGTTTTATAAGTGCATAGCCCGTTTTTCCTTTGGAGCACTGTGTCACATTATTTGGAACAACAGTAACAATATTCTCTTCCGAGAACAAGCTCTTTCTATTTCGGCCATGAAGAATCATCTCTTTAAAGTGGTCAGAGATAAGGTGATCACTGTTAGGAACGTGGACGACAACTTCAGGAATAGAAGGGTGCAGCTAAGATGGGGCATTGACTCGATCATCTTTGATGGGGAGCGCCAGATACGGCTTGATTAAGGCAGTTGGTGCAATCGATACAGTTGGTGCTGGTTCAGCTGGTGTAGCAATTTTTACTGAATCCGAATGATGGTTCATTCCCTACCTGTAGGCTATTTGTCTTTGTTTATGGTTGCCGGTTGTTCATGCCATGCTTCTTTTCTTAGTTGGTAGTGAGCTGCCACGTATGTGGCTTGTCTGGCTGCCCTTCACTCATTATGATCCGTCATTTTGAGTGTGAGTTCTGTCTTTTTATTTTCTTCTTTTCTCTTCTTTGTTCACTTGTTCCTTTTTCAATATTTTAATTACCTTCACAAAAATAAAATAAAATATTAAGACTAAAAGCTTCTTTTAAGGAAAAAACAAGAGTTTCTTGAGTATGACTATTCAAAAAGATGTCTTTAATAGCACCAGTAGATACCAAATGAGTTATAGTTGTTAATGTGAAATGCTATTGGAATCTATGGTCAACGATTTGTATGCGCATTTGCCAGTATTCCATTTTTTTTTTTAACTACATCAAAGCCATAAATTGTGATAAAAAAATGATCAGTCATGTGTAAAATAATAACCTTCTAGCAGAATTATCTTAGAGCAAATCATTGTTAAAGGGACATGTCTATAAATTTTTCTTATTGGTTATAAGTTAAATCATAATGCACCTGGCCAATGACCTCGGAACGAAGAGTTTCATGTTTTCTAGTACCTTTGACATGCTTATCTTGCATATTAGGACCATCTGAAGTCCATATGATTTTGCTTAATCCATTTTAACAGTTGATGATAGGTCTTGGGAAAGCATTCATGTTTCTCATTAGTTCTCTCGTCAAGTGGCTTGACTTCTAGCCTTGTTAGGTAACTTCTCAGTCACCCATGTTGCGATTGAATTAAGCGTCTAAGGCACAGTTTCATGAAATCTGCTATGATGTGATTTATCATAGGAACCCTTCCATGTCTGCTACAACTTCTTGGTTTATTTTTCGTTCCTGAATCTCCTCGGTGGCTGGTGAGTGTACATATCGAGTCTGGGATGCTCCCTGAATCTGATTTTGGCTGTTCATAATTAGAGAAAGTTATTTAAGCTTACAGAGATCTATCGGAGAACTGAACTTGTATTCCTAACGGTGTACAGGCAAAAGTTGGTGGAGAAAAAGAGCTCGAAGCAACTCTCCAGCATATGAGAGGAAAGAATGCAAATATATCTCAAGAGGCATCGGATATCCAAGTATGAATCTGATGCTCGTTATTTATTAACTGTGCATCAGTTGAAATTAGAATATCGATGACCACTTAATGAGTATTGTATATTTTTCTGTTTGCACCTTAGAACTATATGGAACACCTCCGTCACATGTCTGAGGATGGAATTTCAGAGCTTCTCCAGTGGTAATATGTTCATCCATTAGTTGTGAGCATCCCTATTTCCACGCAAGTCGCCCACTTCATGACAAAATTGTATTATTTTTATTTTTTTTGGTGAAAGGTAATTAATTTATTGAAACGGAACGAGTGAACAAATGAAAGAAAAAGAAGAAAAAGAAAAATAATACGGCATCAGAATCCACATTCAAAATAAATGATCATAATGAGTGGAGGGATGCCGGAAAGCCACAGACGTGGCAGCCCACTACCAACTAAAAAAGGAAAGCACGGCATGAACAACCGGCAAACAGAAACAAAACGCTTACAGGTAGGGAATGAACCATCTTCTGGATTCAGTGAGAATAGCTGCACTAGCTGCACCAGCACCAACTGTACCAACCGAACCAAATTGTATCCTTTTTACATCTATGCATGACTGAAGATTCGTCTAGGTTGGAGTTGGGCTGATGATATTTCAGTAATGTGAAGGCTTGAATGGTTTTATGTTCTGTGCAAGTGCCATCTTTGAAGGAGCTGGTAATTATACCAATAAGCGGTTAATTTCACTTCGAATTGAAAGGAAGGAACACTTCTATAAAAATTAACTCCTCTGTTTTTTGGCAACAATAGGAACCATAGTAGTGGCTGCGGTGCAAGTCTTGACTCTAATCTTGGATTTTAAATCAAGTGCCAATGTGTTTGTTATTACATTCCTAAGACTGCAAATACTTGTATGCAGATTCCAAGTACAACTTTGGGAGTACTACCGATAGACAATTCTGAAAGACGCCCACTTCTACTGATTAGCATAAGTCAAAGACCCATGTTGTTTTTCCTCCTTTTTCCCTGCCATTTGCACGTCAGACATTGGCGCACTGAATATCTGCTTATCTTTGTAGGTATCTACAACTGGAGGGTTCTTGGGATGTGTCTTCACATGAATTCTTCTTGATTCGTTCTTCAAATCCCAATGGAGTTTTTTTGTTTATCCCTTGGCAATTGACATGAAAAATGTCACGCCCCAAAACCATCAATAATTGAGGATGATATGGCCGTCCTTCAACTTGAAGAATGCAACCTCAAACAACCAAAATCCAACTCCCAAAATATCCTATTGTTGATATCGCTTTTGTACTATTCATTGTTACTTGAAGAATTTGAAAAGAATTGAAAAGTAGAGGGATGAACAATCATAGTTCATTGAGTAGTGTATCTCTTTTAAGGAGATCGAATATTCACTATGCACATTTATAAACACGACATCATCATTTATTAATCCCAAAGCTAGAGTACTATATATACAAAATATCAAAAGTAGATAATATCCTTCCAACAAACATTTTTCAGTATAAATCAGTAATAATATCAGTTCATAATAACAAATTAGCTATCATTGGTCTATTCCACTAACTAAACAATAACCTCACATCGATGGTTTGTTCCATTGACTAATCTTAAATCACATGTCAATGGTCCACTTTATTGACTAAACTTAAATAACATGTTAATGATCTACTCCATTGACTAAATTCGTACTCAAATATTTAGTCATAGTCACACATAACACCCATGACAAGGCGACCAAGATTCCTCATTAATTAGATCTCCACTTATTATTAGCCGATGGCTTAGCCCATTAGGATATCTTATATTGGTATGCACATACCCACAAATCCTCGAGCGGGTTCACAATAATATTGAGCACCTAACCGTCATCCCTTAATTTTAGAAGTCCAATCCATAAACAATCTCATTTATTAAGATATATTTCACAAATTAATCACATAAACTTTCACAAGTCAATTCATTCGCTAGAAGTATTTTTCGTAAAACATTATTCAAATTATTTCAAGACTCATCTCATAAACCGATTTTACAAAACGAATCAAACCAAATGCATATTATCATTCCATAAACCTTACTCAAAGTCAAGAGCTTTTTATAAAAAGGTTTTGCAAACCCAAAATATATAATATTTCTCAACTTGATTCATCAAACAAAATATATATTTCCATCAAACAGTTCTCACATCATTCATAAATATCAAAATGTAATAAATGTCTGATTCAAATTTTATGTAACAAATATGCTTATTCATAACTCACAATATATCAAATCTTGATCTTTTTGAAGACATGAGTTTACAAACTCTTAGAAGAAACAAACTACTCACCTATAAAAGTTGAAAATCTACGTATAGTGGTTACTAAGCCAACCAACGTACTCGTATTTGTATCAATTAATTAAAAACGATATCAAAACCATGTAATATGCTACTCTAATCTATGATTTGACTAAACTATGCTTATTCGTTGATAAAATGACACCTACGTGCTATCAAAGAAACTCGTTTATAGCAAAAATTTATCTTTCTCTATAACGCAAATTGTTTGCTATGCGTAACTCGAACTCGAAACTTAGAAATTTTTTACGATCAAACTGTACTTGAGAATCGAATTTTGTTCAACCCCAAAGCTCCACAGCACCTCAGACTACCGTTTCCATGGAAATTGCAATTCAAAAACTCCTCATTCGAACCTCAAAGTTCAAGATCTACATAACTTAAAGTTTGTAGCCTAATTTCCAAAATTACTCTGATTAGACAAATAATCAACTTGAATACTTACCGGGTGTTACAATTAGAAGTTGATTCAGCTAGTCGGGCTGTCCAGATCGGTTACTTGTGACAATTTTTCCCCCTTTTTCTTCTTTTCCTCCTTCCCTCCTCGTTTTCTGCTTCAGCTTCTTCTTTTACTTTCGTGCTTCAAAAGCACGAGCTAGAGAAAAAGCGGGTTGGGCTTGCGCTTGACTTTTAAGAGACATGGGCTGGCTGGGCTTTTATTGGGCCTGTTATTAAAAAGTTTCACATACAGTGTTAGTTTTTATATCCCACTTTTTAGCCAATGGTAAAGTGAAATTTTATGTAGCATTGTGTATTCCCTCGGGACCCTCCTAGCGGAGCGGAGCTGGTTTCTAGTTTGGTGCTTTCTGGAGTTTTGGTAACGCCACTTAACATGCTTTTTTGTTCTCAGTCCTTCCTTTTCTCCCCAAATTTAATATGCATCAATTGCTTATTTCTCTCTTGCTCTTCCCTCAGGTATTTCTAGGCTCGTTCGAACTCAGGATGTGAGGAATTCCTTGGCTTGTAATGTTGGAGGTATAGTCCTCAAGACTTGCAATTGACTTCTTTTGACTAATATTTTTTCATTCAACAATGCAAACGGTATACACAGTGTAGTTCCTCATCGGCAGATATTTCCAATAAATGTGAAGGGTTCAGCTGGAAGCTTCGTTTACTTGGTTAGCCGGGTAGGATCAAGGTTTATCTCATATACTTTCAGCTACTCGTTTGAATGGAGCTCAGCAGATGCATCTCTTCAAAATCTCTCTCGGGACATTTCTTTTTATGCTCCTCTGTTACTTAAATTCAGTCTACTCTGCTATTGCTGGAGGGACATTCTTTATATATGCGGGCATTTGTGCGGTCGGTGTTATATTTATCGCAAAACTTGTACCTGAGACTAAGGGGCGGATGCTGGAAGAAATACATGCCTCCATCACCGATAAGAATGACAATAATTTGTCATGGATGTAGGAGCTTCGTGTGTGGGGTATACTTTGTGTAATTGTATCCAAGTACGTAGCATGTCGGAAAGTTTTGACGAGAAGATCCCTGAGTTGGAGAAGCGAATCAAAGGATAAGCTTATCTCTGAAGTCAAAGTTGGCTGGCCTTGCTTTGCATTTAGATGCGGTCTCCAAAAAGGAAAAATATAAAAATAAAAAAAGCCATTCCACAAATTTCTAATATATTTGTGTCTGGAAGTATAATATAAATATATTTCGAGATATTTAATCTTTATTGTTATCTATTTTATCGGCTGGATACATTTAAAAATAAGAGACTTTCTCTTCATCAATTATTGAACTATTTAAATTTAATAAGTGATGAACGCTTGAGGATGACAAGCCACCGAACTAATGCTAATTTAATGAACATGGCCATGTGGCATGATCATGCCAAATTGCTTACTGCGGGGCGATCGGATGTGCCATGTGACGACTGCAGGACTGTACACTTTCTTTGCCCTAATTAATTATATTTTATGCAATTGAATAGATAGGGCTTTCCATTTATGCCTTTGCTACGGGGCCAGAATGTCTTCTCCTTGTACCCAAGATAATGAGGATTGGCAATGAATGAACCCCGAATGCGGACGACGAACGTTGGAACTGGTCTTCAACGCTTCGCGATGTTTCAGCTTCTCCTCCCAGCTACAAGTCATCGACACCGTGTCTGAAAGTTAAAGGAATGTTCTCGTTATGCACCTGTAAACTCGCTCTTCAATGGTTCGAGCTCCGAGTCCAGATTTTAACCTTTGGTCTCGTTATTAGTCTACGCAAGGTTGCCTGTTTGATATGTTTGTGTTCGTAGATGGAGCTCGGTCCATAGAGAACCGATGAATTTTCACGATAAAAGTACTAACAAAATCCTCAACTCATTACACTTATGTCAATTGAGTCTTAAACCTTTTAATTGTATCAATTAATTTCTAAGCCTTTTGATAATTTGTCAATATATATTTCATCTGATCAATTTTGACTGGAAATTGCTAATATGACGCTGAGTATCCTACATGGCATGACCGGCAATAATGTAGAGACCTTTTTTCTTCAATTTTTTATTACTTTTTTTTTTTTCTATTTCTTTTTCTTCTTATCTTTCCCTTTTTTTTTCCTCAACTATGGGCCGGTGAAGTCAACGGCCATCCCTTACTCGGTTTGAGAACACTTCTTGTCATAATCTATAGGAGCACATAGAAGATTCATCATCAGGATAGTTATAAAGGCCCAAAGATTGGGTTTGGCTTTACCAAGTTCCTTTACCGAATATCAACTTACCTTATGGATTAGGTAAGTGTGAGTTTAAACTCGAGCCAATCGCTCGCATTTGATAATATAAAACCATATACCTCATCAGTAATATTTCTTATACAACTTATGACAATGCATAATTAAAATTGAAAGGTTCATTATTGTGGCCAAATGTCCCTTTCCTAATTTTTATTGTAGGTCCACTTTTTGGGCAAAGTGTTGTGAATCGAGCTTGGCATCTTAGGTCAGCTGTCCTGATCATCTTTAAATTTTCATTTTGACATTGTTGAACTGAACTTACTAGGTTATGCACACAACACACAACTCATTATGAGGGTTTTATTACTGTATTGAGCCTTTAATACAATTCAATAGATTCGTACGAAAACCCCACTCTCAATCAAACGAGCTTTCTTATAATGGACATGAAACACGACGAGCTTTCTTTGTAAGGTAGATATAACATGAGAAAAAGGTGGTTCAATCAAGACATGCAAACAAAAGAAGAAAAATTATAATTATTTGTATAATCTAGTCAGGCTTTATTCATCCATTATTTGTAAGCATTTTCTCCAATAGCATTCATCTGAATCAAAGACTAGTTTTATTGTGATTAGGTAAGTCTCTGCATTAAGCACGAAATCAATGTAAATGAACCATGTCCAGTACAAGCTCACGTTTTTCATATCAACCCTACAGCTGTGTCCAAAGAAACGCTTTGAACCTGAAGCAACATGATGTGCCAAAGCATACATCACAACCTCATAACCCCGGGCACCGTCCCAAGATGTCCCAAAGACTCAAGTGCCTCAAGGACCCAACCAGATTGCTCCAAGACCAGTATCATGTGCCTCATACACACCTCCTCTGCATCTTGTAAAACACAGAGCAACTTCAATAATCAGAGACCGATTGAAACAACAGCGGGACTTTAGCTTCAGGAAAATCCGGGACAGCTCATAAAAATCTGTTTTGGTCTCGTATTATAATTTTACGCTAAGAATGCATGTTACTACAGAAGACAGATCATCGAAGGTTGAAGATCCCGCTAGCAATAAATTTGATATATCCGAATTGTTCTGTTTTATAAGGAACTGATGATCCAAAACATCGATTTGCTTCATCGTGTAGGTCGCCAAAGCTGCTTCATGACTGCTTTCAACCACTATAGAAATCAAAAGAACTTGCCCAAGAGCTGAAGCCTGACGCATGTAGGTGAAATGAGATAATCAGAGGGTGTCATATTCCAACTTTTGGCTGAGAACTCTAACATTAGCCTATCTCTCTCTCAAACACGCGTGGGCAACAAATGTTACAGGTCAGAACTAACAGTCAATCCCTGCTCGGTGCAACAGCAAAAGTATCTCCTCTTCAAGAAAGAAAAGTAGGTAAATATAGATGCACATTGAAAAAAAAATTGAGGTGAGGGTGATATGCAAAAGAAGTTTGATGCGGTGTAAAGTGAAGCCATTAGTATATACTAGTGGGTTTATAACTCATTTGTGTAAGCTTTTTGAGTGAATATGAGTCAGATTAGATATATAGACTCCCCTTTGATGATCTTGGAGCGAAGGTATTGGGTTTTTACTATGTCAACCCAACTAGTGAATTAGAGACGATGATTTGGATGGGCTAGGCCCAACATATGTGGATCGGGAATTTATGAGTATCTCAAGAAAAGGAATCTTGGATGTGACTCTCCATGACGTGATAGATAGTGCAATCTTGCCAAGCTTGGCTGGACTAGGGCAATTGAGGAGGAGTCAAGGCAGTGTTGTGCTCTAGCCGATTGGCTAAGCTAAGGTAGAGATTTGAGACGCAATAATGTTGGTGTGGTACGATATCTAGATTAAGAGGAATGGGACTACACATTTGTTGTGAATTATAATTTCCAAAAGGGGGATCTGGTGTAAAGTGCAGCAATAGTATATCTTAATAAGTTTATAAATCTTCCATTATGCTTTTGAGTGAAGATGGATCTAACTAGCTCGGATTTAAAATTCCTTCGGATGATATCCCTGGGCGAAGCTCTATTTTCCAGTTCAAATCAGTTGAAAGATGAGAGTTAAATATGGAGAATACATCAACCGATGCTATCATGTTGTCCCTGAATTTCACTGCTCATGTCTCATTGGCTAGTTCCGCTATTAGTGCCCATTCAAAAAGGGTTGACTTGAACGAAAAGGATGCTTCCTAGTTTTCTTCAGCTTTCCTCATATGAACTGTTGAAGTCTCGTTTGTCTGTCTTTCTCACTCTCTGCATGTGTGAGTGGTTAACGAGTGAGCGAGCGTTTCAAGAGGAAGAATAAAAAACGGAAGACATGGAGACCCCAGGAGGAGAAATGGGGATCCCTCTTCTTGAAGAACAAGAAGAAGTGGTTCCTGACAGAATCACACACATGCTTGTTCTCAGTGCATTTTTCGCTGTCTGCGGCTCCTACGTCTTCGGAAATGCTGTGAGAACTTTGCTTATCTTAAAGCTTGGCTACTAGCCGGAATTGTCTGTCCTTTTATGTGCTTTTTTTTCTTTTTTTCATCTCTAGTCACTCATGTTTCTTCGTTCGTTCTGTTACTGTCATCTGGAATAGCAAACTCTGATCTGGAAAGAATATAACGCTGACCAACTAATTTTCTGGATGACTTATCAGACTTGCCTTTGCCTTCGATCAGTGTGCAACAGTTTCTAGATATGCAATATTGCCTTGATTAGGTGGAACAAGACTTGGCGTATCTCCTCGTGTTGATTCAAAATAAATGTTTTGAAGACTGTGAGCAGAGTGTAGTTCTTGCTCCTAGTTACGGTCTAATTGGCTTAAAGATATGATTTTTTCAGGTGTCTTACTCATCTCCTGCTGAATCAGGTATTATGGATGAACTGAGCCTTTCTTTGGCAGAGGTCAGTGACCATCACTATTTGCTCGTTCACTGTTTTTAATGTTTTGTGTAATCCATCTAAAAGTACAAACTAAGTGAATGGAAGCATTGCTTAAATAGACTAAAACATTTTGCGGTGTGAGTGAGAACTCACTTGGTTCTTCCGATCATGTCTGTGGTGTTTACTTTGAATGTCTAATTTCTTACAAAGAAAGCTCTCCATATTCTGACAATTTCCGGTGACTGAAATCTAAAAGACACAGGAAAAGTTTACCCAACCGGGTGTATATTTTTGCACCTATTGTTCTGTACACCAAAATTTTCTATGGTCGACTGAACTGAAGTGCTGGTGAGATGCAGTATTCGGTTTTCGGTTCACTATTGACGGTTGGAGGACTTCTAGGTGCCCTATGCAGTGGTAAAGTAGCTGACCTAATTGGCCGGAGAGGGGTAAGTGTTCTGGCCAATATGTTTTAAATGTTGTTTCACCACTGCATTATCTCAAATTTGAGCGTCACAAATTGTTTGAAACTTATAATTCAACTTTTGCTGATAATGTTGAACAGGCTATGTGGGTTACTGATGTATCAGGCATCATCGGATGGTGTGCAATATTTCTTTCAGAGGTACCATGTTTATGTGCCAATTGGTCCATTATTAGTTTTCGTTAATCATTTTACTTGTCCCTTGGCTAGCTTACTTGCTCCGCTGGCAAAGTTCTCCAAAAGTTGATGTCTAGCCTCAAGTTTTACCGAGCAAATAGACATTAATGTCGAATGAAGAACCTGGTTCTTTTGTGGGCATAGTTTACTATCCACTCTACATAATACTAACGAACTTTAACTTCTTGAAGAGTGCTTGGTCTCTTGACCTTGGAAGATTATTACTGGGATTTGGAGTTGGTCTTGCCTCATATGTGGTAACAAATGCCGTTTTTTCAGATCATATAGCATTGTAAGTCCAACGATTCAAAGTCGATTGATTATGCATTTGATCGTGCAGGTACCAGTGTATGTTGCAGAGGTAACACCGAAGAATTTAAGGGGAGGATTTGTTTCGCTCTGTATGGTAATTAGAAGCCTCATAAATTGTTGCTTTGGCTTCAGTCTCTACCTGAAGTCAAATTACATTGATCCTCTGTATGATCCACAAACTCAGGCCGCTTCTCTACAGCTTTTATCGATGTCATTTTAGGCATTCCACATATCTTTCCTGACTTGTTCTTGCATCATACAAATCACATTATCTCACTAGAGGATCTTGTGGCCATCCTTCGTATATCGAAAATAACTTCCCTTTTTTTACCTGGTGGATGATATACAGTTGGTGATAACCGGTGGCGTGTCAATGACGTACATCATTGGTTCGGTGCTAAATTGGCGTCTCTTGGCTTGTTTAGGTACTCCCCATTAGACTATAAATAATTATTGGTTCATATGCTTCGAATATGATTTTTAAGCTTTCTCTTGTAACGTGTTTCAGGAATTATTCCATGTCTATTGCAGCTGGTGGGTCTTTTCCTTATTCCAGAATCTCCTAGATGGCTGGTGAGTTTCTTGAAGGAAAATTCAAGATACTGTTGCTGGAAAGTAGATGACATGTTAAATAGAATCTAGAACCCTTCATGCAATTTTGCCCCCGCCTTGTTGCTTGCATGAGTAAGACTGGCAGAAGCATCAGTCGGGACTGATATAGACAATGATGATTGCCGTGCACAGGCCAAGGTTGGTCGAGAAAAAGACATGAAAGCTGCGTTGCAGCGTCTCAGGGGAAAGAATGCAGATATCTCCAAAGAAACATCTGAAATCGAAGTATAAAATCTCACTGCAGCAGAATGTTTTCATTTTAAACTCATGGCTTAATTATGTCCAAATGGCTTTACTTTCGAGAAAGGTAGCGTAGTTTAGCATGAGGTAGCACTTCGTTTTCTGCAGGGTTACATTGAAACTCTTCAACAAGTATCAGAAGATGGGATATTCCACATATTTCAGCGAAAATATGCACGAGCACTAACTGTAAGCCCCGTAGCTGAATTCTTACTATTTATCCCGATCTTTACCAATTTCATGTTATCAATGAAATCAAGCACGTGACTTTGATCTAGGTTGGACTTGGCCTAATGGTTTTTCAACAATTGGGAGGATTAAATGCATATGGATTTTATATGAGTTCAATTCTCGAAAAAGCCGGTAACTTCATCTACGCTGAATCATCATTCAATGAGAACTCTCCATCTCAAGATGAATAATACACTGACAACAATTGGCTTCTGAGACAGGTGCTTCAAGTACTGCCGGGTCCATCACCACGGCCATTGTCAAGGTTTGTATTCCTGTGTAAATAGTGAGCCTTTTTTCTCCTCTCCTCCCTTAGCCTATGAATAATTCTTTCGTATCCATGACACGCAGTTGGCAGCAAATATTGTAGCCGTGTTCTTGATGGATAAATTCGGAAGACGACCGTTACTGCTGGTAGTGACTGAGCCGAAGCATTGCGGATCATTCTTGTGCACATCATATTCACCCAACACAAATATTGCTTCAAAATGGCCGTTAGATAAAATGCTTCTGAATGTAGTCGAAACTTTACTGTTCCGCAGGTTTCGGCATGCGGAGCTTGCTTGGCTGGCTTCCTTATTGGATTATCATTTCTCCTACAGGTTCCTTTCTACACATGCTTCCTGTTTATCCTCATATGAATTTAGTACGGTATGCTCTTGATGAAAAACTGTTTAAGGTTCAACGTGCAGGACTATCATCAATCAACCGATGTTGTATCCACCTTGACCTTCATCGGGATTGTGGTGATTTTTTTTCCCCTTGACATGTTAAATGCTCTATTTGTTGCTTCAAAATGCAAAGAAAATGCAGCAGCAGCATTGTTATGAACTTTGCTCCTCTTAGATGGATTAATGAGGTGCGCACTATACAACTTCAGGTTTTTAGCGGGTTTTTTGCGATGGGCTTAGGAGGGATACCGTGGATCATAATGGCTGAAGTCAGTGAGAAATCTGGTGCTCTAATTACTTTTCTCGAGCCCTGTATGTTCATTGAGTTCGCAGGGCTTGACGTGATCGCCAATCGTCTTGATGTCTCATCTTATTAAGATGGTTTCTGCTGTGCCAGATTTTCCCAATGAACGTGAAGGGACCGGCAGGGAGCCTCGTGAATTTGGTCAGCTGGTTCGGTTCCTGGCTTGTGGCCTACACATTCAACTATTTTTTTGAATGGAGCTCAGCAGGTGATGCTTCTTCACTTCTCATCCTCGCTGCTTTTTCTAGTGCCAAATTCAGGTACAAATTAATATATTCATCAGTCTGCCGAATGTGCCAGGCGTGTTTTTTGCGTTCTCGGGCATCTGCTGTTCTGCAGTACTCTTCATAGCGAAGATGGTGCCGGAAACCAAGGGGCGCACACTTGAGGAAATAGATGCATCGATGACCTCATAGGTCACCCTGGAAACAAGGTCCTCAATGAAGCATATTTTGTCTACTCGATCTCTATGATCGCAAAAATGGATTTAGCTTGCTCTTATACTGAGCCGAGTGTGGATCGAGTAGTGTAAAATGCTTAACTCTGGTGTAGGAATTGAATGCGAACTGATGCCAATTCTTTGAACTGTTTGAATTTGAGATTGCCTGCAAAGAAGATAGAAAGCAGCTAATATGAGAAGCTTGTCATTCATATGTTCAGGTAGAAATATTGATAGAGATATCGCGATGGCTAAATAATGGATGAGTGTATGAGATTACCGGGTATCATTGAAAGCTAGTAAACACCGAAAGTGTTCAAATAACTCAAGTAAGGTTATATTTTCCGTCATATTGGTTATTCAATACTAAAATCCTACACTAGTCTCCTCATGGAGTAGGTCTTGCCACTTGAACTATGGAAATCCAAGGTTTGATTTATTTTCTCGTTGTATTTACTTAATAGATTGGTTATTTGTTTTCCACAACGTAATGGTAGAAAAGAGTCGTTGTCAAAATGTGAGTCCTATAGGTTTACGGTCACACGGTATATATGGGGATGGTGTATACCCATAAAGATCTATGTAAAGTCGAGCTTTTATGAATTTAAAAATAATTTTATTGGTTGAAAAAGCGTGAACTCTATATACTTCCGTTTTTAATATCCCAACAGCCTTTACTTTTCTATTTTACTAAAGGACAAATATTAGAACTAAATCAGAGGAAAAGTGAGGTATTCCTTTCTGGCGGTTCTTCGCTATTATGAGAACATATCTTATAGGAACTTGGCTTCCAGGAGGGATCCCTCCCAGTTCGCTATTTAGGTGTGCCAATCATCACGTTGAGATTGGGAAAGGCGGATTGTGCGGCTCTCATTAGGCGCATCACCACCAGGGTCGAATCCTGGACTCATCGGTTCCTTTTTGTTGCCAGACGTCTTCAATTGATAAGGTCAGTCCTTCATGCCATTCAAGCCTACTGGGCTAGTGTCTTTATTCTGCTTGCAGAAGTGATGGATAAGATTGAACGGATCTTGAGACAATTCTTATGGAACTGACCCAAGCTGGGTAGAGGAGGTGCCAAAGTTGTCACGCCCCGAACCCCGAGCGCGTGCCCATCCCTCTCTGGTCGATAATATTTTGCGACTTCCCAGTCGCCGACCCTTTCATTTTATTGTACATGCGGAAGCGGATTATAAATCCCTTGACAATAACCATCTCGGGACAGAAAAGCAGGACAACAATTTCACAAACAAACAAACACGCCTTTATAAACATATGCCGAGTTACGTACAAAAGTCTATGGTCAAAAGACTACAAAAGACTATT
Source organism: Eucalyptus sp. ANBG9806169 (assembly GCA_014182395.1). Lineage (NCBI taxonomy): Eukaryota > Viridiplantae > Streptophyta > Magnoliopsida > Myrtales > Myrtaceae > Eucalyptus > Eucalyptus sp. ANBG9806169. The sequence goes on from CM024580.1 coordinate 41,318,151, forward strand.
CTCCAAAAGAAGCGGTCCTATCCGACCTATACTTCAGATCACCTCCTCTCTGCTCTAGGTCCTTCGCTCGATGACCCTGAAATGGTTATTCAATAACCAGTGAGACAATGTCTCAGCAAGTCCATGTTCTAAACTTCGACTATGAGGGAAAGACGCTAAGAAGCGTCCTAAGCACGCAATCACACAATCAAGGAGACTTATCTCGTCTCAGTTCCACCCTGCAGGTCAGCACAGTTCATATCACAAACCAGAGCAGTACTCAAGATCAATTAAATATGAACACAACACTAAATTCTTAAATCAATACAGAGGTCTTGATTATAGAGCCAAATCATTATGACACGTCCCATATTATGTCACACAATTTTGTCCCATAATCAGACACATTCAACTCAATTCATCATGCGTTCCTAGTTTTGATCTCGGCATATAGCACGGCCTACTCTCAGTTCAACGGTCTTCTGGCATTGTCAGGCTTCGTCCCACCCCATTGAGCATGTCACGTCTCTTTTAGACGGCTTTCCCGAAGGAGCATAGGGTCCAGAATCTATTGCGGCCGGCTTCCCTTTGTTTAGGGGTATCTCATATAGGGATAACGTCCAGCTCAACAGCCCGTGACAATTTCTCTTAATCATCACACGATCACTCAAATATGGCCCAGGGCACCGTGCATTGCACTCAAATGCTTCAATTAAAATGGTGAACCTAACATTTTTCTTCGTATTAGAAATATGCATGAAAATAGTCGTGTGTGGGTACACGGTCAACTCGACCCAGAAAAATTGACATTCTTCCTTTTTAAAATTCCACTATTTTATATAGTATATAAAACCATTTTCGATGTTAAAATCCGACACAGGATTTTCTAAATAAATATTGAAAATTCACAATTTTTGGAATTAAATAATAAAAATCCAATCATCACTCAATTTGCATAATTTAACACTCAATTGCATAAACTAACCACGCCATTGCAATCAGCACGAAATTCTGATCACCGACTATTCCGGCCTAATTTCCAGAAAAATAATAAATAATTAATTAATTTCGAAAATTAATTAATTAATTCAATTTAATTTCTAAAAATATTAACTTAGGCCAAAATTATTAAATTAAATACCAATACGGACCCGAAAAATTCCCGAACCCTTCTAGATAAATAATACAATTTAATTAGGCCTTAGCTAAACCATGCTAACCACCTAACATGTTCAATTAAATAATTAAATCACAAATTTAATCTAACTAACCACCTAATTCCTAATTAAATAAATCTAAACACCTCTTAGAATTATGGGTTAATACCCTAAAAAACCCCAAACTGGTACACTTGTGATAAATTACCCCAAACTATTTTTTTGACCACCAAAAACCCCAAACTGGTACATACGTGACAGATCTACCCTCCGTTAGCTTCCGTTTGATTTTTCCGTTAATTTTGCTGACGTGGTTGCTGACGTGGCAAGTCATGTGGAAATTCATAAGTTTAATACCATTAAAAACCCCAAACTGGTATATTTATGACAAATTTACCCCAAGCGGTATATTTACGACAAATTTACCATAAATTAATTTTTCGATCATAAAAAACCTAAATTGGTACACGTGCGGCACATTTACCCTCTTTCAATTTTCCCAAATTTGACCGAGTTGTGATGTCCAATCAATTTTATTTTATGGATTACTCTAACATTGCCTCAATATCATTAATACTTGATTTTTATTTTTATTTTTATTGGAATCATTATTAGAAAACTATTCAAAGGCTACCAAATGTGCACTTCATTCTTGTGCCGAGAAGATGCCCATTAACTAAAAGATGGACAGATCGCTTGCGCACATATACAAAAGAATCACACTCAAAGCACACCTAAAATTAGCGACAAACATAAGTGATTTTGGTTCCGGCATTTCAACGAGCATGTGATGTACGAGTCACTCATACCATGCTCGTTGGCGTTACGTAGTCTTTCCTACCTTGAATCGTAAGTGTGTCAAAATTTTAACATGGAACTTGCATGTGAATGGTATGAGTGACTCGTACATCACATGCTCATTGAAATGCCGGAACCAAAATTACTTATGTTTGTCGCTAATTTTAGGTGTGCTTTGAGTGTGATTCTATTGTATATGTGCGCAAAGCGATCTGTCCATCTTTAGTTAATGGGCATCTTCTCGGCACAAGAATGAAGTGCACATTTGGTAGCCTTTGAATAGTTTTCTAATAATGATTCCAATAAAAAGAAAAAAAATCAAGTATTAATGATATTGAGGCAATGTTAGAGTAATCCATAAAATAAAAATTGATTGGACATCACAACTCGGTCAAATTTGGGAAAATTGAAAGAGGGTAAATGTGCCGCACGTGTACCAATTTAGGTTTTTTATGATCGAAAAAAATTAATTTAGGGTAAATTTGTCGTAAATATACCAATTTGGGGTAAATTTGTCATAAATATACCAGTTTGGGGTTTTTAATGGTATTAAACTTATGAATTTCCACATGACTTGCCACGCAAAGCAACCACGTCAGCAAAATTAACGGAAAATCAAACGGAAGCTAACGGAGGGTAGATCCGTCACGTATGTACTGGCTTTTGGGGTTTTTGGTGGTCAAAAAAATAGTTTGGGGTAAATTTGTCACAAGTGTACCAGTTTGGAGTTTTTTAGGGTATTAACCCTAGAATTATTAACCTACTAAGAAGAGTTTAGAGTATAAACTCACCGGTTAATTGCGGAAACCGGTTCACCGCGACGACGGCGCAACGGCGGCCGAAATCCAAATTTTCGGTGGCGTCGGCGAACTTGGGCCGGGCCACAATTGACTTGCTGGAATTGGGCCTTATGAAATCACTGGGCTTCAAAAAGCTGGGCCGAGTTACTAATTCTTTGGGCTGAATTTGGGCTGAAATGGGCTGAATTCAATTCTGGTTTGCAGGGGAGTTGAGCTGTGAAGAGTTGGGCCGAAAACAGGCTGATCTCGCTGGCGTGGGCTGCTCCTTGGCCTGTTGACGCGAGCTGAAGAATTGCGAAGGCTGAAGACGCACGAACGTGCTGGGCCGAATTCGTTGGAGGTGCTGCTTCGGTTGATCGATGCTGGACGAGGAAGCAGCGAACAAAGGAGATGCTGGGGACGCGTGGGTTGCAGCTGTCGATTGGGGGTGCTTCGGTCTTCGTGGACAGCTTGAAGACCGGTGGTGCTTCGGTGATTGAATTGTGGGCCGAGTGTCAACAAATCGGCAGGAAGACAAGGATGGTGGAAGAAGACACGGGCGTGGACGTGTGGCGGTGATTCGGTGAGTGGAGAGGTAGAGCTTGCGGTCAACTTTGGGGCTTCTGTAGGTGTCGTTGTTGACCGGACGTGGGCTGCATGAATACACGAAGGAAGGAGCAGATCGTGGACGTGTGGTGTTGCTTCGCTTGCGTTGAGCGAAAATTTCGGTGGAGGTTGATTCGTGTGAGTGGGGGAATTGGAAAGAAGGCAGGGATCAAAGGAAATAAAAAGAAATGGAGAAGCTGCAGCCTTCGGTGGTTAAAAAATGAAGAAGAAAATAAAAACAAAACAGGAATTGGAGGAGATGAAGTCGGCGAGAAGATGGAGGGCAGCTGGACGGCGTGTTGGAGAAGTCACGGTGGGGCCAAAAAAATCAAGACTTAGGGCGTTTGGTTCGAACTTTTGGGGAATGCGCACTTGCGAAATGCAAATACGCTTTGGGTGAAGGGGTTTTCGAAATGCAAATATCGTTTGGTAAAATTTGCATTGAGATACAACTTTGGCCAAAATACCGTTTGGTGAAATTTGCATGTGTAAATGACTTTTATTAAATTAAAAAAACAAAAAATATTTGTAATTTTTTTTTTTTGAAGTCCGGCCGGATCCGGTGGCGGACCGCCGGATCCGGCGGCGGAGGGCCAGATCCGGCGGTCGGATGGCCGGATCTGGCCCCGAACCGTCGCCGGGGTCGGGCAACCCCGGGCGACGGCCGCTGAGGCCGCGCGACCCCAGCGACCGCCCCCTGGGTCGCGCGAACCCGGGCGGCGCGACCCAGCGGCCGTCGCACGGGGTTCGCGCGACCCGGGCGGCGGTCGCCTGGGTTCGCCCGACCCAGGCGTCGCCTGAGGTCCGGCGACGGTCGCCGGACTCGGGCGACCCTCAGGCGGCGGTCGCCGGCGTGCGACCCCTTGGCCGGCGATCGTCGGCCTCCGATCGGCCTCTCCGGAGAAGATGAACAAGTAACTCCGAACTTGCATTCCCGAAATGCAACTTGCCAAAGCATACCTCCGGACTGCTTTGGGCTAAGGGCCCTTAGAGCCACTTGGAGATGCGGTGCATCTTGCCAAAGTCACCCAAAAACCGAACCAAACGCGTTTGCATTTGGCCAAGGGGCTTTCGAGTCCGAAAGCCCATTTGAAAAGCCGAACCAAACAGGGCCTTAGCCATTCAATTTAATGCTTGTCCCCCCATTACTTTCCAATAAGAATATCCCACAAATAAGCCAATTTAAATGTCAAAATTTCAGCCCCTTGCCAAAATTTCGAATTTCATTAATTTGGCTTCAATTTTCTCTCCGATTATTCAAATCGAGGTCCGATTTTGGTGAAGAAAAATCCCACATAATTTTCTGTGAATCCCTGACACTCAAAGGCTCGGCTTAGAAGTCTCAATTTCCATCGACTTAGCCCATCTGAAATTCCGTAAATTTTCCGCAGCGTCCGAATTAATTTTCCAAAAAAATCTCGGAATCTCTGAAAATTCTTCGGAGGATGAGTCGACGTCCCTAAAATAGCTCGTGACACCACATAACTTTAAATTTATGAAATCGAGTTCAAATTCACGATTAATTTCAATCCGGCGCGATTTTAGCGTAATCTAGTCTACCGGGTAGTTTTTGGGAATTTTTAGTGTAATTGACCTGTGATCGATTTATCTCGAATCACGTAGTGCATCTTTGACACATTGGCGACTCTCGGTTGTGTTGAAAATCTCAAGGTTTCAATTACAGGTACCAAGTACCAAAACGATAGAAAAATCGGTCTAGTGTCGATCGACGAGTATTTTGCAATTAGGTGGAATCACCCACACTCTGATTACATATCTCAGTCGAATCGACCTATATCTAGTCTCTGATCGTTTTCTAACATTGCCGTAATGACCCTTGCAGACTAACACGGTCGAACAGTCGATTCATGGTCGAATTCTCAAGTTCATTGTATTTAGATTCCTTAATTGCTTTCCCAAATAGACCGGTTATTTCGTGAGTGATCAGCTCAGAGAATAGCACTATTGGTGTGTTGAGGAAAGACCCGATTTATTTAATCGAAAACGAAAATTGAAAATTCAGGCTGTCACAAAAGTTTCCTGGGAGGATGTTTGCCTACCAAAGGTGGAAGGGGGTCTTGGTATCCGAAGGTTGCGTGAGTGCAATAAGGTGGCTATGCTCAAACACATTTGAATTTTATTTTTAGACAAAAAGACCCATTTGGTGCAGATGGATCCACTCTACATTCTTAAAAAGAGGGAATTTTTGGGTGGCAAAGAAGCCGATCTGTTGTTCTTGGGCTTGGAAAAAACTCATTCAACTAAGGACAGAATTTTGGCTCCGCTTCCACTGGAGAATAGGTGACGGACACTCCACGTCGCTCTGGTTTGATAATTGGCACCCCGGGGGTCCCTTAAATCTCTTCTTCTTAGATCTTTTCATCTATAGCTTTGGCTTATCTAGGCAGGCTAAGGTGGCGGACCTCTTCACTGATGACGGTCAGGCTATTAGATTGGTGATCGAAGCTTGGGATTCACCGCTCCCCTCTTTGACGAATGCTCATGATTGTTTTTGCTGGTTGGAGGCTTCGTCGGGTAAGTTTTCGGTGGCCTCGGCAGGGGAGCTTATTAGGCGGAAAAAGAATCGAGTCGGGTGGGATGGCTTCATATGGAACAATGCTATCATTTCTTGATACCAACTCAACCTGTGGCTCATTACCAAGCGAAGGCTACCAACCCAGTCCCTTCTCATGTCCTATGGTAGGATTGAAGCTGCCTTATGTCCGTTTTGTAATGAGGTGCCGGACTCAATTAATCATTTATTTTTTGGATGTCATGTTACCTCAGGCGTTGCCTCCTTTTGGGCGACTCGGTGTGGTCTTCCCTGGAGAAACAAGACTTGGGAGGACAACCTTACTTGGGCTTTGACCTTGCTTTCGGGTAAGGACTTTCATAGTTGTATCAGCCGGTTCTCTTTTGGCGCTCTGTGCTACATTGTGTGGAAGAATAGGAATGATATGCTCTTCAGGGGGGTGCAGAGCTCTACATTCGGCATGAAGAAGCATCTTATGAAGGTAGTCCAAGACAAGGCTTGCACCTTCAAGAATGTGGAGGATTCCCTAAAGAATAGAAGTTTGCAACGATCCTGGGAGTTAGAACATTCTATTTTTGTTTAGGGTCGGTGCTGTGGGAGTTGCGTCTAGGCGTTGATGCTTTACTCCGACTGGTTTTGTCCGGCTTCCTTCCACTCTTTTGAGCCTGTTCATTAGAGTGTAATTTTTTGAAGCCAGTTCTTTGTACTTTTTGTCCTCCCCTTATAATACTTATAATACTTACCTTTTCACAAAAAAAAAGAAGAAGAACTAAAAGCTTCTTTCAAGGAAGAAAAAACGAAAGAGTTTCTCGAGTATGACTATTCAAAAAGATGTCTTTAGTAGCACCAATAGATATCGGATGAGTTATAGTTGTCAATGTGAAATGTTGCTAGTATCTACGGTTAACTATTTGGCGAAAAGTATAAAAAAATAACTAAACTTTGGGCATTGATGCCAATTTAGTCCTAAATTTTTTAGTCTCATTGAAATATTACATAAAGATAGATTGCTTTCCCAATCCCAAGCCAAATATCCATGTTATGATGCTATTTTGTCCACTCTCATCTCAGGCCATGTTGTAATTGTTTAGGCCACAACCAAGCACGGTATTAGGAAATCTTTTGGAATATCCCTTGTTATGAAAGGTGTGTTGATATACCACCGGCCGTGGTGGCTCCGCTGGATAAGGGCTCCGTTAATCCTTCCTCAAAGGTGAGGGGTTCGAAACCCAGTGGAGGCACTTGGTGTCTTAAGTGTGACGTCGGGGTGGTGGATCCTCCGTGAGAGAACTAGTACCAACACGGTGAATAGGTGTTTAAACAAAACCTTAGCAAATATATGCAGAATAAAATAAATGAGTTGAGGGAAGAGAATAAGAACACAATGTTTATAGTGGTTCGGCTTAATCCAAGCCTACGTCCACTCTCCCACGCTAACAGCCTTCTTGGCTGGATTCCACTATGCAATCAACAAGAGATTACAACTTTGAGTGCAAACACTTAGTAATAGATCACACTATCTCACTAAGTCACTCTTTTGGTATTTCTCTCACGATCACAAACGTTTAAGCTCACCAAAGACAAGTGTATGATCGAAGTTGCTCAAACTTTGGAATTATAAATTCTACACTTTATCTCTTACTTACTCATCGGTCCTTCATCTCCTTAAATACTCCTCCACTTCCAAACTAGCCGTTGGACAGAATCTTGAGGATCGTCTTCCAATCTACCCATTGGACAGATCTGTATCTAGAAGATTTGGTAGCCGTTTAGTGACAAAGATAGAATCCCAAATTGATTCTGATCACCCATACAAACAAAATCTTGGTTTCCATAAGTAGAGCTTCTTCGTATAAAAAGTTCTTGTCTTCAAGATCCAATTGTCAATCAATTAGATCGAGTCAATCAAATTAATTTTGATGTGGAATCCAAACCAGATTACTAGCCATTATATCTTCGGAGCTTGTGTTACGTTCTGTCGAATCTGGATGTAAAGTTTGAGAGCAATAGACTTTACAATCTGAGTCTGAGTACGATAGACTTTGCAATCTGAGTCTGAACATATTCTGTTTCTGAACATTTTAGCTCTAAGGTCTATACCTAATTCAGCTTCAGTATAGAGTTTGTCTTTTGGTTCTTCTAAGTATATACTTTGATAATATCATTTACATGTTCTATCATTTGCATAGTCTATTACTCAACCATCAAACATGTTAGTAGCCTTTGATTTATTTTGTCATCTTCAAAACATCATAAGGGATTTCCCTAACACTCCGCTAGTGTCATTCGGGTTTACCTCGCCGGCTACCGGTTGTACGGGAGTTCCCGGGTCATAAAAAAAAAAAAAAAAAAAAAAAGAGGTGTGTTGACACCTAAATTTTACCATTTTATGTAAGATTTAATCGCGTAAAAAATTAGGAATTAATTTTCAAACCCTAACAAAAAAAAAAAAAAAAAAAAAGAAAAAGAAAAAAAAGAAAAAAAGCAATTTTCACTAAATTACATCGCGTTTTAGCATTAGGAATATTTGCATCACTAATGATAATTTTTAATTTTTTTCCAAAAAGTTTGCAATCAAAAGGAAAAGAAAAAAAAGAGAATAAGAAAAATATTATCATTATTGAAAATTATGATCATAAAAGAAAAGAAAAAAAAAAGAGAGAAGAAAATCGAATGGGGTCGGGAGAGGGGAGAGATCGGAGAGAGCTTGAGAGAGACCGGAGAGCTCGAGAGAACGGAGGGCGAGCCAGAGGGAGAGAGTGAGACCGAGAGAGTGTTTCGGTATTTCATGAGATCCGCCCGTTGCTCATCATCTGAACCGGGTAAGTCTTCCAAACCGTAGGTGCCCCGTTTTAGGAGGTGTCGGACTGGAGCTTGCGACCGACTAGTTCGCGTGAGTTTCGGTACCGCTGGTCCTTCGTTGATTTTGTCGTGCGTTCTGGTATGTTTCGATAGGAACTTAGGGCTATGTTTGAGTCTCGATCGCGTCGGAAATCTCTCGTTCGAGTCGCGCATGCCAATTATTTGCAGGGATGCCTGAATGAAGCGTGAGTATTCTTAGTTGGTCTTGACCGAGCCTTATCGTCCTGAGTTGGTCTGGAATGTTGTTTGTGTGTCGATGATCGTTGCTTGGTCCGAACAATAGCCCTGGACGAGCTCGGGTCCTCCCTTTAGCCGGTGCATTCTATCTGTTTGATGAAATGTCAAAATGAGATTTGGAAATGGTTTCTGCGAGGTTCGTTACTGTGATATTGTCTTTGTTCAAGTTTGAGTCCCTTCCATCGTGTTGTTTGCTCATGCCGGTGTTAGTACTCGAATCGACGGAGTTTTGGTCATACGAAAATTTAGAGTTCAAAAATCTATTCTTTAGCCGGAAGCATTCCGGCACCAGTGATGATCTTCGGCCAACTAGTGGCCGGCGGAATGGTCGCCGGTTGTTCAGGGCTGCGTCTTTGTTTGGCTGAGTTTCGATGAGGCCATGTTTTGGGGAAGAGAAGACTTCGGGCGTGCAGAGGGGATGCACGAGGGAGAAGAAGACCAAAGGGGAGGAAGAATAATAGAAAAAAAGAAAAGAACAAGCAAGAAAAAAACAAAAGTGCAGCAAAAAGTGAAAAAAAGAAATAGGGAAAAAGAGAGCAAAAGTTGGCTTCGGGAATGAGGAGTGCAGAAAAAGACAAAAACAAAAAGAAAAAAAAAAGGAAAAAAATATATTTTTTAACAAACTAAATTGAAAAAAAAAATCTTTTTTTATCCGACGTGGGTTGGACTTGGGATCGGATCGGATCGGATCAGCGGGCCGGATTGGGTTTACCTGGTCCGAACCCGTTTTCCTGAATATAATAATATTATATATTAAAAATTCAAAATTTTTCAAAAAAAAATCAAAAATTTTGAAATATAATAAAAATTCAAAAACAAATTTCCGACAATTCAAAAAATCAGATAGGATTAAAAAATTCGGCCTTTTTAATTTTTTTTAAATAAAAAAAACATTTGCAAAAATCCATGTTTTTTTGGGAAAATTAGAAAATTTATTTTAAAAATAGAAAAATCCAAAAAAAAAAATTCTGACTTTTTTTAATTTCCTTGAAAAGGTTAAAATTAATCTTTTGAGTAATTTTCTCCTAAAAATAGGAAGCTTTACAATTTGGAATTATGCCCAAATTTGACTAGGCCTTTAGGATTTTACCTTAGAGTTTCAATTGTCCTTAGGGACAAATGCCCTTGAATGTACAATATTGATACATTGAGTTTGACTTCTCTTTAGTCTAGTTAGGATTAGCATTTGTTTTCTCTATAGTATTAATTCTTTGCTATCCCATGAAATTAATTTAACACTTTCCTTGGTTGCCAATTGTCATTCTAAAGATTGTGCATCTGCATGATTACCTTACATGTTAACGAATTGTTCTAAAGTTAATCCAAACTACTTGACAAAAATATATATATATTTTTAAATGAACAAAATTAAGTATCGAAACGGCACTAATTGGTTAATTAGTGTAATTAAGTCACGGACCCTAGATCCTCTGATTGAAAGTAAGGTACGCTCCCATGCCTTACTTGGTTTTTAGTTGACCCCAGTAAGCTAGTGGTGGCTCATTCTTGTGAAATTCTTAAGAATACTCAAATGTCGCGAGATATGGGCTTGGGAGAGTCCGTGCTTAATCATGGGTCATAGGCCCATCTTTTAGGCAATGCCCCTAAACCTATTTCCTCTCCCTAAAGGGTAGGTCGCGACAAGATGAAGATGTCAAGTCCAAGCTGACCTTTGCACTAGGTCTCACCACTTCCATATCTAAGGTAGACCTAGTCGTACATATAAATGTCATTTTTACATAGACAGGGAACACATAGGGGAATATCACAAGGCAAAGGTCAATATGATGATGATTGGCTTTTATTGAAGTTACCTTGCCTTATGAAGAAGCAATGGCTACAGCCTTTACATTGCATCCACATATCCACACTAACTTGTATCCACCACCAAGTTTGCATATTGACCAATGGCAACTGACAGGGTGGTTTTATAATAATTGAGATTAGCCCCTAGCAACCGGAGGTTGTAGTGCACTGGGGCTCTATTTATTGACTCCTTCTGAAACATTGAACTCGACGAAACCATAGATTTGAGTTGGCACACATGAGCTTTAGATATCTTAAAGATTTTTTGATATCTTTCTTTTAGGGTGAGATTTCTAGGATAGAGCATTATGTCAAATCGGTCTATAGGGATAAGTTTAATACTAAAGCCATGGATTTCAAAAGACTTGGTGGTGATGGGAAAGCAAATGAAGAGAGCAACTAGAGTAAGAAGTGACATTGTCCTAGTTTTCGCAAATTTTCTGGTTGCGTTCGCAAGTGCTAAATACTCACATAGTGCTATTATTCTTCTTTTTCTCATTGCTAATAAATTGTATTTCGAAGAAGGCTTTTTTTTTTTTGGTCTGGTAAAAAAATCAGATTTCCGCTAATTAATATACTCCCAAAAGTAGAGACAATTAATATAATGATCCGCATTTATTGTAAAAATTTCATTTTTCAAAGTCAACTCATCTTCCTCCTCAGGTATACAAGTTCCAACATTGCTAAGAAGTTAAAGGAAACGGCTCATGCACAAATGGTAGAGATAAATCGGATTTCCTCTAATTAATATGCTCCAAAAAGTAGAGACTATTAATATAATGATCCAAATTTATTGTGGAAATTTTATTTTTCAAAGTCAACTCATCTTGGACCAAAGATATATAAGTTCCTATAAGGGCACCCGTTCTTACTTTAACCTAAAACTTACTCCTGGTTCATAGGCTCTTGCAACCTATCCTACATGAATTGGTCAATTTCACGCATTCCTGGAACCTACACTCCAATGTAATCTTTTTCAAATACAATTTTTTAATTACCATTAATTGCTAACACATTCATTGAGGAAAAAAAACAATTACAATTTACACAGTCTGAGTACATGTTGTCAACAACTTCTTAGATAAGACATAATAACATTGCACAGCTAAAATGCAAAATTATATCCATTTTTTTCTTCTCATAAAAGTATAACTCAGCAACTTGTACCAAAGCATATCCTTCACACCATTCCCCTGTGACATCCCGAATTTTTTCAATTTTATTTTTAGTAAATTGAGACGGGCATTTCATCTGCACGCATATAGTTCATTTCCTTGAGTTGGCCACTCATGTGAAAACCAGTCTATCAGGTGAAGCCGGTAAGAGATTCTAATGCATTAGACTCGAGAATTTGACCAGGAAACGACCTTTCGACCGGGCTAATCTGCAAGGGTCATTATGGCACAGTTAAAAATCGATTAGAAGCCGGAGATAGGTCGGCTTGACAGAACCATGTGATCGGGTGTGGGTGATTCCACTAGATCACACTACTCTTGTCAGTCGACACTGGACCGACTTTTCTATCGATTGGATCTTCTATGTTCGTATTTGAAACCTTGAGATTTTCACGACAACCGAGGGTCGCCAATGTGTCAAAAATGTACATTGTGGCTTGAGATTTATCAACCACAAGTCGAATGCATAAAAATTTCTAAAAGCTAACCGGTAGGTCAAGACGCGCTAATATCGTGCCAGAATGAAATTAACCGTGAAATTATGACTGAATTAAGAAATTGGAAGTCTTGGGGTGTCACATACCTTATGAGAATCATGTATTAATTTTATGGATTTTATTTGGGCTCAATTGGACGAGAATTGATTGGATTTGAGAAATTCAAGGTACGAGATTTTAGGCCCGGCGGAAAATGAAATTGGACCCATTGGACTAAGATTGTGGAGGGTTTGAACTTAGTGGGGTATGACAATGGGGGCTATTTTGTGGATTAAAGAAAAGAAAAAGAAAAGAAAAATGCCCTCCCCCTTCTCTCTCCTCCCTTTTTCTTCTTCTTCTTCCCCGTTGGCTTCCTCCTCCATTTTTGTTCTGCATTTTTCTTCAAAAACCAGGAACCAAAGGAGCTTGGAAGGGGACCAACTCGCAGCTGCAGCCGCCGTCGGACCGCCGTCGCCGCCGGACTGCCGTCGCCGCCCGTCGCCGCACGCCCGCGCCGCGCACCGCGACGTTCGCGCTGCAAGGCTGCGACGCCCGCACCCGCGCGCCGTCCGCCCGCGTGCCGCTCCGCCCAGCCCGTCGAGCCGCCCCTTCGCCGTCCCTTCACCGCCGCCCGTCGCCGCCAGCTCGCCGCCGCCGCTCCCCCGCCTCCTCCGCGCCCGAGCGGCCCCTTTTCCCCCTCCGGCCAGCCTCGGTTGAGGGTTGAAATTCCAGCTTAGATCTGGAATTTCGGGCCCCTCTTTGGCCGGCTTCCCGGCCCCGGTTGCTCGGCCCGCCTTGAGGAAAGTTGATCCTCGCGTCGGCCCCGTCGTTTTGGCGTGCTGGGCTCGCTAATCCGGTGAGTTTAACTCACTAAACCTTGATTAGAGGGTTAATGATACCCTAAGTGTGCTTAGCCTAGGTTAATTAAGTTTATGTGGTTAGTTTATTTAATTGTGATTTGGATTAAGAGATTTAATTAGTGTTAAGTGTGTTTAGTTTAAAGTTAAGTGTGTTTATTTAATATAAGCTTTGGTGTGACTTATTGGGTTTTATTTTTGATTTATTTTATTGTTTCGAAATTATGGGAAAAAGTTAATAATTTACTATTTTCCGAAATTCATTAAAATATTATTATTTTAAAAAAAACTCAAAAAATTATTTTTGACCCCAATTGCTTATAATTTCGTGCCGATTATCACCGCGCTCTTAGAATTTGAATTTGATGAACGGATGTGGCAAAATTGAGGGTCGACTATTAAAAAACTCGAAAAATTATTTTTGACCTCAATTGCTTAGAATTTTGTGCCGATCATCGCTGTGCATTTAGAATTTGAATTTGATGAATGGATGTGGCAATTGAGTATTGATTGTGATAATTAGGGTTTTTAGCCATAAAAACCAAAGTGTTGGATTTCGATGCAGAAATTTAATTGTTAAGGTTTACTATTGAAATTGGAGTATGTGAATGAAATGTGGAATGTCCGGAAGTCAATAATGATTTGTCGTGTGCTGGTTGATAGACCATGTCGCAGTAGTGGCTAGGGCGACTGGACCTGTATTCTTTGTGGATTGCCGTCAATGTGTGACGTGGCTTAGGTCGCAATAGTGGCTAGGCCGACTGGACCTGTATTCTTTGTGGATTGCCGTCTGTGTAGTGACGTGGCTCGGATCGCAGTAGAGGCTAGGCCAACTGGATCTATGCTTCTTCGGGAATGCCGTCGACGTAGTGACGAAGCCACGCTCCATGGGGGGGAGGAGATGCCTGGCATTAATGTTAGAAGATAGCTGAATGGCGAGTAGGCTATACCCTTGTGTGGCAGTGAATAACAATTGGAATGCGTGCCGAGTGCATCTATGGTTTCTATGAAAGTGTTAGCGTTCCAATTGTTTGAATTCTTATTATTACCTGAGTTTGTGTAATATAAATTGTGCTAACATGCAAGAAGGAATTAAGACGAGGTAAGTCTTCTGTGAGATGTGACTAGGCCACCCTGGGTGTATTTGCTTTCTAATAGGGGTTTAGGGGGTTGAACTTGCTGAGACATTGTCTCATCCCGGTTTGGGGATTAAAATTTCAGGTCCTTGGTGGATGGAGCGGCTAGATAGCTTTGGTTGGCTCTGAGGAGTTGCAGAGGTGAAGTCATAAGGATTGGAGAACGTGTCCGACTTGTAGGTCGTAGGACAGTTCCTTTTTAAGAGCTGGTCTTTTGTAGACTTTTGGCTGTAGGCCTTTGTTTGTAATTCTGTTGAATTTTGAAAGTGTTATGTTGGAGTTTTACTTCCTGCTTTTCTATCCCGTATTTCATTGTCAGGGTTTTTATAATACGTTCCGCATGCGCATAGTGAATTAATTGGGTCGGCGACACTACCTGGGAATGTCGCATTTGTATGACTATGGTGAGATGTTCACGTGTCTCGGGGTTCGGGGCGTGACATCCGCTCAGTCTCAACATATCTTTCAATCTCTTTCTTTTCAAAGGCCTCTCACAATTAAAGAAAATTAACTCCTAGGGTTGAAACAATTGATTGTGGCTTTGGGGTTTTTCCAGCTCACGAACAAGTTCATCAGTTCAAACTTACCATTTGTACGTAAATTGCTTTAAGTCGAGATTACTTGAACAGAGTAAAAGTCTGGACTAAACTGATTCATGAGACTTACAAGATGTTTATGGGCCTTTAGGGACCCGAGTCTTTATGCTCATGCCCCTGAATTATCTATAAAAAATTATATGCATTCAAAGGCCATAAGACTATTCCTCCCAACTGGTGGGCTTCCCCTCCTCCAGGCCTTTGGGCCCTTTTATGTTATGATGCCCCAACTGTTGGGTATGCTGTTTCTGCTTTATAATATATATATAATATGAATCTTTTCGACCAAAAAAAAAAAAAAGAGTACCGTCGCGTTTAATTATAGGCGTGGCACATCAAGAAAATGTACAAAACAGGCTAAGCAACACTTCCAATCAATGAAAATGATTTCACGAGAGAAAAGCATCAAATGGAGATCCAAGAGATTAATTACTTACCCAACGTTCTAATATATATAGCAACATAAAACTGCCTGGGCTTCAAATTCTCAGCACCCGGACGATTGTGTAGCTAACTACTTCACCGTTGTGATGATCTTATAACACAGTTCTTCCAACGTTACATTTTGTAGTCAACATTATAAGAACTTTTTTTTTTTATCAAATATATCATGTCTAGGATGGTATCAAAGATCTCATGGAAAACGACGGCTAAGAGAAAAAAGAGAAGATATATTACTGTCATAAAATCTATAATTAACTTCAAAAAAACATAGGTCTTCGGTAATTATGCGGCTCAAGATGGGTCTCATGAAAATCTTATATTTCTTGAGGTGGTTATGTCTAGTGGATAGCGGTTTGTAATGGAACTTTAACTTCAGCTAGTTATGATCATTAAAACCATCGATTTCGCTTGGGGGGTCGGGAATGCATCACTTACCAATTTATCAAGTAAACTATTGGGGGCCCAAGTAGACCATACAGATTAATTGTATTTCTTGCTTGAGTAATCAACCTATATTTGTTTTTTTTTTTTTTGTGTTTTTGTCGAAAGAGTAATCAACTTATTTGAAGTGGCTCACTTTGTTCTGAAATAGCTCATTTATGAACAATGATTAGTTTTACTCCAAAATTTTGGAATTATTTGTCTCCTTGTCATTCTCCTCCACCACGAAAAAACTCCCCTCGGAGGAGCTGTACGCTCTCTATCTGGTAAAAGTTTAACCTCTAATTTCTAAAACTCTGGTTTATAACTTCAACTTGTCCTTGAAAAACTCAAGTTGAGAAATATTATATATTTTTGGTTTACAAACTGAATCAAATCAAATGCATGTTATCATTCCATAAACCTTACTCAAAGTCAAGAGCTTTTTATAAAAAGGTTTTGTAAACCCAAAATATATAATATTTCTCAACTTGATTCATCAAACAAAATATATATTTCCACCAAACAGTTCTCATATCATTCATAAATATCAAAATGTGTTAAATGTCTGATTCAAATTTTATGCAACAAATATGCTTATTCATAACTCACAATATATCATATCTTGATCTTTTTGAAGACATGAGTTTACAAACTCTTAGATAACAATATAGTGTTTACTCTAGCCAAGGTACTTGTATTGGTATCAATTAATCGAAAACGATATCAAAACCATGTAATATGCTACTCTAATCAACGATTTGACTAAACTATGCTTATTCTTTGATAAAACGACACCTATGCGCTATCAAAGAAACTCATTTATAGCAAAAAATTATATTTCTCTATAATGCAAATTGTTTGCTACGTGTAACTCGAACTTGAAACTTAGAAATTTTCTATGATCAAACTGTACCTCGGAATCGAATTTTGTTAAACCCCAAAGCTCCACAACGCCTTAGACTACCTTTTCCATGGAAATCGCAGTTCAAAAACTCCTCATTCGAACCTCAAAGTTCATGATCATATAACTTAAAGTTTGTACCCTAACTTCCAAAATTACATTGATTAGACAAATAATCAACCTGAATACTTACCGGGTGTTACAATTAGAAGTTGATTCAGCTAGTTGGGGTGTCCAGATCGGTTACTTGGGACAATTTTTTTCCCCTTTTTCTTCTTTTCTTCTTTCCCTCCTCGTTTTCTGGGGAGAATTACACTATTAGTGCCATAAGTTGTGTACGGCGCTCATTTTGGTGCCAAAAGTTTCCGTCGGATCACTTAAGTGCCAAATCAAAGGAAAAATGATTACTTTGGTGCCATCGGCAAAAGATTCTGGCTATCGGCGAAAGATTCGGTCAAAATGATTACGTGGCTTTTTTTTTTTTTTTTTTTTTTTAAATCAACAAGGCCTTAAACAACGTCATTTTCGATCCTCCTTAAGAAAACGACGTCGTTTTGCTGTCCTACATGGATGGCCTCACAAAAACGACGCCTTTTAACTCATTTAGGGATTGAAATTAGGGTTTCGGCTTGGCCGCCGAGTGACCGTCGTCGGGGTTGGGGTCGGGATCAGGGTCAGAGCTGCGGCCATCGAGTGGCCATCGTTGGGGTCAGGGTCGGGGTTGAAGCTGCGGCTGCCGAGTGGCCATTGTCAGGGTCGAGGTCGGGGTCTGAGCAGCAGCCACCGAGTGGCCATAGTCGCGGTCAAGGTCGGGGTCAGGGCTGTGGCCACCGAGTGGCCATCGTCGGGGTCGGGGTCGGGGTTGAGGTCGGAGCCGCTGCCGCCGAGTGGCCATCGTCGGGGTCGGGGTCGAGGTCGGGGTCGGAGCCGCGGCCGTCGAGCGCAAGGGTCATCGAGGACAGCGACTGGCCGGAGATTAGGGTTTTGAATTGGGGAAGACACCAAATGGCGTCGTTTTGGTGTTAGGATGCTGACTGTGCTCTCCGGCGAGCCACATCATCTTCAAAAATTAATAAAAAGTGCCACGTTGGATTTCCGGTCAACCGGATCGGAGTTGACACTAAAGTGAGCGTTTTTCAAACTTTTTGGCACTTAAGTGATCCGACAAAAACTTTTGGCACCAAAGTGAGCGCCGTACACAACTTATGGCACTGATAGTGTACTTATCTCTCGTTTTTTGCTTCAGCTTCTTCTTTTCCTTTGGTGCTTCAAAAGCACGAGCTCAAATAATAAGAGAGAAAAAGAGGGTTGGGCTTGGGCTTAACTTTTAAGAGACATGGGCTGGTTGGGCTTTTATTGGGCCTGTTATTAAAAAGTTTCACGGACAGTGTTAGTTTTTATATCCCACTTTTTAGCCAATGGTAAAGTGAATTTTTGTGTAGCATTGTGTATTCCCTCGGACCCTCCTAGCGGAGCGGAGCTGGTTTCTAGTTTGGTGCTTTCCGGAGTTTTGGTAATGCCACTTAACATGCTTTTTTGTTCTCAGTCCTTCCTTTTCTCCCCAAATTGAATAAAATGCATCAACTGCTCATTTCTCTCTTGCTCTTCACTTAGGTATTTCTACGCTCGTTCGAGCTCAGGATGGGAGGAATTCCTTAGATTGTAATGTTGGAGGTATAGTCCTCAGACTTGCAATTGATTTATGGTGGCTAATATTTTTTCATTCAACAATGCAAACGGTATACATGTTGTGATTCCTCATTAGAAAATATTTCCAATAAATGTAAAGGGTTCAGCTGAAAGCTTAGTTTACTTGGTCAGCTGGGTAGGATCAAGGTTTATCTCATATACTTTCAGCTACTCATTTGAATGGAGCTCAGCAGGTGCATCTCTTCAAAATCTCTCTCGAGACATTTATTTTTATGCTCCTCTGTTGCTTAAATTCAGTACTCTGCTATTGCTTCAGGGACATTCTTTATATATGCGGGCATTTGTGCGGTCGATGTTATATTTATCAAAAAACTTGTACCTGAGATTAAGGGGTGCATGATAACCCATAATTTCTGTTCCAGAAACAATTTTTCTATTCCAGGACATTTTTCGGAATAGAAACCGTTTGATAAACCTATTCCGTTTTTCTATTTCTGGAATAGATTTCTATTCCAAAAATAGGTTTGTAATAGAAATCGAAGTTGAAATTTTCTACTTCGATTTCCGGGAACTGAAAATGAGAAATCAAAAATTTTATCATCGCTCGTCAACCGGTCTTTCATCCGTTGCCGCCGACCACCATCCGTCAGTTGCCGACCACCCGCTGGCCCCCGCTGCCACCGCCGCCACCGGTCGCCAAATAAATTATTTTTATAAATAAAATGATATTTATTTTTATTTTTACGAATAAATATTTATTTTACGAATAAATTAAAAAAATCCTTAAAAATAAATAAATATCATTTTAAAAATTTTAAAAAATAAATATCATTTTAAAAATAAAAATTATTATGAAAATATCATTTATTCATTTTTATTTTAAATTTTAAATTTTAAATTTTTATTATAAATATTATTTTTATTTTTAATAAATGAATTTAATCGAAATAAATTTATTTATTAAAAATAAATTTAATTAAATATCATATTATTAAAAATAAATATAAATATATTCATTTTATTCATTTAAAAATAAAAATAAATTTATTAAAATAAATTAAAAATAAATAAATTATTTTTATTTATCATTTTATTTTTAGTTTATTAAAAATAAATTTATTAAATTTATTAAAAATAATTTATTTATGATAAATAATTATAAATTTATTTTTATTTGTCTTGAGTGTTTTGCCAAATAAATTTATTTTTATTTTAAATTTTTATTCATTTTAAAATAAATTTATTCGTAAAATAAAATAAAATAGAATAAATAAAATAAATTTATTTTTAAGGATATTTTAATTTTAAAATAACATGATATTCTTATTTTATTTTTTTATGATTTATTTTTTTTTTTTTAATTTTTTTTGTTAATAAATTATTTTTATTTTGAATTTTTATATTAAAGGTCGTCGGTCGTCGACGTCGCCGTCCGAAATGAAGAAATTTTGTGTCGTTATCAAACTTGATTATTTTCGCTTAAACTCTTCTAGAAATAGAAATAGAAAAAATAGAAAAATCTATTTCTGGAACAGAAATTTTGTCATGCACTCCTAAGGGGCTGATGCTGGAAGAAATACATGCCTCCATCACCAATAAAAATGACAATAATTTGTCATGGATATAGGAGCTTCGTGTGGGGTATACTTTGTGTAATTGTATCCAAGTACAGAGCATGCCGGAAAGTTTTGATGAGAAGATCCCTTGAGTTGGAGGAGCAAATCAAAGGATAAGCTTTTAGACATTACAGTAGATAAAAGATGAGAGACGTGGTTGAATTAAGGAGCGTAGATAAAAAAGGAGAGCTGTCATCTTCTGTAAAATCTATACAGACTATTTTCATCCCTTTGCTCTAAGCATTATCTGATTTAACATTAATCTGAATCATAGACAAATTGAAACAGCTGCACGATTTTAGTTTTCATGATTCATAACGAGTCTTGGATCCTCTTCATGAATTGGATCTGACTTCGGGACATGGCTTAATCTCAAAATTAAACCTCAAGAACTTCTCGTCCTTTTCGTTAAAGTGGAACGCCTCGACAGCTTATCTCTGAAGTCAAAGTTGGCTGGCCTTGCTTCGCATTCAGATGCGGTCTCCAAAAAGGAAAAATAAAAAAAGAAAAAAAGCCATTCCATAAACTTCTAATATATTTGTGTCTGGAAGTATAATATAAATATATTTCGAGATATTTAATCTTTATTGTTATCTATTTTGTCGGCTGGACACATTTAAAAATAAGAGACTTTCTCTTCATCAATTCTTGAACTATTTAAATTTAATAAGTGATGAACGCTTGAGGATGACAAACCACCGAACTAATGCTAATTTAATGAACATGGTCATCAAATTGCTTACCGCGGGGCGATCGTATGTGGCACGTGACGACTGCAAGACTGTACACTTTCTTTGCCCTAACTAATTATATTTTATGCAATTGAATAGATAGGGCTGTCCATTTATGCCTTTGCTGCGGGGCCAGAATGTCTTCTCCTTGTACCCAAGATAATGAGGATTGGCAATGAATGAACCCCGAATGCGGACGACGAACGTTGGAACTGGTCTTCAACGCTTCGCGATGTTTGAGCTTCTCCTCCCAGCTACAAGTCATCGACACCGTGTCTGAAAGTTAAAGGAATATTCTGGTTATGCACCTGTAAACCCGCTCTTCAATAGTTGGAGCTCCGAGTTCAGATTTTTAACCTTTGATCTCGTTATTAGTCTACGCAAGGTTGCCTCTTTGATATGGTTGTGTTCGTAGATGGAGCTCGGTCCATAGAGAACTGATGAATTTTCACGATAAAAGTACCAACAAAATCCTCAACCCATTACATTTATGTCAATTGAGTCTTAAACCTTTCAATTGTATCAATTAATTTCTAAGCCTTTTGATAATTTGTCAATATATATTTCATCTGATCAATTTTGACTGGAAATTGCTAATATGAACGCTGAGTATCTTACGTGGCATGACCGGCGATAATGTAGAGACCTTTTTTCTTCAATTTTTTATTACTTTTTTTTTTCTATTTCTTTTTCTTCTTATCTTTCCCTTTTTTTTTTCCTCAACTATGGGCCGGTGAAGTCAACGGCCATCCCTTACTCGGTTTGAGAACACTTCTTGTCATAATCTATAGGAGCACATAGAAGATTCATCATCAGGATAGTTATAAAGGCCCAAAGATTTGGGTTTGGCTTTACCAAGTTCCCATACCGAATATCAACTAACCTTATGGATTAGGTAAGTGTGAGTTTAAACTCGAGTCAGTCGCTCGTATTTGATAATATAAAACCATATACCTCATCAGTAATATTTCTTATACAACTTATGACAATGCATAATTAAAATTGAAAGGTTCATTATTGTGGCCAAATGTCCCTTTCCTAATTTTTATTGTAGGTCCACTTTTTGGTGTGAAGTGTTGTGAATCAAGTTTGGCATCTTAGGTCCGCTGTCCTGATTATCTTTAAATTTTCATTTTGACATTGTTGAATTGAACTTACTAGGTTATGCACACAACTCATTATGAGGGTTTTATCACTGTATTGAGCCTTTAATACAATTCAATAGATTCGTACGAAAACCCCACTCTCAATCAGACGAGCTTTCTTATAATGCAGATGAAACATGACGAGCTTTCTTTGTAAGGTAGATTTAACATGGCAAAAAGGTGGTTCAATCAAGAAATGCAAACAAAGGAAGAAAAATTATAATTATTTGTAAAATCTATTCAGGCTTTATTCATCCATTATTTGTAAGCATTTTCTCCAATAGCATTCATCTGAATCAAAGACTAGTTTTATTGTGGTTAGGTAAGTCTCTGCATTAAGCACGAAATCAATGTAAATGAACCATGTCCAGTACAAGCTCACGTTTTTCATATCAACCCTACAGCTGTGTCCAAAGAAACGCTCTGAACCTGAAGCAACATGATGTGCCAAAGCATACATCACAACCTCATAACCCCGGGCACCGTCCCAAGATGTCCCAAAGACTCAAGTGCCTCAAAGGACCCAACCAGATTGCTCCAAGACCAGTATCATGTGCCTCATACACACCTCCTCTGCATCTTGTAAAACACAGAGCAACTTCAATAATCAGAGACCAATTGAAACAACAGCAGGACTTTAGTTTCAGGAAAATCCGGGACAGCTCATAAAAATCTGTTTTGGTCTCGTATTATAATTTTACGCTAAGAATGCATGTTACAACAGAAGACAGATCATCGAAGGTTGAAGATCCCGCTAGCAATAAATTTGATATATCCGAATTGTTCTGTTTTATAAGGAACTGATGATCCAAAACATCGATTTGCTTCATCGTGTAGGTCGCCAAAGCTGCTTCATGACTGCTTTCAACCACTTTAGAAATCAAAAGAACTCGCCCAAGAGCTGAAGCCTGACGCATGTAGGTGAAATGAGATAATCAGAGGGTGTCATATTCCAACTTTTGGCTCAGAACTTTAACATTAGCCTATCTCTCTCTCAAACACGCGTGGGCAACAAATGTTACAGGTCAGAACTAACAGTCAAACCCTGCTCGGTGCAACAGCAAAAGTATCTCCTCTTCAAGAAAGAAAAGTAGGTAAATATAGATGAACATTGCAAAAAATATTGAGGTGAGGGCGATATGCGAAAGAAGTTTGATGCGGTGTAAAGTGAAGCCATTAGTATATACTAGTAGGTTTATAACTCGTTTGTGTAAGCTTTTTGAGTGAATATGAGTCAAATTAGAAATATGGACTCCCCTTTGATGATCTTGGAGTGAAGGTTTTGGGTTTTTATTACGTCAACCCAACAAGTGTATTAGAGACGATGATTTGGATGGGTTAGGCCCAAGATATGTGGATCGGGAATTTATGAGTATCTCAAGAAAAGGAATCTTGGATGTGACTCTCCATGACGTGGTAGATAGTGCAATCTTGCCAAGCTTGGCTGGACTAGGGCGATTGAGGAGGAGTCAAGGCAGTATTGTGCTCTAGCCGATTGGCTAAGCTAAGGTAGAGATTTGAGATGAAATAATGTTGGTGCGGTACAATATCTAGATTAAGAAGAGCGGGACTAAACATTTGTTGTGAATTATAATTTCCAAAAGGGGGATGTGGTGTAAAGTGCAGCAATAGTATATTCTAATAAGTTCATAACTCTTCCGTTATACTTTTGAACGAAGATGGGTCTAACTAGCTTGGATTTAAAATTCCTTCAGATGATCTCGGGTGAAGCTCTATTTTCCAGTTCAAATCAGTTGAAAGATGAGAGTTAAATATGGAGAATACATCAACCAATGATATCACGTATCATGTTGTCCCTGAATTTCACTGCTCATGCCTCATTGGCTAGTTCCGCTCTTAGTGCCCACGCAAAAAGGACGCTTCCTAGTTTTCTTCAGCTTTCCTCATATGAACTGCTGAGGTCTCATTTGTCTGTCTTTCTCACTCTCTGCGTGTGTGAGTGGTGAGTTAACGAGTGAGCGAGCGTTTCAAGAGGAAGAATCAAAAAAGGAAGACATGGGGACACCAGGAGGAGAAATGGGGATCCCTCTTCTTGAAGAACAAGAAGAAGTGGTTCCTGACAGAATCACACACATGCTTGTTCTCAGTGCATTTTTCGCTGTCTGCGGCTCCTATGTCTTCGGAAATGCTGTAAGAACTTTGCTTATCTTAAAGCTTGGCTACTAGCAGGAATTGTCTGTCCTTTTATGTGCTTTTTTTTCTTTTTTTCATCTCTAGTCACGCATGTTTCTTCGTTCTGTTACTGTCATCTAGAATAGCAAACTCTGATCTGGAAAGAATATAACGCTGACCAACTAATTTTCTGGATGACTTATCAAACTTGTCTTTGCCTTCGATCAGTTTGCAACAGTTTCTAGATATGCAATATTGCCTTGATTGGGTAGAACAAGACTTGGCGTATCTCCTCGTGTTGATTCAAAATAAATATTTTGAAGACTGTGAGCAGGGTGCAGTTCTCACTCCTAGTTACCGTCTAATTGGCTTAAAGATATGATTTTTTCAGGTGTCTTACTCATCTCCTGCTGAATCAGGTATTATGGATGAACTAAGCCTTTCTTTGGCAGAGGTCAGTGACCATCACTATTTGCTCTTTCACTGTTTTTAACGTTTTGTGTAATCCATCTAAAAGTATAAACTAAGTGAATGGAAGCATTGCTTAAATAGACTAAAACATTTTGCAGTGAGTGAGAATTCACTTGTTGGTTCTTCCGATCATGTCTGTGGTGTTTACTTTGAATGTTTTATTTCTTACAAAGAAAGCTCTCCATATTCTGTCAATTTCCTGTGACTGAAATCTAAAAGACACGAGAAAATTTTACCCAACTGGGTGTATATTTTTGCACCTATTGGTCTGTACACCAAAATTTTCTTTGGTCGACTGAACTGAAGTGCTGGTGAGATGCAGTATTCGGTTTTCGGTTCACTATTGACGGTTGGAGGACTTCTAGGTGCCCTATGCAGTGGTAAAGTAGCTGACCTAATTGGCCGGAGAGGGGTAAGTGTTCTGGCCAATACCTTTTAAATGTTGTTTTACCACTGCATTATCTCAAATTTGAGCGTCACAAATTGTTTGAAACTTATAATTCAACTTTTGCTGATAATGTTGCACAGGCTATGTGGGTTACTGATGTATCGGGCATCATCGGATGGTGTGCAATATTTCTTTCAGAGGTACCATGTTTATGTGCCAATTGGTCCATTATTAGCTTTCATTAACCATTTTACTTATCCCTTGGCTAGCTTACTTGCTCCGCTGGCAAAGTTCTTCAAAAGTTGATGTCTAGCCTCAAGTTTTACCGAGCAAATAGACATTAATGTCCAATGGAGAACCTGGTTCTTTTGTGAGCATAGTTTACTATCCACTCTACATAATACTAACGAACTTTAACTTCTTGAAGAGTGCTTGGTCTCTTGACCTTGGAAGATTATTACTGGGATTTGGAGTTGGTCTTGCCTCATTCGTGGTAACAAATGCAGTTTCTTCAGATCATATAGCATTGTAAGTCCAACGATTCAATGTCGATTGATTATGCATTTAATCGTGCAGGTACCAGTGTATGTTGCAGAGGTAACACCGAAGAATTTAAGGGGAGGATTTGTTTCGCTCTGTATGGTAATTAGAAGCCTCATAAATTGTTGCTTTGGCTTCAGTCTCTACCTGAAGTCAAATTACATTGATCCTCTGTATGATCCACAAGCTCAGGCCGCTTCTTTACAGCTTTTATCGATGTCATTTTAGGCATTCCACATATCTTTCCTGACTCGTTCTTGCATCATACAAATCACATTATCTCACTGGAGGATCTTGTGGCCATCCTTTGTATATCGAAAATAACTTCCCTTTTTTTACCTGGTGGATGATATACAGTTGGTGATAGCCGGTGGCATGTCAATGACGTACGTCATTGGTTCGCTGGTAAATTGGCGTCTCTTGGCTTGTTTAGGTACTCCCCAATGAACTATAAGTAATTATCTGTTCATATGCTTTGAAAATGATTCTTACGCTTTCTCATGTAATGGATTTCAGGAATTATTCCATGTCTATTGCAGCTGGTGGGTCTTTTCCTTATTCCAGAATCTCCTAGATGGCTGGTGAGTTTCTTGAAGGGAAATTCAAGATACTGCTGCTGGAAAGTAGATGACATGTTAAATAGAATCTAAAACCTTTCATGCAATTTTTGCCCCCGCCTTGTTGCTTGAATGAGTAAGACTGGCAGAAGCATCAGTCGGGACTGATATTGACAATGATGATTGCCGTGCACAGGCCAAGGTTGGTAGAGAAAAAGACATGAAAGCTGCGTTGCAGCGTCTCAGGGGAAAGAATGCAGATATCTCCAAAGAAACATCTGAAATCGAAGTACAAAATCTCACTGCAGCAGAATGTTTTCATTTTAAACTCATGGCTTAATTATGTCAAAATGGCTTTACTTTCGAGAAAGGTAGCGTGGTTTAGCATGACGTAGCGCTTCGTTTACTGCAGGGTTACATTGAAACTCTTCAACAAGTATCAGAACATGGGATATTCCACATATTTCAGCGAAAATACGCACGAGCACTAACTGTAAGCCCCGTAGCTGAATTCTTACTATTTATCTCGATCTTTACCAATTTCATGTTATTGATGAAATCAAGCACGTGACTTCGATCTAGGTTGGACTTGGCCTAATGGTTTTTCAACAGTTGGGAGGATTAAATGCATATGGATTTTATATGAGTTCAATTCTCGAAAAAGCCGGTAACTTCATCTACGCTGAATCATCATTCAATGAAAACTTTCCATCTCAAGATGAATAATACATTGACAACAATTGGCTTCTGAGACAGGTGCTTCAAGTACTGCCGGGTCCATCACCACGGCCATTGTCAAGGTTTGTATTCCTGTGTAGATAGTGAGCCTTTTTTCTCTTCTCCTCCCTTAGCCTATGAATAATTCTTTCGTATCCATGACATGCAGTTGGCAGCAAATATTCTAGCCGTGTTCTTGATGGATAAATTCGGTAGACGACCGTTACTGCTGGTAGTAACTGAGCCGAAGCATTGCGGATCATTATTGTGCTCATCATATTCACCCAACACAAATATTGCTTCAAAATGGCTGATAGATAAAATGCTTCTGAATGTAGTCGAAACTTTACTGTTCCTGAAACCAACTAGCTAATATGCAGGTTTCGGCATGCGGAGCTTGCTTGGCTGGCTTCCTTATTGGATTATCATTTCTCCTACAGGTTCCTTTCTACACATGCTTCCTGTTTATCCTCATATGAATTTAGTACGGTATGCTCTTGATGGAAAACTGTCTAAGATTCAACGTGCAGGACTATCATCAATCAACCGATGTGGTATCCACCTTGACCTTCGTGGGGATTGTGGTGATTTTTTTTCCCTTGACATGTTAAATGCTCTATTTGTTGCTTCAAAATGCAAAGAAAATGCAGCAGCAGCATTGTTATGAACTTTGCTCCTCTTAGATGGATTAATGAGGTTCGCACTATACAACTTCAGGTTTTTAGCGGGTTTTTTTCGATTGGCTTAGGAGGGATACCGTGGATCATAATGGCTGAAGTCAGTGAGAAATCTGGTGCTCTAACTACTTTTCTCGAGCCCTGTATGCTCATTGAGTTCACAGGGCTTGACGTGATCACCAATCGTCTTGATGTCTCATCTTATTATGACGGTTTCTGCTGTGCCAGATTTTCCCAATGAACGTGAAGGGACCGGCGGGGACCCTCGTGAATTTGGTCAGCTGGTTCGGTTCCTGGCTTGTGGCCTACACATTCAACTATTTCTTTGAATGGAGCTCAGCAGGTGATGCTTCTTCACTTCTCATCCTTGCTGCTTTTTCTAGTGCCAAATTCAGGTACAAATTAACATATTCATCAGTCTGCCGAATGTGCCAGGCGTGTTTTTTGCGTTCTCGGGCATCTGCTGTTCTGCAGTACTCTTCATAGCGAAGATGGTGCCGGAAACCAAGGGGCGCACACTTTGAGGAAATAGAGGCATCGATGACCTCATAGGTCACCCTGGAAACAAGGTCCTCAACGAAGCATATTTTGTCTACTCAATCTCTATGATCGTGAAATTGGTGTTAGCTTGCTCTTATGCTGAGTTGAGTGCGGATCGAGAAGTGTAAAATGCTTAACTCTGGTGTAGGAATTGAACGCGAGCTGATGCCAATTCTTTGAACTGTTTGAATTTGAGATGGCCTGCAAAGAAGATAGAAAGCAGCTAATACGGGAAGCTTGTTATTCATATGTTCAGGTAGAAATATTGGTAGAGATATTGCGAGGGCTAAATAATGGATGAGTGTATGAGATTACTGGGTATTATTGAAAGCTAGTAAACACTAAAAGCGTTTGAATAACTCAAGTGTGGTTATATTTTCCATCATATGCTTATTCAATACTAAAATCCTACGCTAGTCTCCCCATGGAGTAGATCTTGCCACTTGAACTATGGAAATCCAGTGTTCAATTTATTTCCTCATTGTATTTTCTTAATAGAATGGTTATTTGTTTTCCACAACGTAATGGCAGAAAAGAGTCATTGTCCACATGCGAGTCCTATAGGTTTACGGTCACACGATATATATGGGTATGGTGCATACCCATAAAGATCCATGTAGAGTCGGGCTTTTATGAATTTAAAATTAATTTTATCGGTTGAAAAAGCGCGAACTCTATATACTTCCGTTTTTAAAATCCTAACTGCCTTTACTTTTCTATTTTACTAAAGTACAAATATTAGGACCAAAAGCTTCTTTCAAGGAAGAAAAAACAAAGGAGTTTCTGGAGTATGACTATTCAAAACGATGTCTTTAGTAGCACCAATAGATACCACATGAGTTATAGTTGTCAATGTGAAATGCTGCTAGTATCTGCGGTCAACGATTTGGCACAAAGTATAAACAAAGTCCTAAACCTTTTGCATTGATGTCAATTTAGTACTAAATTTTTTAGTTTCATTGAAATATTACATAAAGATAGATTGCTTTCCCAATCCCAAGCCAAATATCCCTACTATGATGCTATTTTGTCCACTCTCATCCCAGGCCATGTTGTAATTGTTTAGGCCACAACCAAGCACGGTATGAGGAAATCTTTTGGAATATCCCTTGTTATGAAAAGTGAAGATGTCAAATCCAAGCTGACCTCTGCTATAGGTCTCACCACTTCCATATCTAAGGTAGACCTGGACGTACATATAAATGTCGTTTTTACATAGATAGGGAACACAGGGGGGAAGATCACAAGGCAAAGGTCAATATGATGATGATTGGCTTTTATTGAAGTTACCTTGCCTTATGAAGAAGCAATGGCTACAGCCTTTACATTGCATCCATATATCCGCACTACTTGTATCCACCACCAAGTTTGCATATTGACCAGTGCCAACTGACAGGGTGGTTATATAATAATTGAGATTAGCCCCTAGCAATCGGAGATTGTAGTGCACTGGGACTCTATTTATTGACTCCTTCCAGAGCATTGAACTCGACAAAACCATGGATTTGAGTTGGCACACATGAGCTTTAGATATCATAAAGATCTTTTGATATCTTTCTTCTAGGGTGAGATTTCTAGGATAGAGCGTTGTGTCAAATCGGTCAATAGGGATAAGTTTAATACTAAAACCATGGATTTCAAAAGACTTGGTGGTGATGGGAAAGCAAATGAAGAGAGCAACTAGAGTAAGAAGTGACATTGTCCTAGTTTTCGCGAATTTTCTGGTTGTGTTCGCAAGTGCTGAATCCTCACATAATAGTGCTATTATTCTTCTTTTTCTCACTGCTAATAAATTGTGTTTCGAAGAAGTTTTGTTTTTTGTTTTGTTTTTTTTTTTTGGGTTTGGTCTGGTAATAAAATCAGATTTCCGCTAATTAATATACTCCCAAAAGTAGAGACAATTAATATAATGATCCGCATTTATTGTAAAAATTTCATTTTTCAAAGTCAACTCATCTTCCTCCTAAGGTATACAAGTTCCAACATTGCGAAGAAGTTAAAGGAAACGGCTCACGCACAAATGGTAGAGATAAATCGGATTTCCTCTAATTAATATGCTCCAAAAAGTGAAGACTATTAATATAATGATCCAAATTTATTGTGAAAATTTTATTTTTCAAAGTCAACTCATCTTGGACCAAAGATATATAAGTTCCTAAAAAGGCACCCGTTCTTACTTTAACCTAAAACCTTCTCTTGGCCCGTAGGCTCTTGCAACCTATCCTACATGAACTGGTCAATTTCACGCATTCCTGGAACCTATACTCTAATGTAATCTTTTTTCAAATACAATTTTTTTAATTACCATTAATTGCTAACACATTCATTGAGGAAAAAAAAAACAAGTACAATTTACACAGTCTGAGTACATGTGAACAACTTCTTAGATAAGACATAATAACATTGCACAGCTAAAATGCAAAATTATATCCATTTTTTTCTTCTCATAGAAATATAATTCAGCAACTTGTACCAAAGCATATTCTTCACACCCTTCCCCTCATTCTCAACATATCTTTCAATCTCTTCCTTTTCAAAGGCCTCTCGCGATTAAAGAAAATTAACTCCCAGGATTGAAACAATTGATTGTGGCTTTGGGGTTTTCTAGCTCACAAACGAGTTCATCAGTTCATATTTACCATCTATGTGTGAATTGCTTTAAGTCAAGATTACTTGTACGGAGTAAAAGTCTGGACTAAACTGATTCATGAGACTTACAAGATGTTTATGGGCCTTTAGGGACCCGGGTCTTTATGCTTGTGCCCTTGAATTATCTATAAAAAATTATATGCATTCAAAGGCAATATGACTTTGAATAAAATTGAATCCAATAGTGCATGTGTATGTCCCATATTAAAATTGATTCTTGGCTAGTTTGTCAGGTCTAGCCTTAATCACAAGAAGTTGTTTATTCATGCAAATTTCTTTAATTACATTGGGTCGCTTCAAGGGAGATGAATCTCATAATTGGAGGAACCGTAGAAGAGCATCCTCATAAATATCATTCTTAAATTGCCTTACCGAATGAGAAACATAAACATGAGATGTGCATTATCATAAACATGAGATATGCATTATCTAACTTAAAAGTTAGAGCCATACTTGTCTTATTCTTTTCCCATAGTTCTCCATGTCGCTCTTACATAATAATTGGTCGAGGATAGACAAGAGTAGACTACCGAAAAAAAGTACATGATGCAAGATAATGACCATTTTTCCTTTTTTAAGGAAAGATTTGGACATTATGCGAATGTTGCCTTCATCACGAGATGAACAAAAATAGATTGGGAAGGCCGGTAGGTCCAAGAAGAGTTTCAACGATGTATAACCAAATTTGCCTAGTACTTGAAAGGGAAATTTCCCTAATCAAGGAGAAAAGAAGGTCCATGCAGTCCTCGGAACCTGCAAAAACATTGCCCTCCTGGAAGCCAGCGCACAAGTGGCACCACACCTTTTAATGATTGATCAGAGACACAGTGCATGACAGTACATGCTACTTCCAAGTATCTTGGTCAGGGTGAAGTTGTGTCCAGAAAAAATTGTGCCCCACATTTCGATTAGCAGTCCACCTCCATTGCACATGCCTAATCAAAGTTACTGTAGAAGTACCATCGCGTTTAATTGTAGGCGTGGCACATCAAGAAAATGTACAAAACAGGATAAGCAGCACTTCCAATCAATGGAAATGATTTCACGAGAGAAAAGCATCAGATGGAGATCCAAGAGATTAATTACTTACCCAACGTTCTAATATATATAGCAACATAAAGCTGTTTGGGCTTCAAATTCTCAGCATTTGAACGATTGTGTAGCTGACTACTTCACCGTTGTGATGATCTTATAATGCAGTTCTTCCAATGTTATATTTTGTAGTCAACATTATAAGAACTTTTTTTTTTTTATTATTATTATCAAATATATCATGTCTAGGATGGGATCAAAGATCTCATGGAAAACAATGACTAAGAGAAAAAAAGAGAATATATATTACTGTCATAAAATTTATAATTAACTTCAAAAAAACATAGGCCTAAGGTAATTTGGCAGCTCAAGATGGGTCTCATGAAAATCTTATATTCCTTGAGGTGGTTCTGTCTAGTGGATAGCGGTATGTAATGGGACTTTAACTTCAGCTAGTTGTGATCATTAAAACCTTCGGTTTCGCTTGGGGGAGGGGGTGGGAATTCATCACTTATCAATTTATCAAGTAAACTATTGGGGGCCCAAGTAGACCATACAGATTAATTGTACTTCTTGCTTGAGTAATCAACCTATTGTTTTTTGTTTTTGTCAAAAGAGTACTCAACTTATTTGAAGTGGCTCACTTTGTATTGAATAGCTCATTTATGAACAATGATTAGTTTACTCCAAAATTTTGAAATTATTTGGCTCCTTGTCATTCTCCTCCACCACGTAAAAACTCCCCCTCAGAGGAGTTGTACAATCTCTATCTGGTAAAAGTTTAACCTCTAATTTCTAAAACTCTGGTTTATAAATTCAACTTGTCCTTGAAAAAACTCAAGTTGAGAAATATTATATATTTTTGGTTTACAAACTGAATCGAATCAAATGCATGTTATCATTTTATAAACCTTACTCAAAGTCAAGAGCTTTTTATAAAAAGGTTTTGTAAACCCAAAATATATAATATTTCTCAACTTGATTCATAAAAAATATATATATATATATATATATATATATATATATATATATATATATTTCCACCAAACAGTTCTCATATCATTCATAAATATCAAAATGTATTAAATGTCTGATTCAAATTTTATGTAACAAATATGCTTATTCATAACTCACAATATATCAAATCTTGATCTTTTTGAAGACATGAGTTTACAAACTCTTAGATAACAATATAGTGTTTACTCTAGCCAAGGTACTTGTATTGGTATCAATTAATTGAAAACGATATCAAAACCATGTAATATGCTACTCTAATCAATGATTTGACTAAACTATGCTTATTCTTTGATAAAACGACACTTGTGCACTATCAAAGAAACTCGTTTATAGCAAAAGTTTATCTTTCTCTATAACACATTGTTTGCTACGTGTAACTTGAACTTGAAACTTAGAAATTTTTTATGATCAAACTGTACCTCGGAATCGAATTTCGTTAAACCCCAAAGCTCCACAACGCCTTAGACTACCTTTTCCAAGGAAATTGCAGTTCAAAAACTCCTCATTCGAACCTCAAAGTTCAAGATCATATAACTTAAAGTTTGTACCCTAACTTCCAAAATTACGCTGATTAGACAAATAATCAACTTGAATACTTACCAGGTGTTACAATTAGAAGTTGATTCAGCTAGTCGGGGTGTCCAGATCGGTTACTTGGGACAATTTTTTTTTCCCTTTTTCTTTTTTTCCTCTTCCCCTCCTCGTTTTCTGCTTCAGCTTCTTCTTTTCCTTTTGTGCTTCAAAAGCACGAGCTCAAATAATAAGAGAGAAAAAGAGGGTTGGGCTTGGGCTTAACTTTTAAGATACATGGGCTGGCTGGGCTTTTATTGGGCCTGTTATTAAAAAGTTTCACAGACTGTTAGTTTTTATATCCCACTTTTTAGCCAATGGCAAAGTGAATTTTTGTGTAGCATTGTGTATTCCCTCGGGACCCTCCTAGCGGAGCGAAGCTGGTTTCCAGTTTGGTGCTTTCTGGATTTTTGGAACGCCACTTAACATGCTTTTTTGTTCTCAGTCCTTCCCTTTCTCCCCAAATTGAATAAAATGCATCAACTGCTCATTTCTCTCTTGCTCTTCACTCAGGTATTTCTAGGCTCGTTCGAACTCAGGATGGGAGGAATTCCTTAGATTGTAATGTTGGAGGTATAGTCCTCAGACTTGCAATTAATCTATTGTGACTAATATTTTTTCATTCAACAATGCAAACGGTATACACGGTGTGATTCCTCATTGGCAAATATTTCCAATAAATGTAAAAGGTTCAGCTGAAACTTAGTTTACTTGGTCAGCTGGGTAGGATCAAGGTTTATCTCATATACTTTCAGCTATTCGTTTGAATGGAGCTCAGCAGGTGCATCTCTTCAAAATCTCTCTCGGGACATTTCTTTTTATGCTCCTCTGTTGCTTAAATTCAGTACTCTGCTATTGCTTCAGGGACATTCTTTATATATGCGGGCATTTGTGCGGTCGGTGTTATATTTATCGCAAAACTTGTACCTGAGACTAAGGGGCGGATGCTGGAAGAAATACATGCCTCCATCACCAATAAAAATGACAATAATTTGTCATGGATATAGGAGCTTCGTGTGGGGTATACTTTGTGTAATTGTATCCAAGTACATAGCATGCCGTAAAGTTTTGATGAGAAGATCCCTGAGTTGGAGAAGCGAATCAAAGGATAAGCTTTTAGACATTACAGTAGATAAAAGATGAGAGAGACGTGGTTGAATTAAGGAGCGTAAATAAAAAAGGAGAGCTGTCATCTTCTGTAAAATCTATACAGACTATTTTCATCCCTTTGCTCTATGCATTATCTGGTTTAACATTAATCTGAATCATAGACAAATCGAAACAATTGCACGATTTTGAGTTTCTATGTGATGGTTTTAATTATATGGGCTTAAGTTGGCCCGCCCACGATGGGCTTAAAAGCCCGGCCCACAGAAATAAGGCCCGTGGATGGAGGGACATATAAAAGGGATAAGAGAGAGGGAGAACACACGGGTTGGAATCATAAGTATGTGAATTCTCTCCCTCTCCTCTCAAGAAGAAGAACAAAAGGCAAAAGGCGACTTCTTCTTCCCTTCACGGCGAATTGTCGTCATCGGATCGAACATGGCTGAATTCTCTTCTTCTTTACGGCATCGGTGTCTAATCTGTGGCTAACAAGGTACGCTCGAATCCGTGGTGTGCTTTACGATCGGTGATACGTGATTTCTTCCCGGGCTTGTCTTCCGCATTGATTTAGGGGTTCGGTTTAAATGTCGAATCCGTTTTCGGGGATCCGTCAATCCCAACATTGGTATCAAAGCCATAGTTCACGTTTTTCCCGACCTGTTTGATGTTTATGATTGATTTTTCGCAAAAGCATTTCGGCCGTACGGATCGGGGCGAGAAATCCCGACACCCGAGCGTTGTTCGCCATTTTTTCCGAGTTTTCGTAAGTCGAAATCGAAATCTGATAGCATAGGGAGGAAGGCGACGTCGAGACGAGTCCAGCGACATGTCGCACGCCGCCGGGGGACGCCGCACAAGCCCACACGCGCGGCCAGAAGACGCTGCGGGTGGGCGCGACGCGCCCAGACGCGCTGGTTCGTCCAGCGCGTGCGGCACACACGCCGGTTGGCGAACCGGCCTGTGCGCGCCACCGGCACGCGCCGGTCCACGGACCGACGCGTGCCGCGTCAAGCATGACGTCACCCAACGGTCGGTAACGCTGGGGTGACGTCATCGCTGACGTCAGCACCGACGTCAGTTGGCCGGGCGGTCACCGCCCGGCGACCCGACCCAACCCGCCTGGCACGCGCGCGGCACGTGCCGGCTGACGTCTGCGTGACGTCACCCCACGCACGTGCGCGGCACGTGCGGTCGGTCCGTCCGACCCGGGCGACCGGCCCGACCGGTCCGACGACCTGACCGTTGACCGTTGACTTCCGTTGACCGTTGACTTCCGTTGACCGTTGAACGACGACCGTTGACCGTTGACCCAAAAAGAAAAAAGAAAAAGGGAATGTGTTTCTTTTTCAATTATGTCTATGTGGATTATATGTAATCCATTTTTGTTCTGCATTTGTTGCGGGAACAATGCCTCCCGTAAGCCGCGCGCATACGTGCGCACAATGTCGATGAACAAAAGGAAAGGCTTTCAAGGTTGATAGCCGATTTGAATGGTTATCGATGGGAGGGTGACGACATAATTGATCATGTCATAGAGGTCAACAACAAAATTCAAGAGGTCATTTGGAACGGTTATCCCATGCCAGATATTCAGATGGTGCGATTCTTTATGAACACTCTTCCACCAGAATGGCAAGGAGTGTTGAATCGCCTATGGGAAGTCAAATGATTTACTAGATATAAGGAGCTAGTAATAGAATTTGTGGATGAATATCATCGGGTTGGAGCCACAAAGACTGCGACCCAAAGAATGACTTCGATTAGGCCATGAATGAATGTGCGTAGGAGAAATCCTAAGGGATATCCATCTGTTTTTCCGTGGCTGTCGAGAATGCCTGAAAATTTTACAGAGAAAAAGCAAAAGAAATTGAACCATGTAGCTGCTTTCTCTATTAGTTGTATGATGCCTTGTTTTTAGATGTTATGGCTGGTCTTTATTTAGTGTTCTTGGTGGACATCTTATGTAAAGTTAACTACCACGATTGTTGTTGTTGTAGCAACCTATATGTTAGCCATATTATGTGAAAGCATTATTATTATATTGTATGTCAATTATCGTTGCTTTTCGTGATTGCTTTGGTTCTTTGTGGATAGTTAGCTGTGGGTAGTTATAGAAGTTTTTGTAACTTCATAAAATTGATTTTGCATATGACAATCATATTAATGATAGTTTTTAAGTTAGAATTTTTGGAGGATGATTGGAAACATAGTGACCTTTTGATTCTGAAACCTTACTTAAAATTATTAATTAATACGATGGGTTTGTGCAAAATAGATGCATAAGTGATAGGCATTAATATTTCGTGCATATGTGTCTGATATGTTCAGATCGATGGATTCAGCAAATAAGAACATCATTGCTGATTTGAATAAAGAGGACAAATTGAACGGCAAGAATTGTGAAATATTGAATATGAGAATTCAATATGTGCTGGAAAAGCAAGAAGCACTAAAAGCTCTTGATCATGTTATGGAAGATCTAGAGGATCTTTGTGCGCCACCTTGAGCTAGCCGATCTATGCCTCAAGGCATTTGAGCGGGATACGAGATATTTGCTTTGTGTTACTTTAAGCTCGAAGGGGCTTCAAGCTCTAAGCGCAAGCGTATTGATTCGTTCAATATGTGGGAAAGCAAGGGATCAAGTCCTTCTTGCAAGAAACCAAGAATTAACCAACAAAAGAGAGGAAAACGTTCTCATGTGAAGAATATCTCAAGGGTGAAATGTTACAACCGTGACCAAAAGGGTCACAATGCCCGCGATTGTCGCGAGCCAAAGAAGGTACACACCCTTTGTACAATTGGGAACTTTGCATATGTGTCAAGTTCGTATTCTTGACTGAATCTAATCCTCTGTGGACTGTGGATTCGGGAGCGCAGACCATGTAGCGAAGGATAGAGGATCCTTCGTGGAATTCCGACGAGTACCAACCTGGATCTAAATGGATCTATGTGGGAAACAACTCCGAGCTGAAGTGAAAGGAATTGGCACATGCCAACTGAATATGCGTGGTGGACGCACTTTATTCCTACATGATGTGTTGTATGCTCCGGAGATTCGTCGTAATTTAGTGTCTGTTTTAGTGTTGGTTAAATTATGTTTTAATGTGAACTTCCATAATAAAGGTGTAGATTTGTATTTGGATATAAACTACTATGGTCGTGGTTATTTTCTGGATGGTTTCATTGTATTAGATATTGACTATGTTAATGCAAATGTTTGTTATTCCCTTCTCACATCTCCTAATTCATATGATAATGATGTGAATGTGTGGCATGCTAGACTTGGTCATATTGACTAACAGCGTATGAATAGACTAGTCAAAGAGGGCTTGTTGGGCAACATTGAAAAAGTTGATTTGCCCATCTGTAAGCATTGCCTAGAAGGGAAAACGACAAGGAAACCATTTGGAAAAGGTAAAAGAGCTGAATTTCCTCTGCATTTAATCCATTCGATGTCGTGGTCCAATGAATGTGAGAGGAAGGCATGGGGCTGTTTATTTCATCACTTTTATAGATGATTATACTCGATTCGGATATGTCTATTTGATTTCTCACAAATCTGAAGCAATAAGTTGTTTCAAAAGGTTTATGAACCTGGTAGAGAATCAATTAGACAAGAAAATAAAAGCATTGAGATCCGATCGAGGTCGAGAATATTTATTTGATGAGTTCAGAAAATTATGTGATGAAAAAGGAATAGAAAGACAATTGTCTATTCCATATACTCCTCAACAAAATGGTGTTGCGGAGAGAAGAAACATAACCCTACTGGAAATGGTTAGATCCATGATGGCGCATGCTAACTTTCCTATCACTTTTTGGAGTGATGCGTTGTTAACTGTTGCCTATATACTTAACCGAGTGCCTTCCAAATTAGTTACTTCCACTCCATATGAGTTATGGACAGGTAGAAAACCGGACTTAAGTTTTCTTAAGCCATGGGGTTGTGCTGCCTATACACATGAGTCCTCTTACAAGTTTGGGAAATTGGGTCCCAGAGGAAAGAATAGTATTTTCATAAGATACTCGGAACACTCAAAAGGGTATGTGTTCATAGGTGAGCAGGAAAGTGGGAGTATAACTGAATTTGAATCACGGGATGTCACATTCTTAGAGGATGAATTTCCTAAGAAGGGCGAAATATGGAAAGATAACTCCCTATTTGAAACCTTAGATCAAGATAATGATCTTGGTGGAGTTCCTCCAAGTGGGAGTAATATGAGAAGTGATGAATTGAATTCAACT
Source organism: Eucalyptus sp. ANBG9806169 (assembly GCA_014182395.1). Lineage (NCBI taxonomy): Eukaryota > Viridiplantae > Streptophyta > Magnoliopsida > Myrtales > Myrtaceae > Eucalyptus > Eucalyptus sp. ANBG9806169. The sequence goes on from CM024580.1 coordinate 41,356,701, forward strand.
CATTCTCAATTGCAACCACATAATGAGACGACATCATTATTATCTAATCCAAGTGGGAGCATAATGGGGAATGATGTACAAAGTGTACAATCTCCCATACGGCGAACAAGTCGCCAAAGTATTCCCCGTCGATGTTTTGACATTGAAGGGGAAACTTTTATGGTTGCTCCACAAGATGAGGATGAGCCAATAAATATTAATGAGGCTCGAATTGCCCTAGTAAGGAAAAATGGATTCATGCAATGGAAGAGGAAATTGAGTCAATGAAATCAAACCAAGTCTGGGAGCTGGTTGATCTTCCAAAAGGACGCGAGCTATTGGGAACAAGTGGGTTCTCAAAATAAAACGAAAGGCTGATGGCTCGATAGAAAGGCAAAAGGCTCGCCTTGTTGCGAAGGGGTATAATCAACAGGAAGGAATTGATTATGAAGATACGTTTTCTCCTGTAGTGAGATTTACCTCGATTCGCATTATTCTGGCAATAATAGCTAGTATGGATCTTGAGTTACATCATATGGATGTAAAGACTGCTTTCCTCAATGGAGAATTAGAGGAAGAAATATACATGGAACAACCTGCTGGTTTCATAGTGAAAGGCCAAGAAGAAAATGTATGTCGACTTTTGAGATCGATATACGGCCTTAAGTAGTCATCGAGACAATGGTATATACGTTTTCATAATGCCATAATGGCATATGATTTTACAATGATTGATGATGATCATTGCGTATATATCAAAAGATCCAATGATCAATTTGTGATCATATCATTATATGTTGATGATATGCGATTGCCGGAAGCAATATGGAGTTTGTTCATACTTGTCAAGAGTTGGTTGTCTTCCAACTTTGAGATGAAGGATATGGGTGATGCTGCATACATTCTTGGAGTTAAGATTTCAAGAGATCGTTCGAAGAGATCGTTGTCTCTTTCGCAAGAAACATATATAAATAAAGTTCTTGAACGATTTCGTATGCAAGATTGTAAACCCATAGACACTCCTATTGCAAAAGGTGAAGGATTGAGCCATAGGCGTGTCCGAGGACTCCACAAGAGAAGGAACAAATGAAACATGTTCCTTATGCTAGTGCGGTTGGGAGCTTGATGTACACTATGATGTGTACAAGACCCGACATATGTTTTGCAGTTGGAATGGTGAGTAGATACCAATCCAATGCGGGTCCAAAGACATTGGAAAGCCGTTAAGAGAATACCGAGGTATCTAAAGGGAAGCGCTGATTATACGATGAGTTATCAAGGAAAGGATCTGCGACTCGAAGGCTATTCTGAAACTGATTAGGGAGGAGGTTTAGACGAAAGGAAATCTACCTCTAGGTTTGTTTCCTTATTGAATAATGGCACCATATGTTGGAGCAGTAAGAAACAAACGTGTATAGCCTTGTCCACGATGGAAGCTAAGTTCGTGGCATTATCAGCAGTAATATAAGGAGGAGTTTGGCTTAAGAGATTTTTTGGATTATTTAGGTGTTATTGAGAAAGCTGCAAATCCATTATTAGTTAATTGTGATAGCTAAGCAGCTATAGCGTACACCAATGATCCAAAATATCATGGCAAGACCAAACATATAGATACCGAGTATAACTTTGTCAAAGATATGGTTGCACGAAAGGATGTGAACTTGCAGTACATAACTACGCATAGAATGGTAACAGATCCTATGACAAAGCCAATACCTAGAGATGTGTTTTGTGGTCATGTGAAATCTCTAGGATTGCGTAGAGTCGATGTGCGAATATTGTAATTTCCCTGAGTTGTTCACATTTAATGAATTTGTGTTTTTATCATTAATGCCTATGAATCTTTTGTTTGATCTTTATGCATCTTAATGCTTAGTGCATTATATTATGTTGAGAAAGTATGTCGGACAGATAAGAGATTAGCCCACTCACATGGGTAATCGCCTCTATTTACTATGTGATAAATAGAGATGAGACGGTTTTTAAGCTTATTATCTAGGTGATAATCGAGAGCTCAAGCTTAAAATACGTATGTCGCCTTAAGCGAGTGTTAAGATGAGGACATAGTACTTACGATGTCCGAAAGTAAAATAACCTACACATTTTACTTTATCTGTCTAAGATGCAGATGTGAGTTCGATGAATTTTGTGAATGAGTAAATACGTGAACTCAAGTTAGACATTGGGTATGTCCGAACTATCATCCGTACGGTATTGATGGTGTAGACATACGCTCCATGGGAAAGGAGTTAATACCGTAATACATATTTCATACTACGTATGCATGAGACGACCTAAAAGAGTGGCAAAAGTTTGATCTCAACTTTTATGACGTGTGAGACTCTTGAGGAATAGAGTTCCTCAATTTTAGTGCCCTCATGACTCTTACTTATTCTCAAGATTTCTATTTAGTGTTTGCTATCTTAGAATGTTACCAATGGTCATGAGTTGATTCAATCTAATGGGACATTTCTAGAAAAGCAAGTTGAACTGAAATTGAGAGTTTGAAGGAAAGAGGAAGATCGAATTTGGTGAATCACATTGTGGTTTTGTATTCACTGGTCGATCAATTATGACTGTGTTTGGGATAATCATAATTGTGAATACAATATATATATCATTGTTTAAATGAGATTAAGAGGGATATAAATGTGATCGATCGATCTAGGGTACTGCATACTAAATTTACTCGGAAAGTGATGCCCAATATGAGCTGCTATATATTCCTAACAGATGTATAGCAACGAGCTCTCAAAGTATCTTTGGTCACACGGATTATTCAGAGTATGAATGTTGAAAGAGGAAAAGAGGATTACATTCGGCCCACCATGCAAGTGGGAGTTGATGGATTTTCAATTGATGGGTCTAAGTTGGGCCTATCCGCCCATGTTGGTTTTTGGCCCACCATGTGCGAGTGAGAGATGATGGTTTTAATTATATGGGCTTAAGTTGGCCCGCCCACGATGGGCCTAAAAGCTCGGCCTACAGGAATAAGGCCCGTGGATGGAGGGACATATAAAAGGGATAAGAGAGAGAGAGAACACACCAGTTGGAATCATAAGTACGTGAATTCTCTCCCTCTCCTCTCAAGAAGAAGAACAAAAGGCAAAAGGCGACTTCTTCTTCCCTTCACGGCGAATTGTCGTCATTGGATCGAACATGGCTGAATTCTCTTCCTCTTTACGGCATCGGTGTCTAATCTGTGGCTAACAATGTACGCTCGAATCCGTGGTGTGCTTTACGATCGGTGATACGTGATTTCTTCCCGGGCTTGTCTTCCGCATTGATTTAGGGGTTCGGTTTAAATGTCGAATCCGTTTTCGGGGATCCGTCAATCCCAACACTATGATTCATAACGAGTCTTGGATCCTCTTCGTGAATTGGATCTGACTTCGGGACATGGCTTAATCTCAAAATTAAACCTCACGAACTTCTCGTCCTTTTCGTTAAACTGGAAGGCCTCGACAGTTTATTTCTGAAGTCAAAGTTGGCTGGCCTTGGTTCGCATTCAGATGCGATCTCCAAAAAGGCAAAATAAAAAAAATAAAAAAAGTCATTCCATAAACTTCTAATATATTTGTGTCTGGAAGTATAATATATATATAAAATATTTCAAGATATTTAATCTTTATTGTTATCTATTTTGTCGGCTGGATACATTTAAAAATAAGAGACTTTCTCTTCATCAATTCTCGAACTATTTAAATTTAATAAGTGATGAACGCTTGAGGATGACAAACCACCGAACTAATGCTAATTTAATGAACATGGCCATGTGGCATGATCATGCCAAATTGCTTACCGCGGGGCAATCGTATTTGCCATGCGGCGACTGCAGGACCGTAAACTTTCTTTGCCCTAACTAATTAATAGGGCGGTCCATTTATGTCCTTGCTGCGGGGCCAGAATGTCTTCTCCTCGTACCCAAGATAATGAGGATTGGCAATGAATGAACCCCGAATGCGGACGACGAACGTTGGAACTGGTCTTCAACGCTTGTGATGTTTCAGCTCTTCCTCCCAGCTACAAGTCATCGACACCGTGTCTGAAAGTCAAAGGAATGTTCTCGTTATGCACCTGTAAACCCGCTCTTCAATAGTTGGAGCTCCGAGTTCAGATTTTAACCTTTGGTCTCGTTATTAGTCTACGCAAGGTTGCCTGTTTGATATGGTTGTGTTCGTAGACGGAGCTCGGTCTATAGAGAATCAATGAATTTCAGCGAGAAACGGTACCAATAAAATCTTTAACTTATTATATATTTGTGCTAATTGAGTCTTAAACATTTCAATTATGTTAATTAATTTCTAAACCTTTTGATGATTTGTCAATATATTCCGTTTGATTAATTTTGGTTGGAAATCGCTAATATGAACACTAAGTATCCTATATGGCATGACCCCAGGCACCGTCCCAAGATGTCCCAAAGACTCAAGTGCCTCAAAGGATCCCACCGGATTGCTCCAAGACCACTATCATGTGCCTCATACGCACCTCCTCTGCATCTTGTAAAAAACAGAGCAACTTCAATAATCAGAGACCAATTGAAACAACAGCGGGACTTTAGTTTCAGGAAAATCCGGGACAGCTCATAAAAATCTGTTTCAGTCTCGTATTATTATTTTATGCTGAGAATGCATGTTACAGCAGAAGGCAGATCATCGAAGGTTTAAGATCCCGCTAGCAATAAATTTAATATATCCGAACTGTTCTGTTTTATAAGGAACTGATGATCCAAAACATCGATTTGCTTCATCGTGTGGGTCGCCAAAGCTGCTTCATGACTGCTTTCAACCACTTTAGAAATCAAAAGAACTTGCCCAAGAGCTGAAGCCTGACGCATGTAGGTGAAATGAGATAATCAGAGGGTGTCGTATTCCAACTTTTGGCTGAGAACTCTAACATTAGCCTATCTCTCTCTCAAACACGCGTGGGCAACAAATGTTACAGGTCAGAACCAACAGTCAAACCCTTCTCGGTGCAACAGCAAAAGTATCTCCTCTTCAAGAAAGAAAAGTACGTAAATATTGATGCACATTGTAAAAAATATTGAGGTAAGGGCGATATGCGAAAGAAGTTTGATGCGGTGTAAAGTGAAGTCATTAGTATATACTAGTTGGTTTATAACTCATTTGTGTAAGCTTTCTGAGTGAATATGAGTCAGATTAGATATATGGACTCCCCTTTGATGCTCTCGGAGTGAAGGTATTGGGTTTTTACCATGTCAACCGAACAAGTGTATTAGAGACGATGATTTGGATGGGTTAGGCCCAAGATATTGGATCAGGAATTTATGAGTATCTCAAGAAAAGGAATCTTGGATGTGACTCTCCATGACGTGGTAGATAGTGCAATCTTGCTAAGCTTGGCTGGACTAGGGTGATTGAGGAGGAGTCAAGGCAGTGTTGTGCTCTTGTGGATTGGCTAAGTTAAGGTAGAGATTTGAGATGAAATAATGTTGGTGCGGTACGATATCTCAATTAAGAGGAGTGGGACTAAACATTTGTTGTGAATTATAATTTCCAAAAGGGGGATGTGGTGTAAAGTGCAGCAATAGTATATTCTAATAAGTTCATAAATCTTCTGTTATGCTTTTGAATGAAGATGGGTCTAAGTAGCTCGGATTTAAAATTTCTTCAGATGATCTCCCTGGGCCAAGCTCTATTTTCCAGTTCAAATCAGTTGAAAGAGAGAGTTAAATATGGAGAATACATCAACCAATGATGTCATGTTGTCCCTGAATTTCACTGCTCATGCCTCATCGGCTAGTTCGGCTATTAGTGCCCATTTAAAAAGGGTTGACTTGAACGAAAAGGATGCTTCCTAGTTTTCTTCAGCTTTCCTCATATGAACTGTTGAGGTCTCGTTTGTCTGTCTCTCACTCTCTGCGTGCGTGAGTGGTGAGTTAACGAGTGAGCGAGCGTTTCAAGAGGAAGAATCAGAAAAGGAAGACATGGGGACACAAGGAGGAGAAATGGGGATCCCTCTTCTTGAAGAACAAGAAGAAGCGGCTCCTGACAGAATCACACACATGCTTGTTCTCAGTGCATTTTTCGCTGTCTGCGGCTCCTACATCTTTGGAAATGCTGTAAGAACTTTGCTTATCTTAAAGCTTGGCTACTAGCAGGAATTGTCTGTCCTTTTATGTGCTTTTTTTTCTTTTTTTCATCTCTTGTCACGCATGTTTCTTCGTTCTGTTACTGTCATCTGGAATAGCAAACTCTGATCTGGAAAAGAATATAACGCTGACCAACTAATTTTCTGGATGACTTATCAAACTTGCCTTTGCCTTCGATCAGTGTGCAACAGTTTCTAGTTATGCAATATTGCCTTGATTGGGTAGAACAAGACTTGGCATATCTCCTCGTGTTGATTCAAAATAAATATTTTGAAGACTGTGAGCAGAGTGTAGTTCTCGCTCCTAGTTACCGTCTAATTGGCTTAAAGATATGATTTTTTCAGGTGTCTTACTCATCTCCTGCTGAATCAGGCATTATGGATGAACTGAGCCTTTCTTTGGCAGAGGTCAGTGACCATCACTATTTGCTCTTTCATCGTTTTTAATGTTTTGTGTAATCCATCTAAAAGTATAAACTAAGTGAATGGAAGCATTGCTTAAATAGACTAAAACATTTTGCGGTGTGAGTGAGAACTCACTTGGTTCTTCTGATCATGGCTGTGGTGTTTACTTTGAATGTCTAATTTCTTACAAAGAAAGCTCTCCATATTCTGACAATTTCCTGTGACTGAAATCTAAAAGACGGGGGAAATTATTACCCAACTGGGTGTATATTTTTGCACCTATTGCTCTGTCCAGAAAAATTTTCTTTGGTCGACTGAACTGAAGTGCTGGTGAGATGCAGTATTCGGTTTTCAGTTCACTATTGACGGTTGGAGGACTTCTAGGTGCCCTATGCAGTGGTAAAGTAGCTGACCTAATCGGCCGGAGAGGGGTAAGTGTTCTGGCCAATACGTTTTAAATGTTGTTTCACCACTGCATTATCTCAAACTTGAGCATCACAAATTGTTTGAAACTTATAATTCAACTTTTGCTGATAATGTTGCACAGGCTATGTGGGTTACTGATGTATCGGGCATCATCGGATGGTGTGCAATATTTCTTTCAGAGGTACCATGTTTATGTGCCAATTGGTCCATTATTAGTTTTCATTAACCATTTTACCTTTCCCTTGGCTAGCTTACTTGCTCCGCTGGCAAAGTTCTTTAAAAGTTGATGTCTAGCCTCAAGTTTTACCGAGCAAATAGACATTAATGTCCAATGGAGAACCTGGTTCTTTTGTGGGCATAGTTTACTATCCACTCTACATAATACTAACGAACTTAAACTTCTTGAAGAGTGCTTGGTCTCTTGACCTTGGAAGATTATTACTGGGATTTGGAGTTGGTCTTGCCTCATACGTGGTAACAAATGCAGTTTCTTCAGATCATATAGCATTGTAAGTCCAACGATTCAATGTCGATTGATTATGCATTTAATCGTGCAGGTACCAGTGTATGTTGCAGAGGTAGCACCGAAGAATTTAAGGGGAGGATTTGTTTCGCTCTGTATGGTAATTAGAAGCCTCATAAATTGTTGCTTTGGCTTCAGTCTCTACCTGAAGTCAAATTACATTGATCCTCTGTATGATCCACAAGCTCAGGCCGCTTCTTTACAGCTTTTATCGATGTCATTTTAGGCATTCCACATATCTTTCCTGACTCATTCTTGCATCATACAAATCACATTATCTCACTGGAGGATCTTGTGGCCATCCTTTGTATCGAAAATAACTTCCCTTTTTTAACCTGGTGGATGATATACAGTTGGTGATAGCGGGTGGCATGTCAATGACGTACGTCATTGGTTCGCTGGTAAATTGGCGTCTCTCGGCTTGTTTAGGTACTCCCCAATGAACTATAAGTAATTATCTGTTCATATGCTGTGAATATGATTCTTACGCTTTCTCATGTAACAGATTTCAGGAATTATTCCATGTCTATTGCAGCTGGTGGGTCTTTTCCTTATTCCAGAATCTCCTAGATGGCTGGTGAGTTTCTTGAAGGGAAATTCAAGATGCTGCTGCTGGAAAGTAGATGACATGTTAAATAGAATCTAGAACCTTTCATGCAATTTTTGTCCCCGCCTTGTTGCTTGCATGAGTAAGACTGGCAGAAGCATCAGTCGGGACTGATATAGACAATGATGATTGCCGTGCACAGGCCAAGGTTGGTAGAGAAAATGACATGAAAGCTGCGTTGCAGCGTCTCAGGGGAAAGAACGCAGATGTCTCCAAAGAAACATCTGAAATCGAAGTATAAAATCTCACTGCAGCAGAATGTTTTCATTTTAAACTCATGGCTTAATTATGTCCAAATGGCTTTACTTTCGAGAACGGTAGTGTGGTTTAGCATGACGTAGCGCTTCGTTTTCTGCAGGGTTACATTGAAACTCTTCAACAAGTATCAGAACATGGGATATTCCACATATTTCAGCGAAAATATGCACGAGCACTAACTGTAAGCCCCATAGCTGAATTCTTACTATTTATCTCGATCTTTACCAATTTCATGTTATCGATGAAATCAAGCACGTGACTTCAATCTAGGTTGGACTTGGCCTAATGGTTTTTCAACAATTGGGAGGATTAAATGCATATGGATTTTATATGAGTTCAATTCTCGAAAGAGCCGGTAACTTTACCTATGCTGAATCATCATTCAATGAAAACTTTCCATCTCAAGATGAATAATTTCTGACAACAATTGGCTTCTGAGACAGGTGCCTCGAGTACCGCCGGGTCCATCACCACGGCCATTGTCCAGGTTTGTGTTCCTGTGTAAATAGTAAGCCTTTCCTCTCTTCTCCTCTCTTCGCCTGTGAATAATTCTTTCGTATCCATGACACGCAGTTGGCAGCAAATATTGTAGCCGTGTTCTTGATGGATAAATTCGGAAGACGACCGTTACTGCTGGTAGTTACTGACCCAAAGCATGGCGGATCATTCTTATGCTCATCATATTTACCCAAAACAAATATTGCTTCAAAATGGCTGATAGATAAAATGCTTCTAAATGTAGTTGAAACTTTGCTGTTCCTCAAACCAACTAGCTAATATGCAGGTTTCAGCATCCGGAGCTTGCTTGGCTGGCTTCCTTATTGGATTATCATTTCTCCTACAGGTTCCTTTCTACACATGCTTCCTGTTTATCCTCATATGAATTTAGTACGGTATGCTCTTGATGGAAAACTGTCTAAGATTCAACGTGCAGGACTATCATCAATCAACCGATGTTGTATCCACCTTGACCTTCGTGGGGATTGTGGTGATTTTTTTCCCCTTGACATGTTAAATGCTCTATTTGTTGCTTCAAAATGCAAAGAAAATGCAGCAGCAGCATTGTTATGAACTTTGCTCCTCTTAGATGGGTTAATGAGGTGCGCACTATACAACTTCAGGTTTTTAGCGGGTTTTTTTCGATTGGCTTAGGAGGGATACCGTGGATCATAATGGCTGAAGTCAGTGAGAAATCTGGTGCTCTAACTACTTTTCTCGAGTCCTGTATGCTCATTGAGTTCACAGGGCTTGACGTGATCACCAATCGTCTTGATGTCTCATCTTATTATGACGGTTTCTGCTGTGCCAGATTTTCCCAATGAACGTGAAGGGACCGGCAGGGAGCCTCGTGAATTTGGTCAGCTGGTTCGGTTCCTGGCTTGTGGCCTACACATTCAACTATTTCTTTGAATGGAGCTCAGCAGGTGAAGCTTCTTCACTTCTCATCCTCGCTGCTTTTTCTAGTGCCAAATTCAGGTACAAATTAATATATTTATCAGTCTGCGAATGTGCCAGGCGTGTTTTTTGCGTTCTCGGGCATCTGCTGTTCTGCAGTACTCTTCATAGCGAAGATGGTGCCGGAAACCAAGGGGCGCACACTTGAGGAAATAGAGGCATCGATGACCTCATAGGTCACCCTGGAAACAAGGTCCTCAACGAAGCATATTTTGTCTACGCGATCTCTATGATCACGAAAATGGTGTTAGCTTTGCTCTTATGCTGAGCCGAGTGTGGATCGAGTAGCGTAAAATGCTTAACTCTGGTGTAGGAATTGAATGCGAGCTGATGCCAATTCTTTGAATTGTTTGAATTTGAGATGGCCTGGAAAGAAGATAGAAAGCAGCTAATATGGGAAGCTTGTCATTCATATGTTCAATTAGAAATATTGGTAGAGATCTTGCGAGGGCTAAATAATGGATGAGTGTATGAGATTACTGGGTATTATTGAAAGCTAGTAAACACTGAAAGTGTTTGAATAACTCAAGTGTGGTTATATTTTCCGTCATATCGCTTATTCAATGCCGAAATCTTATGCTAGTCTCCCCATGGAGTAGGTCTTGCCACTTGAACTATGGAAATCCAGTGTTCGATTTATTTCCTCGTTGTATTTACTTAATAGATTGGTTATTTGTTTTTCACAACGTAATGGCAGAAAAGAGTCATTGTCCACATGCGAGTCCTATAGGTTTACGGTCACGCGATATATATATGGGTATGGTGCATACCTATAAATATCCATGTAGAGTTGGGCTTTTATGAATTTAAAATTAATTTTATCGGTTGAAAAAGCGCAAACTCTATATACTTCTGTTTTTAATATCCCAAGAGCCTTTACTTTTCTATTTTACTGAAGGTACAAATATTAGGACTAAAAGCTTCTTTCAAGGAAGAAAAAACAAAAGAGTTTCTCGAGTATGACTATTCAAAAAGATGTCTTTACTAGCACCAATAGATACCAGATGAGTTATAGTTGTCAATGTGAGATGTTGCTAGTATCTGTGGTCAACGATTTGGCAGAAAGTATAAAAAAAGGTCTTAATCCTTTTGTATCGATGCCAATTTAGCCTTAATTTTCTAGTCTCATTAAAAGATTACATAAAGATAGATTGCTTTCCCAATCCCAAACCAAATATCCCTGCTATGATGCTATTTTGTCCACTCTCATCCCATGCCATGTTGTAATTGTTTAGGCCACAACCAAGCACGGTATTAGGAAATCTTTTGGAATATCCCTTGTTATGAAATGTGAAGATGTCAGATCCAAGCTGACCTCTGCTATAGGTCTCACCACTTCCATATCTAAGGTAGATGTGGTCATACATACAAATGTCGTTTTTACATAGATGGGGAACACGGGGCAAGATCACAAGGCAAACATCGATATGATGATGATTGGCTTTTATTGAATTTACCTTACCTTACGAAGAAGCAATGGCTATAGCCTTTACATTGCATCCATGTATCCACACTACTTGTACCACCACCAAGTTTGGAGCATATTGACCAGTGCCAATTGGGAGGGTGGTTAAATAATAATTGAGATGAGCCCCTAGCAACCGGAGGTTGTAGTGCACTAGGGCTCCATTTATTGACTCCTTCCGGAGCATTGAACTCGGATGAAACCATGGATTTGAGTTGGCATACATGAGCTTTATTATCTTAAAGATTTTTCGATATTTTTCTTCTAGGATGAGATTTGTAGGATTGAGCGATCTGGCAAATCGGTCTATAGGGATAAGTTTAATACTAAAATTATAGATTTCAAAAGACGTGACATTGTCCTAATTTTTGCCAATTTTCTGGTTGTGTTCTCGAGTGCTAAATCCTCGTATAGTGCTATTATTCTTCTTTTTCTCACTGTTAATAAATTGTGTTTCGAATAATTTTTTTTTTTGGTTTGGTCTGGTAAAAAAATCGGATTTCCGCTAATTAATATACTCCCAAAAGTAGAGACAATTAATATAATGATCCGCATTTATTGTAAAAATTTCATTTTTCAAAGTCAACTAATCTTCCACCTAAGGTATACGAGTTCCAACATTGCGAAGAAGTTAAAGGAAACGGCTCATGCACAAATGGTAGAGATAAATCGGATTTCTCTAATTAGTATGCTTCAAAAAGTAGAGACTATTAATATAATGATCCAAATTTATTGTGGAAATTTTATTTTTCAAAGTGAACTCATCTTGGACCAAAGATATATAAGTTCCTAAAAAGGCACCCATTCTTTATTTAACCTAAAACCTACTCCTGACCCATAGGCTCTTGCAACCTATCCTACATGATTGAGGAAAAAAAACACAAGTACAATTTACACTGAGTACATGTTGTCAACAACTTCTTAGATAAGACATAATAACATTGCATAGCGAAAATGCAAAACTATATCCATTTTTTCTTCTCATAAAAATATAACTCAGCAACTTGTACCAAAGCATATCCTTCACACCCTTCCCCTCATTCTCAACATATCTCTCAATCTCTTCCTTTTCAAAGGCCTCTCACGATTAAAGAAAATTAACTCCCAGGATTGAAACAATTGATTGTGGCTTTGGGGTTTTCTAGCTCACAAACGAGTTCATCAGTTCATATTTACCATTTATGTGTGAATTGCTTTAAGTCGAGATTACTTGTAAGAGTAAACATCTGGACTCAACTGATTCACAAGACTTACAAGATGTTTATGGGCCTTTAGGGACCCAGGTCTTTATGCTCATGCCCCTAAATTATCTATAAAAAATTATATGCATTTAAAGGTGATATGACTTGGATAAAATTGAATCCAATAGTGCATGTGTATGTCCCATATTAAAATCGATTCTTGCCTAGTTTGTCGGGTCTAGCCTTAATCACAAGAAGTTGTTTATTCATGCAAATTTCTCTAATTATATTGGGTCGCTTCATGGGAGATGAATCTCATAATTGGAGGAACTGTAGAAGAGTATCCTCATAAATATCATTTTTAAATTGCCTTATTGAATGAGAAACATAAACATGAAATATGCATTATCTACTTTAAAAGTTAGAGCCATACTCGTCTTATTCTTTTCCTATAGTTCTCCATGTCGCACTCACATAATAATTGGTTGAGAATAGACGAGAGTAGACTACCAAAAAAAAAGTACATGATGCAAGATAATAACAATTTTTCCTTTATTAAGGAAAGATATGGACATTTTGCGAATGTTGCCTTCATCACGGGATGAACGGAAAGAGATTGGGAAGGCCGGTAGGTCCAAGAAGAGTTTCAACGATGTTTAACCAAATTTGCCTAGTACTTGAAAGGGAAAGTTCCCTAACCAAGGAGAAAAGAAGGTTCATGCAGTCCTCGGAACCTGCAAAAACATTGCCCTCCTGGAAGCCAGCGCACAAGTGGAACCACACCTTTTAATGATTGATCAGAGACACACCTGCATGACAGTACATGCTACTTATGTCCAGAAAAAAATTGTGCCCCACATTTCGGTTAGCAGTCCACCTCCATTGCACATGCCTAATAAAAGTTACTGTAGAAGTACCATCACTTTTAATTATAGGGCGTGGCACATCAAGAAAATGTAGAAAACAGGATAAGCAACACTTCCAATTAATGGAAATGATTTCACGAGAGAAAAGCATCAGATGGAGATCCAGGAGATTAATTACTTACCCAACGTCCTCATATATATAGCAACATAAAGTTGCCCGGGCTTCAAATTCTCGGCACATGGACATTTGTGTAGCTGACTACTTCACCGTTGTGATGATCTTATAACGCAGTTCTTCCAACGTTACATTTTGTAGTCAACATTATAAGAACTTTTTCTATCAAATGTATCATGTCTAGGATGGTATCAAAGATCTCATGGAAAACAACGGTTAAGAGAAAAAAAGAGAAGATATATCACTATCATAAAATCTATAATTAACTTCAAAAAAGCATAGGCCTCAGGTAATTTGGTGGCTCAATATGGGTCTCATGAAAATCTTATATTCCTTGAGGTGGTTCTGTCTAGTGGATAGTGGTTTGTAATGGAACTTTAACTTCAGCTAGTTGTGATCATTAAAATCATCGGTTTCGCTTCAGGGATCGGGAATGCATCACTTATCAATTTATCAAGTAAACTATTGGGGGCCCAAATAGACCATACAGATTAATTGTACTTCTTGCCTGAGTAATCAACCTATTGTTTTTTTTGTTTTTGTCAAAAGAGTAATCAACTTATTTGAAGTGGCTCACTTTGTACTTGAATAGCTCATCTATGAACAATGATTAGTTTTATTCCAAAATTTTGGAATTATTTGGCTCATTGTCATTCTCCTCTGCCAGGAAAAAACTCCCCTCGGAGGAGCTGTATGATCTCTATCTGGTAAAAGTTTAACCTCTAATTTCTAAAACTCTGGTTTATAAATCCAACTCGTCCTTGCCGCGATCGATCTTTCGAATGACCCTTCATGACGATTCACCATTTTCTTCAATGAACCAATCCAGATCAAACATCTTCAATGCTTCTTCAAAACTCAGTGGGATGACAAAATGGGCTTCTGGCAACATGATTTGCGTAGCTCTCAGTCTCTCCCGACATTTAATATCAGAACACGTTCTGTTCTCTTTAAATCTCTCAATATTTAAGTTGCTACTCAACTTCAACAACATTCTCTACGATGGGTATGAAATCTAGATCAATTTGATATGAATGATTTTCGAAAAGCATTTCTATTTTAGGTGGAAAAAAGAACGAAATCCTTAAGTGAAAACACATCTTCAAGTTGAAAATTCTCCAGCTTCTTAAAAGGAAATTCGGATACTTCAATTTGAATGCCTACTTCATCGTTTGTTGACTAACCTTGTCCTGAGAATCTAGGGCGTGTTTGGTGCCCACCGTGTGGCATTGGCAGCACCATAATGGCGTCTTTGGGAAAAAAATTATTGCTCCTTTCTCGGGAGGGAAATTCACTTTCCAAAGTTCTATAATGCCAGTTTTGATCAATAGAAAACATTTTTTGCCGACCGATTCATTTTCCTAGTGTCTAAACAGATGAGAAATATGAAAACATTTTCCAAAAATTGGTTTAACACCGACTTCGTGAGTGCGTAGTGTTTTGTCTTGAAGGAGGGCTCGTCCGTGAGTCAAGTGTTCGATGGGAGCGATACAGAGGTGACGGGAAGATGCTGAGGCATAGTGGTGGGAGCGGCGGCGCCATTGATGGGAATGGGAAGGACTTTCGACGATCCATATCAGATACTAAAGAGCTGTTACAATGCAGATAGTTCAACAGAGTACCCTACTCTATATAGGCAAAGAATCTGAACAATAGTGATAATGGATGATTGGAGCAAGACGATCACAGAGAACAAGCTCTTTTTGTCCTAGCTATGAAAAATCATCTCTTTAAAGTGGTCAGAGATAAGGTGATCACCATTAGGAATATTGAAGAGAACATTAGGAATAGAAGGTTGCAGCGGAGCTGAGGCATTGACCCGGTTATTTTTTCTGGGGAGCGTTAATTCCCTCCCTTTCAGCTGGTACGTCTTGATTAAGGCAGTTAATGCAGCGATTATTATTGAATCCTGAGGATGGTTCATTCCCTACTTGAGGGCGTTCTGTATCTATTTGTCGGTTGTTCATGCGTGCTTTTCCTTTCTAATTGTTAGTGGGTTGCCACAGTTGTGGCTTTTTTCCGGCATCCCTCAAATCATTATGATCCGTTGTTTTGAGTATGGGGTTTGATGCCATGTTCTTTTTGTTCACTCGATCTTTTTCAATATATTAATTACCTTTCACCAAAAAAAAAAAAAAAAAGGAGGATTGGAGTAAGACATGATAAAGTAAGGGAAAAAATTTTCAAATAGTAAATGTGGACATATCCACATTTATCAAGTGTTTAGCATAGATAATTTTTTCATTGCCATTGTCGCGAAGGTCTAGTGCAATGAAATTCAAGTGATCGACCGTGATGGAAAACAAAGAAAAGAGGTTGAGCAATCCCTATGCTGGTAGCAAACTAGGAGATTAAGGTGGTGTCAATTTGGGAGTAACACTCAGATTTAGAGAAGGGGCAAGGAATCTCAAGTGACTGCCTGCACAAAGAAATCATAGTAATTGTTAATCTGCAACGATATTGATCCCGTCAACACATTCAGACTTAAGTTCCTATGATGAAAATTAGTGAAAAGTCATATCATTTCGAACATCTATTCATATGATAAAATGAGAAAAAAGAAATTCCTTTGAAACAAATCATATTAATAAGAATTGTCTCATAAAATGGTGCAGCTAACATGTCTACGGCTCAAGAAAATGTTGGCTCATTGAATGATGCAACTAACACTTCTACGTCTCAAGAAACATTTTCTCAAGTCATAGATATGTTAGCTAAACCATTTTATAGTCAATTCTTTTTACATTTTCTCAAATGTTGAGATTATTGTTTGATCATACCTAATTAAGTTATCGCCATATATGAAGAAGCTATCGCGATCCATTAACTGTAATCACATCTAGAGTGCCCTCCACACAAAAATAAGTTCGAGCAAATTATGCTTATGGTCTAGAGAGTGCTCCATATATCTATATATAATAAAAAGACTGAATATGAGCTTTCTCCGATTGTTTCATATGTCAAAATCTTATGAATCCCCAAGTTCACATAAACGAACGTGATTGATTCATATGATATTTGTGACAATTGCTCCTATTCCGAGCATCTTCCCTTCTAGCCACGTGGCTCTTCGGTGTTATGGAAGGGAATGACAAGACAAATCATGTGTCTTTTCGACTCTTTTGTACCTATGCTAAAGACCAGACAATTTGAAATTTAGTTTCAAGCAATTGCAATAATTGTTACAAGCTGAGGGTCACAATCCGCAAAAAGTTATTGACGCTCGAAGTTTATCTTGAATTATAAAAGAAGAAGAAAAGACACGCTTCACATATTTATTCCCCATCAGGAATAATCCCAATAGTCTTTGCCCATCCAGGCACGTGTTATTCCATCGATTAGCATTAATTTAAATTCGAAAAATTCAAGTTTTTATTCTTGATACAATTTATAATAGCATTTCGACGTAACATAACAACTTGTCGTACATCGATCGAGATATCTACCGAACACTAATTAGTTATTTTTCTTGTCTACGTCAAATTCTCTTGTGCTCTAATGATGCATGAAGAAAAGTCAAAATATCAACACTCCCTCTATGCATTGGCCGACTGCCAATACATGCGTATGGGTCTTCAGCTGAAAGTTGCCTTTTTTCGCAACATGCAATACATGAGAATTGACCGCTTTTGTCGCTCAATTTCACGGATGAATACGACACCGTATTTTCTTTTCTTAAAAGAAAAAAAATCATCACATTTTGATGTTAAGGTGATACGTATCATGAATAATGATGATGAACCCAAAAAAGAAAAAGAAAAAAACGATTAGCGCGGTGATCGCCAATAGTAGATGGGATGAGGTTGGGCCAATAGATTAAAAAGAAGTGCGGCTTGACTCATTCCAGAGACCCAAAAAAATGAAAAGAAAGAAAGACTTATAGATCATTTAAATCCGAACCAAACTTGAATATGTATACATGACACATACAACATATTTGAAAATTATTTCGCCAAAATTATCAAAAAAAATTGCAGTTTTTTGTATGCACAAAACGTGAAAGCCGCAATTATTAGAGTTGAATGAGGGTCGGCCAGCCAGCGACTCTTGCAAGACTTGAAAAATAAAAAGGAAAAGAAAGAAATAAAAAAATTCAAAAATTTAATTTTTAAAAAAATATAAAATTTGTTTAGTCATTTATGCCACGTAAGACGGTCAGCGTTCACATTAGCAATTTTTGGTTAAAATTGGTAGGATGGTATAAATTGACAAAATATGCAAATATTTAAGATTCAATTAAGTAAAATATAAGAGAGGCATTATAAGGGGACTGAATTGACAAAAATACAATATTTTTAAAACTTTTTGGACAATATTCCTTCTCTAGAACATGTCCAAAAGAGTTGCAAACACACACATCTATCTTATAATTTCCTTCCATAACTTGAAAAGGGCACATCTAATACTAATAGTACAAGTGGAGCCACATGGCTGAAAGGAAGACACTTGAAAACGGAAGTTTGCTCCTCTCCTTGTAAAATGTCCCAAGACCAACAAGTTGTTGACTTATACGCCAAAAATTTGCTCCTTTACCATGGCCCTCACATGTCACATCGATCAATGATGTCCGTTTATGGTAAAAAGTTGAGAATGATAAGATTTTCACATTTGATACAATCAGAGAAAGCTATTATATCCAGTCTTCTTATTACATAGAGATATATGCATAGTTTTCATAGGGGCAAAAGTTTGAATTTAATAGTGCATTTGAGTCTATTTTATTATATACAGAGATATATCATAGTAGATGTCACAAGTTCGAGTCTTATAATACATTTCGTTTGATGGGTCAATAAGAAGCTGGACCAAGTCACATTAATACACACTAGAATCCAGCCAAAGCAGAAGGGAGATATTTGGTGTTTTTGTAAAACGAGTCTCGATTGGGCAGGAGGAGACTGGTCTATGACGGCAGCCTCAACATAGCATGACCTCTCCACTCAATGTGAAAAGGTTTGGAACTAAATTGGTCAAATTGAAAAGTTTATAACTAAATTGATACCAATACAAAATGTTTATGACTATTTTGATACTTTTCCCATTTTTGAAGGGGAGAGGCATCGCTGTGTAGAGATTCTTTTTACTATCATAGACCGGTCTCCTTCTGCCCAAGTGAGATTGCCAATAGTGTTTGACATGAACACGATCTCCCCCTTGCGTTGGCTGGACTATAGTTTGTATGAGTGTGACTTGATTGGTTCAAGCCATGTCTCACCGACCCTTAGAAGTATATACGAAAATATTGCAACTTATGAGATTTTACGTTCCATTTATTATTTGTAAACTATTTTTCTTATTTTTTGGTATTTGATTTATTTAACAAAATGAGTCAATGGAAAATCTATGCTTGGGAAAATAATTCCCTCTTTAAAAAACGAAAATCATTCTCTAAAATATGACTAGATATTAACGTTTGACCTAAAACTCTACACTTGGGCATATAAACCCTAATACTATTTCTTTGGTCCTTAGCGTAGGACCAAATCTCCGGTGGCCATGTCCAAATCCCTTGTGCCCTCGGTCAAGTCCATCAAGGTAGAGCCCACGATCTTGTTGCCCGTGCTTAGGCCCCCAATGCTGATGCCCACACCTGGGTCCATTAAGGCCGAGCCCGAAGCCCCGGTGCAAATCAACTTAACCAGAATTCGCTGGAATCATGCATGCTAAATCGATTAGCAGACCACATAACATGAATGGGCAGTAAATCCTTAAATTATTGGGCAGATGCATGGCAAGTTCACAACGGTTCGATCACACTATCAAACGCTCTCAGATTAGGCAACACCACGCGCCGATAATGTAACGTACCAAATAACGAGAAGACAACAAAGCATATGCAAAACAAGATTACAAGCAACAATCCTAAGACAAACTAGATACTTTACATTCTGACGAAGCTGCATGAATGTTCACCCCAATTTTCATACGGTCGCAAAGCCTCAAGAAGAAAACAATTGATAATACCAGCAGAAAAATCATTTAAATAACTCAAACCACTCTGATCAAATCAAAAACTCGAACATGCCTATTTCTGTTTTGCTGACATGGTCCGTCCATAAGACTCTATGATTAAGTTTGCCTTCATCTACTGCGAGTCCAGCTGCTTCAATAAAAAACAACGCCATTCCTGTTTCAAATTCTCAAGGTTCCTGGGGTCCATCGACCATGTTCCCACTTTTACGACCTCTTCAGCTAGGCCTAATTTATCGAGCTTCAATAAACAATTTTTTTTCTCTTCCTCCTCATCCACTATCACTCCTGCCCCAGAGCTTCGGGAAATTAGAGACCCTTCACATCAAAGACTCTTTCTCGAACTTGTGCCTCATTTTCATCGTCTTCTTTTGCAGTGCCTCATTTTCATCATCTTCTTTTGCAGCCTGTTGCAAATCGATCATCTGTTTTGGATCAGATTCAGGCAAATTATTCCTAAAGAAAGAATAGAAGGGTCTCAAGTTGAGCATTGGTTTGGGGCTTTTCTCATTATTGAATTTGAGCATTTATTTTGTTAGGTAGAATCAAATCAGATTTTCAATGGAAAATATTTTCAATTTCATTTTCAACTTTCAGCCAAATACTTTCTTAATTGTCTCAAATGTCTAAATCTGATCAATTCCCATGTTTACATAAACGGACATGATCGATCCATATGACATGTGAGGACCAAGAGAAGGAGCAAACCTCAGGAATCAAGCGTCTTTCCTTTAGCCATGTGGCTCCACCCACGCTATAGCACGTGGCCTATTCAAGTAATGGAAGCGAATGATAAGGTAGATGTGGTGTGCTTTTAGGTCCAAAACTTTTAGCTCTTTTGGACCGATCCTAAAAGACTATGGTCAATTTGGAGTATAGTATGGAATTGCAATAATTGTTCCAACTTAGGGTCGCTATCTGGAAAAAGTTGTCGATGCTTGAAATTTATCTCGAATCCCAATGGACTAAGACAAAACACACTCCACATTTTTGCTCCCCGTGAGGGAATATCCCAAGGTCTTTGCCCATCTAGGCACGTAACCATTCCATTAATTACCATCAATTTAAATTCGAAAAGCCAAAATTTTCATTCTTGAATGCCATTTCATAAAACTATTCCAATAAAATTTGAAAAAATAGAACAACACATTGTGTATCCATCGAGATATCTACTAAATACTAGTTGATTCTTTGTCTTGTCCATGTCAAATTCTCTTGTGCTTCAATGATGCATGAAGAAAAGTCCAAATGGCTCCACTCCCTCCATGGATTGGCCGGCTGTAGTGCGTGCTGTATGGGTCGTCAACTGAAACTCTTGCCTTTTTTCGCAACTTGCAATACATGACAATCGGCCGCCTTTGTCGCTTAATTCCTCCGACGAAGACGACTCGATATCTCCTTTTCTTCACAAAACCCATCGCATTTCGATAGCAATGTGATATCTATCATGAACACGCTAAATAGATATGACGAGCCAAGTTCACAGTATTTTAGATCATTAATTTGGCCCAACAATCATTGGTCGTGGATGGAATGAGGTTGGGTTGTTAGTAGACCTGTCAAATGGATGGAATTGGATTGGGTCGGATTGAAAATGATTCGACTTATATTGACTCATTTAACTCATTTTGAGCTATTTATATACGATACAATTTTAGCGATTCATACCCGACCCAATCCATTTGCACTATCCAACACTTCGTGCTAACAATTTTTTGACACAGCCCATTTGCATGATCTGACATGACCCAACTAAATAGGTCTGTATTTAGTAGGGGTGAGCATGGTTCTAGGGCAGAACCTGGAACCTGAGAATCGGACCAGTAGGAACCTGTAGGTTTTAGGTTCCAAGGTATGCAGGGTAGGTTCCAGGCCAAAAAATGAGGAACCTATTCCAACGAGTAAGTTCTAGATTCTTAGTTGGAGAAACCTGGAACTTGGAATCTAGAACCTGGAACAAGTTTTAATATTTTTCTTGATCCATGTTTTTGTGCGATCTTCCGATATTCCATAATGTTCGATAATGGGTGTATAATTTGGAAGCACTAGTTCGATTTTCCATTTTATGGCTAAGATTTTTTTTTTATTAATGTTCATATTTTTCGTGTATTTAAATATAAGTTATGATTAGTGAATTGTAACCGTTCAAATAATAATATAAGTGGGACTTGGGTAGACCTTGGAACCCATGACATGATAAGTTCCAAGTTTTAGGGTATGCAAGATAGGTTTCAGGTTCCAAAAAAATGATGAACTTGTTCCAACGAGTAGGTTCCAATTTTCAGGTGGAATCTGTACGGAACTTGGCATCGTTCATCCCTATTTTTATTTAGTTGAATTCCTTGCCAACAATTCCTTTTCTTTTTTGTTGATAGTTTTGTTCATTTTGTATTCTCTTTGATGAATGACAAGCTTATTTATTATTATTGCGTTCATTTTTGTTTTGTTTGACTAAAAATGAAAAAAAAAAAAAGAAAAAAAAAAGAACACGTTGGACCCTATAACTTGTGATAGGGTAGGTTCTAGGTTCAATATTTTGACGGATAGATTCCAATTTCAAAAAATGAGGAATTTGTACCTGAGGGTAGGTTTCAAATTCTAGGCAGAACTTGTAAGAAACTTGGAATCGCTCACTCCTAATATTTAGCATGCATGAGTTCATGTGTCATAAGTGAGTTGACCTAGTTATGACACAATAAAAATTGTATGTTACATGAGTTATTATGCTTAACCAAATTAGACACGAATGGGCACGTTTAAGTTAATGTATGAACGTGTCATATGTTTAGCATGACATGATTAAACAGGTTTTAGCACATTTAATATTCGCATCTAAAGAGTTTTTTTTTTTTTTTCTAATCCTAAATAGTTTATACAAATAAACCCATGTTAAAATGAGTGAAAGGTCAAACAAAAACAGTAATAGGGATGCAGAAGACAGAATGTCAAAAGAAAAGGCTAATATTTTACGTTTTATATGAAGCAAAATTATTCATTATATTTAGAAATATGTTGAAACTCATTACAGAAGTTATCATGTATTAATGTGTATTTTTATCGTGTATACAATTACATGTTAAAATTAATTTGTAAGCAAGTTAACATATCATGTTGTGTGACCTGCTTTATTAGGTGCGTTGAAGCAGTTTTGTCATCTTCAAGTCAGCAAAATGCTAATTATACTTCTGTCTCTACACGATACAATTAACACGAAATAACACCAATTGTTAGTCCCAATGAGGATGAGTTTAAAATAGGAAAAAGAAAGAGGAAGAAATTACAAATCACCTACACAAAAAATAACCCAGCTTCATGTTGTCTTCGACTTTTAAGACTGGACACTAGCAAGCAAACTACCTAAAAGTTTGAAAATTATCAAATTCTTTGTTGCAAATTCGATGGATATGTTTTGGGAATACCCACAAAATCATGCTTAGGATGCATTTCTTTCGTAGCAAATGGGTGATTTGGAAATTGTTTTCTTACAAGTAATTGCTTATATGGCCTACAAAAATGAATCGATGAAAAATATTTTTATTGTACATGAAAATCTCAGTCACTCCAAACGCGAATAATAACCATTATATTTCTCTGTTTTTCTAATTTTCTGTTCTCGGGAACAAGTTTAAAGTAGAAATCCATTTAGTAATGTAATTTCAATTTTCTATTTTTGGGATAAAGTTTTAGCCCAAAAATAGGTTTATAATAGAACTAAAAAGTAGAAAATTTCTATTTTTCTATTTCTAAGACAAAAATAGAAATAAAAATTCTTTTCATCGTTCACCCTCTCACCCTCTCCGCCGCCATAGAAAGGAGATATTTAAAAAAGCCTATCAAATGAAATTTCTGTCTTAGGAATAAAAATTTTGTGTCGTTATCGAACGTGTATATTTTCTTCGAAACTTATTTAAGAAATAGAAACATAAATATCTATTCAATGTTACAGATCTTTTAGAAAATAGAATGATTACTATTCGAACCCTCGACTGCTCGCTCTTGATTTTGCTCGACTCAAGCCTCAATCGCTAGACTCTCTCGCTCGACCCGATAGCCTTGTCTTAAGAATCGAGAAACTTTTTGTGATTGTCCTAGCGAGGGGATAGATCATGTTGCCTTTCTCCTGCCAAGTATCTTCCGTCGCTGAATCTGGAGACAGGCCTTTGTAAAGTAGGAAATGCTTCCTGTCGGGTGGAGATCTTCGTATCAGCAGAACCGGGAATGACCAGTAACTTCGACCAGAACCACCAGTTCTATTCACCCACTCGGTTCCACGGAACCGGAAATCGATCCCCCGGGTACGGAGCCGCCGGAGAACCGATCACCCTCACAGAAAAAGAGTACTTTTCATGGGAAAATGAAAGGAAGCTATTAAAAGAAGGAAGGAAAAAGGAGTGGAAGGCGAGGGCGGATCTGGCGAGGGCCAAGGCGCGATCTGACGTGGGACCCGGGCACCGTTTTGCTCTATCGGTACAGCTAATCCTTTTTAACACCTTTCGTCTCCGTGGCGCTCTCCTAACCATTCCACACCAGCACTCTCTCTCTCTCTCTCTTCCCCTATCTTTGGCATGCGGATATTATTAACGCCCCCATCCCTCTTTTTCTTGAATTTTTCGTGTATTATTTGATATTTCAATTTATCTGTTTGATTATCGTCTTTAATTTTTAGTCTTTGCCTTCTGTTTCTCCCCCTATATAAGCCATTCCCTACCTCAAATCTTCCACTCCAGGAAAAAAAAGTGTGTGTTGATGCTCGCTCCCTTTTTGTCCCCGCCTTTCTCCAAATTATGATCATGAGCTTTTGCAAAAAGGGTGTCCACTCTTTTCTGGGCCTCACTTACTTCATTGATAGCAATACCGCCGCCATCGCGGTCGCCTGCCCCGCCACTAAAACGTCCCCTCCTGCTGCCGCCGACGCCAACTTGGCTGGAGGAGTGGGTCTCATGACGGCCACGGGGGAAATGTGCCGCCAGCCGAACGTGTTGGAATCTTCCGCCATCAAATCACTGCCGGCTGCCGCGGCAAAGAAGGACCCGGATGGGAATAGTAACGTGGGAATGTTCTTGGATGACGTAGGGGAGGTGGTCGACGGGTTGATGTCGTGCACCGAGAGCCTAGGGTTCGAGAGCTCCGATGAACGGAGGGTCGACGACCACATGATGATGGAGGACATAGGGAGCATGAGCAACAAGAACGGCGACGATGAGTGGCATCACGTGGGGAGGACAAAGTGGAGGGAAGAGAGCGAGAGGAGGAGAGAGAAGAAGTTCCCACCTCCATTGTCCTCCTTGAACCACAAGGGCCAACCTAGCTTCTTCCTCAGGCCTGTCAGGAGGGATGGGAGGTTGGAGCTGACCGAGGTGAGGATCGATCGGCCCGAGATCCTCCGCTCCTCACGGCAGGATGGGCGGCTGCGGTTGGAGTTCATTGTAGACGAGGAGGATGATGAAGAAGAACAAGAACAAGAACAAGAAGAGCTAGAAGAACTAGAAGATGAGGAGGAGCAAATAATAGAAGAAGAGGAGGAGGAGGATGACAACGGCAACCACCGCGAGGTGCAGGATCCTGGCGATTCAACGGAGTCCTGGATAAGCGAAGAGGACGGTTATCACGACGGGGAGACATTTGAGTTTGAAGAAGAGGAAAGGATGGGCGAGTGGAGGTTTCACCATCATCATCATCATCAAGTGAGTAATGAAGGGTTTGGGAGATGCCACGAATTGGTGAACCACCGCGACCACCACCCCCACCACCACCACCACCACCATCACCTCCATCACCACAATGACTTACATGTGTGGAGGCAGCCTTTTGTGACCACAAGGTGAAGTTAGCAAATGTTCCCCACGCGGTTGTGCGAAAAGGACTTGGGATGGGAAAGGAGGTGACCATATATTTTGTGTCGAGGATTAATGTGTTTTCCTTTTTTGTTGTCATTGGGTTGTGCATAATATCTGCTGAATTTTGAGAGAGAGAAAAAGGGTGATGATGTGTCTCAAAATCAACCAAAGTTTTCGGGCACCAGCGGTTGATGTGGATAAAGGTGGAATCTTTGGAAATGGGAGATGTCAGCAGGGCGGTCTGCATCTGGAGGTTGGAGAGAGATGTGAAAATATTAGTTATGTTTTTACCAAATTTAGTTGTTCTTTAGTTACAAGAACTTGGCAACACGCGCCATCATCTTGTGAAATATAAATGGCATCGTGTATTTAAACAAAGAAAGGAAATTATGAAATCCCAAAAGTATCCAGCCTCCAGACTCTGCCTGCAACACACACACCCTCAAGTTCTTGTCATATCATAACTTCATCTATCTTTTCCTTTCTTGAGGTTTTGAAGGAAACAACGTGTTAAGATTGTGAGCTGGTGCTACATGGTATATTTGGTCTTGCAGGGAACTGCCCCTTTCTTCCCCACAAATGGTCCTATCTTTGTCTCCATATCAGCAGAAATCTTGGGGAGTACATCTTCATGATCTCTGGACAGATGAAGAAAATGAGAGAAATTGAGACACGGTGACAAAGTTGATGAAAAGGAACGGAGAGAGACTTCTTTTGAATTGACGAGACAAAAGGAAAAGCTAAGGACTAGGAATCAATTAAAGCAAAGGTGCTCGTAAAAGTTCGTGGCAATTGGATTTAGTTTGAATGTTGGAGAAAAAATGACATTAAAAGTGTCATAACTTTTATATATTAAAATTTTTTGTCGAATAACTTAAATGTCAAATTGAAAGAAAAACAATCATTTGAGTAAATTAAAAAAAAAAATATTCCTTTTTTCCGTACATAATTGTATTGCAAACACAATGTATATTAAGAACTCTAAGAGATAAGATACAAAAGGTAAAAGAATAACAAATATTCCATAAATATATACTGACTCTAAGAGATAAGATATTAAAGATAACATAATAACAAATATTTTTTAAATGTTTGCTAAATATTTTCTTCCCTTAACATCCCCCGGCAAGCTAATGGTGAGGGTGCAACATTAACTTGGATCACAATTGAAGGAACTAGCGGGAAGGCAAGCCTTTAGTGAAGATATCTGCAGTTTGTTCTTCGGTATAAATGTAACGGACTATCAATTGTTTCCGAGTAATACATTCCCGAATGAAATGGTAATCAATTTCCACATGTTTGGTTCAAGCATGAAGCACAAGATTTGTGGATAAGTAGATGGCAGATAAGTTATTGCACCAAAGAGTGGGTGGCTTGGGTGGTTGCACATGAAGATCCTGAAGGAGATATTCAAGCCACATTAACTCTGCCGTTATATCTGCAAGACATTTGTATTCTGCTTCAGTGCTATAACGAGCCATGGTTCGTTGCTTGCAAGATGACCAAGAGATGAGGTTTGGTCTGTGATAGACACAAAACCCACCAACGGAGCGACGGTCCGTCCTGTTGCCCACTAAACTGGCATCGGAAAATGCATGGAGCCGAGTGGTTGCTGCTCGAGTAAAAAAGATGATCATGCGAGATCATATCGGCTAAGCAACGCAGAAGGCATTTCACTGCTTGCCAATCGGCCATAGTAGGGGCGTGAAGATGTTGACAAGTCGAATTAACCGCATATGCAATATCGGGCTGCGTGAGAGTGAGATATTGAAGTGCTCCCACAATGCTTCGAAACTGAAATGGATCTATAAGTGGCTCATAAGAAGCAATCATGTCCGACTCCACGGAATTTGCAGGAGTAGTAGTGGGTTTGGCAGATTGCATATTAGCATTTTTTAGTATTTTCCTCACAAATTGATTTGGTGAAGATGTAATCCATCGTTGGTACAAAGCACTTCAATCCCCAAAAAATAATGAATGTCCCCTAAATCCTTGATAGCAAATTCTGACCGAAAGGATTGCATGAGATCGTGTAATGGAGAATTCGAGGAATTGGTTAAAATAATGTCGTCAATGTACAACAATAAGTAAATGGTGAAATCAACCGTGTGTTTGACAAACAAGGTGGTGTCGGCCTTGGATATGACAAATCCCAAGTCGCACAATTAGGAACTCAAGTGGGTGTACCAAGCGTGAGGCGCTTGTTTAAGACCATATAACAACTATTGAAGGCGACAAACATAGTCAAGCTTACTTGCATCAACAAAACCTTGCGATTGAGTCATATAAACTTCCTCATCAAATACTTCGTGTAGGAACGCATTAGAGACATCCAATTGTCAAATGCACCAATGTTGGGAATATGCCAAAGACAAGACTGTGAGTGTAATCGATACCCTTGTTGATGAAAACCCTTGGTGATCAATCTTGCTTTATATTGTTTACTAATTCCGTCGGAGTGGAGTTTAATCTTATACACCCATTTGCATCCGATGATTTGAGCATGAACAAGAAGTGGAAAAAGATCCCATGTGCAATTCTCCATTAGTGCTTTGTATTCGGACTATATTGCAAGCTGCCATTTCTCATCCTTTGCTGCCTTGGAAAAACAAGTGAGTTCTTCAATAATACTAGACAAAACCACAAAAGCCGAGGTATGATTTTTTTAAAAAGTTTGACGAGCTATGGTCCCATCTTGAAGACGAGTCGTCATAGGATGTGAAGATGATGATGATGGTATCGTGGTAGAAGTTTCTTGTGGTACCCCTACAGGTTCAATTGTAGTTTCAATGATGTCGGCAAGTGGAACATCCGGATTTGGTGGAGAAACCTATGGAAACTCAAGTGGTGTCGAGGATGATAGGGACAAATCAGTAGGCAAAAATAATTCCACATGTGTTGGTGTTGAGGCATTTTGAGAGGAGTTTGGCAAGGCATCAAGAGGATAGGTAGCCTCATCAAAAGTGGCATCCACAACAACATAAAAATGCTTATCTTTGGGGGCAATAGCAGCGATATCCTTTATATCCTGAAGGATAACCCATAAAGATGCAAGCCTTGGATCTTGGTGCAAGCTTATGGGGCAAGTAAGGGCGAAGAAATGGATATACTGCACAACCAAAAACATGTAAATGCGTAATATTGGGTTTAGTGTGAAATAAAGCCTCCCAATGTGAAATATTATCAATGACTGGTGTTGGCATGCGGTGAATCAAGTAACCGCAATTTCAAAAGCAAACTCCAAAAACACTAGTGGACAAGAACCTTGATGAAGAAGAGTCAATCCAGTTTTGACTATATGTCGATGTTCCATTTTGCAGTCCCGTTTCGATAGGGTGTGTAAGGACAAGAAACCTATTGGTGATTGTCATGGTCTCTAATGTATTGGACAAATTTAGTGGATGTGACAAATTCAAGTGCTCCATCACACTATATAGATTTAATTTTGCAATCAAGTCGATTCTCAACAAGTTTGTGAAAGACTTTAAAAATGGAACAAAATTGACTACGAGATGAGAATGAATAGAACCAAGTAAAACGAAAGAGATCATCAATGAAAAAAATATAGTATTTATTGTCGTTGAATCAAATAATAGGAGAGGGACCCCAAATATTAAAATGAATTAATTCCAAAGGATGTTTTAACCTAGATAAAGCAAGATAATGACTATAGCCATATTAAAATGAATTAATTACAAAGGATCAGCCACCGGGTGATGACAAATTAAACACACATGGAACCAGAAACATTAGCC
This sequence comes from Eucalyptus sp. ANBG9806169, assembly GCA_014182395.1. Taxonomy (NCBI): domain Eukaryota; kingdom Viridiplantae; phylum Streptophyta; class Magnoliopsida; order Myrtales; family Myrtaceae; genus Eucalyptus; species Eucalyptus sp. ANBG9806169. The sequence goes on from CM024580.1 coordinate 41,385,717, forward strand.
CCGGTCATATCTGTGAACCAAATTAGGTAACTTCTTGATCCATACCCAATTTAAATATTTAATTGCCTAACTTGGATCATTACGATTTTAATCTTTATGACCTAAAGATCGGATTCCCCAATTCCTCCTTTTGTTTCCTCCTTTCCGAAGACGGATCCGGTTTCGGGTCGGCGGGTGGATCCGGACCCGATGATTCCAAAATAAAAAAGAAAACCCTGGAAGCCCTAGAGAAATTGTCTCCAGTTCACACAGATCCAGAAGGAGATGTCGACGATCGGTCCAGAAGACGTGACAGAAGCGGAAGGAGGAGGAGAGATGTCGATGGTGGGTCCGGAAGAAGACAGGGGTCCGATGATAGCGGAGGCCAAGCGGTTCGTGGAGAACTACTACAGCACGTTCGACGCGAACAGGGAGGGCTTGGTGAACCTGTACCGGCAACGATCGGTCCTGAAATTCGACGGCCGGAAGATCCAGGGCAAGGAGGCTATCCTCGCCAAACTCACCTCCCTTCCGCAGCAGTGCCACCACGAATTCGCCGAGTTCAGTTGCAACACCTATCGCTTGGCACCCGCATCGGCATCGGTCGCCGTGTTCGTCATGGTCCGCGGCGGGACGTGGGTAGGCGGCAAGAAGGAGGAGGCGGACGCCGCCCTTATACAGCAGGTCTCTCTCTTTCTCTCTAAGTTATTATTTCTTGTCAACGCTTTGCAATTTCTCTATCGATCAATCCATTAATCAATCGCATCGCGCATAAATACCGAGAGTACATCTCAAGCTCCTTGTCTAACGCTCTGGCTGTCTCTGATTCTTAACCTTCAGAGCTTCAATCTGGTGCCAGCACGACGAGGAAGCTTTTACATAGCTCGACAATCTGGGATGCTCTTTGATCTCAAGAAGCGTCGGACCTCGCGTATGTCCACCTGGGTACCGAAACTTCACGGCTCGGCACCGCCCATGAGTGTCTTGTTATTTCAAATGCGCACCTCGGCATCCCCCTCGGCACCGAGTACGCCTCCGCATTTCGAACGCCTCAGCATTTCGAATCCAAATACCCATGATGAAACTTCCTCCGTCTCTACAGAGACCTGATGATGTTTTATTTTCAATGTTCTAGACTCTTGTTTTATTTTCAATGTTTTGTTGCAGTACTTTTGTGAAACTTGTACATACATATATATGTATTTGGATTCATGTTCGAATCCAAGTTCAGCATATGTCAGTTATGAACTCAGTGGCAAGGCCTTCTAATGATCGTGGTAACATGTTGCTCAGTAAAATTGACTTGATGTTTGATGATATTGGGAGTGAGGAAGTTTAATATTTAAGAATATGACTACATAAGCAATTACCATCACGCAACTTCCACCACAGTTAAAAGCCAAATGGACATACATAATGGTGGCGCAAGGAAGTCCTAATCTGAGAGCATATGCTCATGAGAAATGTCACTAAGAAAGTGCGCTGAAATTTGGTTACTAAATGATATGATAACTGATTATTGTTGGATGAAATAAGTTCACCGGACCCTACTCTTTAAACATTTGGCAATTTATAATTAAAGTGTGTCATATGTGCTAGTAAATCATTTACTAAAAGAATATTATAGTTGTGACATCCCGAATTTTCGACCCGTCCCGAATTTATGAAATGGGCAACTCGTCGACACGCCGATGGTCCTTTTCTCTGAACTGATCACTCATGAGTTAGCCGATCTGTTGGGTGAAGCCGTTAAGGGATATAACGTGGTAAAATCCCTAAAAGCTACTCAATAGATCGGATCGGACTAAAATCGTGTTCGGTCGATTTTAACTATGAAATTGAACTCGATTTCGGGAATCGAATTTTAAGCGTGTCATAATTCTTTTTGGGAATTTGTCTCATCGTCCGTCAATTTATTGACGGTCCGAAATTTCAAGAAAAGAAATTATCGGAAGGCTAATCGGAGGCAAAAGAAATTAGAAAGGGAAAGAGAAAGAAAAGCGTGATTATTTGAATTGTTATTTTCTTTTTCTCTCTCTCCCTTTTCTCTTTTTCTTTCTTCTCTCTCTCTCTTTCTTCTTTCCCCTCCCCATCCGTGCGGACAGCTCCCCCTTAGCTGTCTTCCTTTTCTTTTTCTTTTTTCTTCCTTCTTATCTCTTTCTTCTCTCTCTCCTCTCTCCTCTCTTCTCTCCCACCAAAATCCCCCGCACGTGAACGAAGCCCCTCCCGTTTCTTCTTCTTCTTGTCCGAAACCAGCGAACCAGAGGAGGAAGCTCGCCGGCCAGCCACCGCGCCGCCGCACTGCGCCCGTGCCGCCGCCGTCGCTCCGCGCCGCCGTTCGCACCGTGCCGCCGCCCGCGCGTCTGCCGCGCGCCCAGCAGCTCCCGCGCGCTTGGCCTCCGCCTCCGCCCAGCTCGCCGCACGCCCTAGCCACCGTCCGGCCGCCGCCCAGCTGCCGCCCAACCTCCCCCGACACCCCCTCACCTCCACCGACCCTCCCCTCGCCCCTTTGGCCGCCGGAACTCCTCCGGCCAGCCACCACAGCAAACCCACGAATGGGTTTCCAGCAGCTTTAGGCCCGCCTTTGGGCCGTTTCCGGGCCTCGGAGTCGTGCCGTGCTTTGGAGTTTGTTGTTCCCCGCACCGAGCCCGTCGATTTGGTACCGGTTGCGCGCGATTCCGGTGGGTAACCTCACTAACGCTTGCTTAGTGGGTTAATTATGCTTAATTGGTTGTTTAGTGTGTTTAATTAAGCTTGAGTGTTTTGATTAGGATTGATTAGTTGATTTTGATGCAAATTAGTTAAATTGAATGCATATTTAGCAGTAGTAGACATGGTCTACTTATTTATTGAGGTAGAAATTTAAGAATTTTCCGGCCCTTTATCGAGCTGATTTGATATTAGGCTAAGTGAGATTTTTGGCGTTTAAATATTATTTTTCGGAATTAAATTAAATAATTATTTATTTTCCGAAAATTCAACTTGGATGGCCAGCGACCGGAATATTATGTTGGTGATCGTGGTGCGGCCGTTTATTTAATTGAACTTTTATATTGCACTAAATTGAGTTTGTGGTAATTATATATTTAATTCTCGAAATTAATTATTTAATTATTTATTTCCGAAAATTCAAGTGTGATGGCCAGCGACCAGGAATATTACGCGAGGCAGTGGTGAAGTCTGTTTATTTAATCGGGCCTTATTTTGAGCTAAATTGAATTTCTAATATTTATTATTAATTTTCGAAATTAATTATTTAATTAATGATTTTCGGAAATTAAGGCCGAGATGGCCGAACCAGAAATCTCGTGCTAATTGTCGTGGCGCGGCCTGTTTATTTATTTGAGCTCTACGTTGTTTGGAATTAATTGAATTGTGGTATTTTAGGGATTTACCCTAAATTGATTGGAATTGATTGAGATTGAATGGTTGTTTGGAATTTGGCCAAGCTTGTTTATTTAGCATTCTTATGCTTTGGTGAGTTGTAAAGTATGTGGAATGGTGAGAGTGAGTTGGAAGTACTTTGGGAGACAGATCGAGTACGAAGCATGGAACGACAGGCGTGGTTCGGTGATGGGGAAGATCGGTTTGTGCGAAAACGGCGCCTTAAAGAACGCACGTAGACTGTCTATGGCTTGTGGCGAGGCGTGGTTCGGTGATGAAAGGAATATCACCGTGCGAAAACAGCGCCTTAAGAACGCACGTAGACCGCCTATGAATAGAGACGAGGCGTGGTTCGGTGATGAAAGGAATATCACCGTGCGAAAACGGCGCCTTAAAGAACGCACGTAGACGCCATCTGTGATCCGTGACAGGCGTGGTTCGGTGATGGGGAAGATCATCATGTGCGAAAACGGGCGCCTTAAAGAACGCACGTAGGCCGTACATTACTTATGTCACCTTGGCGGAAACAACGCCCGAGAGAAATAATGGAGCTACGTGACTAAGTGTACTATTGGAAGTTATATGGGATGGAAGGAATGACCGAGAGATGGTTCGATTGATCGATGATTCGATCGGGTGTGATTTGATGTGTTTGACTATTGCTTGAGTATGATGTTGTAAATTGATTGATTGAATGGGAATGACCGTGAGTGGTCTTGTTGGTGTGAAATCGACTAGGTCGATTTGATCGATGCTTCGATCGGTGATGTGATTACTTGGATGCCTATGTGTAATGTGGGAAGTGGAACCGATGACTGGAATGGTCCGTCGACATGTAATCGACTAGTTCGATTGTGATGATGTGATTGATTGTTATTTGTGAATTATGAAATGTTATATATAACCTTGAATTGCGGGTTGGATATGAGGCCAAGGTAAGTCCTCTAACTCGTCTTTGTCTTGCTTAGGCAACCGAGTAGTGTATTGGCTCCCTAATTGAGTCTTGGTGGGGTAGAACTCGCCGAGACGTAGTCTCATCCGGTTGTGGGATAACATTTCGGGACCCCGATGAGGAGCGAGGAGGAGAAATACGAGAAGGAAAATGATTTTGAAAGAAGAAGATAGCATCGAGAGGGATCTTGAGTACGATCCGGATGGACCGAGATCCCATCTTCTTTTGTGAACTCTTTTGGTGCGAATAGAGTGAATCGGGAGAGTATGAAGGGTTGTGGATTATCTTTTGTTTGTGTTGTATATAAAAGTTTGGTTATAAGCTTCAATGTGAAAGTTATGGCCCTACTTTTCTATCCCATTGTTTTATTATGCAGGGATTTTCTTTATACTTCGCTTGCGCATATAAAATGAACGGGGTCGGCGATGCGTCCGGGACGTCGCTATTAATTGACCAGGTGAGGATGGGCACGTGTTCGAGGATCGGGCGTGACATCCCGTTTAAGTGGTATCGAGCGAAGTTCAAGATTGGAGTGATAAGGAGCGATGGTTCATGGGATAGTAGTAGAATGGCCTTTAAATTCATCTTTGTGCATGTCGTGTTAGCCGAGTGCTAAAATTGTTTGTTGTGTGAATCGCTCATCTTCTAATCCAAAGTGTGGATTCGGAAGCAGGTGTCAGTAAAAGACGAACCATGAGCGAGTGGGAGTTGAGAACTTCTAGTAAGAGGACAGTGTCCTCTGTGACTCGGGGTAAAGTATCGACAAAGGTCGATACCCGAGGTGGTTGTGACAGAGTGTTGACTCTGGCCAGTTTGAGCGGAAGAGTACCACCGCAAGTTGGTACTAGTGTAGCAGCGTCGAATGATCCTAAGTTCGATAGGATCGTTCTGATGCAAGTGTTCCTTGGGATCTGAATGAGCCAGTAAGATCAGGATTAAGTTGTTGTTCTTTGCTACCTTTGTCGAGGTTCAACCTGGAAGGATGATCAGGGAATTGATTTCGATATCTAAGTCAAGATTCAGCGTAGGCAGATTTGGAATTCAATCAGGGTAAAGACTGATGATGAGGAAAGAGTATTTTATTCCACCCAGTGGGCAAGGTGAAATAGTCAGGTCAACATTCAGGCAAATGGAACATGTTGTTCCATGGAAGATGGTATAGATCAATCTCGGGTATTCGAGGACAAGAATTATGGTAAGTGTCGCCCGGCACGGACGGTGATTTATGGGTTGTCTGCATAAGTAGATGAAATCTTGTCAAGGGTTATTGCCGTCACTGTCGATATGACAGGTTAGAAGAAGTGCGCCATAGAACGCAACGTGGAATTTGTGGGATAGATCTCCGATACAAGAAATAGTGCATGCTAGCACTTGACAGGAGGTAGAAGACTCACCAGGTGGGTGTCGAAATTGTGGAAGGAAACATGGATGAATCAAGTGTCGAGCATGGCTAAAACGTGTTGTGATTACGATCGGCATAGTCGTCGGGTGAAGGGCGTCGGTGAAAGTCCAAAGTGGAACATTGACACCGCTACCTCAGTTAGAACGCCACTAGAATGGCGAGAAGAACGGGAATGGAACCGACGTGGCACTAATCAAATGAAGAATGTTTTGGGAAAATTCTATCGGAGTATCGTATCAAAGTTTTGGTGAAGTTTGGGGAACTACAGTTTATTGAAATAAGTGAAAGAAAGGGAATTACCAGTAATAGTCATACTTGACTAGTTCCGAGGTGTAACATTGACGCTACATGAGTAGAGTGGGCTCATGGAGCATCCTATGGTAACGAATCATGGTCATGGAGCAATTCAACTTAGTCGGTAGCGCATGAAAGTGTCGAGTTTATTGGGAATTGAAATGAATCTTTGATTTTGTCGGTTGAAGGTAACCCGCTTGTTAGGCAGAGATTGCCAAGATAACTTTATGATGGTCATAGTTAAGACAGATTAGAGAATTGGAGGCGGAAGACATCTCAGTGGTCTAAGAATTTCTAAGATGTGTTGTCATAAGAACGTCGACGGTTGTCGAGAAAGAGGTAGAAAGTGCGATTGAGCTAGCACAAGAATAGAGCCACTCTTGAAGGCTTCTTGTCGGTTATTGTGGTACGAACTAATAGAACCAACGATGCGGATGTGGAGATTGAGGAATGAGGAATTCATGCATATCAATGCATCACTTTAGGAAACATCAGTTTTGTGGAGAGAGAAAATGAAAATGGTTCATGGCAATCATGCATCAACCATGGTCAACTCAATTAGGTGACAATCAAGGACAAGTGTTTATTACTGAAGATCAAGGAATGGTGTGGCTAGTTATAAAGAGTATTGATGTTTTAAAGGTCAACTTGAGGACAGGTTATTATCAGTTGAGAACTAGAAATGAGGTTATATTAAAGACAGTTGTTCGTACTTAATATGACCTTAGTGAGTATTGCAAGATCGTTTGGCCTGGTAAATGCTCCAGTTGTTGTAATGGATTTGACAACCCTTTGAGTTTTCGAAGAATACCTATATCAATTGTGATCTTGTCTTTCCATGATATTCTATGTAATAGAAAACGCTAAGGAGCTCAAGAGATACCCGAGTATGGTGAAAGAATTTCCATGGACCTGATCTAGACCAAGTCAATTATCAGTGGACCAAGATCGACAATAGTATCAGAGATCAGAAGTCACTGAGGTGTTGAGTTGAGAGTCTTCAATAGTGCAGTGGCTGACTAAAGTATAGACTTTACTTGAGAATGTTTGAAATTCGGTTTTCAAATTTGAGGTAGGCTACCTTCGAATTTTTTGACCACCCTCAAAATTGAACCAAATATACGAGCAAGAACCAAGCGCTTGGTTGATAGATTGGGATGATAAGAAGATCCTGCAAGAGGATACTGATAAAGAAGAGATTAACTTTCAAATTTCGAAAGAGGGAATACCGAAGTATTGTGAGTGCGGAACTTAAGGAGGAGGCCTTGTGAAGAATTCACTATAGCGGTTGATATTCGACCTAATAGTACGAGTAGGTCAGGGATGACATCGGTTTGATTGGTAAATTGACATAAGGATTGATATCACCAGACAGGTTGCAAGTGTTAGATGTGCCAATAAGGGAAATTCAGTAATGCAAGCCGAGAGAACTTTTATAATAACTCAAGAGTCTCGGGTGAGAATAGAAGTACATCATGATGGAACGTATGACAGGATTACTCAAGAGTTAAGAGAGTAATAATTCCATTCGGGATAATGGTCGCGAGATGGATGAAACCGACTCATTTCATTGATGTATGAAGAAATCTTGATTTAATTAGACACCAAGAAGTGTACATGAGTTAAATAGTTCGTATTTGTGGAGTATGCGGTGGCGGATCTATATCAAATCTAGAATCGAGGTTCCAGTTTGTGAGAACATTCAAATAGTTCTTTTGAGGCGAACGGAGCGGGCGTACGTAACTTCAATTTGTTGAGATGAGATCGAGAAAGAAAGATCACGGGCTCGAGTCGATTCGGCGGTCGGTCGTTGCGGTTGTCGTGAGCGGGAATCAGATTATAGACCGCTTGGAGCCATTAGAAAGATGAGATATTGTGAACCAAGAAAGTCCCCTTGGTTAAAGTGGTCGGACAACGCCACGGGACTGAAGAAGCAACCAAGGAAAGTAAGACTTGATGAGACGACAATACCCCACCTTTTGTCAGGGTTGGATGAAGGTTTAAATTTCGAGGACGAAATTTTTATAAGAGGAAGAGTTGTGACATCCCGAATTTTCGACCCGTCCCGAATTTATGAAATGGGCAACTCGTCGACACGCCGATGGTCCTTTCTCCGAACCGATCACTCATGAGTTAGCCGATCTGTTGGGTGAAGCCGTTAAGGGATATAACGTGGTAAAATCCCTAAAAGCTACTCAATAGATCGGATCGGACTAAAATCGTGTTCGGTCGATTTTAACCATGAAATTGAACTCGATTTCGGGAATCGAATTTTAAGCGTGTCATAATTCTTTTTGGGAATTTGTCTCATCGTCCGTCAATTTATTGACGGGTCCGAAATTTCAAGAAAGAAATTATCGGAAGGCTAATCGGAGACCAAAAGAAATTAGAAAGGGAAAGAGAAAAGAAAAGCATGATTATTTGAATTGTTATTTTCTTTTTCTCTCTCTTCCTTTTCTCTTTTTCTTTCTTCTCTCTCTCTCTTTCTTCTTTCCCCTCCCCATCCGTGCGGACAGCTCCCCCTTAGCTGTCTTCCTTTTCTTTTCTTTTTCTTCCTTCTTATCTCTTTCTTCTCTCTCTCCTCTCTCCTCTCTTCTCTCCCCCAAAATCCCCGCACGTGAACGAAGCCCCTCCCGTTTCTTCTTCTTCTTGTCCGAAACCAAGCGAACCGAGAGGAGGAAGCTCGCCGGCCACCACCGCGCCGCCGCCGCGCCCGTGCCGCCGCCGTCGCTCCCGCGCCGCCGTTCGCACCGTGCCGCCGCCCGCGCGTCGCCGCGCGCCAGCAGCTCCCGCGCGCTTGGCCTCCGCTCGCCCGGCTCGCCGCACGCCCTAGCCACCGTCCGCCGCCGCCCACCGCCGCCCAACCTCCCGACACCCCTCACCTCCACCGGCCCTCCCCTCGCCCCTTTGGCCGCCGGAACTCCTCCGGCCAGGCCACCACAAAGCAAACCCACGAATGGGTTTCCGGCAGCCTTTAGGCCCGCCTTTGGGCCGTTTCCGGGCCTCGGAGTCGTGCCGTGCTTTGGAGTTTGTTGTTCCCCGCACCGAGCCCGTCGATTTGGTACCGGTTGCGCGCGATTCCGGTGGGTAACCTCACTAACGCTTGCTTAGTGGGTTAATTATGCTTAATTGGTTGTTTAGTGTGTTTAATTAAGCTTGAGTGTTTTGATTAGGATTGATTAGTTGATTTTGATGCAAATTAGTTAAATTGAATGCATATTTAGCAAGTAGACATGGTCTACTATTTATTGAGGGTAGCCCGGGAATTTTCCGACCCTTTATCGGGCTTCAATTTGATATTTAGGGCCTAAGTGAGATTTTTGGCATTTAAATATTATTTTTCGGAATTAAATTAAATAATTATTTATTTTCCGAAAATTCAACTTGGATGGCCGACCGGAATATTATGTTGGTGATCGTGGTGCGGCCCGTTTATTTAATTGAGCTTTATATTGCACTAAATTGAGTTTGTGGTAATTATATATTTAATTCTCGAAATTAATTATTTAATTATTTATTTCCGAAAATTCAAGTGTGATGGCCAGCGACCAGGAATATTATGCGAGGACAGTGGTGAAGTCTGTTTATTTAATCGGGCCTTATTTTGAGCTAAATTGAATTTCTAATATTTATTATTAATTTTCGAAATTAATTATTTAATTAATGATTTTCGGAAATTAAGGCCGAGATGGCCGACGACCGAAATCTCGTGCTAATTGTCGTGGCGCGGCTGTTTATTTATTTGAGCTCTACGTTGTTTGGAATTAATTGAATTGTGGTATTTTAGGGATTTACCCTAAATTGATTGGAATTGATTGAGATTGAATGGTTGTTTGGAATTTGGCCAAGCTTGTTTATTTAGCATTCTTATGCTTTGGTGAGTTGTAAAGTATGTGGAATGGTGAGAGTGAGTTGGAAGTACTTTGGCTGAGACAGATCGAGTACGAAGCATAGACAGGCGTGGTTCGGTGATGGGGAAGATCACTGTGCGAAAACGGCGCCTTAAAGAACGCACGTAGACTGTCTATGGCTTGTGGCAGGCGTGGTTCGGTGATGAAAGGAATATCACCGTGCGAAAACGGCGCCTTAAAGAACGCACGTAGGCGCCTATGAATAGAGACAGGCGTGGTTCGGTGATGAAAGGAATATCATTGTGCGAAAACGGCGCCTTAAAGAACGCACGTAGACATGTCCGTGATCCGTGACGGGCGTGGTTCGGTGATGGGGAAGATCATCGTGCGAAAACGGCGCCTTAAAGAACGCACGTAGACCGTCTACGTTACTTATGTCACCTTGGCGGAAACAACGCCCGAGAGAAATAATGGAGCTCGTGACTAAGTGTACTATTGGAAGTTATATGGGATGGAAGGAATGACCGAGAGATGGTTCGATTGATCGATGATTCGATCCGGGTGTGATTTGATGTGTTTGACTATTGCTTGAGTATGATGTTGTAAATTGATTGATTGAATGGGAATGACCGTGAGTGGTCTTGTTGGTGTGAAATCGACTAGGTCGATTTGATCGATGCTTCGATCAGTGATGTGATTACTTGGATGCCTATGTGTAATGTGGGAAGTGGAACTGATGACCTGGAATGGTCCGTCTGACATGTAATCGACTAGTTCGATTGACTTGATGATGTGATTGATTGTTCGCCGTGAATTATGAAATGTTATATATAACCTTGAATTGCGGAGTTGGATATGAGGCCAAGGTAAGTCCTCTAACTCGTGATGTGCTTAGGCAACCGAGTAGTGTATTGGCTCCCTAATTGAGTCTTGGTGGGGTAGAACTCGGCGAGACGTAGTCTCATCCCGGTTGTGGGATAACATTTCGGGACCCCGATGAGGAGCCGAGGAGGAGAAATCGAGAAGGAAAATGATTTTTGAAAGAAGAAGATAGCATCGAGAGGGATCTTGAGTACGATCCAGATGGACTGAGATCCCATCTTCTTTTGTGAACTCTTTTGGTGCGAATAGAGTGAATCAGGAGAGTATGAAGGGTTGTGGATTATCTTGTTTGTGTTGTATATAAAAGTTTGGTTATAAGCTTCAATGTGAAAGTTATGGCCCTACTTTTCTATCCCATTGTTTTATTGTCTCGGGGATTTTCTTTATACTTCGCTTGCGCATATAAAATGAACAGGGTCGGCGATGCGTCCGGGACGTCGCTATTAATTGACCAGTGAGGGATGGGCACGTGTTCGAGGATCGGGGCGTGACATCCCGTTTAAGTGGTATCAGAGCGAAGTTCAAGATTGGAGTGATAAGGAGCGATGGTTCATGGGATAGTAGTAGAATGGCCTTTAAATTCATGCTGTGCATGTCTGTGTTAGCTGAGTGCTAAAATTGTTTGTTGTGTGAATCGCTCATCTTCTAATCCAGTGTGGATTCGGAAGCAGGTGTCAGTAAAAGACTGAACCATGAGCGAGTGGGAGTTGAGAACTTCTAGTAAGAGGACAGTGTCCTCTGTGACTCGGGGTAAAGTATCGACAAAGGTCGATACCCGAGGTGGTTGTGACAGAGTGTTGACTCGGCCGTTTGAGCGGAAGAGTACCACCGCAAGTTGGTACTAGTGTAGCAGCGTCGAATGATCCTAAGTTCGATAGGATTGTTCTGATGCAAGTGTTCCTTGGGATCTGAATGAGCCAGTAAGATCAGGATTAAGTTGTTGTTGTTGCTACCTTTGTCGAGGTTCAACCTGGGAGGATGATCAGGGAATTGATTTCGATATCTGAGTCAAGATTCAGCGCAGGCAGATTTGGAATTCAATCAGGGTAAAGACTGATGATGAGGAAAGAGTATTTTATTCCACCCAGTGGGCAAGGTGAAATAGTCAGGTCAACATTCAGGCAAATGGAACATGTTGTTCCATGGAAGATGGTATAGATCAATCTCAGGTATTCTGAGGACAAGAATTATGGTAAGTGTCGCCAGCACGGACAGTGATTTATGGGTTGTCTGCATAAGTAGATGAAATCTTGTCAAGGGTTATTGCCGTCACTGTCGATATGACGGAGTTAGAAGAAGTGCGCCATAGAACGCAACGTGGAATTTGTGGGATAGATCTCCGATACAAGAAATAGTGCATGCTAGCACTTGACAGGAGGTAGAAGACTCACCAGGTGGGTGTCGAAATTGTGGAAGGAAACATGGATGAATCAAGTGTCTGAGCATGGCTAAAACGTGTTGTGATTACGATCAAGCATAGTCGTCGGGTGAAGGACGTCGGTGAAAGTCCAGTGGAACATTGACACCGCTACCTCAGTTAGAACGCCACTAGAATGGCGAGAAGAACGGGAATGGAACCGACGTGGCACTAATCAAATGAAGAATGTTTTGGGAAAATTCTATCGGAGTATCGTATCAAAGTTTTGGTGAAGTTTGGGGAACTACGGTTTATTGAAATAAGTGAAAGAAAGGGAATTACCAGTAATAGTCATACTTGACTAGTTGCTGAGGTGTAACATTGACGCTACATGAGTAGAGTGGGCTCATGGAGCATCCTATGGTAACGAATCATGGTCATGGAGCAATTCAACTTAGTCCAGTAGCGCATGAAAGTGTCGAGTTTATTGGGAATTGAAATGAATCTTTGATTTTGTCGGTTGAAGGTAACCCGCTTGTTAGGCAGAGATTGCCAAGATAACTTTATGATGGTCATAGTTAAGACAGATTAGAGAATTGGAGGCGGAAGACATCTCAGTGGTCTAAGAATTTCTAAGATGTGTTGTCATAAGAACTGTCAGACAGTTGTCAGAGAAAGAGGTAGAAAGTGCGATTGAGCTAGCACAAGAATAGAGCCACTCTTGAAGGCTTCTTGTCGGTTATTGTGGTCTGAACTAATAGAACCAACGATGCGGATGTGGAGATTGAGGAATGAGGAATTCATGCATATCAATGCATCACTTTAGGAAACATCAGTTTTGTGGAGAGAGAAAATGAAAATGGTTCATGGCAATCATGCATCAACCATGGTCAACTCAATTAGGTGACAATCAAGGACAAGTGTTTATTACTGAAGATCAAGGAATGGTGTGGCTAGTTATAAAGAGTATTGATGTTTTAAAGGTCAACTTGAGGACAAAGTTATTATCAGTTGAGAACTAGAAATGAGGTTATATTAAAGACAGTTGTTCGTACTTAATATGACCTTAGTGAGTATTGCAAGATCGTTTGGCCTGGTAAATGCTCCAGTTGTTGTAATGGATTTGACAACCTGAGTTTTCGAAGAATACCTATATCAATTGTGATCTTGTCTTTCCATGATATTCTATGTAATAGAAAAACGCTAAGGAGCTCAAGAGATACCGAGTATGGTGAAAGAATTTCCATGGACCTGATCTAGACCAAGTCAATTATCAGTGGACCAAGATCGACAATAGTATCAGAGATCAGAAGTCACTGAGGTGTTGAGTTGAGAGTCTTCAATAGTGCAGTGGCTGACTAAAGTATAGACTTTACTTGAGAATGTTTGAAATTCGGTTTTCAAATTTGAGGTAGGCTACCTTCTGAATTTTTACAGCCACCCTCAAAATTGAACCAAATATACGAGCAAGAACCAAGCGCTTCAGTTGATAGATTGGGATGATAAGAAGATCTGCAAGAGGATGCGATAAAGAAGAGATTAACTTTCAAATTTCGAAAGAGGGAATACCGAAGTATTGTGAGTGCGGAACTTAAGGAGGAGGCCTTGTGAAGAATTCACTATAGCGGTTGCGAGTATTCGACCTAATAGTACGAGTAGGTCGGGGATGACATCGGTTTGATTGGTAAATTGACATAAGGATTGATATCACCAGACGGGTTGCAAGTGTTAGATGTGCCAATAAGGGAAATTCAAGTAATGCAAGCCGAGAGAACTTTTATAATAACTCAAGAGTCTCGGGTGAGAATAGAAGTACATCATGATGGAACGTATGACAGGATTACTCAAGAGTTAAGAGAGTAATAATTCCATTCGGGATAATGGTCGCGAGATGGATGAAACCGACTCATTTCATTGATGTATGAAGAAATCTTGATTTAATTAGACACCAAGAAGTGTACATGAGTTAAATAGTTCGTATTTGTGGAGTGCGGTGGCGAGATCTATATCAAATCTAGAATCGAGGTTCCCGGTTTATTGAGAACATTCAAATAGTTCTTTTGAGGCGAACGGAGCGGAGCGTACGGTAACTTCAATTTGTTGAGATGAGATCGAGAAAGAAAGATCACGAGCTCGAGTCGATTCGGCGATCGGTCGTTGCGGTTGTCGTGAGCGAGAATCGGATTATAGACCGCTTGGAGCCATTAGAAAGATGAGATATTGTGAACCAAGAAAGTCCCCTTGGTTAAAGTGGTCGGACAACGCCACGGGGCGAAGAAGCAACCAAGGAAAGTAAGACTTGATGAGACGACAATACCCCACCTTTTGTCAGGGTTGGATGAAGGTTTAAATTTCGAGGACGAAATTTTTATAAGAGGGGAAGAGTTGTGACATCCCGAATTTTCGACCCGTCCCGAATTTATGAAATGGGCAACTCGTCGACACGCCGATGGTCCTTTTCTCGAACCGATCACTCATGAGTTAGCCGTCTGTTGGGTGAAGCCGTTAAGGGATATAACGTGGTAAAATCCCTAAAAGCTACTCAATAGATCGGATCGGACTAAAATCGTGTTCGGTCGATTTTAACCATGAAATTGAACTCGATTTCGGGAATCGAATTTTAAGCGTGTCATAATTCTTTTTGGGAATTTGTCTCATCGTCCGTCAATTTATTGACGGTCCGAAATTTCAAGAAAGAAATTATCGGAAGGCTAATCGGAGACCAAAAGAAATTAGAAAGGGAAAGAGAAAAGAAAAGCATGATTATTTGAATTGTTATTTTCTTTTTCTCTCTCTCCCTTTCTCTTTTTCTTTCTTCTCTCTCTCTCTTTCTTCTTTCCCCTCCCCATCCGTGCGGACGGCTCCCCTTAGTTTGTCTTCCTTTTCTTTTTCTTTTTCTTCCTTCTTATCTCTTTCTTCTCTCTCTCCTCTCTCCTCTCTTCTCTCCCCCAAAATCCCCGCACGTGAACGAAGCCCCTCCCGTTTCTTCTTCTTCTTGTCCGAAACCCGAACTGAGGAGGAAGCTCGCCGCCGCCCACCGCGCCGCCGCCGCGCCGCCCGCCGCCGCCGTCGCGCTCCGCGCGCTTGCCGCCGTTCGCACCGTGCCGCCGCCGCCGCGCGTCGCCGCGCGCCCAGCGGCTCCCGCGCGCTTGGCCTCCGCTCCGCCCGGCTCGCCGCACGCCCTAGCCACCGTCCGTCCCGCCGCCCGCCCGCCGCCCAACCTCCCCGACACCCCCTCACCTCCACCGACCCTCCCCTCGCCCCTTTGGCCGCCGGAACTCCTCCGGCCGGCCACCACAAAGCAAACCCACGAATGGGTTTCCAGCAGCCTTTAGGCCCGCCTTTGGGCCGTTTCCGGCCTCGGAGTCGTGCCGTGCTTTGGAGTTTGTTGTTCCCCGCACCGAGCCCGTCGATTTGGTAGGTTGCGCGCGATTCCGGTGGGTAACCTCACTAACGCTTGCTTAGTGGGTTAATTATGCTTAATTGGTTGTTTAGTGTGTTTAATTAAGCTTGAGTGTTTTGATTAGGATTGATTAGTTGATTTTGATGCAAATTAGTTAAATTGAATGCATATTTAGCAAGTAGACATGGTCTACTATTTATTGAGGGTAGCCCTAGGAATTTTCCGACCCTTTATCGGGCTTCAATTTGATATTAGGGCCTAAGTGAGATTTTTGGCATTTAAATATTATTTTTCGGAATTAAATTAAATAATTATTTATTTTCCGAAAATTCAACTTGGATGGCCAGCGACCGGAATATTATGTTGGTGATCGTGGTGCGGCCGTTTATTTAATTGAGCTTTATATTGCACTAAATTGAGTTTGTGGTAATTATATATTTAATTCTCGAAATTAATTATTTAATTATTTATTTCCCGAAAATTCAAGTGTGATGGCCGGCGACCAGGAATATTACGGCGAGGACAAGTGGTGAAGTCTGTTTATTTAATCGGGCCTTATTTTGAGCTAAATTGAATTTCTAATATTTATTATTAATTTTCGAAATTAATTATTTAATTAATGATTTTTCGGAAATTAATTTGAGATGGCCGACGACCGAAATCTCGTGCTAATTGTCGTGGCGCAGCCTGTTTATTTATTTGAGCTCTACGTTGTTTGGAATTAATTGAATTGTGGTATTTTAGGGATTTACCCTAAATTGATTGGAATTGATTGAGATTGAATGGTTGTTTGGAATTTGGCCAAGCTTGTTTATTTAGCATTCTTATGCTTTGGTGAGTTGTAAAGTATGTGGAATGGTGAGAGTGAGTTGGAAGTACTTTGGCCGAGACGGATCGAGTACGAAGCATAGACGAGGCGTGGTTCGGTGATGGGGAAGATCGTGCGAAACGGCGCCTTAAAGAACGCACGTAGACCTGTCTATGGCTTGTGGCGGCGTGGTTCGGTGATGAAAGGAATATCACCGTGCGAAAAGGCGCCTTAAAGAACGCACGTAGGCGCCTATGAATAGAGACAGCGTGGTTCGGTGATGAAAGGAATATCACCGTGCGAAAACGGCGCCTTAAAGAACGCACGTAGATGCTCCGTGATCCGTGACGGGCGTGGTTCGGTGATGGGGAAGATCACGTGCGAAAACGGCGCCTTAAAGAACGCACGTAGACAAATCATTACTTATGTCACCTTGGCGGAAACAACGCCCGAGAGAAATAATGGAGCTCGTGACTAAGTGTACTATTGGAAGTTATATGGGATGGAAGGAATGACCGAGAGATGGTTCGATTGATCGATGATTCGATCCGGGGTGTGATTTGATGTGTTTGACTATTGCTTGAGTATGATGTTGTAAATTGATTGATTGAATGGGAATGACCGTGAGTGGTCTTGTTGGTGTGAAATCGACTAGGTCGATTTGATCGATGCTTCGATCGGTGATGTGATTACTTGGATGCCTATGTGTAATGTGGGAAGTGGAACTGATGACCTGGAATGGTCCGTCTGACATGTAATCGACTAGTTCGATTGACAGTGATGTGATTGATTGTTCGTGTGAATTATGAAATGTTATATATAACCTTGAATTGCGGGTTGGATATGAGGCCAAGGTAAGTCCTCTAACTCGTCCGTGCTTAGGCAACCGAGTAGTGTATTGGCTCCCTAATTGAGTCTTGGTGGGGTAGAACTCGGCCGAGACGTAGTCTCATCCCGGTTGTGGGATAACATTTCGGGACCCCGATGAGGAGCCGAGGAGGAGAAATCTCGAGAAGGAAAATGATTTTGAAAGAAGAAGATAGCATCGAGAGGGATCTTGAGTACGATCCGGATGGACCGAGATCCCATCTTCTTTTGTGAACTCTTTTGGTGCGAATAGAGTGAATCGGGAGAGTATGAAGGGTTGTGGATTATACTTTTGTTTGTGTTGTATATAAAAGTTTGGTTATAAGCTTCAATGTGAAAGTTATGGCCCTACTTTTCTATCCCATTGTTTTATTGTCCGGGGGATTTTCTTTATACTTCGCTTGCGCATATAAAATGAACAGGGTCGGCGATGCGTCCCGGGACGTCGCTATTAATTGACAGGTGAGGGATGGGCACGTGTTCGAGGATCGGGCGTGACATCCCGTTTAAGTGGTATCGAGCGAAGTTCAAGATTGGAGTGATAAGGAGCGATGGTTCATGGGATAGTAGTAGAATGGCCTTTAAATTCATGCTGTGCATGTCGTGTTAGCGAGTGCTAAAATTGTTTGTTGTGTGAATCGCTCATCTTCTAATCCAGTGTGGATTCGGAAGCGAGTGTCGAAAAGGCGAACCATGAGCGAGTGGGAGTTGAGAACTTCTAGTAAGAGGACAAGTGTCCCTCGTGACTCGGGTAAAGTATCGACAAAGGTCGATACCCGAGGTGGTGTGACAGAGTGTTGACTCGCCGGTTTGAGCGGAAGAGTACCACCGCAAGTTGGTACTAGTGTAGCAGCGTCGAATGATCCTAAGTTCGATAGGATCGTTCTGATGCAAGTGTTCCTTGGGATCTGAATGAGCCAGTAAGATCAGGATTAAGTTGTTGTTGCTGCTACCTTTGTCGAGGTTCAACCTGGAAGGATGATCAGGGAATTGATTTCGATATCTAAGTCAAGATTCAGCGTAGGCAGATTTGGAATTCAATCAGGGTAAAGACTGATGATGAGGAAAGAGTATTTTATTCCACCCGGTGGGCAAGGTGAAATAGTCGGTCAACATTCGTGCAAATGGAACATGTTGTTCCATGGAAGATGGTATAGATCAATCTCAGGTATTCTGAGGACAAGAATTATGGTAAGTGTCGCCAGCACGGACAGTGATTTATGGGTTGTCTGCATAAGTAGATGAAATCTTGTCAAGGGTTATTGCCGTCACTGTCGATATGACAGGTTAGAAGAAGTGCGCCATAGAACGCAACGTGGAATTTGTGGGATAGATCTCCGATACAAGAAATAGTGCATGCTAGCACTTGACAGGAGGTAGAAGACTCACCAGGTGGGTGTCGAAATTGTGGAAGGAAACATGGATGAATCAAGTGTCTGAGCATGGCTAAAACGTGTTGTGATTACGATCAGCATAGTCGTCGGGTGAAGGACTGTCAGTGAAAGTCCAGTGGAACATTGACACCGCTACCTCAGTTAGAACGCCACTAGAATGGCGAGAAGAACGGGAATGGAACCGACGTGGCACTAATCAAATGAAGAATGTTTTGGGAAAATTCTATCGGAGTATCGTATCAAAGTTTTGGTGAAGTTTGGGGAACTACAGTTTATTGAAATAAGTGAAAGAAAGGGGAATTACCAGTAATAGTCATACTTGACTAGTTGCTGAGGTGTAACATTGACGCTACATGAGTAGAGTGGGCTCATGGAGCATCCTATGGTAACGAATCATGGTCATGGAGCAATTCAACTTAGTCCAAGAGCGCATGAAAGTGTCGAGTTTATTGGGAATTGAAATGAATCTTTGATTTTGTCGGTTGAAGGTAACCCGCTTGTTAGGCGAGAGATTGCCAAGATAACTTTATGATGGTCATAGTTAAGACATTAGAGAATTGGAGGCGGAAGACATCTCAGTGGTCTAAGAATTTCTAAGATGTGTTGTCATAAGAACTGTCAGACAGTTGTCAGAGAAAGAGGTAGAAAGTGCGATTGAGCTAGCACAAGAATAGAGCCACTCTTGAAGGCTTCTTGTCGGTTATTGTGGTCTGAACTAATAGAACCAACGATGCGGATGTGGAGATTGAGGAATGAGGAATTCATGCATATCAATGCATCACTTTAGGAAACATCGGTTTTGTGGAGAGAGAAAATGAAAATGGTTCATGGCAATCATGCATCAACCATGGTCAACTCAATTAGGTGACAATCAAGGACAAGTGTTTATTGCGAAGATCAAGGAATGGTGTGGCTAGTTATAAAGAGTATTGATGTTTTAAAGGTCAACTTGAGGACGAGTTATTATCGTTGAGAACTAGAAATGAGGTTATATTAAAGACAGTTGTTCGTACTTAATATGACCTTAGTGAGTATTGCAAGATCGTTTGGCCTGGTAAATGCTCCAGTTGTTGTAATGGATTTGACAACCTGAGTTTTCGAAGAATACCTATATCAATTGTGATCTTGTCTTTCCATGATATTCTATGTAATAGAAAAACGCTAAGGAGCTCAAGAGATACCTGAGTATGGTGAAAGAATTTCCATGGACCTGATCTAGACCAAGTCAATTATCAGTGGACCAAGATCGACAATAGTATCAGAGATCAGAAGTCACTGAGGTGTTGAGTTGAGAGTCTTCAATAGTGCAAAGTGGCCGACTAAAGTATAGACTTTACTTGAGAATGTTTGAAATTCGGTTTTCAAATTTGAGGTAGGCTACCTTCTGAATTTTTACAGCCACCCTCAAAATTGAACCAAATATACGAGCAAGAACCAAGCGCTTCAGTTGATAGATTGGGATGATAAGAAGATCCTGCAAGAGGATACTGATAAAGAAGAGATTAACTTTCAAATTTCGAAAGAGGGAATACCGAAGTATTGTGAGTGCGGAACTTAAGGAGGAGGCCTTGTGAAGAATTCACTATAGCAGTTGCAGTATTCGACCTAATAGTACGAGTAGGTCAGGGATGACATCGGTTTGATTGGTAAATTGACATAAGGATTGATATCACCAGACAGGTTGCAAGTGTTAGATGTGCCAATAAGGGAAATTCAGTAATGCAAGCCGAGAGAACTTTTATAATAACTCAAGAGTCTCGGGTGAGAATAGAAGTACATCATGATGGAACGTATGACAGGATTACTCAAGAGTTAAGAGAGTAATAATTCCATTCGGGATAATGGTCAGCAGATGGATGAAACCGACTCATTTCATTGATGTATGAAGAAATCTTGATTTAATTAGACACCAAGAAGTGTACATGAGTTAAATAGTTCGTATTTGTGGAGTACTGGTGGCAGATCTATATCAAATCTAGAATCGAGGTTCCCAGTTTCAGCAGAACATTCAAATAGTTCTTTTGAGGCGAACGGAGCGAGCGTACGTAACTTCAATTTGTTGAGATGAGATCGAGAAAGAAAGATCACGAGGCTCGAGTCGGTTCGGCGGTCGGTCGTTGCAGTTGTCGTGAGCAGAATCAGATTATAGACCGCTTGGAGCCATTAGAAAGATGAGATATTGTGAACCAAGAAAGTCCCCTTGGTTAAAGTGGTCGGACAACGCCACGGGACTGAAGAAGCAACCAAGGAAAGTAAGACTTGATGAGACGACAATACCCCACCTTTTGTCAGGGTTGGATGAAGGTTTAAATTTCGAGGACGAAATTTTTATAAGAGGGGAAGAGTTGTGACATCCCGAATTTTCGACCCGTCCCGAATTTATGAAATGGGCAACTCGTCGACACGCCGATGGTCCTTTTCTCGAACCGATCACTCATGAGTTAGCCGATCTGTTGGGTGAAGCCGTTAAGGGATATAACCGTGGTAAAATCCCTAAAAGCTACTCAATAGATCGGATCGGACTAAAATCGTGTTCGGTCGATTTTAACCATGAAATTGAACTCGATTTCGGGAATCGAATTTTAAGCGTGTCATAATTCTTTTTGGGAATTTGTCTCATCGTCCGTCAATTTATTGACGGGTCCGAAATTTCAAGAAAGAAATTATCGGAAGGCTAATCGGAGACCAAAAGAAATTAGAAAGGGAAAGAGAAAAGAAAAGCATGATTATTTGAATTGTTATTTTCTTTTTCTCTCTCTCCCTTTTCTCTTTTTCTTTCTTCTCTCTCTCTCTTTCTTCTTTCCCCTCCCCATCCGTGCGGACGGCTCCCCTTAGCCGTCTTCCTTTTCTTTTTCTTTTTCTTCCTTCTTATCTCTTTCTTCTCTCTCTCCTCTCTCCTCTCTTCTCTCCCCCAAAATCCCCCGCACGTGAACGAAGCCCCTCCCGTTTCTTCTTCTTCTTGTCCGAAACCGGCGAACTGAGAGGAGGAAGCTCGCCGCCAGCCACCGCGCCGCCGCATCGCGCGCCCGTGCCGCCGCCGTCGCTCCGCGCCGCCGTTCGCACCGTGCCGCCGCCCGCGCGCCGCGCGCGCCGGCGGCTCCGCGCGCTTGGCCTCCGCCTCCGCCCCGCCTCGCCGCACGCCCTAGCCACCGTCCGCCGCCGCCCGCCCGCGCCCAACCTCCCGACACCCCCTCACCTCCACCGACCCTCCCTCGCCCCTTTGGCCGCCGGAACTCCTCCGGCCAGCCACCACAAGCAAACCCACGAATGGGTTTCCAGCAGCCTTTAGGCCCGCCTTTGGGCCGTTTCCGGCCTCGGAGTCGTGCCGTGCTTTGGAGTTTGTTGTTCCCCGCACCGAGCCCGTCGATTTGGTACCGGTTGCGCGCGATTCCGGTGGGTAACCTCACTAACGCTTGCTTAGTGGGTTAATTATGCTTAATTGGTTGTTTAGTGTGTTTAATTAAGCTTGAGTGTTTTGATTAGGATTGATTAGTTGATTTTGATGCAAATTAGTTAAATTGAATGCATATTTAGCAAGTAGACATGGTCTACTATTTATTGAGGGTAGCCCGGGAATTTTCCGACCCTTTATCGGGCTTCAATTTGATATTAGGGCCTAAGTGAGATTTTTGGCATTTAAATATTATTTTTCGGAATTAAATTAAATAATTATTTATTTTCCGAAAATTCAACTTGGATGGCCAGCGACCGGAATATTATGTTGGTGATCGTGGTGCAGCCCGTTTATTTAATTGAGCTTTATATTGCACTAAATTGAGTTTGTGGTAATTATATATTTAATTCTCGAAATTAATTATTTAATTATTTATTTCCCGAAAATTCAAGTGTGATGGCCAGCGACCGGAATATTATGCTGAGGACAGTGGTGAAGTCTGTTTATTTAATCGGGCCTTATTTTGAGCTAAATTGAATTTCTAATATTTATTATTAATTTTCGAAATTAATTATTTAATTAATGATTTTTCGGAAATTAAGGCTGAGATGGCCGACGACCGAAATCTCGTGCTAATTGTCGTGGCGCAGCCTGTTTATTTATTTGAGCTCTACGTTGTTTGGAATTAATTGAATTGTGGTATTTTAGGGATTTACCCTAAATTGATTGGAATTGATTGAGATTGAATGGTTGTTTGGAATTTGGCCAAGCTTGTTTATTTAGCATTCTTATGCTTTGGTGAGTTGTAAAGTATGTGGAATGGTGAGAGTGAGTTGGAAGTACTTTGGCCGAGACGGATCGAGTACGAAGCATAGACAGGCGTGGTTCGGTGATGGGGAAGATCATCGTGCGAAAACGGCGCCTTAAAGAACGCACGTAGATGTCTATGGCTTGTGGCAGGCGTGGTTCGGTGATGAAAGGAATATCACCGTGCGAAAACGGCGCCTTAAAGAACGCACGTAGGCGCCTATGAATAGAGACAGGCGTGGTTCGGTGATGAAAGGAATATCTTTGTGCGAAAAAGGCGCCTTAAAGAACGCACGTAGATCGCTCGTGATCCGTGACGGGCGTGGTTCGGTGATGGGGAAGATCATCGTGCGAAAACGGCGCCTTAAAGAACGCACGTAGACCGTACGTTACTTATGTCACCTTGGCGGAAACAACGCCCGAGAGAAATAATGGAGCTCGTGACTAAGTGTACTATTGGAAGTTATATGGGATGGAAGGAATGACCGAGAGATGGTTCGATTGATCGATGATTCGATGGGGGTGTGATTTGATGTGTTTGACTATTGCTTGAGTATGATGTTGTAAATTGATTGATTGAATGGGAATGACCGTGAGTGGTCTTGTTGGTGTGAAATCGACTAGGTCGATTTGATCGATGCTTCGATCAGTGATGTGATTACTTGGATGCCTATGTGTAATGTGGGAAGTGGAACTGATGACCTGGAATGGTCCGTCTGACATGTAATCGACTAGTTCGATTGACAGTGATGTGATTGATTGTTCGCTGTGAATTATGAAATGTTATATATAACCTTGAATTGCAGGTTGGATATGAGGCCAAGGTAAGTCCTCTAACTCGTGCTGTGCTTAGGCAACCGAGTAGTGTATTGGCTCCCTAATTGAGTCTTGGTGGGGTAGAACTCGCTGAGACGTAGTCTCATCCCGGTTGGGATAACATTTCGGGACCCCGATGAGGAGCCGAGGAGGAGAAATCCGAGAAGGAAAATGATTTTTGAAAGAAGAAGATAGCATCGAGAGGGATCTTGAGTACGATCCGGGATGGACCGAGATCCCATCTTCTTTTGTGAACTCTTTTGGTGCGAATAGAGTGAATCGGGAGAGTATGAAGGGTTGTGGATTATACTGTTTGTGTTGTATATAAAAGTTTGGTTATAAGCTTCAATGTGAAAGTTATGGCCCTACTTTTCTATCCCATTGTTTTATTGTATCGGGGATTTTCTTTATACTTCGCTTGCGCATATAAAATGAACAGGGGTCGGCGATGCGTCCTGGGACGTCGCTATTAATTGACCAGGTGAGGGATGGGCACGTGTTCGAGGATCGGGGCGTGACAATAGTAAATACTTTGTATCCCTAATATTGCTTTATGTCCATATAATGTGAGCCTGACTAATTCAGCATGAAATAGACCTAAAAGACTAGGATTGTCGACTTATAGTCAACTGAGAAAACCAGTATTTGAGAACCTCTGCCTATAGAACAATTCTGCTTCACCTTTGCCGAGAATCTCCCCGCTCCCCACCCCTACCACCCCCTCCCCTCCCTTTCATGTCTGCCGGTACCCGTTGATAAGTTAAAACACATGGAACCAGAAATATTGGGCCCAGAGGTTTCTGTGCATTCTTTTAACTTTGTCGATGCGCATGCCACTTGCTGACTAGAGAAGATGACTCACTTGCAGTTCAGGTGCCGATGACTCACTTGCAGTTCAGGTGCCTAAAGTATTAAACAAAAACCAAATCAAATAATCATTGCCTATCAAGCTAGCTGACAGATAATGCATTGAAGGATCCATGAAGGCCATATAGCCCATCCTTCTATACAACCACCTTGACATTAATTATGAGAGGGTAGAGTGGCTTGACAACCTCTATAACAGTTATACGAGGACGACAAGATTGACTTTCAGACAACCACCTTGTTGCAAAGCCGGGCAACAACTCTGTACCTTCTCAACCCTCAAATATGTCCTAGCACTCACTGGATGGAACAGTATACAATTGTGGTATCACCATATCAATCCAACAATTTTCGGTAAAATCTTTACTTAGCGCCAATCCAACTGTATCTGCAGTATCAGGACTCATAACAAATGAGGGACCGTAGAAATTTTACCTATTCAGGGTACTGTTTCGCCAAATTTCCCTCTTGACCGCTCTACCAGAGCTTCGCATTCTCTCTAATGAAACAAATCCCTCACTCCAATACTCATTGCGACAATCTTCCTCCTCGTTCTACTATCCTCAACATCCCCAACTCTCTCCCAAATCATATCACACTCGTCCTCCAATTTGCTCAAGGTCTCCTCAAATTCACCCGCTTTTGCAGCCATCTTCTCATTCTCCCTCTTCACTCTCATCGCCTCATCACCAATCTCCTCTGACCTCCAAACGAACCCCTCTTTCTCTCTCTTCAATTCCCTCAGCTCCTCGTACGTACCCCGCCCGCATTGTCTCCTCCTGCAATTGCCGTTTTTCCAATTTCACCGCCTTCATCGCCACCTCCACCTCCTCGACACGCCCCTCCCCTCTCCTAATCACATCCATCCATCTCAGAACCACCGAAACCTTCTCCAGCAATCTCTTCGTGCAATTCCAATACTCGTGCCATTTCACTTCCGACCGCTCCTCAATTTTCTCCAAATTCAGCTCCGTCGCCACGGTGGCGAAGAAGGGGCTGAACTGGAAAAAGAAAAAACAAGGGGGGGCTTTCTAGTCTTTTCAGCCGACAGAGAACCGGTTTCGGGTAGGTCGGTGGATCCGGACCCGATGATTCCAGAATAAAAAAGAAAACCCTGGAAGCCCTAGAGAAATTGTCTCCAGTTCACACAGATCCAGGAGGAGGAGGAGGAGAGATGTCGACGATCGGTCCAGAAGACGTGACAGAAGCGGAAGGAGGAGGAGGAGAGATGTCGATGAGGGGTCCGGAAGAAGACAGGGATCCGATGATAGCGGAGGCCAAGCGGTTCGTGGAGAACTACTACAGCACGTTCGACGCGAACAGGGAGGGCTTGGTGAACCTGTACCGGCAACGATCGGTGCTGAAAATCGACGGCCGGAAGATCCAGGGTAAGGAGGCTATCCTCGCCAAACTCACCTCCCTTCCGCAGCAGTGCCACCACGAATTCGCCGAGTTCCGGTGCAGGCCCTATCGCTTGGCACCCGCATCGGTCGCCGTGTTCGTCATGGTCCGCGGCGGGACGTGGGTAGGCGGCAAGAAGGAGGAGGCGGACGCCGCCCTTATACAGCAGGTCTCTCTCTTTCTCTCTAAGTTATTATTTCTTGTCAACGCTTTGCAATTTCTCTATCGATCAATCCATTAATCAATCGCATCGCGCATAAATACCGAGAGTACATCTCAAGCTCCTTGTCTAACGCTTTGGCTGGCTCTGATTCTTAACCTTCAGAGCTTCAATCTGGTGCCAGCACAAGGAGGAAGCTTTTACATAGCTCGACAATCTGGGATGCTCTTTGATCTCAAGAAGCCTCGGACCGGGTTTATGTCCAACTGGTTACCGAAATTTCCCCCCTCGGCACCGCCCATTTGTGTCTCGTTATTTCAAATCCTATCCGTGGCATACCCGCCGACGTCGGCTGCCACGGCACCGAGTACGCCTCCGCAATTCGAACGCCTCAGCATTTCGAATCCGAATACCCATGATGAAACTTCCTCCGTCTCTACAGAGACCTGATGATGTTTTATTTTCAATGTTCTAGACTCTTGTCTTATTTTCAATGTTTTGTTGCAGTACTTTTGTGAATATGTATTGGATTCATGTTCGAATCCAAGTTCA
The DNA here is from genome assembly GCA_014182395.1 of Eucalyptus sp. ANBG9806169. NCBI lineage: Eukaryota > Viridiplantae > Streptophyta > Magnoliopsida > Myrtales > Myrtaceae > Eucalyptus > Eucalyptus sp. ANBG9806169. Next base: position 41,412,287 of record CM024580.1, read on the forward strand.
GCATATGTCTAAGAGTCAGATTGCAGTTATGACCTTCTAATTCTCGTGGTAATATGTTGCTCAGTATCCTATTGACTTGACGTTTCATGACATTAGTAGTGAGGAAGTTTAATATTTAAGGATATGACTACATAAGCAATTACCATCAAGCGACTTCCACCACAGTTAAAAGCCAGATGGACATACATAATGGTGGCGCAGGGAATTCTCATCTGAGTGCATATGCTCATGAGAAATGCAAGACATATACTAACAAAGTGTGCTGAAATTTGGTTACTAAATGATATGACAACTAATTATCGTTGGATGAAATAAGTTCACCAGACCCTACTCTTTAAACATTTGGCAATTCATAATTAAAGCGTGTCATATGTGTCAGTAAATCATTTACTAAAAGAATATTATAGTAAATACTTTGTATCCCTAATATTGCTTTATGTCCATATAAAGTGAACCCGACTAATTCAGCATGAAACAGTACTCTCAATAGAATACCTAACACCAACTCATGACACCTAAAAGACTAGGACTGTCGACTTTGTTGATGCGCATACCACTTGCTGGCTGGAGAAGATGACTCACTTGCAGTTTAGATGCCTAAAGTATTAAAAAAAAGAAAAACCAAACCAAATAATCCTTGCCAGTCAAGCTGGCTAACAGATAATGCACTTGAAGGATCCATGAAGACCATATAAACCATCCTTCGATACGACCACCTTGACACGAATTATGGGAGGGTAGAGTGCCTTGACAGCCTCTGCAACACGAGGACGACAAGACTGACTTTCAGACAACCACCTTTTAGCAAAGCTGGGCGACAACCATGGACCTTCTCAGCCCTCAAATATGTCCTAGCACTCCCTGGAGTAGACAATTGCCCATCAATGAATGCACGAAAGAAGTGATACAGTAAAACAAATCGAGGACGAGAACTTCATGAACATTTACTGGCTCAACATGGCTGTTTATTATTTTTCCACCGATTTTATTGATAACGGTCCAGATTGTTGAGAGAAACAACAACAAATTCAGGTAGCGGGTGTATCGGGGAGCACATTACACAATGGACCTGATCATTTTCATCCTCTGCTGGAGGGGGAGATTTCTTAGCCTCAGATGGTTTGTCGACGCCACAATTCTGTTTGTTACACTTTGTCCGGAATGAATAATTTACGTTACTGCATTGCTCACACTTCCAACTACTCTCTGGCATTTTTGTTTTGAAAGCCACTTTACAAATGAGTACCAATATAGACAAATACGAGCCAAGCAACATGGCCGGTAGTGATAACTTACTATAGTTCTTATCAGAGTTTGAAACATGCAGTTGAAGAGCATAAAAATCTCTTAATTTAAACCAATAAGCACTCTTCAGCTAAAACAAATTGCTAGAGCAAAATTATAGCTCGGGAATACAATAAACACATGAAAGAAAGCCACGAAGTTTAATCTCCTCAAGCTGCTAAATTGTTTGCCAAAGCAACACCAACCCGTGATTCAGGCTTTGGAGCATTGCACTCTTCGCACCGTTCTAAAAGAGAAGTAAACATTTCCACAATCCGGGCACGTCCGATCATTATCGCGTGTTGCATCTACAACGTATTTCAAGGAAATCTAATGTCAGTTGGAGATGAACCAGTATTCTTATTGTTAATTCTAAAAGCAGTAACCAGCACATGGAATACCAACCTGCCCCCTTCTTTTGAAGTTTATCACCGGGGAAAAATCCCGGCCGTGGTCCCTGGGAGAATAAATACCAAAACAATGACATGCAGAATATCTGAAATAGCAACACTGAATAACATAGTTGTATAGTGAAAAGGAAAAAGCAGCAACATCCAAAGACAGAAAGAAATTTCGCATAGACCATGCCACCGAACCCATCGGAAGCCCCAGCCATATCTGTCCATCATAGGAGGCATCCCATACATTCCACCCGAACTGAATCCCTTATGGGTCGTTTTTGTCAAATTTTTCTTTTTTAATTATTCTTTGGCCATTTGTCTCATATGTTTTTTGCACTGTTGGTATAGGTATGTAATACAGATGATTCCCTTACTGTTGGTATCTAGTCATATTTAGTTTAATGAACGAAATCTCAAATAATTGGTAAATCATTGAAGGAATGATGATTATGTTATCTCGGTAATATAATACGCAATATAATAGTCGGCAATATTCACCCACTATGTGGGACAATGATCTAAATTTTCATAATTTCATATTATATAACTCATAATATGCTACAATCTTGATTTCAAATTATATCAATCAATGGTCGAATTTCAAATGCAATTATTATTTCAACTATGCTGTTAATTATGTAATAAAAATAAATTTAATAGCGTGTTATATGATTAAGTACAACTTATTACCTTAAATTATTTATTAATTTTATATATTAAATAGCAATTTCTTGATGATATGTATAGAGTATTAAACTCGTGATCGATATTAGGTAATAACTACAGTGACATAGTATTTACTTTGATGCAATCCCACGTCATACGCTTAACTTTTAATCATAATCAATAACTAAATTATTAAAAGTATAAATGAACATTTGATATAACATATTGTGTATATAATAATTTATATAGGAAACTAAACTCATGAGTCATAATTAATTTTGATATTCCTTCGAATCTTGATTTTAGGGAAGTATTTTGAGATTTCTTGTTCAATCCGTAATTTAAAACGGGAATCATAGTACTTAACCCAAGCAGCGTAATGACTATTATAGCTTGATTACATTAATGTAGTTGTTATTCCATTACAGCCTTATTTCATTACCACAAATCAAATGGGTTGGAAAATATCCATTATAAATTCAACTGTGGTGCACAAGCTTACGTGACATTGATGCATCAAGTAATAGATCTTGACTCGAGCTCACAATAAGTCAAAATCGACCTGATTGGTGGGTCCGCTTTCAAAGAAGATGGGTCCAATTCTTGATTCAAAAAGTTGGAACGAGCCAAACCCATGAAATTGATGGTGCAGCTCAGGAATGGAACCACCAATGTCTGTATGAGTCGACCCAGGCCTATACTTGGGTTTAAATCTCTAATTCCCCAGCCGGACGTTAAATGATGGCGAAAAGGAAATTCTTGAAATGGTTTCTGTGGCAAGTGCGTGCATGTGATAACAACGGCGACAGCAATAAATCGCAATTAAAAACAATGAATTGCAGGAATAAATAAATAAATAAATCGAAAAAACAAGGAGCGTTCAATAAATGAAAATAGTTCTCGAGAATATGACCGACATGCACAGAACTTATCAATCAAGCAAAACGAGAGAGCTAAGCTATGGAGTGAAAACCGCAAGAAATGGAGAAAAGGAAACAAACTACGGATGTCTTTGTTTACCAGCAGCTTCCTGACGAGCGTCAGGTTCCTGGCTTAAGTCTGTGTTCTTTGTTTCTTGAGTAGCTTCTTGTCAGCTTCAGATTCTTCAGATAGTGAGATTGTTCCACTCTAAAGCAAAATCCGGCGTTAAAAATTGTTATATTGCTGAAGACAGGATTTGAAAAGCAGCTTTCTTGAAGTAGAGAGCGTGAAATATCCTTTTCGGGATTTTGGACAAGATTAAACCTGTTACTCATGGGATTGGGTAATTCATGGGAGAGCATTTTTCATGAATCTTTTGTTAGTATGATGAAAATGCTTGAGCAAGAAGCTGGTTTGATGATTTCTGTGTGAGTTATGCCCAACTTCTACCTGTTTAGAGCGATGTGCAGTAAGTGGTTTTTTGATAGACTCTCGAAAATGGAATTGGCAAATCCTTATATTTGAAACCTTCCAAAAATTTTGGGATTCAAATTCTCGAGCTCCTTCGTCTTTATCTACATTTGGTAGAAGGTTGAGTGAGTGAACATATTTGGCATCTGACCTTTTCATGCCCTGGGGTTAGTGAACTGATTTTGCTGTTTGCGAATGACTTGGTATTTTACTTTGGCAAATAAGTTAACTAGCAAATCTGAGAGATGGATGATGTCTTATTAGGAGAATCTTGGTAGTACGTATGCATTCAATGGCATTACTGAATGAACGGGAGTCTCTGATTTGATGTTTTTGAACTTACAATACAAATAGATCCTTGACATAGTTAACAACTTGGATTATTCGTCAAAATCATGCTACAATAGTGGAAGCATATCAATCTATCGTCTCTAACCATCCATTGGATATTTCGGTGATGGTACTTTCTGGTGAACTTGTGGTGCTTCGGTTTGTGACCTCTCACAAGTATTTAATTTTCTTGCTCTCTAGTATTTACTTAGCTTCTTCAGGACACCCGTTTTGGGAAAAAGTCTTACCAGTTATCTTTTATGTGAGCTGATTCAGATCTAACCTTGTGCTAAAAGGATTGAAGAAGTCACAAGTCATTCTTCTCAACCTGTCTCCATCTTAGTCCATATAACATGCTTATCTCCCCTCAATATTCAATCTTTTTTCAGGAAACAAACGACAATCTTGAGGATGCAAGCAATGAGCTAATTCTTACTGATGAGGAGGTGGTGCGCTTCCAAATAAAGGAAGTTTTCGTTCACGTGCCGAAGGATGAATTGTAGAGCCGAATCGAAGATATGAAAGAAGTAACTATGAAAAACTTGGAGAAACTAGAAGAGGAGAAAGAATATGTGCTTACACATGGTTGAGATGAAGAAAATTTTGTACGGAAAGTGCGGGGAATCCATCAATTTGGAAGAGGATTAACATACCTGTCACTGCTGATTTTCCTTTAGTTTCTGTTGATTGAATCATTTCTCATTTGCTTTGCTGCCTTCAGGCAACTTTAGAATGCCTGCTGCAAGAGCTACGCAATAGCCTAGTTTGTGATATGCTCACTGCCATTATGAGTGACTTATAATGTTCTTAGAACTTATTTTATTGCCATTAGTTTTGGTCCCTTTCTGATTAAAATCGCTTGAATTTGTCATCAAACCTTCAATCTTAACCTACTTATAAGACTACTTTCTCTACTCCTGGGTTTACTCTTTCGCGCGAATGTTATTCCCCCTAAATTTCTTTTCCAAACTCTTACTTGGACATTGATGTAGAATCACAATGTGCAACATAGGAGTTTCAAACTCAATGTGAAATTAAATTGGTATCGTAGTTTTTACATGGTATATTTCCTTTAGGGAAACAAATCAGCAAGGTGTGAAGTGAGGAGAGGGTCATTGTAATATTCATTTGGGACGTGTAATATTCATTTAAATCACGACTCGTCAATGCTCCATGAGAGAAGGGTCATTGTAATATTCATTTGGGACGTGCCCTATCATGGTTTAAATATGTCAATTTTTGGCAAGATAGTCTTAAACTAACTAAGAGCGAAAAGTGCTGTTTACAATTGAAGCATTTTGATATTGTGCAATGTTGAAGATCTTAATGGCTAGAACTTTAGCAATCGTCTTCACGAGCCACACACTTTTCACAAGTAGAAGTCAGAAAAGAACTATTAATGGTCAGAGGATGATTGCGCACCCGTAAGACAGTTTAAACATCCGATAGAAGGAAATGCAAGCATGGTCTTCTATCATTCAAAACTATCATAATTAAACCATAACAAGTATTGAGATATCTATTCATAGGCGTAAATTTCCAAATGTTTATGTATTGAGAGAAATGGGGATTAATATCTATAGTATTTTAGGTTAAAAGCAAAAGAATGATTGACCCAAATGTATAACTTAACACATGGCCTAACCCTCTCCAAATGCCCAATCTGTCCATCATACTAACCTGAACTTCTGGCAATACAAGCTGGTCCTAAATTGGTGACCAAGAGATATTGTATATGGGTATTAGCTGAAGCCATGAAAATGGCGAGTATGATCATCAAGGCAGGCATTGTTCCTAGTTTGCAAGATATGAATGTCCAACCGAGAAGAGAATGAGAGAAAGATGCACAATCTCAGCATAATCGAAACAATTAGTAGTTTTGGTTAAAGTGAATGGCCCGATCTAGGTCATCTACTCTCTCCATCCGGGGGTAAATTATCCCAAAATTCGAGTAAACGCTAAACCAAAACCCACAATTGTTTCGCAGAAACCCCAATTGAAGCAATCCAATAAAATGTAAACCAAAGTTTCCATCTCAAGAGTTCTCGCTCCCTTGAGTGCTTCAAGCATCCAACGTCGCCACCGGTGCCACTGTCCTACCCTGCAATTCTTCCAACACGTTCGGGAGCTCCAGCACCTTTAGTGCCTCTCCCCCGGACGGGTCCTCCTCCTCCTCCGCCACTGCCCAGGCAAGACATCCATGGCATCTGGTATTGTACGAAAGACAAAAAATACAATGCGTTCTCCCTCTGGTGTCATTTGCAGGATAAAAGTCTAGGGCAAAACACAAAGTCAGTATTTTTCATATTCCAAAAAGACACAACAAAAGTAATATAGAATACCTCATGGAAGTTACAAGTTAACCCTTCCCTCAAATACCGTCCAGCAAAGGAGGCGATGATGCGATCAGTGATGTGGTCAATGAATGCACTGAACTCATCCACATGGGGCGAAATTCACCCAAGCCGTTTAAGAAGGCAGTAATGGCGTCTAGGGTCCTAAGACAGATCCCATCAAAATCCATGGATGCTTCATCATAAAGGTTTATGACCTTTTGTCTGTTGTGTTTGAAGGCGTGATAGTATGATTCACCCCAAACTGACATTAACTCATTGAGATCATCAGCTATCATGCGAGAGTGAGAGTGAAATAGCAAGCCTAGTTTTGCGAGGAGGGTTGGCGATTTAGGCGGTGCATGACAAACCAGAATTTTTGTTCCAGAAACAATTTTTCTATTCCAGACCTATTTCTGGAATAGAAATCTGTTTGATAAACTAGACTTTGGAATATGATCATATGAATTTCCCTTGTTCAGGAAAAGATACATCAATACCTCTCAACAATGACTTATTTCTTTTCATTAGCAGTAGATTTGAGTAGCGGTTTGACAATACTTAGCTGATCGCCTTCCTTGTTAGCGGCAACGGTTGCTTTCTCTTCGTTGCAGTTTATGAACTTGCCTATCTCCTACGGCACTGAATCACACAGGAAAAAATATCATGTCATTGTTGATTGGAATTGGAAGACAAACGCAGAGGTTAAGGGATTAATTTTCTTCCTTTTATCAAGAATTCGAATAAGATCTTCTCAACTTAATGACTAAAGGAAAATCAACGTGCTTCAAAGTAGTAAAAAAAATCGAATGCAAATGGTAGCCCAACAAATTTCAAGAGACACACTACAGTCTTCTGCTAGATCCAAAAGATAGGAGACAGATTAATATGCTCACAGCAAGCCATTCACATGACAAAGAATTTACAATATTTTTGGTTAAAAGCGAAAGAATTATTGACCCAAAGGTGTAACTTAACATATAGCCTAACCATCTCCAAATGTCCAATCTGTCCATCATACTAGCCTGAACTTCTAGCAACACAAGCTGGTCCTGAATTGCTAGCCAAGAGATGTTATGTATGGGTATTAGCCAAGGCCATGAAAATTGCAAGTATGATCATCAACGCAGGCATTGTTCCCAGTTTGCAAGATATTCAACTCCCATTTACCGCAGCAGGCAAGAAGAATGTCCAACCAGAAAGAGAATAAGAGAAAGATGCATCATCTCAGCATAATTGAAACAACTAGCAGTTATGGTTAAACTGAATAACCTGATCTAGGTCATCTATTCTCGCCATTTGGCGCAAATTATCCCAAAAATCGAGTAAACGTTAAACCAAAACACACAGTTGTTTCGCATGAAAAACCCACTGAAGCAATTTAATAAAATGTAAACCAAAGTTTCCGTCTCAAGGGTTCTCACTCCTTGAGTGCTTCAAGCATCCAGCGCTGCCGCCAGTGCCATCGTCCCACCCTGCAGTTCTTCTAGCACGTTCGAGAGCTCCGATGCCTCTCCCCTAGGCAAGTCCTCCTCCGCCACTGCCCCCAGGCAGGACATACATGGCGTATGGTATCATACGGAAGAGAGAAAATACAATGCGTACTCCCTCTAGTGTCATTTGCAGAATAAAAGTCTAGAGTAAAACACAAAGTTGGTATTCTTCCAATTCCAAAAAGACATGGCACAAGCAATAGAGAATTCCTCGTGGAAGTTGCGGGTTAGCCCTTCCCTCAAATACCCTCCAGTAAATGAGGTGATAATGTGATCAGTTATGTACTCAATGAACGCACCAAACTCATCAACATCGGGGCGGAATTCACCCAAGCCATTCAAGAAAACAACAATGGTGTCTAGGGTCCTAAGACAGACCCTATCAAAATCCATGGATGCTTCGTCATAAAGGACTATGACCTCTTGTTTGTTGTGTCTAAAAGCATGATAGTATGATAGACACGAACTTGTTGAGAACATCATCCATCACGCGAGAATGAGAGAGAAACAGCAGGCCTAGTTTCACGATGAGGGTTGGCAATTTAGGCTAAGACAGATCGAAAGAGACTTTGGAATATGATAATATGAATTTCCCTTCTTCAAGAAAAGATACATCCATACCTCTCAACAGTGACTTATTTTTTTTCACTAGCAGTAGATTTGAGTGGCGGTTTGACAATACTTAGCTAACCGCCTTCCTTATTAGCGGCAACGGCTACTTTCACTTCGTTACAGTTTATGAACTTGCTTATTTCTTGCAGCATTGAATCACAATGGAAAAAATACCAGGTCATTGTTTATTGGAATTGGAAGACAAATGCAGAGGTTAAGGGATTAATTTTCTTCATTTTACCAAGAATTAGAATAAGATCTTGTTAACTTAATAACTAAAGGAAAACCATTGTGCCTCGGAGTAGTAAAAAAAATTGAATGAAAATGGTAGCTCAACAAATTTCAAGGGACACATTACAGTCTTCTGCTATGCTCACAGCAAGGCATTCACATGACAAAGAATCTACAGTATTTTAGGTTAATAGTAAAAGAATTATTGACCTAAAGGTGTAACTTAACACATAGCCTAACCCTTTCCAAATGTCCAATCTGTCCATCATACTAGCCTAAACTTCTAGCAACACAAGCTGGTCCTGAATTGGTGGCCAAGAGATGTTATGTATGGGTATTACTCGAAGCCATGAAAATGGCAAGTATGATTATCAAGGCAGGCATTGTTCTCAATTTGCAAGATATTCAGCTCACATTTACCGCAGTAGGCAAGAAGAATGTCCAACCATAAAGAGTATGAGAGAAAGATGCATAATCTCAGCATAATTGAAACAATTAACAGTTATGGTTAAACTGAATGACCCTCTCTAGGTCATCTATTCTCGCCATTCGGGGCAAATCATCCCAAAAATCAAGTAAACGCTAAACCAAAACACACGGTTGTTTCGCAGGAAAAATCCACTGAAGCAATCCAATAAAATGTAAACCAAAATTTCTGTCTTAAGGGTTCTCGCTTCCTTGAGTGCTTCAAGAATCCAGCGTCGATGCCGGTTTCACCGTCCCACCCTGCAGTTCTTCTAGAATGTTCGGGAGCTCCGGTGCCTCTCCCCTAGGCGGGTCCTCCTCCGCCACTACCCCAAGTAGGACATCCATGGCGTCTGGTATTGTACGGAAGAGAGAAAATACAATGCGTACACCCTCTGGTGTCATTTGCAGAATAAAAGTCTAGAGCAAAACACAAAGTCGATATTCTTCATATTCCAAAAAGACATAGCAAAAGCAATAGAAAATACCTCGTGGAAGTTGCGGGTTAGCCTTTCCCTCGAATACCCTTTAGCAAAAGAGGTGATAATGTGATCAGTTATGTACTCAATGAATGCACCAAACTCATCCACGTCGGGGCGAAATTCACCCAAGCCATTCAAGAAGACAACAATGGCATCCAGGGTCCCAAGACATACCCATTAAAATCCATGGATGCTCCGTCATAAAGGACTATGACCTCTTGCCTGTTGTGTCTAAAAGCATGATAGTATAATTGACACGAACTCGTTGAGAACATCATCGATCACGTGAGAGTGAGAGAGAAATAGTAGGCCTAGTTTCACGAGGAGGGTTGACAATTTAGGCTAAGAGAGATCGAAAGAGACTTTGGAATATGATAATATAAATTTCCCTTCTTCAAGAAAAGATACATCCATACCTCTCAACAGTAACTTATTTATTTTCACTAGCAGTAGATTTGAGTAGCCGTTTAACAATACTTAGCTGACCGCCTTCCTTGTTAGCAACAACGGCTGATTTCACTTCGTTGCAGTTTATGAACTTGCTTATCTCCTGCAGCATTGAATCATAAGGGAAAAGAATACCAAGTCATTATTGATTGGAATTGGAAGACAAACGCAGAGGTTTAGGGATTAATTTTCGTCATTTTACCAAGAATTATAATAAGATCTTGTCAACTTAATAATTAAAGGAAAATCATTGTGCCTTAGTGTAGTAAAAAAAATCGAATGAAAATAGTAGCCCAACAAATTTCAAGGGACACATTACAGTCTTCTGCTGTGCTCACAGCAAGGCATTCACATGACAAAGAATCTGCAGTATTTTAGGTTAAAAGTAAAAGAATTATTGACACAAATGTGTAACTTAACACATAGCCTAACCCTTTCCAAATGTCTAATATGTCCATCATACTAGCCTGTACTTCTAGCCTAGGTAGCACCGACACGCGACACGCGACACGACACGACACGACACGCGACACGCCATTTCTCAAAAAGTAGAGAATTCCGACACGTTCCGACACGTTAAATATTAAATAAATATTTTTATATATACATGATTAATTTCAAATTCATAAATAAATAAACAATAAAAAAGAGCCTATAATAAATCTATACTAATAACATTAATAAATGTATTCATAAAAAATTGGAAAGACATTTTTTTACTTTAACAAAAGTTATCGATGAAATAAATAACTAATGAAAGATTAGAGTCAAAATAAATTTACATTTTTCTACGATGATCCAAATTTTTTATTATTTAATATCTAGTGCTTTTATTTTTGAAGTAACTTTTTAACCCGTCTATTTATTTATTTTTTAACTTTATCATGTATTAATAAAGTTATTTAATGTTTAATATTTCTTTTTAGGGTTAAATGGGTCCCACCCATTTATTTCTACGCGTTTTCTTCCCCAACCCGCACCCACCCACCCCGCCCTATCACTTCCCCGCACGAGGCTTTCTTTCCCGGAAGGCATCGACGCCTCGTCTCTCTCTTTCTCTTCTTCCTAAAAACAGCCCAAAGGGCAAAAACCCTAGCAATCACTTCTTTCTCTTCTCCCTTTGCTCGGTCTCCACCTCTCTCGCCGCTGCCTTGCCTCCGTTCTCCCCTTTGCTGTCGTAGCCTCGCGTCCAGCCTTCCATCGCGGCGTTGCGGTTTTCCATCTCGGCGTTGCAGTCGGTGGTCGCAGCCGACCAAGACGATCGAGAAGGCTTCTCGGCGCAATCGGCGGTCGCAGCCTTCTCCAAGTTGTAGTTGGCGTTGCAGTCGGCGGTCGCAGCCCTCCCTCGTCGTCGCTCGCAGCGTCGCCTCGGCTCCCTCACCCTTGCCTTCACCCTCCATCACCTTCTTCCCTTCGCACCTGCAGATCCGCCCACAAACCTCCGGACACGCTCCAACGCGCGTGTCGGAAAGAGTTGACCACGTGTCGGAAACTCCGACACGTGTTGACCGCGTGTCCGAGCGTGTCCGAACGTGTCCGACACGTGTCGGGGTGTCCGACACGACACGGAGGCCCTTTGAACGTGTCGGTGCTACCTAGCTTCTAGCAACACATGTTGGTCTTGAATTGGTGGCCAAGAGATGTTATGGACGGGTATTAGCCAAAGCCATGAAAATGGCAAGTATGATCATCAAGGCAGGCATTGTTCAAAATTTGCAAGATATTTAGCTCACATTTACTGTAGCAAGCAAGAAGAATGTCCAACCAAAAAGAGAATGAGAGAAAGATGGATCATCTCAGCATAATTGAAACAATTAGCAGTTATGGTTAAACTGAATGACCCGATCTAGGTCATCTATTCTCGCCATTCGGGGCAAATTATCCCAAAAATCGAGTAAACGCTAAACCAAAATACACGGTTGTTTCGTAGGAAAAACCCATTGAAGCAATCCAATAAAATGTAAACCAAAGTTTTTGTCTCAAAGGTTCTCGCTCCCTTGAGTGCTTCAAGAATCCAGCGCTGCTGTCGGTGCCATTGTCCCACCCTGCAGTTCTTCCAGCATGTTCGAGAACTCAAGTGCCTCTCCCTTAGGCGGGTCCTCCTCCGCCACTACGCCAGGTAGCCATCCATGGCGTCTGGTATCATACGGAAGAGAGAAAATACAATGCGTACTCCCTCTAGTGTCATTTGCATAATAAAAGTCTAGAGCAAAACACAAAGTCGATATTCTTCCTATTCCAAAAAGACACGGCAAAAGCAATAGAGAATACCTCGTGGAAGTTGCAGGTTAGTCCTTCCCTCAAATAACCTCCAGCAAAGGAGGTGATAATATGATCAGTTATGTGGTCAATAAACGCACTGAACTCATCCACATCGGGGCGGAATTCACCAAGCCATTCAAGAAGACATCAATGGCGTCTAAGGTCCCAAGACATACCCCATCAAAATCCATGGATGCCCCATCATAAAGGACTATGATCTCTTGCCTGTTGTGTTTTAAAGCATGATACTATGATTGACACGAACTCGTTGAGAACATCATTGATCACGCGAGAGTAAGAGAGAAACAGCATGCCTAGTTTCGCGAGGAGGGTTGGCAATTTAGGCTAAGAGAGATCGAAAGAGACTTTGGAATATGATAATATGAATTTCCCTTCTTCAAGAAAAATTACATCCATACCTCTCAACAGTGACTTATTTCTTTTCACTGACAGTAGATTTAAATGGCGGTTTGACAATACTTAGCTGACCGCCTTCCTTGTTAGCGGCAATGGCTGCTTTCACTTCGTTGCAGTTTATGAACTTGCTTATCTCCTACAGCATTGAATCACAAGGGAAAAAACACCAGATCATTGTTGATTGGAATTGGAAGACAAACGCAGAGGTTAATAGATTAATTTTCTTCATTTTACCAAGAATTAGAATAAGATCTTGTCAACTTAATAATTAAAGAAAAATCATTATGCCTCAGGGTAGTAAAAAAGATCGAATGAAAATGGTAGCCCAACAAATTTCAAGCGACACATTACAGTCATCTGCTATGCTCACAGCAAGGCATTCACATGACAAAGAATCTGCAGTATTTTAGGTTAAAAGTAAAAGAATTATTGACCCAAAGGTGTAACTTAACACATAGCCTAACCCTCTCCAAATGTCCAATCTGTCCATCATACTAGCCTGAACTTCTAGCAACACAAGCTGGTCCTGAATTGGTGGCCAAGAGATGTTATGTGTGGGTATTAGCCAAAGCCATGAAAATGGCAAGTATGATCATCAAGGCAGGCATTGTTCCTAATTTGCAAGATATTCAGCTCACATTTACCGCAACAGGCAAGAATAATGCCTAACTAGAAAGAGAATGAGAGAAAGATGCATAATCTCAGCAGAATTGAAACAATTAGCAGTTATGGTTAAACTGAATGACCCGATCTAGGTCATCTATTCTCGCAATCCGGGGAAATTTATCCCAAAAATCGAGTAAATGCTAAACCAAAACACACGGTTGTTTCGCAAGAAAAACCCACTGAAGCAATCCAATAAAATGTAAACCAAAGCTTTTGTCTCAAGGGTTCTCACTCCCTTGAGTGCTTCAAGCATCCAGCACTGTCGCCAATACCACCATCCCACCCTACAGTTCTTCCAGCACGTCCGAGAGCTCTAGTGCCTCCGGTGCCTCTCCCCTAAGCAGGTCCTCCTCCGCCACTACCTCAAGCGGGACATCCATGGTATCTGGTATCGTACGGAAGACAGAAAATACAATGCATACTCCCTCTGGTGTCATTTGCAGAATAAAAGTCTAGAGTTGAACACAAAGTCAGTATTCTTGCTATTCCAAAAAGACATAGCAAAAGAAATAGAGAATACCTTGTGGAAGTTGCGGGTTAGCCCTTCCCTCAAATACTGTCCAGCAAAGGAGGCGATGATGTGATCGGTGATGTGGTCAATGAACTCACTGAACTCATCTACATCGGGTTGGAATTCACCCAAGCCATTCAAGAAGGCAGCAATGGCGTCTAGGGTCCCAAGACGAACCCCATCAAAATCCATGGATGCTTCGTCATAAAGGATTATGATCTCTTGCATGTTGTGTCTAAAAGCATAATAGTATGATTGACACGAACTCGTTAAGAACATCATCCATGACGTGAGAGTAAGAGAGAAACAACAGGCCTAGTTTCGCGAGGAGAGTTGGCAATTTAGGCTAAGAGAGATCAAAAGAGACTTTGGAATATGATAATATAAATTTTCCTTCTTTAGGAAAAGATACATCCATACCTCTCAACAATGACTTATTTCTTTTCACTAGCAATAGATTTGAGTGGCGGTTTGACAATACTTAGTTAACCGCTTTCCTTATTAATGGCAGCGGCTGCTTTCACTTCATTGCAGTTTATGAACTTGCTTATCTCCTACATCATTGAATCACAAGGGAAAAAATACCAGGTCATTATTGATTGGAATTGGAAGACAAACGCAGAGGTTAAGGGATTAATTTTCTTCCGTGTACCAAGAATTAAAATAAAATCTTGTCAACTTAATGACTAAAGGAAAACCATTGTGCCTCATAGTAGTAAAAAAAAATCAAATGCAAACGGTAGCCCAACAAGTATTGAAATATCTATTCATAGGCATAAATTTCCAAATGTTTAGGTATTGAGAGAAATGGGTATTAATATCTACAGTATTTTAGGTTAAAAGCAAAAGAATGATTGACCTAAATGTGTAACTTAACACATAACCTATTCCTCTCCAAATGTCCAATATGTCCATTATATTGGCCTGAACTTCTGGCAACACAAGCTAGTCCTAAATTGGTGGCCAAGAGATGTTATGTATGGGTATTAGCTGAAGCCATGAAAATGACAAATATGATCATCAAGACAGGCATTGTTCCCAGTTTGCAAGATATTCACCTCACATTTACCGCAGCAGGCAAGAAGAATGTCCAACCAGAAAGAGAATGAGAGAAAGATGCATCATCTCAACATAATTGAAACAATTAGCTGGTTAAACTGAATGACCCGATCTAGGTCATCTATTCTCGCCATCCGGGGCAAATTATCCCAAAAATCGATTTAACGCTAAATCAAAACACACGGTTGTTTCGCAGGAAAAACCCACTAAAGCAATCCAATAAAATGTAAACCAAAGTTTCTGTCTTAAGAGTTCTCACTCCCTCGAGTGCTTCAAGCATCCAGCACTGTCGCTGGTGCCACAGTCCCACCCTACAGTTCTTTCAGCACGTCTAAGAGCTCTAGTGCCTCCGGTGCCTCTCCCCTGAGCGAGTCCTCCTCCGCCACTGCCCTAGGCAGGACATCCATGGCATCTGGTATCGTACGGAAGACAGAAAATACAATGTGTATTCCTTCTGGTGTCATTTGCAGAATAAAAGTCTAGAGTCAAACACAAAGTCAGTATTCTTCATACTCCAAAAAGACACAGCAAAAGTAATAGAGAATACCTCGTGGAAGTTGCGGGTTAGCCCTCCTTCAAATACCATCTAGCAAAGAAGGTGATGATGTGA
This sequence comes from Eucalyptus sp. ANBG9806169, assembly GCA_014182395.1. Lineage (NCBI taxonomy): Eukaryota > Viridiplantae > Streptophyta > Magnoliopsida > Myrtales > Myrtaceae > Eucalyptus > Eucalyptus sp. ANBG9806169. Next base: position 41,427,948 of record CM024580.1, read on the forward strand.
TCAGTTATGTGGTCAATGAACTCACTGAACTCATTCACATCGGGTCAGAATTCACCTAAGCCATTCAAGAAGGCAGCAATGGTGTCTAGGGTCCCAAGACGGACCCCATCAAAATCCATGGATGCTTTGTCATAAATGATTATAATCTCTTGCCTGTTGTGTCTAAAAGCATGATAATATAATTGACACGAACTCATTGAGAACATCATCCATGACGTGAGAGTAAGAGAGAAACAACAGGCCAAGTTTCGCGAGGAATGTTGGTAATTTAAGCTAAGAGAGATCGAAAGAGACTTTGAAATATGATAATATGAATTTTCCTTCTTCAGGAAAAAATACATCCATACCTCTCAACAATGACTTATTTCTTTTCACTAGCATTATATTTGAGCAACGGTTTGACAATGCTTAGCTGACTGCCTTCCTTGTTAGTGGCAGCGGCTACTTTTACTTCATTGCAATTTATGAACTTGTTTGTCTCCTACAGCATTGAATCACAAGGGAAAAAACACCAGGTTATTGTTGATTGGAATTGGAAGACAAACGCAGAGGTTAAGGGATTAATTTTCTTCCTCTTACCAAGAATTAGAATAAGATCTTGTCAACTTAATGACTAAAGGAAAACCATTGTGCCTCAGAGTAGTGAAAAAAATCGAATGCAAACGGTATGGGGAAAAGACATAGGTTTAGGGTTATTTTTTAAAAGAAAAGGCCCCTAGCCCATGAGTTAGACGCATGTTCTCCTAAACCCATATCTTGGGCGACGTTGAATATTCAAATTGACGATATGAAAATTGTCTAAAAAGAAGTCACCACTAACTTATTAAGATCAACTGGAAACCAAGTGAAATATGATAGTGTACTTCACTTCCTACATAACAGAGAATTTAGGATTAATGACTTGATTATACTAATTAAATAATTAGTGTCATTTCGATACTTAATTTTGTTCATTTAAAAAAAAAGATTTATGTCAAGCAATCTAGATTAATTTTATACATATGTACTAACATGTGAGGTAATCATACAAATATGAAAGCATTAACATAACAATCGGCAATTAAAGAAAGTATTGAATAAATTGCACGGGACAATAAAGATCAAAATCAATATGTCAATACTGCGCAACCAATGGCGATTGTCTTTAAAGACAATTGAAATCCTAATGTAGAGCCCCTAAGGGCTTGTTCAATTTTGAACACAATTTTAAAGTCAAGAGGCTTTCTTATTTTAAAAAAGAAACTAAAGATCTATTTTTGAAATTTTTCAAGGAATTACATTTTTATTTTAAAATTTTTATTTTTTGGAATTTTCTTAATTTTTATGAAATTTTTATTTTTAGTATTTCTTATGTTTTTGTGATTTTTTTAATTAATATTTTGTATGAATTTTACTATTATAATAAAATAAAATAAAATAAAAAGAGAAAGAAAATCGAACCAAGTCAAGAGACCCGCCCTGACTCAATCGACCTGGACCCTATCGGTCCAGATTGGACTAAAAAAGGGGCTACGTAAGGCCCACTTTGAATTAATCTCAATTGACTCACGGAAATTTTAAAACAGCCCACTCAATTTCCAGTCTGCTTCCATTTTCCCTTCTCAACCCAAGTTGGGGTTTCTTTCGAGTAACAACACCTACCCAGACACTTCAACATCCCATATCAATTTCAGAATAAGATAAATTTAACAATAGCACCACTATCATCTCATCTTTAAACCAAGAATAACATAATTCATCATCAAGCACCTTTTAAACATCGAAGCTCCACGAATGGACGAGTACCATCACCATCGCTGTTCGCCGGACGGTGGAAGTAGCTGGCTGGGTGAGACGAAAGGCGGGGACGTTCGAGAGTGACCTTCGAGTCCCTCTCATGCTCATTGAGACTTTGCTCGAATGATGAAGCTGCAGCTGGGTACAGAAAATGGCAAGAAGTCGGTGTTATATCCCTTCTCTCTTCCCGAGCCTCTTTACTATAATCATCATTTCCTTTCTAATCTAAACGTTGCTCACGTCCCATTCCATCGAAAGCATTGTCGAAGCTTCTGTGGACGAGGGCACTGTCGTGGACGAAGGTACTGATGTGGACGAGTGATCATTCGTGGCCGACGACTACCATCTAACTCTAGCGGCTGGCCATCGCAGTCCAAATCTGGCCCAAACCCAAAGCACGATAATTAGGTTTTCTATTCCACCAATTAGGGTTTTAAATTGAGAAAAACATGTTTTGCGACGTCGTTTATGCTATGTATGTGGAGTTAAAGCATTGGCAAGCCAAGTCGGATTGAAAAAATTATAAAATATTACTATTTTGAATTACCAACTATTCAAATCGAAGTTAACACTTGAAGTGATCTAAGTAGTAAAAGAAATCATTGTGCCTCAGAGTAGCAAAAAAAAATCGAATGCAAACGGTAGCCCAACAAGTATTAAAATATATATTCATAGGCATAAATTTCCAAATATTTAGGTATTGAGAGAAATGAGGATTAATATCTACAGTATTTTAAGTTAAAAGCAAAAGAATAATTGACCCAAATGTGTAACTTAACACATAGCCTAACCCTCTCCAAATGTCTAATATGTCCATCATACTGGCTTGAACTTCTGGCAACACAAGCTAGTCCTAAATTGGTGGCTAAGAGATGTTATATATGGGTATTAGCTGAAACCATGAAAATGACAAGTATGATCATCAAGGCATGCATTGTCCCAGTTTGCAATATATTCATCTCACATTTACCGCGGCAAGCAAGAAGAATGTCCAACCAGAAAGAGAATGAGAGAAAGATGCATCATCTCAACATAATTGAAACAATTAGCAGTTATGGTTAAACCGAATGACCCGATCTAAGTCATCTATTCTTGTCATCCGGGGCAAATTATCCCAAAATTCGAGTAAACTTTAAACCAAAACACACAGTTGTTTCGCAAGAAAAACCCACTGAAGCAATCCAATAAAATGTAAATCAAAGTTTCTATCTCAAGGGTTCTCACTCCCTTGAGTGCTTCAAGCATCCAGCACTGTCGCTTATGCCACCGTCCCACCCTGCAGTTCTTCCAACACGTCCGAGAGCTCCAATGCCTCAGGTGCCTCTCCCTTGAGCGGGTCCTCCTCCGCCATTGCCCCAGGCAGGACATCCATAGCATCTTGTATCATACGGAAGACAGAAAATACAATGCGTACTCCCTTTGGTGTCATTTGCAGAATAAAAGTCTAGAGTCAAACACAAAGTCAGTATTATTCCTATTCCAAAAAGACACAGCAAAAGCAATAAAGAATACCTCATGGAAGTTGCGGGTTAGCCCTTCCCTCAAATACCGTCCAGCAAAGGAGGTGATGATGTGATCCGTTATGTGGTCAATGAACTCACTGAACTCATCCACATCGAGGCGGAATTCACCCAAGCCGCAGCAATGGTGTCGACCCCATCAAAATCCGTGGATGCTTCGTCATAAAGGATTATGACCTCTTGCCTATTATGTCTAAAAGCATGATAGTATGATTGACACGAACTCATTGAAAACATCATCCATGACGCGAGAGTGAGAGAGAAACAACAGGCCTAGTTTCGCAATGAGGGTTGGCAATTTAGGCTAAGAGAGATCGAAAGAGACTTTTGAAAGATGATAATATAAATTTTCCTTCTTCAGGAAAAGATACATCCATACCTCTCAACAATGACTTATTTCTTTTCACTAGCAATAGATTTGAGTGGCGGTTTGACAATACCTGGCTGACCATCTTCCTTATTAATGGCAGCGGCTGCTTTCACTTTATTGCAATTTATGAACTTGCTTATCTCCTATAGCATTGAATCACAAGAGAAAAAATACCAGGTCATTGTTGATTGGAATTGGAAGACAAACGTAGAGGTTAATGGATTAATTTTCTTCCTTTTACCAAGAATTAGAATAAGATTTTGTCAACTTAATGACTAAAAAAAACCATTGTGCCTCAGAGTAGTAAAAAAAATCGAATGCAAACGGTATGTGGAAAAGACATAGGTTTAGGGTTATTTTTTAAAGGACGAGGCCCATAGCCCATGAGTTAGACGCATGTTGGACTTAAAAAGGGGCTACGCTAAGGCCCACTTTGAATTAATCTCAATTGACTCACGGAAATTTTAAAACAGTCCACTCAATTTCTAACCCGCTTCCATTTTCTCTTCTCAGCCCAAGTGGGGGTTTCTTTCGAGTAACAACACCTACCCAGACACTTCAACATGCCATATCAATTTCAGAATAAGATAAATTTAATAATGCCACTATCATCTCATCTTTAAACCAAGAATAACATAATTCATCATCAAACACCTTTTAAACATTGAAGCTCTACGAATGGACGAGTACCATCACCATCGCCATTCGCCAGACGGTGGAAGTAGCTGGCTGGGTGAGACGAAAGGCGGGGACATTCGTGAGCGTCCGAGAGCGTTCGAGAGCATGGGTCTCAAAAGAAAAGAGTGACCTTCGAGTCCCTCTCATGCTCATTGAGACTCGCTCAAATGACGAAGCTGTAGCTGGGTACAGAAAATGGCAAGAAGTCAGTGTTATATCCCTTCTCTCTTCCCGAGCCTCTTTACTATAATCATCCTTTCCTTTCTAATCTAAACGTTGCTCACATCCCATTCCATCGAAAGCATTGTCGAAGCTTCTGTGGACGACGGCATTGTTGTGGACGAAGGTACTGATGTGGACGAGTGATCATTCGTGGCCGACGACTACCATCTAGCTCTAGCGATTGGCCATTGCAGTCCAAATCTGGCCCAAACCCAAAGCACAATTATTAGGGTTTTCTATTCCACTAATTAGGGTTTTAAATTGGGGAAAACATGTTTTGCGATGTCGTTTATGCTATGTATGCGGAGTCAAAGCATTGGCAAGCCAAGTCGGATTGAAAAAATTATAAAATATTACTATTTTGAATTACCAACTATTCAAAACGAAGTTAACACTTGAAGTGATTCAAGTAAAAGTTTTTGCATTAAAATTAACGCCGTGCGAAAGTTATGACATTTATAATATCATTTTCCTTGAGCCTCAGTGCTAGAGGTCCAATTTCGAAACCTTTAAAATATGCCGTTTTCACTATAATCCTAGTGCTGGAGGTCTTGATTTTCATTGTGTTGGGCGCATCATAGACATACGGTAAGACCCCGTAGAAAATTTCAGTGATCCATAAGACAAACCATGGTCTTATCGTCCATGACAAGAAAATTTTAATAAATGATAGTCATTTTCATTGAATATTTAGTAATTGGTGAACTATTTAGCCAGTTTTGGTGTTAGTAGGTGGCCATGCCTTTTTCTTTTCTTTGGCGACAAGCTAGAGGTGAGGGCCGATCACCACATTAAGGTAGCCGACTAGTGGTGAGCTAGGCAAGGGCACGATTGCCCAACCATTGGTGAGGCAAGCCCTTGCCGAATCTGGCATGGCTGAGCATCACTAGTGCATCTATAAGCTCCACCTCGCCAGTGGCTAGGTGAGCTCGATGGCCAGCCAATGGCTAGGCAAGCTCTTGTCGAATTTGGCATAGGTAAGCCTCACCAGTGAATCTATGAGAGAGAGAGCCCATTTGTGAGGCATGCCTTTGCAGAATTTGGCATGGGCAAGCCTCACCAATGGTTCTATGTGTGTGTTTGAGAGAGAGAGAGGAAAAAATTAATAAAAATTATCAACCAGCGCCAAATTTGAAAAAATAAAATATTGTTAGAAAATTTTTAGCTGGTGACGGTGTTGGCCGGCATCCACATTAGTGTCAATCAACCAAATTTGGTCAAATGAATTGAACTGACACAATTACAAAAGATTTATGATTTAATTGGTCAAAAAAAAGAAGTTTAGGATTGACTAGGCACTATTCTAATAGGCTTAGGACTTTTTTAATATCCATAAAACTCCTACTCTGCAATGAAGTAAAATTGCAATCACAATGAGAAGCGGGGCATTCAATTGAGCCAGGCCTCCGATCGAAAACAAGGAATTGGACCGACCATGGGCTTTGGTTGGGCCGGAGTCGAAGCACAGGCCGGCCCACTTTCTCGGCCCAATCGATATCGGGAAGGCTCGAAAAGTAGCAAGAGAACGGGAGAAAAGAATCCGCGAAATTGTTTCCGTTCTCGTTTCAGATTTTCAGCTGAATCCTTCAAGTCTGCTAGGGTTTCACTCCAGCTTCAGCAAAATCTCTTTCAGCTGGATCTTCCAGGTTCGCGATTCCCTAAATTCCTTCCCTTCCGTTCCGTCCCTCGCCTTCGATTCATCCCGAGTCCGCTGCTTCGGTTCTGTGCTGCGATTCGTAGTCCTCTGAAATCTGGCGTCGCGATGAATTTTAATTTCGGTCGATTCCATCTCTTTTTACAACTCTTTCTTCGAATCGCGGAGTTTCTTCTTCTTCTTTTTGTAATCACTGTTTTGGTTGGACGATTGTGATTGTCGCGCTTCTCTGGTTAGCCGACTGAACTTCTGGTGGTCTCGGTTTTTCTTGTTCTTTTATTGAATTTCATCACTTGGACCTTGTTTTTCTTTTTTGTTCAGTTTGATTTGACAGGAGATTGTTGGTATGGTTGATTACGTAGCCGGTTGGGTTGTGTTGTGAACTCGGTTGGTTATAGCTCGTCATCTAGGATCTACTGTTAAACAACGTGAGCCGTCGATTCTGTTCTATTTGGAGCTGGAAGAGTTTAATCGTGACAGGAGTAGTCGCAGGACGATGTCAGCATTTTAAGAATGCTTCCTGATGTGGCCTTTTTGGGTTTGGCCTGTTTTGGGTGGGTGGGGAGGGGTAGAGTTGTGACTGAGTCGAGCCGCTTAGGGGGTGTTTGGGCTCTCTACTCATTAATCAATCATCAGAACACGAGCCTCTAGACTCGAGCTCAGAGTACCCAGTTGCTCGCGAGCTTGATTGTCTTGCGCGTGATGGTTTGAAATGTTCTGAAGGAAGTATGATATTATCATTATGACCGCACTTGTATGTTTGTCTGCTTCAGATGCAAAAAGAATCAGCTGAGATATAAAGTTTTCCTCCTTGGGTATGAACTTTGATGCCCCAGTTAGCATGAGATAATAATTGCTCTTTTTTGTTCTGTAATTTCTAAAGAGAGAGCCTGTTGAATTATTTTATAACTCCTTTATTGTGAAGTTTTAGACTAATTTTCATCTTCTTTTCTTGGTTAACTTGCGGAAGATGTTTCACCATTCCTGGATTTCATAGTCTGAATCTTTAAATTGATATTTTCTAGTTATTTTGGTGGATCTCAGAACTGGTTTTCTATGTTCTGCTGCTTCTTCTACTGAAATCTCAATACATGATCATTGGACTGTTTCTCGCTTTTTTGGGGTTGATGGCATCAGGTCAGTTACATATATTTCATTGGGTAGTTTGAATTTTATGGTGCTTCTATTGGAACATAACAGTGGTGCAATCGAGCTCGAGTATATAGTCGATTCAGTTCTGATTGATTTTTGCATGCTGAGTATCTGAATTGACAGCTTAAGCTTAAATCTAGATTAATTCAACTCAGCTCACTTACATCCTATTCCCATGGGGATTCACTGTTATTCTATACTGCAATTCCCTCAAGACTAATTCTTTTTATACCAAAATATGTTGTTACATTCATGTTTGTCTCTCGCCCTGATTCCTGGATATAATGATGTACAGGATCTGATACATGCAAGAATTTTATGTTTGTTTTGTACACATGCCTAAGCCAAATTTAAGATGAGGTAATTATGATCATGACGTGCAGATGGCAGGGCCATCTGCATTCAGGAGCCTTGCTCCCAAGACGAAGAACCTGGTCGTCGCGGGTGGTCTGACAGCATTTGTGTTTGGAGTGTATTTCTACACAATGAGGGCTGTTGGCGGTTCAGATGAGCTCCAGACGGCCATCGATAAATTTGAAGAGCAAAAGAGCAAGCAAGGAGCTTAGGCAGAGAAGTGGTCCGATGCTCGAGACCGGACGCAACTTCAACGGTGGCCTAACTATAGTTTTGGATTTCCTGGACTCCACATGCAGCGTGCACACTTTTCTGTTTTTGTTAATATGTGCACACATCGTTTGTCAAGTGCTGAGACAGTGCATGGTCGATGCCGAATAACGCATGCTCGTGTCATGAGATGATATTGTAGTCAATTTTGTCCGTATCGGCCCTAATATATAAAGATAGGACTTGCATTCGCATCGACGAATTGGCAAGCCGATCGGACTTTTGATCACATCCATGAATATGACGTCTTAGCTCGAATTACCATGTGATGGGATGGACCAGTACTGGGTGGTTGTTGATTCTAGGATGGCAGCATGAAAACCTGGCATAAGGGGCTTAGGGCACTGCATCGGTTTCATAGGATGGACACAGCAGTTGGATGGACCAGTCCTAGGCTTGAAACATTAATTTAATGCGTGGGACAGGACCTAGCGTTTGTATTCTATTCAAGCATTTTCTATTCGAACTCGGATAATTTAAGAAAAGCAAAGGGAACCAAATTCGGAAAGGGGCACTAGCACACGAAACCAAGATCCCCCCTTGCCGTTTTTAGCAAGTTTATCCGATAGCATGTCTGGTGCTTATCCTAGTCGACGCGGATACGGTGTGCACTTTCGATACGACTTTGGGTAAATCATCCTGAATTTCATGGCTGAATATTTAATTCAGGCGACCGGATGTGTTCCAAAAACGGAAGCCACCACCAGGACCGACGGAAATCTCAATCTACCTAACTTGTCGACGCAATGTGAAGGCAGAAGAAACTGGAATCTGTCCATTATCTATATATTGGTAAATGCGACGTTGAAAAAACACTCAAGAAAAGTCGAAAACGACACGACAAGAAGCCAACGAGCGCAGCACACATTCACACGCAAAAGTCCAAAACGCAGAACAGATCGAAGAAGAAGAAGAAGGAAGGAAGGAAGGAAGGAAGGAAGGAGAAGAGGCGGCCGCCGGAAAATGGGGCACCCGCAGCAGCACGGCGCGCTGCTCCCGAAGCGCATCATCCTCGTCCGCCACGGTGAGTCGGAGGGCAACCTCTCGCCGTCGGCGTACGCCACCACCCCGGACCACAAGATCCCCCTCACACCGCTCGGGGCCGCTCAGGCCCGCGCCGCCGGCGACGGGCTCCGCGCCCTGGTCGCCGGCGGCGGGGGGACTGGCGCGTCTACTTCTACGCGTCGCCGTACGAGCGGACGCGGTCGACGCTGCGGGAGATCGGGCGGTCGTTCGGGCGGGGCCGGGTGATCGGGGTGCGGGAGGAGTGCCGGATCAGGGAGCAGGACTTCGGGAACTTCCAGGTGGTGGAGAGGATGAAGGTGGTGAAGGAGACCAGGGAGCGGTTCGGCCGGTTCTTCTACCGGTTCCCGGAAGGGGAATCGGCGGCCGATGTGTTCGATCGCGTTTCGAGTGAGTTTTTTTTTCTTCGTCCTTGCGTTTTCGATCAATGCAATTTCATGTGAACGCTGCGTGTTGAGTCGTTCGTCGATGTCGGCTTTGCTTCGTTGCTGGTCTGAGAGTGTTCACACGAGAAATGAACTCAAGGGATGAACTTTTGTGTGGATGGCGTACCGATGTCTTGCCCGCTTGATCATGTGTGTTTGTTACTGGTCAGAGAAGTTTGCTGTTTGTCGTGTTTGCTCGAGTATGCTCTTGCTCAATTTGCTGAATTAGCCGACTGAGCGAGCTTCCTAATGGGAAGAGAAAACGAGAGGTTAGAATTTCGTGACGGGCTGAATTTGGATTGTTGAAATTTCGAGATGAGATTCGCGTGTTTTTCAGAGTCGAATGTCTGCAACTGTTCCTGGTGAGGACCCCTCTTGATCTTGCCCGAATGGTTTCTGGCCAGCTGCTTTTGAGGGAATGGATTCTATAGAGAGAGAGAGAGAGAGAGATACTTGTGCTCTGTTTGCTGTTGGTTTCACCAGCCAATCTACAAAGTTCTGTTTTTTGTCTGATCCTCTGGATGGTGTAATTTGCAATTCCAAGAGCTTGAATAGCTTCCTGAGTGTGCAGAAGAGAGAATGCAAGCATATGGTCACCCAGCTTTGGGATTACTGCAGTTGAGGATATAGCTTATCATCGATGCAAAATCTCTGCGCATAGCATGGTACCTGTCTCGCTTCGTGTCTTTCAGGCCATACCAAGTATTGTGGTTCATGAGTAAAGCTGAAGTAGAATTTTTAGGGCGAAAGTATCTTGGTGACTGGCCTTCACATTTCTCGGTTACCTCATAAGCGTATCTATGCTTTTATGTCGACGGCATGCTTTACCAACACAATGTATGATATGGTGATATAATGTTTAACAGAAATTTGAATTTAATCGCTATAGAAGATGAGAAAGAAGAGTAACATCGACTGCTAAGGTGATAAGATGGCTAAAGCATCTTGACCCAGCTAGTATTCTAACATTAGGTTGCGGTCATTGGTTGTTCTATGATTATCAGACAGGTAAGGTAAGCTGACATGTGAATATGCAGCTTTCATTTATTTATTTTTTTTAGTGTGATGTAGAGTGCTCTTTAGAAGATGTTCTGCCCCAAGAGGGACAGCTAGCCAGATGAGCTCCATGAAGTCTTGTTTGCATAAAATGGTGGTCCTTTTACCGTGCTTATAATACTGCAGAACTGCACTTAAGAAGTATGTCAATTGTGCAGGTTTTATGGAATCATTATGGAGAGACATCGATCTGAACAGGCTTCACACTAATCCTGCTCATGATCTGAATCTCATCATCGTATCTCATGGATTGACATCGCGCGTCTTCCTCATGAAATGGTTTAAGTGGACGGTTGAGCAATTCGAGCAGCTCAACAATCCAGGGAACTGTGAGTTCCGCGTGATGCAGTTGGGGGAAGGCGGAGAGTACAGCCTTGCAATCCATCACACCGAGGAAGAATTACGCGAGTGGGGCCTTTCATCGGAGATGATCGAGGATCAGAAATGGCGAGCTCGTGCGAGGAAGGGCGAATGGAATGAACGTTGCCCATGGTACCTCGATGCTTTTTTCGATGGATTCGCTGACTCGGATGATAATGCAGGAGAAGGGGATGATTGCTGCTAATTATATCCAATTTGATCTGGCCGATTGTAATCCGATTTAATAATTTTTTTTTTATGAAAAATTCGATATTGTTAGTAGCATAAAAGTCATGTGACCTTTAACCTTTGTATTTTCGGGTTTGTGATCATTATAAATATGATAGAAGAGGGAGATTAACGCGATGCATTCATTTAACCGGCAGTGGTTGAGAAATACCATCAACTGTCCTTTTCTTTTCTCTTTTGCTACTCACAAGCGGCCATTTCAATTGCTACCACATCGCTGCTTTACAGGGTGAACGCGAGAGCTAGCACCAGGATGCTTGTCTTCGAGCATGCGCAAAAGATGCAGAAAATTACGATGTCTGAATCAGAAATCGCGAAATAGGAAAGAAAAGAGGGCCGTAATAATGACTTGCCGGGACCTGAGAAAGGCGAGCCCACACGGGAAGATGGAACGCTAGCAGGAGTATACTCGTGATCGTCCTAGCAAGGATGAAGAACACGGCTCGTTCTCAAATTGCTTGCCTTCTTATTCCGTGAACGAGCTTGTACGTAAACTGTTCTCGGCCGTGGCAAAAATTGAGTGGATGTCCATGTATCACTACTCTCAAAGTTCATTGTCACTCTTCCTGTAGCCCTTTTCCCTAAGAGAGTGACAATAGAACTTACAAGACATGCCCTCTCATTGCAGGCTGTGAAGAACTTAGTGCATATTTTGTAAGTCCAGCAACTACGTATTGCAGTTTCCATAGAGACTAATCCAATTCCCAGCTTCCATAAAATTGGAACCGGTGAACATCGTTCTAGTTCCCGTTCCAAAGATAGCCCTGCCATCCAGATTGGACTGATTTTTTTATTTTATTTTTGGGTTCTTTAAAACCTCGAAAACCATAATCCCATTCTTCAAAAATCCTTAAGTCATGAGCTCTCTCACACTCAAAAGTCACGACGTTCAATCGCTCCGTCTCACGCCTCGACGCCACCCTCTAGCTTAATGCCTCCCTCTTGCAGTCTCATCTCAAGTCTCGATCGTTACCACCGTCTCTTGCTCTATTTTTGGCCAATCGTGATGGCACAGAGACCTCCGTAATAATGGGTGAGTGCTCCAACCTCCAAAACTTCCATTTTTACTCTCCTCCGAGAATGAGATTAGCGCACAAAGTCTTGGTGCTTACTGGTTTTAGCAAAGAGAAAATGATCGATTCAAGCAGAACTGAATTTTGCTTTCTCTTACTCTTCATCAATTTTAATTTATTTTCCCATTCTTCTGAACCAAAAAAAAAAAAAAAAAAAAAGGGAATGCAGCCAGTTCCATGGGACCCTAGGAATCGGATCGGGTCGAATCCGATTCCAGAGCCGAATAGGCTGGTTCCCGATTTCACAAACTAGGACCCAGCCCGTCTGGTCGAGTTCCTGGTTCCAGAATAGGCCAATTTAGCTCAGAATCTACGCATAATCGGGTTCAAACAGTTCAGAGAAAATTCAAAATAACTTGGAACTACCACTGCTCAAAGTTTAAAAAATCAACATCCCACTGATAACTTTTCAGATCATTATGTAATGTCAAATGAAAATACATTAGATCAGATGTAACGTCTTGTCTTCACTGACCTGCACCGACTTTTGCCAACAAATTGGAAGACGTTTCATCCCCCTAATCCCCTCAATATCTTCCTCGATTCAAATAACTTCAATTGGAATTTAACTTTATCGACTCGCAAAGTTTCCAAATCCAATGGGGTGTCGGAACTTGTTCAGAGGTCTTGTGAGCATGCATCAATCCCCATTAGATATCAGAATGAGGAGTCCAACAAGAGAATACAGCTGAAATCCAAGCGCCTCAATTCTCAAGTCAAATATAAGCTATCCAGAACTGCAAATCCAGCAGCGACTCCACCTTCATTTGATGACGATATCTTTGTTCTCATTAAATAACCACACTGTTCATTAACGATGACATTCTCTTTGTTCCTGGTAAGATGAATCTCAGATTACCACGAGCACATCAAATGCATTTAGAAACGTTGTCACTGAATTCACTAGTGCTAAAACATGCAAACAACGGTGCTATAGAAGGCATGAAAAAAGAAGAAGAAGCTTTGGTTATAAGATTTTGCCATCCGACTCCAACTGCAGAGATTAAATTCCATCAAACTAATGAGAGATGGAGTGACATCAAAAAATTACCTCAAATAAGCACCATATACCCCAAGTTCTGACATGGCGTGATCTTTATAACAAATGCCATCACGAATGAGAGTTGTGGGAGAAATGGATGGAAAAATTCTTTGCATTAGGATATAGGCAGCATCCTCCTCACTCCCTTCACGTTGCAGCCTTAATAGGGTTTCTCTCACATCATCGCCATAGATGTTGTTCCCTAAAGAGAGAAATGACTTCATTTTAGAAAGAAGATAGCACGGGTTATAACAAAGCAATCCTTGAATAATATAATCAAGGTGAGAGATAGTTACCTCCCCCTTCCCTCTGGGGCTTCATGACAAATAGCTCGGGACTTTCAATTGCTTTACCAACAATATGAGGGTCTTCTAAGCTCCATAAACCTGCGAAGCATTTCCGGATCTTGGCATTGTCTTCTTTGTTCTCAAGGAATCTGATATATACACAAATGGAGTCTCGTAAGTGATCAAACACGTAGGAGATAAGAGTCTATTCAACAGTGCATCTTCTCCTGTAATTATATTGACTTCTAATGTTCCCATTGATATGTTATCGAGACTGTTCGGTAAGACATACGAAAGGAGCTAAAATGGCCATTTGGTATTAAAAGTAGTCCTTAATTTACAGTCCTGGGTGCCATTGATTACATCTATGCTTCAAATTCAACTAAAAATCATCATATTAGCTATTGTTGTATGCATAGCGCACATCTATATACATGTGTGCTTCAGGAGTTTTTCCAGGAACAATATGATTCCATATAAAGCACAGAGGATAAAGAAATGTGATCTGTTGAACAAAATATATCACCTTTCAAGTACATTAGGTTTTGCAAGTTCTTGCTGAATCTTTTTCGTGCCGGCTAAATGATAAGATATTGACGGGCACTTAATTGCAGATGACTCTTCCATAAGTAGCCTTGCTCTCCATTCCTACAATACAGCAAGAAACAAAACTTAAGTCACACCTTTCAAGCATTGACCCAGGGCTTAAGATTTCCACACTTCTTACTATTTTATAATATAGGGTTTTCAAGTGACGCTAATTTGACACCTGTCAACTTCTTGAGGTTGTGTGAAGAATGGATTTCGTATTTCCTTTTATTGGTTTCTTTCCATTCCCTATGTTTACTTATTTTGTGGATAATTATTTATTTGCATTCCACCCAAGAAATTTTTTTGAGTTGATGATATTTTCTGGAACAAAGTCCACTTTTGCCATAACCAATTGGACAAACTTGGTTATTTGGAGGAAATGTCATGATTACATTGTTCAGTATTCTTTTACATTGCATAATGCTATATGTTTTGAACATGAAGTCAATTGTTTAGCCAAGCTTGGCTTACGAATGTTCATATGTACATTATCAAGTATTGTTCATTGTGGCCAGTCTCATAGAATTATGATATAGTAATGAGGGAATCCTAACAATCAAAATTTGCAGGAAATAGAGAAGAATATTATAATCATGAATCTAACAGAAATAATCGACTTGCATAATTCATCATGATGATACTAATAATTGTTCTATTCAATCATCAAGACATATAAAAGTAAATGTTTATGAAAAATAGAGTAAGGATGCAGTCATTATAACATTGTAAGAAATGCTGACACAGAAATATTTTATAAGAAGAATAAAACCCGCCTCAAACACAGGATTTTCACTAGTATGGTAATAAAACATATCTATAAAAAAAGTATCTGGTAAAGCTAAAATGGAAGGAGAAATTTTCTGAAAATTAATCACAACTACAGTCAATATTTCTAGGAAGACAATCTTCTCTTAGTTGCTATTAGCTAATTATTAGGATAAGGCTTAAGGAGGTACCGATTCTGAAGGATAATCATTTGGGGTATATCCAGCTCTAAAATAAATAACTGCTACAGGGACTCCACCTCTGCAATAGCAAAGCTTCATTACTTAAGTGAAACGTGCATGTAAAGCCAAAGTTCAACAAGACAAACTAGAGACGTGAGCAACTACATACACAAGTAATGTCCCGTCAGGCTGAAGTTCCCCCTCTGCATCGATTTCTGCTAAGGTCTTCCGAATAGACCTCACATTATGTGTGTTATATAATTAAGGAAGCACCCAAAGCAAATTATGGACATGAAGAGACTGATGGACAGAAATAGAGAACTTTATAGTTTGGAAAGCAGATTTTTGGACACAGAACATCATAGCAGATAGATGTAGAATCCAAGAAATGATCTAAGAGAGACAAAGAGAGATAATCACAGATATAACCTACCCTTCTGATATCTCAAAACAATCACTAGTATATAGAAGGATATCTTTCCCTCAAGATAGAGCTAAGCCAGTGCTGGTCGTACATATTTCGTTCCTCTGTCTGAACCACAACCAGAACAGTGGCCCTGTTAAAAGTAATCAATTGTAATCAGGTCTTAATGAACTATACTCCACATATGCAGACCTATGAATAAAAAAAGAAAAAAAGACGACCATTATTATATTGCAATTCTTACTTCGGGTTATTGAACTCGATCCAAGCTTTGGCCAAGGCCTCTGCATAATGACTCACAGCAGCATTGGCAGGGATCCTCCTGGGATCTAACCCAAGAGTTTCACCATAATGGCTGAGCAAGGACCTGTGTCATTGCCACCTGACGTTAAGATCAAGCTTTTGGTTTTCTGTGACCATCTTTGACCGTGCATGTGAACAGGTGCGTATGGGCTTAGAGAAATCATAGGGAATGTAAGAGTCAGTACATATGACCAACCTAACCTGTGGAGCTCACTAACAAGACAGCCAAGACCCGAAAATGAGGATGATATGGTGTTCAGTTCTATCTGAAGCAGTAACTTTGTTTGTTCATCAAGCATATAATCTGATCGATGCAAACCCAGTCGTATCTCCTGTGGAGAATTGAGAGAGCAAAATTATGGGGTTTAGCACACTAATCATAGTCAGCAATCAGCATATTTTTCTTTCAGACAAGGAAAGCAGTCAATCAAAGTGACATGAACTTGAAAAGCCAATTTTAATACACTATTGCAACCAAACTTAAGGTAAAGCTTTCACAAAATTCTAAATTTATGAACTTACATCTTTTTTATTAATTTCCATCATCTTGGAATGGATATCTAAGAGTCGAGAGGTGAAAGCATCCACCTTTTTTGTTCTGCAATGAGAAGAAGTTACATCATGTAATTCAACAGTAAGTTCGGACTTGCTTCACCAATGCGACAACTAAAAACTGGACTACAAAATAACCACTGATTGCAAGGAAGGTAGAAGGGCTCATAATATCCAAAATACTAGGTTATGAGAAAAATAAAAGAGCTAAAAGGAGTTGAATTTGTCATAAGCTAAGAAACAACCCAGAGCATATGATACAAGACAAAGCAGAGTGAGAATTGAAAAAGACCTAAGAATTCACATGAAACAATGGTCTTAATCTTGTTGAATTGGACACTATATACTTATAGCAGAAACTACATGCCGTATTTGACCAAAAGAAAAAAAAAAAAACACTACGTGCTGCAGACATATATATAAAGCAGAATAAATACCTGGATAATGAATCTTGTAAAAACTTTCCGTCCAAACTCACACGATCGACAAGCTCATTGAAAATAGGAGCTAATTCGCAAGCCTCTCTAAAATGACTCTCCGGGAATGAGGTGGGCAACAAAGCAAACGGAGCATGCATCAGACCAACACCAGGTACTTTTCCTGATCTCTGCAACACATATGCATACATACCATTATCAATCAAACTGTAGAATTAAACAACCCGGATCAAATTCAACAGGAAACTCCATAAACAGCACATCAGAAAGTCGCATATTCTCTTTTATTTCAGGAGAGGGAAAAAAAGCATCTTTACAATCATCAACCCGGAAACATCCACTTTTCCGATAAAGCTAACAGCGTTAGTATCCCAGATGCCAAAACTTATCAACTTTGCGAAACAATTCAACAATTTTATACCAGAAGAGAACTCCAAAACCGCCTTCATCACAAGCACTTCAAAAAAAAGGCCAACTTCTCATATTTACGGGGGCACAGACCTTAACATTCCTGTCGCCAACGACGAGCCCATGAAGAGAACTCCAAACCAGAGCATCATAAACCATCCGATCAACCAAACCCTGATCAGTTTCGACGAAACCCAACGTGGGTTTTCCCGCGGCCTCATCGTTCTTGGCCTCCATCTCGGACCTCACGCACTTCAACGGCAGACACCGCGGAAAGATCGGATTTTGGGCGGCGGGGCTCGTGAATTTCGAAACGGGCGGCTCTAGGATCTCACCAACTCTCCGAATCCGGCCCGAAAGGGAAGAGTTCGATCTGGGTTTGGCTACGTGGGACGATGCGCGAGGAGGAAGAAGAAGAGCGGACGCCACGGGGACAAAGCATGCGTCAGCCGTGGCGAGAGCTAGTGGAGATGACTGAACGGCTCCCATCACTTCTCCCCTTTTGACTTGGCTTTCTTGGGATTTTTCAGTCGCCTGAAAAGGAATCTTCTTGGGCACAATGAAAGGGGATTAGCCCTTGGGCAATAAAGCAAAATGCAAATCTGATTTTGCTTTGATCAGGATTTAGCAGCATCCGTTTGATTCTGCATTTTTCTTCTTTATTCCATGGGCAAACATTTGTATATTCTCTGTCAATCTCAATAGCATTTTCCATATCTGGACAATAGTCTATTTGAGCCCATTTTCTCATTTATATTGCCACAGAAATTAATACTCACGGCTTATTAGAATACATCGAGCATGTCTCACTTATAACCTGCCATAAATGATTGGTTTAGAGATTATTTTCTATCTATGTTGCATACAAAAATGAAAGGAAATATATGCAAAAATAATTCGTTGATCATTATTCTTTTTCTGTGGAGTAGACATGCCTAATATACTAATCTTAATTTATGAAATCCTGAGATTACTCTCCTTCTTCTAACACTGCCTAGTTGAGCGATGCAAAGCTAGATAATGACCATTATAGTTGCAAAACAGGTCGCTACATCAATTGAGAATTAATATGTTGTCGATGCCTTATGTGAAATTTTCAACGGAACAGGAAAAATAAATACATGCACAAGTTGGTTTCCTTTTCAGATATTCCACGGCAAGGGTGTCCTCATGCAATACAGTGTAGGATTCGCCATTCTCTGTTTTCTTTTCCTACCAGACAGGAGCGGAATTTGTTCTCCAAACCGGATCTCTAGATTCTCTACAGAGATATCTCCAAGTTTCAGGTTTCGGAAGAACCATCAACTTCACCGAAAGGTTTCGTGAAAGTTGGTTTTATGTTTTATTTTTTTAAAGCAAAAGCGTGTTCATTCTGATCAGTCTTTCTTCGGCACTGATTCCGCAAGCTTTCCATATTTTATCAGGGAGAATATTTTGAAAAACGCATTGAATCTGGACATGTTTTTATGGGTCTTCACCAGCCACCCCCACACAGAGCATATCTTCTTTACAATTTTGTTTTCTTTTTCAACATATCTTCTCTAATTTTTTTATTTTATTTTATAAAAGCAACACTTCATTCATTTTCGCAAAAATACCATAAAGAAGCGATGCAATTCAACTGAAAATCAATACAAATCCCACACAGTTTCGAAGCAAAACAAGTTCTAAATAACAAGATAACTCATCGGAACAAGATTAGGGGTCCATACGTTGAAAAAGTATATTTGTGACTTTTTCAAACCAAAATCGGCAACTAATCGCCGAATCTATCTTCAGTAATGAGTGCACACCGAAAATTACATATGTTGGCGTGGCTTTGCCCTCGCGTAGGTTCGACATCCCCAACACCATTGCCGTCTAGAGTAAAAGGTCGAAGAGCACAAATTTAATGGTTGATTAAAACTGGATTTGTATATCAACAAAACCCGAGTGAAGCAAAACCCTGAAAACATACATGCAAAAATCCCCAGATCTAGACTAGATCAAGATAGATTCCTCCCCGAAACGAGAGAGAGAGAGAAGCTCCTTGATCTATGCTAGATCGAAAGAGAAATGGGAGGAAAGCAAGAAAAATAAAATGGGGAACCGAATCAGCCAAAGGAAAAGGAAGGGGAATGAGTGATCTTGCTCAAACCCTCCCCTCCATAAAGGTTGAAAAATAAAGTTGTGTGAAGAGAGAGAAGGAAAGAAGAGGAGGTTGGCGGCTATACTAACATATCTTCTTTATTTGATCTGTTCAATTTTCTATTTTATTTAGGTTCTTCAATAGGAAAAAGTGAATGCTGATGAGAAAGAAAATCCTTGCTCCTGTTAACTTAGCTTCATCTATATCAATGGAATAAATCCCAGAGAGGACAAATGCTTGCTTGTGTCCAACATAGGAGGCTAAATTCCTGAGCACGACCAACTTATAATATATTCTCCCAAAGCATAATGTAATTTGTCTGTGTGCCCACGTCAATGAATATGTTGTGAGATGACAGCAGTTTCCTGAGTTGGACATCATTTGTGAACATTAGCTGACAAACAATCACCACTATCAGACCTATGAGTTTGCACAGGAAGTTCTTGAATTTCTACTTGTACCAAACTTTTGATTGATTCAGTTTAACTGTATTATACCAATAAACTATCCCTTCAAGAAGAACATGGTAAAAAGGGCTTACTTCATTTTGCCAATGGACCACATCACTGAGATAATCTGAGTTGAAATGTACATGCAAAGGCCGATCCTTATGCTTTGGTTGTAATATATCCTAAATAAACTTGTTTAATACAGCTTGTGTTGGAGCCAATAGAAAGAGAAGAAAGAGAAACTGCTGTGTATGAATCCGTTTTTCCTCTTACCCTAAATACTCATGATGTCTTGGCTTCATCTGGCTGTTGGGTACTGGGATCCGATGTTGCATCCGGGCCAGAACCCATCTTCAGAATCGGCTTGATTATCTCATCCTCGTTGTGCTCCACTGAGCTCGTCCTCTCTGTTGATCTGATCTTTTTCAATTTTCTCTTCCTCCATTCAATTATCTCTACCTTGTGATCAAAGCTAACGGTCTTCCTCAAACCCTTTTCCTGAGACTGAACTTCGGGGATTGGATTTTGCTGCTCTTTTTTGCCAGGATCGTCATAGCATGAATGTACTTGCTCCTCATTGTTAAGGATGTCGCTGATGCTGTTTACAGGCGGAGGCTCGTCATGCTCATTTGGAGCCACCGTGCCATCAAAGTTTGCCTTTCTGAAACTCAAACCTTGATCTGAAAGATTTTGAGATGAAGGATCCAACTTTCGTTCTGCAGCAGCATTGGAACTGCCCTGCGATTCGAAAGAGTTGGGTGTTTTGGCTAATCCATTGCTGAGCCTAGGATCGCCTAATGTGATAGTCTTGCGAGTCTGCGATGCTAGCCAATTCATGATGACATTGAAGAGCTTTTGGCATATGCTCAGCAATTGGAATTGGTCCTCTCTACGATCCATCTCATGTACTTTTCTTCAAAGACGTCGAGTTCGGTGTTTGATATAAGAGTTTGAAACGGTGAAAAAAAAAGATGTGAAACGTTTGAAGTTGAGTTTCAAGGTAGAAATTATTCTGCTTGTGGGACATATTCTTTTCTTTACTTGGGGACAATCTTAGCCCAAAACTTACTACTTAAGCAGACAGCGAAAGGAACTCATAAAGAACTCCACAGTGAATTTTTTACAACGATAACCTTCTTCCTTCTAGTTTGTCACTTAATCCTTTTCAGGAAATTGAAAAACAAGGTGTACAAAACATACAAAATTGGGATAAAGTGTATTCCCTACTCTTTACAGCCAATCTCGAGCTTCCTTGTACATTTATTGATCCCCTATAAATAATATTAATGACTCCATTGACAAAATAAAAGGAAAATCAATTGCACTCACCATCTAATTTAGGAGTTCTCTTGACTCTCTTCTGCCTCGCCAATTGGTGATCCAGGAACGAATGGAACAAAACCCCTTCCACCAAAGACTGGCCTCATGAACCTGTCATCAAATTTCCTCCACAGGTAATGAACGCTAATGCCTGGGTTCGTCATAAGCAACCTCAAGCTTCTCTTTCGCTGACTGCTTCCCTGTTCGCTCTGGTCACCATTTTCAATGAACAGGAATCTCAAGTCCTCTAGGCTCGGGAGATCAGAGGCGTCAGAAATCATCGGTCTTGAGTGCCGTAACAACAGTGCTTCTATCAGAGGCTTCGTTATGGAACCGAACACCTGTCCAAAAAGTTGAAGTGTCCATAATCTCCACAAGGAAATGCAATCAATAGAGCCGCCAAATACAAGTGATTCATGATACGGAGAAAATCTTAGAAGAAGATGGATCATCCTCGTTGCATTGTACTTTCTTCATCCAATGTCGAAGGATTAATAGCTTTGCCATACCGTTTTGCGAGCAACATGACAATCTTGGTTCAATTTGCATGAAGGAAAACTATGGAGATCAGTGAAGAGGCAACTTACCACTGTACTAAATAGAACAACTATTATGGTGGAAGTGATCATCAAACTATCTTGTGATGATGAATCCGACGACGATGCAAACTGCGTGAAAATTGTATAGGTTGAATTGATCAGCAAATTGACAATGGCTGCAAGAAGAGAATCGTAACTCATGGTAGGAAAAGCTAGTTACCTCACTGTAAGACAACGCAATCGTAACCGCACCTCGCATCACACCTGCCCACCATATAATGAACTAAAAATTTGAATGGTTAATAACGTGATAAAACATGAGCAAGAGGATGGGATTGATCTCAAATGCCAGAAGATAGCAGTTAGCACCTGTTGGCGAAACTCGATTTTTGTTCCATCTCTTTTTTTAAAGAGATTCCTGATGTTTGAAATGGGAAACACAAATGCAGCCCTTCCAACCAATACTAGTGCAAACAAAGTTGAACTGACAGCAATCGAAGTTCCTGCGCTGAATCAAAAGCACATGAAGCAAGTTAGGACAGCACTTCGCACATTACGACATCAACAGATCTCTTGTCATTGAATTGCAGAACCGACATATTGTTCAAATCATACATCGTTGGAGCAGTCTCAAAATCATTGTCAGGAGAAATATTAGTAAAGATTCAGTCTACAGCCTACATGGTAAACGGAACCAATCACAGCACAGGGAGGGCATGTATGGGGTTTATTTTCTTTAACAGGGTCAGTTGTGTGTTCTTGAAATGTTATTGGCTTGGTCTACTAGAGCAATTCATGATAGCTTGCATTTGCAGATTCTCTTGAAAAACACACGTTAGTATATGCAGCCTACCAGAAGGAACTCACTCAACTAGGGTTATCTTTGCACTAAGTATGATTAAAATAAATGCAAAAGAGAAAATATACATTTATTCTCTATTTATCTTCTACTACCATATATGATCAAGTGAAAATATACATTTATTCTTTATTTATCTTCTACTACCATATATGATCAAGCCACCCAGCACTCTCTCTTTAAAGACCCATGTCCAGGTTTTCAACCATGGATCTGCATACTTATATGAAGGAGGAAGGTACCTTGCCCCGCTGCTTTTCCATTTATCAATGTCCAAGGCATCCATCCCAACGTATAAGAATATGAAAGTTTCAGAAATGAATGAGATCGTTGCAAATGCATGCCTGAAATCATCGAGCCATATGAACAATAAGGATCCAGTCAGAACTCATTGTTCATCTAATCAGACATGTGAGTTGCTAAACCTCAATAGGAAAAAAGAGGGGAATCAAAGGTGATGCATACTTGGTTGTTATCCGTGAACTTTCTGTGACATTATGCCATGTGTAGTGGGACATGACGATTCCACAGAAGAAAACTGTTAATATCCCACTGAGATCCATAAGCTGCAGAGCAACAATCAGTATGGACAAGTACCAGAAGCAATACCCCACAATATCAATTCAATTTCGCTAAGGCCAGTCATATATTGGTTTCTGAATTGATGACAATTTCCCCAGTAAGAAATATCACATGCTCATGACAATTACTGAAGTATGGAGTTAGCAGGTTTCTGGATAAATCAGGCAAGTAGGATGGAATGCAACTGAGAAGCTAGACTTGAGATCTTCTTGAAATGAAAGCATCAGAATCATAGAGTTGAGAAGCCAAAGATAGGCTCAAAGCTAGTAAGGCTTCAAGTTTTCTTAACAGTTTGATTTACATAATAGAAAGTTGACAGATTTAAAAGGATATATTTACCTCAGCCAACATGTATGACAAATAAGCCATTAGCATCATCAACGCGACTTCCCGATCTGTGGAATGCCTGTTGGTCAAATACCAGTAATGTCATTAGTCTACAATTGGAACCTCTTTCACAAAACTAGATGATCCTGTTAAGACCCGGCCAATACATGGACTAGAGAACTCACAGAAATACCCAGAATTGAAGCAAAACAGCAATATGTTTGTGATGTCTAGAAACTTCAGTGCAAGAAATCTAGAGTACAGAGAATTATAACCTTGATGCTGGAGTCAGAAATAAGTCATGAAAATTTAGTTTACCTTCCAAAGTAAAGTGTCTTGATGATGAAAGCACTCAAAAGTCCGGCCTGAAATAATTACAAAATTTGAGCCAGGGTAATGCATTTATTAGGAGACTCAAACAATATGAGCTAGCTAATTGAACACTTTTGGTAATTTTCCATTCCGAGTCTAATGCCAGCTTGATAGTAAATCAGACGGTATGATCTCAACACAGATAATTCATTGGGGAAGTTTTCTAGTGAAGCCTTTAGAGTCACATTCCGATTCAACTGCATGAGGGCAAAACTGGGGACGGTTGTCTGGTCTTATACAAGTACAAGCTGATATCTCAATGCATTGAACATTTGGAACTTGTCTGAAAAAATACATTGCTCTTGATGATTCTCTGAATGATCATGCAAATAACTAACATGGAAACCAACCGTAACTTACCACGATACCGAGAGCTGTACTAGTGAAGAATAGGTAGAGGAAGGTTCCGAGCAGCTTTAAAGCCGTAAGGCCACTAATCTTTTTTAAGTCAATTGACTGTACAGCATTATAGAGCACGATGGATGTTGCATCATTCACAACTCCTTCCCCAAACACAATACTGTAAAGGAAGGGTGTCTCGTCTTGATTGAGAACCTATAATATCAGATTATCTTTATATTAGTAAATATTTTATTAGTGTAATAAAGCCCTGTCAAAACCGACTCTCCAACACGCACCTGTAGTGTGCAAACTGAATCGGTGGCAGAGAGTATTGCACCCACAGCTGTGCACACACAAAGCCCTCTGTATCAGTGTAAGAATGTGTAGATTTTGAATATAAGAAAATATGGTGATTTACCTAGGTAATCCTGAACAGTAAGAGATGTCACCCCGATTTTGTTGAACACCAAAAATACCCCTACAAATCGACAAGGGGAGCCGACAAGACTAAATTAATGTGTGGATAAACATAGAATCAGTGACTGAGGAATAAGCTGTGGAGACTTTGGTCTGAACAGCAGTTTATGATAGTGCTTCTGGACTAATAGCTTCCAGCAAGACCAAAAACCAAAATAGCATAACCAGCTAAAAGTTTGATATTTTACCGAGCGATATGATGCAGAAGGAAATGACAGTGCCTAGCACTCCAAACAACAATATCATCGAAATATTCTTGAAGAATTGCTTTTTTTTGACCTGGAACCTGCAATCAAATGAAGAAATGCAATGGTCAAATGACAGAAGAAATGAAATTGCCAACACATTTACTCTACAGTTCCTCAATCAATCATCTATTTCAATTTAGATTCCATTATAACCTCTCGCAAGTATGAGCTCTAACACATCAAGTGTGCTGTTGCAATCACACACGAGAGAGAGAGAGAGAGAGAGAGAGAGAGAGAGAGAGAGCATACCCAGCATTGAAGATGATGGGTGGAAGCAAGTAGAGGAAGAAGAGATTCTCGCTAAAATTGAGTAACTTAGAACTCTCCCCTTGACTAACCAGCAAAACCACACCTCCTGAGCCCAGTCCCTGTGTACCCACATAACCATTTTTTCCATAATCGAACATGAATCATCACAACAAGTCATCAGAGATCACTAAAACGAGTCATTTACACCATAATATCGCATACCAACAAAAGGGCTGTGATGGATTCGTTGGCCCATCGGTTCCCATGTAGGAGGTGGCCAATGATGATGCAAGCACACAGGAGAGCAAAGAACACGCAGAGAGCAATCACGGTTGACAAGTTGAAGAATGACGAGCTCTTGACTTGAGCAGGCAACTGCGACACCATGGTCTCGAGAGCCTCCATGTCTGACCTTCTTGATCTGAATTTGGCATTTACAACTTGTGTGCCTTGAGGAGGAGAGAGAGACACACAGCTCCAGAGGATTCCGCAGGGGCGTTTTAAAGTGGTCAGCACTTCAGGATTCCCTCTGAAATTGAGGTGCGACAAGACAGCGGGGTGAAGAGAAGCTGCGTTATGTCCTTCTGTTGCGTGCGTGCGCGTCCGTTTCGGGATCGACCGTCTTCTTGGGTGCTTCAAGATTCAAAGTGGAGGGAAGACTGGCAGTTGAGCAAAGGGGTTGGCATCAAGTGTGGGCACAGACTCATACCAGTTGCTGCGACCGAAACGTGTCGCCGCTCTATTCGTGCATGTCATCTCCACAAGTTTACGTCGATCCTCTCGTACTTGTCATCTTGGTTATGCGGCTGTCAACCCCTTGACCAATCCCAGCTGAAGTTCCACATCAACTGGGAAAATATCAAATACAACAGACTAATTAAGCCCACCTATTCGGACCCAGAAAATTTATATTTCACACAATTTTCTCAGCATTCTTAGATCTGTCAAATGACTGGAGCCCTTTGCTCGTTGGAGGAGCATGGAGCGTGCAATGGACGGTCTGTACGGGATGATGAGAGCAGCAGGTCCGTTGGCCGTTAGGTGGCGCTAGAAATATGTTCGTAGACTTATTTCGGTCATTTTATGGCTGTTGCCATTTAGATCAAGAGACGTGCATAAGACTGAAACGGCTGTCGGGATGAGGGCAGATCCTGAGCCGGCTCCTACGTGGACCTTGTTAACGAATGAGTATTTTGATAAGTACAATATCAGAGAGACCATGAGGTGGGATAGAATAATGAGGAAAATTCCAGATCTACTGCATGGTGATGTAGAAAAACTGGAGCGCAGAAATCAGATCTCTGTAGTACAATTGGGCCAACACATTAGGTCAAACAAAAGAACATCCTGGGAAGTGGGTGCTGAAATCGAGGATTCATGGGTCCGAGAAAGATTTCAGTGTTGATGAGTTTTAATTGTCCCGATGCAGAGAGAGAGGCCACTGCATTTAGCCCTGACTCTGAGATAGTCCTGCTTAGAGATCGGCTAATAAACAGAGCCGATACCCTTCAAAGGCGGCATCTATGAACATGAATGGGCAGACCATATACAAGTGCACCTAAAGTTCTTGACGTTGAAACCCTTTTCTTATCGTGAGTAGTTGCGCCTTTTTGAGATCTCAACCTACTGATCAAAGACCAATGATCGCCGTCCCTTTTCATGATGATGAGTATCTCTGTCCTCCGTCATGATGATAAGTTGCAGTGCTTTTCTTTTTTTACGAGGGCCATAGGATATATCATGTTCTGTCGCAATCATCGGCGAAACCTGGGATCCATGAGGAGGATAGGACAAGCCGCAGGATAGAACCATGAGAAATATCACCTGCAAAGTGACAAGTGTCTCTTTCATGGGAGTAGACAAACGAATGCTTGTTGACATGACGATTGGATAATGGGATCACCGTGGGTTTGGTGAGTTGCATCCACAGCTGGCAGAAGTTCTTTTCTTAAACCAAAATAGAAAAGTAGTCATGCCGATAACCAAAAGTCTTGCTAAAGTGGTAGCGTGTCTTGAACAAGTATGCTAAAATGGGAGTTTGTTACTTGAGGGAAATGCAAGAGCTATTGACTTCTTCATTCGGGAATTGATGAAGTCTAGAAGGAGACGCCAACTTATTTATACAGTAAAGAAAACGGGGGCGGGTGGGAAAGAAAACAAAAGCACAGATGCTTGGAGAGAGAAAACATAGGGTCACTTTGGATGATTCTAGGAAGTAAATATGAATTGTGGCATAAAAGAAGGAATACCATATGCGTGAAACAAAGAATGTGAGTGCTTAGCGGTGGCTCGAGTATATCCATCTTGCTGTCTTTGAGATCACAAAATGCTCTTCACTTAATTTTAATTTGGTTAGAAAGCGGATTATCTGGTAACCTGCTATCACTTATAAAGAACAGTTATGTGCATTCTTAGAGAGTGAAACTACTTCGGATGATCCTCAGAAAGCGCTGGAGAAAAACCAGAATGAAAAGAACCATACACAAACTACGGCAGATGGAAATAAGAGAACGAGCTTTTAGCCCTTCTTTTCATAGCTCTCCGGAGACGGAGAATATCGAAGCATCTCCTTGCTTCAAATTTAGATGCTATTTACCAAAAGAATCAGATCTCACACTTCAACATGACCAATCTCCGAAGAAGTTTAAATATACCCATGCAGATGGCTCAGGGATAAACAAGGTTCAAATTTTCCCTCATTCAAGAATTCTCCACCGGGTTCTCCGAGCTCAGAACATAATGAGCTCCTGCATGAAGCCAGGTCTCCAGGTACCGAAGCAATTACAAATGAATGTAGGTATTGTCTCCTTTAGAAACTTCTCGCACGTAGATGGATCCGTTAGCATAAAGCCCAACGGAAGTTGCAAAAAAGAACGTGTACAAAATGATCTGGAAAAGAACAAACGGTAAGTGTGGAATGGCAATTATGAAGGTCTTCAGAAGTTAGGATGTCGATCTACTTGATAAAACTAAAACTAAACATGTGCAAAACAAGGTACTTGCAGTAACCTTCCAAGTCCAGTAGCAAGGTTAGAGAAGTGTGAGGGATATAGCAGCAGAGCGGAGGCGCACTCCATCATCCTCCCATTTGGACTGTGGTGCCGTTGCTCCAGCAATAAATGCCTGTAGATGGCAAAACCATGCATTTATAAGAAATGTAAGAGGAAAAGAGTTCTCTCCAACCTTTTTTGCACGAAAAATTGTGAGCTTTTTACTTCTTATGGGTGTCAATTCCGATGCTATAACACCATCACCAGGTACATCTAAGAATATATATGTTCCGAGCTCCCACGTCATTAATTGGAAAAACCTCGTACAATTAACATATCATTTCTTTGGCGGAGTACAACTAAAGATATCCTAAATTTTGGGCATAAAAATGGCATGGTAATTCTTGGAGGGAGCAAGCAAGTTGCATTACCCAAAGTTTCAACGCTTTTAGAGTTCAATGAATGCAGTTAAGACCTTCTACCAGCAAAGTTCCCCAGCAAATTTCTTGAAGTGTCATCTCTATATGACAAAGAATTTTTAGCAGTTGAAGGGCATCAACTAACCTTTCCACTGTCTACAGCAGCAACCAGCGCAACATGTTGCTGGTCTCTAGAGAATTCATAAAAGTAATAAGTCCTGTATCAATAAAGCATTAGATCAGTATGGATTGAAGAGTCGCATGACAAGAATCTTTTTCAAACACTGAATCTGTGTGACAACATTTTACATGTTAGTTATCAAGTGGTAAATTTGCATAGTGCATCTGCTGATAAGAAATGCTGCCACACTAACAACGGCCACCGAGATTGGAACTCAAAACATTTTTAGCAAAGTGAAGAATAAACTCACTTGAAACCTTCTTCTTCCTTTATTTTGATATTTCGGGCAGAGTATATAGATGAGCCACCTGCCATCGCAATGCAGTACACACAAAATAATAAGAGAACTATGAAAAGTAAAACAGCTGAAAAAAAAAAAAAGAATCCATCTACAGTGAAATCACAACAAGGAGATGAAACTGCTCAAAAACACTGAAGACGCATTGGTGAAAAACCACTCGGTGGCAGAATCCTACCTGGAACAAAAATTTTGGCAGCCTCCTTTAAAGAACCCAAGTCAGTAATATCTTGGGCCTGTAAAGGTTTCTAGTCAATGACAATCCCAAAAAATAGAAGACCCAACAGTTGATCAAACATGTAATTAAAAGGATCCAGACCCATTGAAACGTAGCACCAGCACTACCAATTTGGCATTTTCTTAAAGATGAATTTGCAAGGAAGTTAACACTCTAGGTGCAGCAAAGCATAAGTCAGAATGGAGGATCACATAATTTCTGTATCCTTTTTATTTTTTGTGGGCGCTAGGTAAGATGGGGCTTAATATCTTTGTAAGGAAAGCTTATACATCTTCATGGGTATCCATTCAGCTACTGAAGGGTAATCCTTCACTTCTCTACAGTATGAATCCTGCTTCCTATGCTCATAGTTTTTTGCTTGGATATCTTTAGGCCAGCAAAATGAACCTTATCCTCCCAATAGAAGCAGAAACGAAGAGCATTGTTTACCCTTAATCCAGAAAGACACAGATCGGCAGCCTCATTCTTCAATTTTCTTGACTAATTGCAAAGCAAACTCCCATAATAGACACAACACATAGTCAATGTCATAAATGGAGTCCCACTACAGTCACATCATGACAGCTATCTCGATAGCAAAAAGCTCTTTCAAGAATACTAATAGCATATCATAAGAATTCGGAATTTGCTATTGTAAATACACCAACCTCCAAAAATGTGATCTTGAGTTGGTTGGTTGGGCGAATCACAACACTTAAGACTTCAGAACTGCATCAGATTAGCACTGTAAGTAATTGTTAATATAAATGTCTTTCAAACAATTAGGGTCCACTGTCTAGCCAGGAGACTTCAGCTACAATTATCAGAGATGCGAAGAAATATGAACAGCACACAACATGAGTAACAT
Organism: Eucalyptus sp. ANBG9806169; assembly: GCA_014182395.1. NCBI lineage: Eukaryota > Viridiplantae > Streptophyta > Magnoliopsida > Myrtales > Myrtaceae > Eucalyptus > Eucalyptus sp. ANBG9806169. The sequence continues at coordinate 41,457,986 of CM024580.1, forward strand.
ACCCATCAGGCGATGCAAACCGAGCTGCAAATTTTTTTGGCTTCGCCTTATCTCCATAAAGAGACAAACCAGCATTAAAATCCTGAGATCACCAAACCTTTTAGACCGCAATCAACAAGAGAGAATATGATGAGAAACGATAGGCAGCGGTCTTACTCTCTCAAATGATTATTCAAAGATTGTAAAATCACCCGAGACTTCCTTTTCACCGTTGGACCATAAAAATCAAATTTTTCCACACGAAAAAAGAAGAAGATAAAAGCCCTCCAAGATTGATTGCTCAATAAAAAGAACCATCTTCATAACAATCCACCCACCCTATAAGCAACTCCCACTCAATTTCTTCCAGCATACAAACAAACACTGGCCAAAAAAGACAACAGAAACCTTTTCTTTCGCGAAAACATGCAATTCCTACTGACCAGACGAAAAGGTAGTCCAACATGACAAGAGAGAGCAATACCTCGGGCTCCGTAATGTCCTCAAACTGAGGAGGCACACGAATTGCGAACCCAGCGCCATAAAACTGGAACCACGACTTGGTGTTGGCGATTCCCAAAGGAGCTGCCTTTGGAGGTGGCGACGGTTCAGCCGAGCACTGAGAGAATGTCGACGCGGGGGCGAGTGAAAAGATCAGGAATTTAGCTGTCTTGGAGATGAATTCTCTCTTTGAGAATCTAATGAGACGAGGGTCATTATCTTTGGAGGAGGAGGAGGAGGAGATGGAGGGGATGTTTGGTGGGTGGGGAGAGAGGGACAGGCAAATGGGAATAGCCATTTTGGAGAGTGAGGGTAGTAATATTCATGGTTGCAGAAAAAAATTTGGAGGGAGATAATGTGGGGTAAGAGCTGAGACTTTGATACGTGCCGCTGGTGATTGGTAGTGAGAAGATTTGCGGAAAAAGCGAGGGGTACTTCTGGCATAGAAATTGACGTATACGATACCAACATTAGTGTGTCCATTCATGGTACCAAAACAAACAAATTTAGGGACATTTGTCCATCACTAAGGTAAAATTTGTGAAAGAATAGCGTAAGATGGATCGAATTCTGCGAAGAATCGGAAAAACCATGTTTAATGTGGAGATCAAGATTTCGGTTTCTGTCGTTGGAATAAGAAGAAGCGTCTGTCTGCTCATCTAAACAGAGCAATTATCCAATACCACAAAATGGCATCGATGTGTTTTGCAAAGTGGACCGAAAAGCCCTCGACTCTTTCCGAGGCTGACGCAGGCATTATCCTCCAACAAATATCAGCCAAAAATCCGCACAGAAAACAAATGTCATCCACCCAAAATCTGAAACCAACACAAGCCAGGAATGCACAGCGAGCACAGCGAGAAATCCGAGCAAGAATTTGCTATGTATTGTCATCACTTCCTCATGATTCACAGATTTTGAAGACCCGTTTGATCTCTAAGTTATGGAGACCATTCTCTCTCCTCGTCCACTCTCTCCACTCATCGCTCCCAAGCCATGCTCTTCTTCGAAATCTCCACAGCCAAGATCAAGCACTCTCTTTTACACCAAACCCATCTCTTGCATCCTCAAAAGACACCATCTTGAGTCAAAGAACCCGTCTTTCAGTGAGACCAGGAGCTGGTTCTCTCATGCCCAACAAGGACTAGCAGCTCTAGCTCTCACTCTGGCACTCAACTTTTGCCCTCTATCGCTGGACAGTCCTGCATTGGCTTCTGAGTTTGATGTGATCAGTGAGGGGCCACCGAAGGAGTCTTATGTTGTTGATGATGCGGGAGTTCTCAGCCGAGTCACAAAGTCTGACTTGAAACGGTTGTTGTCTGATTTGGAGTCCAGGAAGAACCTCAGAATCAATTTCGTCACCGTCCGAAAGCTGACAGTAAGTTCTGTGGCATTACATTTTGTTAATTTCTTCTGTTGGAAGCCATTTTGTGTCTGATGAGTGCAGATTCTTATTTGCAAAAATACTCCCTTCTATTTTATATCCTGATGAAATTGACTTGGAAAATTATAGACTTACCTTTATTTGCATTTCAACCGATCTCATCATTGAGATGGAAGCTTCACGACAGGGTGTTCATGACTTGATCTGACGTATGAACCACTTGAAAGTAGTATAGCGCCTTGGTATTCCAACTGGCGTGGCAAAATACCGGTGGGTATTCAACCAAGGCGGACATATTCAACTCCTAGTTAGAGTTTGCCACAGTATAGCGATTTTGTATACCATTTACACCTAGGATTTTTCCTTTAAAATACTAAAAACTCATTGGATGGTTGACCAGCAAGCATGTCAGTGCTTCTTCATACTCGTATGATTTTCTAGGCTGCATCTTTTTTAAGCAACTCACACTTACATCTTGTGTGTGCACAGCAAGAGGATGATAGTTCATGATGAGATTAAGTGGCGATGTAATTCTTGATTTTGCTGCAGAGTAAAGCTGATGCTTTCGAGTATGCTGATCAAGTTTTGGAGAAGTGGTATCCAACAGTTGAAGAGGGCAACAACAAGGGCATTGTTGTTCTTATCACAAGTCAAAAGGAAGGAGCAATCACAGGAGGCCCTGAGTTCGTCAAGTCTGTCGGAGATGGTATCCTCGATGCAACCATCTCAGAAAATCTTCCAGGTAAGATTGCATTCTCTCCTATGTGATCTACAGTCCGTGGCTGCTTTGTCTAATGGTCAATGGATCAGAAAATTCAAGTTTGTGATTGATTATTGAATCTGAGAAATTCTTGTCCACTAGGTGCTGTCCTTGTCCTTTGTTGACAGCCACTTGTGAAAAATAAATTTTCCAATAAGGATGAACCTCTTAATAATCCTTTCTTGTTTTTTTCATAAGCATCTGAATCAACCCTTCCCATGCATGCAATAATGTTGGTGACGTACATCAAATATGCCTACATTTCAAGGCCAAAGTTGCATTGTTCTGTCCAAATGTCAAGAGTTATTAGAGAATCTTGGCAGTTTCTTTCACCACATTCTAGGCTACACTTCCATTAGTACAAATTGGTATGCATTTACCAAAAGGAAAAAAACTGGTGTTTAATGAGGTGCCATGATGTTTTAAGTTATCAGAGTCCATATCAGACTATGCAAAGATTTTCATGAAAATATATACATTCCTCACTTAAAGAGGAAGCTGAGTTCTGCTCCATGATGCTGCAATCCTGATGATCAGGCTATTGGTTTATTCATTGCAGTATTGGCAACAGAAGAGAAGTACAATGAAGCAGTTTATAGCAGTGCCAAACGGCTAGTCGCTGCCATTGATGGGCTCCCGGATCCCGGGGGGCCTCAGTCAAAGGACTATAAGAGAGAATCCAATTTCAAGACCAGGGAAGAGACTGAGGAGAAAAGGGGGCAATTTAGTCTTGTAGTTGGGGGTTTATTGGTAATTGCATTTGTCGTTCCAATGGCACAATATTATGCTTATATCTCCAAAAAATGATGAAATGTATATCTTTGTTTGCTAGATACTTAGATACTTCTCCAGATTTCTCCTGCGCTGATTAAGAAAGAGCATGTTCAACAACGACGGTTGTGAGCATGATGATACTATAGACAAATGTTTGAGAAGTTTGCACATCAAAGGATAATATGATTTTGGCATCTGAGCAGTATCATAAGTATTTTATTTTGTGTTTTCTAACTGAAACGGTCTTGTTTGTTCGGTTACATTTTTGCAGTATGCAATGGGAAAGTATACATACATGAAACTTCCAAGTTTAAGCAGATCTACGAGTAGAAGCACTTTCCAGCCCTGCAGAGTGCTATTTGTATAAACCATAGATGGCATCCACTAGATTGAATTGCTTTGAGTAAAATGATTACAACAAATTGTCAAGTGCATACTCTGTTAGCATATAGCAAATCAGTAATCACTCAAATAAATGAGTTGTCATTTGACTATCATGGATGGCTTTTAGGATTTTTGTGTCCAACAGATGCGGAGAAACACTCAAATTTTTGTAGCTGTAGAGGATGATCATCCTTCAGAACTTGAGCTTCATTGCAAAAGGCATTTTGTCTGCAAAAGGTGGATCTGAGTATTTTCCTGTTAGTATTTGAGAGGAAATGAACTGGTTGGCAGCCTCAGTGTAATGAATCCCATCCCAATTGACGTACTCGGTGCTGTCATCGCATGCTTTGGCCGTGACTGCGGTACCATTAAGAACCTTTGTTTGCCCACAAGAAACCCTGCTGTCATAGTTCAGGGGTGCACCCCCATTGCCACAACACGCCATAAACGGTTGCTCAAATCCTGTAAAACACATTACAGAATAATTGATCTTTCTTCCCAGATTCAATCTTCTATAAATTAATCATCATCCAAGTTCAAGATGAAGAATCTTGTTGTCACAAACCAGCAATTGATGTTCCAAGCTGACATAGTAATTTCCCAATCAACCATGAGACCTTAATTCTTCTTTTGTGCAATCTTAAATCTAGGAACTGGCAGGATGAAATATGCCATGAATGAAATTGAGGAAAAGGCAATTGCAGTCGGCGACTTACCATAGCGGGAATAATTGGCGATGAGGTTGGACTTTATGGAGAAGATATCAACATACGTGATATTTGCATCAGTGTACTGGCCCCGCAATTTCGTGCATAGAGCATTGAGCTGCAAGTTGAGAAGCTTAGCCGCTTGGTTGTGTCCGCTGACGCATCCGATCTCATCAAGCTTTGATGGATCGGTCCCGAAGTTTGCAATATTCTGAGTTATGCATCCAAGGGGACCTGTGTTGTGTATCCAAAAATTTCTACCCCCTTGATCATACAATGTCTGCAGCAAGACAGCAAGGTAAATAGATGCAAATTCCATTTTTATCTTCTACGCTAGGTTCTTTCCTGATTATGTACATCCTTAGATAGAATTCCTGTACATGTCAAAACTATGAAACAGGCGCGTGCAAAGTAAAAAGAATAATTAACATGCTGTCATCAGGATGAAACGTACCTTGAATCCATTTTCGAATTCTACAAGAATTGTCGGAATCAAGGCGAGTATCTGATCCAACGACTTGGAGTAAAATGGGCCAGCAAGGTCATTCTGTCCTATATCAAACATGTAAAGGCCCTGTGCAAAGTACTCTTCTGCTGGTAGATACTTGATAAGCTTCTTACCTGGAACAGAATTTCCAGAGAGGCATGAAATTGTCGATGGCTATCGACAGCAAAGCTTTTTGTGAGGTTGAGGGCAAAGGAAAAAAGAAAAGGAAGATATTCAAAACCTTTGGCCAGCAACTCAAGCACACGGGCTTTAAAACGGAGAAACTGAGACACCTGAACCCCAAATGAAAATGGGCTCAGTGATGTTGCAGTTGCCGGAAGTATCGTCGATGCCGCCGTCGCAAAGTTGCAACCTCTCCGGAAATTCGGCGTGCCGATTGAATCTAGATAGGCATTTAGGAATGGAAGGTCCATTGCATCCACTGTAGCATCAAACAAGAGGCGTTCAATTTCTATTCTCAAAAGCAAAGTCCATCTATATCAAAGAAAAAGAAAGACGATAAATAGCAGCAGCAACAACAGCAAAGCATGAGCAGAATGAAGGAACAGAACAGACAATGACACGACACCAACAAATTGAAACAGAGAGAATCCAAGCAACATCAAAACCGTTGTTCTTGCATTGAATGGTGATTTACTCAGGAAATCGATGATGAGACGGCCATCGCAGTATCGCCCAGACGGCAGCTGGAAATAGCTCTGGCCATTAGGAGGGTTGAGGCTCTCGATCCCGGCCGAGATAAGATTGCCCGTGTCGGAATTGGAGTCGCCAAAGTTGAAGACAGCAGGGAAGTCGAAGGAATCGATCGAGTTGCCAAGAGGGAACAAGCAGAGCAAAGCCAAGATGGCAATGCAGGTCTTGGAGGCCATGGATGGTGTTGCAGGAAGCTTGTGTTTTTCTCTTGGAGGTTAGTTACCATCAACATGTAGTTCATGGTCCCCTCTCATGATTAAAAAAGAGATGTCTTTATTTTATGGGTCTAGGTTGCTTTCTATGAAGGAAACCCATATAATAAGATATTTAAGAAGCAAGGGTCTCTCCAGTTTTCTTCGTTCACCAACTAGAGGGTGGAATTCCCACAATATCTTTATCTTATTTCCCATGCGCTCTACAAAACTAGAATGATAATGTTGGTGTATTAGAATAATTTCTTTTGTGCTGCAGAACTTTTCCATCTCATCTTTTTAGGACAACCCTAGCAGGAGACAATCTACTGTTCTTCCACATGTTAAATAGCTGTTCACTTTTCAAGGTAGACACGTGACTGAATCCTTGTTTGCTAGTTTGAGCTCATAGACCACAGACTCCACACAAATATGGCTGAAAACAAGCACCTCTAGCAGTACAAGCACATAGATGGCATGAGCAATCTGCCCAATCTGCACAATCTGCATTTTTCCAAGACAATGATGGGTAGCTAGTTTACTGAGAAAATCGACGATGAGACGGCCGTCGCAGAATCTCCCCGCCGGGGCCTTGAAGTAAGTCTGGCCATTGGGAGGGTCCAGGCGGATGCCGAGTGCCGCGACGAGCTCGCCGGTGTCGGAGTTCGAGTCCCCAAAGTTGAAAACAGCTGGGAAATTGAAGTCGGTGGAGGCCGCAAGAGGTAAGAAGATGGAAAATGAGAAGAGAATATGAAACAGAGGGAGGATTTTGGTGGGCATGGCTCCTTTTGGAAGGTCTTGTGTTGTTGCTGTGTGTGTGATGACTTTTGCAAGTATCCAAAACTAGAGAGTTTTTGGGGGGCCTTTTGGGTTGGTATTTATGTGAACAGTGAGAGATTGCTTCAAGCCAATGGATGTGGCAACATGAATGCCCTAAGCAAAAGATTTATCCTTTTTTCCCTCTAAATTACGATTCTGCCACTGCCCTGTGTAATAATCTGAGAAACTTGATTGATGAAATTATTTTCTTGTGCTTAGAAAAATGCAATGCAATGTACAATTCACTTTATTTTCGATACGGGTACGCCATAAAGATATACTGTGCATACCAACTACACTCAACTACTGAAATAAATGACGCACCTATCCATATTCAAATGATGTCCGACTTCCTAAGTATCCACCAAAACTACCAGAGTCAATTCTCTAACATTTTGAAAATTTCGAAGGTTGGGACCTTTTCTGTAAGAAAGAAATGGAAAAGAACTGATGTTAAACCTGTTAGCAATCCTAGCAATCAAGGGCAAAAGGCAAAAATGAAATTGTGCAAAAGCATTTGAGAATTTGAGTAAGCAAGGTGGACGCCATTCTGCAAGCAAGATGTTGAATTTTCCTTGCAAGGGCAGCAAAAATAATTTAAGATAGAAAATAGAATAGGGGAAAATCAAAAAAAATATTTAAAATTACTTGGAATGTTCCGGGACAAGAAGAAAATGGATAGGGGAAAACTATCGAAGGTAAGGAGGTGGACATCTTATAATGTGATCTATACTCATGTCAGTTTTTTCTGATTTTTGAAATTCACTTTCCTCTCTTCTTTCAAAAACATCCTTGTCATCAATTTTTAAATGTGCTGACACACGTGGACAGACATGATAATTAAAAAAATTTAAATGGTAAAATGGTTTAAAAGTTCGTTTAACCATTTTCCATTTTTCAAATCTCGTACACTCTCCAATGGAGTGCCTACTTTTTTATTCTAGCATAAAACTTTTTTGGTCTCATAAAATTTTTACTCAACTCTCATGTCTACATTCATTAACACTCCCTCTAATCGCCCTTAGTAATATGGCATTTCCATGTCACATTGTTTTAATATTTTTCAAATTTCAAATTCAAAAAACTATCTTTTAGAGAGATGAATTTCCACGTTAGCCAAATCAACGTCTTAATGAATCTAAATTTGGGTAAAAATTAGAGCAATTATGCTACATATAGTTGTCCATATTTCTAACAATGATAGGACTGGATATAATAGATTTGAAATCCAGAGATTTTACTATATCTTATTCACTGTTTGGTTATTACAATAATAAAGTCGAATATTCATATCATATTATGTGTATAATTTGGTATTAAATGGCATATTAATATAAATGAACTAAAAATTATACAAACGATGATAGTAAAAATCTCTCACGACACTCTCACCTACTTTATATTTATTTGCTTTTATTTTATTTTCCTCGCTTTTTAATTTTTTTTTTATTTTTGATTTTTTTCTTCTCCTTCCATCATTCTCTAATAAACTGACCAAAAAAAAAAATCATTCTCTAATAAAAATTTATTATGTAGTAAACTATACTAATATATTTAAAATACCTAAAATAAGAGTTTTCATTCTATCTCACTCAAGAATCTTCGATTTTGTGTTTCATATTCAATCTCTCATGCTTAGAAGTCTTCCAACTCAAGACACTCGAATAACTCATGCTTGGGAGTTTTTTCATCTGTTGATTGTCAAGATAAATTTGAATGCAGGGATAATTGGGGCAAATTTAAAATTAAAGTAAAGTTGATGGTTTTTTTTTAAATTAAAAAATTATGATAGATCGTAGAGGTTTTTTTTTTTTTCGACAAAAGAAAGTTTGAGGTAGAATTGGGAGAGTCTAAAGTTGGAGATTTTTTATGGAACAAAAAAAAAATTACGATGGAATTGGGACTAGACCTAAAGTTAGGCTTTTTTTTTTTTTTTTTTAAAGCTATTAGGCCAGTTTTTATCAATTTTTTACGAGTTTCGGATGGATTTCGGATTTTTCTTATAACAATATTTGAGATATCTTCAATTTTCAAGCCTACCCGAACCCGAAAAACCGATCCAAACCCATCTCCGCTTCTCGCCGGCTCCCTCCCTCCTCCTCCTCCTCCTCCTGGCCATCACTCCTGTCCTGTTGAGGGTGTTGCAGAGAAAGAGGCGAGAAGAAATATTTTCTCGAACAAGATGGAGAATCAACCGCGGGTCTCCATCTGGTCTCCGCGTTTCTCGCCATGGAACCCACCGACTGCGTCATGTCGCACGCGAGGTAAAATCTTCCCCTGTTTCCCTCTCTGCGCGCGCTTCACTGAGCTCACCAGTTATGTGGTCTTTAGTGTCTCTAGATTCTGTGTGCATTGAATTTGACGCAGTTGTCTCTTCTATTCGAAACCCAGATCGCTCGGTGGTGGGTCCGTGACGGTGGATGTTCAGAGGTTCATTTGGGATCACTACATCAGTAAAGCTGTAAGTTTTGATTGAGGGATCTTCCCAAACTCAAGAACCCAAAACAGGAAACAAAGAGGATGTCTCGACTGAAGTGTCTTTTGAGTTCACGTCACATGTTGACGTTGGTTTGGGATATAAGTGACAAAAAAAAGAACAATCTTTTGGGTTTCCTCTGTGTCATTTCTGCTAAAGTGAATGCTTTCTTTTACTCGTTGACACCATATAGACTAGCCAAAATAATTGTATGCTTCTGTGGAAGTTATGGTTCATGTTGCTACTTTTGGAATTGTTGCTCTAGCTTAGTAATACTATCTCATGCATTAGTTGTTGAGTACCGGGTTCATTGCCATCTGTTTTTGCTGCATTATTTTAGTGAAGGACTGTTACTGCGTAATTGTCTGAACAGGTGATGTGTTGATGCAGATTGGCAAGTGTCATGCTCCGTACTTGAAAAACTTCTTGAAGAAGCTCATATTGGAAATTGAGTCTAATCGTGATGATGTGCTAGATGAATTGTATGAACTGTACAGTGAGTTCATGATTTCTTTAAAGGTAAAGCTTATTGTTGTTAATTTTCCTTACAGAATAATGTGTCCCATTTCTCCTTGTTTACTTATTAAATATCAAGCTACCTATGACGAAGTCTTTTTTCATTAGGATGACAATACAGTCAAAGGGAATGTGAAGGCTTTGAAATATGTTTCTTTTCTTTTCCCAGATGGTACCTTTTTTTTTTTTTAGGTTTATTTTTTTTCACTTGAGTTTTTTTGTATGCATCATCCGAATCTTTCGCTAATTTTTTCCTAGATGCAAGTTGTGAGGATGCAATGGTAAGGAAAATGGTGGTTCCTCTGCATTGTTCGCTCAACATGCTTGAAGGAGATACAGGGTACGTATGGGATTGAATCATGTATATCTTCGAAGAACTGAGTGTTTGTCCTGGGTCATATGCTTGCTTGGTTTTGTTCAATTAGAGTAGACATGGATGTGACTCTTCTTTTTTTGGGCAAAAGAGCACAAGTTACACAGATGGTTTATTGTCTCATGCATTGTGTGGATTAATGTGCCGACTGAAATTAGCTTTCAGCCCATTCTCTCATCAGGTGCTCGATCTGGCCAGCCAGTCTATTTTTGTCAGAGTTCATACTTTCCTTTCCGGATATGTTCTCCAGCAAAACATGTTTTGAAGTAAGCTGTCTGAAGTGCATTGGAATTTTCAAATAAACATTGATGTTATGGGTTCAATTTTCTTGTTTTATCCACGTTACATTTGGTTTTCTTATAGACATTCTGTTATAAAAGTTTTGCCAACCCCATTATTTTATTTTCTGTAGTAGCACTCTGATTCATCAGATCCATTAGTCTATGGAACACCACAGAGATAATCACTCGGCCTTCTATTCCCTTCCCCCTTATCTGATTAGTTCGATCTGTTTTAACTTTATATATCATGCACTAGAACTGATTTCAGTTACTGACTAGAATATTGGACATAGGTTGGCTCGGGGGTTGGCTTAGTTGGTATCTGTCTCTCCCACGTGAAAGCTTCCAAGGTACTGTCCTTGAGCTTCAAGCTTCTTTCTGCTTAGGTTCTTTTGCTTTTGCTTGTACCTTCATATGTTTATGCGTTGTTCTTAATTCATCAATCAGTATATGTAGATATGCTAGGGTTGCGCTTGCTATGGTTTTGGCAAGCAACTCTTTTGCTGTACTTGGTTCTTGCAATTGTTCTTGTTCCTGTGAGCTGGATATCAAAAGCTGATTTGGTTGTGAAATGAGTGATCTGTCCTTCAGCACATATACAAACTTGGCTGAACACTCTAGACATGGTTTCATGATGATACATGAGTAGCAGTTGAGAAATTGACCATATTCATGCAGGTAATATTAAGTGATGGCGACCTATCAACCTTAAGCAACATGAAGCTTAATTTGAAGATGAATCAAATGAGCACAGAAGATGATGAGCCAGTAACTTCGGAATGTTTGGATTCTGTGAGTGGTCATGTCATTGTCCTTGCACATTCCACCCTAAGCATGCTTTTTTTCAAGTTTTTAGTTTCATATTTCACACACGCCCCAGAGTTTTCCTTCTTAGATTTATGATAGATATTTCTTTCATTGGTATGGAAGACATCATTATGACAATGCCTTCAGCATAAAAGAGTAGTCCTGCTGCGTGACTTCCCCGTTAGTCCTTTGGTTACCTCGATAGTGGTGGGGTTTGTCCTTTTTTATTGAAAAATTTGATTTTCTTGAGAAAAGCATGACTTCGAATGAGGTCCATCCAAATATTCATCTTTTGCGATCACGTGATCCGGATGCAGTTTGAACATGCACTAATTGGAGGAATAAGAACTGAAATTGATATCATTTCCTCACCCCAGGTAAAATGTTTACACCTGCCTTGGGAATGTGCATCTGAGAGCATACTTCAGGGATTGAAACCGGATATAATGTGAGTAGGTTCTCCACTAACACACTTCTTCTGTTGAGCATTAATGTGAGATATTCAGTTGTTTTCTTTTTTCATCAGTCGGTGAAGGCGTAATTTCTCTTTTTCTACAGCTTAGGTGCTGACGTAATATACGACCCGTTGTGCCTGCCACACCTTGTGCGTGTGCTCTCCATTCTTTTGGATAAAACGAAGTCATCTTCACGACTCCCAAGATTAGGCTGCGATGGTGCAATTGGCAGTTCACATAATTATAGAGATGGATGTGGTTCCTGTGATGTTGTGGCAGCTTGCGACAGTGCAGGAAATGCTGGTCCCACTGAGCTTCCGATGGTTTACATTTCATCCGTCATCCGCAATCCCAATACTTTCGATCACTTTCTTGCTTTAGTTGACAAGGCAAACCTTGCCATCACAGACCTGACCGGAACTCTTCAACCCGCCAGTTTGCTTCCTTACATGCAATCATACGATAGATCGAGCATGCGACTGTTCAAGCTCTCAAGCAAATGATGCTCGCTGTTTGCACCTTACCATAGTGCGAATAGTTTGTGCCCCATTTTCGAGTTGGCACACTCACGCAAGCAAGGATTGCGCATTGTCCCCATAGTGATCCATGTCAGGGCATTTCTGAGACATTTCCTCTTATACTTTCACTTGGCCTATGTGATTTGATGTAGCGATAGCGAGCATTGTAGTAATTTTGAGTTTTGAGAGGAAATTTGAGAGGAAATGCTACATCCACACTGGTGTGAATGATGCTTACTCAACAGCGAGATACTTTGTTGGACGATAGCAGAACGAAACTCTAATCAGGACGCTGAGTTATGGGGCTTGTATATCTTTAATCGGATGCGCTGACCCCTGTTTCCCCGGTGTTGTGAATTGCTGGAAAGTCGATTGTCCTTTGGATGTCAAAGTGAGAGGCTAATGAAATCGATGGGTCTTTTTGGCTAACGTAACTGGACAGCCGATGTCGAATTCAACCTCTGGACAGCTACTGCTCGAAGGGCGCATCACGAAAGCCGGATCGTCCGTGGTGTCCTCACGGTTACAGGTCCCTCGCCCCGCCACCCATTGATGATGATTGTGCTCCTTTTCTGGTATGGCAAATGGCCGCCGACAAGCCTTGCCTCTCAGATCCATCAAGAATTAGGTGTTCTCTGTGCTAATTAGTCTCTCGCTGCACGTGTCCTTTCAGTGAATCCAATGACCATTCGTCGTTTCACACTTCGCACAAGCATGCACCGCTGAAGATGACATCTAATAAAGAACCTGACCCTTTTTTCCTTGATGACGCTTTCTTTCCGTATTCCGGATGCCCCACGACGAGGGCAAGACAACGTGGAAGAATATCTCATATGCACTTTCTGTGACATCACATTCATATTAATAACTTGTGTAGGCCGGTCTCTCCCCCTCCCCTCTCTCCCAGCATTCCATGAGAAAATATTCTAGAACCTCTGACTCAGATACAGCGTCTGCCGTTTGACCTTTAGGTACTTCCACTTGTCCCACGTTACAACGTTAGGTGAATCGACCATTTCAAGCTTCGTCCTCAAGTTTCCAAAGTCAACCTCTCTTATCCTAAGCCAAACTTGATTAAACGGTTCCCTTAGCCCAAAACGTACAACAAAACCAATTTCCGCTTTTTAATCTTCGGGAGTTTCGGGTTAGAGCCCCAGATAACACCGAGATGCCCCTATTAGTGTTAAGTTCAAATGAAATTGTCCAATCAATCGTAAAACTATTTTATATATAGTAATTTAGTCTTAAATTTTCAAGCTTAACCAAATCAGTTCTAAAAATTTGCCCAAAATTTGAATATAGTGATTCTGGCAAATGTTCATCAGAAGTCGCTAATGTGATAGTCTAATCATCTCTAGCCATTCTACTTAACACTCTGCTATGTTAATGATTTTTAATAAAAACTTACCAAAATAAGTATATCAAAATTGGTATCAGTGTTGATTTAAGTCTAGTTGGATAATTTTTCCATTAAGTGTAACCCATCCTATGTTTTTGCACTTTCTTGGTTCGTTCTTCTTTTATTTCAAGAAAATTTTCTTAAAATATTCGAATAATAAATCACACATTTCTCCGATAGTTTAAGTTTTTACAATAGTCAGCTATAACTCCGTAGAATTTTACAGATTCATACATGATTTCGGTCATAATGCCATCCCTCCATCAGAAAATAGTTCTCACGGTACTCTTGAAGCCATGGATTCTTATCCATAAATGATTTCTGGTCAAAGATGCCATCCCAGAAATTTGGTTCTAATAATAAACTCTCAAAAACCAGCCATGGATTCTTATCCATAAATGATTTCTGGTCAAAGATGCCATCCCAGAAATTTGGTTCTAATAATAAACTCTCAAAAACCTTTAGTTTCTTGGCTTTACATGCACGTTGCATTCCAACCAGTCGAACACTAAAAGACCGAAACGACAAATCCCACTGTCCCCACTCAGATGTGATTTTTGGCAACTATGACTAAATAACCAATGTGTCGGCTAAAAAAAGAAAAATGAAAAAATTATCCAAAAATTCTTAAACTTTTTATACCTTTAATTAAATCATGAATCTTTCAATTTTATCATTAAGCCCTAAACATTTTGATGAATTAAGTCTATGAGGTTGACTTTAACAAGAAATTACTAAAATGGATATTGATAGTGCCATATAAGACAACCATCGTTAACGTTGTCAATTTTTGTAAAAAAATTTAAAAAAATACTTTTTTTTTTCTTTCTTGTTTTTCCATTTTTTTGACCAAATCTAGTGAGGATTTCGCGACTCTTGCCCACAGCCAAGGAGGGTTTTACAAATGGTAAGGGTCACGTGACCCCCTTGCCTGTGATTGGTGAGGATCTTTATAGTTGGTAAGGGCCACGTGACCCCCTTTGACTGTGATTGGTGAGGATTGACAGGCCCACGCTTGCAAGTAATAAGGGTTGGGCGGCGACTCTTGCTGAGTTAAAAAAAAAAAAAAAGGAAAATAAAGAAAGAAAGCAAAAGAAAAGAAAAGAATAAAACAAGTCAAAAATTTAATATATATATTATCTATATTAGCATTAGTTATACCGAACGTTTACGTAAGTGATTTTAGCAAAAAAATTTTAAATAGACTCAATTGACAAAGCATTTACAACACAAGAGCCTGGGAGTTCTGTTAGGGGCCAACTCGCTTGACTAAATAACTTTGATGGACCGATAGTATCACATTCTTTATTTTGATGTGCGTACATGACTCAACATCGAATGGGGGAAATATGTTTTTCCCCCTCTTTGGGGAAATATCTTCAAATTTTATATTGTAGAGTCAGAGTGATGTAGTATTTTAAGGATATATTAAAGTCCAAAAAAGATTTATTGAATTGATAAAAGTGTAATAATTTTAGGATTTTGGACGATTTTCTCAGGTAGCAATTGTTGCTGATTTTTAGACACCGTCGAAGGACATCCCGTATACTTCTGGACTGCACTTTCCATCGCATCAAATTTATGCCCCTCCCCTCCCCTCCCCTCTCTCTCCCCAGAAAATATTAGCTGCAGCTCTCTTATTCCACTGTGTCATCACACTACTCCACTCATCTGGCGACACGTGTCTCCCGGGCCCTACCATGCAGAGACCTCTGACACACCCTCTCTCCTCTCGTCTCTCTCTTCCCTCTGTTCTTTCCTATATTTCTGCTTCTTCTTCCCGCACGGCTAATTTGAAAAGTCGCTGTGGCTCCCTTCTTCTAGAGCTCCTCCACAAAGCGCAGGTCCGTCTACAGAGGATGGCCCCACGTCATTGACGATCCGCACTCCGCCACCGTGCAAGTGCCGCAAGCGGCGTCCGAAGTCCCCGGCTCAGAGCCGACCTACAGCTCGTAGCCTCATCCCCCCAACTCGGCCGCGAGGTCGTGGCTCCACGGAGCTGGACCTTCGGGTCACGGGTAGGGTTGCTTCGAGGACCTCCTCGGCGTGACCTATCTCCTCAACCCTCTGACCCGAGACATCGTCTCGCTGTCGAGCGTCGAGCCATCGCACGAGTGGCGGCGCAGGCATAGAATCGGAATCGGGTCGACCGCCTGACCTACCGGTAGAAGATCGTGCGATAAGAAGAGGTCCTCGATCTGGGCCCCTCCCCCGCCGCCCCCCCCAAGGCTCCTCAGCCCCGTGTTCGCCGCTGGATCTGTCCATTGGACGGCGGCGCGGGGGGGGTCATCATCTCGTCCTTTGACTACGGAGGAGGAACTCGAGATGTCCAGCCGGGAAGTTCTAGGGCTCGTTGACCACTCACGCCAGGAGAGCTTGGACGTGTGGGTGAAGGAGTACAGTTTCTGGCTGAGATCGCCGTTTTCCAGTGAGCAGTCCCCGGTTCCTTGAGGTCGTGGGCTGTTGTGGCCGGAAGATGGTGCTCGAGTACTCGTGCTATGGTCCTGTGACTGACGAGCTAGAGTACGATCTGAGAGGGAGCGAAGCATCACTGTGAGTTTGCCTTCTGCCGCCACCACCGGTCAAGCCGCCGTTGATACGAGTGGTCAGCCACCTCGCCTCTCTCTCTCTTACACATGCCGATAGAAAGAGACACACCCCTGAAGAAGCCCAATAAAACAATCTCGTCGTCGTCGCCCGCTCTCCCCCAGTTCATTCTCCCCCACGTCTTCTTCTCCCTTTCCTCTCTCTTCTGCCGGCTCTCTCTCTCTCTCTCCCTCTCTCTCTCTCTCATACAATAACCTCATCTGCTGTCTCCCACTCTCCCTGCGGTTCATTCTCGCCCACTTCTT